>CM057457.1:228247857-229504642 GCA_016271365.2 Neoceratodus forsteri | reverse complement strand
AGAAAGAGCACCAGGACCAGAGGGCAGGCTACAAATACATTTTGTGCTTCTGTGTTTCTTTTCCTCTTCTTGTGTTTGATCTGAATACTAAAGATGCCCATGCAAGTGTTGTGGTTTAGACATACAAAGAATTGCTAATAATGCAATTCTACACAGATCTGGGTAAGCTACATGACTCATGGGCCTATCCAATTTTCAGACAAGATAAGAATAATTTTGAAATGGAAATGTATCTTGAATTTTGTGAAAATTAATGGCATTGGAATGCAGTTTGAAAGCTACAATTTGAAATTCTTGGGAATATATACAATTATTTGTTGAGCATAGTATACAGTCTTTTTATTTATTTACTTTTATTTATTGAACTCTAGGATTACAAGTACCTTTGAGAAGGAGCTGCTAATTTACAAAGGTTCCACTTTAAAAGGAAGGGGGAAACATACATACAAAGGTGGGCAATGGTATACAAGCATAACAAAGACATGGTTGACATTGTTTCACGGTTGTAAAACACTTTAGAAATAAAAGACATTACTAGAGAGCAACTTAAATCGGCAGCTAGATGATGTAACAGAGTAAGGGAATTAAGAAGCAAATGGATTATAAGCTTGAGACTGAGTAGGAGGGGGACAGAAAGAAGTAGGAAGGCTGAGGGGCTGTTGTCATAGGGAGGAGAGGGAGGAGTCAAGTACAGGGGAATATGGTAATGAGGTTTGAACAGTGGTGGAGGGGTGTGGGGGGGATGTAGGAGGAGTGTGGAGGGAGGGAGAAGGAAATGGGTCACATAGGAAAACAAGAGCCAGAGAGAGTAATGCACAGGTCGGAGGCGGGGCACAGGTCTTGGGCAACTAGGTGGTGGTTGGAGCCGTCCTTTAGGAGAAGCAGTCACATTGAGTGGTAAAGATGAGGTAAAGTCGGAGATTCCGTTTAAAGGGTCCAAGTGTTGCAGAGGAAATCTTCATGTGTATGTGATCAAAATGCCATGTTATCTGTTTCATATGTATTTTCTGACTGCCAATCCCCGACAAAGGGATACGTCGGGTGCGTCCGGTGCACAGGAATTGGGATCAGCATAAGGATGGTGGTTGGGACAACTCGGGTGGTTGGGGGCCCTAGGCTTTGCTCTCAAGGTCAGAGGGAATCAGAACCCTTGTGTGGCAGAACACACTTGTTGTGCATGGCTGCCCATCCAGTATTCTCTATATAGCTATTCATATAATGCTGTCAAGAACTAGGATTGTTTGATGCAGCTTGGCAAGGAAAGGCAAATTTGTTAGGTGTCCTTTACGTTAGGCTCAGGGTGCCATACAGGAGGTGAAACAGTATGGAATTAATTAAATAAATAAATCAACATAAATACAATAAAAACTTAAAGCAGACTAAATAAATAAGACTTGCAAGTTCAGGGGAAGGCCCATTTAAATAGATAAAATTTCAATGCATCTTTAAAATCTTCCAGTGAGTGGGCTGCACAAATCTGGAGTGGCAAGGAAGTCCAGAGAAGAGGAGTGGTCACCCAGAATGCTCTGCCTCAGACAACTTTAGCCTTGACTAGGGAACAACCAGAAGGCCTACTTCGGAAGAGGGGAGATGGCAGATGAAGGTGTGGGGAGAGAGAAGGCCTTTGAGATAGCCAGGAGCCAAATCATGCTGGGCCTTGTAAGTGAACAAGCCAATCCTGAAAGTGATATGCCATCAAATTGGCAGTCAGTGAAGACGTATCACAATGCTGGGATTATGTTACCTATGAGAAGTATGGGTGATTAGCTACACCACCATGTTCTGGACAAACTGCAGGTGGCACATCAAACTTTACATAACCCTGAGAAGGGGGCATTACAGTAATCCAGCTTCGATGTGATGAACGCATGAACTGTTATTGCCAGGTCCCCAGGTACAAGATATGGATCAATCTGGGATATGTTTTGGAAATGAAAAACGCCACTATGGATAATAGTCAACACCTGAGATTCAAGTGTCAACTTGCAGTCCATAATGACCCCTAGATTTTTGCCCGTATCCATAGCTCCAGGTGTGATGCCATTTAAAGATGGAAGCAGGGCATTACAACCCATCATAGCTGATCCACGAGAGCCTGGCTCAATAATCAGTACCTCAGTCTTTCCTGGGATTAGGCTTAGCCAGTTGGCGGCCATCCAGTCATTGATTTCATTTAGGCGGTGACTCAACACAGAGGTCGCCTGCATCTCATTAGGTGGACCAGACAGATAGAGCTGAGTATCACCTGTATAGCAGTGACACTGTAGACTGTACCATTTTGTGATCTTATGCAGCTGCGGTCAGTACACAGAGATCAACATGGCAGCAAGAATCAAGCCTTGAGCCACCCCATAGTTGAATACAGTGACTACAGAGATGAAATTACCTAGAGCCACCTGCAGTACTTTTCTTGGCAAGTAGGAGTCAAACCAGCATAAAACAGTGCTGTGAGTCCCACACAGCACCTCAGGCGATCCAGAAGCACCCCATGATTCAATGTATCTAATGCTGACAAAAGATCAAGAAAGACATAAATAGACCAGTGCCCTCAGTCCCACACAGTGAGAAGATCATGGAACACCTTGACAAAAGTGGTCTCTGTGCTGTCACACAGCAGAAAACCTGATTGGAGAGGCTGATGCCAAATTTTTCCTGACACACCTCCAAAGGTGCCACCACCACCTCCTCAATCACCCTTTCTAGAAAAGGAAGGTTCAAGACTGGCCTGTAGTCCAGAGAAGGTCCGGATCCAAAGACGGCTTCTTTAGGTCAGGTCTCACTACTGTCTTTTTAAGGGTGGCTGGGAAAATTCCCTTCCTCAGATAGGAACTGACAATTTCTGACACAGTCAGTCCCAGGGACCCTCCCCTGCAGCTAATAAGCAGCTAGGTGGGCCCTGGATCCAATAAACAGGAAGTGAGACAAAGTCCAGAGAGCACCCAGAACACCTCCTCATCTGAAACTAGCTGACACTCCCCTCACAGGGAAGCTGGTTGCCCAGATCCATCCTAGGATGGGTACTACTGACCCACAACAGACTGCTGGAGGAGATCCCAGCCCATCAGGGCACCTTGTTGAGGAAAAAATGATTGAACTCTTCACATTTGTCTGCAGAAAAACTCTCTTGGACCATAGGTAGGAAGGATTCAACAACCTATCCACGGTGCAAAATAGCTGAGCTGCTCGATTCTTCCCCACAGCAAACACCTTTGATAATTAACTCTGTCTTTTTCAGGGTGACTGCCTGCTGATACTCACCACAGTGAATCCTCACTCAGCGCCAATCTGTCTTCTACTGACTGGGATCTCTAACAAGAATGTTCTAATCTCTGTCCCATAGTTTTCAACCACTTCAGCTCCTCACAGTACCTTGGGGGAGCTGCCGCAGGAAGTCAGAGGATAGACACAAAAGGTACCAGAGAGTCAAGAGCTAACACAAGAGCTATATTATAACCCTCCATGGCTCTCTTGACACCCAAACACATGCTGTCATCATACTCGACATGTCCAAAACCATCAGCGTTTTCTAGGCTCCAGATTATGTTTAGCATGGTATTGGATCATCTCTACATGGGGATAATTAACAAGGGCCTCACAGAGGAATGACTCAGAATGATGATCTGACTAAATGACCAGGTCAACCTTGATATTGCAAACATCAAATTCCGATGAGAAGACCAGATCCAAGGCATGGCCATGTAAGTGGGTTCCAGTTGTAACTGCTTGTGCTAGGCTGGTGTCTGATTATTATCGAGTACATGAGTACTTACCTTATGTATTGATATATGCTTGTGTTGTTATCTCTCTATATTTTTTCTCTCGATCTTACCACTTATCTGTCAACATTTTTTTCTGTAGAGATTTTTTCTTTCCTCCACCATGTCCATCAATCAGGGATATAACCTGGTCCCAGTGATGTATTCCTTCTTTCTGTCTGGCCTCACCCGACCCTCAGCAAGTCACTGACTACCCCCATGGCTCTTCCCTCGGTGGCAGGGACTCCAAGAGGACAGCCGTCCTCCCCTCTAAGGCAGTCCACCTAGTGGACCAGGATCCGGTACCAGAAGGCACTAGGACCCAGGGGAGCCAGGAGCCCAGGCTGTCATTCAAATGGCCACGGGCTTTTCTCCCATTTTCTTGTCTCCCCCACCTCCCAGTGTGAGTGCAGCCTCCTGTTGGCTTTATGTGCATGCAGCACATCCCCTGGTGTGAGAAATAGCTCCTGGGCCTAGCTGCAGGGGTTGCTGCAGCACTGTAGCTCCCCGTCAACCCTCCCTGGCTGAGGCATGCTGCCATGTGGATGCTACCTCACCCTAACCTGCCTCCTGACACAACCACCCCGGTTCACTCCTAGGCCATCGGAGCATCCATATGTTCTATATTTAATATGTATGTAACTCCACCATTTGGTGGGGCTTATCTTTTGGCTGCTCTGAACCCCTGCCCAGCTCAGCTAGTTCACCCATGCTGCAGCGACATACATTTTGTTGACGCAGATTACGGCACAGGGAAAATGCCGCCTGGCATTACAGCACTAGGCATTTCGTCTCTTGGGAGTTACTGTGCCAAAGCACCCTCCTGGGAAGCAGTCAGCTTTTGAGGGGGGCTTTGCCCCCTGCACTGCCCAAACGTAAATATAATCTCCTCCAGGGTAGGCATGCCCCGGAGGGGGTAGACACTATGTGGGTGCAAAGGATGATATGAGTGAGGGGGTGATCTAAAATCAAGATTGCCTCTTTCACTGTCACCCTTTTTGCAGCGCCATAACTGCCACAGCAAAAATCAGTCAGCAACTTGTGAGGTTACGGCTCAGCTTTCCCCCAGCCTTGTAGCCATCTATTTCTGCTGCTCCCTCTGGCAAGAAGGACTGCTGCAGTAGGAAATGAAGAAGAGAGAGACCGAGGATTTGTTTTGCACAGCCAGCATCATTGATCTTTGTCAGCTCTGCTGCCATACTGCAGTTCCCTGCCGTGAATGGAAGGAGTGTGATCACACAACTGCCCCTGCACAGATATTGTTTGGGGCAGTAGCCCTTTGCTAAAATAAAGACGTTTGGTCACTGCCCAGAAAAACTACAGGTACCCCATCATGCTTGCCTCTGACCCCTAGAGATATGGAAATTGGGTCAGATTGAAGCCCACAACCATGCAGGCTCCAGAAGTCTGCAGCAGAGCCAAGAGGGCTTATGGGATACTGGAGGGTTCATTAATTCATCTAGCAGTTTGATAGCCAATCAGCCATTGAGGAAAAGCCAGACAGACTCTCCTTAGTGACTGACAGGGACACCTGACCAACTGGAGGGTTGGCTGCTCATTGTGAAGTGTGTGAGACTTTGCAGTAGCAGCTTAGTCTGTCAGAGGCAGAGGGAGGAGAAAGACCCATCGTGGAGGGGAAATCATTCTGCTAGTGAACTTCAACATGCTTAACAGACTGAAGCATTCCTGAGGCACAGAGTCATAAAAAACAGGCATTGGTGGGCATCTTCTGGACTGTTTCCTGATGTGGAGGAACAGGTATTGAAAGGGGCCATATTTAACCTGGACAACAGTGGAGGATCCGCTTGGGTCTAGAGACCACAGTGTGGGTTGACACAGCTCTGGAAGCCCAAATACAAAAGTCCCAGACACTGAACCTGGACTTGAGAAAGGCTCAGGGGATCTTGACAAAAATTGGGGCAGAGAGTAATGTGGAATCTATTAAACAATAGATCCTTGAGATATCAAAAGCATGCTTCGTGCAGGTATGGAAAGAGAGGAGGCAGGAGGCATAGAAGGCCTATATGGTTCTCCAAAGAGGTTAGGGAAGCAGTGCAAGTCAACAAGTCAGTATTCAGAGAGTATAAGGCCGACCACTTGGAAACAAGCAGGGGTATACTACTGCAACAAAGCACAGGAGGCATATAAGGCAGTGAGGAGAGCCAAAGGAGAAGCAGAGCTTCAAATTGCTGTAGGAGTGAGGGAAAACAACAAGAACTTCTTTGAGTATATCTTGGAATGGAGGAAAGACAAGGGGGGATTGAGAGGTAGAAAAGGGGGGTCTTGGGTGGAAGTGGACAGATTCTGAATGAATATTTCTACTAAGCCTACACAGAGGAGAAGGGAGGGTCATTGTGAAAGTGCAGCATTAAAGAAGGGAAGGAAACTAGAATGGTAATGAGTCCATCACCAAACAAATGGTGCTCAAGGGACTGAGAGGGTTAAAGGTGGGGAAGTCCCCATGACTACACGGATTGCACCATGGGTGCTCAGGAGGATAGGGCAGATTCTGGCAGCCCTGCTGGTGGACTTATTAACTTCTTGACTGAGATGGCCATTGTCCCCAGGAACTAAAGAGTGCGGATGTCACCCCTCTGCACAAAAGTGGAGATGGCGGGACACAGGAAACTATAGACTGATCGGTCTGACCTCCATTGTTGGGAAGCTCCTTGAGGTTATGATCAGGGAATAGCTGGTTGACCTCCTGAAGTTCCACAGTCTCCAGGACAGCACACAGAATGGCTTTGTGAAGGGGCTGTCCTGTCAGACAAGCCTCACAGAATTCTTCAACACTATGTGTCAGACAGTAGCAAGGGCCAAGCACTGAACATCTTGCACATAGACTTCCGCAGGATCTTTGATGCAGTAACCTCAAATGACTGGTGAAGAAGTTGTGGGGCTGGAGGGCTAGGGAACAAAATCACAAGATGGGTAGAAAACCAGGCTAGAGGGAGAACCTAAAGGGTGCTACTAAACTGTACACACTCTGAGGTCAAGTGGATAACTAGTGGGGTGCCACAGAGGTCAGTCCTGGGTCTAGTACCCTTTTTTTTTGCATGCTATGTTTTTACCGCCTCTCCCATGCCACACTGGCCCCTACTCCTTCGGGCTCCACAAGCTCCTCGACCCCACTGGCCTTCATCCAGCCCCCCAGGTCCTCATATCGCGGCCGATCCCTGGATATCCCGGCATCCCTATCACTGGTGGGTCCCCTCCTAGGGGGGGAAGGGCACCGGGATGGAAGGAAGACCCCGCACACACACACATTAGGGCCCAGGGGATGCCGCGAGGAGCAGGAGGCCCTGGACAGGCACTGGAGGTGCTCAAGAGAGCAGGGGCCGTCATCTAGGCAGCCAGTGGGCGATTTTCCGGTTTTCTGTGTGGGGGCAGCGTGATGATGTCAAGGCATACGCCGACGCCCGCTCGTCCCCCAGGTAATTGGGTCATACAGCCTGCCATGCTCCCAGCCTCCGCTAGGAGCCAGCAGGTACTGGACCTGTCCCCCGCCCACTCCCAGAGAAGCGAGCTGTCGGGACGCTCGATCCTTCCTCCTCCGCCGGGCCCCTTCCAGTGACCGGGTCCATTCCCCAACCCGGTCGCTGCTACCGCAAGTGAATTCAACCATTGTGCCGGTGGGCCGCCTCTAGTACCCTTTAATGTGTTTATTTGTGACATTGGATAGGCGATCAATGACAAGATGTGTCTCTTTGAGGATGACACTAAATTATATGGCAAGGTGGATAATCAAGAAGTAAGGGGATTGAAAAGGGACTTGGAGAAACTGGAAAGGTGATCCAAGAGCTGGTAAATTTAATGTCAAAAAGTGCAAGGTTATGCAAATGGAGACAGGCACATGGGAAATCAATACTGGCTGGGGGATTAAGGCTAGACCAAACCATGGAGGAGAGGGAGCTGGGAGTTATAGTAAGCAACAGCATGAAGACCTAAGTTTGATGTACCAAGGCATATTGAAAGACTAACAGGATGTTAGGGTGCATAGGAAGGGCCTTCTCTAATAGAAGTGAGGAGGTAATCTTGCCCCTTAACAGGTCCTTAGTGAGGCCACACCTGGAGTACTGTGTGCAGTTCTGGAACTCTCATCTAACAAAGGACAAAGATTATCCGAGGTTATGGACCTGGTAACCATGACAGAAACTTGGGCCACAGAGAATAATGACTACACAATGTTTAAACAGGATAGGGAGAGAGGCAAAGGAGGAGTGTAGCTCTATATGTAAGAAGGCATAGAGGCTGTGGAGGGTAGACACATCAGGGGAAGCAAAGTGGAAAATGAGTTGCTGTGGGTTCACTTCATGGCACCCTCAAGCAAGAAAATACAGGTAGGGGTGATCTATAGATGAGCAGGATGGGGAAAACCAGGGTAAAAGAGAGATAAGGAGCTCAGGAAGATCTGGCAAGGGGAGTAAAGAAGGGGGAAGTGGTGGTGATGGGTGATCTAAGCCTGCCAGATACTGACTGGGGCATTCCAGTGGCCAGGTGCAACAGAAGTCAGGCTCTGCTAGATACATTTCAGGACTGCCTGCTGATGCATCTGGTTAAGGAACCTACTAGACAGGTGCTTATTCTCAATTTGGTGCTCTTTAACTCGGAGTTGGTGAGTGGAGTAAGGGTAGAGGAGCCACTGGGGTCCAACGACCACAACTCCATTTGGTCCAGGCTGACCCTCAGGAACAAATTGCCCCAATCAAAAAATGGAGTCCTAAATTTCAGAAGTGCTGAATTCAACCAGAGGAGGGAGCTGGTCTGAGACAAACTGACCAGGGCGAACAGCGTCGGAGGTGTAGAGAAAAGATGGGGGGCAATCAAGGGGACCATTCTCGAGGCAACAAAGTCATGTACAAGCATTGCGACAAAATGAAACATATACACGGGACTAATATGGTTCTCAGAAAAGGTCAGTGAAGCAGTGAGGGTCAAGACAAAGGCATTCACCAGGTACAAGGAAAAGCAGGGGAGGAGGGATGGGGAGAGTGCCAAATTAAAACTAGGGAAGCAAAAAGGATGCTCAGGGAGGCAAAGGCAGATAGTTGTATTTCGAGGGCATCAAGGATGGGGAAAAACAATTCTTCAGATGTATTAAGGAAAAAAGGAAGTGGGGAAAGGGTATTTTGAGGCTATAAGAAGAGGGAGGGTTATGGAGGAAGATAAACAAAAAGCAACCATCCTTAATAATAACTTCTGCTCTGTCTTCACAAGGAAAGACAGTGTTCCCCTGCCTGAAAGGGGCATCAAGACGACTGCCAAAGACTTACCTGAAATGAGGAAGCCAGTCTTTACCACAGAAACAGTCCAGAAGAGGCTAGAAGCCCTAAAGGTAGATAAGGCCTGAGAGCCAAATGGGATGTACCCAAGGATGCTCAAGGAATGGGCAACCAAAATGGCTGAACCCCTAGTAGGGCAATTCAGTAGTTCAATTAATTTCATTTTTTTTATACTTGTTAGCTGATGAGCAATTTTGCCCGTTTTCACAAGCGACAAGTTTTTTTTTAAGAAAGCCATATAACATGACTACAATACAATACAGTACAGACCCCCACAAAACAGTACAGAAATGATGTCAGTACTAACGAAACAAGCAACAAAAATAAGTGCATGTACATTCATTCATTCCTTAACAACAACCAATGTTTAAGTTTAGTACTGAATGTTCTAATGTTTGTGCAATTGGCAATTTCATTGGGCATAGAGTTATAAAATCTAGTTGCCCTATATAATACTGACTTTTGCCCAATCACTTTAAAAAAAAAAGGAATGTTATACACATATATACTCTGGGATCTAGTCCCTTGTGAATTCATAGTTCTGGGAAAAAATGATAGGACCTTCTGAGATAACTGACCTAATGTTCCTTTATGTAACACGGTACCCATCTTTAAATTGGCTTTATTTTCAAGTGATAAACAATCAGCATCCCTTAACAAACTACAATGATGGGGCCTACTTGGCAAATCAGTTATAAATCTTAGAGCACTGTTATATGCAACTTTTCACTTATCATTTTGTTGCTAGTGGCCAAATACACTTAACCCATAACCAAAAGCACTAAATAAAAAAATGTGTGGTAACAGTCTACGAGACTCAGGGACAAAATGGGTTCATACTCTAAACAAAAGCTCTAGTCTCTGATGAACCAATTTGACAACATTTCTGACATGACGTTCAAAGGATATTTTTTTTTGTCCAAAACAATCCCCAAATATGTAAAGCTTTCAGCTACTCCAATAGGTTCTCCTTTTAAATCTACTATCAAGGGATTCTGTTTTCATTTTTTACGTGGACCAGAGAAGACCATGGACTTTGTTTTGTTAGTGTTTAACACCATACACCTTGACAGAAGCCATTCCTGAAAAGAACTGAAATAATTTTGCACAGTCCTCAGAGCATCCTCAGACTGTGTTGCAGCATTAAAAATGACTGCATCATCTGCATATAGGGTCATCTTAGATTCTTTACAAATGGGGGAGGGGCAGAATTAATAAATAATGAAAAAAGAAGAGGGACCAAAACTTAGCCCTGTGGCACACCACATTTAATCCACAGAGAATCTGAGATGCTTTCTAAGATTTTTGTTCTGTGCATTCTGTTACTTAAATAGCTATCAAACCACTCTATTACATCATTTGAAAAATTTAATTCCAAAAGAGTCTAATAATAGGCCATGATCTACAAGATCGAAGGCCTTGGGGAGGTCCACAAATACTGCTGCAGCAGAGTGCTTCTTATCAAGGACACTGCACGCAGCTTGTGAACCTCATCAAGGCCATCTCCAGCCTTGGTGAGATTCAGACAGGGATAGTTCCAAAAGACTGGAAGGCAGTGGATGTAGCCCCGCTACACAAGGGGGGAGCAAAGAGCAACCAGGGAATTATAGACCTTTTAACCTTACCTCTGTAGTGGGTAAACCGATGGAGTCACTGGTCAAAGAGGACCTTGTGAACTACCTAGAGAGCAACAGTCTACAGCTCTAGATTTACTCTACTTTGATTTCAGCAATGCTTTCAACTCAGTGCCACACAGAAAGCTGCCGAGTTAGCTGGACGACCTGGGTTTGGGCTAGGGACATAGTTAGATGGGTGGGAAACTGGTTGAAGGAAAGACAGCAGAGGGTGGCAGGGATTCAAATCAGAAGAGTGTGTGGTCACGATTGGGGTGCCACAGGGAACTGTCTTGGGTCCTGTCCTCTTCAATGTGTTCATTAGGGACACTGGAGAGGGCATCCAGGGAAAAATGCATCTCTTTGCAGATGACACAAAGCTCTGTAATAGGGTAGATATCTACGAAGAGATCAGGAGATGTAGAAGGATTTGCAAAGTCTAGAAAGGTGGTCTAAGGTTTGGTAGTTTAAATTCAACAACAAAAAGTGCAAGGTTATGCACTTAAGGAACAAAATCCCCCCAGGAAAGAGTAGAGATATAACACTGAGCACTACGGCAGAAGAAAGGGACCTGGGAGTCATCATTAATGGCTCCCTCAAACAATCAATCCAGTGTAAAAAAGGCCCATAGTAAGGCTAATAGGATGTGGGGGTGTAGCAGAAGGGGTACTGACAGTGGGAAAAAGGAGGTACTACCTCTATATAGGTCACATCTGTTATACTGTGCTCAGTTCTGGAGCCCTCACATAAGAAAGGAAAGGAACAGGGACAGGCTGGAGATGGTGCAATGCAGAGCGGACCAAGAGGATTCAGTGCCAACCAGGCAGATCCTAGGACAATCTCATGATGATCTTCCCAAGGCACTAAACAAGTACTTGCTGAAGACCAGGCAAGAGTGGGGAATATGACAGAGATCTTCAGGTTCCTGAAGAGACTAAATAAGGTGAACTATTAAACAGGGGTGAAGATTTGTTGAACCATGTGTGTCACGGTGAAAGAGAGTCTATACTGCAGCAATGTTGTCAGCGCCATCTGCACCTTCTCTTCTGTGGCTATGGCCATGTTTCTTTGACTCAGGTCCCCCAGTTTAAGCAGAGGGAACTGGGATTTCAGGATACCTCTTCATTTCGGTGCCTCAAGTGCCAGCATTTCTCGAGTGGGAATGCATGCAAAGGGGCTCCTCCCCAGCACTCCCTGCTCATGACCCCAGCTACTGCCCAACTCATAGACCAGCCACACTGACCCCACTGGACAATAGTCCTTGGGAACTGCAACAAACTATTGGGGGCCAACACTTATAAGGGGGAATAAAACAAATTAAACAAAAGACTTTGTAGCACAAGACTCCTCTGTAAGCATGGGCACAACCATCTTGTTAATCTTTGACCCTGCAGCCAGGCCAATTAGTGGGCTAGAAAGACCTGCACAGCACCCAAGAGGATTGTGGGGAAATTATGCAATCAGACCTGCCCTAACTGTACTGATGGGCTCAGGGACCCAATGATAAGGCAGGACAAGGCAGAAGGACTGATGGGCAGACCTGTCTGACCAATTGGACACTGAGCTGAAGGGGAGAAGTTTCTGGGCTCTCGAGCAGCTGATGGAAGTTGGAGAGAGACTCAGAGGTAAGCAGACCTGCTGCTGCTTGTCAGAGATGGAAGCCTCGCCAGGCCCAGATTTTAGAAGTCCTAGCCTGGGCTCATCATTCAAATACTATCAGCCTTATCTGGGGCTTATATCTGTATAACTGTGCCAGAAGGGCACCTGCAGAATGGAGTTGCTGTGAGAAAATCTGAGCAGACCAAATTCTGGGGAAAGCTGCTTAACTGAGGAATTGGTGACAGAGACCTGAACCTCTATCAAGCTGCTGCAGAGCCAGGTAGGGGGCCTGCTAGCCCTCATCAAGTGGGGTGAATTGGGGAAAGAGGAGTCATGCCCTGAGCATGTGGGTACTCTCAATCCAGAGGGGAACTGGACTGTGGGGGTCACTCCTGGGGTTTAGCTGCTTATGAACTGTGAAGTCGCTGCATAGTGCTCCTGTGTGCTGTGAATGTTGGTCCACAAGTGCTGCTGCCAAGTGTTTGAGAGAGTCTGAAGTGCCTCATATCCAGACTACTGGGGCCTAATGCCCAGTGCTGCCCAACTTGCTGCTGTTTGCTGGTTCCTGCCATGTCTGAGCAACTACATCTGTTAGTCAAGTGAGTACCAATGCTGTTGACTGAGTTTGTAGGTACTTTTCCCTTTTGGATTACAGTTACTTCATTGGGATTAGAAAGTTGGGTTTCTGAACATTTGGAGTTTCAAGTTCTATAAATTGTGTTAGCACACTATGGCCTTGGGGGATTAAATTGCAAGCTTTATAAATTTCATCAAGTGCACCACCAAAAGAACCCAGGCAATGTAGCTATCAGGCCTGCAATGGGACTTAGTGTAATTCCTGGGTACCCAAAGTCACTGGTCTTGTGTCATTCTTGAAATCACAGTCTTATTACTGGTGCCAGCTGAAGAGTTACTGCACCCTGTGTAGTGTAATTCTTCCTATTGTGCCCCTTGATTGGGCTGGTACGTCATAGACCATGTGGGATCTGAGAGGGTGGAAGTACTCAAGGTGACTTGAACTGTCTAACCCCCTCTTTTCCTCCAACTTCCAGGCCTGTGTTCTTAAATAAAAGTATTGCTAATTTGTTGAATTTCACTTCTGTGTGTGCACCCACTTTTTGTAACCTAATTGAAGTGTTTATTAGTGAAAGTAATGTAAGCCCCATCTCATTTGAGAGGGGCTTATAGCTCACTTTAGGAACCCCCTCCCTCTCCCTCTGTGGTTTAGGATTTTATATTAGTGTTCTGGGGGTAGCAGTTTCTGCCAGTCGCCACTTGGTGGCAACAAAGAGCAGTTTTTCTGGGTAGTATATAACGGAGGAACAGGATGTTTTCTGGGTCTTTTTAGAGGGGGAGAGAGAGACTCTCGGGCACTGCTAGGGCAGTCAGAGGTGAGGGGCTCCTCCCCCAGGCAGGGTTGGCAGCTTCTGCGACAATGCGCCGGGTCCCTGGGTGGGAATCCGCAGGGAGCTCATATTTAGACAGCTGTGGTCATTGGGTCCAGGCCCTAGGGAGTCCAGTGGGAGAGTAGTCAGGGGAGGAGTAGGTAGGAAGGTGAGTGGGACGCTGGGGACAGTGTAGACCCTTGTTTGGCAGTGTAGTGTTCCTGGGTCGTTGGGGCTATAGCAGGTTGTGGCAGGGCCTGAGTAGCTAGGCGTGGTAGGGCGGCCCAGGGGTACCTCTACCCATGTAAGGGCCTGTTTTGGAGGGACAGGCCTCGGGGCTGCCAGACTTTACCAAGTGGGCCATGGAGTGCCCTAGAGGTCTTCCCTTGTGCTGGTTTGTACAGATCGGGAAACAGTTTGGAGGCATATAAGGGTCGACGTCAAGTAGATGCCTAACAAATTTGGAGTCATGCTCCAAGTAAAGGTCAGATGAAAAGAGTGGGAGACAGAACACTCATGGGACCAAGTAGTCCAGGTGAAGGCCTTTGGGCCGACAGTAAAGAAGAGAGAGGGCAGCAAGGTTTTGCAGGCTGTGGGTATTGAAGCACCCCAGTGTGTGATGGATTGTTAAGGGTGGCTTGGGGGAAGCTCATCGTTTCCCCACAGGGACAGTGCTCCAGTAAGGAAAGTTAAGGGAGCATTGTGAGTCGAATTGTGGGAAGTAGCCCCAATTTGTAGTGAAGCATTAGATAGGTACTTACCTGTGCCAGAGGATTCAAGGAGTTTCCCATTCCAGGTATGAGAGGTTTTTGTCCTGGTGGAAAATCTCTGCTGCTAAAGTTCTGCTGGTAAAGTTCTTGCTCTGCCTGATAAATGCTGCCTTTAAAATTCTCCCTTCATAGAGGTGTACAAAGTTTAGCCCCATGGAGCTGTATTTGTTTGTTTTTAAGTAATGAGACCCCCAAGCTCGTAATCATTTCAAGAGCTTAGGAGAAATAAAGTTTAAATCGTTTGGGAGAAAGCTCTGATTCCCGTGGGTTTATTCTTAAAGGTGATCAATAAGGGTCCTAATGAAATTTAGACTTTTTAGATTTAGCAGTCTCTGCAAGTTCCGTTAACAGGTATCAAGTTTACTTCTAGAAAATTCTTCACCTTCCTGCTGCCGGTACTGGTGGGGTTTCAGGTGGCCTTTGATGAATTTTGAGGACACCTCCTGCTGGATCCCCTGAGAATGCAGAGAATACCGCCTGAATGCCTTGAGTGAAGGGAAAGAAGATATCTCGAGGTAAGGCAGTATTTTTTCCAGATGTTTTGGTATGCTTGGAGAATTTTGGTGAGATTTCTATGTTGTGGGCCCCTTCCCCTGGAAGATCGGTAGCCCCTAGACAATGGGGAAGGTGGCTACAGTAACAACTGTCTTACTGGTCCCCAGGGGGTGGTCCAGTCCAGTGTAGAAAGGCACATAGGTACTGCATCCCATGGGGTGGTACTGCACACAACATCTGGTGCATTTATTCTCTCTGGGTGGAGGCACTGTGCTATTTCTTATTTGTTCTTGACAAACCACTACCGCTGAAGAAAGAATGAACCCAGTCCCCTCAACCAGGTGGGCCTGTACAGTCACCAGACAGGCATGTGAACCTGGACATGATAACGTGAGAGTCACACACTGGAGGCACCATTGGGATTTCCTGTTGAACATCTGGACACAACTGGGAACTTTTCAGAGACTTTCCCATTGCCTCCCCCAATTTCTGTGAAAGTAAATATGGGATTTCAAGAAGGCACTTTTGATTCTGCTTGTAGAAGCAGCACATTTGGGGGACCATTTGGGAGACTGTGTCTCCCTGCTCTCCAGAGCACCAATCCTGGGAGCCGTCTCGCACATTCCTCTGCTCCTTAAGGCCCAGGTCATCAAGCGGCCCCCCGTACTGCTGCCCCCAGTGTGGACAGATTCACAAAGAACACCGGAGTTTGCCCACTGGAGTCAGCCCAACGAGGTAGCTGGCAGCTGGCCACTCTGCTCCCCAGGTGATCCAAGTGGACCCCTGCTCATTGGATACCAGGTATGCCTGTATTGATTGAGGGTTGCATTGTAGAGAGGAGCTAATTCCATCTGTCGAGTAAGGGTTGCATTGTGGTGGAGAATTCATTTCTCCAGTTGTTGGGAGGTTACATTGAGGTGAGGAGTGATTTGTTGAGTTGTTTGGCGAGGTTGTACTGTCCGACAGATCCCAGGGACACCTTTGTTCGTGTACTGTACTATGGGGGCTTGTAGCCAAGCATTTGAGGAGATAGTATGATTGGGAGATTGGGGGCTTGCTATTAAATTGTTGTTGGGTATTAGTGTGTTTCTGGGTTTAGGGGATTGCTGTTAAACTGTAGCCGGGTATTATTAGTGTGTTTCTGGGTTTAGGAGCTTGCTGTTAAACCCTTAGCTAGGTATTAGTGTGTTTCGGGGTGAGGGGCTTGCTGTTAAATGGATGCTGGGTATTATTGTGTTTCAGGGTTTAGGGGCTTACTGTTAAATGACTGCTGGTTATTTTTATGTTTCTGAGAGTAGGGGCATGCTGGTAAACAGTTGATGGGTATTAGTGTCTTGCAGGGTTTAGGGGCTTGCTGTTAAATGGTTGAGGGGTATTAGTGTATTGCAGGGTTTAGGGGCTTCCTGTTAAATGGTAGATGGGTATTAGTGTGTTGCAGGGTTTAGGGGATTGCTGTTGCTAGGTGTTAGTAGGGCAGCCTTATTGGGTTCTGAGACAGGAGGACAGGAAGCACAAGAAGAGCAGGAAAAAGGAAATGTGGGGAGTGGTGCAATGTAGTGGTTGTGGGGTGGCAGTCTACAGGGAGACCTTCAGGAGACTGTGGTGGTGCCTCATCTGCGTGCGTCTCTCTGGGTGGAGGGAGCAGGTCTTTAAGCTCCAGACGGCACTGACTGAGAGTCAGGAGAATTTCGCTAGACTCAAAGTTGTGTTGACTAGTAGTCGGGGGACCATTTCTCCCACCCAAGGGCCACCTAGCCAGACACCGCTGCCTAAAAGGATGCCAGAAGGGAGGAGTGGTTGGTCTGTGCTGGGCTCAAGAAGGGCAGGGGTGGTGCGATCTGAAAGGCTGGGAGGAGTGGATCACAGGCACATTCTTCAACTGGTACCACTAAGAAATTCCTATGCCTTTCTGGCGGAGTGGGACTGCCAAGAAAGGACACCTGATGTGGTGGACAGTAAGGATGTGGGGTCCTCCCTAATGGAGTCCCCAGGGGTGAGGTAGGAGGACCCCAGAGAAAGAGGAAGCAACTTCTGGTGGGAGACTCTACTGTCAGGGGGACAGAGTTGGGGAAGGAAAGGGGTTAGAGAGGGAGGTAAAGTTCCTACCTGGTGCTATGGATCAGAGTGATGAAAGAGTATCCAATGGATTGTGAGGGCAAATGGAAGGAGAGGGGAGCTGAATATCATTGTCCACCTGGGGACAAATAAACTAGCTATGGATGGGACAGGAACCGTTTAAGGAACGAGGGAAGGGTGTTAAGCAGGTAACATGCACTTCAGCCTTTACGGAAATGCTGCCTGTCTACTACAGGGGAAGGAGAGGGAGCTCCACACTAAGGCCTTCAATTCATAGGTGAAGGAATGGTGCAGAGAGGAGGGGTACAGCTACATTGGGGACTGGGGTTCCACTTGTAGGGATCAGAGCATATACTGGGGGGATGGCCTGCATCCATCCAGGAGGGAAACAGCTGTCCTCAGTGGACAGTTTAAATGTTGCTTGATGGACATTTGAACTAGCCAAGAAGGGTGGCAGAAGACAAGGGAGGCAGTAACTGCCTCCCCACCAACTGAGATAGAAAGGAGAGATATCCCAAGAGGAGAGAATCCCACCAGGATGTAAGATAATCAAGGTAGCAGGGGGTTGGCAACGGGGGGGGGGGAGAAGCAGTCAAAATTAAAAGCTGGAAAAAGGGTGAAGTGACAGGAAAAGGGCTAACAAAATCTGGAAAGCCATGTGTGCCATTGCTAGAAGTCTGGGAAGTAAGATCTCAGACGTGGAGACTATCATGGGAGAGGCAGACCTGGATATTATGGCCATTACCGAATCATGGTGCACTGACAACCATGTCTGGGAAATGGTCATACTAGTCTGCACGATGTTTAGAAGGGACAGGGTAGGAAGGAAAGGAGAGGGAGTGGTGCTTTATGTTAATTAATACATAAAAGTGACGGAGGTGCAGGGAATTCAAAGGGGGCAAGGTGTTGTGGGTCACCTCTGAGTCAGTAAATAGCAGCTATTTGGACAAGAGTGGTCTATGGGCCTCTGACACAGGGAGAGGACTTAGATAAAAAAATGTTAGAAGACATTGGCAAAATGGCTGAAAAGGGGGAGGAGTGCTTGAGGGAAACTTTCTGCCAGATGTAGATTGGAACCCCACTGCTGCACCATCAGCTAGAAGTTGAGACAACCTGGATTCCCTGCAGGGTGCATTCCTTAGGCAACTAGTCAGTGACCCCACTTGGGGTGGTTCAGTACTGGACCTGGTGATTACTAGTGGGGTCGGTGTTGCAGACATCAGGGCGGGAAGTCATCTGAGGACCACTGATCATCACACAGTGTGGTTCAGTATAAGAACAGCAGTAGAATCCGACCACACAAGGGTGAGAGTCCTGGATTTCAGAAGGCTGATCCCTCCAAAAGGACCTGGCAAGGGGAGAGTCCTGGGTGGAGTGGAGGGCAACTGGGCTAGACTAACAGAGGGCATAGTAAAGGCAACAAACCTGTACATTAAGCAAGAAAGCAAAAACAGAAGGAAGAGGAGACCATTATTGTTCTCAAAGGAGGTGGCAGAAAAGGTAAAAGTATAAAGAGTGGCATTCAGCAGGTATAAGGAGACAGAAAGAAAGAGAGAGAGAGGAGGACGGGGAAGTGTATCTGGGGAAATGGAGGGAGGCAGGCAAATCAGTAAGGAGCACAAAGGTACAAACTGAGGAAAGAATAGCTCAGGCTGTATCAAAAAGGGACAAGACATTTTTTAGGTATGTTAGAAAGAAAAGGAAGACAAAGGGAGGGATTGTATGGTTGGGGAGGGGGAACTTATGGAGGAAGACCAAGAAAAGGTGAACATCTTAAACAAATACTTCTGCTCCGTGTTTACAATAGAAGGGGAAGGGAGGAGGGACCATGAAAAAGCACCAGGAGCTTTGAGGGGAGAGAAGTGGACACCAGTCCCTTTTCTGAGGAGAGGTCAAGAAAACACTCACTAATTTGAGGGTGGACAAAGCCGTGGGGCCAGATGGAGTGCATTCAAGAGTGCTGAAGGAACTCAGGGAGGTATTGGCTGCACCCTGGTAGACTTTTTTTAACAGTTCACTGGACACTGGCATGGTTCTGAAGGACTGGGGAAAAGCAGACGTAGTCCTTCTTCACAAAAGTGGTAGCAAGGAGGAGGAGGGCAGTTGTAGGTTTGTCAGCCTAACTTCAGTGGTAGGGAAGTTAATGGAAACACTATTAAATGAAAGGATTGTGGAATAGTTGGAATCCAATGGACTGCAGGAGCAGAGGCAGCATAGTTTCACAAAGGGAGGGTCATGGCAAACAAATCTGATAGATTTTTTTGACTGGATAACCAAGGTGTTGGATTGGGGGGGGGTGGACATGGCCTACCCAGGCTTCAGCAAGGCCTCCGACACCATTCCACATAGCAGACTGGTAAATTGGGTAGCATGGGGTGGGCAATAATTTGGTAATCTGGGCAAGAAACTGATTAGGGGATAGGAGGCAGGGGTGGTGGTAAATGGAATTCACTCCAGGGAGGGGAGAGTGACCAGTGGGGTACCTCAGGGGTCAGTACTGGGGCTGGTCCTGTTTAATGTCTTCATTAGTGATACAGCAGAGGAGTTGGAAGGGAAGGTCTGCCTCTTTGCAGGTGACACCAAGGTCCACAACAGAGTGGACACTCTGGAGAATGCGAATGATTTTAAGGAATTTAAAATGGCTGGAGGAGTGGTCAAAAGTTTGGCAACTAAGGTTTAATGTAAAAAAATGCAAAATAATGCACTTGGGCCACAAAAACCTGGGGGTGGAGTACAAAATGGGGGGCATGATATACTTGCAATGACCAAGTAGGAAAGGGACCGGGGTAATCATATCAGATGACCAAAAAGTGGCCAGACAATGTGACAAGGCAATTGGGAGAGCTAGTGGAATGCTGGGATGTGTATAGGTAGGCATATGACCAGCAGAAAGAGGGAAGAGGTGTTGCTGCTATATAGGTTATTGGTAAGACTGGAGTACTGTGTTCAGTTTTGGAGACCATATCTCAGGAAAGACATAGAGTAAAGGTGGTCCAGAGAAGGGCTACCAAGATGCTGCAGGGTATGCATATGCGGAGAGGCTAAAGGCGCTCCATATGTACATCCTGGAGGAGACGAGGGAGAGGGAGGGTGTAATCAAGACTTTTAAATACCTCACAGGGTGAATAAGGTACAGGTGGGAGGTATTTTTTAGAGAAAAGGATACTCTAGAACAAGAGGTCATGATATGAAGCTGGAGGGGGTAGGTTCAGGAGAGATGTGAAGAAATACTTCTTCACAGAAAGGGAGGTGGATGCCTGAAAAAGCCTTCCAGCAAAGGCAGTGGGGGTGAAAACAGTGTTAGGATTCCAAAAAGCCTGGGTTAAGCACAGGGGAATCATAAAGAAAAGGAAGGGGGGAAAAGACAGTGCCATAGACCGAGGAGGGTATGCAGCAAAAGCAATCACAATGAAAATGGGCAGACTGAATGGGTCAAGTGGTTTCTAGAGGACTGGTGTCTGTTCGAGGGTTTGGAGTCCCAGAAAGTACTCTTGGTAAAGAATGTGTCTGAGGAGCAGGACAAGGAATCCATCTTGGAAGTGCTTGGGGATGCCCTGAAGGACTATGGGAAAATTAAAATTCAGAGAGTGATTCAAGAACCAGGTACCAGTTTTGAAACCTAATTATGGAAACTGAGAAGGACATAGGGTCCGTAAACCTGCTTGTCAAGGTGACACTTGAGGAGTCTCAAGAGATTTGGGTGGTAATAAGCAAAGGGAATCATGTAAGCCTGAAATCACCTTCACCATGCCTGAATTCTGATGGGCATTTCAAGACCAACCTAGAACTGTTGCTGGCTAATAAAGGGAAGACCTTCAAGGATGCGCAGAATTTGTTGGGTCCCCCAGCAACCGTTGGGGAATCTGGGCTGTTTTTCCCTGCTGGTTCAGACTATTACAGACATCTAAGAATTTTTTCTGGCACCATCCCTGCCCCAGCTGGAGAAACTTGGGTTGACAATACTGTTCCCTTGCTACATGAATGGCAAAGTACCAATGCTGAAAAACACACGAGTCTGGAAGAGAGTTTGAAAGAGCCAGCACTGGATGCCATCTGGTCTTTGCATGCCACTGATTGGGATACTTGCAGAGGCAAGTGTTGATGGATACCTTGACACCCCAGACTGCGTGTTTGAAAGTATGGAATCCTGTGAAGACCTTTACTGGAAGTTTAAGACCACCAAACAACACCAAGGGGAGCCCCTTTCCTCCCATCTATATCTACTCAAGAGGCCCTTACAAAAAGTATACCACAGAGGTGGAATAGAGTCCAAGGACCTGAAAAAGGTATGACTAAAACAAGTGCAGAAGGCTGCCCGATTTTCAGAGTTTCTGCTGTTAAAAGAAATGAAAAGTGTGATAGTTCAGCCTGGGATGACCAGCCCACCCCTGGGGGCCCAAACCCTTAGCCTTCAGCATGCCTGTTTCAAGCAGTGTTGCATCAGCTGCCTCGAACAGTGGGGTGCAAGCATCAAATGCTAACTCACTGGAGGAAGTCCATCCTCAACTGACTGAGCTAAATAAAATGATGAGAGAATCAATGAACCACAAAGTCTTGCAGTCACCTCTGACCCCTACCTGGGAAGGAGGGCACACATGTTAATTCTCCGTCTGGAACCCCTCGACAGCAAATGCATATAGACCATGTTTATTGCTAGCACTGTGGCAGTAATGGACATATCAAAAGTCAATGTTAGTCAGAAAGCAACTTTCAGAGGGTCATTGATCTATTTAGTGAGAAATTTGCCAAGAACTCCACCAGGTCTTTAAAATTCAGTGGGCCACCAGAAGAGGAGCACTCTGGTGTCCTGGAAAAAAGTCACTCACTAGCAACCATTGCTAAAAATACAATCTGTGTCAAAACTAAGGTGTCAGATACCAAAGTCAAAGTGTCAAGGAACTGGAATGAGACTGTGGGTCCTACTGCAGATTTGGAAGCTCAAGTGTACTCCTAGATAGTGACTCCCAAGTCACTATTATGTTTAAAGACTATTATAAGTGTTTGTCACACAAAATGTTGGAACCCTTGGAAGGCTTGGACATGTGAGGAGTTGGTGAAGCTTCATACCCCCATCTGGGCATGATTCGTATCTGGATCTCTTTCCTAGTGAACACTGCTGGAACTCCAGCTGCTGTAGAGGTATGTGCCCTGGGCCTCAGATGAGTATGTACCAAATGATTCCAATCATTGTAAAAACCAATGCCCATGTGTTCCATTGCCTGGGTCAGTTGTGTAGTGTTTGAAGCCCAACAAGGAAAAGCATCAGTGCCCCTCTATGGAAGGTTATACTTGCAGAGTCCCCATCCTACCTGAGGATGAATCTGGGGGAACTGTTTGGTGCCAGGATTGATTGGAAGTGGTGTTAACCCCCAAAGCAGAGTGTGCTGTCAAGGGAATGGTGCACTTCAGGGGATCCTGCCGCAATCAGCTACTGATGTTGGATCACCCAGAGGAAGCTTGTATGCCTGAGGGGCACATAATCAAACATAGCATACTGCCAGCTATAGCTCATGCATATGTATGACAAGTAACAGTTTATGTGACAATGTAACAAACTGTTAGTGACCATCCAAAGAGGATGGACTCTTGCCAGGGTCTATTGTGTCGATCTGGCAGGGAAGCCAGAAAAGAGAGATAACCAATCTCTAGGACAATTGGATACCTCATTGTTTGAATTTAGAGACCCCGCTTTACCCACAGAGTGGCAGAATAGAATTTGAAAGAAACTGGCACAGCAGACAGAAGTTTTTTCCCTTAAGGAATGGGATGTTGGGTGCACCAAGGTAATACAGCACCACATCCAGGTCACTGATGAAAAACCTTTGTGGGAGAGGTTGAGGCAACTGTTCCCTGCCAACATAGATGATGTCCAGAAGCACTTGCAGAAGATGCTGGCTGCAGGCATCATTCAGTAATCTAGGAGCACCTATGCGTCACTAATTGTAGTTGTCAGGAAGAAGAGTGGGGCTATAAGAACGTGTGTGGACTATTGAACTGTAAACTAAAGAACTGTACCTGACCAACACACTGTACCACAAGTCCAAAATGCTCCAGATTTTCTGAATGGAAGTCAATGGTTCAGTGCGATGGATTTGAGATTTAGCTACCATCAAATCTCCATGGCTGAACAAGATCGTGAAAAGATGCATTCCTCTGCCCCCTGGGGTTCTACGAGTTCCTCCAAATGCTGTAAGGGATCTCAGTGGAGCCAGACACGTTCCAATGGCTGAATGAGAGAGCAGTGGGTGATACGAACCTGCTGGAATGCCTTGTGTACTTGGACGACATTATCATATTCAAGAAAATCCTGGAAGAACATGGAGCCTGACTGTTCAAATTACTCGACAGACTGGAAGAGTATGGTCTCAAGCTGTCAGTCAACAAGTGCCAGTTCTTCAGGACCTTGGTAAAGTATGTGGGTCACATTGTATCCCAAGATGGCATCCGTACCAATCCCAACTATGTCCAGGCTGTCATAACAATGCCAAAATCCATCTAACTGAGAGAACTGCAGTTTCTTGGGATTTTTGGCTATTACCGTAAGTTCATTAAAGACTACATCAAAACTGTCAAGCCTCTGTAGAACCTAACCCAAGGTATCCCCCTGTCATGTCCTGTTGATGGAGTGATGGCATCAGGGCGACGCAACCAGTTCCCCTGTCACAGTGTTGAACCATTTGTCGGTGCACCCTACAGTAAGAGCACTGCACGGGTGTTGTGCACCCTTCCCTGATACACCTCTGCCATGGAGGTGATCATCATAAGTTTCAGGGGGTGTATGGGGCAAAGCTCCCCACATGGGGGGTGTGTGGGGCACAGCCTTCTGCAAAGACCACTCATGTGCCCCACTGTGTTTTGCCCACTCCAGGTCGGATGGCACAATGCCTGGCACTGCGATCGCCATTGGTATTGTGCTGTCACCCTAAAGTCAGCCACCCTGCGTCTGTCACCCCAAAGGGGGTAAACCTTCTCCTGCCAACCAGAAAAACAAGAGGGTGCCACAGTCCATGCCTGAAAACCTTTACTACAGAGAGCATGAACCGTTTGACCCCAGAAGGACCCGAGCTTGCAATAAGCATTTGAAGAGATAATCAGACAGTTGACCAATGCCCCCGTGTCCTATGCAGAGCCCAGGCAGGAAGTCATATGTGTTGCACACAGATGCTGGTTTCAGTGGTTTGGGAGAAGTGCCATATCAGGAACACCAACAAGGACTCCAGTCAATAGCTTATGCCAGTCACAGTTTGTCACTATCAGAAAGAAATGATCCTGTCCACAACCTGGAGTTTTTAGCACTCAAATGGGCCACTGTCTATCAATTCTGTGAGTGTCTGCATGGTTCCCACACCACCGTCTGCACTGATAACAGCCCTCTCACATTAGTGCAGATGACAGCAAAGTTGGATCTTGCAGGTCATTGTTAGTTGTCAGCCCTGTCTGCATACAATTACTGTTTGGAGTATTGCCCCAGAAAAAGAAACATTGACTCTGACATGCTATCCAGAGGACCCCACCCAGGGGTGTCAGGGCTCAAATGGATCCAGATCCCACAAATTGCCATTCAAGCTTTGCGCAAGAGATTTGACTCTGAAGAAATGGCAAATTCCAATGAATCATCTTGTTTTGTCAGACTGCATACCTATGGCCTACTGCAATGTCATGTCCCTCAGTAATCCCACTTTTCCACAAATAAATCCTCAAGCCTGGAGAAGAGAAGAAGCAGAGGATCCTGCAGTCAGTAACATTGTTAAAAACCCTCCAACAAGGGGAAGCCCATAATTTGTAAGTGTGAATCATCCTGACAACTCCCTGCTACTGAGAGAGTGAAGAAAATTGAAAGTGCATGAGGGCATGGTTTACAGAGAACCACAGAGAAATGATGGGCAAAGTCTAAAAGAGTTGCTACTGCCAGTCAGGTTCCAAAAGTTGTCTGTCAAAGCCCTGCATGATGAGTTGGGACACTTGGGTGGTGACAGAACGTTGAACCAAATTAGAAGAATGTTTTATTGGCCCCAGATGAGCACGGAGGTGGAGAACTATTGTAGACAGAGTATGAGATGCATCCAGCGGAAAAGGCTGCTCAACTGAGCAGCCCCTTTGGGGAACATTATCACAAGTGTCCCCATGGACTTGGTTTGCATTGACTTTTTGAGCTTGGAGCTAGACAAAAAAATTGTCAACATACTGGTGGTGACAGATTACTACTCCTGGTATGCCCAAGCATTTGCCACAAAAAAGACCAAAAGGCTGCAACAATAACCAAGATTCTGGTTGAAAAGTATTTTGTTCATTATGTACTGCCAATGAAAATTCATTCTGACCAGGGTCGGGACTTTGGAAGTTGACTAATCAAGGAGGAGTTCTCTCTCTCTCTTGGGAATTGGGAAATCACAGACCACTCCATATCACCGTCAAGTCAACCAATATGCTGGGCATGTTGGACTCTCATAAAAAATAAAACAGGCTGTTGGTTAAATAGGATCTGCAGCTTATCCTCTAGGTAGGGAAATGGGCAGACTAGGTGGGCCAAGCGGTCCTTATCTGCCGTCTAAGTCTATGTTTCTATGTTTCTATGTAAACTGGAGTCTACAAGTGAGCATACTCGTCCATGCGTACACTTGCATTCGCAGCAATGCCATGGGGTAATCCCTGTATCTGCTCATGTCTGGAAGAGAGGCTAGGATCCCAGTGGTTCTTGTATTTAGGGTGTCATCTGATGGAGACAGTCTAGAGACTGATGCTAAATGTGTTCAAAGACTACAACAGCAATTGGACAGTGCCTACAGACTGGCTGCAGGAGCTCAAGAGTTACCCTCTTGAGAAAGAGTCTTGGTCAGAACTTGGAGTTACCAGGAAAGCATAACACTGCAGATCAGTGGGGCAACATCCTCTATGTAGTCAGTGAAAAATCCATAGACTTGCCAGTGTACAAAGTTTGCACAGAAACAGATCCCAGTAGAAGTACAACTTTTCACCACCACCATTTGCTCCCCACTGGACAGTTGGACATGCCAAATTTGAACACTGGCCCAGTACTTCCCCAGAGAATGGAAACCAGATGTTCTCATAAACTCAGAAGCAAACCTAGTCTGCCTGTCCCCTACCTGGATGCTGGTCAAGTCAGACCTCCAGAAAGGCCTTCACCTGAACCAGCACAAAATGTGATAGATTTGTCTGTGAAGAGGATAACCTTGTTTGTTACCAGTCCACTGTGGACATTCCTCATCTGTTAAATGCTTCTGATGATTGGTGGACACCAACTACTCCACCCACTCTGTTTAATCCAGATGCAGAACCTTTTGTACCACCAGTTATACCAGCTACCCTTGAACTAGAGTATGGGGAAGATCATGTAGAACCCACTCCAGAGCCCAGTGCTGTAATGCAACCCTTCTATTCTAAGGACCCTCATACCATATTTGACAAGAAGAAAAGAGTGCCCCAGATTGCCAAGGAACAGGAAGCAGTCCCCTTGCAACATTCAAAAAGATCTGTAAGACCAATTTGAATTTCAGTTATGACACCCCTGGTGCCTTCACTGACCTGACCCTTTATGTAGTGCATCATGGAATCTATATTGCACCCTGTTCCATACCCCATATTGTGTTTGATAGTGTTGGGATGCAGAGTACTGAGAAATGTTGGTTAGATAGGAACCAGTTGTCTACACAGAAGCGTTTGTACCATTTGTCTAAACAGAACTGTTAGCATTGTGGTTGTTGCATGTTTTGTGTCTTTTGGCTACTCACTGGTTAGAACTCGTAGAATTGTTGGGAGAGCAATTCACTGACAGTGAGAGTGTAACCCCTTGAGAGGCTTACATGGACTGCCTGTATGTTCTGCCCTCCCGAACACTGCTATGAAATGGCAGTGACTCTGGCTCAACCGCGTGATGTTGCCAGCACTGTTTGAACCTTTTCTTTTGCAACTGCAGCAATGTTTCTTCTGCTCTGGTCTCCTAATTTTAGAAGAGGGGTCCCGAGACTTCAGAACGCCTCTTCATTTCAGTGCCTCAAGTGCCAGCACTTGAACTGCTGCCATTTTTCAAGGAGTGCATGTGAAGAGGCTCCTCCTCACTGCTCCCCACTCTTGACCCCCAGCTGCCACCCGACTTGTGGACCAGCCACACCCACCCCACTGGACAACAGCCATAGGGGGGTTGAAACAAATATTGGAGGTCAGCACATATAAGGGGTCATAACACAAATTAAACAAAAGACTTAGGAGCACAAGGTTTCTCTGTATACATTGGCGCAGCCATCTTGCTAACCCTTGATCCTGCAACTCTACCTGTCAGTGGAATAGAAAGCCCTGCACAGCACCCAAGAGGATTGTTGGCATATGATGCAATTAGACCCTCCTCAATTGTACTGGCAAGCTCAGGAAGTCAATGAGAAACAGGGCATGGCAGAAGGACTGATGGACAACCATGCCTGACCAGCAGGACACTAAGTTGAAGGGGAGACATTTCTGGGCTCTCAAGGAGCTTGTGGAAGTTGGAGAGAGAGACTCAGAGATGAGAAGACCTGCTGCTGCTTGTGACAGCTGGAGGCTTAGCCAGGCCCAGACCTTGGGAGTCCTAGCCTGGGCTCATCCTTCCAAATACTGTGAGGCTTATGTCTGTGCAATTGTGCCAGAAGGGCACCTGGAGAACGAAGCTACTGAGAGAGCATCTGAGAGGCCCAAATGCTGGGGAATGCTGCTGAGCTGAGAAATCAGTGACAGAGACCTGCAAGAAACCATCAAGCTGCTGTTGAGCCAGGTAGGGGGCCTACTAGCCCTTATTGAGTGGGGTGACCTGGGGAACAAGGAATCACGGGTACATGCCCTAAGCTGGGCCAGAGGCTTACTGTGTGATCTTTGGCAAGTCTTGTGAGCATCCTGGCCTCCATCATCTCCACGCTACAGAAGGCAGGCCAGTTGAGATAAATGTGGCACTCTGACTCCATTGTTTTTTCTAGGTAATAAACACAGATTTTCTGAGAAGGGTAAAGGTATTGAAAATTACAATGTAAGGTGGGTCTGGCCTTCATACTTATTTCTTGGGGACCCTCCCCCCATTTACATTACAAAAATGACCTTCATTTTTTTATATTATTTTTATTTATACTCCTATTCTTTCTCCTTCCCCACCCCGAATGATCAGGGTTGCCATCTCTGCTCTTTTCCTCGGGCTGAGTGAGCAGTTGCCCACTGGTCACCCAGTGGGGGCCACATGAAAGCTGGATAGCCCCAGCCTTCCTTCACCAGGAGTCCAGCATCTCTCACCTCTGTGAGGGCTGCTGTGATGGAGGCACTGGACTATCCTGAACTTTATTTCTTTAATGTCAGTATCAGTATCGAAAGTCTATGTGTTCAGTCAAGATAAAAGACCATTACAATACATTACAAATAAATTATAGCCACAACATCACAAACACCAAATATAAAAAATGTAAAAAACTAAAAATCAGCCCTTTGACGCAATGCTAGTGCTACTGCTCGCATCACCGGGAACCTGGGTTCAGGAATGAGTCCTGGATATCAGGGGCTGGCTGGGGGGAAGGGGATCAACATCCCAATGGATGATATCCTTCTCTGGGAAAGGGGTATGGTGATCACAGGTGGCAGTGCTCACAGGATGGCATAAAGTACAGGGGTGGGATGCCTGATAGCATCTCACTATGCATGCATGAGCTTGTGATGCCACTGAGTTGGTGTGCCAGCATAAGCGGAGGAAAACCTCGGGCAGTGCGAAATGGGAACCCGACCCTTGCAGGCCCTGCACCAGTGACAGGGTACTCTCCTGGGCGAAAGCAGATCTGTTTTGCTGATGAGTTAAGGGAGCCTGCTAACCCCCACCAAAAAGGAACAATTCCATGTAGGAACACTCCCAGAATATGATGGGAAGTCCCTGAGGAGCCAGGTGACAGTGCTGGGGTGGGGGTCTGGTCAGAGATTAAGCCTACACCAAGAAAAAAAAAAATACTTTTTGAACAAAAATTACACTCAGATTTAACACCCTGGAATTTATACATAGAAGTCAATAGATACATAAAAGTAAAGAGTCATATTGCATTAATGTTGCAGCGGGAGAACAATACAACCATATCATTCCATTTTTGTTGGATTCAAGAGTGTTGTAAACATTTCAAAAGACACACAAGGACACTCAGGTCAGTTTAACGGAATTCAACTCTTCCTGTGGCGCTCTCTCTGAAAAGTGGGTCAGTAGCTACAGCAAACAATTGATTTCATGGCAGCAATCCAGCTCCGGGGTGCTCACACAGGAAAATGAAGTTAAAAGCTGCAGTCTTACCAGAATTCAACAGACAGCCAATTCATTTAATGGTATTACAAAATATAGCTGAAAATAGTAAGCAGTGGGCAACAGTCTGTGCTTAAATCTCCCTCCCCTGCCCGGATACACTGGATGATCAGGAATATCTAGCTTTCTAGTGCAAAACACGTCCTGTGACGTGCAGAGTCCTCATAAGGTGCAAACAAATGACTCATTAGCTTCAAGTCTTAAACAGCAATCATCGTGGTTGCCTGGGGTGGTGCTACTCTCAACTAATATTTCAACATTATCTCCGTGTGTCATCTTCATTGGGGAGCTGTGAGCATTTGTTTGTCTCTGTCATAGGTTTATAAACGCCACTCTCAGACACACAGGGTCCCATAAAAATACAAACAGACACGGGGACACGGACAGGACAGCTTTGCCACCTCACACATCTGCCCACATGGCCAATGTGAGTTTTTAAAAATATCATTTATAGTGACAGGGGGAAGGGGTTGGTTTAGACTAAGCATACCAAATACATACACAAATACATAAGCAAGCAAACAACAGAGTGGCCACTTCAAAGCTAAAGGTTTGCTCAGAGCATATAATGTGTCCAGTTGTTTTTTCCCTCATTCACTGCCCCCTTCCCCACTGATTCCCCACCCCCTACTTTGATGATTTGGGTTATCTCGGCTGCATTTACTGTAAATGTTTACTGATGGCTCAGAGAGAGTAGTGCAATTCCCCCTTGCCTAACTTGTGCTCTCTGTTTACTAGCAAATAAATAAAGCAACAAATTTAGGACTTGTAAAGCTGTTCATGGTTTGCACTGGGTTTGCAGTTGTTTGGTCTGATGTGCTAAAGTAGTAGCTTTCTTTACATTAGAGTTATAAATCTGCAGTGTGGCTCAAGTTCCTACTATGAGTTGGAACTTGAGACTCCCATGGGGAGGGTTTATTAAGTGTTGTTTAACATGGTTTACAGGAAAGCATTTTATAGTGAATCTGACAGCATAAGATCTGGTGGAGGGAGAGCTACTGAATTGCCTTATGAGATAAAAACAAATACAGTTAAGCCGGTTTGACAGTGCAGTAGTAGTGCTGCTGCTGTCTGTGGCAACAGCTACCCAGGTTTGTGACATTAGCTTGGAGCACTGCAGGTACCAGGGAGGAGAATCAAGTGTCCCACAGGACGCTCTCCATTTCCAAGGAGGAGGGAAGGTGTACAGGCCCACTGTAATACCGTCACCTGTGTGACCATGGGTGGCAGCACAGTGAGCAAACTAAGGTTGCAACAACACTGATAGGAAGGTGGCAGCACACATTGCATGCGTATGCCCCACGTTCAGTATCAGTGTCCGGGGGAGGAAAAAGAAAAATAAGGAAACCCTTGGAAGCACAGCAGAGCGTAGCCGGGCAATCTCAGGCCCCAGTGCGCTGACCACCTACCCTGCTGAAGATGTTTCCAAGGGAATGCCTCACCCAAGGGTTCTGCCATGGTTGATTAATCATGAGAAATGGTGGTAAGTGATGGAAATGGTGCTTAGAGGGGGCTGGGAGGTGGCCCAGTTTGGCAGATAGGGGCTGTTCTGGAGAGAAGGGACATAAAGAATAAATTATAAAAAAACACATTGTTAATGTGTGGTGTTTGTTTAATGGCTTTTTTAATGGGGAGGGGCAGTGTGGGCCAGTAGTTAAAGCACAAAGCAATGAACCTAGAGACCCAGGTTTGGGTCCTACAGTCACCATTTGCTGTGTAACCTTGAGCAAGTCACTTAACCTCCCTGTGCTTACTCTCTCTCTGTAGTCTATTTTCGTGTTGTTTGAATCTCTGGGCACTGAAAACAATTATCTCACTCTCCATCTTCCAGACTGTAAAGCACTTTGGTTTACAGTTTGTATGAAAAAGTGCTATATACAGTAAAATCAAATTCCTTTCCTATGTGTAAGGCTATAGATCAGGTGACAACAAGTCCAAGCCCTATAGGGGGATTTAGAGTATGCACACCCCCTGATGAGGAAATCCTAAATCCTTAAAATGCTGGGGCTCGTCAGTCTGTCTGTGGCAGTTTTTGTATTATGCACAATGATGCCTTGAAGTAAGTCCCTCACCCATCTCAGCCCCATCACCCTTCCCATCCTGTCCTTATCACTCCATCATGTTTAGTAAAAATATATTTTTGAACATCCAGTGTCATGCAGAGATGAATTTCCTCTGCGTCTCACTGCTAGGCTTGAATGCTAGTACTTTCAGAGCAGTAGTGCTTTGTGCTAGATTACCAGCTTTTAGGGCCATCAGCGAGATACAGAGGATGAGGATCTTCCCAATGCGCTGGGTGTTTAAAAGTATTATTTTTATTCAATCCATGTGGCATTTTTTGGGTGGTAAGGTCTGGATGAGAGTGGGTGGGTTTTACAATATTATAAATGGGGAGCAGGCAGAGGTGCTGTTTGGTGGGATCACACACAGATAATGGCAGCAGTGTTCTTTCCTCTCCATCTCCTGGATTGTCGAGTGTTATGGTTTATAGTGTTGACCCCAGTTCCTCTCTCTTAACCTAATAGCAAAGTCATCCTCTTCCTCTACCACCCCACTGGCCAATTCCACCTGTTACCTGTTTTTAATATCATACCCCCACCCATCACAGACCCACCAACCTCTCTAACCAGTCCTTATCACCCATGATTTCACCCAGTTTGGCAAAATGAACATAGCTACAATACCATAGTGGTCTAGATTTATGAGGTAATAATGGAATATGTATTAAACACCAAGGCCGAAGGCCAAGGTGTTTATTAACTTTCTGATCTAGTTATTACCAAGAAAACCACTATTGATATTATCGCTACTATACTAGAAAAATAAAAAAAATTTAAAATGTCAGAATCTTTGTGGAGAAAGTGAGAAAGTAGGAACTGTTTTTCACAGAAGTGCTGTAGTGTTACTATAGTCTCCGATTGGCTGCTGTGTGTTGAAGTGGGAGGACAAACTGTGTTTGCTCTATGATTGGCTAAGTACACATGCAGCAGCTGGTCAGAGTGCAGAGCCACTATCCCATTATTCAGTCTACTATCTGGTTATCCCAGAATAACCGGACAGCTACTCTGCATTCTGATTGGGTAAGAGAGATCTTTTCCAGTATAATAATTTTTACATGTCTAATGCAGCTAACTCATAATTCCCCTGGGAGGAGATACAGATAAGGCACACAGATGACTCGCAAGAAGAATGAAACATATGTCTGTGTCTTCTGTTTTTCATCCTTTGCAGTGTGTGTAAGAGGTCATTTGGCACCACGCACTCCTACTTCAAGTAGAATTGGTCTAAATTTTTTCATGGTGATCCGCATATACATCCCATGATGCTCTGCAATACTGGGATATGTGTGATTTTGTATCTCTTTGAAACCTGGCTTTGTTGCAAGTGCCTTTCCAGGTAACTCTTGCCTCAGTCTTTTTTATGCTTTTAAAAGTTGCACATGCAGGACAAATAAAGTCACAGGAGGAAATAAACTCAGCAAAGGGGCCGACAGAATTTTTGCAAGGCACACCAAACTATGACAAGAATATTTTGATAACTGGACTTACTGTGGAAGAAACCTTACTGAGTGCAGGGTGGGTCCACCTTTCCAGCTCTCAACCCTGGGTTTCCCCTGCTGGAAATATCTTCAGAAATGAAGATCTCTTAGCCCTTCTGTCTTCATTGGAGCGCTCTAACTCACCAAGGTTGAATATCCCCAGCAAAAGAGCGTCATAACGGTGGAAAGTGGCAACAGGACAGGCCCATAACAAGTGAAGGGTTTAATGCAAGAAAAGTAAATGACTGTCTGGAGGTAATAGCTGTTCCTGAGCCTCCAGTTCTGCCGCCTCCCAGGCCCTTCTCACCAAGTGCACAAGGTCACAAAGTAATAGGTCAGGCAATCCCAACTCAGCCAGGACAGACCCAAGGGGAACATCTACAAATAATAGAACTTATGCCGGATTATTCCATACCCCTCAGGAACCAGCAAAAAGGTGTAATGCTGTACACATAAAATATAGAGGTAGCCTGGACTAATTTCCCGATAGGATTAATGTCGGGAAAAATCTTTTGAAAGAGAGCATGGGTTTCTCAGCGCAGGAAATTTATGCGCTCATACACACCTCTGAGGACCCCATTTATGACGTGAGTTTTAAAATACCATCAGGATTGGAACTGCTGTGGCAGCGGTACTAGAGTGTGAGGCATACACCAGAATGGTCTGCTTTTATAAAGATTCCATTCACTAAACCAGCATTTCACACAGTCACCATTTTGTTTCAAAATGAAGGGGTTGCGATTCAAGGCATTTTATATTGGCTACATATAAGATGTTCAGTTTGGGACTCCTGATCCAATTATGGATTCTGAGAGATATGGACTGGGGATGACGCATTAGAGTGAGACTTCCACAGGCAAATGGCAACATTCAGCATTTACCAAGCTGTTTCTGTCTTGGTAGGGACCGTGGTTTCATTTTGTGTTCTGGCCAGTCAAAATCTTGCTTCAGATGTGGTGCATATACACATCTAAGCAGCGTGCGCAATCAAATGAAATGCTCACTATGCGGGGGAATTGGACACAATGCTATTAGCTGCTCCACCCCAAGAAATTGCAACTTGTGTGGAGACACCTCGCTCACTTTTGTGAACTGTCCATGGGTGTCTCACAACAATCCAGGGAATGAATCAGCAGAAGATGATCAGGAGGCGACTTTTGCCAGGGGCAGATGAGCAGCTGCTGATATGAACACTAGCTCAAGGCATGACAGACAACAGCCACTCGATCTGAGGGGAGAACCAAGGCATGAAACTTCAGAAGCACCATTAGGTAAAGCATTGGCACCCCATTTGGTGTTAATAATTGACAGGATGGTGACCGCTGAGGGAGATACACTAGTAGAAAATGAGGAAACTCAGACTAAAATTGTGCGATGGAAGAAACAGAGTGTACTAGATCAAACTAGGCCAGAGGATCAAGAAATTCCTTCAACATCTGCAATGGGATCCGCAAGTATGCCTTCACCACTTATAGATAAATGGGAACACCAGAAATCACGAAGATGGACTCGCAGTTGCTCTCAGAGAGGGTGCAATATTAAATATATCAAAAGAACTCAAGTCCATACTAAAAAAGGTTTGCCCCTCTAACCAAAAGAAAGCAGTGGGATGAAGAAGAGGAGGATTCAAATGTATCATCCATCACTTCATCCCAACCAGACATGATGACCGATATAGAGTGTACATCATCTGATTCAAGATATAATAAAGGAAAAAAAAAAACATCAGTGAAGCCAGGCTCTGAAGACATGGCAGGAGTGCAGGGGAGCTCTATCACTTAATTCAAGAACTTGAGTTTGACGTTTGGGTCTCTTAATACTAATAGCATCAAGAATACGAAACAAAGGTGTACCGCATTTTCTGTCCTACGGGATTTAAATATGGGGATATATTTTCTTCAAGATACAAGACTGCACACTCTCAGCAAACAACAGAAGGTGAAGAATGACGGGTTTGGAGGCCCTTTGTTCTGGTCCCTAGGAGAAGAAGCCTGTTCTGGACTGGGCATTCTGTTTAATACCCTGGGTCTTACAGTCTCACAGCTGATCCATCTGGTCCCTGGAAGGGTGCTTATTCTGGATGCCAAATATCATTCCTATGATTTAAGGCTGATTAATATTTATAATTCCAAACAAAATACCAAAGAATAGAATTGATGAAGAAAGTACAGCCTTTGTTATATACCACAAAGTATGTCATTTTTTTGGGGGAGGGGATTTTAATTGTATTCTGTCATTATGGATAAAACCAGTAGTACACAGAAATTACATGCAGATACAAATTTCTTAAATAGGGACACAAAATGTGCACTTAATGATTGTGCAGCTGTGTATAGTCCTTGGACAGAACATACTTTTGTAAAGGGGAGTCCATCTTCACACATAGATTTTTTCTTTGCAGCGCATTGGGTACCTATAACTGATTTTAGGGTGATACCAATTGAGACTCCAGATCATAAATTGATTACAGTGAGATGTGGAACACCTACTAATAAATCAATACCTAGTTCTGTGTGGAGGCTTAATGTCTCAACTTTAAAGGATCAGGAGGCATGGGAGAAATACAGGCAGAACTGGAGGCAAGATTGTCAGTATTTGAACTATATGACAACTTGCTATTCTGGTGCAAGATACCAAGAAGGGTGTCAGAACAGTTTGTAGTCAGAGGGTGAGAATAGGCTCAAATAAAAAAAAATACCTGAATTATTTAAAGCTTAGACGCAGACTTCACAGCCTCTTGTCATCAGTTATTGAAACAGGAACAGATCTTTCCCCTCAGATTCAAGAGGTGAAAACTGAGAAGTACAAATAGTATGACAGGGCCCAATCCTTATATGTAGAGCAAAAGTTCAGAACTCAAGGCAAGGCACAGCATGCAAACCCCTATGATAGTTGCAATCAGAGACTAAAATCTAAATATATGGCAGATATTAGATCAGAAGCTGGGGATCTGGTTAAAGATGCACAGGGTATTGACAAGGTTGTGGCTTGGTAGGTACAGGGTTTGTTTGGTCAGACAGTACTGGTCCCAGATACATTAGAAAGGTTTCTGCAACACGTGGATATTTCGGGATTCCGGAGGATGACAAATCTCAACTGGTATCTCTGATTACCAGACTTGAGCTACAGACAGCTGTTGCCTCGTTAAAAAATGGAATATCTCCTGGTCCAGATGGGCTATTTGGGGAATTCTATAAAAAGATAATAGATAAACTTTTAGATAGCTTAGTATGTGTTTTTAATGATATCCTAGCAGGGGGTGGTCGCTTTTCCAGCATCACTGGCAGACAGTCTTTTGGTGTTTATATAGAAAAAGGGAGACAGGATGGTTATAGATAACTGGAGGCCCATTAGTTTACTAAATGTGGACTGGAAACTGTTATGCAAAATTCTATGCACGATATTAGCAAGAGTAGCTCAGTACATTAGATCACCGGTGCAGACGTGCCGTCCCACAGACATCAATGATGGATAATCTGAAATGTGTAAAAGAAGTGTTTGACTGCCCAGACACTACTGGTTACTTAATAACAATAGACCTGTCCAAAGCGTTTGATGCGGTTCAACATGGATATCTTTTTGAGGTTTTGAAAAAGTACGGAATTCCAGAGACCTTTATACCCTGGATATAAATTTTGTACAAAATGCTTTTACTAACTCGGTGGTAAATGGGAGGATAGGGAAGTACATAAAAGATCCAGCGAGGGTGAGATAGGGATACCCTCGGCCCCTATTTTTTATGTTTTCGCTATTGATCCTTTATTGAAAAGACTAAACTCAGTGACTAGCATTCTGCACATTAGGGACCAACACAGTTAGAATTTCCAGTGGCATTGGCTTATGCTGATGATGTCACTATAATGGTAGCAGACATTCCTTCAGGTGAGAGAGCATTAGAAATTGTGCTGGGGTTTCAGAAATATTAGGGTCAAAAATTAACAGATGGGAAGTGGTGGTCTAATTATACACAAGGCAAATATCTCTAGGATAGATATTTCTGCTATCTCAGTGGTTGGGTCTGCCCTAATAGCTAGTCTTTGGGAGAAGTGTGAGGTGAGGCAGCTCAGGGCCTCTCCATCCCACCCCCAGACTAACAATCTGGTCAAGCGATTTGATACATTTCTTAAGTCTATGTTAAGACATTTGCTGACCAGCTTGTGAGGAGAGCAGGACAATTACTTCCCCTGTCTCTTATTTGCATATAGAGAAGTACCCCAAAAGTCCACACGTAAGCGCTGAGTCCTCGGGGATCAGCGCCTGCATTCTAATGGCATGCAAATGGGGCCATAAATAGATGCAAATGGCCCCCCTGTGCCTTGCATGAATTATGGCCCCATTTGCATGTCACCTTTTGAATATGGAAATTTGCGCATAAGCGCTGATGGTGCAAACCACCGCAACTTGAGATGCTCCACTCTGACCACTTGCGGTGGCGCAAGTTCCACTGCGCCATGCACGGTAACTTGTGGCCAGGGGTGATATTCAAAGGGAGTTGCTCAATAGCGCAACTCCTTTGAATATCGCCCCGGCCACACCCCTGCGCAACTATTTTGTGCAGCGCAAGGGCTTGCACCACAAAATAGCGCAGTATGAATATCCAGCCCTATGTATTTTATCTCCCGTTTTTTACCCCTTCTTCAGACGTGGAACCTTTGCAAAAGAGCCTCTGTGCTCAAAGGTATATGTAATCCAAGACTGAATAAATAAATTAGTACAAGTCCCCTCATTGAAGGCCTTTAAGAGGGTTCAGAAATCTTTCCTCTTTCGGGAGGCTTTTGGCACTGTTTGATTTTTAAACCGGAACTTCACTTTACTGACCAGCACTGCATTATTAGCTGTTTTATATATATTATTTATAATTGTATTTGTGATTGTATATTTTGAAATGTTATTTATTTCTGATATTGTTTTGTTGGAATTTTTTGCACACAGAGCCCCTGGGATTGAGCACCATACAAATAAAGTGTACTACTACTACCACAGAAGGACAGTGCAATAAGCTGGGGAGTCAAGAAGGATATCAGGGACACTTCTTTACAGATTGAGTGGTGACAGGGTGGAATGAACTCCCATCTAAGGTCATCACTCAAGAGACAGTATGGGGGTTCAAGAGGGGGGTGGGACAGCGTGAAGAGGAGGGTCAGGGACAGGGTTGGTGGGGAGAGGGGGTGGGCCCTCAGCACTTGCTGGATCAGGGGCTCCACAATCAAGCTGACTCAATAGACCATAAGGCCTTCTTCTGCTGGCTATTTCCTATGTTCATAAGAGGCCACTAAGGTCAGTGCAGAGTAGCTAGGGCGGGCAGACTGGATAGACCCATGGGTCTTTTTCTGACGTCATTATATCTCTGTAGCTATGTGACCATTAAGGATCAAAGAGACATTCTTAACCCCTCCCTGGGGGCTTCCGCTCCTGACACCCCAAGTTTATGTGCAAACCAGGGCCATTCTGCAAGTGAAAATTAGGTTTTTGGACCCAGTTTTCGGACGTTCCAGTCTCAGATCAGGACACCTTCCATTTTTCCTCTTTTTATGTTTGCTTGCATGCATGTGCAAGAAACATAGTGCCATCATCTGAGTTTTCAAAGGTGTGTCAGCCCTCTTCCAATTCAGTCGGCGTGTTTGCAGGCGCGGCCGCAGTTCTCCAATGCCTGCTGGAGCTGTCTATGTCAGTTCCAAAATACAGTGGTGTACAGTTGAAAGGGGGAGCTATGCTTCAGTGAGCAGCGATAAGATATCGCCTGCTCATGCGCGCTCCCCCTACACACACACACACACTCACACACACATATGCTGCGTGCTGCCCCAAGCACAAGCTGTATAGCCGGCCGAGGGCTGCCCAATCCCATGGCTGTGCTGCTCCCAGAAACACAGTTCCATATGCCGCGCTAAGTGCCCACCCGGCGTGGCTACTATCATGCTTGTGGGGGTGCCAATCCCGTCGGCTCCTATCCCAGTACAGGTGCCAGCTGGGAGCCCACCCCAGCGTGGCAACAGATGCTATACCCGACAGGGGTGCCCAATCCCCGTCGGCTCCACCCCCAACCAGCCGTCCTTCTGCCACGTTGGGAGCTACCCCAGCGTGGCAAGCGTCCAGCGTCGTCGTAATAAAAAAAACAAACCTGAAAATCAAAAGCGGTCCCTCGCTGTGTCTGCCCCCACCGCACCCACCTGCGCCCTGCCTCCCCACCCCATACTTACCTCCGGACTCCGGAGCGATGATCTTTGGTGGACCGGGAACACGTCTGCACTCTTCAAAGCCGACCGCGAACTGAGGAAATGCCGGTAAGCTGTATAATGGGATAGATAGGGTTTTTTCAACTTTTGCATATCTCGGGCATTTTTGGGAATTTTGGGCCCAAATTTTCAACATGGGGTTTTTGGGACCCCTCCTCGTGAGTTATTGCACTGTCATGGCGTTATTCGGGCCCGAAGGGTGATTTCGCAGTCACTGCGAGAAATCACCTTTCGGTACCGAGTAACGAAACAACACTGCCACTGTTCATAAGGTGAGCTCTCAAAAAGCTTATGTTGAAATTTTGGTGGAAAAATTCCTAAAAATGACTGATTTACGAGCGTGCGTTGCTGGCAGTTCTATACCGCGCTCAGTTACTTAAATTTTCAATATTTTCACTCCAGATTTTCAACATTGCCATTTACCACACCTCCTTATGAGCAGTACAGCTGTCATTTTTCACATCTTGCCCAAAAGCGTGTTTCCGCCATATAGCGCACAATGGCGCAGTCGGTGTCTTGAAATCAATGTATAGGACACATTAAGAAAATCACAGTGACACTTTTAATGAGCAGAGGTCTTAAAATGGGTATGTTGAAAATTTGGTAAAAAATCCTAAAAATGATTGTTTCTGACGATGCGTTAGCAGTTCCTACCTTCGTAAGTTAATAATTTTCAATATTTTCACTCCAGATTTTCAAGATTGCCATTTATTACACTGCCTTATGAACAGTACAGCTGCCATTTTTTCATATTAGCCCAAATGTGTTTCATACATGTAGCACACAAAGAGTGCAGTCGGTGTGCGAAAGCAATGTTTGGGACAGATTAAGAAAATCACAGTTACACTGTTCATGAGCAGAGGTCTTAAAATGGCTATGTTGAAAATTTGGTGACAAAATCCGTGAAATGACTGTGTTACTGAGTCAGCATTACGCAGTTTCCACACACCCTCATAAGTTCATGACTTTGTAATATTTTCAGTCCAGATTTTCACCAGTTGCATTTTCCACACTTCCTTATGAACAGTACAGCTGTCATTTTTCACAACATGGCCAAAATGTGTTTTCACACTTTCAGAGCAGAGATGCGTGGTCGCTGTGGGAAATCATTGTTCAGGACAGATAAAAGAAAATCACAGTGACACAGTTCATGATCGGAGGTCCCAAAATGCCGAGTTGACAATCTGCTGTAAAAATCCCCACACTAATTACATTACGGGTGTGCGTTGCACAGTTTCTATGCACGCTCGTGACTTCACCAGTTTTTTTAATATTTTTACTGCAGATTTGCAACATTGCCATTTTTTCCACCTCCCCATGAACAGTACAGCTGTCATTTTTCACATCCTGTTCAGAATGTGTTTTTGCACCCGTGGTGCTAAATGCCGTGTCGCTGTGCATAAGCAGCTTTTGGCTAACAAACTGATATTGCCACTGTTCATGAGGTGGGGGTCTCAAAAAAATGTTGAAAATTTGGAGTGAAAATACCAGCGAATGCCTGAGCTGTTAGGGTTTCCAACCATAACGCCCCACCCTGTGGAGAATGACAGGCATCAGGGGTGTGACTTGGGATTCTTGCCTGTAATGCTCATACCATTCCACACCCTGCAGCCAGTGAGAGGCATCGAGGTATGCCTTGGACTCTTCAGCCCCAAAGTTCACCCCATTCTCCTATACCGCACCCATCTCACCATATTTCCTGATGGAATGGGGTGCGCATAAGGGCCAAAGACCCCAAGGCACACCGTGACACTTGTCAGTGTCTGCAGGGTAGGGTGTGGTGAAATGGCGTGGCCGTTATGCCTGACGACCCAAAGGCACACCCCAATGCCTGTCACTCTCTGCAGGGTGGTGGTGGGGTTGGCTTCAGTTTAATACTTCACTGCCATTCCTATTATGCAGTTCTGTAACTTCTGCACTTCCAATGCCAGCAAGCAAACATTAGGCATTGACAAATGCTTGTTGGTGAGGGCACAATCATCACATAAACCAAACCAGGTCTGCTGCATTCTGCATTGGTCAGATGTGGAAGGTGTGAATCCAAGTCTAAAGTGAGTTGATAACAGTAGTTTGAGGCTGAAAAGAAGAGGCTTGATGAGCACAGCATCGTGCTGGCCCTGAAATTAACTGACCACTGGGGGCGCGTATTTCCTGTTACACCGCTAGCGGGGAGCCAGTTTTCAGTGACACCGACCGGAACTTGATGCGGATTATAACTAATGTTAAACTAGAAGTAAAGACTGTTTATGTTTGTGGTGCTGTGTTCGCTTCAGTTGCCTATACAGCAGAAATCATTTTTTATTTGTAGGGTTTATTGTGGAGTCGGTCCACCTTTCACTGCGGAGCTGAGACGGGAAAGCGAACCGAGTTCTGTCTCTTGTAGTACGGCGTGGGAAATGTTTCCCGAACTGAGCAGCGTCTTAAACAGGGGCACGAACACCGAGCAGCAGGTAGGGAGCAAGGAGGACCATACCTGTCTAGGGCGATGGGGAGACCAGTTGTCCAGGAAGATATGGGTGCTAGAGCTGTCGGGATATATAGGAAGCAGACCTGCCCCAAGAAATGAGGGATCCCAACGTGTTCCAAGAGATTGGGGGACCAGATCGATCTGTCCCAAGAGTTGGTGGGGGCAGCTGTATCCAGTGAGATGTGGGGGAACAATCCTGACTCGTCCATGGGGAGGGAATCGTCCAGCGCCATCCCACACACTGAGGGGATTCAGCCTTGTCCTTCGACGGGGTGTGTGTCAACCTGACCCACAAGATGGGATCAGGTCAGCCTTGTCCTGTGCAATGGAAGGGGGTGTGGTCATCACGGTTCCGTGAGGTGGGGGGAAGGGTCAGCCCAGTCCCTCTAGATGAGTGAGGTCCACCCTGCCCCCCTTGTGGGAAGATCTGCTCTGTCCCTGTTATTGGGGGGGGGGTCTGCCCTGTCCCTGTTATGTGGGGGTCCATCCCCGTTATGGGAGGGTCTGCCCTGTCCCTTGTGATGGGGGAAGTCAGTCATGTCCTTCCGTTGTGATGGAGGAAAGTCAGTCCTATCTCTCACAATGATGATAGGGGGGAGTCAGCCCTGTCCCTTGTGAGGGTGGGTCATCCCTGTCATGTGTGATGGGGGGTCAGCCCAGTCCTGCGAGATGGGGTCAGCTCTGTCCCACGTGATGGTGGGGGGGGTCAGCCCTGTCTCACATAATGGGGGGGGCCATCCCTGTCCCACATGATGGGGTCAGCCCTGTCCCATGTAATGGTGGGGGTCCCATTCTGCACAAAGGTGGATTTGCCCTGTCCCATGCTGGGGGGAGTCGGCCCTGTCCCGCGTGATGGGGGGTGGTCAGCCCTGTCCCACATGACAGGGCACCTGTGTGATGGGTTAGCCCTGTCCACATTATAAGTGTGGTTAGCCCTGTCCCGCATGATTTGGGGGAAGTCAGCTCTGTCCCGTATGATGTGGTGGTCAGCCATGTCTCACTTGAGTGGGGCGATCAACCCTGTCCTGCATAATTGGGGGGTCAGCCCTGTCCCACATGATTGGGGGGGGTCAGTCCTATCCCATAAGATGGGGAGCGGCGTCAACTCTGTCCCACAAGATGGGGAGTGTCATCAGCCCTGTCCCACGAGATGGGGAGTGTCATCAGCCTTGTCCCGTGAGATGGGGAGTGGTATCAGCCCTGTTCCGTGAGATGGGGAGTGGGATCAACCTTGTCCCATGAGATGGGGAGTGGGATCAGCCCTGTCCCGCAAGATGGTGAGTGGGACCAGCCCTGTCCGGTGAGATAGAGATGGTGGTCAGCCCTGTCCTGTGAGATGGGGAGGGTGGTCAGCCCTGTCCCTGAAAATATGGGGGGTGCAGTCCTGACCTAGGATATGGGGTCAGCCCTGTCCCTAGATATTTGGAATCAACCCTGTCCTGAGAGATGGGGGGGGTCAGCCGTGTACCAGGAGATGAGTGGGAGGGTCAGCCCTGTACTTGGAGACGTAGGAGGTCAGCCCTGTCCCGAGAGATGGGTGGAGGTTAATCCTGTCCCAAGAGATGGGTCAGGGCCTAGTTCTGTACCAAGAGATCCAAGTGGGGCCATGTCCCAAGAGAGTGCAAAGACCAGTCCTGTCCCAGGAGAATAGGGGACCAGACCTGTCCTAGGAGATATAGGGACAAGACATGTCTAGGAGATACGGGGAGCAGACCTGTCCTGGGAGATACGGGGACCAGACCTTTCCCAACAGATTGGCAGGACTAGACCTGTCCCAGGAGATATGCAGACCGGGTGTGTTTTTTTTTTTTTTGGGGGGGGGTTATGGGGATCAGACGTGCTGGGAGATACAGGGACTACACCTGTCCTGGGAGATAAGGGGACCAGACCTGCCTTTGAAGATACAAGAACCAGACCTATCCTGGGAGATATAGTGACTAGACTTGTTCTGGGAGATATAGGAGATACAATGGAAGTGCGGAAGGTAGTGAGGGGTGCAGAGGTGCAAACGAAGGAAAGGACTGTCAAAGAGGTAGTTAAAGGGGCAAGACCTTTGTGAGGTTAAGAAGGGCAGGAGGAGATTGTGCTGAGGAGGATCAGGAAAAAGATATTCTGAACAAAAATGCTTGTGCTGAGTCTTCACAGTGGAGGGAGAGGGGGATGGACAACCTAGAAGCAGCAGGAACACTGGTGGAGGGAGATGGACACAAGTCCTTTCACAGAGGAAAGTGTCCTGAGAGGACTTGCAAATATGAAAGTGAATAAGGCTGTGGGCCTAAAGGGGTACATCCAGTTGTGCTAAGGGAGCTCAGGGAGGTACTGGCTGCACCTCTGACAGCCCTATTCAGCAACTCACTGGAAACAGGTGGTTCCACAAAGTCCAGGAGGAGGCAGATGTAATCCCGCTTCATAAAAGTGGCAGCAGAGAGGAAGCTGGCACTATAGACCAGTCAGTCTAACTTCACTGGTGGAGAAGTTAATGGAAACACTATTGAAAGAAAGGCTAGTGGAATATCTTGAATGCAGAGGGTTGCAAGACATGAGACAGCATGGATTCACAGGGGTGAGGTCATGTTTGGGTGACCAGGGAACTTGATCAGGGTGGGATGGTGGGTGTGGCCTACTTAGACTTCAGCAGGGCCTTTGACACCATGCCATATAGAAGGCTTGTAAGAAACTGGGCAGGGCTAGAAATATTTTTTTGTAGATGGCTGTCCAAGGGGACAGGTGCAGTATTCATTTTGACTGTCCCACAGAATCTGTACCTGTCCTGTTGATTTTTGTTTCTGAATATGGGGTAATAATTAGTGTGCCCCTGGCTGGCACAGTGCCCTGAGAACAGCTTAATAACTGATGGTGCCCCTTGTAACATGTCCTAAAAAGGGTTACTGAATATTACCCGCTGGCTGGTACATGGCCCAGAAAAGACTTAACAAGTGTGTTCCCAGTTCACTGTCCTGATAAGGGCTTTTAATTTACTTCACCCTGCTGCTCAGTAGTAGCCCTGACCAGGGCTCTTAATTAATTCCCTTCTGCTCTGTCCTGACAAGCCAGTCAGCTTCCTCTGCTTCTGTGTATAGGTTGGACAATAAAAGTTTCCCCCTACTTTGCAACCCTGACAAGAGCTTTTAACCAGCCTCCCCATCTCCTGTCTCTGGAGCCCTTCCTGTCCTGACGGGGTTTTAAGTGATTATCTTAGCCCTCTATTACCTCTCCTAATCTTTAAATGCCAAGCCTTCCCCTCATTCTGTCTGGACTGCCTACCCTGAAAATGGCATTCAGATATAATTTTCTAGCACTTAAAATGGCTCTTCATTAGACTTACCCAGGCCCCTTGTAGCCATTAGATAGCCCTGAATTTGGTTCTTATTTGCATCCCAAAACTCTGGTGCCTGTGAACAAGAGCTAGTCTTGGGCGGCTGTTGCAACCACAGCACACAATGAAATGAGGTATACAGTACTGAAAGTAAAAGGAAGATGGGCAACTGCTCATGCATGATGACAAGAACACATGCACAGTCTAATCTTACCATGGCACTGTTTCCATTTCTGCTGCTTGACAAAACCTCCTACTGCACCAAAAAGCCCATCACAGGACACGGGGTTGAATGAATGTCTCTTAATGACAGTTGGGTCATCCATAGCCTAACTGTACAAGAGCAGCATCTCCTGGGTCCTAGTGCCTGATAATGCTTTTCACATGGCGCTTGTCTCAGGGATAGGCAGGGAAATAAAAACAGCTGTCCCTGGGGATAACTGGGTTGTCTGGGACAGGCAGGCAGGTGGTTATTTCGGCCCCTGAAACTAGGCATTTTGGGGGTGAGACCCAAGGTGATAAACTGAGTATGAAACTCGTTGATGGGTAGATGACAGAGGGTGGTGGTAAACAGCACTCACTGTAATGAAGGGAGGGTGACCAGTGGGATACTTCAGGGCTTGGTGCTGGTAATGTCTTCATAAGTAACATAGCAGAAGAGCTGGAAGGGAAGCTGTACTTCTTTGCAGATGACACCAAGATCTGCAGTAGGGTAAATACTTTGGAGGGGGTAGAGAGAATGACTAGGGGCCTGAGAAAACTTGAGGAGTGATTGAGGGTATGGCAGCTGGGCTTTAAAGAAAAAAGTGCAAACAGTCATCAAGCACCTCGGGCACAGAAACCCAGGGGCAATGTATAAAATGGAGGGAGAATAATTATTATTTTTTTTTAATCATTCTGTTTTCTCTCTCCGGGGCCCTGGGCATCCTTCGGGAGTACCCTTTCGGCTGTGCCTCCCACTCCCTGCCTGAACCCCTGCTTTCCCCAGGCCACCCCCAAGTGACTTGGCAGGTCCAGCCCCCGGATTACCCTCTGGTGCCCTCCCTCCCTTGGCAGCACTTTTCTGAAATTAGAGGGACCGACCTCATCACTGGGTCGGCCGTGGGGATTCCTGGATGCGCTGGGCTGGTGTTGGGATGTGGGCGCGCCACTGGAGTCTCCGTCATCTCACTGGAGCTCCAGAGGTGTTTTTGGTGCTTTTTGTCCCCCGAGGAGCTTGGTCATGCAATGGCGGCTAGGCACTATGTGCCATCGTCTGCCAAACTTCTCCCCCATTGTATGTAGCGCCGTAGGGTCTGTGCTTCACCTGACTACTGCCCGGTGCCACTAAAGAGTGGCGCAACCATCCCCTGGGAAGAGAGATCTGTCCTTTGGATGCTCGATCCCTTCCCTCCCTTGCCAACCCCCGACTCGTTTCCGAACCCGGGTTGCCGGTGTAGTGTGAGGTGTGGCGTCCTGGGCCTCAACCCTCCGCACCTCTGGGCCGGAGGGGGGAGAAGTATTGATGGTCAAAAAGCAAGAAAGAGATGGGATCATTATATCTGATGACCTCAAGGTGGCGGGCAGTGCGACAAGGCAGTAGGCAGGGCCAGCAGGATGCTGGGGTGCATAGGGAGGGGAATCACCAGCAGAAGGAGAGAGTTGGTGTAACCACTGTATTGATAATTGGTGAGACCCCACCTGGAGTACTGTGTTCAGTTCTAGGGAACACATTTCTGGAAGGACGTAGATATGTTAGAGGCTGTCCAGAGGAGGGCAACTAAAATTGTGCTGGGGTTGCATCATAAGCCCTATGAGGAGAGACTGAGGGATGTCATTGTGTAAACCCGGGGGGAGGGAGGGGGGAGCAGAGGCATGATAGAGACCTGTAAGGACCTCACGGGGCTGAACAAGGTGCAGTTTGGGAGTATTTTTCAAAAGAGAAGGTGCACTGGGGCAAGTGATCATGCAACTAATCTGGAAGGGGGGAATTTAGGAGGCATGTGAAAAAATACTTCTTCACTGAAAGAGTGGTGGATGCCTAGAACATTCTTCTAATAGAGGTGGTGGGAGTGAAAACATGCATGGGATAGGCACAAAAGAATCTTAGTTGGAAAGCGGAAGTGAAGTAGCTGGAGATCAGGTAGGGTCTGCAGGGACAAACTGGGCAGACTGGGTGGGCCAAGTGGTCCTTATATGCTGAGAAATTCTATGTCTCTAGGGACCAGACCTGCCCCAAGTAATACCAGCATGACTTACCTTAGTAGCTGGAGAACTGCCTGTCTAAGATGATATAGGGACCTGACCTTTCTTGGCAGTAGAAGGGCACCTGTCATGGGAGATGCAAGGAGTACCTGTCCCGAGCCAGATATGGGGGCTACCTGTCCTGAGACATAGAGAACAAGACCAGTCTTAGGAGTAGGGGGCCTCCTGTCCTGGGAGATGGGTGGGGCAGTATTTTTATTATTTATATATTTATTTTTAACATAATATATGTTTTTTGTGTTTTTTAGTTTTTCAGAAATGTATCACATCTCTCTTAAATTCGAACGCATTTCACGGTCACACATTCAGTGCTTATGGAGCAGGAGGAGGTACTGCCCAAGAGCACTGCCATGGAGTGGTATAAATTATTCTCATCCTCACAGAAAAAAAGGCACACAGGGGACATTCAGTACAGGTGTAAAACTAAGGACAGAGAGATGGAACTGAATGTGTGACCCTGACGTGTGTTCAGATTGTAGCGAAACGTGATGCATTTTTGAAAAACAGTATAGTTCGGTAAAACAGTAAGCACATGCTACTTTGTGTAATGCACATTTGAGGAGTGAGACAGTGTCCATTTATACACAGCACTGGCTAGTGGGTTTTATTTTTGACCATCTGCTTCTAAAGTTGGGTGTCGATCTGAAAAATGTTGGTCTGAAATCTGTAGCAGTGCGTGTTATAAATAGGTGCAAACATTTCAACATACGGCATCAGTGCTGAAGCGCACCTCTTTTTTTATGCTTCAGAATTGTATTTGGGGACTTCAGTAGGAGTCAGTGTGAGCCCTGTACACAGACTATTCTGAGGCATCGTGGTCTAGCAGCTGTTAGACCACAGGCAGGGAAACACGTGCCTCTCAACCTGCTGCCGCAGAAGTCAGGGGCAGTTTTAAAAAAAAGTAGAACAAATAGCCAAAATCAGAGAGACAGCTGAAAAAAAGTAATATCAACTGAGTAAACTGCAAAATAGACTGTTTTGTGTAAACAGCATTATCTTAATGAGACCCAGACTGTAGTAACTAATGTTTGACATTAATTTAAGATTCAAATTTGTAATGACAGAAATTCCAAATTTAGGAGGGACGGAAGATATTTCTAAGACAAAATCAGAATTAAGTCCCTGAAAATCAGGGACAGTTGACGGGTATGGCCGAGGAGACTAGTGATCATATCTCACCAGAGCCACAAACTAAAAATAGGTGTAAACTTTTTAACATATAGCATCAGTGGTAAAGCACAACTGTTATTTTATGTTCTGCAAAATTGTATTCAGGAACATCAGTGTGGGGTAACACAAGCCCTGTATAGAGACTATCTATAGCATCATGATCTGGCGTTTAGAGCACAGGCAGTAAACCATGAGGCTTGTGTTCAAATCCCACCACTGCCACTAACGCGGTGTGTGACCCTGAGCAAGGTACTTCTCAGCACCTCAGTCTACTCCGTGGTAAAAGCAGGACAGTACAGAAAATGAGATATTAGAGCTTAGCTGGGCAATTTTGGGTTAATAAAGCATGAATACAAATCACTTAAAATAATTAGTATTAGCTATTAAGATATTTCCATTAAAGAACTGTTTGCCAAGTCCTGTGGATGTGTACCCTGTCAGTTTTTGAGTTCAGTAAGCACTATAGGGTGGCCCATGTGTTAGTTAGGGATTTCATTTTCACCTGAATTGTTGACTCCATTTTAGAATAACACATCTCTTTATTTTGTTTTAAGGGCAAGCTTGTGTTGCTTATTGACAGCAAAACGGATGGCAGCTTCCTGGTACATCACTTTCTCTCATCCAGTCTCAAAGGTAAGTGACTGACACTGTGCATAAAGAGCCTGTCTTCAGCAAAATTGAAAAGGGAGGCAGGTGGGGAGAAATGTATAGGGATTTAGAAAAGCCTGAAGAGTGGTCAAGAGTGTGGCAACTAAGTGTCAGTGCGAAGAAGTGCAAGATCGTGCACTTGGGGTACAGAATCCCAGGGGCAGAGTACAAAATGGGAGGAGTGGTACTGGCAGCCAAACAGGAAAGAGACCTGGGGGTAATCACATCTGATGATCTAAAGGTGTCCAAACAGAGTGACAAGGCTGTGGGGAGAGCCAGTTGTATGCTAGGGTGCATACGGAGGAGTATCACCAGCAGAAAGAGGGAGGTGGTGATACCACTGCATAAAGCACTGTGAGACCTCACCTGGAGTAGTGTGTCCAGTTCTAGAGACCACATCTCTGGAAGGACATAGACAGAACAGAGGTGGTCCAGAGAAGGGCGTCTAAAATGGTGCAGGATCTGCATCAAAAGCCCTATGAGGAGAGACAGAAGGACCTCAATATGTACACTGTGGAGGAAAAAAGGGAAAGGGGGGATATGACAGAGACTTTTAAATACCTCATGGGTATAAATAAGGTTCAAAAGGGAAGCCTTTTTTAGAGTGAGAGATGCTCAAGAACTAGAGATCATGCTATGAGGTTGGTGGAGGGTAGACTCGGGAGATGTAAGGAAGTACTTCTTCACAGAAAGAGTGGTGAATGCCTGGAACAGCCTTCCAATGGAGGTGTTGGAGGCACAAACTGTAGTGGGATTCAGTAAGGCATGGGATAGGCATAAGGGACCCTTAGTGGTGATGAAAGGGTGTGGAAGCTGGAGATCAAGTAGGGTCTGCAGTGTTACAATAGGTAGGGCAAATGGGCAGACTAGGTGGGCCAAGTGGTTCTTATCTGCCATCAATTTCTGTGTGTCCTGTAAGGCGCAAAATCATTTTATAGATCAAGGTGTTGGATATTTATGGCCAGGGGTACTGGAAAATTGCATCCGCAATTTTCACCATTCTACGTAAAAACTGACATGTTCCCACACTTTCTTGTAATTTGAGTTTTCACCTCGAACTGTGTATTTGATGAAAATTAACATTTTCAGTAAAAGACTTTCAAATATATTGACAATTTTGCATGCAGACTTTGGTTTGGCCAAAACAATGCAATGCAAGGTGGGGAAGGGTTTTATGTGTCGCTGCCTTCTTTTGAATCCGTGTCTGGTTTGATTTCAAAGTCCACTGGCCAAGCATAAGTACACTTAAGCACTTCACATTTGATTTGTGTTGAAGCAGTCTGTAAGAAAACCTTCTGTGGGTCGACCTGCCGGTTCAGCAGTAGCATTACTGCTTGTGATGCCAATGACCTGGGATTGGAAGCGATTTTGGGAGTCAGAAGCCTAGCTGTTGGGGATCGAGCATCCCAAAGACTGCCTCCCTCCAGGGATTGGGGGGGAGGTAGGGAAGCCACCAGGACATTATTGCCTCCTTGCAGCAGTAAGGAGTCCGACTGCCAGGGCTGGCTCTATTTGGGGAAGGGGGGCAATTGCAAATGTATGGCGTACATGCCTCCTACATCATTGCACACCATGCCACACTCCGCAGGCCCCGCAGCATCAACCGTGGTGCTTCCCTGGTCAGTCAAGTACGAGAACCGATGGAGGTACGGTGCAGCCTCCGAAGGCCCAGTCCTGGGATGGGGTGGGGGTGAGCCAAGGAGGAACAGCCAGGGAAGAGGTAAGTCCCGGGAGGGCCCAGGAGGACGGGTGACTGGGCTGGGAGCATGGTCGGGCTGATGGAGGCTAGGCTGGAGAGGCGGAAAAAAAAAAAAGAAAACCTTTTGTTGCCACAGAGACTGAAACAATAGGTGGGATAAAAGGTGCAAATGATCCCATTCACCTAAATGGGGTGCTGAGTACAAAGTCTTTTTGTAAGTGGTAGGTCATTTTTTTCCTTGTGGACCTACTTTCAGACTAGTTTAAATCCAAACGTCTGACAATTTTGGATGGTCCTACTGATTATAAACTTGAATAGGCTAGTCGGTGACAGCGATCCTGCACGTAACAATCTACAACATAGATACTCACATGCAAAGATTGCAATAAAAACGTGACTAAAGTCTGAAAACAAGCTTATAAAATGTGTCTGTGGGTGAACATTTATCTTTAACCAAACAAAATCATTGCAGCCAGACTAAAACAAAGGTAAATCACAGGGCACCCTAACTACTGTATGATGCCGTGAAAATAAATTGGTATGATTTAATATGTGATATTAAAAACATTGTACGGTACCTATAGTGCAAATTATGAACAGTAAACTTTTTAACAACTATTTTTTTATTACTAAAACTCAGATATCTACCACTCTATTTTTTTCTTGTACCATGTGGGTGAGTAATTGACAGAGTATAGTAAACAGTTGTTAATTAGGCTTCATTATTCTACATTTAGAAATGGACATTTGTTGATTCTGGATTTATTTAACATTATAAACCAAAGAAAGAAAGTTTGGCTAGGCTCAAATCTCTTAACTTGAGCAAAAAGATTTTAGGTGCATGCTAGCAGAGTCAGTACATTTTTTTTATATCCATAAAGTGAATGTTTCTAGCTGCACACTCTTTGGCCCCGTCCACACTACACAGTTGTCTGTGGTAACTTTTTTTTAAATGTTACCACCCTTACTGTTTTGCAGCGTCCGCATTCTGATAGTAACGTTTTTAAAAACGTTACAGACAAGTAGTGTTGTGTCCACATTACTCCTCATCTCTCCCGGTTTTAATCCGTTTGGAAGATCCTGTGAATGGAGGATCCAAAACGGAGGATCCAAACGGTCACGCGTCCACACATGTAATTGTAATGTTACAGGCTCCAAAACGGTACCCATTCCGATCTCAAGACCACATGAAAACAGGTCTTGAGAACGGTTTTAAAAACGCTTGTTAAACCATTACCAGTGCAGACGCTTATCGTTTTAGGAGATAGTGGTAATGGTTTACCAGATTGGCAACAGTTTACAGGGCTCAGTGTGGACAGAGCCTTTATGCCTACAGGAATAAAACACTTTCCCTTATTGTAGTTGCATAGAAAACTTTTTTCTCTTTATCATTTAAAGTGTAGTCAGTTTTTTTTTTTTCCTTTTAGGTTATGTTTATATGTATGCATACAATTGTAAATGCACTGTAGTATATTGCCCAATAGGGTTAAAAGCCACAATACCCATTTTCTTTGTTGCTAGTCAGTAGTCCTTATTTCATTTCTCATGTTCATGCCTCAATTGCCTAATCCTCACTGGGAGTTGATTTCTTTCTCTGAATAGTTGAAATGCAGCTGACCGCTGCTCCTTGGACTTGTTCCTTTTGTGCTGCACAGTGTCCATAATTCAAATTTCCCCACTTCGGGTTCTGTTCCTACTCACTGCTGCTTTATTTTTTATTTATTTATTAAGTACCCGGATTACAATACTATGTGAAGTCTTTTAGTGATCAACAGGTGGTTAGCTTACATTAAGATGTGCTGATGTTTTGCAGCCAAATTGGCCCCTCCTCAGAGCTGATTTTTAACCTTATTGGGCAATATACTACAGTGTGTTTAGAACTGGATGCAACTATTTAATATTAATTTGCTGTGACTCACTAAATAGAACCTATTTAGCACAGTATGAGGCAGATGTTTTTAAATTTTGGAAGACAGGCAACACATCAGTTGATTTAGTATTCGTGTTATGCACAAATGGCCTATCCAGTCACTTCATAAATAAATGAAACAAAGCAAACTCTAACAAGGCTCAATGATAATCTATCTTCTGTTTTGTCCTCTGTCTCTTCCTCCGAGATCCTGCCTGTGTGGAGGAAAGGCAACAGTATGCAGAGACTCAGGGAGAGGGATATCTTGGCGCTAAACACATGGCTGAAGTGCTAGTGCCAAGAAAAGGGGCACTACTTTGTGGGTAATTGGCAGAACTTCTGGGAGAGGGAGTTTTGCAGATTCGATGGCCTGCACCTCACAAAGGAAGGGACAAGAGCACTGGGCTAGAAGTTTGATGTCCACATCAGCAGTGCTCCCAGATCCAAATAACCATTTCCCTGTAACATACCATCATTTTCCTGTATTTTCCCCATAGAGGCACAATCAAATCCCAGTATAAATCCTTGTAGATTTTCTCACTGGTCTCTTACTTTTGATTTTGTTCTTTGTTTAAGATACCCATAGCCTTATGAAAGAAAGAGCACTGCTTTTCTGCTAGATAGTGATATAATTTTACTAGTTTAAATAAAATAAAATAATTTATTTATTTGCACATCGGTTTACAACCTTTGAGCCAGAGGCTCATTTCCAAAGGTACCTCATCACATAGAGGACAAATGCAAGCATTCTCGGTTCCAGGATATAGGTTACATAGTTTGCAAGCACATGTGATAAAGAACAAGACAAATACATACACAAGCATTTTAGGTTCCAGGATATGGGTTACATAGATAGTGAGCACATGTGATAAAAACAATTATACAGAGACACCATTTTGGTTACAGTGGCGCATATTAGTACGACAGTATGAGTTGTCAACAGAGTAGTAGCAGTTTAATCAGAAGTGGTACATACCTGCACGGAGACAGGGCAAGCAACAGAAATAATGGCAGTACAAACAGAAAAAGGGGTAGGATTTGAAGAGGTGCGGTAAGGATGCCGCCCACTGGGCATTGTCAGGGCACAGAGGGTTGTGCCTCAAATTATAGACAGGTGCAACTACGCATGTTGAATAGTTCGCTTCTGAGTGCAGTTTTGAATTTGGAAATCATGGGGGCATCCGAGATGGAGAGAGGGAGCGAGTTGTACCAGGAAGGGGCTCTATGGTGGAATGACCTCTGTCCATGGGAGGTCCTAGATCTTGGTACCAGAAAAGTAGCTTTGCAGGAGGTCTGTGTACAGACCAAGGGTTGGGCTAGGTGGAGGGAGGCTGTCAGCCCAGGTGGGGATAGCCCTAGAAGAGCTTTTTTAGCTGTTAGGCATGTTTGATATAGCAGGCATTCGTCTAGGTTCAGCAGTGTTGCCATATCATAGAGCTGGCACAAATGTGTGAGCCTAGGGGCCCCGGTAATTAGCCTGCACGCCTTGTTTAGGATGAGGTGGATTTTGTTGAGGGCAGTTGTGTCGGCAGCACCGTAGACCAGTAGTCCATAGTCAAACAGTGATAATATAGAGGATGTCACCGCAAGCCGGAGGGTAGCGGGGGGGAGACAGTTTTTGTAGCGGTATAAGATACCTAGCCGCACATTGGTAGCTGAGGCTAGAGCATCAATGTGGGTGTGGTAGGTGAGGGCCGAGTCAGAGGTGACCCCAAGGTACTTGTAGGAGTGTACCTGCTCTAGTGGCTGTTTGGAGCAGGGGAGGATATGGAGTGGGAAGTTGCTGGCTTTGTTTTGGGGTGGACAAAGAGCATTGCTTTTGATTTTTTGAGATTTATGACCAGTCTGTGCCCTTTAAACCAGGTTTCGGCTTCATTATAGGAAAGTTGCAGGGAGTCCTGGAGGGAGGTAGGGTTACGGTGGGTAGCAAAGATGACGGCGTCATCTGCATACAGCAGAATTTTTCCAGTGCATGCACTGGGCAGGGTGTTAAGGTAGAGCGAGAAGAGTAGGGGTCTCGGATGGAGCCCTGAGGAACCCCTGAGCGGATGGGACACGTTTTTGAAAGTGTTCCATTAATTTTGACACATTGGGAGCGGGCGGATAGATAGCTGGTGCACCAGGCGAGTGGCGCAGTAGCAAAGCCAGTGTGGCAGAGGACATCTAGCAGGAGGAGTGGGAGACAGTGTCGAAAGCCTTAGAGAGGTCGATGAACACTGCCCTGACTAGGGAGCCAGAGTCCAGGGATGAGTGTAGGAATGTTGAAAATTCAACTAGTGCTGTGCCTGTACTGTGTCCAGCATGGAAGCCATGCTGTTCAGGGCAGAGGATGTTGTGTTTGGTCAGGTACTCAGTGATTTGCGTGGCAACCAGTTTTTCAAGAGCTTTGGAGAGGGGCCGGAGTATAGAGATAGGCCGGTAGTTCCCGGCTAAGGACCTGTCACCTCCTTTGTGAATGGGAGTAACAGTGGCAGTTTTTCATGTAGTAGGGAATTGCCCCAGGCAGAGGGATTTATTGAGAAGGCTGGTGAGTGGGGCAAGGACCTGATCCAGTACCAGCCGGAGAAAGCTGGGGTCCATGGAGTCGTCGCTGGGTTTATTGCTTTTTAGTGCATGGATCAGGTGGGGTCTAGCTTCCTGGGCAGTTATCCTATGTAGGTAGAAGCTAGGGTGTTGGAGGGCTGGGGCCGGTAGGGAGGGTGGTGGGTCAAAGAAATTACTGGGGAGGATAGAGCTGAGGTCCGTAAAGGATGTGTTGAGGTAGTTTGCAATGTTTGTAGGGTCCGTAACGGTAGTGCTGCCAATGGTGATCTGGGACGGGGGAAGGGAGCGTGCGCTCCCGTTCAGTTGCTTGACATTATCCCCAAAAATTCGGGCACACCCCCAGGAGGAGGTGAGGGTGGCTTGATAGTGGTTGGCCTTGGCTTTCCTGATGGCCCAGGTGCACTTATTCCATGCAGTGTTGAAGGCCTGTCTATCAGCCGGCTGGCCTGTTTCTGTTGCAAGGTGCCATAGGTTATCCCTAAGTCTGAGCAACTGTAGTAGGGCAGGAGTAATCCAGGGCATGTTATGTTTTTTGGTTTGGGCAGCCTTGAGGGGTGCGAAGAGGTCGCAGGCTTTGTTAAAGGTTTGGGAAAAGAAGGCCAGGGCAGTGTCTATATCAGGAGCGTGGTGAATGTGGGACCAGTTTGTTTGGGCAAGAAATTGCCTGAGGTTTTTCAGCCCACCTGGTCTGAGACAACGGCGGAGCGTGTGCTGGGCTGTGGGTTGTGGCAAGGTGGTCACCCAGTGGAATAGGATAGGGAAATGGTCACTGAGTGAGTCAGGGACGACTTGGATGTCCAGAATTTTTTGGGGACGGTTGGTGATGATAACATCTAGGAGGGTGCTGGTACTTCTCTTAGGGTTTGCTCTTGTGGGTTGGGAGATTAGTTGTGCTAGATCAATGGCAGCAAAGGAGTCACGGGTGGTGGTGGAGGTGGGGCTGAGCCAGTTCACGTTGCGGTCCCCCACAAGGACTTGTTCAGCCCTATGAGGGAGGGTGGCAAGGTAATCAGTTAAGGATAATAGTGCCGGGTTTTGGTTCTTTGGTGGAATGTAGGCAGAGGTGAGATGGAGGGGGCCCCTGGAGGGGTCTGGAGTAAGTTTAAGGGTTAGTGCCTGTGCCCCACTTGCAGGGGCTGGGGCAGGGAGTGCTTGACCAGTGAGAGAATGCCTGGTATAGATTGCACAGCCACCCCCACGTTTGCCCACACTATCCTCCCGGTATAGGGTGTAGCCAGGGAAGGCGACAAAGGAGTCGGGTGGATTTTGATAGCCAGGTTTCCACCAGTGCAATGACATCTGGTTTGTGCAGCATGACCCAGCATTGGAGGGTGTAAAATTTTTTCAAGATGCTGCATATATTCAGAGAGGCAACACTCAGGCCGGGGGGCCCACCTGACGGGCTGGTCTGGGTGGGGCCTGGGTTAGGATGTATATTGCCTGTAAGGAGTAGAAGGAGGACCACAGCTCTGGCCAGGATGCGGTGATATGTGTGTTTCCTACGGGTATGAGGGGATGCGGGACCTTCGGGGAACAGGGGATGGGTAGAGATTGGCAGGTTGGGAGGATGAGAATGATAAGCCGCCAAGGGGGGCCTGGGAAGGTGGTGGGGTGGTACATGGGAAATGGGTGTTGTAGGCCAGTGTACATGGTAAGTGTGGGGTGAGTGCGAGCTATGTCAGGGAGAATTGCTGGTGCTGGTACCAGTGATCCAGTGGAGATGGCTGGCTGGTGGAACAAGGGTACTAGAAAGTAAATGAGGGGGAGGCATTTTAGGAGGAGGTGGATTAACATGGCTCTTATGGTGGTAGTCAGGTAGTAAGGTAGAAGTATTTAGGTTGACTTCTAACAAATGTGGTTACCACTCTGGATTAGTGGTAGTGACACAGACTCTGGTAGATAGGGTACAAGGTTCGAGTCCCTGCCAGCGCAGCTAGTGAAGTGCCTAGGTGAGGGCAGTGATCCACGTTCTAGGGATCTGATGCAGGCTGGGTTGGGGTCAGAAACGGGCGAGAAATAGTGACTCCTAGTGATCACTGGATGTGGGTTCAGCAGAGCAGTATTGAGTCAGGATGTGAGTTAGTTTGTGGGGCTGGGCGCTGGGGGGTGTGTGGGTAGTAGTAGGTGTGAGTTGGAAAGGAGCGGAGTGGCTCAGGAGGTTAGAGGGGTTCCAGGAAGTAGAGGGGAGGAAGACAGGTAGTAGAGCCACGGTGGGAGAGTATGGGTCCCTCTAGTGGCTGGCAGATATAACCTGCAAATGGAAAAGTAGGGACTTAACTAAAAACAGGAGAGGAAGCGAGGTCATAGGGCAGCGCCTATATAGGTAATGCCGACCTGGGATGGGTGGGGCAGTCGATGCACGTTGACAGGCTAACCACGCTCACAAGGGTGCAGCTTTAGAGGTGTTGTAATTACCTCTCTCGCACCCACGGTGAATCCAGGAGGGAGCTCTTGCTGTGGGCAGGCGAACTGTGAGCAGGGTGGGGGGGATAGTGAGGCCTATAAGGAGGAGGAAAACATAGGAGCTTAATTAGGATGCAGCTGGAGACCAGGATTAGAACTGAACAAGATGTCCCGACTCAGCGCTGCCCAACACTAGCGAGGCTGCTCTGGAGTGAACTGACTAACAATGGCTAAGGTAAAAGAGCTGCTTTATATACAGTCTGACTGAGATTACTGCACTAATATCCACTGCGCTGAACAAGTAGTCAGTAGAGTACACCCCCCAGTAGTCCAAGCATGAGAAAGACAATAAAATCCAATTTTAAATCACCACATGACCATGCTGTGTATAAGTCAGCGTTTCAGCAATTCATTGTTTACAAGAAGCAATTACAGTTCTATGGCTCTGATTCCAAAAAATAACCCTCTTCACAAGGGTGCAGCTTTAGAGGTGTTGTAATTACCTCTCTCGCATCTGCGGTGAATCCGCTTCAGGAGGGAGCTCTTGCTGTGGGCAGGCAAACTGAGAGCAGGATGGGGGGGGATAGCGAGGCCTCTCTCGCACCCAAGGTGAATCCGCTCCAGGAGGGAGCTGTTGCTGTGGGCAGGCGAACTGTGAGCAGGATGGGGGGATAGCAAGGCCTCTCTTGCACCCGCGATGATCTGCTCCAGGAGGGAGCTCTTGCTGTGGGCATGTGAACTGGTTGTTTAAAATCTGGTAAATAGATGAAGAAAATGCCATGAACAGCTAGATAAAACAGTCAACAGTATACATTTACATGACCAATAAACAGGGAGGCAGTATAGAGCAGTGGTTTAAGGCTCTGGGCTGCAAATCTGGTGACATCCAGCAGACCAGACCTGGGTTTGAATCCCACAGCTTCCACTTACATTCTGTGTGACCCTGAGCGAGTCACTTAACTTCCCTGTGCTCCCAGGTCACGCCTATAAAAAAAACTTTCAGCTTAGTGTGCTGCTGCTGGTTAAACAACAAAAAAAAAAAAAACAAGTGTAGTATTGTAAACCATTTAATAACCATCAGTAGTTTTTTTTTTTTTTTTAAAGTTTGACCAGAAATCACAATTAGAGCCCAGTGGAGGTCTGACTGCTAAATGGATGCCACAGCAACAAGAATATCGCTGACCTCCTCCACAGTGATACATGGTTGCTGACATCCCCGACACCGCCAGGTCCGATCCGCCAGGGATCACACCAACAGCTGTTCAGTGTTCATTTTCAGTTTCCCCCAGACTTATAGATTCCAATTCTGGGTGTTGATGTCGGGGCGAATGTCAACCTCGGGAGTTGATGACAAGGTCATCACTCCGACAACCCGTTCAACACTGCAGGTGTCTAAAGGTTGATGTGGCTGTATCAGTGTCGCTGTTACAACAGTATACAATAATATACCTCTGATTGCAGTTTTGTGCAGTTCTGTGCTGAAATGAATAAAGATCTTGGGGAGAGGTCACAACATTTGGATGTACAGTACAGTACAGCTTGTAGTTTAAGGCTTGAATATATTTTCATTTATATTTTTCGTAATTGTGAACAAAGCAGCTCCACTATTCTGGAATGTCTAGGAAACTGAACTGTAGCCCCTAATCACAAAAGGGTTATACTTGTCATATGCTGTCAGTACACATATGCTGGCAGTACACAGCTTTGAACTTCACGTACACTGCTTTGGTTAGGTTATAGTAGCGTCAGCCCCCAGTAACTACTCCAGTATTGGCTGTTGTCCAACATTTGTGCACCGCACTGTAGGTAGGTACAGCAGAACTGAAGGATTAGGGTACCAATATAGCTTACTTTATCACGCTGCTGTGCTACCATAGAAATTAAACTGGGTTATTTTATCTGATGATATGTTGCCATACATAAGCATTTCAGGAAAAGGAACTGACTCTCTTCCATCTACCTGCAAAGTGTTTTCAGAGCCCTATGACGTTTTACATCTCTAAATGTAAATAACAAGGCACAGTATGCAGACCTCCGATATTAATGCACTAGACCTTTTGCTGAAATGCTTTTGTCTGTGGCAACATGATAATAGGTCCAGCGACATAACTTTACCAAAACAATTAATAAAAAATAAAAAGTATTTGTCATGGTAGGAGGCAGCAGGTGAAGAAATGACTAATAGAAGATTCTCCTGTATACATAGTCCAATCAAGTCATTTCAAACTCTTACATACTCACAATACAGGGCGAGATAATCTGACCAATCTGTTTACACTGTCATCCAGAACTCCATGGAGCAGCTGCAGTTTTCTGGTCCAGTAAGTCCTGAGTGGAATGCGGTATTAATTAAATTAAACTATTTCTTGACCTGATTGTGTACTGCAGTGGTTTCCTGCTGCCAACCCAGACACCGAGATGCTGCACATAAGGAGCCAAGCTGGGAGAACAAAGTGAGCTGTCTCCCACTCGGTGCATGATTTATAGTGGCCTTCATGGATCCTGGTGAAAAAATCATTGCACCTCATTGGCGCTGGGAACCAAATCGGAGTCCTTACGCTTTCCAGTGTGTCAGCCCAGTTCATGAATATGGGCGGTGATTGTGAATGTTGTTGCTCGCTCATAGCAACAACATTATCTAGCTCCTTAGCAGTGCTTGCACTGTGACCCCAACTGAATCCCTGTGGAAATGGTAAGAATGAGTTTTCATCCCTGTATCCCATTTTGGTACCTGAAACTCCACTAAACACGGGGATCCCGTAAATCTGAGAGCACTGCGTCAGTCAGTTAAACTAGTGGACGGGGAGGAGGCAAGAGTGCCATCAGCATTGCAAGGTGTCGCCAGTTGTCTGTTCCTCAACATCAAGCAGTTCAAGTCCAGCATATGCACTTTACTAAATCCGACAGAAACACAGACCAGGAAGATCCACTGGAAAATGTCAACAAACGGAAAAGGCACTACAAGTGCACGGATAGTACAAAACACACACAGGGTAACCATACAGCAGACCAGAGCAATCAGGCATGGAAGGCCATGTGTGCAGTGCTCAAAGCCTCCCAAACAAGATCCCCTGAACTCTCAGCCATGATAGCGTAATCACAGTTGGATTGGATAGCGATTACAGAAATGTGGTTCACCGCGAACCACACATTGGATGTTACAGTACCTGGCTACACACTCTTGAGGAGGGATCGGGAAGGGAAAAAATGGGGGGGTTATATACACAAGGGAGGGCATCAGTGCAACAGAACTCCAAGACAAACACTGTAAGGCTGAGGCCCTATGGGTTACCCTGGGAGCTGGAGAAAAAGCTCCTCTCCAGGTAGGTGTCGTCTATAGACCCCCATCCCAAGACATTGTCACTAACAAGGAGCCTGGAAGCCATCCTGATGATGGCCGACGAGGGTGAGCTGCGTTCTCTGGGACTTCAGTCTGCCCGATATGGATTGGTCCTCATACACGGCATCCTCAAATAGGAGCAAGAAATTCCTCCTCGCACTGTGAGAGGTGGGATTAACTCAGCTAGTGGACTCACCCACCAGGGAGTCATCAGTCCTAGACCTGGTAAACAAAGAAACCTAGACTTTGACGGCAGATAATGACCGCTTGGCCCAACTAGTCTGCCCATTTCTCTACCTACAGGATAAGATCCTATTTAACGAACAGCCTATTTCTTCCAAACCCCCCCACAAAAATTGCCTTATGTCTGTCCCATGCATTCTTGAATTCTCCCACAGTTTTAGACCCTACAACCTCCTCAGGAAGGCTGTTCCATGCGTCCACCACCCTCTCTGTGAAAAAATACTTCCTCACTGTCCCCCCCTCTATCTTCAAATTGTGTCCCCTTTTTCTTGCACATCTCTTTTTCTGAAAGATGCTACCCTCTTGGACTATGTTGAGTCCACTGAGGTACTTAAAAGTTTCTATCATGCCCCCCCCCCTTTACTCAAGGGTGTACATATTAAGCTCCTTTACTATCTCCTCGTATGGCTTCTCTTACAGACGCTGCACCATTTTAGTTGCCCTCTTCTGGACTGCCTCCATCCTGTCTATGTCCTTGCGGAGATGGGGTCTCCAGAACTGGACGCAGTACTCCAGATGGCGTCTCACCAACTGTCTGTACAGAGGGACAACAACTTTCTGTTTTCTGATGGTGATGCCTCTCCCTATACATTCCAGTATCCCCCAGCCCTCCCTACTGCCTTCTCACATTGCTTGCTAACCTTAAGGTCATCTGATATGATTACCCCCAGGTCCCTTTCCATTTTTGTTGTTGTTACTACTCCCCCCCCCATTGTGTAATATTTCCCTGGGTTTTTGTTTCCTAGGTGCATTATTTTGTACTTCTTTGCATTGAAGCTAAGCTGCCATACTTCTGACCATTCCTCCAACCTTGCCAAGTCCCTTCTCATCCTTTCCACGCCTCCTTGTGTATCAACCCTGTTGCAGATCTTTGTGTCACCTGCAAAGAGGCATACTTTTCCTTCCTGTTCCTCTGCAATGTCCCTTATAAAGACATTAAAAAGGGCAAGACCCATTACTGAACCCTGCAGTACCCCACTAGTAACCCCTCTTTCTTCAGAGTGGACTCCATTTACAATTACCTTCTGTTGTTGTCCAGCCAGTGTTTTACCGAGGCTACCACCCTGGGACCCATTCCCAAGCTGGTTAATTTGACTACTAATCTTTTGTGTGGGACTGTGTCAAATGCCTTGCTAAAGTTTAGGTAGGCCATGTCCACAGCCCCTGCCTTTTCTACTACTTTGGTCACCCAGCCAAATAAATCAATTAGATTAGTCTGACATGGCCTTCCTGCTCTGAACCCATGCTGCCTTGGGTCCTGTGCCCCACTGGCCTCTAGGTACTCAACAATTCTTTCCTTCAGAAGTGATTCCATCACTTTCCATACCACAGAGTTCAAACTGACAGGTCTGTAGTTTCCTATCTCTGTCTTGCTCCCACTTTTGTGAAGGGGAATCACATCCGCCTCCTCCAGTCCTCGGGTACCACACCATCCTCCCGTGATTTGTTAAAAAGGGTAGTCAGTGGTGTCACTAGTTCTTTCCTTAATTCTTTTAGAATTCTTGGGTGAATTCCATCAGGCCCCACTGCTTTGTCCACCTTCAATTTTAGCAGTTCTTTCAGAACCCTTTTTTCTGTAAAAGGACTGGTACTCTCCAACAGTTCCAGAATCTCAGGTGTTCACATAGGAAGCTACTTAGGATCCATCGACCACAGATATAGCTAACAGTTAGCAGAACAGAAGCCAAATGCCACATGAAAATCAAAGCAGTCTACTTCAGGAAAGCAAACTTCCCTGAAATTAAATCCCAGATCAAATCCTTACTACAAACTGGTACCAAGGGAGATGTAGAAGAATGTTGGAAAACCTTGAAACATGCTCTAATTGCACAAACCAGATAGCAAATCCAAGAAGAGGAGGAACCCACTCTGGTTTACTTGAGAGGTAGCAGCTAAGATTAAGGAAAAGAAAAGAGCATTCAAGCAATACAAGAAACAAAGATGGACAGTGACAGGGAGGAATACAGAAACAAACTCAGAGAGACGGGGAAGGCAATTAGGATTACCAATGAGCAGACAGAGGAAAGAATAGCACAGTAGGTAAAGAAGGGTGATAAGACTATCAATACATTAGAGAGAAGAGGAAGAATAAGGGGGATAAATTCCTGTAGCATCAAAGGAGGGTTAGCTGGTGGACAGGGATAAAGATAAGGCAGAGGTACTGAATGACTTCTTCTGTTCAGTCTTCACTACAGAAAGCAGCAGCAAAAGAACTATGTTAAGTGGCACTAGGCAAAACAATAATGTGTCCAACATGAGCCTCCTAGAGGAAATGGGTAAGTTAAAAGTGGATAAGGCAATGGGTCTAGATGGTATCCACCTGGGGGTCCTGAAAGAACTCAGGGAAGAGATTGCCACACCATTGTGTGAACTGTTCAGTAAGTCGCTAGAAAGCGGTATAGTACCAGACGCGTGGAAAAGGGCAACAATGGGGCCCTTGCACATGAGTGGAAACAGGGAAGAACCAGGGAACTACCGCCCTATCAGCTTAACCTCAGTAGTGGGCAAAATTATGGAAGCATTGTTTAAGGAGAGGAAAGTAGACTACTTAAGGGAAAACAGAAGACTCAGCCCAAAGCAGCATGGTTTCATGGCTGGGCACTCGTGTCTAATGAATATGGTTGACTTCTTTGATTGGGTAACCAGAAAAGTGGACCAAGGTGGCGTAGTGGACGTGATTTACTTAGATTTTAGCAAAGCTTTTGACACTATTCCCCATAGGAGAGTAGCCAGCAAACTAGAGCACATGGGCATAGACCATAAAATAGTTGAATTAAGAACTGGCTTCAGGATAGGTCACAGAGAGTCCTGGTCCACGGGGAAGGGAAAAGTAACTAGCAGCGTTCCACAGGGGTCAGTACTTGGCCCAGTCCTCTTCGACATACTCATCAGCAACATTGCTGATGGACTTGAGGGGAAGGTCTGCCTGTTCGCATATGATACAAAACTCTGCAACAGGGTAGACACAGATGAAGGTGGCTCTGGGATGGAAGCCGATCTCAAGAAATTAGAAGAGTGGTCAAGAATATGGCAGTTAAAATTTAATGCTAAGAAATGTAAGGTGATGCACATGGGTGAACGTAACCCAAGAAAGATGTACACACTGAATGTGCATCAATTAGAAGAATCAAAGATGGAACAGAACCTTAGAGTAATTGTTACTGATGGTCTAAAAGTGGGGAAACAATGTGAAAAAGAGCACAGAAGGCCAGCGGCATCGCTAGCTGCACAGTTAGAGGGATTACGAGTAGGAAGCGTGAGGTAATCATCCTGCTGTACAGATCTTTGTTTAGCCTCTCCTGGAATACTGCGTGCAGTTCTAGAGGCCCCACCTAAAGAAGGACATTGACCACTTAGAAAGGGTTCGAAGAAGGGCCACTAAGACGGTGTAGGGTCTGCATCAAGAACAGTATGAAACGCGACTCTAGAGCAAAGAAGAAATAGGGGGGACGTGATAGAAACGTTCAGATGCATAAAGGGAATCAACACAACCCAGACAGGAAACCCATTCCAGGAAAACAAAACAACACATACAAGGGGGCACAATGAGCGCCTAGTGGGAGGCAGAGTTAGAACCAATACAAAGAAATACTTTTTCACAGAGAGGGTGACAGAACCATGGAACAGCCTGCCTTCAGAGGTGATAGAATCGAGGACAGTACGGGAATTCAAACTAACATGGGACAGGCAATGCGGGCACCTGAAGGAGTAAAAAAACAAGGAGGGGGGGTAGAAATTTTTGGGCAGACTAGATGGATCACGCGGTCCCCATCTGCCTGTGGCTACTTATGTTCTTCATATTTAAAATCTATTCTAGTGGCAGTGTATTCATTTAGCAGTTTATGCTGATTAGTATATGCTGCAGAAAACAATAAAAGATTTATTGTGGAGCACTCGGGGTGTATAGTAGAACTCCTGCAATGTATTTTTGCAAAAAAACTCTGGGATTTTGGATAACCCTTTCCGCACAAGTCCAGTGACCCTGCTTATGGTGCTTGCTGCAGTGACTGTATGCAGACGTTTGGAGCAGAGTTTGTGAGCTTAAAAGTGTTCCAGCACATAGTCCTGAACAGTCACTATATGACCTTTTGCTGGTGGGGAGTGTTACTTGGGACATGGGGGTTATCCCTTCCCACTGCTGTGTCTGACACATGCAATGAAATCTTTCTTTTCCAGTTGGAGAACTGCCAGAGACTGTCACCAGTTCAGTGTCTTGTCCGAATGACGGCACTTTAAACAATGCAGTGCTCCTCTTAGTACTGCAAGACCTTAGCAGACGGTTCTTCCCAACTGGAACAAACTGCTGTCCTCTGTCTGACTCACCCCTAGCCTTCCTGTTCTCAGAATGTTTTTTTTTTTTTTGTAAAATCTTTTTATTGTTAATAACTTAATGATACAACATCGATAAAAGGAATAGCAGTTCTAACAGTCCATGTACACATTACATTCACTTGTCATCTCATCTCAACAAAATATGATACAGCATTGTGTACAAAACAAGTTAAACTATTCCAGTGTCTACCCTCTGGCTTAGCCTACATAAATAAGTTAAGGAATGGAAATGGGGTGCCTGATTTCATACCCTGAAGCCCGGCGCCAATGTAGTCCCTCTTTCCCTAATGATTTCCCCATGGAGCTCAGCAGTGATCCATTCCACAGTATTCAACCCACTCCATCCGTCTGCCCCCCCCCCCACTGCTGGGGGGCATGTCCCTAATATGGGGAAGAGACACTCAGCATTTGCAGTCAATAGAGGTGACCATAGTATATCAGAATTTTTCTCGGTCTCCATTTGCAGAGTGCTGTATCTTTTCTATATTTAGGCATAGCTTCATATTATTTACTCGTTGTGTAGATGGAGCATTCACCGACAGCCATGATTGGGCTGTTGTTTTCTTGGCATTCACCAAGGCCAGGGGCCACAGCATGCCCAGGGTCCTATCTTGTGCCGAATAGGGATCTGCCCCTAGCAGTAGTTCTAATGGGGACTTAGAGATTCTTGCAGCCCAGAACCCCAGACATTATTTTGTGGAGCTCATGCCAGAAGGGAGCCAACTCAGGCATGTCAAAGCCAGATGGTAAAGTCTGCCCTATCTTTCAGGAATTTAGGGCATTGGCCTGAGTTCTCTGGGTACATATTCTGTAATCGCTTTGAGGTCAGGTAGGTTCTATATAGGAAATTTAAGTGCACCTATACGAGTTTATTGCTGTGGAGCAGAAATTCAGTTTGATAGCTAGGTTCCATGTTGCTTTGTCTAGCTTTTATGCTCAGGTCTTGATCCCATTTAGTTCTAATGCCACTTGTGGGATCATCAGCAATTCCTGGAGGACCTGATAGTAGTAGTGAGAGCTTAGAGAGCATGGTTAGAGTCGATAAGTTCCTCCTCAAATGGGAGGTTCTGCCTAGCCGTGTATTATCTAAGCGTTCCCTGAGGCTGCCTCAGGGTTAAGATATGAAGAAGTTCCCAGGGTCCAGATGCCAAGTGCATCTCAGCTCTGTGAACTCCTGTATTCTACTCTCTTATTTATTTATTTAGTTATTTGTACATTTCAGATTTACAACCTTTTGAGTCAGACTCCAGCTACAAAGACACCTCGTCGCAGGGAGGACAAACAGAGTTGCATAGTGCAGGATACAAATAGTGATATATAGATTAGGTATAATCATATTTACAATGGAGTGGCGAGTAGTGCCTGGTATCCACAAGTGGGGGGTCAAGGAGGTGGAGAAACTACAGGCCTGTCAGCCTGACATTGGTGGTGGGCAAGGTGATAGAGGGCATTGTCAAGGAGAAGTTGGGGGGGACCTGGAAGAGTCAGGGTAGCTGGACGATAGACAGCTTGGATTCGTCCCAGGGAAATTGTGTCAGACAAACCTTGTGGAGTTCTATGATTGGGTAACGAGTGCCTTGGACCTGGGTAGACCAGTGGCTGTCCTCATTCTAAACTTCAGCAAGGCATTTGACTATGTTCCTCATGAGGGCCTGTTGGATAAGCTGGGAGAAATGGGGGTGGGGAACCAGATGATCAGGTGGATAGACAATTGGCTCCAGGACCGGACCCAGAGGGTCGTAGTTGGCGGGATAGTCTCATCCCAAAGGAGGGTCATTAGTGGGGTCCCACAGGGATCAGTTCTTGGGCCCCTCCTGTTCAACGCCTACATCTCTGACATAAAGACAGGTATCAGGAGTGAGATGAGTCTGTTTGTGGATGACTCAAAACTGGGGGCGGTGGTGGATGGGGAGGAGGGAGGGTGGCCCTACAGGGGACCTGGAGGCTCTGGAAAGATGGTCTAGAAAGGAAGCTGCGTTCAGTGCAGGGAATGTAAGGCCTGCACCTGGGGCAGAAACCCGGCCAAGTGTACACCTGGGGGAATGCTACAAGTCTCGATGGCTGAGAGGGACCTGGGGATGGTGGTGGATGTCAGGATGAACAACTGGAGACTTGTAGGAGGGCAGCAGCCAAGGCCAACAGGATGCTGGGATGCATTGCTGGGGGATCACCTCCAGAAGGAGGAAGTGATACTCCTCTGTATAACTCCTTGGTGAGGCCACACCTCAAGTACTGCGTGCAGTTTTAGAGGCCACATTTAAAGAGGACATTAAACTCCTGGAGAGGGTCCAGAGGAGGGCAGCCAAAATGATTTGGGGCTTGGCGGACAGAACCTATGGGAGAGGCTTGAAGAGCTAAATATGTGCACATTGGAAGAGGGAGGATCGGGGGATATGATGAGGGTCTTCAGGTACATGAAGGGGGTAAATAGGGGAGGAGCAGTCAGGGTACTTGAAGGAAGGAGGAGGGGCAACTAGAGGCATGGGTGGAAGCTGGAGGGGAAGATTCAGGGAGAAGGAGGAGGAGGTGCTACTTCACTGAGAGGTGGTGGAGCCATGGAATGCGCTGACCAGGGGGCTGGTGGAGGCAGAGACGGTGGAGGGGTTCAAGAGGGGGTGGGACAGGTACAGGGGAAGGGTTCTGGAAGCAAAATCCAGTGCAGCGAGGATATCCGTAACTGGGAAGGGAGAAGCCAGAGAAGGCGAGGGGGGCAGCAAGGTCAGCTCCCAGGGTGGGGGCTGACCAAACGAGCAGACACAAAAGACCGTTAGGCCTATTCTGCTGGCATTTTAGTATGTTAGTATGTTACACATGATCAACAAGGGCAACATACCCCAGTCCTACATTACAGTATAAGTAGAGTAGAATAACAGACGTGCAATGTTGGGCGACTGAAGACTGCACTTGGGCCAGGCTAGAACATAAGATGACTGGTGACTGTTGATGCAGGATGTAAAACAGGTGTCCTGTGGGGAAGTGGACTATGGTGCTGGTGATGAAAGGGAAGTGGAGGGATATCTGAGTATGCTGTCCAGTGGACAGTGTCGAGATTTGGAGTGTTGTTGTTGGCTAGGCCCCCACAGGAGAGTCCGGGGGGATGGGAGAGAGCTACAGTTAGTTACATTTACAACAGCATGCGTTGAAAAGGTGGTTACAAAGGGCAGTCTTAAAGGTACCAATTTTGGGAATGTTGGTGATGCTGACTGGAAGGGAGTTCAACCAGGAGGGGGCTCTGTGACAAAAATACTTTTGGGATAGGGAGGGTCCTGGTTCTGGGCACCAGTAGGGTGACCTTAACAGAGCTGTGGGTGGAGACAGGAGGCATGCTGGAGGGAAACTGACACCCCAGGGGGGAGAGCCCGAGCAGTGTTTTCTTTGCTAGCAGGCAGGTTTAGTGCGGAGTCTTTCTTTGAGGTTGAGAAGGTTGGCGGTGGAGTAGAGCAGGCAAATATAAGTGCGCCTAGGGGCTCCGGTCAGGAGCCTACAGGCCTTGTTTATAGAGAGCTGGATTATAGTGAGTGCAGTATTGTCAGCAGCAGCGTATATAGGCAGGCTATATTCCACTAGGGACAGGACAGAGGAGGTGATGTCAAGCCGGAGTGCATCAGGAGGAAGGCAGTCCCTGTGGCGGTATAAAAGGCTGATCTAAGACTTAGTGGCTGCCGAGAGGGCACTGATGTGGGCATGGAAAGTGAGGGTAGTGTTGAAGGTGATGCTTAAGTATTTATAGGTGGTCAGTTGCTCTAGGGGGTGCTGAGTGCTGGGGAGTATCAGGAGGGGAGCATTTCTGGCCTTGTTTTGGTGGTGGGTGAAGAGCATCGACTTAGTCTTCTTTAGATTAAGGACTAGTCTGTGTTCAGTGAAACACTTTTCAGCTTGGTTGAAGGTGTGTTGGAGAGATGCCTGGAGTGAGGTAGAGTTATGGTGTGAGGCATAGAGAACTATGTTGTCTGCATATGGAGAATTTTACCTGAACAGGGTTGGCAAGTGTGTTAAGATAGAGACTGAAAAGTAGGAGTCCCAGAATGGAACCCTGGGGACCCGGGCGAACAGGTCTGGTGTTGGACAAGGTCCCATTGATTTTTCAGCACTGGGATTGAGCTGAGAGGTAGCTAGAGAAGCAGGCGAGGGGACCAGTGGAGAAACTGATTTGGTGGAGGGAGTCAAGCAAGAGGGGATGGCAGACAGTGTCCAAGGCCTTGGAGAGTTCGATGAACACAGCTCCAGTGAGGTTGCCGGAGTCAAGAGAAGAGTGCAGGTAATTAGAGAACTCTAGGAGGGCAGTGGAGGTGGTGCTATGTCCTGAGCAGAAGGCGTGCTGCTCAGGGCACAAAATGTCATACTTAGCCAGATACTTGGTGAGCTGGGTAGCCACCACTTTTTCAAGAGCCTTGGAGAGTTGGGGAGGATGGAAATTGGTTGATAGTTATTGGGAGAGGACTGGACACCATTTTTGTGTATAGATGTGATGATAACTGTTTTCCAGACACTGGGAAATTGACCCAAGCATAGGGAGCAGTTAAGTAGGCCAGTCAGTAGGACTAGGACAACATCCAGGACTCTCACGTAGGATCCAGGTGTCCAGAGGGTCAACATGGGGCTATTGCTACCCAGGGCTTTTAGCAGGTACGGCCTGGCTTCTTGGGTGGATATTTTGTGCAGGTAGAACAGTTGGCGTTGAAGGGCAGGGGGCTGAGATGCAGGGACGGGGTCCAAGAAACTGCTAGAGAGAACGGAGCTAAGATCGGTGAACGTGGAATTAAGGTAGTCTGATATGTCGATGAGTCTGTGGTAACAGAGCTGTTGATAGAAAGCTGGGATGGGGGAGCGAGACTTCCCGTTTTAACTCTTTCATGCTGTTCCTGAAGGTCTGGGCCGACACCCAGGAGGAGGTAAGGGTGGCCTGGTAGTGCTCTGCTTTGGCCTAGTGGATAGCCCAAGTGCACTTAGTGCATGTGGCATTGTAGGCTTGCCTATCTGTCGACTTGCCAGAGTCCACAGTGGTGTGCCAGAGGTTATCCCTTTTCTTGAGTTTCTGGATAAGGGATGGGGTGACCCATGGTGCATTTGGTTTTTTGGTGCAGAGCCTGGTGAGTAGAGCAAAGAGGTCGAGGTCTTGTTAAATGCTTGTAAAAGAGGTCAGCGCTGAGTCAGTGCTAGGAGCGTGGTTGATGGGGGACCAGTCAATCTGGGCAAGATATTTAAGTTTTCTGAGGCCGCCTGGATGGAGCGCCTGCAAAGAGTGGTACGGGACACTGGTTTAGAGGTGGAAGAGGATTGGCATTTAGAGAATTGGGAAGGATATTGATGTCCTGGACTTTATGGGGGCAGTTTAATACTATGATGTCCAGGAGGGTGCTGGTTCCACTTCAGAGATTGAGTCTGGTGGGCTGGGAGACTAATTGGGTCATATCAAGGGCAGCAAAGGGGTCCCTTGTTTGGGATGCAGAGGTACCAAGCCAATTGACATTGAGGTCCCTGAAGATTACTTGCTCAGCTTTGTATGGCAGAGTTGAGAGGTAGTCGGTGAGTGACAGGATCGCCGGATTTTGGTTCCTAGTGGGAACGTAGGAAACCATGATGTAGAGTGAGCCCCTGGTGGGATCAGGGATGATTTTGAGAGTGAGGGCTTGAACTCCATTGTCAAGCTTAGGAGCAGGAGGCGCATGACCCAGCAGTTCAGCGTGAGACAGCTTACAACCACCCCAGCGTTTCTACCCGATCCTTCCGGTAGAGGGTGTACCCGGGGAGGTAGAAAAAGGAGTCTGGGTGGATTTGGAAAGCCAGGTCTCTACTAGGGCAGTGATGTCTGGTTGGTATTGTATGACCCAACACTGGAGTGCAGCAGATTTTTTCAGGATGCTGCAGATGTTCAAGGAGGCAATGCGGAGACCTGATGAGGAGGTCTCTGGTGGACTGGTGAGTGTAGGGCCCGGGTTTGGGTGGCCATTACCAGAGAACAATAATAACAATGTGATAATTCTAACCAGGAGGTGGTGACAAATAGTATCCTTAGCTGGGCGCCGAGATGAGGACCTAACTGCTAGGGTACAGGGATTGGGTAAGGCAAGCGGTGGGAATAGCAGGGAAGAGATGGGTCCAGGGGGGGGCCCGGGAAGGCAGAGGGAGCAGGAGTGTTGCCTGGAGGTGGGTGCCGGGGTGCAGAGGGTGTGTCCAAGGTGGGGGGAGGTTGAGATACCATGGAGTAGTTTAGAGGTACAGCACCTTGTGTGCCGAGCGAGTGGTCAGGTTGAGGAAAGGCCAGCACCAAGAGAGCCAAAATAGCCAGGCTTAGTAGTGGGGTGCTGGTGCCCATGTTGCCTTTTGCTGGTAGAGTGATGGATAGAATAAGGGCTAGGCTGGACTTCTGTGAGGGTGACTGCCACTGTGGAGTAATGGTGGGGCTGTGGTCTTTGGCACAGAAGGTACCAGGTTCGAATACCCTGGGGGTGGGTGTCTTAAAGCCTGGGAAAAATAGTAATCAGGGCAGTCGGGAGGCTGGAGAAGGCTGGTTCAGATGCAGGGAGGGGGTGAAATAGTGACTCCTAGTGGCCGCAGGGAGAATGGATGAGGGCTGGTAGAGGTGGATAGCAGGGGAGGTTAGTTGGGGGGGGTAGTTAGATAGCAGATGGAGACTAGATAACAACGGAGTTGTGCAAGCTTGAAAACAGAGGTGAGTTAGGGAGAAGTGAGGTTGGCTAGAGCAGGGGAATGGGAGTTAGGCAGTGGAGTAGCTGAGTGGGTAGGCGTGACAGAGAGAAGTAGAAAGCAGTGAGGTTAAGAGTGGTTAGGGGAGCTGAGCCACGAAACCTCCCTCTAGTGGATGGCGGTATAAGCTGCAAATGGAGAGTGGAAGTCATGTGATGGGGGGGACTATAAATTGAGGGGTCAGGCTTGGGTGGGTGGAGCAGTGGCGTGTGGCGTTGATGTGCTAACACCCCTAGCAAACAGGCTGGAAGGAGCAGGTAGCTGTCATCTTTTAAGGCTCTTGCTGGTATCCCTGCCCTGGAGGAGCATTGCTGATGTCGGCTGGTGTTTGACTGGTTGTATGACTGGAGCAGGCAGTTGAGACACGGGTGTCTCCGCTGTAACAGCCGCTGATGTATCTGTGCTGTGTAGGTCCCTCTACTATGGACTTCTGTGAGTAAGTCGGTGTAAGATGATTGTGCTTGGCCATGGCCCACCTTCTTTTGTTCAGCAGTCCACACCTTGATTGTGGTTTGTGTGCATGGATTCTGTATTTTTGGTGGGCTATTCAGTGGTAAGGTTCCAGAGAGAAACTGTGTTCGCATTGGCCCCTGCAGTTCCTCCTCCTGTAAGTCCAGCTAGGCTGGCCAGTCTGCTTGTGGGCCACAGGGGAGGAAGGCCAGTAATAGTACTGAAAGTTGGGGAGACCAGAACCCCCTTAGTAGGCGGGAGCTGTAGTATATTCCGTTCAATATGAGCAACTCTTCTCCTCCGTATAAACCTGTGCACTACTGAATTGAACTGCTTGAAATATAATAGGGGGCCTGTGACTGGGAGGGATTGATAAAAGATACAGGCATCTCGGGATGGCCATCATTTTTATTGTATTCACTCTACATATTAGTGATAGAGACAGAGGTTGCCATATCTCACATTCCTCACTCAGCTTCCGCACAAGGGGGCCATAGTGTATTGCATATAAGGTTCCCACCTTGGCAGTTAGGTATATGCCCAGGTATTTTAATTTAGTGACCATGACCAGGCCGCCCAAAGCCTGAGACACTTGGGGCCTATTTCTTTGTCCAATGGGTAGGAGCTCACTTTTAGTCCAGTTGACCTTATGGCTGGAGATATCTCCATATTCTCGTAGCAGGGATTGCACTACTGGAAGATTCCTCACTGGGTCCTGGAGGTATAGAAGAAGATTGTCAGCATATAACGCTACTTTGTGTTCTCTTTCTCCACCTTGGAATCCCTGAATGCTCCCATTATTCCTGGTGGCCGCCGCCAGTGGCTCTAAAGAGAGCACATATAAGAGAGGGGATAGGGGGTCAACCAGGGCTTGATTTAAGGAAATGAAACTACACCCATTTAAGGCCAAGCTGCTGCAGTACCTGGCCACTCTTAGTAACTGCAACTGCGTCACCTGTGCATAATCCTAAAGTTATGGGTAGCTTATCTGTCCTGCATAGCACCCATCTCCCCCCCACACTTCATCCCCTGCCTGGTGTGACCCCACTGAGCATTTACTCTCACGCACCCTCTTTATCCCCCCCACCTTCCTGCTTTGTCTTCACAAATGTTAATCCCGCCAATTTTCACCCTACCCCCTTTTCCCCTTACTCCCCACTTTAAAACCCTTTGCCTTATCCCTCTCCCCCCATTACCCAGCCTGCCCTAGCACCTATTTACGTAACCCTGGTAGATTCTATCCAATCCCACTTCTCTGACTACTGAATCCCTTATTCTGTCACCCCTTGTCTCTGCCCCCACCCTCCCCTGCTCTCATTTATTCTGTCCTCCCTCCTTGGTCAGCACCACTTCTGACCCTCCATAACTCTACCTCACGCTCTAAAGCTCAGCTACCACTATAAATTGCTTGTCCACCTTAGGTATGCTCTTAGTACTGTTGCAATAAAGTTAACCTCTCCTACCTGATGTATTCTAACTGTACTTGCTTGAATCTGTATCTGTATGTACCATAATGTACTCGTCTGCTATATATACCCCTATCTGTTTTGTAATGTCTACGTACCTTGTCTATTGCCTTACGACGTGGAACCTTTGTAAACTAGCTTTTAGCTCAAAGTTGTTATCTGAGATTCCAATAAATAAATAAAAGATAAGGTGAGTACCGACCTGTTTTAGTCACCTTATTGTAGGAAATACTCTTCAGAAAATGTTTTAATAAGTATTGATACTCACCCAACATTTGTAAATGCTGCACAGCCATTGAATACTGTGTCACAACAACTGGTGATTCAAAAGAAGCAGTTTTTCCAGATTTACAACACTCCACACATCCAATTTTGTTTTACTCACTGTATTTTAAACTGGTGAGCAAATTATTCTTACCTGCCAACATTAGCTGGAGCATTGTTGGCACCTGACCAGTTCTTATCTAGGAAAAAAAGTACACTATTTCTAAAAGGTACTCCTCACTGCACTCCGTGCAGACATTTGTACACATCTGAATTTGGTTTTACTCACCTCACTTTCAAAATGAGAAGTAAATTTTGTATGTTCATATTTCAAACACCATGAAGTCTTGCTATATTAGGACTTATTGCAGTTAGCCACTGCACTTGAACTGCCCCGGAGAGGAAAGAGTTAACTCCAGAGAATCTGGAGTTCTAAAGCGCGAGGGCGCTATACCAAAGCTCTATCTGGGCAGTTTCAAATGAAACTGTCAGATTCTTTACTCCGCTTCACTGAACAGTCGCTCCGGAGATCAGCTCCTTCAGCTGGGTTCATTTCTCGGTCAAGCGAGTATTTTCGGTTCATTTGAACCGGCCAAAAGTAATTATTTTACCGCATTTCGGTTAAAGCTCTATCTGGTAAACCGTAAGTACAAAATGTAAAGTCTGTGTGGAAATTTAGTTATCGGTTCGGTTTTGAACGATCGGTTTCTTTATTTTAACGTTTTAAGATTTTTGAGGCTTTTTAGAGTGCGGTACCCAGTTCTTATCGGTTCTAAAAAAACCTTGATTTTTAAATAGGGTTTTTTCAAATACCCGTGAAACGGTTAGGAACCGATAAGGGTGTCTTGCCTGGCACGGCCATAAAAAGGGCAAGTTTTTGGTTAGGCTGGCATTATGTCTGAGAAACCCAAAAAGAAAAACCGGTCCCACTGGGTTTCAACACTGTGATGCTGTGGGGAAGCCTTTGCCAAGGCTGACCCACACACCACTTGTGTTTATTGTCTGGGGGCTGACCACCTCCTGTCAGACTGCCAGGTGTTTAAAATTTCCCTGCAGCCACCCTGAAAAGAGATAGGGCCGGCTCAGGGAACTATTGGCCAAAAGTCCGCTGACCGGATGGCCAGCCGGTCCAGTACCCACTGGACCAGAGGAGTGCCCTCTGACCAGGGCTAGACTTCCTCGGCAAAGGATGGTTCAGAGGAACCAGTTTAAAAAAAAAAAAAAAAAAAGAATATGACAGAGAAATCAGTAGGTTTGGAGTCCAAGATTGTCTCTCCAACTGCTGCAGAAGTAGTTAAGCCATACAGATTGTCCAGTCACTGTTTCTAGGTCCTGTCGATCCATCTACAGTTGGTAAAGGTGGCTCGTTCAGTTCCAGTGGTTCAGGTTTATGATGTTGAGGAATTGTTATGAACCACAGGAGTGGGAGGAGGAAATTTGATCAATACATGTGTGGCTGGTAGGGTCTGGACATGCCCACTTAGCGGACATTTTCTCCAGACAGACTTTTAGAATCTCCTCCTTTCTGTCTGAGTCCTTTTCTCAGTTTATGTTTTACAAAAGCTTGCAGAATCCCCCAGCTTCCTTTAGAGGAGGCTATGGATGAGTAAAGGGAGCCTGATTATGTAGGAATGATGGGCTAGGAGGTTGTCTTTCCTTTGCATAAGTCATTTAGGAAGTAAACAACAAAGATTTTATAAGATTCCTCTTTCTGTCCCTCCTGTAAGAAAAAAAAAAAAAAATGGACAGAAGGTGTATTTCGTCAGGCTCTGTTACAGACTTCCTCACTGAGCAGTGTAGTCATGTAGGTGTGGTACAAGCTGCAGCCTGTGTCAAGGTAGTTCCCTGGTCTCACATCCTCCTGAATAGGATTCCAGGAGGATTGATGCCATGACAAGAAAAACAGTATATGGCAGCTTCTGTGGGACTCAGACAGGCAAGTTGTATGGCTTATGTGGCTAGATTTCGAAATCTAGGTGGGACGAGACAGTCAGTTAGCAAGCAGGCCCATGGCCAGCTGGCTAGCGGGTTGGAACAGGTGGCTGCTAATGGCACTGAAGCCTCTAAGTTCAAGTTCATACTGCTGTTGGTGTTAATCTTGATTTCTCTAGGGTCATGACCACTTCTGTAGCTTTCCGTAGGTTGGCATGGCTCAGATGCACTAATCTGTCCCAAGATACTCTGTCAAAGTCTATGGATTTGTTTCTTGTTGTGGGTAATTCTCTGTTTGAGGAACAAACAGAAAGCTATATGAAAAACAGGGATGATTACCTACAAAAGTGCCCAGCTAGAGGCTCAGGCCTCCTCTGCTTTCGCCAGAGGGGTCTCTTCAGAGGCAGAGATAGACGGGGCACAAGTAAACCGTCCCCCTCCCCTTAGCCTAAGACTATTGCCAAGCAGGCACCCTGATGGGGTGCCCAGGGCCGATTCTCCTATACCAGTGGGCAGGTTGGTTTTTATTTCAGCCAGAATTGGGTGTCCCTAACTCGGACAAGTGGGTTCTGGAAGTAATAGGTCTGGTTCTCAGCTTCAAACAGTTTCCAAAGATGAGAGCCAGACAGGTCCACCTGAAATCCTTCGAATCCCTTGCTTTGGGAGCAGAGGTTTCTTCTCCTCTGAACTGCAAAGCAGTAGAAGGTCCTCCTTGCCACTGGGGCAGGGGCTGTACTCATGATACTTTCTTACCCTATGAAGGCAGGAGATTGCGGCCCATCTCAGATTTAAGGTACCTGAACAAGCATCTTTTGAAAACAAAGTTAAAAATATTAACTCTGGCTGAGGCCAGGGACTGGCTAGCTTTCCTGGACCTCAAGGATGCCTATTTTTTCATGTTTTGATCAGGCCTTCTCACCGAAAGTACCTCAGGTTACCCTCAGGCCACTACCAGTTCAGGGCAATGCCCTTCGGCCTTACCTCGCCAAGGGTATTGAAATTCTAGCTGTGGTAGTGGCTCTTTAAGAAGGCAAGGATTGCTTTGTTTCCTTTCCTGGATGACTGGCTCTTAGTGGGTCAGTCTCCAGATCAAGTAAAATCCCACTTGCAAGTCACCCAGCAGCTTCTCACCTTTCTGGGATTCCTGCTGAATTTACCAAAGTCAGTTCTCGAACCAGTTCAGGTACTAACTTTCATAGGGGCAGAGTTGAACACAAAGTTAGCCAGGGCATTTCTCCCCTCTGAAAGGGTAGGCAGTCTCTTTGCCCTGGCATCTTCCATTACTCTGCGAGTCTCTTGACCAGCATAGCATTTGCTACAACTACTAGGGCACATGGCTGCTTCCACAGCTGTAGTGCAGGGAGCAAGATTCAGATGAGGGACAATTAGTTCCATCTGAGGGCCTATTGGTCCCAAAGGAGGGATTCCTTCCAAATTGGTTCTAGTGACCCAATCCCTGATCCTGGCCTTACACTGGTGGCAGGATCAAAGCAATCTAAAACTAGGGGTCCTCCTCATTCCCTCACCACGGATGCTCCTGTGTTAGGGTGAGGAGCTCCTCGCTTAGGCGACCTGTCCACGAGGGGAGTGTGGTCTCCCTAGGAATCTCTGCTCCACATCAATTTTTGGAACTCAGAGCTGTCTTCTAGATCTTAGAAGTTTTCAGCTTCTGTCCAGAACAAGGTAGTTCAAGTCAGGACAGACAACACCACAATAATGTGGTACATCAACAGGCAGGGGGGCACTCGGTCATCAATCTTGTGCACCGAAGCAATGAAGTGGTGGTCTCTGGCTTACTCCCTGAACACCTCCCTGATAGCAGTTCACCTCCCAGCGAAGGACAATGCCCTGGCAGATGCCCTCAGCAGGATTCTCAGGGCCATCACGATTGGGCTCTGAATCCTCAGGTGCTGGGTTCAGTCCTTGCCAGATGGGGCTCATTTTCAGATAGATCTTTCGCAGCCCCAGATAACCACTAACTTTCTCTGTTTTGTTGAGGCCTCCAGTGCTGGGATCAGCCCCTGGACGCTTTTCACTTGGATTGGAAGGAAGTTTCTGTACACTTTCCTCCTTTTCCCTTTCTTTCAGGGTGCTAGTAAAATCAGATCTCAGCCCTGCAAACCGATTCTGATTGTTCCAAACTGGGCCAGACAGCCCTGGTACCCATTGTCTCTGTCCTTGACAGTCCACCTACCCTGAGCTTGCCCAGAGTCCACGACTTACTGGCCTTTGCACAAGGGAGAGTGTGGTATCCGAACCTCAAATTCCTCCTTCTCAAGGCAGCTCTTGAGGAGTTAGAATTGTTGATTTACACCTTTTTCAAGGTGTCGAATATTTTAAAGGCTTCAAGGCTTTTTTCATGAGCCACTTACAATTCTAAGTGGAACAGGTTTCAGTCTGGTGCGCTGAGAAGCAGATTATACCACAGTCTGCTTATCTGCCCATTTTCTGGACTTTTTGTCCATTTTAAATTCTTTAGGTCTTGGGCCAGCTACCTTAAGGGTTCCTCTGGCAGCTGTCTCTGTTTTTCTGCAAGCAGGAAGCCTGCTTCCTTTTCTTCTCAACCTGTGTTTTCCAAGTTTTTAAGGGGTTGCTTCACACCAACCCTCCTTTTTCGGGAACCAGCTCCTGCATGGAGCCTGAATGTTTGCATTGCTCAGTTAATGCAAACCCCTTTGGACCTCTGTCCCCAGCAGAGCTCAAGCTTCTCACTTGGAAAATGTTTTTTTCTGGTGGTTTCACTTCTGCCAGACGCATAAGTGAACTACAGGCCCTGGCAGTGGAAGAAGATTTTTCTCTCCCCACAGGGATAAGACAGTCCCTAGGACTAACACAGGGTTTGTCCCTAAGTGGTTTCAGGTTTCCACCTGAACCAACCCATCTCTCTCCCAGGATTTTTCACTGAGCATTCTTCCTCAGGTGAGAGGAGACTGCACAGCTTGGACGTCAAAAGAGCCTTATGCTACTATTTGTAACACACCAAGGGTCACAGGTTAGTCCTCCAACTCTTCCTTACCTAGGGCGAGGTTGGCAAAGGAACCTGCCACTAAGAGGACAATTGCAAGGTGGATTGTCTCTTGTATCCATTTTGTTATCAAAGACTAGGTAGGAGAGCCCCCTCAGGACTGAGGGCTCACTCCACCAGGTGTACAGCTGCATCTCTAGCGGCTGCTAGAGATATTCCATTCTAAATCTGTCGAGCTGTTACTTGGAAGACAGTTCACACTTTACCAAGTATTATTCCCGGATTTCTGTCCAGGAGAGATGTTTTTTGGCACAGCTGTGCTTCAGAGCCTATTTCCTAAGTAGGTTCTGACCCTCCTCCATGGAAGTACTGCTGTGTAATCTGCAATAAGTTCTAATATAGCAAGACTTCATGGTGTTTGAAGAAAAAATTACTCACCTTAGTAATTGCTTTTCTTCTCATGGAGTCTTGCATATTAGGACCACCCCCAACCTGCCCCTCTCAGAACTTCTACTGGGTGGGTGGCAAATTAGTGCAAGCACTGTGTCATGCCATTGTAGTTCTTCCCTTCACCTCTTTATTTAGGGTTAGGAACCAGGGTTTTCTGTGTTGAGTGATTTGTTGGCCCCTTCCTGGACTTGAGTCTTTGGGGGAAGGGGGTCCTAATAGTGCTTGTCAGGGGAAAACTAATAATACCATTATTCATTCTTATTATTGTTATTGTTGTTCCTATTGTTGTTTATATTGTTGTTATTACTACTAGTAGGTAGCCATTTGGCTAGTGTAGAGCTTTCCACACAGACTTGTTGCTTAGTGTTAGCTTCAGAAGATCTGACAGTTTCATTTGAAACTGCCCAGATAGAGCTTTGGTATAGCGCCCTCGCGCTTTAGAACTCCAGATTCTCTGGAGTTAACTCTTTCCTCTCCGGGGCAGTTCAAGTGCAGTGGCTAACTGCAATAAGTCCTAATATAGCAAGACTCCATGAGAAGAAAAGCAATTACTAAGGTGGGTAATTTTTTCTTAAGTACTATCCCAAAAATCTGGAGCCCTGGGGCCAACCTTGTCTCATTCCCCTGCTCACTGGAAATGGTTGAGTCAGCTCTCCATTAATGATCAGCTCTGCTGTTGGTGAGGAGTAAATAGTACAGACCCAACTCAAGAGGCCCGGACCAGTCCCCAGCCACCTCAGCATTTCAAACATTTACCGCCACTCCACATAGTCAAATGCTTTGCTGCATCCAGCACCAATATAGCTGCTCCATGGGCCTGAGCCTCTTCCCCATGTATGAATCACGCTGACTGTCTGCCTAATGTTGTGCTTTCCTTGCCTACCCTTAACAAATCCTGTTTGATCAGGGTGGAACAGTGTTGGTAAAAAGGTTGAGGTCTCCTGCACCACAGCCTTTGCCAATATTTTTGTAACCTGCCATCAGCAAGGAGATAGGGTGGTAGGGGCACATACTGTGGATCTTTCCCTGTTTTGGCAGAACAGAGATCTTGGCCAACCTTGTGGAGGAGGCAGAACTCCTGCCTCCAGGCTCTCAGTTAGCATGTCCTGCAAAGGCTCCCTAACAAGGAGATAAAAGTTTTGAAGAAGTCAACAGACAGCCCATCGGGTGCAGGTGCCTTGCACCTTTTAGTGTCTTTCCGCCCTTAGGACCTCCTCCATAGTCAAGGGAGTCTAGTCTGGACGATTCCCTCGGGGAGCTTAGGCAATGAGGCTTTGCTGAAGAAGTTCTCAAACTGCTGAGCTGTGGGGAGACTTCTGATGTATACAGCCATTGGTAAAAGTGATTAAATTCATCCCTAGTCTGCTGGGTGAGAGGGGTCACAGAGCCAGATCGTGTCTGGATTTGGCCAGTTGTTCTCTCTCCCTACTGTTTCTTCAGTTACCACGTTAGATACCCCCCCATCCCAATCTAAGTAGGCCCCCGCTTGAGATGAGAGGATTGAGCATTCAATCAACGTGGTACTCAGTTCGCATTTCAGTCTCTGAACCACTCTGTATAGGGATGGTGATGGTCGATCCCTACGTGCTGCCTCACAAGCCTCCAGTTTATAGTGGAGCTTTCCTTATTCTTTCATGGATAACTTTTTCTTGTGGGCTTAATAAGCAATAGCCTGTCCCTGATAAGCATGGCGCCTCCCAAGCGGGTCCATGTTCGTGTCCCCTTTTTGTTGTGTTGCAGGAATTCCTTTATATTGCAGACATGTAGTCCACAAATTCCTTATCTTGTAGGAGCAGTGGTCCAAACGCAGAGTTTGGTTGCAGGTCCTCCAGAGAGATCAAAGCAATCAGATATGCATGGTCTGAAAATAAGATTGAGGAGTATTTAGTACCTCCCACCCCCAGAAGGAGAGTGTAACTGACCAGCAACTGATCCAGCCTTGCATATGAATGACGTGCACGAGAAAAGAAAGTGTAATCATGGCTGGACGGGGGCTGGTGACGCCACACATCCACCAGGTGGACTTCTACCTCCTTCAGGGCTCTGGCATTCTGCGAGGGCTGTATTCGGGTTGGGTTGGACCTATCGAGCACTGTATCCATGACACAACTGTAGTATCCCCCCAAAATCCTCGAACCCAGGAGGGAGGCCATGTCTACGGTAAGTTTCTGAAAGAACCCTGGGTCTTCCACATTTGGAGCATATACGGAACTCACTGATCTTGTACCCACTCCCTCCAAGGTAAGGTTTGCCAGGACGTATTCTCCCCCCAATCCCGTACCTCTCGATGTATCGTGCCCCAGGGTAACCAGACTGCTACTCCCCTAGCCTTAGAGGTAAAGTAGGATGTGAGCCACCTACCCCTGAGGCTCCCCCTCTGTTTTTATCACTTCATCCTTGGACATTTGCATCTCCTGCAGGAGCACGAACTGCACTTTAACCCTCTTCACCTCTGACAGCACTTTCTTCGCTTAATTTGCAGACTTTAACCCATTTACATTCCACATTATTGCATTGACTGGATTACCCATATTTGACTTTTAGGATAGGCAGCTGGAATATGCATTTTAGAGATCTCCAGTGAAGTATAGGCTCAAACACAACATGTGACCAACTTACTATATATAGTACTATTCCTCTGTGAATTTAATAAATGTTACTTGTTACCCCTTAACTGTGATCGCTTCCTCCTCATCCCCACTCCCACAATGCATAACCTGGAACAAAACAAGAGATAATGCCAACAGGGCAGCTTCAAGTGTTAACCTCCCCCATGACTGAGCCCCAAATCGTCTAATCAGTTTCTCATGCAAATTGATGGCGACTAGTATAAGTAAATAAGTATCAATAAAGATATAACTTGGGCATCAATGCCCTCTATCCACGGACATATCTTGTAATGTTAAACAGGGTATAGTTCCCTCCTCCTCGACTCTGGAAATAGCAACTTAAAACATTTAGGCTTCCTTCTATCATACTTGCTAGGGTGCCTTTGAGAATGAGGGTGAATACACTAGGTGTCTAGGCCCAGTTAGTTTGCTTTCCCAGAAGGACTCACCTTTAATCATATAAAGCGTGTAATGGTTGACTTACCACCATGGTTCGCCGATTAGCAACACTCGAGGACCACACTTCATCAACTCAATGGTAGTAGTCAGCAAGACCCCTTCTGTGTGTCTTCTTCTCAGATGGAATCTGACAAGGCAGCCAGGACCCTACAGGGAACATAGGTTAACCCAAAACACCTTAGCCTTAATAAACATCACAGCATTATAACAGTTTTACTGTGCAAAAAAGAAAACATGTAACCTTAATACAGACGTCACCTGAACACAGTACACATGTCGTACCGGAGCCCCTTCAGCCGCGGTAGAGGCCTCAGGGATATCGCATGCGTCCACATGTTTGGGTCAGACCCATATTTTTTTCCCACAACAATCATCAAGGATAAGTGGCTGAGGACCCTGTCAGTCTACTAAGCCCCCCGCCATGTTACCAAAACAGCACCCACAAGTTAGAGGGACTGATTAGGTGGGCCACTGCCTTTGGCTTAACTTTTCATTGCTGTAATACCCCAGTCCTCTGCCACTGTCCCCCGTGTCCCCGACCTTCCACACTTAGTGTCTCCTTAACTTCGGTAGTCCATCTAAGCAGTCAGAGTAGTGTAGATTGCAGCCCACTATTACCCATATTCCTTGATATGGTCAGGTCGAATATTGTTCACTGCTGCAACAGACAGGCCACCAGCCAAGAGAGGCGGGTGTTGTAGGTTCAATCCTGGAGCGTGATCAGGATCCACAGCACCCTAGCACAAAACAAGTTCTCTTGGCCTTGGCTTCTGTGTTGGTGGAAGTTACCCCTTCCCCCAGTGGCATTCAGTGGGTGATGTCACCTCAGCAGTAGGCCTGGGCCTGTTGTCCAAATTTAATCCCGGTCTCCCAGCTTCCTCCGGAACTGGGCCCAGTCCAGACCACGCGTTATGACGCATCTACAAAAGTGGGCCACTGGGTTGGTGAGAAAGCACATGTCTAGTGCTTGACAAGACTGTTGAAACAGTTAAAAGTATTAGTTGGGCATGCTTCCCTAAGCTCTCATTAATTCCCCTTCCGAAACCAGGAATCCTCTTCTGGCCTGACAAAAATTAGGAAAAAAAGAAGGCTCGAAGACCTTAATAGGGATATTCATCTGACTGCTGTCGGGCTGGTCTGACAGGGAGAGCTCCCTTCCATCTGCTTCAGCATCTCCTGCACCCACTTCACGGCTTCAAGGTAATTAGTAAAGAATCTTGACTTTTCCCTGGGGCGATCCACCTGGAGCTTGGCAGGGTATAAATGGAACTTAGACTTTACATTGTTGAATTTTTGTCATTTTGATTGTAGCTCTCGGCTGTAGTCCTGGTAGACTGACACCCTGGAGTTGTTTACTATCGTGGTCCCCTGTTTTTTAGCAGCACTGAGCATAGTCTCTTTGTCCATGAACCTCAGGTGCTTCATGAGGCAGTGTCTCGGTGAGTCTCCCGGCTTGGATGGAGGTCCAACTCGGTGAGCATGTTCTATTTCAAAAGCACTGGCCTCCAGCATCATTTTCAGGTGTTCCACTAGCCAGCTTTGCAGCCTCACTGCAGGGTTTCTTCCCTCCGTGCTCTCCAGCAGCCCTACGATGCGTAAGTTCAAGTGGCAAGACCTAGTCTCTTGGTCATCCATCTGCCCGATCAAGTCCTCCATTGCCACTTTCAATGAATTCCTCTCACGGGAGACTGAGTGCACAGTATCCTCTAGGTCGCTCACTCTCTGTTGTAGCTCCAATATTTGATTAGTGTGTGTGTTTAGACGTCTCGGAAAGCCCAGTCACAACTGATTGTATGTGGATCATTTGAGTTCGTGAACCCTGCTTGCATCTCCGCTTACATCTTTGCGGGGTTTTAGGGACTCCTGCCAGAGAGCATTCCAGACCCACCATGCCGCACTCCTCCTCCGCTGCTATCTGGGCCCACTGCCAAGTTTGAATTTCTGAGTCTGCTCGTTCTTCTTGGCCTTCTACAGTCTCAAAACTCAGTTTGGATTCCTGGTTTTTAGGTTTGCCCGCCATAGGTCAACGGAAGCTTTAGCTGTCAAGGAATTTTGGTACCTCACGGTATGTTCGTGGGATAGGAATGATTTCAAAGATGATGCCTAGAGAGCACAGCTAATCCCTGACCGCCATCATGCCAGTGCAAGTCACGCCCCTTAGAATGTTAGTGGGGCAGCTGAAGGACCCCTGTGTATGTCGTGGCTGTACTGTGCTCACTAATGTAGCCTACTTTCCCTTCCAGGAATTTACCATCCTTGTTCCTCTTCGACCCCAGGCACACTAAACCCCAGAGTACTTGCACAAGACAACCATTCCCTCCTTGCTCCCTCAACCGTGGCTAAGGAACACCTGTACCTGCTGTCAAGTTAGTAATAAATCCCCTCTGTAATTGCTTTGTAATTGTGTGTGTAAGAGTGTTTTTCCTTTTTTATAATTTATTTGATAGCTGGATGAGTACACTGGACCAGAGGCCTATTTTCAGGTATGACCTGAGCCAAACAGGCACAGGAACATGGTACAGTACCTCAGAGGTAGGCACATGCACATTGCAGTATACAGGCTTAAAGCAGCAGTTTGTAACCAAGTGATGAGTGCAGTCAGACTAAACAAATCGGTATGTCACAATCAAGTCAGCACACCATGGAGTACTTACTATCAGTACTGTGCCTACATCACATGGGGCACTGGCAAACATGGTGGGATGACAATCCCTGAGTTGTGATTTAATCTGGAAAAGACTGGAGGAGAGGCGCAATGAGCTAGGGGGGTTATTCCAAAGCTTAGGGGTGAGTGTGGAGATGACTTTGCAGTGTCTTGTTTGTGCAATGGGAGCTGCCAGTAGGCGTTGATCAGAGGACCTTAGTTTTCCGGGACAAAGTTTTATGTACAGGAGGTAAGATAAGGGAGAGAAGCTAGTGTCTCTCAAGGATTTGTCAATTAGGCATACAAGAAATGGTTTCTGTGGTCAGTCAGTTGGGAAGAATTCCTGTAGAGTGAAGTTACAGTAGTGTATGCAGAAGGGTGCAGATGGGGCAAAGTAGTAGATGGTGTTGTAAGCCGAGTTAAGCCTCCCTGTTTGTTTGCCAGCAGAGCTGAGGAGTAAGGGGGCCCCATAGTCAAACAGAGAGAAATGGGTCCTTTTGCAATGGCCAGAGAGACCTCAAGGATAAAACACTGTTTTTGCTTGTACTGAACTCCCAGCTTTTGATTAATCGCTGTACATGCTTGGGTTACTTGATCACCATAAGACAAGTTAGGATCTAAGGCAACCCCAAGGTAGGGACTTGTTCAGGTGAGGTACTCTCAAGATCCAGTACTTGTGAGCTGGCCCAGTGGCATGTAGGGCTGAAGCACTGGCACCCCACCTGCCGCAATGCCAGCGACCCAGGTTCGGGAATGGACTCGAGTTGCTGGGGGTCAGCTGGGCGAAAGAGGATCGAGCATCCCAGGGACTGCTCCCTCTTGGGAGAGGAGTGGCAAGCTGTCTCAGCCTTTTACTGCTACGGGGTGAGGCCTGGTGATAGTGCACTAGTGAGTGACCTGGTAAAAGGAGGGGCCACGCTCTGTAGTACATATGACCTTCTTACACATATGTGCTTACGCCACTGCAGCAAGGGACATGGGAGAAAAGTGGAAAAGGAACTGTGGGCTACATGATGCCCTGCACATCTCTCCTGGTCCGCACTCCACTTGCACACCTAGGAGCCTCTCGTGTGTGTACTCTGGGGTGGAGGACAGCCCATCCCTCCAGCCGCACTCATGGGGGTGGGAGGCAAGCCATGGGGATCAGCCCAAGGTAGGTTCTGGGGAGGCGATTGCCAGCTGGGGAGGTGGGGACAGGCATACAAACCACCCAAGGGTAAAAACTGTATGAGGAAAGAGACCCAGTGCTTGTAGGTGGAGTTAGTTTGTGTAAGTTTTGTTTGGGGTGCCAAATAGCAAGGGTTTAAATTTTTTTTTTTAGTTGAGTAGGAGCTGATTTCCAAAGGTGCCAATGCTGTACTAATTAGACATCATTATTTAGGGAAGAGGATGACACCAGTAAGGGATTTATCCAGATTGTATCAACATACGTTGACGTATTGCTTTGTAGACAGGCTTAGCGAAGAGGGTTGATAAATAGGGAGAACAGTCAGTAAGTGCCGGCTCTACACCAGAGTATGTGCCTGGGTTAAAACAAAAACCTGTGCCCCTGTGGTAATCCCTGTGCTGTACAGCATCCTTCATAACAACAATCAGTGCCCTGGTTGCCAGCTGTTGTGCCCCACGTGTACCCTGGTAAGTGATAGAAGCTGGAGCTGCCCAACATAGACCTCTGGGGAACAGTGTACGAGATAGGGAGAGGTCCTGAAAGGGTATTACCTAGGCAGACTTACTACATGCATCCAGAAGATATCTGTTGATCCAGTCAAGTGGGTGACAAAGACAGCAAGAGACTGAATTTTGGACAGAAGGATATTGTGTTCAATCAAGTTGTATGCCTTTGTTAGAACCACAGATGCAGTATCCTGCAGGGCATTTTAGAGCTTTTTATGAGCACTGATGTTTTGTTTACTGGTTCTGCTGTCCTTCTTGGGCTAAGTACAGTCACAGTGGACTGTGTCTAGCCCCCAGAGAACAGCAGGACTAGCAAACATCTGATTGGGGCTTAAGATTTGTGACCGACTCTCCATTCAAAACACACCAGTTTACTTTACAGCCAATTTGACTGGACTTCCTTATCTACCATAAGATGGCGTAATGCCTACATCTGGACCTTCAAAGCCTGCACTAACAAACTCCCTCTTTACATGTCCAGCCTCTTTGAATCAACACCTTGCACATACTCACTTAGGAAATATGATTATATCTCGCATGATACCCCCCGGTAAAATCTCGTTTTGGCACCATATCCATTAGCCATGCCTTACCAACCTTGTGGAACTTCCTCCAAAATACCCTAAAACTGACTCACCTTGTTAGACTATCCTCCTTTAAATCTCTTCTGAAACCTCTTTTGAAGGAAAACTGCCAGTGCTACGCCTGGGGTTCCCCCCTTTTGATAGTTTCTGTGGCACTTATCACTATATTTGCCCCCGCTTTCCTGCTCCCCTCTTTCTTTTGCACTCCTGTCTGTCTATGCCCTGCTACTCCCAGAGCCTCTCTCCCTTACACCTCCCCCAGCTTATTTATCTTCCACTATTCCACCTCACCTTGTGGATCATGCCCCTACCTTCCTCTACTCCTTCCATTCCAATCGTGTAATGCAGTTAGCTGCTTGCACTTATGTAAATATGTAAAATCTGAGTAATTTGACTGAACTTTATGTATTACCTACTGTATTGTGTGACCTATTGTATAAATCTGTAGTGTTTTTCTTTATGTATACTATGTGTACCACCTTGCAAATGAGTATTTCAATGGTGTATTTCCTGGTTAAAATAAACTTGAATTGAATTAGAAAAAGGGTCTAAAAACCCTGCAGGCTGTTAAACCTCCTGCTGCTGTAGCCCTATTCTGTTATCAGCTACAGGTGATTCTGGGGTTTGTAGTTACAGAAAACATCAGCTTGGAAGTCAGCAGAATTAATCTAATAAATCTACTATGCTGCAGTAAACAGTAAGTAAAAAAAATGTTTTTGCACACAAATGCAATTGGGACCAACCCTTACTTGGTCGTGGGGCTCTTATTACTGGCTGTTCCCCATTAAGGGAGATAATGGAGATAAGCGATGGTAGCTGCCAACACACGTAAAACTGATCTCTTCTGGATACCCTCCAGATTGGTGGCATAGCTGGAGGTAATTATTTTATTTATTTATTTATCAAGTCTAGGATTACAAATACCTTTGAACCTTGGCTCTTTACAAAGGTTCCACGTCAGAGAAATACAATTATGGGGAACATCAAGACAGACATTACAACAATGTGGACATTGCAAACAGAGTACAGATTAATACAATTCAAGGGTAGCATTGTAAATGGCAGCCAGCGGCATTTGTCAGAGAAAATAGGCAGCAGATAAGTGCCAGAGTCATAGGGAGAGGGAAGAGGGGAGGGGGAGAAGGAATGTAGGAAGGGTGGAGAGGGTGAAAAGTGCAGCATTGGGTATACCAAGATGTGAGGGTAGAATCCAGTGAGGAAGGGAGGGGCACCACTAGAGCAGGAAGGAAGTGGAGAAACAAGGTTAAGTTCGCAGTCACAGGAGCTGTTGGTAGTGAGATAGCCCCAGAGCCTAGTTTTAAACCTACCAATTGTTGGGGCAGAGGAGATGGTGGGGCTGAGGCCATTGAACAGAGTGGCGCTCGATAAGCAAAGCGCTGTCCCTGTGAAGTGTGACAGTGGGGAGTTTAGTGAGAGGTTAAAGACTTTGTCTAGGGTTGAGGTTGTGCAGCCAGCGATAAGCCTCAAATCTTGTGCCCAATTATCACTCCCAGCACTGCCATAAGAGGGAGAGGAAACAGTAGCTTGTGGACATCACAGGGAAGATTGTCTTAAAATAAAAAAGGGGGAGAGGCGACAGGGGTGCTGGGACTGCTACCTGGGAGTTAAGGCCAGCTTCTGGCTCCCTGGGGTGGGGGTTGTGCCTAGGTAACTGGACAGGTTGGTGTTCACCACTCTGATCTGTTTCCATGTGCCACACTGCAGCGTGAGCATTTTGTACCCTTTCTCTACCAAGGGGACTCCCCTGAAAATGAGATACTCCATTGTGTAAGGCCATTCTGCCATGTATATGATCTGCATAATATAGCAAATAAATTAAAAGGCTGATGCCAGCTGCGGGAAGATCTGTCTGAGGCCAATGTATTTGATAGACATGCTGTGTCCTGCACATGATTGTTCTATGATCCTGACCCCCTCCCCCCCCCCGGCAATATGCTAGGGTAGAGCTTCGTTCTCTAAATTAGGAAACACCGCTGCCCACCATTGAGCATCCCATTTGCAAAGGACTGGGAACAGTGACTGCTGTCTTCTCTCTTTCCAGCAGATGGAGCTAGTTTACTGTTTAATTATGGCTTTGCCAGCCCCTGCTATTCATAGTGAGCAGTTAAATTGATAGGTACTGTACTTGGAGACTGCTTTTAAGTGGCAGTATCTCATGGAAAAACATCTCCACCCTGGAGCAAGAGAGGATCAAGGTTGAACTTTGTGTCATGAAGTTGCATCTCTGGATTCAGGGCTGTTGGGAAACTCATAAGTGGCATACCTCTCAACTGTCCCTGATTTTGCCTCAAAATTTTGCTCCATCCCTCCTAAAAATTGTGTTTTCATGACCAAACAGTGGGGGTTATAAGCACAAAATAATGTCTAACATTAAAGTTAGAGACTTGTTCTTCCTTAGAAAATACATTTTATACTAAGCCCTTTATTCTACCAGCCTCCTGAGTAGAAGATGTGTCCCTGATTTTGGTCCTTTGTCCCTGATTTTTTTAAGCCTTGTCCCTGATTTATGAGGCAGGAGGTTGAGAGGTATGCATAGTGGTGTTAGAACTCTATTAGTATCAGTGGGTTCCCCATTGACCTGTGGTGGGAGATGTTTAGGGAGATTTATTTTTTTAAAATATGTTTTTACATTTATTCAGCAAGTCTGGCTTCAGGAGATCTCACTCCACTTCAGCCTCCCTCCTAAGGCTTACTGGCGCATCCTTTCAGGTATGGGCAAGGGTTTGATCACCTCTGCCATCTTTGTCAACTTGGCCAAAGCATTTGACACTGTGACCCACCCTCCTTCTGGAGAAGCTTATGGTGGCAGGCCTCTCTGCCTCTCAGTTCGTTCTACTCCAACCTTGAGAGTAGGTCTCAAGCTATTCTGATCAGAAGCTCCTATCCCCCCTACCCCATATGCTCAGGCGTCCCTTATGGGTCTGTCCTTGGCGCCATTCTTCTTTTCATATTCTTGAATGACCTCCCTTCTGCCAGTTTTTCCTGCATCCATTCAGATGTACGCCGATGATACAGTGCTCTACTTTGCATTTAGCTCTTCACCCTTGACTTTACTACCTGGCTACAACTTGACAGTATTCAGTGCTGATTCAGTCAAACCAACTGCCAGAAAGAACGGCATCCATGACATTTGGCACCCGACAAAGGCTTATCTGACACTTCTCCCTCCCATTTTTCCACACCTTGATGGTGCTGCGATAGAGGATGTCTGCTTCCTTATGTACCTTGGGGTCTAGCTGGACTGTCATTTTGATTTTTTGACACACACTGATACTGTCCACCTTAAACTCCACCCCAAGCTTGGTGCACTGTACAGGAATAAAGTCAGTATCCTGCTTCCTGCCCGCTGTGAGACTGTATTGAAGATGATACTGCCCATCTTTGACAATGGTAACATAGTCTACAGTGCTCAATTTACTGGATTCAGTAGAGACAAAAGTAGGCTCCCAAATCCTCTCTTGCTAGACTGGACCCCTCTTTCACAGCTTTTGCTGATTTGCCTTTGACTGTCCCTCTCGTGCTCACCATACCATTGCTTTCTCTCTCAGCCCTCTCCTCCTCCATTGATGCTAGACGCCTTTCCCATTGTGCCTCCTTTATATTCAAATTCGGTTTGGTTCCCATCCTCTCACCTTATTTATTTCAAAAGTTTCACCAGGAAGACACACTGAGCTGCTAACAGCTTGTTTCCAGAATGCATCCTGGCATTGAGGGAAGTGGAGATAGATCAAGAGGTGGAAAAAACTAAACAGTAACAACAATTATACAAAACCAAACAGTAGTAACAATAATACATTACAAAAATAGAAGTCGTATGCAGCAATACAGTGTATCAAAGAAGTGAATCGTAAATATTGAAGGAAAATCAGTACAACAGATTCATGTTGTAGATAAAATTGAGTTATGAGAGGCAAGGGGAACCACTCATATAGGCATAGCTTAGAGATGAGGGGAACAAAATGGCCAGGGCAAAACTATTTTGGGGGGAGGAGGAAGACAAGAGGTAAAGAGTTGTGGACAGCTGCAGGTGGAAGAAGAAAAGTCATGAAGAAGAGACTTTATGGAGAAAGCAGAAGAAGTAGAACAGACTGTCAGGAAGGGAGAACCAGAGTTTAGGAAAGTGACATGAGAAAGCAGATTGATCAACAGTAGATTTTTAGAAGGAATGAGAAATATTACTGTGGAGAGGGTAGGAGGAAGAAGAGGAGAGGACAGTAGGAATATAAGGTAGGAGGAAGGAACCAAACTAGAATTTGGATGCAAAAGAGTCACAATGGGAAGGGCACCGGGCACCTGGCATCAGGAGAGGGGAGTGAACGGGCAGAGTAGAGTGAGCAGTTGTGGGTACAAGGGGGACAGACTAACGCAAAACAGCAAACAGAGTAGAAGAATGGGGTCCAGTCTGGCAAGGAGAATTTGGGAGCTCCACTACTGTCAAAATTGGGAGAAGAATCTCTGAGCAGGCAGGAAACGGATATTCACTTTGTTCCTGTACAGTGCTGAAGGTTGAGGTAGAGCTTACAGTGTATAGCATCAATCTGTACGAGAAATCAAGATGCAGTATGGTCAGACCCTGAGGTACTTAAAGGAGAATACATCTTCAATCATAGCACCATCAAGGGTGTGAAATACAGGAGAGCAATGAGTCGGTAGCCTCTGATGGGTGCAAAAGTCATGGAAACTGTTTTTGCATTGAGGGATAGATGGTTAGACTGGAACCAGCATTGAATATTGTCAAAATACAGCTGACTCTGTGAGGGAAGATCATGGGAAGAGGAGTGTGATGCAGAAATAACTGTATAGTCAGTGTACATATGGATGGATGCAGAGGAACAGACAGAGAGAAGGTCATTCAAGAATGGAAAAGAGAATAGGGCCCAGAACAGACCCCTGAGGGACACCTGAGCAGGTAGGGAGTGGTGATGAATGGAACTTCCTATCTGGACAGCTTGAGACCTTCCCTCAAGATAAGAACGAAACCAACTGACTGCAGAGTCAGAGAGGTCCACTGCTTTAAGCTTGTCCAAAAGGAAGGGGATGTGTCACAGTGTTGAAAGCTTTAGCAAGATCAACAAATATGGCAGAGGTGATCAGTCCCTGGTCCATACCTGAGAGAATGGAGTCAGTAAGCCGGAGGTGGAAATGGAGTGGGATTTCCTAAAACAAGAATGGAAGGAGATGAAGAAGGAGGAGCCAAGGAAGGAGATAGAACGGTAGTTTGCTAGGACTTCAGGGTCAAGGGAAGATTTCTTGAGGGGCCTCACCAGCGCTTCTTTCAGAGCCGCAGGGAGGATTCCCTCCGCCATTGAGCACCTGGCAATCACCGGGCCAACAGCCTCGACACATTCCATTAAGAAATGCATTGGGGCTGGGTCCAGTTCACAAGAAGTGTGCTTCAGCTCTAAGATGAACCTAGTCACTTCAGACACCTCCACTGGCCTAAACTCTTCCCAGACAGGTGGAGTGCCTCCGAGACCCTCAGCACGACCACTGCAAGGCGAATGCCTCCCTGGCGGGATCCCCAAACGGATGGCCAACACTCTTGTTAGAGAAAAACAGAGCAAACTCCTCACACAGGGTGGATAACAACGCTTTCTCAGCTGCAGACAGGCAGGTGCAGAAGTCTGTCTATAGTTCGAAATAGCCGAGATGGTATATTTCTCCCCCATAGCAATTTCCCTGGACAGGAATTCTACCTTCCTCATGGAAATTGCCCCCTGATACGACACATAGTGGGCACGTAGGGCCAGTCTATCAGCCTCCAGCCGGGTCTTCCACCAGCAGCACTCCAAGCTCTGACCCTTGGTCTTCATCACCTTGAGGTCCCCATCAAACCAGGGGAACCTCAGGTGGGAAGATCTGGTTCATATACAAACTGATGTGAGAGCATCCAGAGCTATGAAAACCACCCTGTTATAAGTTGCCACTGCCTCTCCAGCACCCATCGCACGTGACGCGTCAACTCGAGATAGGTCAGCTAGCACCAACAGTCCCTCAGGGCACACGCCTCTTAAAGGGCAGAAGCTGACCATCTCCACCAGAGGAGGGGGACTACTGGGGGGGCCCCCCAAACATGAACTCCACAGTACAGTGGTCAGACCAAGCAACCTAAGCAGTCTTGAGGTTATCGACCTCAAGACCCAGCTGGAACACCAGATCGGGTGTGTGGCCGTGCTGGTGGGTCGCAGAAGCAACCGCTTGTGGCAGGTCCAGTGACTGCATCAACTGGAGGAGGTCATTACTGAAGCACGAGGATTCTTCGTCGATCCAGGCATTGAAGTCCCCGAGGATTAAACACCAGGGGGACTCCCAACACCTGGTCGACAACGAAGTCCACTATGTTCTGCAGGAAATCTCCCCCCACCCCAGAAGGGCGGTAAACTAGGAGAATCCTGCAACCTGCACCTGTGCCCCCACGTGCCACAACGCACTCAAAAGATCGGATGTCGCCAACCGGGTGCACCATGAAGCCCAGGCTGGCTGAAAAACAATGGCCACACCACCTCCTGCTATCCGTCTCGGGCAGTGCACTCGATACCTGGTAGGAGACGATAGCATAAGAACTGGGCGGCATCATCGCCAAGCCAGGTCGACAGCGCAAATCAAGTCCTCAAGAATAGCGGTCTTGTTCCTCATTGACCTGGCATTGCAAAGCACCGCCTGAAGAGGATGAGAAGATGTGGCCGAACCTCTAGCTGCCTGCCCACTTGGTCCAATGGGAACCCTGGGTGCGGAGACCAAACACGTCTGGCCTCTCCCTCGGCTTCGTTTACACCCAGGGCATCCCCATGGACTGGACAACCTCAGTGCAGCTCACCACCCCCTCCTCAGCTGCCCTTGGCTCCTTGCAGATCCCTCGCTTCCTAGTAATTCTGACCTCCCTGCAGCGTCTTGCTGCTGTGGCAGAAACAAGGAGGTCAGTAAAGGGGCGAAGGTCGTAGAATCGAGTGGCAGCGTAGGTAATTCTAGCAGGGCCATGGCACCAACACATCTTGCCTGGCTTATTCTAGTCCCCACCAGAATTCAGAAAATTGAAAACACTCCTCACTATCACAACCACCCCCCAACCACTTACCACTTATTCAGAACTAAACCCTTAAAATTAAGTTAAGCCACTAAGAGAAATTTCCTTCATACGTACTAAGCATACACACCCTATACACCACCCAAAAACAGTTGCCCCACTCACTCTTCTAATACAGATTCCCACCCACTAGAACACTACATCCCAAAAACAAACACACACGTCTCCCACAAACCACCCAAAAGTATTCATAGAAATACAAAAAAAAAATTCTGGGAAAATTTCAGAAGTGCCGTGTGCTGCAAAATAAAACTATCTCCAACAGGAGAAACCGATTAAAACATGTAAAAAGCAAACAAAGGCTGTACAACCAGCATAAGGCCCAAGTCCAGGTAAATGGGCCCGAAAACACCAGCGCAAAGTCTCAAAATGGCACAGAGAACAGTACTTGGATAATTAGCTTTCCAGCAGAAAACTTTTAACAGTTTATTAAGTACAAGTTAAAAATTTCTTCATAAAGTGCAAAGTCAGCCAAAGATGAACCACTCCTCTCACGAATGGTAGCCAGATAAGTTGAAATATAACTCCCACTGAACAGACAGTCAAAAGCCCTCTCACCCGGTTTTAAGGATGGCAAAGGACTGTTTAAGAGGAAAATGGGAGCCAAGTCAGCACACCGGTTTAGCCAGGAGGATCAAGGGAGAGTCTTGATCCGGAAGCAGATCCTATCTTGGCGAGAAGAACTTCAGGCGGTGCAGAGAAAAGTACGGGTCACAGGAGGGCCACCTCGCACCCTGTAGATGGAACAGACCCAGGACTAGATAGAACAACGGATGACAAGCAGGGTCCTCCCAAGGGCAGCAAGGCCCTCTCCCTTGCGCTGCTTTCAGTTACCCCTGCTGCCTGCCACTGCCCCTCCAGCCAACTCAGTCAAACAGGATCACTCCTCCACTTCTCCACTGATGAAAACACTCGATAAGTGATACTGGGAGCCCTTTGTGTGAGAATTTGTATAGTTATGTTGTTGAAATTATTTGAAAAAGCTATTTGGTACTCAGGGGGTTAAACTTGCCATACAGCACAAACTTCTGCAGGGCTGTCAGCAGGGAGCCATCTTGGGACACTGTTCTGTTTGTGCACCTGCAAGGAAACTGACAAGAACATGTTGAGAAAAACAGGATATCTCTTTAATGAATTCCCAGGCAAAGACTTATAAAAAGAGCAGCAATAGTTTTGCTAGTGAGAGAGTGAGTCTGAAAAGAGATACCCTCAGTTGAAGGACTCTGTTTTCTCTGTAATGCCTTTGCAAATAGTTATACTGATATGTGTTTTATTTTACTGTTATTGATAATAAAACATTGCGTGCAAATTTTACAACTGCTCCTGGTCTTCCTGTGCTTCCTGACCTGTGCCTCAACGATACAGTACTCCACACCTTCACAAGCTGGTGGCTGTGACTCATTGTAAGCATTTTCTCATTTGAAACACAGTACAACAACACATCCCTTTGGCTTTTTGCCTGTCACCATTTAGCACCCTGCCTGAGAGCTCTGAATACACCAAAATGTATGTCTGAGCATTTTATGGGGAAGCAGTCTCTTCTATAAACGTTCACTGTGCCCTACCCACCTATATGGGATATGTTATAAGCTGGGAAGTACGGCAGTGACACAGGATCACAGGGCTTCAATAGGGCAGAATCAGGTGTCTTGCCTCCTCCCAGTACTCTTTTCAGCCTCTCTCCATTCCTGGGTTTGTGGCTAATCATGTCAGCATTGTTGACCTCCAACTCCACCAGCCCGAGATACAAATCACATGATAAGGACAGAACTATGTCTTCCTTTATGCAGTGTAGAGCCCACCCAAAAGGCAACTGTTGCTAACCACAGAGTGAAATGCTGCCCCCCCCACCCACACACACACGCACACACTTATTTTTTAATTATTCTTTCCTTTTCTTTGCAATTAGTCTCATTGTTCCCCCACCCAAAGGATTGTAGTCTTTGTCCAGCCAGAACAGTGGCCAAGCAGCTGCCTTCACTGCCAACACAAATGTGACTCCTCTGTCAGCCGATGCAGGTCATAAATGTCAGACAGCCTGTGCCATCTCTCCTTTGGAGCCAAGCATCTCATCTCGGTAGCTCACTTAACCCCTTGGTGGCTTGGGGCTTGCACGCTAACCCAGGCTTTCCAGGTGGTAATGCAGCATGCTGCCACTGTTGTGAAGCCAACCACAGCCCTGCTATTAGATTGAGGCTCTCAGTAATGAGGGGCATTGAAGGACCGTATTTTACACCTCTGCCTCTACCAATATATGGTCTGGACCAATAATGCAGTAGCAGTGGAGATACTTGCCATGCCTGCATCTGGGGGTCACACTTCGAGTCCCGAATGGTACTAAGAGCAGGCAGGAGGAGGAGGAGGAAGGAGTGTCCTCAGTGACGCTTTCCTCCAAAGGGAGGGGTAGGACATCATGGAACGGTAGCCCAAGGGTGTAGTGAAAGCTGTATGTCTCATTACGTGGAGGGTTGAAGACACTTTGGCTGGCTCCTGCACCGACATGGCCTGTGTGCAATGTGTTACGCTTAGAGCCACATCTCTGAAAGGCACGGGGAGGCAGTGGATAATACTAGGGGCCACACCCATTTTACCAGGTGTTTCAGACCATCATTGCCTGGATGTAGCACCACATGTATTTATCAGAAGGGGTTGCCCCAACGCTGAGGAACACTGGAGAGTTAGCTCTGCTCCAGGTAAAGAGAGATTGGGCTGAGAGGTGAGGTGGGGTTGAAGGATAAGGCACGGATAAGGAGAATAAAGGATCAATAGAAAAACAACATTGCATTCCAGTGTTTGATCTTTCACATCATTAAGGTGTTGTATTTTATTTGTTTTATTAATTTTCTAACCATCCTTCACAAGCAGTTACAGTAGGATTCATCATTGAGACGTTCGGCCATACCATGGCTGCAGTGTAACAGATATCAAGCTCTAAATCAAGCTACAGATGATTTAAGTGTAGTTCTACCAAAATACAACCTTCGTTTAACAAATAAGAATTTGCAGCTGTTAAAGGAACGCTACACCCTCTCATGCTGTGCATTTTATCTATTTTTTGTCACCAGTGACTTCATTCCTGTTGTTGTCTAGGATATAAACTGTTGCTTTAGTTTACTTTAACTAGTAGTAGTACCATAGTTCCATGTAACTATCCTGGGGGACTCCATTTTCTGGTTGTTGAAATCTGATTGTCCATGAGAGCATATTAATACTATATGTGATGTAACAGCACCTATTTATATTCATGTTGAAAGTAAAACTAACCTGGAAATCTATCTGGAAAGATGCACATTAAATGCAGTTTAAGAGAAAAAAAACCTTGGGGTGCTGTGGAGCACACCTGCCAACAGAACATATTTGGAGAGCGCTGCATAACAAAGATATTTATATAAAAAAATAATATTTAATGCAACCAGTTTGAATTTTTGAGGAAAGCACTGAAATCCTTCATCGACCTGCTTCTTTACGTATTTTTTGATAATGAGCCACTCTATTAAAGGCACTAGGAGTGGATCCAAAACTCAGATGCCAGCAGATCCACGACACGTGGCTGATGTGCAACCCTTGCAGGGGACGGAGCCACCATGGAAGGCCCTCCAGCTGTCAATGCAAGTCATTGATAAGAAAGTTGAATCAATTCTACTTTGAATGACAGAGCAGGAGGTCAAAATTGAAGCCGTAGCTAAAACAGCAGCATCGGCGGAATTCACCGCAACAAAGGCACTGTTGGCCTCAAGTAAAATGATCCAAGAAAACACACAGTTGAGGTACCGCTTGGAGGCCCTGGAAAATGCGTAGCGGGCCCCTAGTGTATGATTAATGGGCTTACCGGAAAACTGTGAGGGAGACAATCTCTTATCTTTCCTGCAAGATTGGCTCCCGGGAGCTTTAAAGCTCAATCCTGATCACCTGCTGAATAGCTTTATTAAAGCTTGCCATATCTCCCCAAGGACCGCCGTGAGCAGCAACTTACCTCGTACTGTTCTACTGGTGACCGTGAGTACTACGGTCCGTGATCACATTTTGCGTGCAGCAAGGGAGTCAGAAGCCCTGAACTTTCAAGATACTACCATTCACATTTTCCCTGACCTATCTTACGCTACACGATCAAGGAGGAACAAATTTGATGCAGTCTGTGCGAAGTTACGGTGTCTGGGGTGACCCACTCCTTACTCATGCCTGCCCATCTGAGGATTCACTACAGCGGACACACTTTTCAATATTCTGATCCAGCTGAAAAATGCAGAGGCCATAGCCAGAGAATTTTAATCGGTCTGAACGTCGGAATCATCGGACTCAGAAGAAACCTGAATGGAGTAGCATTCGGCAACTACTGTTTATTCTAAGTAAGGTTCCGCTTGGATTTAAAAACTTTTAACTACAACCTCTGGCATTTATTGTTGACCTACAGAGATGAGTTGCTCTTCAAAGATGTTTTTCCAACAGTTGCTCTTATACTTGCTGTTACTGCCTTGATCATACTTCTCAACTGTCCCTGATTTTTCAGGTACGTCCCTGAATTTGTCTCAAAAAAGTTCCTCTGTCCTTCTTAAAATTTCTGTTATTGTTTACTCAGCACTAAAGGTAGAAGTAGGCACTAGGCCCATCGAGTCTACCATCCCACCCATGTGGGCTATGTAATATTTAATCCCATAATGTATCTATCCAATCTGTTTTTAAACTGGAGCTTATTTTCTGAATAAACAATTTTTTGAGGTAAGCTATTCCATAGTGTGGTAGTTCTAATTGTAAAATAATTTTTCCTTTTATTTGTGTTTGCCATCAGAACCACTAACTGCTTTGTATTATATCTCAATTTTTCAGGTTTGTGTGCATATGATATGTTACAATCCATCATTAAATCTTTAGCAATCAATCAATCAAAATCTTTATTTTACCAGGCAAACATCATTGAGCAACGCTCATTTTCAAGATGGACCTGGACAGAACATGTAGTCATAAATTACATTGGACAAAAGGCAAGGGGTAAAATAGCATAGAATTACAGAGACTAAGTGATACAATCAGCAGGACTAGACAAGATATTTACATTGTATAAACATTTAATTTCATTGGTTAATGCCAGATTAAATGGTGCAATCAGTAGGACTAGGCATAATATTTACAGTGTATAAACATTTCGTTGGTCAATGCTAGACTAAATGATACAATCAGCAGGACTAGACATAATATTTACAGTATATAAACATTTCAGAGGTCTATGTGCTGGTTGAGATAACTGTACTCAAGTATAAGTATACAAGCCTAAAGCTAACAGAGGAGGGAGGAGGGAAGATAGTACAACACCGGATGTTAGGATGGTGACCGGTGGAGGAAAATAGGGCAGGAAAAAAGGTATGGAGAAAAGTACCAGTAATTGAGGAGGTATAGAAGCCTAGAAAATGCTGGGACACTAGAGCGGTTTTTAGAGCATGAGCTATGAAGGGGTAACTGGGGGGAGAGTAAGTTGAGAAGCCTAGAGTGCTGGTTCAGAGGAGCAGATTTTCACAGCATATACCTGATAGGCAAGGCCACTGTTTTTCGGTTTTTACAGGAAAATCTGGTAAAATTCCGGAATTAGAGCTGCCTGAAAACCGGTTAAAACGAAGATTTCATGGAATCTGGCATTTTCTATCAGATTAGTAAATCTATAAAAAAGTCTGTTTTTCTTTTAATTCCTTCCTGTACTATTTTCAGTTTGCTTTATTTAATGCTCTGTATATTAAGCCTTCTTTAATTCTGATTATTTATGCACATACTAAAAGAATGACAACAGAATCCTGCTAAAATCCGGAAATTAGAGTAACAATCACCGGTGAAATTCTGGAATCTTAAGTCTTGAAAACGGAATTTAATTGTTTTAATCACCGTAAATCAGTGGCCTTGCTGATAGGTAACTCCCAACATATTAAATAATAGTAACAATTCCCCCCCCTTCGTCTTCTTGTTCGTAAGTCAAATAGTTGTAATTCTTTAAGTCTGTCTTGATAGGGCATATGACTAATTCTTTTAAAGGAAAACTACACCCAAAACTTGAAAAAATATATGTTGTGCAGAGTGTTTTAATTTGTATGTGAAGTTCTAGTGTTTCCTTCCCTCTGACCGGTATTAGGAGTTTTTTCCAAATTAGCCTGCTAGCTTTATGCTAGTTTTACAACCCCTGGGGATCTTCATACCTGATAGCGTAATTGTATTTCTTGTTCCCACAGTGCATCTTGTCTCATGTGACTGTGATGTAAGAGAGACCCCAACATTCAGCACACACATGCCAAACAAACTAAATATCTTGGAAGCTTTACAAGCTGCACAAAAATTACCAGCAGCAAAGTTTTTCAGGACAGTAAAACCTTTAGGAAGAGGGTGGTCACCAAGCTGAATTCTACAGATTTTAAAATATAGCCATCTCTATTGTTGTGAACTGATTGTAATGCAGTGCTTTCTGCTGGATTTATGGGCTCTGCTACATCACCATCACATGTAACAAGATGCATTGTAGGACAAAGAAATGCAATAAAACTATTTGATATGGAGATGTCCAGGGGGTCGTAAAACTACCCTAAAGCTAGCAGGCTAATTTAGGAAAAACTCCTAATACCAGTCAGAGGGAAGGAAACACTAGAACTTCACATACAAATTAAAACACTCTGCACAGCATATATTTTTTTCAAGTTTTGGGTGTAGTTTTCCTTTAATCAATTTAGTAGTTTTTCTTTGTGCTCTTTCAATGAGTTTTATATCCTTTGCAAGAAAAGGAGCCCAGAAGGAGGAAGCATAGTCCAGATGTGGCCTTATATCGTGGCAAAATGCACACATCATGTCTGGATGTAAAAGCTCTTCTAATTGATGAGAATATTCTATTTGCTGTTTGAGCTGCCTGTCTACAGTGGTCTCTTACTGAAAAAGTATTATTTATAATGATACCCAAGTCTTTTTCTGTTTGAACTTGCTTTAATGGGGTTCCATTCAGGAAAGACTGGGTAAGAGGATTATTTACACCTAAGTGCATGATAGCGCATTTTGCTGTGTTGAACTCCATCTTGTTTTGGACTACCCAGTTTCCAAAGCTACTGTGTCCTTCCTAAAGTTTTCTATTTTATTATCAGTATCAACATCCTGACCGAGTTTGTATCATTAGCAAATTTGCTGAAGGATCCAGTTATTCCTTTATGTAAGGCAGAGACGTATATTCTAAGTAAAATTGGGCCCAACCCAGAGCCTTGTGGCACCCCACGGGTCACCTTAACTGGTTCTGAGATGGTATTAGTTATCCTGACAACTTGGGTTCTATTAAGCAACCAAGCCTGTATCCATTTAATAATTTTAGGTTCAATTTTTAGTTCAATCAGTTTATCATTCAAGATACCATGAGACCTTGTCTAACGCCTTTTGAAATCTACAAATAATATATTCACTGGTGTTCTTTATCTAAGTGACCACTCACTTTTTCGTAAAACTAATCAGGCTAAGTAGAACAAGATCTACCTGCCATAAAGCCATATGGTTTCATATCCATTAGGTTATTCTGTTTCAGGTAGTTTTCTATTCTATTTTAAGAATTCTTTCCATCATTTTACAACTGACAGAAGTCAGGCTGATAGGACGATGGTTATTTGTATTATTTCTGCTTCCTGATTTATGAATAGGCATCACTAAAGCTTCCCTCCATTCTTCTGGGGTAGTACCTATATGCAATAAGATATTATACATTAGTTTAAGGTGAAGTGCCACTGATGCTAACATTTTTTTAAGAACATTGGGCTGATTCCAACAGGCCCTGGGCACTATGCTCTTTGAGTTGTTTTATTGAGGCAATAGTCTCCTCTAGACTTATTTCTTGTATTTGCAGGTTATCAATTATATTATTATTTAGTGAATCTTTATCCGAAAAAACTGATGCTAAGTAATTGTTAAATGCATTGGATATTTCCCCGTTTTCATGTATTTCAACACCATTAACAACCAGTTTGTGAATTGAATTATCCCTGTATTTGTTATTATTAACATAGGCATAAAACGCTTTTGGATTTTTAATTACAGCCAGTCTTCATTCAGTTTTCTTCTCTCAGATTTTATCATACTTTTGTTTTGTTTTTTCAATTGTTCCTATACTTTATTTGATTTATAGTATTAGGGTATTTTTTCATCTTTTAAACGCTTGTTCTTTTATATGTATCTGTTGCCTAATTGAATTAGTTAACCATAGTTGAACATTGCCTTTCTTGTTATGAATCTTTTAATCAGAATGTACAGTTTTCCAGCCCAGTCAGAATTTATTTGAATAATGCCCAGCATTCATTGATATTTAATTCTGAGAACATAGTGATCCAGTCATACCCATTTATTGCTTTGTTAATTTGGTCATATTTCCCTTTATTATAGTTATACCAAAAATCAATATATTTTTTAACTATTTTGTTTTTATTCAATTCAATTAGTACAATATTGTGATCGCTACTGCCTGATTGTCCCATTAAATCAATGGTGATTGTATCCAGAGGGAAATTTGTCAGTACTAGATCTAGTATGTTATTTTCTCTTGTTGGAACCTTTACCAGTTGTTCTAAATCCGAAATAATGCATGAATCGAGAACCAGTCCCTCCTGGGTAGTTCTTGCTATTAGATTATCCCAGTCAATACCAGGCAGATTGAAATCTCCTGCAATCATAGTATCAAAGCTTTCAGTAAGCTGATTAATTTCATCCATAAGCAATTTATCCTGGTCGAGACCTGGCGCTGGGGTCTTTAATAATTTAGAAAATGGCAGAAAGATTCTCAACCCTGACTGGCTGTCCTGCCTCCAAGCTGGGCATTTTTTTCAATAGATGCCCAGCTAAAAATAGTACCAGCCAAAGTGGGACTCTTCACAAGGTACACTTCTACCCTGCTGCCCAACCTACTTCCTCATTGGTTGAAGGCAGCTGATGAAATTTAAAATCACCGCCATGTTTTTCTCTCGCTTAGCGAGAGACTAGTGCCCCCTCCCCCAATTAACTTTCCCTCAGTAGCAGCTAGCAGTAAATAAAATAACACAGATTTTGTGGTCAGGAGAGTGAAAACAGCCATTTTGTTTTAAAACGGCACCACTTTCCTGACTGCACTTTTTCTTACCGCACTTGCACAAGGAAGCTGTCCCCAAAGCCGACACTCGCATCAGCTGTATCCTTCACGTACATTTAAAAAAAAAAACAGGAAAATAGTAAATTAACACAATACAAATACCCACACTCTCATTTTAAAAAGAAATACATTTTATACCTCACAACTCTCCCTCACAGCAAGTACAAGATCCACTTCCAGCATGTGAAAGGTTGTGAGGTCAACATACAGCTTCTGACTTGCGACCACAACAAAATAAAAGCAGCCCGAAGTAAGCAGTCTCCTCCTCGGTCACGCCTATTCTCCCAAAAGCGTATAATTGCATACCGGACTTTCTTTCCTTATCCAGTATTAAAAGAAAGGGCATAAAAAGAAATATATTTCAGGCATAAAGTTAAATACACTTTGCTGCCAAACGCTCACTTTATTTTACACTTTGCTGCAAAACACGCTTCACTCTGTCTTTTCTTCCTGTTGTGATCAGTATGGCAACTGCTGGCCAAAAACAAAGCAAAATTAGTAAACGAAAGTAAATTAAACACACTCTGCATGGGGAGGAGGTATTAAACAGACTGCTGTGGGACTATGGGTGGATGTAACGCTATAGCTCATCCTGGCAAAGGAACTATTTTAATACAAAACTAATCTTCAACTATCAACAATTTTTTTATTGAATTTTTTTCTTTATTTTTTTAAACAGTGGCCATTTTCTAAGTGCAATAATACTCTCCAGGGTGGGTGGTTTGGGCAATACCAGACCTTCCGGGGCTATAAGGCCTCATTACGCGCCTGGGCGGTCCGGTATTGCCCAATACTGCCCACCCTGTCGGGTTTTATTGCTTACTTGTAACTAAGAAATGCTTTTCATTGGGGTGGATTATTTGAACATATATACCCTTGAGCAGTCCATTCTCTGAATAAGGTAGAGGGTATTCTGATGTCATGATTGTATTTTTAATATACATACAAACTCCTCCTCCCCTTCTATTTGGTCTATTCCTGGAAAATAATGTATATCCTGGAATGGCATTATCCAGTGTGATGAATCATCCCACCATGTCTCGGTGATTGCAGCTATGTCAGCCTGGTGGCATTGCATCAATTCAGCTAGTTCAGTTATTTTAACTATATTTAAAATTCTAGTATTTGTTGCTAGGGTTTTATACTTGTTTTTAAGTTAAGTATACTGATGACTGGTTTCCTTTTGCCCCTGCAGTCTAGTTTAAAATGTCTTGAATTGTTTTGATATGGTTTTACCCAATACCGAGGCTCCCTTTTATTACGGTGGAGACCGTCGATCTGAACAGCTCTAAGTCAGTGGAAAACCTTTCCCAATGTGTAATGCATTTTATACTGTTTTGTATAGTCCATCTTCTAAGCAATCCATTGGCCTTCTTTATTTTGGCTTGTTTGTTAAAATTAGCCTTGGGCAAGATTTCCGATATGCAGTATTCACAGCCTAGTGTTTTCAGAGTAGCAGCTGTTGCTGTAAAATCAGATTTAATTGTCTCAATAGGGAACATATTAATATAATTAGTACCGACATGTAACACTACTAGTGGGTTTTGTCCTGCATTTCCTACTATGGCTGGGAGCATTCTGTCCAAATCCCTAATCCAAGCCCCCCTATAGCTTGAGCATGTTATGTATTCCTTATTATCACCACAGATGTACCTATTTGAGTATTTAAGAATTGGATCACCCAACACAAATATCTGTCTGTGGTTAGCTGTGTGTGGTTGATTAGTCTCCATAGTTTCATTTGGTTGAATTTGTTCTTGAGCTTGTGTTACATTTATTGCATTATTGCTCTCACATATCCCTGTAACCTGATAGTGAGCTTCTTCACCATTTTCTCCTATTCCTACATTTTTCTTCTTCTCCTCCTCTGCAGTTGGTTCAGCTATGGTCAGTACATCGATTGGTTCAGTTGATACTGTTTCTAAATTATGAGTACAGGTGTTACCACAGTCATGGTTATTGGTGTTATAATCATGTGCTTCATCACTTGTTTAGTCAAATCACAGCAGAGAGAGTGAGGAAGCCCTCAGCTCCCTTAAGACGGAGAAAGCACCGGGGCCGATAAATTACATCCTAGAGTGCTGAAGGAACTTGCAGATGTCCTGGTAAACCCTGGCAGAGCTTTTCACCATCTCTCTGAGGACAGGGTGGATGCCCAAGACTGGAAGGTGGCGATGTAGTGCCTATCCACAAGGGGGATCAAGGGAGGTGGCAGGAACTACAGGCCTGTCAGCCTGACATCGGTGGTGGGCAAGGTGAGGGAGGGCATTGTCAAGGAGAGGCTAGGGGACCTGGATAAGTCAGGGTGCCTGGACGATAGACAGCATGGATTCATCCCAGGGAAATCGTGTCAGACAAACCTGGTGGAGTTCTATGACTGGGTGACAAGTGCCTTGGACCTGGGTAGACCAGTGGATGTCCTCTTTCTAGACTTCAGCAAGGCATTTGACTCTGTTCCTCACGTGGGCCTGTTGGATAAGCTAAGAGAAATGGGGGTGGGAAACCAGATGATCAGATGGATAGGCAATTGGCTCCAGGACCGGACCCAGAGGGTCGTAGTTGGTGGGATAGTCTCATCCCCAAGGAGGGTCATTAGTGGGGTCCCACAGGGATCAGTCCTTGGGCCCCTTCTGTTCAACGCCTACCTATCTGACATAAGGACAGGAATCAGGAGTGAGATGAGTCTCTTTGCAGATGACTCGAAACTGGGGCGGTGGTGGATGGGGAGGAGGGGAGGGTGGCCTGCAGGGGGACCTGGAGGCTCTGGAAAGATGGTCTAGAAAGTGGAAGCTGAGGTTCAATGCAGGGAAATGCAGGGTACTCCACCTGGGGGCCAGAAACCCAGGCCAAGTGTACACCCTGGGGGGAATACTACAAGTCTCAATGGCTGAGAGGGACCTGGGGGTGGTGGTGGATGTCAAGATGAACAACTCTGAGACTTGTAGGAGGGCAGCAGCCAAGGCCAACAGGATGCTGGGATGCATCGCTAGGGGGATCACCTCCAGAAGGAGGGAAGTGATACTCCCTCTGTATAACTGCTTGGTGAGGCCGCACCTGGAGTACTGCGTGCAGTTTTGGAGGCCACACTTAAAGAGGGACATTAACCTCCTGGAGAGGATCCAGAGGAGGGCAACCAAAATGATTTGGGGCTTTGGGGACAGGACCTATGAGGAGAGGCTCAAAGAGCTAAATATGTACACATTGGAAGAGAGAAGGGACCGGGGGGACATGATAGAGGTCTTCAGGTACATGAAGAGGGTAAATGGGGGAGGAACAGTCAGGGTGCTTCGAAGGAAGGAGGAAGGGGCCACTAGAGGGCATGGGTGGAAGCTGGAGGGGGGAAGATTCAGGGGAGAAAGGAGGAGGTGCTACTTCACTGAGAGGGTGGTGGAGCCATGGAATGCACTACCTAGGGGCTGTGGAGGCAGAGACAGTGGAGGGGTTCAAGAGGGGTGGGACAGGTACAGGGAAGGGTTCTGGAAGCAAATCCAATGCAGCAAGAATATCCGGAACTGGGAAGGGAGAAGTCAGAGAAGGCGAGGGGGACAACAAGGTCAGCACCCAGGGTGGGGGCTGACCAAACGAGCAGACACGAAAGATCATTAGGCCTATTCTGCTGGCATTTTAGTATGTTAGTAAATATGTCATATCTATTCTGAAGTGGTAGATTGAACTCCATACATCTACGACCTTTCTTATTTTGTTTCCTAGTATTCCTAACAGGACTTCACTCATCTTCCTCTTCACTGCTTTCATCCCTGTTGCGTTTTTGGGACTCCCCCTGGGATCTGTTTACTTGCTGCAGGGTGTGTTTTTAATGCTGGCTTATGCCTTGATGTTGCCTGTTTGTACTCCTGTGCACTTGCCTGCAATTCAGTTAAGGCTTTTTATCTATCTAAAATCTGCATTTTGAGCAGTGATATCTTTGCACTGTAGATAGGGGGGTTGATATTAGTCCTTTCACAGAAGAAAGGGTTCTGAAATAACTCTTAAAACTGAAGGTGGATAAAGCAATGGGGCCTGATGGGATTCACCCCAGAATTCTAAAAGAACTAAGGGGAGAACTAGTAACACCACTGACTACCCTTTTTAATAAATCATGGGAGGATGGGGTGGTACCTGAGGACTGGAGGAGGGCAGATGTGATTCCCCTTCACAAAAGTGGGAGCAAGACAGAGGCAGGAAACTACAGACCTGTCAGTTTGACCTCAGTGGTATGGAAAATGATGGAATCACTTCTGAAGGAAAGAATTGTTGAGTACCTAGAGGCCAGTGGGGCACAGGACCCAAAGCAGCATGGATTCACAGCAGGAAGGTCATGTCAGACAAATCTAATTGATTTATTTGACTGGGTGACCAAAGCAGTAGACCAGGGAGGGGCTGTGGACATGGCCTACCTAAACTTTAGCAAGGCATTTGACACAGTCCCGCACAAAAGATTAATAAACAAATTAGCCAGCCTGGGAGTGGGTCCCAGGGTGGTAGCCTGGGTAAAACACTGGTTGGACAACAGGACACAGCGGGTAATAGTAAATGGAGTCCACAGTGAAGAAAGGAGGGTTACTAGTGGGGTACCACAGGGTTCAGTACTAGGCTTTTTTAATGTCTTTATAAGTGACACTGCAGAGGGACTGAAGGGAAAGTATGTCTTTTGCAGATGACACAAAGATCTGCAACAGGGTTGATACACAAGGTGGGGTGGAAAGGATGAAAAGGGGCTTGGCAAGGTTGGAGGAATGGTCAAATGTATGGCAGCTTAGATTCAATGCAAAGAAGCGCAAAGTAATGCACCTGGGAAATAACCCAGGGGAAGAGTACACAGTGAGGGTTGAGATACTTACAACAACAGAAATGGAAAGGGACCTGGGGGGTAATCATATCAGATGACCTAAAGGTGGGCCAGCAATGTGAGATGGCAGTAAGGAGGACTTGGGGGATACTGGGGTGCATAGGGAGAGGCATCACCCATAGAAAACAGGAAGTTGTTGGCCCTCTGTACAGACAGTTGGTAAGACCACATCTGGAGTACTGTGTACAGTTCTGGAGACCCCATCTCTGCAAAGACATAGACAGGGTGGAGGCTGTCCAGAGGAGGGGAATCAAAATGATGCAGGGTCTGCATCAGAAGACATATGAAGAAAGACTAAAGGAACTAAAGATGTATAGCCTCGAGGAAGGGGGGGGGCATGATAGAAACTTTCAAATACCTCAAGGGAATCAACAAAGTCCAAGAGGGTAGCATCTTTCAGAAAAGAGATGTGCAAAACAAGGGCACAATTTGAAGATGGGGGGCGTTCAGAGGTAATGTGAGGAAGTATTTCTTCACAGAGAGGGTTGTGGATACATGGAACAGCCTTCCTGAGGAGGTCGAAAAGTCAAAAACGGTGGGGGAATTCAAGAATGCATGGGACAGACATAGGGCAATTCTAGGTGGGGGGGTAGGAGGAAATAGGCTGTTGGTTAACTAGGATCTGCAGCTTATCCGTTAGGTAGGGAAATGGGCAGACTAGGTGGGCCAAGCGGTCCTTATCTGCCGTCAAATTCTATGTTTCTGTGTTCGTGCACTGCTCACATTTTAAACCCTCATATCTTGCTTGACAATCTAGACAGAATTTGTTGCATAAAATACACATCATGGCAACTTCCCCAGAACTGAGGGTTATAGTGCCCTCATGGATATTCATTGTCACTGCGTCTAGCTGCATATATTTCGTCTAGGAAATAAAGCCGTCTCACCCAAGGTCCCAGCAGTCCACAGCGGACACAGTAGACACGCGCAGAGAGACGCTGCGTTCCGCATGCATTCAAACGCGGCGCCGCCCCGCTCACATGGAGCGCTACTTTGTATTGCTAGACCAGGAAGTAGTGTGGTGTCACTTCCTGTCTAGCAAGACAGCACTCGCTTCAAATGTTTGCAAATATCCCTGATACCTTTAACCCCTCTTCATACAGAGGACTTCAAAATAAAAAATGCACTGTCCTTTACTTGGCAAGTGCCTGTGAACAATAAAAACAGTTCAGTGGACGTTAGTCTGATACTCCGTGGAGCTGGGTGGCCTCCACAGTCCCAGAATGCCCTCATTAGTCTACTCATACAGTGCTAGAAGAAGTCCCTGTTGCCAGGCAACAGAAGCAAACAGGGACCCAAACACCTCTGACCAGAAGCACGCACAAAGTTTGTACCACACTGATTTACGTAGAGCAGGCAGTCTTTCTACAGCCACTGCCTCAGTCTTAATCTAATTCCCAGCACTGCTGGGGTGCTTCTTTATAGTGCTAGACCAGAAAGTATTGTGGTGTCACTTCCTGTCTGGCGAGACAGCACTCTCTTCAAGCGTTTGCAAATATCCTGGTACCTTTACCGCCTCTTCATCCAGAGGACTTCTAAATTAAAAATGCACTGCCCTTCACTTGGCAAATGCCTATGAACAATAAAAACAGTTCAGTGGACGTTAGTCCAGTACTCCGTGGAGCAGGGTGACCTCCACAGTCCCAGAATGCTCTCACTAGCATAGAGAGTACTTGTACAGTGCTAGCAGAAGTCCCTGTTGCCAGGCAACAGAAGCAAACAGGGATCTAAATGCCTCTCACCAGAGGCACGCACAAAGTTTGTACCACACTGATTTACACAGAGCAGAGCAGGCAGGCTTTCTACAGCCGCTGCCTCAGTCTTAATCTGAACAGTGGGGATTGTAAGCACAAAATAATGTTAAACACTGTTACAGACTACAGTTCCTTAGAAAATGCTTCTTACACTATTGCCCTTATTCGATCAGCTTTCTGAGTGAATATTACCAATTTTTATGATGTGTCCCTGATTTTGAGTCTTTGTCCCTGATTTTTTTAAGCCTGTTCCCTGATTTATGAGGCAAGAGGTTGAGAGGTATGGTTTTGATTGGCATTAGTTTTATCTATTAATTTGGAGTGGATGACAGTGTCTTCCCTTATGGTGCTGCCTCGTGGCACAGAAGGGCGTAGTGCCTCCTTAGTTAAATAATTAAGGGATAGCTACTGTTCAGCATCATCCCATAAAAGTTGTACCTCTTAGTTCAAAGGTCAGGCTCTCGAGTTTTTTCTGATCAAAATGATACCAGATCTGTTATTAAATGTATTTTGGTTATAGTACAGAATTTCTCTTACAAATGCTACCAGTGTAATAGAATCCATGTTGGTTGGGGGTCATATCAACACAAGCTGTTGTGCATAATATGTTTGAAATGCTCTTGCCTTTTTCTAGGTGACCACCCAAAATCTGTCAGCGTGCAGCATTTCTTGGGACTATCTTTGAACTTTATTATTTCTGTCGGTGTCAGTGGCTCAGTAGGTAGCACACACTCCTCTGAGGCCGGGAGATCAGAGGGCTGTGGGTTCAGTTCCCACATCTAGCACTTGGGTTAATATCCCAATACTGACACTGTAGTGTAGCATGAGAGGGGTGCTGCACTTCTGAGGCGAGATGTTAAACCGAGGTCCCATCTGCCTGGATTGGTGGTAGTTCAGGTGGATGCTAAAGATCCCATGGCATTTACCGAAAAAGAGTAGGGGAATTTCCCCGGTGTACTGGCCAAATTTCTCCCATTCACTAAATAAATACCACCAATAGCTTAATCTGGTTCAGTTTCAGTTGCTTACTATCTGTATCCCCCTCTTCCCGGTCACCCTGAAAAGGGACTTCTAGACCCAGTGGGCTTACCAGGCCAGCAAAATTCAATAAATAAATAATTTCTTGAAATACCTCCATTTCTGTCATAAATCCTTGAAATGTCTGTATATTGTTCACCTGAACCTATGTACAATCCTTATAACCTTGAAATGTATATTTTTCTCTACCTGAAGCGATGTACAATTTTTCCCAGTTTGAAATTGTCTCCGTATTTCTGTACTGTCCTGGGTCGCACCCAAAATAGGTACCTGTTTTTGTCTAGTGTGCTTACCTGGTTAACAAAAGCTAAATAAATAAATAAATATTCATAAAACAGATTGTATAGACTAATATAATTCTGATGCATTGGATGCTTCCTTCAGTAATGTGATCTCTTGCATGAGAATGCTATATGTTGTTTTTTCAGTAAAACAATAAAATATAAGTATAAAAAAAAGAAAACATCTGCACTACAACTCCTAAGAAGTTTACAAAACTAACTGACGGTAAATGTTATATTTCATACCTTGCTGCAACTTGTTTTGCTGAACTCTAAACAGATTACACTACTGTAGCACTCTCTACCTTGAGATTAGTGGGGGTACACTGTGGTGTGCAGCTGCCCAGTTACAGGCCTTTTTAGATCATGCCATCTCTCTCCAGCACTGCGTGATCTGCACTGGCTGCCGTGAAGTGGCGATCTCATTTAAAGTGAGTTGTTAGCCTACAAAACTCTCGCAGGCGGGCCCAGACAGCTGGCTGAGCTTCTGCATCTACACATCCCGGCACCCACTTTGCCCGCTGGTGAGGCCTTCTGGTGGTTCAAGGGCCAGATTAAAGACTTCGGGGACCAGGCTTTTGAGGTAGTGGGATTGGAATTTTTTGCCCAGAGCCTTGGTGGAGGCCTTTGAGAGGGGCTTGTAAACATATTTATTTCAAGAACCATTTAGGGAATATTAGTAGCTTTTACCCTGAGCACATCTTAAATTGTCTTATTGTGTTGTATAAGGTATATATAATTACTGGGTTTCCCTTTTCACATAGGGAAACTGTGGCGTAATTTGTAGTAATAAAGAAGCGTTTATTACTGTAAACACACACACGGTTTCCTTCATTGTCTGCATGCGCCCGCCGCAGTTTCTCACTTCATGACCGCTCTTCGCGTGGCTTCTTGCCAAACTGCTAACGGAGACTGAACCGCCGCTCAGACTCAGCGATAAGTAATTAAGAAACAAAACAAAATGTATCACAGTGTCTTAAAAAATTAACTTTCGTCTGCCCACAAAATAAAACATACAACTTTTAAATAAAGAAACACGACCACAGACTGCGTGCTGTGCTGTACCGAACGGACCAGTGACCGCTGACTTCTCTTTATTTTGTATAATTGCTGAGGAAAAAGAACCAGCAATTATATAAAATAAAATATGAGTGGTGTGTTAAGTTTGAAGTTTATACACACACTGAGGGGTTAGATGCTTTCACAAACCCTCGAGCTTAGCTCTTGGGGTTTATGTGGCATCAACCCCTCAGGATGTGATAAACTTCTCATTACACACCACCCATACTTCATCCTATTTACAGTTATTTATCTGCTATTTATTCCTGTAGTTTTAAAGCAGTTGGGTTATCTGTATTTATGGTTTTATGTGTTGCTGGTAGTGGTGTCCTGGACCTCTGGGGAATGGCGCCATAAATAAAGACTACTACTGCTGCTGTGCACACAGGCATACTATAGAATCTGAAGGCTGCTGACACATTGTTTCCTCAGGCACTGCAGATGAACTGGGGGAAAGATATGCCTTTTTGCAGATGATACCAAAATCTGTAATAGGGTGGACAGTCGGAACGGAAAGAATGCGTAGGGATCTTGGGAAATTCGAGGAGTGGTCAAGAACATGGCAGTTGGAGTTCAATGCCAAAAAGTGCAAAACCATGCACCTAGGGCATAGAAACCCTGGAACTAAGTATAGGTAGGAGGAAAGGTACTGTCCATAACTAAGCAGGAAAGGAACCTCAAAGTTATCATATTTGATGACCTCAAAGTGGCAAGACAGTGTGACAAGGCAGTGATTAGGGCCAGTGCAATGCTAGGATGCCTTAGGAGAGGTACCGCTAACAGGCAGAGGGAGGTGGTATTGCCACTCGTATCGCTTACTGGTGAGACTCCACCTGGAGTATTGTGTCCAGTTCTGGAGGCCACACCTCAGAAAGGACATGGGCAGGCTGGAGGCAGTCCAGAGGAGGGCAACTAAAATGGTGCAGGGGTTGCAAGAGCCCTATGAGGAGAGACTTACAGATCTTAACATGTACGCCCTAGAGGAGAGGAGACAAGAGGGGACATAATAGAAACCTACAAGTACCTCATGGTGGTGAACAGGGTGCAGGATGGGAGTCTCTTTCAAATGAGGAAGAACACTAGGACCTGAGGGCAAATGATAAAGCTGGAGAAGGGCAGAAGTTTAAGAAGAGTGTGAGGAGGTAGTACTTCCTTGAAAAAGTGATTGGCACCTGGACTAGGACTGCCAGCAGATGTGGTGGAGTCAAAACAGTAGGGGGGCTTCAAACGCATGGGACAGACATAGGGAATATTAGGCTGGGAGAAGGGAGGTTGCCAGAGACCAGTTAAGGTCTGCAGGACCAGCCGAGCAGACGGGTGGGCCAGGCGGTCCTTTTCTGCCAACAAATTCTCTGTTTCTGTATGCTAATGCAGCTTTCATGAACAATGAGATTTCAGCAACCAGAAATTGGAGACCCCCTGGATAGTTAGAAGAGACTAATATGGAGAGTGAAAATCAACAAACGCATGTATCCCAAACCGCTACAGGAAGAGTTGACTGTTGGAAAGGAAACACATTACAAATACAATTTACAAGACATGAGGGTGTAGTACTCCAGGAATCTGTGCGTTGCCTATGTGGCTGCAGGCCCCCAAGGCATTTTACTGGAATGGAACTTTTAGGGAGCTCCTGGATTCCTACTAAAACCCATCCCATGAGAGCTTGGCTTCCTTTGGGGTTTGTTTTGTCATGTTGATATGTGCTCATTGATTATTCAAGCATTTTACCCCCTTCCCCCAACCTTTGTCTCCCTCTTGGAGGTTTACATCCCACAAAGATGTGTGAACCCAGTTTGCATTATTATCACATCTTTTAAGATTTTACATTTGATAACAGAAGTAGTTTGTCAGGCAGATTAGAGCAGGCATTGAACCTTGATAAGATCATGTGGTCAGAGTAAAGCACCAAAACTGGCATAAAGTTTGACGTGACTTGCTGACGCTTGTAAAGTGTTTTATCATAAAGGTAATAAAAGATCATACATAAACTAGAGTTCTGTTACTCTACTGTGTGTGTGTGTGTGTTCAATAGACTAACCTTCATCGGTTCGAATCTGAACACAGATCAAACCATTGACGCTTACTCACTGCTTAACCTTCAGTAAGTCACGTGACCTCCTTTTGCATTAGTACCAAGAAGGTGGCCTTGATGGCAGCTTAGTAAATGAAAACAAGACATGTACAAGGTGGGCTCAGTGGTGGCTAAGGAAGTAAAAACAATGCTTATGGAAGGCAGGCTCTGTGATGATTAAGAAAATAAAAACGTGTATAGAAGGTGGGCTCGGTGATGATTAAGTAAATAAAAACAATACATAAGGAAGGTGGGCTCGGTGGTGGCTGAGTAAATAAAAACAACGCGTATGGAAGGCAGGCTCAGTGGTGGCCGAGTAAATAAAGAGCAGCGCTTATGGAAGGTGAGCTCAGTGGTGGCGAGGTAAATAAAAACAGCATTAGGAAGGATGTTCTTGTTGGTGAGCTGAGTATATAAAAGCAATGCGTATGGAAGGCGGGCTCGGTGGTGGCTGAGTAAATAAAAGCAACACGTATAGAAGGCAGGCTCGGTGGTGGCTGAGTAAATAAAGGCAACATGTATTGAAGGCAGGCTCGGTGGTGGCTGAGTAAATAAAAGCAACACGTATGGAAGGCAGGCTAGGTGATGGCTGAGTAAATAAAGGCAACATGTATGGAAGGCGGGCTCAGTGGTGGCTGAGTAAATAAAAGCAACACGTATGGAAAGTAGGTTCGGTGGTGGCCGAGTATATAAAAGCAACGCATGTGGAAGGTGGGCTCAGTGGTGGCCAAATAAATAAACTGCTTATGGAAGGTGGGCTCGGTGATGGCTAAATAAATAAAAAACACATATAGAAGGCAGACTCAGTGGTGGCTAAAACAGATGAAAAAACGTGCATATGGAAGGTGGGTTCGATGGTGGCAGAGTAAATAAAAGCAACACGTATGGAAGGCAGGCTAGGTGATGGCTGAGTAAATAAAGGCAACATGTATGGAAGGCGGGCTCAGTGGTGGCTGAGTAAATAAAAGCAACACGTATGGAAGGCAGGCTCGGTGGTGGCCGAGTAAATAAAAGCAACGCGTATGGAAGGCGGGCTCAGTGGTGGCCAAATAAATAAACCACGTATGGAAGGCGGGCTCGATGATGGCTAAATAAATAAAAAAAACACACATACAAAAGGCGGACTCAGTGGTGGCTAAATAAATAAAAATCATGCATATGGAAGGCGGGCTCGATGGTGACTAAGTTATTTACTTAAAAGAGATTTGCTAGGAAAGACATACTAACCTATAAAGCTTGTTTCCAGATGCATCCTGGGGTAAATTAAAATAACATATAGAAGGCGGGCTCAGTGGTGGCTAAGCAAATAAAAACAATGCATATAGAAGGCGGGCTTGGTGGTGGCTGAGTAAATAAAAACACGTATAGAAAGCGGGCTCGGTGGTGGCTAAGTAAATAAAATCTCATAGAAGGCAGGCTCTGTGGTAGTTAACTAATTAAAAACAGCACATATGGAAGGCTGTCTTGGTGCTGACTTAAGTAAATAAACAACACATATAGAAGTGGTCTTGCTGATGGCCATGTAAATAAAACAACACATGGAAGGCGGGCACGTGGTGATTAAGTAAATAAGAAAATGCATATAGAAGGCAGGCTCAGTGGGGGTTAATTAAATAAGAACAACTCATACAGAAGGCAGTCATGGTGGTGGCTAAGTAAATAAAAACAACACATATGGAAGGGGGACTTGGTATTGGCTAGGTAAATACAGAAGGGGTCTCTCTGGTGGCTAAGTAAATAAAATTACTCATAGAAGGGGGATTGGTGGTGCAGCAGCAACGCTTTGTCCTGCCACCTGGGAGACTGGCTTTGCATGTGAATTCTGGAATTCCGCACTGCGGCTGACTGAGGGTCTGTGGCATCATGGAGGGGAGGGCGTGTGCCGCTCAACATTTGTATCTCCTTCTGCTAACTGATTGGGGCAACAGGGCATCTGTTGTGCTGGCAGTGTAATGCCTGCTCTACTGGACAGAGGAAGAGTGCAACCGTAGCCATTGCAAGTTTTAAATCAATGTTGAAAACGTACTGTATTTGTTTTCATTAGCCTTCCCTGAGTAACTGAATTGGACTGTGCTGATTTTAATACTTTTATATTCTGTTTTAATGTATTTATAATCTGTGAAGCGCCTTGGTTTTGAAAGGTGCATATAGAAATAGACTGATTTGATTTGATCTGGACTTTCAGGTTTAGGGGAAAGGTGGTTAGAAGTAGAAAAAGGGAGAAGACCCAAACTTTCCAACTTGGCTGGAGTTGGTGCCTCAGTGCAGGGTGCCAGGTGAACATGGGCTGCACAGCTGATCAGAAGTAAAACTCTCTGAGATCCATGATGAACTACACAGGCAGGAAGTTTAAGGACCAGTTTCCACAAAAATAAGAATATATGATAGGGCTTACCGGTGGCTCAGCGGCAAGGTTTGCTCTCTGATGCCGGCGACTCAAGGTCAGGAACAAGTTCCGAATGCTGGCAACTGGACAGCCAGGGTTCAAAAGTGCTGCTGCAGCAGCGCATTCTTGACCTGTGGAGGGACGCATCACATTCGGCAGCTGCAGCAACCGCTGTGGCAGGCCCAGTCTGTTCAGCCCCTGTGCTGGGACCAGTCCAAGACAGGTCACAAAGAATTGATGCAGGTCCATAGTAGCTATAGGTTTCCCACAGGGGCAGTAACACATGAGGGGTTGCTTTTGGACTTCCTGTCATGATACGGTCCCTTTGTTTTTGGATTTCAGCATCCTGGAAAAACAAATGAAGAAGAGGCATGGTGACACAGATAGAAACTGTGGCAGTGATGAGGTGAATGGAGGCCCCCCATCGTGTGCACTTGATGGCGGGAAGAACAGAAATCCTTTTGGTGAGGGAGCTAGCAATGGTTATTGGCTAACATGTGGCAGCACGGGGGGGGGGTGTAAGCACCATGCCCGGTGGCCATTTCCAGCCCCTTGGCCAAAGCTTTGCTTTCATGGGGCCCTAGTGGCTATGCCCTATGCTGGAGAAGGACATGGGCAGCATGGGTTGTGGGCTGGAGCAGCATTTCAGGGCTAGAAGGTCACCATTAGGAGAGCAGCGGAACCGAGGGGTGGGAGTAAAAAAGTTGACGAAAAAGGCAAAAAAAACCTCTTGGTGACAATTACATGCAAATTCAGTCCCCACGTGTGCTGAAACTACTGTTTACGGCTACTCTAAAGCATGTGATTAAAATAAATTGCCAAATCATTCTGTAGGAAGAGAATACTGTTTATGCAAGTTTGTTTGATGTAGAAACATGGAATGTGATGGCAGATGAGGGCCTCAGTCTGCCCCCACCTTTTTTTTTTTTTGTTAACCTTCGTTTTTTGCTACAGACCCTACTGGATCTATGCCACCCTTCTACACACACACACGACCACCACTTTTGCATTGCCACGTATTCCCTTTTGCCTGTCCCAGGCATTTTTGTAATTCTAACCACTGTTTTTGCACCCACTACCTCTGCTGGAAGGCTGTTCACAGCATCTATCACGCTTTCTGCAAGAAGTATTCCTCATATCCCTCCTGAATTTACTCCCACTCTTGCTTCATAGCATGCCCCCTTGTTCAGTAGCACCTTTTTCTCTGAACAATACCTACATTTTTTACCTTATATAAGTGATATGTCATCAGTGTGATTGTGTAGTTGTTATTTGTCAGGCATGATTGAAAAAGGGCATAAACCGGACTTTGGTGACATCAGTGCCAGTTATAGATGTCTGAGCCCTAAGCTCCCGATAACCTCCTAACCACAATGGCTTAAATCGGGATATTGCCATTGGGTATAGATGTTAAAAGGCGTCTGGTTTACCTGGACTTGTCCTCTTTTAAGGTGAGAACTTTCGTTCAGGCAGATTTTTTCTTAAACTGCTGTTTTGTTTGGGTTTATGCTTTCGGCACTCTGCACACTGAACTAGTTGTCTGTTGCTTAGCAGCAACTGTCCCGAACTGCAAGTGGTCCTGACCCACAGGGGCGGGCCACTTGCAGTTCAGCCAGTGGTGGTTACTTGGCAACAGGTGGCTAGTTCAGACAATATCAGTGCCAAGCCCAAAGCTAGGGAAAACAAAACAAGAATGCTCATCCTGTCAGGTGCTGCAGCCTGCTATGCTTGCACATGACCAGCAACCTTTTACCCCTGCAGCGGGATTTAGGCAGCACAGCAGTAGAGGAATGTGGACTGACTCAAGAATTTGATTGTTACTGCCAGCAGCCCAGCTCTAGACCCGAGCTGAACTTGTTGTTGAGCTGAGGTAGGCGAGCAGTTTCTGAGTCTGATCCTTCCAGAATCCTGACAGACCAGTCAGAGACCAGTCATCACAGTAGCAGTAGTCCTGATCTTCTTCAAACCTGTCCCAATGCGATCCCGACTCCCGGACCAGACCCCTGTTTTGCGTGATAGTCACTGCAGCGCAGCTGCAGCTGAGTTGAGTCCTAACTAACCCACCCGGTGACTGTCCCATTGGAGAGGTGTGTGCGTGACTGTGGGGCGGAGTGACAGTGTGGAGGCCATACCCGGATTGCAGTGCTGCAGAACAGTCTACAGTGCCAGGGGGCAAGTAGTTGATGATCGGAGATCCAAACAGAGACGGAGTCGGTCACTACTGTCATTCATGCTGCTAACGTCACTGAGGGGAGGATGTAAGGTTGTTGATTCATCAGTTCATGTCATGTCAGCTCAAAGAGGGGGTGTTGTTGTCAGCAGCCCAGTTTGGTAAAGACAGGTTGATGGAGCTCAGACTGGCACCGGCGACCGACCATAATGCTAAGTCAGAGTGAGACTAGTGCTCAAATACATGTAACATTTTAGGGGGGGATGTTTAAGGTTGTGTTGTCAGCACCGTAAAGTTGATCGGAGATCAGACTGGTTCATTGGCACCGACCATGCTGCTGAGTGAGTGCTCAGATGGTGGTGGTGGGGGGGGATGTTAAGGTTGTCAAAAGTCACCACAATTTGGTAAGTAAAAGTTCATCCGAGATCAGACCATGGCATGGCACCGTGCTGCTGACTGATGCGTAGTCCTTAGCAAGTGTCCTCTTTTTGGTTTCCCAAAATCTGGTAACCCTAATTCGATGCCAAGTTTACCTCAACAGCACAGTCATACAGCCCGTATGGAGAAAAGGTCAGCCGTGCCAGTGGTCGCGATACTGGCAGATGACTGGATCAGCTTCTGTCAGTTCAGTTTGCGAGGCATCCTCTATAATAAGTATGGCTTCTTCCCGTCGCCTGCCCAGCAACAAAAAAGAAAAAATGGATATAATTTTGGATGAAATCCGAGAATGTCCCTGGAAGATGCTAACTTCGAATTTTGATCAAATTCAGTCAAGCATCACAGAACTACAACAATCAGCCAAAGAACGTGAACAGTTCATCTGCCTCGATACCTGTGTGACCATATAGATCCACTACTAGTGGAATTCTTTACCAAACTTAATGAGTTACAGGAAAATGTGATGATTTAGAGGGCCGGTCTATAAGGAAAAATATGCACCTTTGCTGGTTTAAAGAGGAAGCAGAGGGGACAGAGCTAATTCATTTTCTCGAGTATTTGTTCAGACTTAAACACCTTCCCCAGGACTTTCCATTCAGCATTGAATGGTCCTATAGGGCATTAGGCCCAGGTCTGACCCACAACCAACAAAGGCCTAGATCCATTGTGCTGCATTTCATTAGCTATGCCACTAAACAGAAAATTCCAACAGATCTGTGGTGAAAAAAATAAATGTTTTCCCAAGGCACCAGAATCTGTGTGGACCACGATTATTCACTGCGTGTGATGGAACAGCACAGGAAACTCGGCCCTCTAATAGCCATTCTATGGGAAGCACAGTTGCGCTTTCACACTCCTTTTCCTGACAAGTTAAGGGTCTTTTATCCAGCAGGCATGGTATTATACAAGGACCCTTGTACAGCAACAGTAGACAGTGTGACCATATAGTAGACAGTAGCAGGAGAGGCATGAACATTCAATTACCCCATCAACCTTGGACCAAAGCAGTAAAGCCCAGAACCAGCAACAGTAGAACCCAGTCCATGACAAATCGCAGGGCTCAGTCAGCAGCCAAGCTGAAGAACATTCAGGACCGTGTCTGTACTTTCTGTAAGGTCTGACAGGCTCTTGCAGACCCCTTAAAACAACATCAGTGGAGGGCTCAGCCCACTGAAACTGAAGAATTCCTGTGTGTGCTTCAAATCTGGACTTATGAATAAAGCTGTGACTCAGCTGTTCCGACCCAACTCAAACACTGAGCCTTATGAATCCAGGTACATGGGGAGGGGCTGGGAATGTGACAGAGTGGACGGGGCTCAAAGGCGGAGGGGCTCCCCTGTGAAATAAATTGCATTGGACCATAATGCCTATCTGACTCGATCGCTGAGCTACATGTCGGGAGCTGCTCAGGGCACTCGTGCTGATGGCTGGAGGAGCATCCGAGATGCCCTGTGATGCTTAGATCAGTATCTTCTCCCTGGGCTTCAGCTGTGGCCCAGTTACTTGCCCTGTTAGTTGGCCAGTCTTTCCATAATCATTAGGCCTCTGTATAGCAAAATCTTTGCAACAGTGACACATACTGTCAAGTGGGAGGTGGACTTGCCTCGGTTCTTCCTTCAATGCTTCCTGTTTCGTCCACACTGTTACTAACTGCCTTCCACAGTGCCCCAAGCTGCCCCTCCATTGACTACCACAATAGCTATTGATGGCACCGTGTGCTTTCTAAGAGAAATGGGCCATTTCTACTGCTGAACTTTTGATTTAACAGGTGGTCTGAACACAGATTTTCTCAACTTTCATCTGACATTTTCTGATTCAGCTGATACCCTTTTATGACATATGGTCCCCATGTTTTAAATGACCTCCTTTAAATGAGTACTTGTTACTGCCATATGAACTATGCAGTGCCACATGATGTATTGCTTTATATGTAATTAAGTCATCTAAAGTATTTAATATACTAAGAAAGAAATTTTTTACAGTGTGGAGAGAGACCTCTGTATCCGTTATATCCCTCGTTCTTTCATTCAGTTACGTGGGGACAGAGACACTGTCAACTGCAGAGAGGTAGTTGGGGACTAAGTCTTGCAAGGGTAATCAACTTCCCACTGAAGATGATTTGCTCTTTATAATGAAACCCGGCTGCATTCCTTGGTCACTATACCCCACCACTCAAAAACCTGAGTATCGACATTGTCTCTCTTGCCTTGTTTTTCTCCATTTCCTCTCAGCTGTCTTGTCAAGGCTGTAAACTGGAGGAATGGGAAGCTGTTAATTATATCTCCTTGTATTTTAATTGCTGCCTAAAGCTCATTTCCCCTGGCCTTTTTGCTTGTCAAAGGCCCTTCATTATCTTGTCTCAGTGGGCATGCCCATCTAGAGGAGACTTGCCACTGACGAACATAGCCAAATATTCACCCTGCTGAGCTATGGTGCACCCATTTAGCATGAGGCTTAGCCTATAGGGGACCTTTTGCCTGGTACCCCCAACTTAGAAGAACTTAGAACTCTTTTCCCAATCCACGGAAGGATTGGACATAGTGTTAATTGTCCTGTTTAGGAGTATTATTCCATGTTCTTCTTGTTGCTTGTTTTTTTCTGCTGCATTCAGTTGGCTACATTATACAATATGTTGGATATTAATTGTAATACTACAGCCTTAGCTATTGTAAAGTTGGAATCGACCTGGGGGTGGGAACCCAGAGAGTTGGGAAGCAGAGGGCCACCTGTTGGAACTGTTTTGCCCCTGTGACTGGTTCGCAAAGACCAGACCCTACATGGTTTCAGAGAAACTTTTTTCTTTTGCTGGTTATGGCTGATATGTTTTCTACGAAAATATTTTCCCAAATGTAAATGGCTTAAATAATCATATTAAGAGGTGCAAAGTTTTAACAGCAATTAAAATTACCCCCTACATTTGTACTTCTACAGGAAATCCATCTATCGATGATGCAGCAAGACAGCCTGCAACCTTTTGGTTATTTAAAGGGAGTTTCATCTACTCATAAAAGTGCAGGGGCATGGCAATTTTAATTCCAGAGCTCCCTTTTCCAAATTACTAATACTTACTCTGACCGCAAGGCAGGTTGGCTTTAGTGTCAGGGGTATATCTGGGAAATGAACTTGCATTAGTCGTCTGTATCTCCCACCTGTGTCAGACACCCTATAGTTAGTGTGCTACAAGGAAGATTCTACAGCTCTATAAAGGAATTCTAATTATTCGGAGACCATAAGATGGTCTATGACAGAGCCAACACAACAAACCATAACCCACCGAGGAAGCAGCTGCAGGAAATGCAGCAGATATATGGGAGAATGTTATATGGAATTTTAAGCAGAGCTCCTCTCGCTGTACATTCAAACATGTAAATTGGTACTTTACCAATCCCAGGCCCTTCCGTTGTGGAATTTTGTCATCATATCAGCTATCCTTAAGCCAAATAAAGATAGTTCTCTTTGTGCATCATACAGACCAATATTTGTCTTGAACATAGAATATAAAATATTTGCTTTCCTCATGGTTCACCACCTAGATCAGATGTTCCTCTTCCTGGTCAAAAAGACCAAACTGTTTTCATAAGCTTGGCAGACCCAGGATGATAATAAACTCACTTTCGTGTGCTGTACCACACCACCTGGTTGAATACTTCCTTTATATCGTTGAGCCTTGATGCAGAGAAGGTACTTGACTAGGTGGAGTGGGGCTTTTGTTCACTACCCTACAAGGAAGGCATTCCATCTACCTGTCCTTTCTATGCTGCGTACCTTCAGTGACAATCCTCAGGCTTATGTCAAAGTTAATGGCCAGTTATCACTCTCTTTCCCTCTTTAGCATGGCACCCACCAGGGATGTCCACTCTTTCCTTTACTTTTCGCTCTTTATTTCTCCTTACCCCCTTCCTTCCTTCCTGCACTCTCAGCCACCTTGGGAAGCTGACAGCAATTGTTTAAGTTCTTATTGATACTATTTTTGGTTTCTCCCTCTTAATATAAATTGGTTCCTGTATGCTTCACTATTGTTTTTCTTTTCATTGACCCTGTATGTATTTCCTACCAATTATTGTTACCTTATGGTATGTCACCGCTGCTTACCAGGAAACCGGATTCCGATCTGTTTCATTATTGTTTTCTCTGATCATATATGCACTTGTTTCCTACCAATTAATGTACCTGTATGCTATGTCATCACTTTTATTGTACACTGTTGTTTAACGTTGTCCTTACAGGACCTCCTTGAAAATGAGCATGCTCAATGGAGCCTTCCTGCCAATAAACTTAACTTAAACTTATTTGTAGCCCGTCTCATGTGTTGAGGTAACATCCAGATATATAGGGGATTAAATTGGGGGAGGGGTAAAACCCATTAATTTGCACTTCATGCAGACGACTTAATATACTTCACCAACTCTGACACCTCCTTACCTAGCTTGTGGTCAGTATTGCACGACTCTGGAAGTCGTGCCAGGTACAAGCTAAATGAGGGGGAAACAGAAGTCCTGAAATTTCACTAATATAGATTTATTTCACAATTCGCTCTGCATTGTCTGCTTTCTTTTTCAAGTCTCTCCTTCACAACTGTTTTCCCTCCTGCAACTGTCCATAACCCCCCCAACTAGTTTTGCCCTAGCAATCTGTTTCCTTCAAACACCATGAAGTCTTGCTATATTATGACTATATGCAGTCAGCCACTGCAGCTGAACTGCCCGCTGAGAGGAAAGAGTTAACTCAGAGAGTCTGGAGTTCCACATGGCTATACAAAACTCTATCTGGCCAGTTTCAAATGAAACTGTCAGATTCTTACTCCGCTTCACTGAACAGTCGCTCCGAGATCAGCTCTTCACATCGTTCATTTCTCGTTCAAGTTAGTATTTTCGGTTCATTTGAACCGCAAAAGTATTTATTTTACCACATTTCGTTAAAAGCTCTATCTGGTAAACCGTAAGTAGAAAATTTAAAGTCTGTGTGGAAATTCAATTATCGGTTCGGTTTTGAACCGATCGGTTTGCTTAAATTAACATTTTAAAGTGTTGGTTGGGCTTTAGAGTGCGGTTCCCAGTTCTTATCGGTTCTAAAAAACTTGCTTTAAAATAGGTTTTTCAAATACCCGTGACACGGTTAGGAACCGATAAGTGTCTTGCCTGGCACTGCCATCAAAAGGGTGTTTTGGTTAGGCTGGCATTATGTCTGAGAAACCCAAAAGAAAAACCCGGCCCACTGGGTTTCAACACTGTAATGTCTGTGGGGAAGTCTTTGCCAAGGCTGACCCACACACCACTTGTGTTTATTATCTGGGGGCTGACCACCTCCTGTCAGACTGCCAGGTGTGTAAAAATTTCCCTGCAGCCACCCTGGAAAAGAGATTGGGCCGGCTCAGGGAAGGAGAGGCCAAGAAGTCCGCTGACCCGGATGGCCAGCCCGGTCCAGTACCCACTGGACCAGAGGGAGTGCCCTCGGACAAAAGGAAGGCTGGTTCAGGGGAACCAGTCTCAGTGAAAAAGACAAAGAAATCAGTAGGTTTGGAGTCCAAAATTGTCTCTCCAACTGCTGCAGAAGTAGCTAAAGCCATACAGATTGTCCAGTCACTATCTCAGGGTCCTGCCGAACCACCTACAGTTGGTAAAAGGCTGGTTCGTTCAGTGCCAGTGGTTCAGGAGTATGATGTTGAGGAATTTTATGAACCACAGGAGAGGGAGGACGAATTTGATCATTACATGTGTGGCTGGGAGGGTCTGACGTGCCCATTGAACCGGACATTTCTCCAGACAGACCTTTAGAATCTCCTCCTATTCTGTCTGAGTCCCCTTCTCATTTTATGTTTTACAAAAGGTTGCAGAACCTCCAGCTTCCTTTAGAGGAAGCTGTGGATGAGCAAGAGGAGCCTGATTATGTAGAAATGATGGATATACTAGAGTCTAGGAGGTTGTCTATTCCTTTGCATAAGTCATTTAGAAGCAAACAACAAAGATTTTAAAATCCTCATTCTGTCCCTCTCTCGTAGATAAAAAATGGACAGAAGATATACCTTGTCAGGCTCTGATACAGACTTCCTCACTGAGCAGTGTAGTCATGTAGGTGTGGTATAAGCTGCAGCCTGTGACAAGGCTAATATTCCTCTGGCCTCACATCCTCCTGATAAGGATTCCAGGAAGATTGATGCCATGGTGAAAAAACAGTATATGGCAGCTTCTTTGGGACTCAGGCAGGCAAATTATATGGCTTATGTGGCTAGATATCAGAAATCTAGGTGGGACACAGTATTGCAGTTAGCCAAGCAGGCCCATGGCCAGCTGGCTAGTGAGTTGGAACAGGTGGCTGCTGATGGCATTGAAGCCTATAAAGTTCAATTTCATACTGCTGTTGATGTTAATGATGTTTCCTCTAGGGTCATGGCCACTTTGTAGCTTTCCGAGGTTGGCATGGCTCAGATGCACTAATCTGTCCCAAGATACTCAGTCAAAGGCTATGGATTTTCCTGTTGTGGGTAATTCTCTGTTTGGGGAACAAACAGAAAACTATATGAAAAAGATGGATGAATACAGAACTACCTACAAAAGTGCCCAGGCTAAGGAGAGGCATGCCACTCCACAGAGGCACGCTCCCAGAGGAAGGGCAGGCCTTTCCACCAATTTCAGGCCTCCTCTGCATTTGCACAGAGGGGTTTCTTTAGAGGCAGAGGTAGACGGGGCACAAGTAAACCGTCCCCCTCCCCTCAGCCTAAGGCTACTGCCAAGCAGGCACCCTGATGGGGTGCCCAGGGCCGATTCTCCTGTACCAGTGGGGGCAGGTTGGTTTATTTCAGCCAGAACTGGGTGTCCCTAACTCGGACAGGTGGGTTCTGGAGGTAATAGGTCCGGTCTGGTTCTCAGCTTCAAACAGTTTCCGAAGATGAGAGCCAGATATTTTCTACCTGCAATCTCTTCAGAAGCCCTTGCTTTGGAAGCAGAGGTTTCTTCTCTTTGGACTGCAAAGCAGTAGAAAGGGTCCCTCCTTGCCATCAGGGCAAGGGCTGTACTCAAGATACTTTCTTACCCCAAAAAGACAGGAGAATGGCGCCCATTTTAGATTTAAGGTACCTGAACAAGCATCTTTTGAAACCAAAGTTCAAAATGTTAACTCTGACAATGATTTTGCCCTCCCTGAGGCCAGGGTACTAGTTAGCTTCCCTGGACCTCAAGGATGCCTATTTTCATGTTCTGATCAGGCCTTCTCACCGAAAGTACCTCAGGTTCGAACTACCCTCAGGCTACTACCAGTTCAGGGCAATGCCCTTCTCGCCTTACTCTGCGCCAAGGGTATTCTACGAAATGTCTAGCTGTGGTAGTGGCTCATTTAAGAAGGCAAGGGATTGCTGTGTTTCCTACCTGGACGACTGGCTCATAGTGGATCAGTCCCTAGATCAGGTAAAATCCCACTTGCAAGTCACCCAGCAGCCTCTCACTTTCCTGGGATTCCTGCTGAATTTACAAAGTCAGTTCTCGAACCAGTTCAGGTACTAACTTTCATAGGTGCAGAATTGAACACAGAGTTAGCCAGGCATTTCCTCCCTCGGAAAGGGTAGACAGACTCATTGCCCTGGCATCCTCCTTTACCCTGCGGGTTTCTCGACCAGCAAGGCATTTTCTGCAACTCCTAGGGCACATGGCTGCTTCCACAGCTGTAGTGCAAGGAGCAAGATTCCAGATGAGGGACATTCAGTTCCATTTGAAGGCCTATTGGTCTCAAAGGAGGGACCCCCTTTCCAAATTGGTTCCAGCGACCCAAACCCTGATTCTGGCCTTACACTGGTGGCAGGATCAAAGCAATCTAAAACAAGGGTTCCTTTCATTCCGCTTTCCCACTTCCTCACCCTCACCATGGATGCTTCCCTGTTAGGGTGGGAGCTCACTAGGCGACCTGTCCACTCAGGGAGTGTGGTCTCCCAGGAATCTCTGCTCCACATCAATCTTTGGAACTCAGAGCTGTCTTTTAGCTCTTCAGGCGTTTTCAGCTTCTGTCCAGAACAAAGTAGCTCAAGTCAGGACAGACAACACCACAACAATGTGGTACATCAAATGCAGAGGGGCACTCGTCATCAGCCTTGTGTACCAAAGCAATGAAGTTGTGGTCTCTGGCTTACTCCCTGAACACCTCCCTGATAGCAGTTCACCTTCCAGGGAAGGACATGTCCTGGCGGATGCCCTCAGCAGGATTTCTCAGGGCCATCACGAATGGGCTCTGAATCCTCAGGTGCTGGGGTCAGTCTTTGCCAGATCGGGCACCCCTCAGATAGATCTTTTACGCAGCCCCAGACAACCACCAACTTCCTCTGTTTTGTTGCAGGCCTCCAGTGCTGGGATCAGTCCCCCTGGACGCCTTTCAGTTGGATTGGAAAGGGAAGTTCCTGTATGCCTTTCCCCTTCTTTTCAGGGTACTAGTAAAATCAGATCTCAGCCCTGCAAGGTGATTCTGATTGCTCCAGATTGGGCCAGACAGCCCTGGTACCCACTGCTTCTGTCCTGACAGTCCACCTGCCCTGAGCTTGCCCAGAGTCCACGACTTACTGGCCTGTGCACAGGGAGAGTGTGGTATCCGGACCTCAAATCCCTCCATCTCAAGGCATGGCTCTTGAGGAGTTAGAATTGCTGACTTACACCTTTCTCAAGGTGTTTTGATATTTTAAAGGCTTCAAGGAAGCCTTCCACTAGGACCACTTACAAATCTAAGTGGAAAAGGTTTTCCATCTGGTGCTCTGAGAAGCAGATTATCCCAGAATCTGCTGATCTGCTCATTTTACTGGACTATTTGGTCCATTTAAATTCCTAGGCCTTAGGCCAGCTACCTTAAAGGTTCATCTGGCAGCTGTCTCTGCTTTTCTGTCAGCAGGGAAGCCTGCTTCCTTTTCTTCTCACCCTGTGCTTTTCAAGTTTTTTAAAGGGTTACTTCACACCAACCCTCCTTTTCGAGAACCAGCTCCCGCTTGGGACCTGAATGTTTGCATTGCTCAGTTAATGCAACCCCCCTTTGAGCCTCTGTCCTCAGCAGGGCTCAAGTTTCTGACTTGGAAAACTGTTTTCCTAGTGGCTATCACTTCTGCCAGACACATAAGTGAACTACAGGCCCTGTCAGTGGAAGAAGATTTTATCTCTTTCCACAGAGATAAGGTAGTCCTCAGGACTAACAGAAAGTTTTTGCCCAAAGTGGTTTCAGATTTCCACCTGAACCAATCCATCTCTCTTCCAGTATTTTTCACTGAGCATTCTTCCTCAGGTGAGAGGAGTCTGCACAGCTTGGACGTCAAAAGAGCCTTAAGCTACTATTTGGAACGCACCAAGGGTCACAGGTTCGAATCCCTCCAACTCTTCCTTACCTATGGTGAGGTTGGCAAAGGGAAACCTGCCACTAAGAGGACAATTGCAAGGTGGATTGTCTCTTGTATCCAATTTTGTTATCATAGGTAGAGAACCCCCCTCAGGACTGAGGGCTCACTCCACCAGGGGTACAGCTGCATCTCTAGCGGCTGCTAGAGATATTCCCATTCTGGAAATCTGTCAAGCTGCTACTTGGAAAACAGTTCACACTTTTACTAAACATTATTCCCTGGATATTCAGTCCAGGAGAGATGCTCGCTTTGGCACAGCTGTGCTGCAGAGCCTATTTCCTAAGTAGGTTCTGACCCTCCTCCATGGAGGTACTGCTGTGTAATCTGCATAGAGTCATAATATAGCAAGACTTCATGGTGTTTGAAGAAAAGTTACTCACCTTAGTAATTGCTTTTCTTCTCATGGAGTCTTGCTATATATGACCACCCTCCCTCCTGCCCTTCTCAGAACTTCTACTTGGGTAGGGTGGCAAATTAGTGCAAGCACTGTGTCATGCCATTTTAGTTCTTCCCTTCACCCCTTTATTTAGGGTTGGGGAATTAGGTATTTCTGTTTTAAGTATATGTTGGCCCCTTCCTGGACTTGAGTCTTGGGGAAGGGGGGCTAATAGTGCTTGTTAGGGAGAAACTAATAATACTATTATTCATTGTATTATTATTATTGCTGTTTATATTGTTGTTTATATTGTTGTTGTTCCTACTAGTAGGTAGCCACTTGGCTAGTGTAGAGCTTTCACACAGACTTGTTGCTTAGTGTTAACCGTAAAGATCTGACAGTTTCATTTGAAACTGGCCAGATAGAGCTTTGGTATAGCGCCCTCGTGCTGTGGAACTCCAGACTCTCTGGAGTTAACTCTTTCCTCTCCGGGGCAGTTCAGCTGCAGTGGCTGACTGCTTTTGTTATAATATAGCAAGACTCCATGAGAAGAAAAGCAATTACTAAGGTGAGTAATTTTTTCTTCACTACCTGTTCATTGTTCTGAACAATAGTTCCATCTCCTAAATTATCTCAATTGTTTTTTTTCTACTACACGAATCTGTTGTACTGAATTGTCTTCAGTTTTTTGATTATGCTGCTTCTTATACTGTATTTGCTAGATTTGATTTTCCATATCCCCTTACCGCAAGGACACATCTGGAAATTAGCTGTAAGCAGCTCAGTGTGCCTTTCCTAGTGAAACTTGAACTAACTAACCAAGTAAATAAATACTCCCCCACCAGGTATACAGCGGCAGTTTAAATTTAAATGGGAACTACAGGCCATTAAATACTTGGGTATAACTATTACAGAAGATTTAACTGAAGTTACTTCAAGCTAACTGTGACCCTTTGATGCAGATCTTTACAGCTGACCTTCAGCGATGGCAGTCTGTCGTTCTGCCATTAAAAAACAGACTGCATCAGTATGAACATCCTCCCTAGACTACCATATTTAGCTCCAGCCCTCCCCATCTCTCTGCCTTTGTCACACTTTAAAATGTGGGACAGATTAATCTCTCAACTTGTGTGCTCCGGGACCAGGCCCAGAATTAGAGATCGTACTCTGCAGTTACTTAAGGCCAAAAGGGGCATGGTTTTACCTAATTTAGCTGGATATTGTACAGAAGTGCAGCTGCGAACAGCCTTCTACTGGGTTTCACCGTGATATTGAGCACTATGGCAGCAGGTAGATTTGAGAGAGGGAGACTTGCACCGGGTACCTCAAAAACTACTAAAACCATTATCATGCTGTGCACAATGGGATGGGACAACCCATTTGCAGAAGTCACGTACAAAACCTGGCATAAAATACTAAATGCCCTAAACTGCAAAAATATGGATTTCTGATCCTCCCACTACCATATAACCCCCTTTTTCATCTGGTTAGGTTGGACCACACTTTTGTAATATGGGAAAGAATTGGACATTTTTTTCACACACATTTTATGCGAAATGCAGAGATATACGACTTTCAAATCTTGGCGAACAAATATCACTGGAGACCAGCAGACAAGTAAGTAATAAGCCATGACAGGGTGTGCATTAAAGGATTTTAATGCATGAGGCCAAAGGCCAAGTGTCCTTACGCCATTGGGAAGTGCATTAAAATCCTTTAATGCACACCCTGGAGTGACTTATCACACTTATAAAATGGGCCACTATCATAAAAGAATTAGTTTGATTTACTCTGATAGGGATTAAAACTTATTTACTATTTTCAAAAGAGTGTACAGTACATTACCTCTACAACATCTAAAATCTGAAAAAAGTAGTCCCTATAAATGAATAAAATAGCATATCTCAGCAATAGGTTAACTAGCACAGTACTTTGCAGTAAAAGTATTAATTAGTAGAGTTAGTTGAAAATAAATATTTTCACTGTAACATGTAAATTATCATATAAATGCACTGTAACATCTCTAAATTGTAAAACATAAGTAGTGTTTAAAACTTAATTTTCATTACACTGTAGTTGTATACTTTCATTGAAGGCAATCTTCTATTTTTGTTTTTTAGTTATGTGCTGTAGTCTAGTACATAAAAGGAAAACTGCTATAGGATTGAGGTGAAAGGTTAATAAGAAAAAACACTTTAAACCTGCCAAGTTTCCTTTTTTTGGTGGTGGTGGTGTGGGGGGTAGATTTCACTGAAAACACCTATACATGATTAAAATGTACGTGCTTTTATAAACATCAGCAATGTAGTTGAGCAGTTTGGATCTGCCTATGTAACTGTGTTTTCCCACCTTTTCTCTTTGTTTATAAAGTATTACTATATTATCTACTTTCGTCATCCTGTGTTTTTCCCCACATTCAAGACATAGAATGTTTATCAGGGAATACAGGGATTCAAAATTCTGCTCAGTTCCACTGGTAGAATATTACTCTCCTAAAATACTGTACACACAGACAGCAAAAGCCTCTTTTAGAGCCAGAGACTCAATTATATCACTGTCAGGGCAGGCAGAAGAGATTTCCCTGATGAGCAGGTAAAGATAGAAGGGGGAATTTTCACTGTCAATAAAGAAACAGTTGTAATGAAAACTATAAACAATACTTAATGTTTCTAATTTGTTTGTGTGTAAGGAGAGTATGATGATCAGGTGAACAACATTTGATTAATTTGTTTTATTTTTTATTTAAGGTAGTTTTATTTTTAGGGCCAGTTGAAGGTTTTTACAGTGTAAAGGTAGCAGCCATGTTTGTGGTGGGAGATCAGTTCTGGTTGCATGGTGACTGATAGAAGATAGTTCTGGTTGTAGGAGGACTGATTTGCTCATTGTGTGATGTGGTTTAAGACCAGGAAGACTGTGCGTATATAGAGATTTAATGTACAGTTTTTTTCTTGGCCAATGAGATTTCTAGATTTTTTCTTGCCATTTTATAAGCTTCGATAAAGCATTTTTTTGCAGCAGCAGCTGAAAGCACTTCCAAAAGACTAACCTATTCCAAAAATAATGCTAATTCTTGAAGCACTAGCAGGGGAAGAGTTACAGTCTTTGATATTTATTTATTAATTATTTATTTTAAAAGTTTCACCAGGAAAGGCATATTGAGCAGCGTTGCTCGTTTCCATATGCTTCCTGAGGGGGAAGGGGTAACAAGCAAGCAATACAGACATTCAGCATACTGTAGATAACAATCATATGCTGGAGAGTAATAGATGCAGTGTTTACCATATTAAGTGAACAAGATATCAAGATTATACCAGGCATTAGGAGAGTTACAGGATCGGAATATCGATTATAGAAGAGTAAAATGGCAATTTGATCTTAACATGGACACCCCCATGAAACAGTGGGATAGGTATACACTACATGTACACAAACCAACTGTATCACATAGGAGGGAGTTCTCATGGAAGTGCTTTACTCGTTTCTTTTGTACACCCTCTCAACAAGCAAACTGTGCTCCATGTTATACTGCTGCTTGTTGGAGATAATGTGGAGACTCTAAAGCCTCACGTGCCCATATATTCTGGCTCAGCCGTATGCTGCACAGCTTTTGGGACCAATTACAGACTGAGCTGTGGGCTCTCATTGACCTTGGCCTGGCTTTAGCTCCTTTCCTTCTTTTATTTGTGGACCTTCCAGAGGGATACTGTCAACCAAATAGTAAAACGTTGCTGTGTATATGTATGTTGGCAGTAAAAAAAGATATCACGAGAAATTGGCTATTGGATAAACTACCCATTACAGCAACTTGGCAAAAATGTAATAAACGATCTTTACCTAATGGAAACCTGACTGTCAAATTGTCACACACTGTCCCAAAATATTAACTCATTTGGCAGAGATGGTGGTGTGTATATATGTGTGTGTGTGTATGTATATGTATATAATTAAGTAAAGGGCATGTCCTTTCATTTTCAGCAGAAGATTCATTGGAGTTACGAGTAATAATGGTGTAATGTAATTTGCTGTGTCAAACCCTGTAGCTTGTTGTTTGTTATTGAAGGTGTATGCATCATGTATGTTCGTTTGAAAAACTTAATAAACTTTAATTAACAAAAAAAAAAAAAAAAAGAAAATGGGCATAAATTGTCCAGATCACTTTCAGGCTAAACAAACAAAAAAAATAAAAGTTTGTTATTTATCCTGCTGCAGGGTGCCAGTAAGCAATATTCCACAAATAAGATTTTCTCAAAGATTCCCTGCTTTCATCAGTTTAGTCTTAAATTATTTACAAATTCTGTAAATGTAATTGAAACTCTGCTGCAGTAATCAGGCTGTCTTTGCTGAAATAACCGGGTACTAATTCAATAAGTCAGTTTGCATAGCAGTTTGCTACCCAAAAAACACGGTATTTGCTAATCAAGTGCAGCCTTGATTAGCAGAAGTTACAAATTAACCGATTTGCCACATGGAGTAAAAGTTTCCAAACTGTGGTAGAAATTGTCTGCAACTGAGGCAAAAAGCACAGAATTGTAGAAATTGTTCCTGCAGTTTGACATTTCCGTGCCAACGCACTATTCAGGACTGTATCTTACAGGGTCTAAGACCCCGCGCAAAAGGGGACCAGTCCATCTGCAAGACCTCCTTGTCCCCTGCCACCCGCCTCGGGCACTCCATTCTACCGAGAGAGGCCTCCTTGGAGTTCCTTGGGTTAGGTTGCGGCACTCAGGGGACTGTGCATTCTCAGTGGCTGTGTCTACCCTATGAAACCCGTTGCCTGGCTATTTGAAGGAGGCCCTCTCGGTAGAAGCCTTTAATAAAGGGCTGTCTGTTCCAACAAGCTTTTATTGATTAATATATGTCATTTTAAAGCAGGATGGATAGATTAATTGTTTATTCCCAGATAAATGTATTTATTTCTGTTTGTTTTTTTTTAAACTGTTGTTTATTGTACAGCGCTAGCTAGATACAAGTAACCATTTAGTTAGTGTTCCTCAGTCCTGGCTGGTTGCTAATCAAAATGATGTTGATTAGCAAAGACTGCTAATCAGATTTCCAAAACTAATTGATGCCTTGTAATTATTACTGGAGTTTTCCAGTCTGTTTTATCAACCACTTTAGAGCATCACCAGTATAAAACTGCTTTCTAATGGTGGCCCCAGTAAAAGTGTCAGTAATGTTTCACCTCATCTCTACTTGTTTATTGTTGTTGACTGGGTGTGTGGAATGATGAAGCTAAATTTAAAGCACAGAGGCAGCCACCATGGAACTAATTTGGAGCACAGAAATATTATCAGAATGCAAAAGGAGAATCCGGCTGCCCAAATGTACTGACATAAAATTAACTTTAAAGCTAAGTTCCGTTATCAGAAAGTATTTATTGAGTAAATATGTTACTTTTTAAATATATTTATTCAATAAATACTTTTTGATAATGGAACTTAGCTTTAAAGTTCATTTTATGTCAGTATAGTTGGGCAGTCAGATTCTCCTTTTGGAATGATAAAGCAACATTTTGTTTATATACATTTTTTATGGTATTTGTAGGTTTTCTCCTGCTTCCCGACCCGAGGCCCCAGCACATGGCTGTGTGTGCATGTGGAGGCATGCACGCACACCGTGGCATCAGCTCAGCCCCTACCGCCCACCCGTAACAGTGCCGCCCGCTCCCGTCGCTACCCAGTGGACCTCCACCGGTGGGAGGCGGAACTACAGAAGGCGACAACCCATCCCACCACACCGGGAGAAGAGAGCAGCCTGCCCGGCTTGCTCAATCCTGCTCGTACCCCACCCCACCGCCCGGCACCTGGATCGCCAGCATAGTGCGAGGTAAGGCATCCAGCGCCTCAGCCCTCCGTGCCACCAGGCCGGCGATAAAACAATATTTTAAGCTCCTATGGTCATGTACAATGGTGGGTGCTTCGCAGCTGTGATCTGATGACTGAGTTTCTGCTTTATTTTGCAGCACAGAAAGATAGAAATGTAGAATCTGTCAGCAGATAAGGACCACTTGGCCCACCTGGTCTGCTCATTTTTTCCCTTCCTATACTATCACTGTGTATCAATAGCAGAGGATTGGCTGATACTTAACATAACTCTTATTGTTTTTTCCAGCTAACTGTAAAGTCTGTTTTCTGGGTTTGGCCCAATCCTTCAGCCACTATAGCATAGCACAGAAACTGGTAAGGGTACAAAAGTGTGGTGTGACATGTGAAAGCGTGAATGCGTGCATGTGTGTGGGATTGAACTACAGTTAACTCAAATAAAGAAGTTTCAAAAGAAAAAAAAAAAACCTAGGTCAAGGCACGATGCACAAGCCCAGCAGGGGATTCGGAGTCGGGTCCCATGATCCTGGTCCATCTGAGAAAGAGACAAACATGGTCCAGATGGAAGCACATGGTCCTGTGGTAGGGAGGAAGCATGTAACACAGAAATTCTTCCCTCCTGTTCAGGTGTGATCAGGGTCTGGCATGGCACTGTGCAGCAGCATGCCGTGGCTTCGCCAGATGCCTGCGCTGCATGCCTTGGGATCCACAGAGCTATGGTGAGGAGGGAAAGGCTGTCTGGGAGATGTGCAGGTGGGTCAGCATCTGGGAGGTGGGGGGGGGACCATAAAGATAAAATATGAAGGTTAAGCCGTGGATGGGTGAGGGTGTGACTAAAGCAAGGCTTGAAATGGTATTCTGTCTGTTTTGCATACCTGTTTTTAAGGTGAAATACTATTTTTGTTACACTGGTATTCTGACGGGAATACCACCTCTGTATGACTCCACTCTGCAATGTAATCTGTAGCACTGCTCTTTTGGATAGGTGGATTATCAAACCTTGAGGACGAATACCAGATTTGGGTGTCTGTATACCACCTCCTTGCACCGGTGGAGCTGCTGTTACTGTATTGTGGATAGTTTATTGTTTTGTGTCAAGCAGGGTCTGTGGTGATACAGTAGGTAGGGAAAAACGGGAGACTAGATAGGTCAAGTGGTCCTTCTCTGCCGTCAAATTCTGTTTCTGTGTGTATGCTTATTTTGTCTCAGATGTGGAACCTTTGTAAATGAGTTTGTGTGCCCAAAGGTATTTTCCAAATAAATAAAATTATTTTCTTGATTTCTACGCTTGTAAAGTAATGACCATTCACCACTGGGAAGCCTGTGTTTGAATTTCAACACACTGTGGGTTACATGGTGACTAAAGTAATAGCCATTCAGTGCATTACGATAGGCCCAGTCAGTATTCCACTGGCCCAATTTGGTATTGTTGTATCCTGAAAAAACAATCGAACTGCACAGGGAGTTTCTTTGGGAACTGCAGAACTTTATTACACACTTCCCGCAAGGCAGCCATCTTCACTCCACGCTTCGGCTTTGTCTCCCCACAACACTGCTATTGCTAAAGATCTGTATTCTTTCTAGAGTCCATGCCGCCCTCTAGCGGCACCTCAAAACACTATACTACAGTGCAAATATATAATCCCCACCCCCCAGAGGTTACTACCCTTTTTTTATTAATTATTATTTAATATTCATGGTCCTTCAAATATGAGGGAGGTCTTCTGTTCCTAGAAGAGCTGCTTAGGCTCTGAATTTGGTACTGAACTATCTACAGGTGAGGAATCTCTGAATACAGTTGACAAAGTCACTTTTTAGTTTTCGGTGCTAGCAGTATAGGTGTCATGTCAGTGACTGATGTCTCTGGGTTCTGTGGTAGGTGATAACTCTTCAGATTCCTCATGAATCTCTAAGGAATTGGGTTTACTTTGGAAATTGGCCCCTTTCACAGAGTCCTCAACCTCTATGTCCATAGCTCTATCTGGTTCACTGCATCTCCTGTGGATTTGGTCCACGTGATGGCGTTCAGCTCTGCCATCGCCCAGCAATACTTTGTAGGACAGGGGTCATGTCACTTCATGAATAATTGCGGGTATCCATCTCTTTCCTTGACCAAATATGTGACTGTATACTGAATCGCCAATCACAAAACGTGCTTTTGTGTGCTTATCATGCCTTTCCTTGTTTTTTAACTGTTTTAGTATCACCTTTCCTTTTAAATCAGGGTGTAACAAATCCAAAGCTGACCTCAATTTCGACCCATTAACATCTCGGCTGGTGACACTTCTGTTGTTGACTGTGGTGTTATTCTGTAGCTGAACAATGCTAAGCTACTTTTGTTTCTAACATACCTCCAGACATTTTCTTTAAACACCCCTTGAACGTCTGTACTGCCCTTTCTGCTAACCCATTTAACAAAGGGTGATATGGAGCAGAAGTTATGTGGGTACAGTAATTCCATTCCTTTCCATGAACTCTTTAAATTCTGCGCTAACAAAAAGAATTCCATTGTTAGACCCTACCATCTCAGGTATGCCATGGTTACTGAAGCTCATTCAGAGTTTCTCTATGGCAGCTACTGACATCAGCTGAAGTCACTGGATAAACATCTGTCCACTTGGGTGTGCATCCTCAAGATGTAGTTGCATCCAGGGTTTCTCAGGACCCACTCCCATGGGTGGAGTGGAGCAGTGGCTAGAGCTTTCCTGTGTTGTTGGCACATGTCACAGCTTTAAACCTTACTTCCAGTTTCTTCATCCAATTTGGGCCACCACATATAACTTCTAGCAAGTCCTTTCATTTGTGTCATTCCAGGGTGGCACTGGTGCAACTGCTTAAGGACAAGTTTATGACCTTGGGGCGGCACTACAATGCAAGCCCCCTCCATAAGACTCCTCCATCCTGCACACTAAGCTCAGTTTTCTGGAGAAGTATGGTGTGAATTGAGTTTCCCTTGGGCCATCCTCGCAAGACGTGCTCTCAGATCTCTGCGAGTTCAGGGTCTTTTCCAATCCAGGACCTGATCTAAGCAGCTGTCACTGGTGAGGTATCCATGCGGTCCATTAACAGTACTCGCTCTTCATAAGGCGCTTTGGTTGGGCCCTCCGGTAGGGGAAGACGACTCAAGGCATCAGCGTTACCTTGGTCCTTACCCGCCTTGTACACTGTGGTATACTCATAAGCTTGAAGTGTGACAGCCCACCTCTGGATCTTTGGTGAGGCCATCTGTGGTACGGCCTTCATCTCATTGAAGAGAGAAATCAGGAGCTTGTGGTCTGTACAGATGACAAAACAACACCCATAAATATACTTGTGAAATCTGCACCTCAAATATCACAGCCAATCCCTCCTTGTCTAGCTGCGAGTCATTTTTTTCAGCAGCTGTCAAAAGTCCTTAACACACACATCCAATGGGTTTATCAGTTCCATCAAGGATGCGGTGCGACAAAACCGCACCAACACCATATGGTGACGCATCACAGGAGAGAATGAGGTCTTTGTCTCAGTCATAGTGAACTAACGATCTGATGATTGGAGTAACTTCTTAGAAGCCTCAAAAGTTTTCTCTTGCTCTGATCCCCAGTGCCATTTCACTTCTTTCTTCAAGAGCTGATACAAGGGCATCAAAAGAGTTGATAGGTATGGTAAGAACTTGTTTTAGTAATTTAACAGTTACAGATAAGCTTTCAAATGAGACACATTATTAGGTGCAGGGGGCCTTTTGAAATGTCTGCACATGTTCTTTTGTATTTTTACTTCCTCTGGAGTTGCCAATGGTGTCTGCCCTCTCTCCACCTACCTGAACCTGCGGGTGAACCCCCTGGAGCCGTGGCTATACCTCCCAGGTGGGTCCCGTACACCTGAAATACTTCTTTTCTGTCAGGTACTCAGACAGAACAGGCAGGTGGGAGCTATGGGGTCTGTACCGCTGCAGTCCTGCCTCCCCAGCTCTGAGAGCTGATTTTCCCATCTTCTGAGGGCATGACTTGCACCCAGACATCAAGACGCAACCATCAAAGTCCATCACACCACAACCCTCCGAATGGTTCGGACACTTGCTGTGCCTCCGGCCTCCACCACAGGCTAGCCAAGTGTTGAGCCTTGACCCCCGGAGAAGGAGAGCGGTCCCTGGATGCTCAAGCCTCCTTCTCCCAGCTGGCCCTCCGTCTTCCAGGCTCGTTCTGGAACCAGGTCGACAGCGTCAAGTGGTAGCTACTGCTGGGCTGGCTGTATTTTTTTCCTTTACAGGTCGCAGTCCTGTGGCATCTATTTTGTGTCCCGAGGACACCACTTCCTTACCTAGGAAAGTGCACTTACTCCATTTTAAATGAAGTCCTGCTTTTTTCAGTCTGTTTAACACTTCTTCCAAGTTTTGCAGATGCTCCCTTTCCATTCGGCCTGCTACTAAGATATCATCTAGGTACACTGCCACATGCGGGACTCCTTGCAACAACTCATCCATGGTTCATTGGAAAATAGCAGGAGCAGATGAAACACAGAAGGGTAAACAGTTATAGCTGAAAAAACCCTTGTGGATATTCACAGTAACATACTATTTGGAGTCTTCATCCAGCACAATCTGTTGGTACGCATGACTCATGTGTAGCTTTGTGAACCATTCTCCTCCTGCAAGCAAATCATCAATTTTTGGAATCTGGTACTGTTCCAGGCATGACACTCTATTAACAGTCAGTTTATAATCTCCACTTATTCTCACAGAGCCATCGGGCTTCAGTACGGGAACAGTGGGTATAGCCCTGCTTTGGCCTTTGTGAACTACAACTGGGCTCCAACAGATCTTTCGACTGCAGCTGTAAATCTTTTACGTTTTTACTAGCAGATTTTACAGTCTCGCCACATTCAGTGTTTTCAGATGTTAAGTCGGTTTCTGACAATAACCTTCTTTGAATTCTATCGTCATTTATTCCACAAACCAGTCTGTCTCTCTTCTTCATAATTGCAATCCTGAGCCATTTTCTCAATTCTGCCATGTATGGTCCCACAGTCTCTCCGGCTTTTCTGTTTCTGAATTAAATTTGAATCTTTGTACAGTTTCACTTGGTTTCAGGTTAAAGTGATTTTTCAACAATTTTATTAACTCTTCAAACAATTTGTCACCAGGTTTTTGAGGCCTCAACAAATTTCTCATTAAGCTGTAGGTCTGTGCACCCACTCCACTTAGTTAAAATGGCTCTTTTTTTATTATGAACATATGAACAAGCTAGCAGAAGAAGGCCATTTGGTCTATCAAGTCTGCTGGTATTGCAGGGTCCACAGTGTGAGCTAATGTCCCTGCCCTCCATTCCCACTCCTCCCATCCTCCCTACCCATGATTCTTATCTTCCCCCATGCCTATCCCAGCCTCTCTTAAAGTTGCTCACGGTCTTTAACGAGATGACCTCTTCCGCAGCAGCATTCAAGTGTTCACTACCCTTTCTGTGAAGAAGTGCTTCCTGACATCCCTCCTAAACCTCCCACCCTCCAGCTTAAGACTGTGCCCCCTTGTGATATGGTTGCCGCTCAGCTTAAAGAGACTTTCCTTATCAACATTATTTATCCATTTCAAGTACTTGAATGTCCCAATCATGTCCTCTCTCTCTCTCTCTCTCTCCTGTCTTCCAGAGAGTACATGTTCAGTGCCCTCAGCCTCTCTTCGTATGCCTTGCCCTGCTGACCGGCTATCATCTTTGTAGCCCTCCTCTGTACCTTCTCCAGCAGGTTAATGTCCTTTTTGAGGTGTGGGCACCAGTACTGAACTCATACTCTGAGATACGGCCTTACCACTGACCTGTACAAGGGCAGTATAACTCCTCTCTTCTACTACTGATCCCCTAGCTTTTGCATCCCAGCATGTGTAATATTATAATAGCATCTGTAATATTATTTGCAATAAAGAAATGCGTCAAGAGTCCACAGTATTCTTCCTAGGTTTGAATTTGAGGATTAAAAGAAGCACAGTTCCTACCGTGCCAGCCATTTCCTCTTTGAATGTCGACATCCACTAATTTTAGGCATGGCTCCACTACTTTCTTTACTTTCAGTCTCTGAACAATTTTCTTTCTCACTCTGGGAGAAAACTTCTTTCTTTAGATGCTCTCTGACTCTTTTTAACCCTTGTCGCTAAATAATATGTCATATCCTGAAAAACAATCATCAGTATTCATATATTCTAAATCAAACATTAATAAGGAACTCAGACTTAGAAAGCAACTTAGGTGACCTTATAGACAACAAACTAAACTTTTCTCCCATTGTACATCTGCATCTAAAGCGGCAATGGGTCTGATCTTTAAATTAAGCACTCCTTCATTACCAGAACCGAGCAATGCATGGTACCCTTATATAGGAGCTATATATGTCCTCATTTGGACTGTGCATCCCAGATTTGGTCACCACACCTGATCAAGGATGTAGACAGGGTAGAGAGAGGTCAGAGGTCAATTACTAAGATTATTCCAAGACTTAGGAAAAAGTCATATTCTGAAAGGTTATCCAGTCTTGGGTTACATTCCCTCAGTGCTAGACGCCAAAGAGGCAACCTTCTGCTTCTATATAAGATATTACAGAATAGGGAACTTATGGACAGCTTCGGACTGGTTTATAAAACTGCTACCAATAATACTAGATTTCACAATAGTAAACTTTTAGCACCTCATGTTAACACCAATAGAGGAGATAATTTTTATATAATAAGGGTCGTAAAGATTTGGAATAGATTACCAGTAGCTATTGTTAACATTCAAGACCTAAACTGGTTTAAGATTGCATTAGATAACTCCTATTATAATAAATACATAATTGGTCTAACTAGCCCACATGTGTGGGGGACATTCTCGATGGGCCTTGTGCCTACTTATGTCCACAAAAACCTAGAACTGCACAAGGAGTTTCTCTGGGAACTGCAGAACTTTGTTACACACTTCTCATGAGACAGGCATCTTCATCACTCCACACTTCGGCTCTGTCTCCCCACAACACTGCTATTGCTAAAGGTCTGTATTCTTTTTAGAGTCCATGCCGCCCTCTAGTGGCACCTCAAAACACTACACTACAGTGCAAATATATCAGTTACACCTGTACTTGTTGAAATGTTTGCCTACGCTATTATTTCAGTGAGCCTAGTTAAATGAAAAGTGTTACTGGCCCTATACAGAACCTTCTAGGATTTGGGTAGTGGGCTGCTGCCAGGTTGCCCTTAATAGATGAATTAATATTTTGGTGATCATTGGTAAGTTTAAGAGAGACATTTGCCAGCTGTAGTAGAGGTTTTCCTTCTAGAACAGTGCTACCCCCTACCAGGTACTCCTTTGATTTGGTTGATGAGGACAGTGGAGCTGGAAAGATTTTGTTTGTTGATTTTTTTTTTTTTGTTTGTTTTGTTTTTTTTTTACTGCCCAGGAGCCAACTTAACAGCAGCAAAAGAACGAGGGCAGCTGATATTTCTGGAAGGACTGAAATCTTCTCTGGACCTCCTGTCAAGTGAAGGCCAGGCAGCAGAACAGTTACACCCTCTGCACTTCATAAGGTACTCAGTTTTTCTTCTAACCTTTAGTGATGATTTTGATGAGCCCGTCTCGACTGGGAAAATATTTAAAAACATAATATTTAGACACAGTTAAGCTTTTACAACTGATTAGGTGTGATTCTAGCTATCCAAAACTGTACAGATAGGACAGTGAATGGGCAGTGCTGTACAACAAGGTGACCGTTTTTATTGAGAGGAGCCTGGTGACATGCATGGTCTATGAGGATGTCTTGGGGTTTCCTCAAGATACATCGTTTTTTCTTTTTCCTTTTCTTTTATTCTTTGGTAACCAGATAATGCCCACTAGGCCACAACTGCCTGTTTTCAGGGGCGACCCAGGAGCACTGGGGAGGTTAAGTGACTTGCTCAGAGTCGCACAGTATAAAGTAGAGGTTGTGGGAATCAAACCCAGGTCTGCTGGATGTACCAAGCTCATTCACAGCTTGTTACTCTAGCCTCTAGGCTATACTGACAATCATTTCTGTATGTTTTCAGTAATCATTACCCTACCCCTCTATTAGCAAGGACATTTGCATGAAAGCTTGATCTCTGTTCTGGCAGCTTGACCATACTTGAGGTTCTAATCCTCTCTGCTTGTGACATCACAGGCTACTGCTGTGGGAAAGATTATGGCATCCCTAGCAGAGTGGTAATGGTGTAACAAGCAAAAGATTGCTGAGTCACAATATGGCCACGTCTGTCTGTAATTTTTGGCCATTACATTGGAAGCTACAAGCATTGTTCAGTAGGCACTCTTGTGTTCATCACGTTTGCTACTGATTGAGCAACAAAAGTTATAAATGCATGTTATACAAGGGACAGTATCTAGTTTGTGCCGTGGTTTTTCAAGGGTCAAATGATGAACATCATTCCTAATGTGGGACAGTGTAGAGGCAAGGCACTTGGTAGAAATGAACCTCCAGGCGGTCCAGGACACCAAAAATAAGTAATCGGGGCTGGGGATGCATCCCGAGCTACAGAACAAGAAAAATACACTCATACTTACCAGGCACTGATCGAATGGAGGCAATTATACCAAAGTATTTCAAAGTGTATGAAATACTTGAGGATAATAAGCATCCATGAGTGAATATAGCCAGGTAAGTCCTCAGAAACAAAATGCTGCCCAATATTTTGCACTAGAAAAAAGCGCTTTATTTTGTCACAACACGTTAGGCGGCTTTTTGTTTTCTGGGGTGTCCTCTGATATATTAACTCCTGGCTGCCTTTTATTCTCAGATATTTTATAAATGTTGTAATACTTTGTATCCTGTCTCCATTTTGATTAGTGCCTTGTGAGCATGGGTGCATTTTTATATTTGTTTCAGGGTTTCTCCTAATATAGTCACTTATGGATGCCTTGTATTCTCAGGTATCTTATAAATGTTGTAATACTTTGATGTAGCCTGTCTCCATTTTGATTAGGGCCTTGTGATACTGGTGCGTTGTTTTTTGTGTGTTCTGTTGCTGGCATGTTTTCTTGGGTACCATACAGCTCTGAAGCGGTCTCTGCTTTTGTTTGGTTAGGAGTTCTGGATCAGAATCCCAGAAGCACAGCACAGTCTGTGTGGCATCCTATGCTGCTTCCCGCTTGCAGTGTAGACGAGTGCCAGACTGCCAGTTACATATCCCTGAGTGCCAGCAGGACAGCCCAGGGATGCAACACACAGACTGAGTTTGTGTCCTGATGTGCGGCTGGTGCGTAAAGGATGTAAGACCTCAAGAGACCTGAGAGAGGTATAGTTGAACAACTTGTACTGAGCCTCGGGAGTATCACAGGACCGGTGACTAACATATTGGAGCTTCTGAAAACTCCAAGAACCATTCCAATTGATTGAATCTTCCACAACTGACCCCCATCTCTTTTAATTTTAAAATGTTCTATGCTTTATCTCCTATGCTCGACCAGCCACCATCAGTCATTCTTTCCCCCAACGCCGTCTCCCACCTCCCTGGGCCTTACCTCCAATCCGACTGTGCCCTGTGGTGGAGCTTCCCAGGTTCCCCAGGCCCAGGAGGTGTTTTAGCTCTGTTGTTTGGTCTGTAGTCCACTGAGCGGTGCAGGGGGGGCGCCTCATGGGCAAGAACTGAAGTAGACATTGTACGCAGTACATGTTGATGTCCTCAGTCAGGAGGCGCCCACTGATCCATCACAGCCCTACTTGCATTGCCACCTGTGATAACTCAGGTGACAGTGTTACAGCTGAGCGCTCAGACCGCCCTCCCCCAGAGGGGGAGAGCATCATCTGGGACTACTCGATCTCTCCCCCCCCCCCCCGCTGGCACCCAAAGACTCTGACTCGCTTCCAAACCTGGGTCTCAAGTGGTAGCAGTACTGATGCGCCAACAGGCAGGCCTTACCCCCATCTTTAATGTCAGTCAATGGGGATTCTGGGATGCTTTTTGAAGCATGTTTGTTCTCCTTATGTTGGGGAGGGGGAGTGGTGAGATCAACTAGATAAAGGCTGATCATAAAGCAGCAAAGTAAGTTAAAAAAAAAGTAAAGGTTTGCTACTAAACATGCAAATCCAGGGGCAGTCCCACAGTGTAGGTGTGGGGCTAGGATGGTTCGATGTTTCCATTTTAAAAACCAACAAAAGAAAGGTAGTTTGACTCAGGCAGGTCTGTGTGCGTACCTTCTTTCTTAAATCACGTGCAATGATGTGTCAAATTTCATACAGCAATGAGATTTGGTAGGTTTGACTGAAAAGATGGGCATAGTTAAAATAATGCTTTCCAAAAGCAGAGGCTCTTTTTAAGTTTGTTATGACACATCCCAGAGGTCTGAGTGCCCCCCCCCCAAAAAAAAAAAAACATACAACATGAGTGGGAAGCACAGTAGCAAAGATCTTAGCTTGCACTCCTGCCTCAGAGTCCTGTATTTTGTGGACTTGAAAGTGTGGCGTTAAAGGTAACCAGTCAGAGTGATCGAGCAGCTAAATGGTGTTCCGGCGGAACAGCAGTATGGTGGAAATGGTACTCCCCACAGAGGGCCCTCATTTCTAGTCCCACATCCCATCAGTTGCCGCCACCAGAGTCATCCTGTGCGGAAGCAGGGATTTGTTGTCATGTGGGTAAAAAACAAATGTTTCTACCCTACAACTTTTAAGGAATTTACTTTTTTTGATTAAAAAAAAATGTGTCCTGGTGGTGGTGTGTTGGTGCAAAGCCTGTGAATCTGGGGACAAATGTTCGAATCCTGATAGTCTGTGATTCACTGCGTGACAGTGAGCAGGCCACCTAACCTCCCTGTGCTTCAGTCTGCCCCCTCCCTCGCCACCAAGATGGGCCGAAGCAGGACCCCATCGCAAATGTTGTTGCATCTCAGCTGAGCTTGCCCAGGGAAGTTAACCATAAAAACACATCCGTATGTGTCTGATGACCTCGTCCCCCCTTCAGAGGCTGAGTTTATCCCGTGGGCTGTGCTGCAGTCCCCGTGGTGCACTATACTGCTGCTGTGAAGGGTCTGCATGGGCCCAAAACAGGACACAAAATTGCAAACTCTGAGAAAGTGCAAGGAGGTGCAAACCCAACTATTCTGCATTAACGCTGGGTACAGATTGCTTTGTCTAATGAACAGTACCCAGAGGTGATTGCCAGGGTCACAGGAATCCACTTCAACATTGCACATCTCTTGTTAATGGTTCTTGGTGAATGGTGTCGCATATGGTCATTCTGAACCAGCATGTTGCCACTGGCTCATACGTTTTAGTGGCCAAATTCCCTGAAATATTTACTTATTTGTAATTTTTTACCATGAATGGCACACTGACAGCACAAGTAATTGAATTTTTACTGAAACTCAAACTGGGTTGAATGACATGTGAATTGATCCGAAGAGTAACAGAGCTGAACATTTCCCAGAGATGTTTATCTTTTGAATATCCAGTAGAGTGTGTGTTCTTCCCTGTGCTCAGTCATGTGAGGCAGCTACTGTTCAAGTAGTGTTGTGTGCTGGTGTTATCTCAGATTGGGGGTTCGTCCAGTTGGCATACATCCAGGTATTTAAAGTGAGTGAACAGAGAGCTGTGAACAATCGATTGGGATGGGACAGGATTGCAGCAGTATAATTTATCTAAACATTTGTTGGCAAACTGTGCAGTTACATTTAATGCAGTTTAGAGTTTGCTTCAGCAGTACTCACTGATGGCAGCTCTGCTTGGAGCTAAATCGGAGCCGCGGTTGGGCGCTTAAGCAGTTCAAGCTTACTAAATTAAATATGTAATCACCAGCTGAAAGCAGATGTTTAAAATCTTTAACGGTCACAGTTAAGATGCAGACACCACTTGTACTGTCACACAGTATGCAATATTACAACTAAAAACGACTAAACAGACTGCAGCCTACCAATGAAAAAGAAAAATCTCGGAAACAATGTGTTGCTGATATGGAAATAGTAGGATAAGCCGACAGCAGCAAATAAAGCTTGAAATTAATTGCTGGCACCACTTGTGCTATCATAGCGCTACCAGTACATATTGTTTTACTTGCTTGCAGTCTGTGACCATTCACATCTTGGTCACCTGCATCAGCTACACGAGCTGAATGTGTTTGATGTATGAATGAAATTAGTTTTACCTAAAATTCAATTTGTGTGGGAACAAAAGAAACAGAAGCAGGCAGATGAGCTATCCATTCAAATGACGATCAGGCAAGCAATAATCCTGCAGGTGGCTGTGTTTAAAAGGTACTGCGTGCTGGTTCAACAGGTGGGTTCAAAATAAACAATAGACGCGTTTCTGTTTTTATTGTTGTGTACAAACAAATGTCAGTAAATACTAACACCCTTAGATAGCTTGTAAAAAAAAAAAAAAAAAAAAAGATTGTCTTAAGACATCAACTGTGATCAGTTGTTCCAGCACAGCACACACATGAGGTGTACCTTGAATGTCTAAGAGAAGCAGGGAGGGCTGTTTAGCACGGACTGAAAAAATGGGACAAGTCATTCTATAGGTACATCAGTGATAGAAGAAAAAACGGGGGGGTTGTGAGGCTCAAAGGGAGGAGGGAGAGTGTAAGGAGGGGATCTAGACAAGGCAGAAATACTGAACAAATACTTCTGTTCAGTATTCACTGAGGAGGGAGAGGGTCAAGGACCACAGTTGGGGAGCAGAGGCAGTCGGGTGGGGGGGGGGAGAAGTGGACACCAGTCCATTCACAGTGGAGAGAGTTCTGGAGGAACTCACAAAGCTGAAGGTGGATAAAGTCATGGGGCCAGATAACATACACCTGAGGATATTAAGGGAGCTGCGGAGGGAAACTAACAGTGCCTCTGGCCACCCTGTTCACAGAGTCACTCAACACAGGCATGGTTCCAGAGGACTGGAGGAGGGCGCATGTAGTCCTACTGCACAAAAGTGGCAGTAGTGTGAAAGTGGGGAAATACAGGCCAGTCAGTCTCACCTCAGTGGTGGGGAAGATCATGGAGACACTGCAGAAAGAAATGATAGTGGCACTTCTGGAATCCATTGGTGCCCAGGATGTGAAGCAGCACGGATTCACATCAGGAAGGTCTTGTTAAATGAATCTGATTGATTATTTTGATTGGGTGACTAGGGAAGTGAATCGGGGAGGTGCCATAGACGTCACCTACTTGGATTTCAGCAAAGCCTTCAATACCGTCCCACACAGAAGGCTGGTTAACAAGATGAGTAGTCTGGGCATGGGGCATAAGGTGATACATTGGGTTAGAAACTGGCTGACGGATAGAAGGTAGAGGGTGGTGGTAAATGGGATCCAGTCCGGGGAGAGAGGGGTGATCAGCGGAGTGCCACAAGGATCAGTACTGGGACCAGTTCTGTTCAATGTCTTCATTAGTGACATTGCAGAGGGACTGGAAGGAAAGGTCTGCCTATTTGCAGATGACACTAAGATCTGCAACAGGGTGGATACTCCAGAAGGGGTGCAGAAAATGAAGCGGTACCTGGAGAAGCTTGAAAGATGGTCGGAGGTGTGGCAACTGAGGTTCAGTGCAAAAAAGTGCAAGATAATGCACCTTGGTAGGGGGAACCCTGGGGAGAGCTACAGGATGGGGGGTGCTGACTGTAACCAAAGAGGAAAGGGACCTAGGGGTTAGCATAGCTAAGACCTTAAGGTATCAAAGCAGTATGCAAAGGCTGCAGGGAGAGCCAGTGGCATGCTGGGGTGCATAGGCAGAGGTATTACTAGTAGGAAGCGGGGAGAGGTGATGCCATTGCATAAAACACTGGTAAGGCCTCACCTGGAGTACTGCATGCAGTACTGAAGACCACACAGGCATAAGGACTTAAACAAGGTGGAGGCTATCCAGAGAAGGGCGACAACGATGGTACATGGTTTGCACCACAAAACATATGAGGAGAGACCTCAATATTTACTCACTGGAGGAGAGGAGAGAAAGGGGCGACATAATAGAAACTTTTAAGTACCTCAAGGGCATAAACAAGGTGCATGTGTGGGATATTTTCCAATGTAGAAAAGATACCAGAACAAGGGGACACGATATGAATTTGGAGGGGGTAGATTAAGAGGTAACGTGAGGAAGTTTTTCTACACAGAGAGGGTGGTTAACACTTCGAATAGTCTGCCACGAGAGGTGGTAGGGGCAAGCACAGTAGAGATGTTTAAACATGCCTGGGACAAGCACAGGGGAACCTTGGTGGGGGAAAGGAGTGATGAAAAGCCATTGACCACTTAGGGTGAGTGGAGGACGCATACATGTATACAGCCTAGAGGCAGACTGGATGGGCCTAGCCGTCATTATCTGCCGACAGTTTCTGTGTTTCTTTTTTTTTGTGTAACGTTTTTTATTAGATTTTCAGAAAGAAAAGATTCCACTGACATAAAAGGTACAAACTGCACATTTTGTATGCATTTTCCTTATTCATCATTCGCACTAGTGCGACATGGCCTAGACTTTAGCAAGGCATTTGACACAGTCCTACACAAAAGATTAATATACAAGTTAGCCAGCCTGGGAGTGGGTCCCAAGATGACAGCCTGGGTAAAGAATTGGCTGGAGAATAGGACACAGAGAGTAATAGTAAATGGAGTCCACTCTGAAGAAAGGGGGGTTACTAGTGGGGTACTGCAGAGTTCAGTATTAGGATCGGGTCCTCTTCAATGTCTTTATAAGCTTACATTGGCGGAGGGACTGGAAGGAAAAGTATGTCTCTTTGCAGATGACAAAAGATCTACAACAGAGTAGATGCACAAGGTGGGGTGGAAAGGATGAGAAGGACTTGGCAAGGTTAGAGGAATGGTCAAATGTATGGCAGCTTAGATTCAGTGCTAAGAAGTGCAGGTAATGCACCTGGGAAACAAAAACCCAGGAAAGAGTACACAGTGGTGGTGAGATACTAACAACAACAAAATGGAAAGGGACCTGGGGGTAGTCATATCAGATGACCTAAAGGTGGGAAAGCAATGTGAGAGGGCAGCAAGGAGGGCTGGGGGATACTGGGATGCATAGGGAGAGGCATCACCAGTAGAAAACAGGAAGTTATTATCCTCTTGTACAGACAGTTGGTGAGACCCCATCTGAGTATTATGGCAGTTCTGGGACACCCGTCTCCGCAAAGACATAGACAGGATGGAGGCTGTCCAGATGAGGGCACAAAATGGTGCAGGGTCTGCACCGAAGACATATGAAGAGAGACTTAAGGAGCTGAATATGTATAGCCTCGAGGAAAGGAGGGAGAGGGGACATGATAAAACTTTCAAGTACCTCAAGGGAATCAACAAAGTCCAAGAGGGTAGCATCTTTCAAAAAAGAGGTGTGCAAGAACAAGGGGCACAATTTGGAAGATAGAAGGGGTGGCTCAGAGGTAATTTAAGGAAGTATTTTTTCACAGAGGGTTGTGGATGCATGGAACGCCTTCCGAGAGGTTGTGGAGTCAAAACAGTGGTGGAATTCAAGCATGCATGGGACAGTCATAAGGCAATTCTAGGGGGTGGAGGTAGGAAGAAGTAGGCTGCTGGTTAACTAAGATCTGCAGCTTATCCATTAGGTAGGGAAATGGGCAGACTGGGTGGGCCAAGCGGTCCTTATCTGCCGTCAAAATCTATGTTTCTGTGTTATGGATGATAGACCTATTCGGCCTTGACAAACTAGCATATGAAGGAAAATATAAGATGATAAACTATAAAAGTCCCAACAGGACTACAAACAGCATCCTAAACTAGATATGTTCAGATCACCCAATCTATGGCTATGTAATGTGAGAAATCAATCGGTTCTGTTGCTCAGATTATAAATCCATCTTCACAGTTTTGTATTGTGCAGTCTATTGTGTGTATGGCTCAGTAACATTTACTCAGTGTCCCCATGCTATTTCCAGCCCCAAAAGAAGATAGAAAAAGAACCTATGCTGTTCGCCCTTTCCTTAACAACATCACCTCTCCCAGGGTGAGGGCTGTCAGAAATTTGCCCCAGTCACTCATAAACCTTTCTTCTTTACCCTTTAGAACATATTTTAATCTGTCTGTTGCAAGTACTTTTGATGGCCAGTCCCATCAATTGTTCCACCAACTGGGACTGAGCTAGTTATCCACAGATTCTGTATGCCTTGTTGGGCAACAACAAGCAGGACTCTTAACCACTGGGGGTACAAGCCCCACTTCCCTCCTCCCTGTTCTTCTGCTTCCAGTAATAGTCACTGCGGAGTAGTCTCAGTTGTATGCCTTTCTATTCTGGTTAGCTCATGTGCAGTGCCCTTCCAATATGCTACCAGATGGTGACATTCCCAGTAATAGTGGAAATAGGCACCCCTAGCCACCCCACACTTAGCCACAGCTGGGAGATACACCCGGGTAAAACTTACAAACCATGCTAGGTGAATAATATAGCCTGTGTAGCAATTTATACTGCATTTCTTTGAACTTATTACAGAGGAGGAGCCCCATGTGGGAAGCCAGTATTAGTTTCCAGTTGTCCTCTGAGATCAGGAATCCAAGATCCCGCTCCCACCATTGTTTTACCTGCTGGGTGTCTTCTTGAAAGAAGCTCCTATCTAGTTTTGTCACCCTTGCCATCAGCCTTTTTTCATTTCTATTGGCCCCTAGAATTTCCCTCTCTACCCCATCAAAGGGGTATCTGCTATCAAAACCTTGTTTAGTTTTTGGCAGTAACTCCTTATCTGAAAGAACTTAAAGTGATAGACAGGTATCCCCAATCTCGTTGTAGGTCCTCAGATGTGTGTATTCCTTCCCAGGTGAGGAGGTCTCCCACACATCAGACCCTTCTGTCCTGCCACATCTGGAACCCATCGTCTTTAAGCCCTGGCAAAAAGTCTGGGTTACCTGTCACTGGAACCAACATGGTATGAACTTGTTCTGCTCTCCTCCTTTTCTTGATTTGTCCCCAGGCTTCCAAAACTGTGATTACCAGTGGATTCAGGTTTCTTAGTCGCCTATAGGCTTGCCCCTCTCCTTCTTCCAAGTAGATTGACACTCGTCCTGGGCACCCTTCCTCTCTAAGTCGAGCCATGTGGCCACCCCACTGCTATTGAACCAGTTATGTATATATCTGTGTTGTGTAGCCAAATAATATCCCTTGATGTCTGGGAAGGTCATGCCCCCATTCTCCTCTGAGGCTTTTAGCCTTTTCGGGCTAATTCTAGATTTCTTGCCCTGCCAAATAAAGTCTGTGAACCCTTTTTCTACCTTCTCAATATCCTTGTTAGTTGGGCAGGTGGGCACCATCTGTTTCATATACAGAATTTGAGGGAGAATATTCATTTTCAGCAGGTTGATTCTACTCAATCACGATATCGGAAGGACCCTCCACCTACATAAATCCTTCAGAATTGTTTCAAATGGGGGTGTAATTTAGGGCATATAAACGATTCAGATCCTGTCCCACCTTGATACCTAAGTATGTGAAGGCCTTATCCACTAATTTTAAACGCCATGTGGCCCCTCTCCCTCCATTCAAGTACATAATTTCCGATTTATTAATATTCAGTTTATACCCCGAATATTTTGCAAGCAGACTCGCATTCTCCCAAAGGGCTGGCATAGATTTCTCTGGATTAGTTACGAAAAGTAAAATATTGTTTGCATAAAGTGTGATGGTGTGGTGCATACCCCCTAACACCCGTAATCTGTGGGTCAGATCTAATTTTTATAGCCAGCAGCTCTATTGCAAGAGCAAATAGGAGAGGAGAGAGGGGACACCTCCCCCCCAGTGCCTCTCCCCAGCTGAAATTCCTCATTGGTAATCCATTAACCAGTATTCGGGCCTTGGGTGTTTTGTAGAAGGCTCCTTCCAAGTTTATGAATTCCTTCCCTAGTCAAATCTGTCCAAAACCCTCAGTAGACACAGCCAGTCTGTCCTATCGAATGCTTTCTCGGCATCCATAGACAGGACACAAGCCTGTACAGGTGGTCGAGAACCCCACCATATCACATTCAGCATCCTTCTTATATTGTGAGATGACAGTCTATCCTGGATGAAACCCGTCTGGTCAGGGTGAACCATCAGGGGAAGTACCTTTTGTAGTCTCAGGGCAAGAACTTTTGTCAGAATCTTACAGTCATAATTTAAAAGGGATATTGGTCTGTATGATGATCACTCAGCAGGGTCCTTATTCGGCTTAGGGAGAACACATGTGTTAGCTTTGCAACGTTTTTGGTAGTCCCCTCTCGCCTCCTCCAGCAGGTCCCTGAGTGGTGCAGCCAGCTCACCCTTTTAGTTCCTTATAATATTCCACCCCGAACCCATCTGGCCCTGCCGCTTTTCCTCTCTCTAGGGTCACTATCGCTTTGGTGACTTCTGTGACTGTTATTTTGCCCCTAGTATGGCTCTTCTCATCCAAAACCGGGATATTCAACCCATCCATAAATGTCTCCATAAACTGCTCCGAGCCCGTGCATTTTGCCTGATAGAGCTGCTCATAGTAGTCCCGGAAACATTTCCGAATTTGTGCATCCTCCTGTACAAGGTACCCCCTTTTTTTGTTCTAATGTTTACTGTCCTTTTCATCGTTCTACCCACTTCACCAGGTGTAACAGTAGGGGCCCTGGTTTATTTCTCTAGTCATATAGTTTATGTCTGGCAAAAAACATTCTATACTTAGTTTCCTCTGTTAAACAGAAGTTCAGAGCCTCCCGAGCCACCTGCAACTCTCGCAGTACCCGCGTATCCATAGTGTCTATAGCTGTACGTTCTAAATCCACAATTTTCTTCTCTAAATCAAGCTGTTTCTGCCCTTTATTTTTCCTTTTTAACCCTGGCCATGAACCCAATTATCACTCCTCTCATGTAAGCCTTCCCAGTAGCTTCCCACTGTGTCCACCGTTCTCTGATTGTGTTCCACATAAGATTTCCACCGTTCCTTAATATAATGTGTTTCTATGGTTACCCTGTAACTCTCCCGGGTCGCTCCTGAAAATAGGCATGTTGCTATCTAGTGTGCTTACCTGGTTAACAAAAGCAAATAAATAAATAAATACTCCCAAAATTCTTTCTTTGCTAGAAGGTAAGTTGGGAACCACCACCCTCCCCTCCACCGTCTCCATAAGAAGTACCTCTATTTGCACCATATCATGGTCTGAAACAAAGATTAAACTATGCTTTGCATTCGATACTCGAGGATAAAGCTCTTTGGGTACATATATGTACTCCAACCTTGACCAAGAAACATGTGGATGAGAAAAAATGTATATTCACATGCCCCAGGATTAGAGGTCTGCCTTGCATCTACCAAGTTCAAATCTGATTTGCCACTGCTGGACAGCCCCCACCGTTCTAGAGTAATCCATAGAAACATAGGCTTTGACGGCAGATAAGGACTGCTTGGCCCACCTAGTCTGCCCATTTCCCCACCTAGAGGATAAGCTGCAGATCCTATTTAACCAACAGCCTATTTCTTCCTACCCCCCCCCCACAAAAATTGCCTTATGTCTGTCCCATGCATTCTTGAATTCTCCCACAGTTTTAGACCCCACAGCCTCCTCAGGAAGGCTGTTCCAGGCATCCACCACCCTGTCTGTGAAAAAATACTTCCTAACATTGTCCGTGAGCCATCCCCACTCTATCTTCAAGTTATGTCCCCTTGTTCAAACAACATGAAGTCTTGCTGTATTCTGACAATCTGCAGTTAGCTCCAGCCTTCAAACTGCCCTGGAAAGTATAGGATTAATTTTCTATGCAGTGCATAGAACGTTGAGCTCGGTTGAGGTCTCTGTCTGCAGCACTTTGAAACCCAACCGTCAGATTCTTTACTTCGCCTCACTGAACAGTCGCTCCGGAGATTTCTCCTTCAGCTCAGTTCAAAAGTCGGTTAAAATGTTGGTTTTAAGCCGAAATTATTCTGCATTGTCGGGCAGGCTCTGTCTGCGGTACTGTGAGTACTAGATCGTTTTTTCTGAATACTTTGTGGAAATTGTAAACTTGTTCGATTGGTTCGGCTGAACCGATCCTATATATTTGAATCCTTGTACTTTGCTTTAGAGTGTGGTTACCGGTCCTTATCAATTTCAAACAAAACGTGTTTTAAATGTTTTTTTCCAATACCCGTGACACGGTTAGGAACCGATAAGGGAGTCTTGCCTGGCGGTTGCTGAAAAAAGGGTAAGTTTGGTTAGGTTGGCCATGTCTGAGAAACCCAAGAAAAAAAACAGGCCCACTAGGTTTCAACACTGCAGTGAGTGTGGGGAGGTTCAAAGCCGATCCCCTACACCACCTGCGTTTGTTGTCTGGGGTTTGAACACCTCGATACAGACTGCCAAATTAAACATTTTCCTAAGTCTACCCTGGATAAGAGATTAGGTAGACTTAGGGAAAAGGAGGCCAAGAAGTCCGCTAACCTGGATGGCCAGCCCGGTTCGGTTCCGACCAAACCAGAAGGAGTGCCCTCTGACCAGGGTGATACTTCTTCGGGCAAGTGGAGAGCCGATCCTGATGGATCAGTTCCTACAAAGGAAAGGAAAAGACAAACCAGCTGTTCGGGGCTGGCTCGCCGCAGCGGTGGATTTCGCTTTTACCGCCACCCGGGTTCGGGAACGGACGTGGATCGCTGAGGGTCGGCCGGGGAGAAGGATGGAGCGTCCATGGACTGCTCTTCTTCTCCGGGAGGGTGGGTTAGTGATCGAGCACTAGTGACCCCGAGCGGAGGCTGGGAGCCGTGACAGCTTCCGACACTTAAGACGCCTTGAGGCGGGCAGACGCCGCCATTGCACGCCCCCGCCCCCGGAAAAAACCGAAAATGGATGGCTGTCGGCCGCCCTACATGAAGCACGCCGCGGCTTCAATTAGCCTCTCCAGGCCGGCCCTCCGATCCAAAAACTAGTGCCTGTGGGGTGTCCCCCCGCTCCCCGTAGCCCCCGCCGGGGGGGGTAAGCCGCGGGGTATCGGAGGGCTCGAGGCTGTTCTGGAGAGGTGGAAGCTGCACGGGCTGATAGTCCCGGGCGGTCGGCGGCTAGGTGAGGAGGAATAAAGTATAAATAAAAAAAAAAAAAAAATCAGCTGGTTCGGATCCAGAGGTGCATGTTCTGACCGCTGATGAGATTGCCCGAGCGATTCGGATTGTTGAATCGCTTCGCCCGGTTCCGTCTGATCCAGCTCCGTTAGCTAGAAGTTTGGTTCGGTCGGTTCTACCGGTTCGGGATTATGCCCCTGAAGAATTTTATGAACTGGAATTTGAGGAGGAGTGGGATTATGAACAAGATGATGACTGTGATGGAGCAGAAAGTCTGGATGTGCCCATTGAATGTGACATCTCCCCAGACAGACCTTCTGGTGTTTTCCCTCCTAGGCTCTCTGAGTCCCCACCCCACTATCTGTTTTACAAGAAAATGGCTGAAACTCTCCAACTCCCTTTGGAGGAGCTACAGAGGATCAAGAGGAGCCTGATTTTGTTGAAATGATTGACATCCCAGAGTCCAGGAGGCTGTCTATTCCTTTGCACAAATCTTTTGGGAAATGGACACAAAATAATTTAAAGTCTTCTAATTCTGTACCTCCTGTTGATAGAAGAATGGACAAGAGGTATACTTTATCAGGCTCAGACACAGAGTTTTTCTACCAGCAATGCAGCCATGTTGGGGTCGTGCAGGCTGCAGCCTGTGACAGGGCTAATGTTCCCTTGGCTTCACACACCTCCAGATAAAGACTCCAGGAGGATGGTTGCCTTGGCAAAGAAGCAATACATGGCATCCTCTTTGTGACTCAGGCAGGCTAATTATATGGCCTGTACAGCCAGATACCAGAAGTCCAGGTGGGACACTGTACTGGCTCTGGCTAAACTGGCCTTCCCCAGCTGACCAAGGAGCTGGAGGAGGTGGCTGCAGATGGGATTGAGGCATCTAAAGTACAGTTTCATGCTGCTGTGGACACCAGTGATGTGTCATCAAGAGTCATGGCTGCATCTGTGGCTCTTCGGAGAATGGCTTGGCTCAGATGTACTAGCCTCTCACAGGACACCCAGGCTAAGGCCATGGATTTCCCTGTGGAAGGTATTTCGCTGTTTGGGGAGCAGACAGAGAATTACATGAAGAAGATGAAAGAATATAGGACCACTTATATGAGTGCACAGGCCAAGGAGAGGCAGGCAGCTCCTCAAAGGCAGCAATCTAGGGGCAGGGGCAGGCCTTTTCATTGGCCTCTACCAAGCACAGGCCTCTTCTCCCTTTTCACAGAGGGGGTTCTTCAGAGGGAGAGGCAGAAGGAGGATGAGCAGGGCTGCATCCACTCCTCAGCCTAAGGCCCCTGCCAAGCAGACACCCTGATTGGCCCGCCCAGGTCGACTCTCCTATCCCGGGGCAGGCTGGCTTACTTCGTCCAGGACTGGGTGTCTGTTACCTCAGACAAGTGGGTCCTAGAAGTAGTAAGCCAGGGACTGGTTCTCAGCTTCAAAAAATTTCCAAAGATGAGAGCCAGATCTTTTCCACCTGCAAGTCTCTCCGAAACCTTTGCCCTAGAGGCAGCGGTTTAATCTCTTCTGGCCTTAGAAGCCATAGAGAGAGTTCCTACCCTACACTGGGGCAAAGGTCTGTACTCCAGGTACTTCCTTACCCCAAAAAAGACTGGAGTGGTGACCCATCCTAGAGCTAAGATACCTGAACAAACATCTTTTAAAACCAAGGTTCAAGATGGTGACTCTGGGAATAATTCTTCCCTCTCTAAGGCCAGGGGACTGGCTAGCCTCCCTGGACCTCAAAGATGCCTACTTTCACATCCTCATCAGGTGCTTCCACAGAAAGTACCTCAGGTTCAAGCTGCCCTCAGGCTATTACCAGTTCAAAGCAGCGCCCTTTGGCCTAACATCCGCTCCAAGGGTTTTTACAAAATGCCTGGCGGTAGTAGTGGCCTTTTTAAGAAGGCAAAAGATTTCCATTTTTCCATATCTGGACAACTGGCTCATAGTGGGTCAGTCTCCAGGCCAAGTCAAGTCAGACCTGCAAGTCACCCAGCAAGTGCTCACTTCCCTGGGATTTCTTCTCAACCTCCACAAATCAGTTCTTGAACCAGTGCAGCTTCTTACCTTTATAGGGGCAGAGCTAGACACTGCCAAAACAAGAGCCTTTCTTCCACTGGAAAGGGCAAGACTTGTTATATAACTTTCTTCTTCCTTCAGCCTTCAGGTGTCCTGACCAGCAAGGCATTTCCTTCAGCTCTTGGGCCACATGGCAGCTTCCACAGCAGTGGTCCAAGGGACAAGATTTCAGATGAGGGACATTCAGTTCCAACTGAGGGCCTTTTGGTCCCAAAGGAAGGACCCTCTTACCAAACTGATTCCAGTGACTCGGACACGATCCAAGCTCTTCAGTGGTGGCAGGATCAGGACAATTTAAGGCAAGGGGTCCCACTTGTCACTCAGTCTCATTCGGTGGTCCTTACCACGGATGCTTCCCTTTTGGGGTAGGGAGCTCATCTGAGGGCTCCCACAGCTCAGGGACTGTGGTCCCCTCAGGAGTCCCTTTTCCATATCAGTCTCCTGGAAATCAGGGCGGTTTTTCTGGCCCTGCAAGCCTTCTCTTAGTCTGTGCAGAACAAGGTGGTTCAGGTCAGAACAGACAACACCACTACCATGTGGTACATCAACAAGCAGGGAGGCACTCTGTCTACGGCCTTGTGCACGGAAGCCATGAAATTGTGGTCCCTGGCTTATTCCCTGCAGACTTCTCTGGTAGCAGTCCACATTTCAGGAAAGGACAATGTGCTGGCAGATGCACTGAGCAGGATCTCCCAGGGCCATCACGAATGGTCCCTGGACCCCCTGGTGTTGAAAGTGATTTTTGCAAGGTGGGGCACTCCAGAGATGGATCTCTTTGCAGCACCAGACAATCACCAACTTCCTCTGTTTTGTTGCAGACCCCCAGTCTTGGGTTCAGTCCTTCTGGACGCTCTGATTTTGAACTGGGAAAGGACATTTCTGTATGCCTTCCCTCCTTTTCCTCTTCTGTTCAGGGTTCTAGTCAAGGTAAGGTCACAACCTTGCAGAGTGATTCTGATTGCTCCAGTCTGGGCCAGACAGCCTATCCTTTGTTGCTGTCTCTAGCAGTCCATCTTCCCCTGTCTCTTCCCAGGAATTACAACCTGTTAACCTCCTCTCAGGGGAGGATTTGGTACCCCAATCTTCGATCTCTCAATCTCAAGGCATGGCTCTTGAAGAGTTAGAGTATGCAGATTTGCATCTGTCTCAGGGGGTTCTGGATATCCTCAAAGCCTCGCGAAAGCTCTCCACCAGAAAAACTTATGACTCCTAATGGAAAAGATTCTGCATTTGGTGTTCCAAGAAGCATATCTCTCCAGACACTGCTGAATTGCCTACAGTCCTGGATTATATGTTCCATCTTAATGGCCTAGGCCTCAGACCAGCTACTCTCAAGGTACACTTGTCAGCTGTTTCTGCTTTTCTGTCAGTGGGGGAGCCTTCCTCACTATCATCTCATCCTGTGTTCTGCAAATTTTTCAAAGGATTCCTTCATACCAATCCTCCCTTCAGGGATCCTGACCCTGCCTGGGACTTAAATGTTTGCATTGCTCAACTTATGTAACCTCCTTTTGAGCCTATGTCCTCAGCAGAGCTTAAGTACTTGACTTGGAAAACTGTGTTTTTGGTAGCCATTACCTCTGCCAGGCGTATCAGTGAATTGCAAGTCCTGTCAGTGGAACCTGATTTTATCTCCTTTCATAGAGGTAAAGTGGTCCTTAGAACCAATAGGAAGTTCTTGCCCAAAGTGGTTTCAGACTTCCACTTGAATCAGTCTGTGTCTCTCCCTGTCTTCTTTGCTGATCATTCTTCCTCAGGAGAGAGGAGGCTACACAGTCTAGATGTTAAAAGAGCCCTTAGCTACTACATAGAGCGTACCAAGGGTCACAGGTTTGATTCCCTCCAGTTGTTCCTCACTTATGGGGAAGTGGGAAAGGGCAAAGCTGCTACCAAGAGAACTATTGCCAGGTCAGTTGTGTCTTGTATGCAATTCTGCTGTGAGAAACTGGGAAAAATTCCACCCTCCAGCCTGAGGGCTCACTCTACAAGAAGTACAGCTGCTTCCCTGGCTGCTGCCAGGGATATTCCTCTGTTAGAAATTTGTCAAGCAGCCACCTGGAAAACAGTCCATATCTTTACCAAGCATTACTCTCTGGATATCCAGGATAGGAGTGATGCTCGGTTTGGCACAGCAGTACTTCAGAGCCTATTCCCAAAGTAGGTTCTCTTCCTCCTCCACGGAGGTGCTGCTGGGTAGTCTGCAGATTGTCAGAATACAGCAAGACTTCATGTTGTTTGAAGAAAAAATTACTCACCTTAGTGACTGTGTTTCTTCTAATGGAGTCTTGCTGGATTCTGACCTCCCTCCCTGCCTCCCCTCTCAGAACCTGTTTTTGGGAAGTGGGTGGGCAGGTGCAGTGTTGCACCCCAAGGGTGTCTTCAGCACACCCTCCATGTTCTGGGTGCTTTGTGTTATATCTTTATTTTGGATAGGTTTTTGGTTTCCTGACTTGAGTCTTCCTTTGGGAATCCAAAACATTTGGTTACCAGTTGACTAGTTAAAATAATTTTACAATTTCCACTTAGTGAGTGTTTGCTTGTAAGAATCTGATGGTTGGGTTTCAAAGTACTGCAGACAGAGACCTCAACTGAGCTCGAGCTCAACGTTCTATGCGCTGCATAGAAAATTAACCCTATACTCTCTGGGGCAGTTTAAAGGCTGGAGCTAACTGCAGATTATCAGAATACAGCAAGACTCCATTAGAAGAAACACAATTACTAAGGTGAGTCATTTTTTCTTCTTGCACATCTCTTTTTCTGAAAGATGCTACCCTCTTGGACTTTGTTGATTCCACTGAGGTACTTAAACGTTTCTATCATGTCCACCCTCTCCCTCTCCCTCTTTTCCTCAAGGGTATACATATTAATCTATATTAAGCTCCTTTAGTCTCTCCTCGTATGGCTTCTCTTGCAGACCCTGCACCATTTTAGTTGCACTCCTCTGAACTGCCTCCATCCTGTCTATGTTCTTGCAGAAATGGGGTCTCCAGAACTGGATGCAGTACTCCAGATGGGGTCTCACCAACTGTCTGTACAGAGGGATAACAACTTCCTGTTTTCTGCTGGTGATGCCTCTTCCTATACATCCCAGTATCCCCCCAGCCCTCCCTACCACCTTCTCACATTGCTTGCCAACCTTAAGGTCATCTGATATGATTACCCCAGGTCCCTTTCCATTTTTGTTGTTGTTACTACTCCCCCCATTATGTAATCTTCCCCTGGGTTTTTGTTTCCCAGGTGCATTATTTTGCACTTCTTTGCATTGAATCCAAGCTGCCATACTTCTGACCATTCCTCCAACCTGCCAAGTCCTTCTCATCCTTTCCATGCCTCCTTGTGTATCACACCTGTTGCAGATCTTTGTGTCATCTGCAAGGAGGCATACTTTTCCTTCAGTCCCTCTGCAGTGTCACTTATAGAGACATTAAAGGACTGGACCCAGTACTGAACCCTGCGGTACCCCACTGGTAACCCTCTTTCTTCAGAGTGGACTCCATTTACAATTACCTTCTGTGTCCTGTGTTGTCCAGCCAATGTTTTACCTAGGCTACCACCCTGGGACCCACTCCCAGGCTGGTTAATTTGACTATTAATCTTTTGTGTGGGACTGTGTCAAATGCCTTGCTAAAGTCTACAGGCCATGTCCACAGCCCCTCCTGGTCTACTACTTTGGTCACCCAGTCAAAGAAATCAATTAGATTCATCTGACATGACCTTCCCGCTGTGAATCCATGCTGCCTTGGGTCCTCTGCCCCACTAGCCTCTAGGTACTTAACAGTTATTTCCTTCAGAAGTGATTCCATCACTTTCCCTACCAGAGAGGTCAAACTGACAGGTTTGTAGTTTCCTGCCTCTGTCTTGGTCCCACTTTTGTGAAGGGGAATCACATCTGCCTTCCTCCAGTCCTCAGGTACCACACCATCTTCCCATGATTTGTTAAAAAGGGTAGTCAGTGGTGTGACTAGTTCTCTGCTTAATTCTTTTAGAATTCTGGGGTGAATTCCATCTGGCCCCATTGCTTTGTCCACGTTCAGTTTTAGGAGTTCTTTCAGAACCCTTTCTTCTGTGAAAGGACTGGGATTGACCCCCCCCCCATCCACAGTGCTTCTGTTAATTGGATTAGGCACCTCCCCACCTCCTCGTTTGTGAATACTGAACAGAAGTATTCGTTCAGTATCCCTGCTTTTTCACTGTTCCTCTCTGCCCACCCACCGTCCATTCTGTTCAGCCTCACTATCCCTCCCTTTGTCTTTCTACACTCCCTGATATACCTATAAAAGGTTTTATCCCCCTTCTTAACCGAGTTGCTATCTTTTCCTCAGTTTGGGCCTTTGCTATTCTGACTACCTTCCCTGCTTCCTTCTGCCTTAACTGGTACAGTTCTCTTTCCTGCTCCTTCTGTGTTTCCTTATACTTCCTGATGCTATCTTTTTCTCCCTAACCTTCACCGCCACCTCTTTTGAGAACCATAGTGGCTTTTTCTTTCGTCTGATTTGTTTATTTGCTTCACACAAAGGCTTGTTGCCTCTGTGATGGCAGTTTTGATATTTCCCCATTGTTGCTCCACCCCTCCTTCTAGCCTGTTTGCTAGTGCTTTTCTAAGGCACTCTCCCATCTTGCCAAAGTCAGCCCTCCTGAAGTCCAGAACCCTCACTTTTGTATGGCTTGACTCTAGCTGAGTTTATCATGAACCACACTGTTTGGTGGTCACTTGTTCCCAAATGGCTACCCACTTCTAGATCTGAGATCCTTTCACTGTCCCCATTTGAAAGTATGAGGTCTAAGATTGCTCCCTCACGAGTAGGTTTCAAAACTAGCTGTTTGAGGCATGCCACCTGAAGGGCATCGAGAATGGCCCTGCTTTTGGATATGGCTGCAGCAAAGGTGATCCAGTTGACATCCGGCATATTAAGGTCCCCATCAACAGTATCTCATCTTTCTCTGCAATCCTAAGTATGCCTTCTATCGTATCCTTGTCCATTCCCTCCCCCTGACATGGGGGTCTGTGTACAACTCCTGTGCGGATTGTGGTGCCATTTCCAGTCTCTAGGGTAACCCACAGTGCCTCCTCTCCTCCCTGTTTACCATTTTGTTCAGTTGCTTTTATCCCTTCCCTTACATAGAGAGCTACTCTGACCCCTCTTCTCCCCTCCCTGTCTCTCCTGTAGGTTGTGTACCCTAGTGTGTTAGCATCCCAGTCATGGTTCTCTGTGTACCATGTTTCTGTGACTGCTACGATATCCAGGCATCCTCTTCCATCAAGGCCACCAGTTCAGGAGCTTGTTGCCCAGACTATGGCGTTGGTACTCATTACCCTCCATTTCTTGATGGCCTTACCCTTTTGCCCTTCCTGTCCTTATTGTGTTTGTCACTTTTCCATTTACCCTGCGCTTCTCCCTATCGACATCTCTATGTTGGTGTCTCACCTCACTTGGTACCCTGATTTTTTTGGGGGGCTAGGATTTCCTGCTCCTCTCCAGTGCCTCCTTGGCTAGTTTAAATGCTTGCAAAAGCATTTAAACCTATCACCCTGGGATCTTGGTTTCCCTCCTAGACAGATGCAGACCATCACACCAGTATAGGCCTGCATCCTCCAGGTGGACCCCAGTCCCCAATGAAGCCAAATCCTGAGCTTGCACCAGTTTTCAACCACTGATTGAATCCCATGGTGTGGAGCACCTAACCTCACTTGTGCCATAGACAGGCAGCACCTCCGAGAAAGGTTACCTTGTGTGCTATTTGTCTAGGCCTCCCCATCTCCATAAGCGCTTCTTGCACTGCTCTGATCCCTTTCTTAACCAGGTCATTTGTTCTAGGTGGGCGATGACATTCAGCTCCCTCCCTGTGCAGCTGCTCCTGCGATCCTGAGGATTCGCCCTGTCCCTCAAGCCATGGCACCAGGCAGGCACCTTACCTCCCTGTCCCTTCCTCCCCCAGTTCTACCTTCCTAACAATGGAGTCCCCCACCAGCAGTTGTTTCCTTTCCCTGTGGGGTCCCATGCCACACTCCTGTGAGTCTCCTTTGTGGAGGTTCCCAGCATCCTCCTTGGTCCCCGCTGTGGGTGCTTCCATAGAGGAACCACACTTTTTCAGAATGGCATAGAAATTGTGGAGAGGTACAACTGGAGGGATGTGCCTCTGTTCCACCACCCTCACCCTCTCTGAGCCCACTGTGGTCCAACCGCTCCTCTTTCTTGGCAACCTCTGAGGCAACAGCAGTGACCCTGGGATCGGCAACACAATTGAAGTCTCCACCCATTATCAAGTTAGGAAACTGTCCCCTCGTAAGTATATCTGTGATTGTCTGTTAGAAGGTTGGATATACACTTCCGAGTGTCAGTTTCTTTCATTGACTTCCCTACTGTGAAAACATACCATGTGTATCTGAAATGGGAAATTTTTGTGTAACAATATAGCCACCCCCTTCTTATGGGAGTTATATGATGATGCATGGCAGGCCCCCACCCAGCCTCCCACCAGTTTACCATGTTCTCTCACAGATGAGTTTCCTGGAGCAGTGCAACTCTAGCCCACTTGTGCTTAAGTGCTGTTAGCACTTTAGTTCTTTTTGCTGGAGAAATAAACCTCTTTTCATTCCATGATATAACCATTGTAGATTGATCCTTTACCATTTTTGTTTCTGACAGCGTCCCTTACACCCCTGTGTGAGCATCGGCCAAGCCTGCACATAGAATCTCTGGTTTCTGAGCATTTCAACATAAAAGATTGTGTAAGCTGTATAAACATGAAACATTAACTATGAACATCAAACAAATAACCATCCAAAACTTTCCCGCCATGTGTTTGTTTTCTCCTTAATTGCCTCCAACAATGTAACTTTTTTGCTTCTATTCTCACATTCCCCCCTAAATTATCAGTTTGATTTACAAGTCTACTTGCCCACATATCCATCCTATACGTCCCCCTTCCTCCGCATTACATAGTATGAGCCTTTTGTTTTTGCATTCCCGCTCATTCCCTGTTTCCCCTCACTGCTATCAATGTCAGTGCTTCGGCCCTTTGGTCAGAGCCTGATAAGATAGATACTTCAAAGATGATACCTCTGTTTCCTAACCGCCCCGGTTGGGGCAATTTAGGTTCCCCTTCCCCACAGCTGGTGCCTGCCCTCCTGATAGACTCTGCCAAGTGCAGCTGCATCTCACCAGCCCCGACCAACCCCCCAGGACACCAGTGATGATCCCCCCCCAGACACACATCCCTCTGTGCATTCCCCACATAGCCGGAAAAATAATCTGATTAGTGCCATGATATACTCAGTTCTCAGTAGCCACTTACCTTCATTGATCAGGGCTCGAGAAGGGTATTGACACAGGTACCCTAGCCACCCACCTGCATCCGTGCCTCCACATATTCCCAGTTATACTTCTCCCAGTAGGGGTGTTTCACAGGCCTCTAATTCTCCCTGCTGTGAGGTTTAAATTACTTGTAGAAAGATCTAGTAAGTAGGGGGAGTGGCTTAGCTAGAAGGAAGCTACATTTAAAGACTGCCTTAGGAAAGATTCTGCTAATACTTGGCAGAAGATACCAGGAGAAAGGACTGCTGTGTGATTGGACTTCTCTGCTGGGACTATATTGCCCTCCTTCCCTCCACCCCCCCAAGCTAGTTCTATTTTTATAGGCACAGGATTTGACTGACAACAGGAACTTCCTGTTTGGGAGCAGGAAGTGAGTGATCACAGAACCACCAAAGACCCACCATCCTAGAAGGGCAAGAGTAGCTCTCCCGCCCCTCTAGCTGCTGGAGGTCTGCCTCTGAGCAAGTAAGGGTCTACTGAGAAATATAGGATATTCTTGTCTCAGAACAGGACAATCAGGAGCTTAAAGGCCACAGGCAGAAAGTAAGGAGAGAGAGAAAAAAAAACAGAGGAAAGAGTAAAGATTGCAAACAGTTAAGGGGCCAGAAATAAGACAAGATTGGAGTGGTGCAGTGCAGTGGCTGTGGAGCAGCAGTCTTCCAGGAGACGTCTGGAGGATGCAGTGTTGTCCCATCTGCAGGCACCTCTCTGGGCTGAGGGAGGAGGTTACTCATCTCCAGGCTGAGTTGGCCAGGATTTGTGGAACCTCCTTCCATCCAGGGACCACCAGTGCCACTACCGCTGTTCTCAGAGGTTGCCAATGGCATAGAGAAGCTAGGTGTTCTGCATCATGGGATTCTAACTCAGTGGTTGAAAACTGTGGAGCTCAGGGATTTGGCTTCATTGGGGACTGGGGTCCACCTGGAGTGATGCCTATACTGGCATGATGGGCTGCATCTGTCCGGAGGGAACCAGGATCCTAGGTGATAGGTTTAAATGCTTCATTGGCAAGCTTTTAAACTAGCCAAGGGGAGGCACTGAAAGGAGCAGGAAATCTCAGCCCCCAAATAATCACGGTAGTAAGTGGCAAACACCAACATAGCGGTGTCGTAGGAGAAGGGCAGGGTAAATGGAGAAAGTGACAAAGGCAAGAAGGACAGGGATGGGGCAAAAGGAGTAAGGCCATCAGGAAATGGAGGGTAATGAGTACCAATGCCCATAGTCTGGGCAACAAGCTCCTGAGCTGGTGGCCTTGATGGAAGAGGGATGCCTGGATATCGTAGCAGTCACAGAAACATGGTACACAGAGAACATGGCTGGGATGCTAACATACCAGGGTACATAACCTACAGGAGAGACAGGCAGGGGAGAAGAGGGGGAGGAGTAGTTGTCTATGTAAAGGAAGGGATAAAAGCAACTGAACAAAAGAGTAAACAGGGAGGAGAGGAGGCACTGTGGGTCACCTTGGAGACTGGAAAGGGCACCACAATCCGCACAGGGGTTGTGTACAGACCCCCATGTCAGGGGGAAGGAATAGACAAGGATATGGTAGAAGGCATACTTAGAATGGCAGAGAAAGGGGAGATACTGTTGATGGGAGATCTGAATATGCCAGATGTTAACTGGAGCACATTTGCTGCAGCCACATCCAAGAGCAGGGCCATTCTGATGCCCTACAGGTGGCAGGCATTAGACAGCTAGTTCGAACCCACTGTGAGGGAGCAATCTTAGACCTTGTACTCTCAAACGGGGCAGTGAGAGGATCTCAGATCTAGAAGTGGGTTGCCATCTGGGGACAAGTGACCATCAAACAGTGTGGTTTACGTCAAACTCAGCTACAGAGTCAAGCTCATACAAAAGTGAGGGTACTGGACTTTAGGAGGGCTGACTTTGGCAAGATGGGAGAGTGCCTCAGAAAAGCACTAGCAAACAGGCTAGAAGGAGGTGTGGAGCAACAATGGGGAATCATCAAAACTGCCATCACAGAGGCAACAAGCCTTTGTGTGAAGCAAATAAACAAATCAAAATGAAAGAAAAGGCCACTATGGTTCTCATAAGAGGTGGCTGTGAAAGTCAGGAAGAAAAAGATAGCATTCCAGAAGTATAAGGAAACACAGAAGGAGCAGGACAGAGAACTGTACCAGTTAAGGCAGAAGGAAGCAGGGAGGGAAGTCAGAATAGCAAAAGGCCCAAACTGAGGAAAAGATGGCCAACTCAGTTAAGAAGGGGGATAAACCTTTATAGGTACATCAGCGAGCGAGAAAGACAAAAAGGAGGGATAGTGAGGCTGAATAGAATGAACGTGGGTGGGCAGAGGGGACAGTGAAAAGCAGGGATACTGAATTAATATTTCTGCTCAGTATTCACAAAAGAGGAGGGGGAAGTGCCTAATCCAATTAACAGAAGCACTCTTGATAGGGGGGTCGATCCCAGTCCTTTCGCAGAAGAAAGGGTTCTACAAGAACTCCTAAAACTGAAGGTGGACAAAGCAATGGGTCCTGATGGAATTCTCCCCAGAATTCTAAAAGAATTAAGGGAGGAACTAGTGAAGCCACTGACTACTCTTTTTAATAAATCATGGGAGGATGGTGTGGTACCCGAGGACTGGAGGAAGGTGGATGTGATTCCCCTTCACAAAAGTGGGACCAAGACAGAGGCAGGAAACTACAGACCTGTCAGTCTGACCTCTGGTAGGGAAAGTGATGGACCCACTTCTGAAGGAAAGAACAGTTGAGTACCTAGAGGCTAGTGGAGCACAGGACCCAAGGCAGCATGGGTTCACAGCTGGAAGGTCATGTCAGCTTAATCTAATAGATTTCTTTGACTGGGTAACCAAAGTAGTAGACCAGGGAGGGGCTGTGGACATGGCCTACCTAGACTTTAGCAAGGCATTTGACACAGTTCCACACAAAGATTAATAATCAAATTAACTAGCCTGGGAGTAGGTCCAAGGGTGGTAGCCTGGGTAAAACATTGGCTGCACAACAGGACACAGAAGGTAATTGTAAATGGAGTCAACTCTGAAGAAAGAGGGGTTACTAGTGGGGTACCGCAGGGTTCAGTATTGGGTCCAGTTCTTTTTAATGTCTTCATCAGTGACATTGCAGAGGGACTGGAAGGAAAGTATGCCTTTTGCAGATGACACAAAGATCTGCAACAGGGTTGATACACAAGGAGGTGGAAAGGATGAAAGGGACTTCAGTGTTGGAGGAATGGTCAGAAGTATGGCAGCTAGGATTCAATGCAAAGAAGTGCAAAATAATGCACCTGGGAAACAAGAACCCAGGGAAGAATACACATGGTGGGGAGGTAGTAACAACAACAAAAAGGAAAGGGACCTGGGGGTAATCATATCAGATGACCTTAAGGTTAGCAAGCAATGGAGAAGGCAGTAGGGAGAGCTAGGGTATACTGGGATGTATAGGAGAGGCATCAGCAGCAGAAAACAGGAAGTTGTTATCCCGCTGTACAGACAGTTGGTGAGACCCCATCTGAGTACTGTGTCCAGTTCTGAGACCCCATCTCCGCAAGGACATAGACAGGGTAGAGGTAGTCCAGAGGAGGGCAACTAAAATGGTGCAGGGTCTGCAAGAGAAGCCGTATGAGGAGAGACTAAAGGATCTTTATATGTATACTCTTGAGGAAAGAAGGAGGGGGGACATGATAGAAACTTTTAAGTACCTCAGTGGAATCAACAAAGTCCAAGAGGGTAGCATCTTTCAGAAAAAGAGACTTGCAAGAACAAGGGGACACAATTTAAAGATAGAAGGAGGGCAGTTCAGGGGCAATATGAGGAAGTATTATTTCACAGAGAGTAATGGATGCATGGAACAGCCTTCCTGAGGAGGTTGTGGGGTCTAAAACTGTGGGAGAATTCAAGAATGCATGGGACAGACATAAAGCAATTCTTGTGGGGGGTAGGAAGAAATAGGCTGTTGGTTAACTAGGATCTGCGGCCTATCCTGTAGGTAGGGAAATGGGCAAACTAGATGGGCCAAGCGGTCCTTATCTGCCATCAAAGTCTATGTTTCTGTACATCATGCCAGCATCTTATCTCCTTCTCATCCTCCCGTGACATTCCCCTCAAATATATATTCAACAGCAGAGTCCCTGCAATAGCTCAGTCGGCTTCCCGAGATCCCAGAGCCTGGAAGGGGACGAAGTCAGCACCCACAGATATCTGTGCAGGGCCCCCCATGCCCCAAGAACTCACCATTTCTGCACTTGGGTCATTTCTCCCTTCTTTGTTTTTGTCTGCCATCGTTGTTGCACAAGCTCCTCTTCTCATAGCCCAAAATTGGTGGCTCCATGGAAGGTATGCAGACCATAAAAGTCGCAGGCATGTCCATAGTAGTTAAAGGCCACAAACTTGTTGGGTCTAGTCAGGCCTGAGTCCCAACAGTCACTTGTCGTGGCAATTTCAGGGTGTCTAATGGTTATGTTGTCCCAGTTCTTTCCAGCATGGGAACAGGCAGTTGTGGTCAAAATAAGATGAGGGCCATTCAGGCCTCTCGGGTTGTCCAAAGCATGTATCCTAGCAGAGAGACCAGATCCCCCGAAGCCTCCACGGGTCGCATCAGGTTCCCCAGGCTATGTGCCATGCTCCGATGTTAGAAAAGAGATATTTTAAGATAAAAAATGTCCAGCCTCATCTTCACCCTTTCTTGTTTCTTTCATCCCAGTCTTCAATAAAGGCTTGTAGCTTCCCCGGTTCCCAGAATGAATACATGGCCCCTTCCGAACACACCTTCACAGTAGCTGGGTACACCATGAAGAACTCCAGGCCTCTTTCCCTCAGACTGTTCATCTGATTCTTGAATGCCTGCCTCTTCCTCTGGACTCGGGCAGACTTATCTTGATGCAGCGAAAGTCTGCACCCTTCAAATGTGAACTCCTTTTTTTTCTATATGCTGGCATAACTGCCTGACGATCCGGGAAGCGATGCAGCCAAAAAATAACTTGTCTGGGCGGCTGATCGTTAGATAGTCGTGGAACCAAGGCTTGTTTTCTTTTTATTCATTATGATAACCGATGGCACAACAATGCAATCCATATAGAAGGGAAATTAGTAATTCTATAAGAAATAGTATTACAGTTAGGCATCCTGTAACACTTCTTCTCCACTGGTACGGCACGGGAGGCACAGAATAACTTGTTTTATTTTACAGTCCACTAAAACCCAAAGAAGCCCAGTGACTGTGCAAGGCTCGGGGTCACTCAAAGTCCAGAAGTTCTTTATTAACTAAAAGTTCATGCTGTTATATAACATGTTTGGTGACCCTGTAAACAAGAAGTATGCAGTTATTGAATGCATAGAAAAAACAATGACAGACCATTAATTTTCGCCTGTGAAACTACTGAAATAATTTATATCAGTGCAATCAGAATGATTAAACGTGTCATTTAAGATAGTAAAGTATGATCTTTGATTCATAGATAATGTCTTATACAGTAATAGTGCAGTCTAAAATAACCTGTAAATTGCAGCATATTGTCATCGAGGCACAGGTCAGGCAGCATAGGAAAAATCAGGAGCAGTTATAGAATTTGCAAAAAGTCTTTATTAGTACTAACAGTAACATAAAAAAATAAAATTGTTCAGAATAACTATTTACAAAGGCAGAATAAACAGAGAACATCCATCTGAGTTTTCCTTTAATCTCTGTGTGTCTCTCAAGACATTGCAGCTGTCTCTCTTATAAGTCCTTGCAACCCCCCTCTTTAACAAGCACCCTGTTTTTTTTTTTTCTTCTAAAATGTTCTTGTATGTTTCAGGCAGGTACAGCAAGAACACAGTGTCCCAGAACTGAGGCTCCTTCTCCACAGCTTCTGAAAAAGGGCTTAAAAACTGCTCTCACATTAACCCCTTGAGTTCCCAATAGCTTTTTGCAATCATCTCAAACTATAATTATATACATTTTAACAGTAACACTGTATAATTTCTAAACGTAGGGATCCAGTATCCGCTACATTTCCTTTGGGATATGTAAGGACAGGAAAAGGGGAGAGAGGGACAGTGAGGCTCAAAGGGAAGGGGGCACTGTGAGGGAGACTTAGAAAAGCCAATATCTTAAACAGATACGTTGCATCGGTCTTTACAGTGGAGGAGGGAGGGGGCGTAAATTGGAAAATAGGGGAGGAGGGGTAGGGAGATGGACTCCAGTCCCTTCACTGAAGCTAGAGTGCTAGAGGAATTGAGCAGGCTGTGAACTGACACGGCAGTGGGGCCAGATGGGATTCACCCAAGGGTACTTAAAGAATTGAAACAGGAATTGACGGTACCAATCACGAAGCTATTCAGCCTGTCATTGCAAGAGGGAAGGGTTCCAGAGGACTGGAAAAAGACCGAGGTGGTACCACTGCATAAGGGGGAGCAGAAGGGAAGAGCCAGGTAACTACCGACTGATAAGCCTGACCTCGGTGGTCAGCAAGCTGATGGAGGCACTGATTAAGGAAAGACTGGTTAAGCATCTTGAAGGGGAGGGCCTACTGAATGATAATCAGCATGGATTCTCGGGTGGCAGGTCATGCCAGACCAACCTGATAGAATTTTTCGACAGGGTGGTAGAGATATGGGACCAGGGAGGGGCCGTGGACATGGCCTACCTAGACTTCAGGAAGGCGTTCGACACCATTCCCCACAAGAGACTCGTAGGCAAGGTGAAAAGCTTGGTGGGGAAGCAAGCTCACTAGTTGGGTGGAACATTGGTTGGTTGGTGGGGAGGACTCAGAGGGTCAGAGTTAACAGGGTATGCTCAAAGGAGGAAAGAGTGACAAGTGGGGTTCCACAAGGGTCTGTGTTGGGACCCATACTCTTCAGCATATACATAGGGGACATCACAGAGTGTATGCACGGGAAGGCGTGTCTGTTCGCTGATGACCTAAAAATCTGTAGTAGCAGGGTGGATACAAAGGAAGGAGGTGGAGGATATGAGGGAGGACTTGGCCAGGTTGGAGGAGTGGTCAGAAAGGTGGCAGTTACGGTTCAACACAAAAAAGTGCAGGGTTATGCACATAGGGCGTAACAACCCAAAGACAAAATACCAACTGGAGGGGGAGGAGATTAAGGAGACAGAGCAGGAAAGGGACCTGGGGATTACCGTCTCAGACAACCTGAAAGTCCGGGGTCAGTGTGACAGGGCAGCAGTAAAGGCACTGAGTATGCTGGCATGCATAGGGAGGGATTTCACAAGCAGGAGAAGGTAGGTGATCCTGCCGCTGTACAAAACCATGGTCAGACCACACATGGAATATGGGGTACAGTTCTAGAGGCCAGACAGGAAAGGGGACATGGACCGGCTGGAAAGGGTCCAGAGAAGAGCGACCAGAATGGTGCGGGGGATGCAGGGGAGGCCATATGAGAAGAGGCTGGAGGAGGGAGAGGGGGGATATGGTGGAGACATTCAAATACTCGAAGAGCATAAATAGGGTGAGGGGCGACAGCATATTCAAATCGATTAAGAACAATTCCATGAGGGGACATACCCAGAAACTGGAGGGGGGCAGGTTCTTCGCCGAGAGAGTGGTACAGCCATGGAATAGGCTGCCAGAGTGGGTGGTGGGGGTGGATACAGTGGAGAACTTCAAAAGGGTCTGGGACACGCATATGGGACTGGCGGGCAGAAAGCAGGCCACAAAGGGACAGAGGAAATCTTCCTGGGGAGGAGGGGTTACGGGAAGACTAGATAGACCTAAAGGTCCTTATCTGCCGACAGCCTTCTGTGAGTCTGTGATTTTATGATTCTGTGATTTCCACATAATCATTTGCATATATTTTTATACCAGCAGATATGCAAGGGAGGAAAAGACAGAAACAGCAAGGGAAGACTGAGAGACAGAGGCAAAGAATTGCGAGATTGTCGAGGTGATCAAATCCTAGGTCTCATGAGAAAATTTGTGTGCGCAACCAGACAAACAAGAGACAGGAAAGGAAGGAACAGAACAGATCTCTGCATTCAAGCCCTGTCACATACACCCCACCTCCTTAAGAGGGGAACCTGTTTTATCAAACAGGTTTCCAAAACTTTAATTCTCTAACATTAGCTTCTAACTTTCAGAAATTAAGCACATGTACAGTATCCTTTTTTTCTATAACAGTACAGTTTAAACTCATACACTTGTCAGTGTCAGTGGCTCAGTAGGTAGCACACTCGCCTCTGAGGCCGGGAGATCAGAGGGCTGTGGGTTCAGTTCCCACATCTGGCACTTGGGTTAATATCCCAGTACTGACACTGTAGTGCAGCATAAGAGGGGTGCTGCACTTCTGAGGTGCCGTCTCTCGGATGAGACGTTAAACCGAGGTCCCATCTGCCTGGATTGGTGGTAGTTCAGGTGGATGTTAAAGATCCCATGGCACTTATCGAAAGAGTAGGGAATTTCCCGTGTCCTGGCCAAATTTCCTCATTCACTAAAAATACCACCAACAGCAATCTGGTTCAAGGTCAGTTGGCATTCATCTGTATCCCTCCCCCGGGTCGTGCCTGAAAATAGGCAGGATTTGTCTAGTGCACTTACCCGGTCAACAAAAGCTAAATAAAAAAAATAAATAAATACATTTGTTTTTCAACATTCAGAACCCTCAATTCCTGTTCCATATCTTGACAGAAAATCAGCATTGCTATTCTCTTTCCCAGATTTGTGCATCACTTTAAATTTAAATGCCTGTAGTGCCGGGTACCACCGCATGATTCTGGAATTTTTATCTTTCATTTGGTTAAGCCAACAGAAAGGATTGTGATCAGTTATATGTACAAAGTCAGTTCCTAGCAAATAAAACTTAAGGGACTCCATGGCACACTTTGCTGCTAAACATTCCTTTTCAGCGGTGTAGTACCTTTTCTCTCTGTCATGCAATGTCCTACTTATGTACAGACTAGGATGTTCCGTCCCATTTATATTTTGACTCAGGACTGCACCTAGACCTACCTTTGATGCATCTGTTTGTAACAAAAATGGTTTCTCAAAGTCTGGGCTTCTTAAACCAGGAGCTGAACATAATATAGCCTTAATGGCTTGAAAAGCTTCATCACACTCTGGGGTCCGTTTTACATTATTTGGGTACTGTTTTTTCGTCAGTTCAGTGAGAGGAATAGCTAACCATGCAAACTTGGGAACAAATCTCTGATAATTTTATTTATTTATTTAGTTTTTGTTAACCGGGTAGGTGCACTAGCCATGAAATTACTATTTTCAGGTACGACCCGGGAGAGTACATTACAGAAAGCATACCACATTCAAGAAGTAAATAACATATCAGGTACCGTCAGTGGGAAAGCATACAACATTCCAAATGTACATACATATCAGGTACAGTCAGTAGGAAAGCATACAACATTCCAAAAGTACATAACATATCAGGTACAGTCAGTGGGAGGCAATAAACAATAATAAAAAAACAGGGGCAATCATGTAGGTACAAGAACAGTGTGGATTGACTTATATAACCTAAAAAATGGAAGACTAAGGGCAAATGGCTTACAGAGAGCAGAAACAGAAGGAAGGTAATTAATGACAGAGACACATATGACAAGTATTGTGTGGCCCAGTCCTCTTCGACATACTCATCAGCAACATTGCTGATGGACTTGAGGGGAAGGTCTGCCTGTTCGCATATGATACAAAACTCTGCAACAGGGTAGACACAGATGAAGGTGGCTCTGGGATGGAAGCCGATCTCAAGAAATTAGAAGAGTGGTCAAGAATATGGCAGTTAAAATTTAATGCTAAGAAATGTAAGGTGATGCACATGGGTGAACGTAACCCAAGAAAGATGTACACACTGAATGTGCATCAATTAGAAGAATCAAAGATGGAACAGAACCTTAGAGTAATTGTTACTGATGGTCTAAAAGTGGGGAAACAATGTGAAAAAGCAGCACAGAAGGCCAGCGGCATCGCTAGCTGCACAGTTAGAGGGATTACGAGTAGGAAGCGTGAGGTAATCATCCTGCTGTACAGATCTTTGTTTAGCCTCTCCTGGAATACTGCGAGCAGTTCTAGAGGCCCCACCTAAAGAAGGACATTGACCACTTAGAAAGGGTTCGAAGAAGGGCCACTAAGACGGTGTAGGGTCTGCATCAAGAACAGTATGAAACGCGACTCTAGAGCAAAGAAGAAATAGGGGGGACGTGATAGAAACGTTCAGATGCATAAAGGGAATCAACACAACCCAGACAGGAAACCCATTCCAGGAAAACAAAACAACACATACAAGGGGGCACAATGTGCGCCTAGTGGGAGGCAGAGTTAGAACCAATACAAAGAAATACTTTTTCACAGAGAGGGTGACAGAACCATGGAACAGCCTGCCTTCAGAGGTGATAGAATCGAGGACAGTACGGAATTCAAACTAACATGGGACAGGCAATGCGGCACCTGAAGGAGTAAAAAACAAGGAGGGGGTAGAAATTTTGGGCAGACTAGATGGATCACGGTCCCCATCTGCCTGTGGCTACTTATGTTCTTCATATTTAAAATCTATTCTAGTGGCAGTGTATTCATTTAGCAGTTTATGCTGATTAGTATATGCTGCAGAAAACAATAAAGATTTATTGTGGAGCACTGGTGTATAGTAGAACTCCTGCAATGTATTTTTGCAAAAAACTCTGGATTTTGATAACCCTTTCCTTACAAGTCCAGTGACCCTGCTTATGGTGCTTGCTGCAGTGACTGTATGCAGACGTTTGGAGCAGAGTTTGTGAGCTTAAAGTGTTCCAGCACATAGTCCTGAACAGTCACTATATGACCTTGCTGGTGGGGAGTGTTACTTGGGACATGGGGTTATCCTTCCCACTGCTGTGTCTGACACATGCAATGAAATCTTTCTTTCCAGTTGGAGAACTGCCAGAGACTGTCACCAGTTCAGTGTCTTGTCCGAATGACGGCACTTTTAAACAATGCAGTGCTCTTAGTACTGCAAGACCTTAGCAGACGGTTCTTCCAACTGGAACAAACTGCTGTCCTCTGTCTGACTCACCCTAGCCTTCCTGTTCTCAGAATGTTTTTTTTTTTTTTTGTAAAATCTTTTTATTGTTAATAACTTAATGATACAACATCGATAAAAGGAATAGCAGTTCTAACAGTCCATGTACATTACATTCACTTGTCATCTCATCTCAACAAAATATGATACAGCATTGTGTACAAAACAAGTTAAACTATTCCAGTGTCTACCTCTGGCTTAGCCTACATAAATAAGTTAAGGGAATGGAAATGGGGGTGCCTGATTTCCATACCCTGGAAGCCCGGAGGGCCAATGTAGTCCCCTCTTTCCCTAATGATTTCCCCATGGAGCTCAGCAGTGATCCATTCCACAGTATCTAACCCACTCCATCCGTCTGCCCCCCCCCCCACTGCTGGGGGGCATGTCCCTAATATGGGGAAGAGACACTCAGCATTTGCAGTCAATAGAGGTGACCATAGTATATCAGAATTTTTCTCGGTCTCCATTTGCAGAGTGCTGTATCTTTTCTATATTTAGGCATAGCTTCATATTATTTACTCATTGTTGTGTAGATGGAGCATTCACCGACAGCCATGATTGGGCTGTTGTTTTCTTGGCATTCACCAAGGCCAGGGGCCACAGCATGCCCAGGGTCCTATCTTGTGCCGAATAGGGATCTGCCCCTAGCAGTAGTTCTAATGGGGACTTAGAGATTCTGCAGCCCAGAACCCCAGACATTATTTTGTGGAGCTCATGCCAGAAGGGAGCCAACTTCAGGCATGTCAAAGCCAGATGTAGGAAGTCTGCCCTATCTTTCAGGAATTTAGGGCATTGGCCTGAGTTCTCTGGGTACATATTCTGTAATCGTTTTGAGGTCAGGTAGGTTCTATATAGGAAATTTAAGTGCACCTATACGAGTTTATTGCTGTGGGAGCAGAAATTCAGTTTGATAGCTAGGTTCCATGTTGCTTTGTCTAGCTTTATGCTCAGGTCTTGATCCCATTTAGTTCTAATGCCACTTGTGGGATCATCAGCAATTCCCTGGAGGACCTGATAGTAAGTAGTGAGAGGCTTAGAGCATGGTTGGGGTCGATAGAGTTCCTCCTCAAATGGGGAAGGTTCTGCCCAGCCGTGTATTATCTAGCGTTTCCCTGAGACGCTGCCTCAGGGTTAAGTATATGAAGAAGTTCCCAGGGTCCAGATGCCAAGTGCATCTCAGCTCTGTGAACTCCTGTATTCTACTCTCTTTATTTATTTATTTAGTTATTTGTACATTTCAGATTTACAACCTTTGAGTCAGACTCGTTTACAAAGACACCTCGTCGCAGGGAGGACAAACAGAGTTGCATAGTGCAGGATACAAATAGTGATATATAGATTAGGTATAATCATATTTACAATGGAGTGGCGCAAATAGTGCCTATCCACAAGGGGGGTCAAGGGAGGTGGCAAGGAACTACAGGCCTGTCAGCCTGACATTGGTGGTGGGCAAGGTGATAGAGGGCATTGTCAAGGAGAAGTTGGGGGGGACCTGGAAGAGTCAGGGTAGCTGGACGATAGACAGCTTGGATTCGTCCCAGGGAAATTGTGTCAGACAAACCTTGTGGAGTTCTATGATTGGTGTAGACCTGGGTGCCTTGGACCTCGTGTAGACAGTGGCTGTCCTCATTCTAAACTTCAGCAAGGCATTTGACTATGTTCCTCATGAGGGCCTGTTGGATAAGCTGGGAGAAATGGGGGTGAGAGACAGATGATCAGGTGGATAGACAATTGCTCCAGGACCCGGACCCAGAGGGTCGTAGTTGGCGGATAGTCTCATCCCAAAGGAGGGTCATTAGTGGGGTCCCACAGGATCAGTTCTTGGCCCTCCTGTTCAACGCTACATCTCTGACATAAAGACAGGTATCAGGAGTGAGATGAGTCTGTTTGTGGATGACTCAAAACTGGGGCGTGGTGGATGGGGAGGAGGGGAGGTGGCCCTACAGGGGACCTGGAGGCTCTGGAAGATGGTCTAGAAAGTGAAGCTGCGGTTCAGTGCAGGGAATGTAAGGTACTGCACCTGGGGGGCAGAAACCCGGGCCAAGTGTACACCTTGGGGGGGGGGGGAAAGCTACAAGTCTCGATGGCTGAGAGGGACCTGGGGATGGTGGTGGATGTCAGGATGAACAACTCGGAGACTTGTAGGAGGGCAGCAGCCAAGGCCAACAGGATGCTGGGATGCATTGCTAGGGGGATCACCTCCAGAAGGAGGGAAGTGATACTCCCTCTGTATAACTCCTTGGTGAGGCCACACCTCAAGTACTGCGTGCAGTTTTAGAGGCCACATTTAAAGAGGGACATTAAACTCCTGGAGAGGGTCCAGAGGAGGGCAACCAAAATGATTTGGGGCTTGGCGGACAGAACCTATGGGGAGAGGCTTGAAGAGCTAAATATGTGCACATTGGAAGAGGGAGGGGATCGGGGGGATATGATAGAGGTCTTCAGGTACATGAAGGGGGTAAATAGGGGAGGAGCAGTCAGGGTACTTCGAAGGAAGGAGGAGGGGCAACTAGAGGGCATGGGTGGAAGCTGGAGGGGGGAAGATTCAGGGGAGAAAGGAGGAGGAGGTGCTACTTCACTGAGAGGGTGGTGGAGCCATGGAATGCGCTGACCAGGGGGCTGGTGGAGGCAGAGACGGTGGAGGGGTTCAAGAGGGGGTGGGACAGGTACAGGGGAAGGGTTCTGGAAGCAAAATCCAGTGCAGCGAGGATATCCGTAACTGGGAAGGGAGAAGCCAGAGAAGGCGAGGGGGGCAGCAAGGTCAGCTCCCAGGGTGGGGAGCTGACCAAGCGAGAACTGAACACAAAAGACGTTAGGCCTATTCTGCTGGCATTTTAGTATGTTAGTATGTTACACATGATCAACAAGGGCAACATACCCCAGTCCTACATTACAGTATAAGTAGAGTAGAATAACAGACGTGCAATGTTGGAGCGACTGAAGACTGCACTTGGGCCAGGCTAGAACATAAAGATGACTGGTGACTGTTGATGCAGGATGTAAAACAGGTGTCCTGTGGGGAAGTGGACTATGGTGCTGGTGATGAAAGGGAAGTGGAGGGATATCTGAGTATGCTGTCCAGTGGACAGTGTCGAGATTTGGAGTGTTGTTGTTGGCTAGGCCCCCACAGGAGAGTCCGGGGGGATGGGAGAGAGCTACAGTTAGTTACATTTACAACAGCATGCGTTGAAAAGGTGGTTACAAAGGGCAGTCTTAAAGGTACCAATTTTGGGAATGTTGGTGATGCTGACTGGAAGGGAGTTCAACCAGGAGGGGGCTCTGTGACAAAAATACTTTTGGGATAGGGAGGGTCCTGGTTCTGGGCACCAGTAGGGTGACCTTAACAGAGCTGTGGGTGGAGACAGGAGGCATGCTGGAGGGAAACTGACACCCCAGGGGGGAGAGCCCGAGCAGTGTTTTCTTTGCTAGCAGGCAGGTTTGGTAGGGGAGTCTTTCTTTGAGGTTGAGAAGGTTGGCGGTGGAGTAGAGCAGGCAAATATAAGTGCGCCTAGGGGCTCCGGTCAGGAGCCTACAGGCCTTGTTTATAGAGAGCTGGATTATAGTGAGTGCAGTATTGTCAGCAGCAGCGTATAGGCAGGCTATATTCCACTAGGGACAGGACAGAGAGGTGATGTCAAGCGAGTGCATCAGGAGGAAGGCAGTCCCTGTGGTGTAAAAGGCTGATCTAAGACTTAGTGGCTGCCGAGAGGGCACTGATGTGGGCATGGAAAGTGAGGGTAGTGTTGAAGGTGATGCTTAAGTATTTATAGGTGGTCAGTTGCTCTAGGGGTGCTGAGTGCTGGGGAGTATCAGGAGGGGAGCATTTCTGGCCTTGTTTTGGTGGTGGGTGAAGAGCATCGACTTAGTCTTCTTTAGATTAAGGACTAGTCTGTGTTCAGTGAAACACTTTTCAGCTTGGTTGAAGGTGTGTTGGAGAGATGCCTGGAGTGAGGTAGAGTTATGGTGTGAGGCATAGAGAACTATGTTGTCTGCATATAGGAGAATTTTACCTGAACAGGAGTTGGCAAGTGTGTTAAGATAGAGACTGAAAAGTAGGAGTCCCAGAATGGAACCCTGGGGGACCCCGGAGCGAACAGGTCTGGTGTTGGACAAGGTCCCATTGATTTTTACGCACTGGGATTGAGCTGAGAGGTAGCTAGAGAAGCAGGCGAGGGGACCAGTGGAGAAACTGATTTGGTGGAGGGAGTCAAGCAAGAGGGGATGGCAGACAGTGTCCAAGGCCTTGGAGAGTTCGATGAACACAGCTCCAGTGAGGTTGCGGAGTCAAGAGAAGAGTGCAGGTAATTAGAGAACTCTGGGAGGGCAGTGGAGGTGCTATGTCCTGAGCAGAAGGCGTGCTGCTCAGGGCACAAAATGTCATACTTAGCCAGATACTTGGTGAGCTGGGTAGCCACCACTTTTTCAAGAGCCTTGGAGAGTGGGGGAGGATGGAAATTGGTTGATAGTTATTGGGAGAGGACTGGACACCATTTTTGTGTATAGATGTGATGATAACTGTTTTCCAGACACTGGGAAATTGACCCAAGCATAGGGAGCAGTTAAGTAGGCCAGTCAGTAGGACTAGGACAACATCCAGGACTCTACGTAGGATCCAGGTGTCCAGAGGGTCATTACTGGGGCTATTGCTACCCAGGGCTTTTAGCAGGTACGGCCTGGCTTCTTGGGTGGATATTTTGTGCAGGTAGAACAGTTGGCGTTGAAGGGCAGGGGGCTGAGATGCAGGGACGGGGTCCAAGAAACTGCTAGAGAGAACGGAGCTAAGATCGGTGAACGTGGAATTAAGGTAGTCTGATATGTCGATGAGTCTGTGGTAACAGAGCTGTTGATAGAAAGCTGGGATGGGGGAGCGAGACTTCCCGTTTTAACTCTTTCATGCTGTTCCTGAAGGTCTGGGCCGACACCCAGGAGGAGGTAAGGGTGGCCTGGTAGTGCTCTGCTTTGGCCTAGTGGATAGCCCAAGTGCACTTAGTGCATGTGGCATTGTAGGCTTGCCTATCTGTCGACTTGCCAGAGTCCACAGTGGTGTGCCAGAGGTTATCCCTTTTCTTGAGTTTCTGGATAAGGGATGGGGTGACCCATGGTGCATTTGGTTTTTTGGTGCAGAGCCTGGTGAGTAGAGCAAAGAGGTCGCAGGTCTTGTTAAATGCTTGTGTAAAAGAGGTCGAGCGCTGAGTCAGTGCTAGGAGCGTGGTTGATGGGGGGGACCAGTCAATCTGGGCAAGATATTTAAGTTTTCTGAGGCCGCCTGGATGGAGGCGCCTGCAAAGAGTGGTACGGGACACTGGTTTAGAGGTGGAAGAGGATTGGCATTTAGAGAATTGGGAAGGATATTGATGTCCTGGACTTTATGGGGGCAGTTTAATACTATGATGTCCAGGAGGGTGCTGGTTCCACTTCAGAGATTGAGTCTGGTGGGCTGGGAGACTAATTGGGTCATATCAAGGGCAGCAAGGGGTCCCTTGTTTGGGATGAAGGTACCAAGCCAATTGACATTGAGGTCCCTGAAGATTACTTGCTCAGCTTTGTATGGCAGAGTTGAGAGGTAGTCGGTGAGTGACAGGATCGCGGATTTTGGTTCCTAGTGGGAACGTGAAACCATGATGTAGAGTGAGCCCTGGTGGGATCAGGATGATTTTGAGAGTGAGGGCTTGAACTCCATTGTCAAGCTTAAGACAGGAGGCGCATGACCCAGCATGGTTCAGCGTGAGACCACACAACCACCCCAGCTTTCTACCCGATCCTTCCGGTAGAGGGTGTACCCGGGAGGTAGAAAAAGGAGTCTGGGTGGATTTGGAAAGCCAGGTCTCTACTAGGGCAGTGATGTCTGGTTGGTATTGTATGACCCAACACTGGAGTGCAGATTTTTCAGGATGCTGCAGATGTTCAAGGAGGCAATGCGGAGACCTGATGAGGAGGTCTCTGGTGGACTGGTGAGTGTAGGGCCCGGGTTTGGGTGGCCATTACCAGAGAACAATAATAACAATGTGATAATTCTAACCAGGAGGTGGTGACAAATAGTATCCTTAGCTGGGCGCCGAGATGAGGACCTAACTGCTAGGGTACAGGGATTGGGTAAGGTGCAAACGGTGGGAATAGCAGGGAAGAGATGGGTCCAGGGGGGGGCCCGGGAAGGCAGAGGGAGCAGGAGTGTTGCCTGGAGGTGGGTGCCGGGGTGCAGAGGGTGTGTCCAAGGTGGGGGGAGGTTGAGATACCATGGAGTAGTTTAGAGGTACAGCACCTTGTGTGCCGACAGTGGTCAGGTTGAGGAAAGGCCAGCACCAAGAGACAAAAATAGCCAAGCTTAGTAGTGGGGTGCTGGTGCCCATGTTGCCTTTTGCTGGTAGAGTGATGGATAGAATAAGGGCTAGGCTGGACTTCTGTGAGGGTGACTGCCACTGTGGAGTAATGGTGGGGCTGTGGTCTTTGGCACAGAAGGTACCAGGTCTGGATACCCTGGGGTGGGTGTCTTAAAGCCTGGGAAAAATAGTAATCAGGGCAGTCGGGAGGCTGGAGAAGGCTGGTTCAGATGCAGGGAGGGGGTGAAATAGTGACTCCTAGTGGCCGCAGGGAGAATGGATGAGGGCTGGTAGAGGTGGATAGCAGGGGAGGTTAGTTGGGGGGGGTAGTTAGATAGCAGATGGAGACTAGATAACAACGGAGTTGTGCAAGCTTGAAAACAGAGGTGAGTTAGGGAGAAGTGAGGTTGGCTAGAGCAGGGGAATGGGAGTTAGGCAGTGGAGTAGCTGAGTGGGTAGGCGTGACAGAGAGAAGTAGAAAGCAGTGAGGTTAAGAGTGGTTAGGGGAGCTGAGCCACGAAACCTCCCTCTAGTGGATGGCGAGTATAAGCTGCAAATGGAGAAGTGGGAAGTCATGTGATGGGGAGGGACTATAAATTGAGGGTCAGGCTTGGGTGGGTGGAGCAGTCGGCGTGTAGCGTTGATGTGCTAACACCCCTAGCAAACAGGCTGGAAGGGAGCAGGTAGCTTTATCTTTTAAGGCTCTTGCTGGTATCCCTGCCCCTGGAGGAGCATTGCTGATGTCGGCTGGTGTTTGACTGGTTGTATGACTGGAGCAGGCAGTTGAGACACGGGTGTCTCCGCTGTAACAGCCGCTGATGTATCTGTGCTGTGTAGGTCCCTCTACTATGGACTTCTGTGAGTAAGTCGGTGTAAGATGATTGTGCTTGGCCATGGCCCACCTTCTTTTGTTCAGCAGTCCACACCTTGATTGTGGTTTGTGTGCATGGATTCTGTATTTTGGTGGGCTATTCAGTGGTAAGGTTCCAGAGGAGAAACTGTGTTAGCATTGGCCCCTGCAGTTCCTCCTCCTGTAAGTCCAGCTAGGCTGGCCAGTCTGCTTGTGGGCCACAGGGGAGGAAGGCCAGTAATAGTACTGAAAGTTGGGGAGACCAGAACCCCCTTAGTAGGCGGGAGCTGTAGTATATTCCGTTCAATATGAGCAACTCTTCTCCTCCGTATAAACCTGTGCACTACTGAATTGAACTGCTTGAAATATAATAGGGGGCCTGTGACTGGGAGGGATTGATAAAAGATACAGGCATCTCGGGATGGCCATCATTTTATTGTATTCACTCTACATATTAGTGATAGAGACAGAGGTTTGCCATATCTCACATTCTCACTCAGCTTCCGCACAAGGGGCCATAGTGTATTGCATATAAGGTTCCCACCTTGGCAGTTAGGTATATGCCCAGGTATTTTAATTTAGTGACCATGACCAGGCCGCCCAAAGCCTGAGACACTTGGGGCCTATTTCTTTGTCCAATGGGTAGGAGCTCACTTTTAGTCCAGTTGACCTTATGGCTGGAGATATCTCCATATTCTCGTAGCAGGGATTGCACTACTGGAAGATTCCTCACTGGGTCCTGGAGGTATAGAAGAAGATTGTCAGCATATAACGCTACTTTGTGTTCTCTTTCTCCACCTTGGAATCCCTGAATGCTCCCATTATTCCTGGTGGCTCGCTAGTGGCTCTAAAGAGCACATATAAGAGAGGGGATAGGGGTCAACCAGGGCTTGATTTAAGAAATGAAACTACACCCATTTAAGGCCAAGCTGCTGCAGTACCTGGCCACTCTTAGTAACTGCAACTCGCCACCTGTGCATAATCCTAAAGTTATGGTAGCTTATCTGTCCTGCATAGCACCCATCTCCCCCACACTTCATCCCCTGCCCGTGTGACCCCACTGAGCATTTACTCACGCACCCTCTTTATCCCCCACCTTCCTGCTTTGTCTTCACAAATGTTAATCCCGCCAATTTTCACCCTACCCCCTTTTCCCTTACTCCCCACTTTAAAACCCTTTGCCTTATCCCTCTCTCCCCACATTACCCAGCCCTGCCCTAGCACCTATTTACGTAACCCTGGGTAGATTCCTATCCAATCCCACTCTCTGACTACTGAATCCCTTATTCTGTCACCCCTTTGTCTCTGCCCCCACCCTCCCCCTGCTCTCATTTATTCTGTCCTCCCTCCTTGGTCAGCACCACTTCTGACCCTCCATAACTCTACCTCACGCCTAAAGCTCAGCTACCACTATAAATTGCTTGTCCACCTTAGGTATGCTCTTAGTACTGTTGCAAATAAAGTTAACTCTCCTACCTGATGTATTCTAACTGTACTTGCTTGAATCTGTATCTGTATGTACCATAATGTACTCCTCGCTATATATACCCCTATCTGTTTTGTAATGTCTACGCACTTGTCTATTGCCCACGACGTGGAACCTTTGTAAACTAGCTTTTAGCTCAAAGTTGTTATCTGAGATTCCAATAAATAAATAAAAGATAAGGTGAGTACCGACCTGTTTTAGTCACCTTATTGTAGGAAATACTCTTCAGAAAATGTTTTAATAAGTATTGATACTCACCCAACATTTGTAAATGCTGCACACGCCATTGAATACTGTGTCACAACAACTGGTGATTCAAAAGAAGCAGTTTTTTCCAGATTTACAACACTCGCACACATCCCAATTTTGTTTTACTCACTGTATTTTAAACTGGTGAGCAAATTATTCTTACCTGCCAACATTAGCTGGAGCATTGTTGGCACCTGACCAGTTCTTATCTAGGAAAAAAAAGTACACTATTTCTAAAAAGGTACTCCTCACTGCACTCCGTGCAGACATTTGTACACATCTGAATTTGGTTTTACTCACCTCACTTTCAAAATGAGAAGTAAATTTTGTATGTTCATATTTCAAACACCATGAAGTCTTGCTATATTAGGACTTATTGCAGTTAGCCACTGCACTTGAACTGCCCCGGAGAGGAAAGAGTTAACTCCAGAGAATCTGGAGTTCTAAAGCGCGAGGGCGCTATACCAAAGCTCTATCTGGGCAGTTTCAAATGAAACTGTCAGATTCTTTACTCCGCTTCACTGAACAGTCGCTCCGGAGATCAGCTCCTTCAGCTCGGTTCATTTCTCGGTCAAGTGATATTTTCGGTTCATTTGAACCGCAAAAGTAATTATTTTACCGCATTTCGTTAAAGCTCTATCTGGTAAACCGTAAGTACAAAATGTAAAGTCTGTGTGGAAATTTAGTTATCGGTTCGGTTTTGAACCGATCGGTTTGCTTATTTTAACGTTTTAAAGTTTTGGGCTTTTAGAGTGCGGTACCCGGTTCTTATTGGTTCTAAAAAAACCTTGATTTTTAAATAGGGTTTTTTCAAATACCCGTGAAACGGTTAGGAACCGATAAGGGTGTCTTGCCTGGCACGGCCATAAAAAGGGCAAGTTTTTGGTTAGGCTGGCATTATGTCTGAGAAACCCAAAAAGAAAAACCGGTCCCACTGGTTTAACACTGTGATGCTGTGGGAAGCCTTTGCCAAGGCTGACCCACACACCACTTGTGTTTATTGTCTGGGGCTGACCACCTCCTGTCAGACTGCCAGGTGTTTAAAACTTCCTGCAGCCACCCTGAAAGAGATAGGGCGGCTCAGGGAACTATTGGCCAAAAAGTCCGCTGACCGGATGGCCAGCCCGTCCAGTACCCACTGGACTAGAGGAGTGCTCCTCTGACCAGGGCTAGACTTCCTGGCAAAAGGATGGTTCAGGAGGAACCAGTTTAAAAAAAAAAAAAAAAAAAAATGAATATGACAGAGAAATCAGTAGGTTTGGAGTCCAAGATTGTCTCTCCAACTGCTGCAGAAGTAGTTAAGCCTTACAGATTGTCCAGTCACTGTTTCTAGGTCCTGTCGATCCATCTACAGTTGGTAAAGGTGGCTCGTTCAGTTCCAGTGGTTCAGGTTTATGATGTTGAGGAATTGTTATGAACCACAGGAGGGAGGAGGAAATTTGATCAATACATGTGTGGCTGGTAGGGTCTGGACATGCCCACTTAGCGGACATTTTCTCCAGACAGACTTTTAGAATCTCCTCCTTTCTGTCTGAGTCCTTTTCTCAGTTTATGTTTTACAAAAAGCTTGCAGAATCCCCCCAGCTTCCTTTAGAGGAGGCTATGGATGAGTAAAGGGGAGCCTGATTATGTAGGAATGATGGGCTAGGAGGTTGTCTTTCCTTTGCATAAGTCATTTAGGAAGTAAACAACAAAGATTTTATAAGATTCCTCTTTCTGTCCCTCCTGTAAGATAAAAAAAAAAAATGGACAGAAGGTGTATTTAGTCAGGCTCTGTTACAGACTTCCTCACTGAGCAGTGTAGTCATGTAGGTGTGGTACAAGCTGCAGCCTGTGTCAAGGTTAGTTCCCTGGTCTCACACTCCTGAATAGGATTCCAGGAGGATTGATGCCATGACAAGAAAAACAGTATATGGCAGCTTCTGTGGGACTCAGACAGGCAAGTTGTATGGCTTATGTGGCTAGATTTCGAAATCTAGTGGGACGAGATCAGTAGTTAGCCAAGCAGGCCCATGGCCAGCTGGCTAGCGGGTTGAACAGGTGGCTGCTAATGGCACTGGAAGCCTCTAAGTTCAAGTTCATACTGCTGTTGGTGTTAATCTTGATTTCTCTAGGGTCATGACCACTTCTGTAGCTTTCCGTAGGTTGGCATGGCTCAGATGCACTAATCTGTCCCAAGATACTCTGTCAAAGTCTATGGATTTGTTTCTTGTTGTGGGTAATTCTCTGTTTGAGGAACAAACAGAAAGCTTATGAAAACAGGGATGATTACCTACAAAAGTGCCCAGCTAGAGGCTCAGGCCTCCTCTGCTTTTCGCCAGAGGGGTCTCTTCAGAGGCAGAGATAGGCGGGCACAAGTAAACCGTCCCCCCTTAGCCTAAGACTATTGCCAAGCAGGCACCCTGATGGGGTGCCCAGGGCCGATTCTCCTATACCAGTGGGCAGGTTGGTTTTTATTTCAGCCAGAATTGGGTGTCCCTAACTCGGACAAGTGGGTTCTGGAAGTAATAGGTCTGGTTCTCAGCTTCAAACAGTTTCCAAAGATGAGAGCCAGACAGGTCCACCTGTAAATCCTTCGAATCCCTTTGCTTTGGGAGCAGAGGTTTCTTCTCCTCTGAACTGCAAAGCAGTAGAGGTCCCTCCTTGCCACTGGGGCAAGGGCTGTACTCATGATACTTTCTTACCCTATAGAAGGCAGGAGATTGGCGGCCCATCTCAGATTTAAGGTACCTGAACAAGCATCTTTTGAAAACAAAGTTAAAAATATTAACTCTGGCTGAGGCCAGGGACTGGCTAGCTTTCCTGGACCTCAAGGATGCCTATTTTTTCATGTTTTGATCAGGCCTTCTCACCGAAAGTACCTCAGGTTACCTCAGGCCACTACCAGTTCAGGCAAGCCCTTCGGCCTTACCTCTGCGCCAAGGGTATTGAAATTCTAGCTGTGGTAGTGGCTCTTTAAGAAGGCAAGGATTGCTTTGTTTCCTTTCCTGGATGACTGGCTCTAGTGGGTCAGTCTCCAGATCAAGTAAAATCCCACTTGCAAGTCACCCAGCAGCTTCTCACCTTTCTGGGATTCCTGCTGAATTTACCAAAGTCAGTTCTCGAACCAGTTCAGGTACTAACTTTCATAGGGGCAGAGTTGAACACAAAGTTAGCCAGGGCATTTCTCCTCTGAAAGGGTAGGCAGTCTCTTTGCCCTGGCATCTTCCATTACTCTCGAGTCTCTTGACCAGCATAGCATTTGCTACAACTACTAGGGCACATGGCTCTTCCACAGCTGTAGTGCAGGGAGCAAGATTCCAGATGAGGGACAATTAGTTCCATCTGAGGGCCTATTGGTCCCAAAGGAGGGATTCCTTTCCAAATTGGTTCTAGTGACCCAATCCCTGATCCTGGCCTTACACTGGTGGCAGGATCAAAGCAATCTAAAACTAGGGTCCTCCTCATTCCCTCACCACGGATGCTCCTGTTAGGGTGAGGAGCTCTAGGCGACCTGTCCACGAGGGAGTGTGGTCTCCCAGGAATCTCTGCTCCACATCAATTTTGGAACTCAGAGCTGTCTTCTAGATCTTAGAAGTTTTCAGCTTCTGTCCAGAACAAGGTAGTTCAAGTCAGGACAGACAACACCACAATAATGTGGTACATCAACAGGCAGGGGGCACTCGGTCATCAATCTTGTGCACCAAGCAATGAAGTGGTGGTCTCTGGCTTACTCCTGAACACCTCCTGATAGCAGTTCACCTCCCAGCGAAGGACAATGCCCTGGCAGATGCCCTCAGCAGGATTCTCAGGGCCATCACGATTGGGCTCTGAATCCTCAGGTGCTGGGTTCAGTCCTTGCCAGATGGGGCTCATTTTCAGATAGATCTTTCGCAGCCCCAGATAACCACTAACTTTCTCTGTTTTGTTGAGGCCTAGTGCTGGGATCAGCCCCCTGGACTTTTCACTTGGATTGGAAAGGGAAGTTTCTGCACCTTCCTCCTTTTCCCTTTCTTTCAGGGTGCTAGTAAAAATCAGATCTCAGCCCTGCAAACCGATTCTGATTGTTCCAAACTGGGCCAGACAGCCCTGGTACCCATTGTCTCTGTCCTTGACAGTCCACCTACCCTGAGCTTGCCCAGAGTCCACGACTTACTGGCCTTTGCACAAGGGAGAGTGTGGTATCCGAACCTCAAATTCCTCCTTCTCAAGGCAGCTCTTGAGGAGTTAGAATTTGCTGATTTACACCTTTTTCAAGGTGTCGCGAATATTTTAAAGGCTTCAAGGAAGCTTTTTCACTGGGCCACTTACAATTCTAAGTGGAACAGGTTTTCAGTCTGGTGCGCTGAGAAGCAGATTATACCACAGTCTGCTTATCTGCCCATTTTCTGGACTTTTGGTCCATTTTAAATTCCTTAGGTCTTGGGGCCAGCTACCTTAAGGGTTCCTCTGGCAGCTGTCTCTGTTTTTCTGCAAGCAGGAAGCCTGCTTCCTTTTCTTCTCAACCTGTGTTTTCCAAGTTTTTAAGGGGTTGCTTCACACCAACCCTCCTTTTTCGGGAACCAGCTCCTGCATGGAGCCCTAATGTTTGCATTGCTCAGTTAATGCAAACCCCTTTGGACCTCTGTCCCCAGCAGAGCTCAAGCTTCTCACTTGGAAAATGTTTTTTTTCTGGTGGTTTCACTTCTGCCAGACGCATAAGTGAACTACAGGCCCTGGCAGTGGAAGAAGATTTTTCTCTCCCCACAGGGATAAGACAGTCCCTAGGACTAACACAGGGTTTGTCCCTAAGTGGTTTCAGGTTTCCACCTGAACCAACCCATCTCTCTCCCAGGATTTTTCACTGAGCATTCTTCCTCAGGTGAGAAGAGACTGCACAGCTTGGACGTCAAAAGAGCCTTATGCTACTATTTGTAACACACCAAGGGTCACAGGTTCGAATCCCTCCAACTCTTCCTTACCTAGGGCGAGGTTGGCAAAGGGAACCTGCCACTAAGAGGACAATTGCAAGGTGGATTGTCTCTTGTATCCATTTTTGTTATCAAAGACTAGGTAGGAGAGCCCCCCTCAGGACTGAGGGCTCACTCCACCAGGTGTACAGCTGCATCTCTAGCGGCTGCTAGAGATATTCCCATTCTGGAAATCTGTCGAGCTGTTACTTGGAAGACAGTTCACACTTTTACCAAGTATTATTCCCTGGATTTCTGTCCAGGAGAGATGCTTGTTTTTGGCACAGCTGTGCTTCAGAGCCTATTTCCTAAGTAGGTTCTGACCCTCCTCCATGGAGGTACTGCTGTGTAATCTGCAATAAGTCCTAATATAGCAAGACTTCATGGTGTTTGAAGAAAAAATTACTCACCTTAGTAATTGCTTTTCTTCTCATGGAGTCTTACTATAGGACCACCCCCAACCTGCCCCTCTCAGAACTTCTACTGGGTAGTGGCAAATTAGTGCAAGCACTGTGTCATGCCATTGTAGTTCTTCCCTTCACCTCTTTATTTAGGGTTAGGAACTAGGGTTTTCTGTGTTGAGTGATTTGTTGGCCCCTTCCTGGACTTGAGTCTTTGGGGGAAGGGGGTCCTAATAGTGCTTGTCAGGGGAAAACTAATAATACCATTATTCATTCTTATTATTGTTATTGTTGTTCCTATTGTTGTTTATATTGTTGTTATTACTACTAGTAGGTAGCCATTTGGCTAGTGTAGAGCTTTCCACACAGACTTGTTGCTTAGTGTTAGCTTCAGTAAGATCTGACAGTTTCATTTGAAACTGCCCAGATAGAGCTTTTGTATAGCGCTAGCTTTAGAACTCCAGATTCTCTGAGTTAACTCTTTCCTCTCCGGGCAGTTCAGTGCAGTGGCTAACTGCAATAAGTCCTAATATAGCAAGACTCCATGAGAAGAAAAGCATTACAGAGGGTAATTTTTTTTAAGTACTATCCCAAAATCTGGAGCCCTGGGGCCAACCTTGTCTCATTCCCCTGCTCACTGGAAATGGTTGAGTCAGCTCTCCATTAATGATCAGCTCTGCTGTTGGTGAGGAGTAAATAGTACAGACCCAACTCAAGAGGCCCGGACCAGTCCCCAGCCACCTCAGCATTTCAAACATTTACCGCCACTCCACATAGTCAAATGCTTTTGCTGCATCCAGCACCAATATAGCTGCTCCATGGGCCTGAGCTCTCTTTCCCCATGTATGAATCACGTTGACTGTTCGTCTAATGTTGTGCTTTCCTTGCCTACCCTTAACAAATCCTGTTTGATCAGGGTGGAACAGTGTTGGTAAAAAGGGTTGAGGTCTCCTGCACCACAGCCTTTGCCAATATTTTGTAACCTGCCATCAGCAAGGAGATAGGGTGGTAGGGGGCACATACTGTGGGATCTTTCCCCTGTTTTGGCAGAACAGAGATCTTGGCCAACCTTGTGGAGGGAGGCAGAACTCCTGCCTCCAGGCTCTCAGTTAGCATGTCCTGCAAAGGCTCCCCTAACAAGGAGATAAAAGTTTTGAAGAAGTCAACAGACAGCCCATCGGGTGCAGGTGCCTTGCACCTTTTTAGTGTCTTTCCCGCCCTTAGGACCTCCTCCATAGTCAAGGGAGCGTCTAGTCTGGACGATTCCTCGGGGGGAGCTTAGGCAATGAGGCTTTGCTGAAGAAGTTCTCAAACTGCTGAGCTGTGGGGGAGACTTCTGATGTATACAGCCATTGGTAAAAGTGATTAAATTCATCCCTAGTCTGCTGGGTGAGAGGGGTCACAGAGCCAGATCGTGTCTGGATTTGGCCAGTTGTTCTCTCTCCCTACTGTTTCTTCAGTTACCACGTTAGATACCCCCCCATCCCAATCTAAGTAGGCCCCCGCTTGAGATGAGAGGATTGAGCATTCAATCAACGTGGTACTCAGTTCGCATTTCAGTCTCTGAACCACTCTGTATAGGGATGGTGATGGTCGATCCCTACGTGCTGCCTCACAAGCCTCCAGTTTATAGTGGAGCTTTCCTTATTCTTTCATGGATAACTTTTTCTTGTGGGCTTAATAAGCAATAGCCTGTCCCCTGATAAACGCCTTGAGTGCCTCCCAGCGGGTCCCATGTTTCGTGTCCCCTTTTTTGTTGTGTTGCAGGAATTCCTTTATATTGCAGACATGTAGTCCACAAATTCCTTATCTTGTAGGAGCAGTGGGTCCAAACGCCAGAGTTTGGTTGCAGGTCCCTCCAGAGAGATCAAAGCAATCAGATATGCATGGTCTGAAAATAAGATTGAGGAGTATTTAGTACCTCCCACCCCCAGAAGGAGAGTGTAACTGACCAGCAACTGATCCAGCCTTGCATATGAATGACGTGCACGAGAAAAGAAAGTGTAATCATGGCTGGACGGGGGCTGGTGACGCCACACATCCACCAGGTGGACTTCTACCTCCTTCAGGGCTCTGGCATTCTGCGAGGGCTGTATTCTGTTGGGTTGGACCTATCGAGCACTGTATCCATGACACAACTGTAGTATCCCCAAAATCCTCGAACCCAGGAGGAGGCCATGTCTCACGTAAGTTTCTAAAGAACCCTGGGTCTTCCACATTTGGAGCATATACGGAACTCACTGATCTTGTACCCACTCCTCCAAGGTAAGGTTTGCCAGGACGATCTCCCCCCCAATCCCGTACCCCTCTCGATGTATCGTGCCCAGGGTAACCAGACTGCTACTCCCCTAGCCTTAGAGGTAAAGTAGGATGTGAGCCACCTACCCCTGAGGCTCCCCCTCTGTTTTTATCACTTCATCCTTGGACATTTGCATCTCCTGCAGGAGCACGAACTGCACTTTAACCCTCTTCACCTCTGACAGCACTTTCTTTCGTTTAATTTGCAGACTTTAACCCATTTACATTCCACATTATTGCATTGACTGGATTACCCATATTTGACTTTTAGGATAGGCAGCTGGAATATGCATTTTAGAGATCTCCAGTGAAGTATAGGCTCAAACACAACATGTGACCAACTTACATATATAGTACTATTCCTCTGTGAATTTAATAAATGTTACTTGTTACCCCCTTAACTGTGATCGTTTCCCTCCTCATCCCCACTCCCACAATGCATAACCTGGAACAAAACAAGAGATAATGCCAACAGGGCAGCTTCAAGTGTTAACCCTCCCCCCCATGACTGAGCCCCAAATCGTCCAATCAGTTTCCCCATGCAAATTGATGGCGACTAGTATAAGTAAATAAGTATCAATAAAGATATAACTTGGGCATCAATGCCCTCTATCCACGGACATATCTTGTAATGTTAAACAGGGTATAGTTCCCCTCTTCCTCTCGACTCTGGAAATAGCAACTTAAAACATTTAGGCTTCCTTCTATCATACTTGCTAGGGTGCCTTTGAGAATGAGGGGTGAATACACCGTGTAGTGTCTAGGCCCAGTTAGTTTGCTTTCCCAGAAGGACTCACCTTTAATCATATAAAACGTGTAATGGTTGACTTACCACCATGGTTCGGCTTCGATTAGCAACACTCGAGGACCACACTTCATCAACTCAATGGTAGTAGTCAGCAAGACCCCTTCTGTGTGTCTTCTTCTCAGATGGAATCTGACAAGGCAGCCAGGACCCTACAGGGAACATAGGTTAACCCAAAACACCTTAGCCTTAATAAACATCACAGCATTATAACAGTTTTACTGTGCAAAAAAGAAAACATGTAACCTTAATACAGACGTCACCTGAACACAGTACACATGTCGTGCCGGGAGCCCTTCAGCCGGGTAGAGGCCTCAGGGATATCGCATGGCCCACATGTTTGGGTCAGACCCATATTTTTTCCCACAACAATCATCAAGGATAAGTGGCTGAGGACCCTGTCAGTCTACTAAGCCCCCCGCCATGTTACCAAAACAGCACCCACAAGTTAGAGGACTGATTAGGTGGGCCACTGCCCTTTGGCTTAACTTTCATGCATTGCTGTAATGCCCCCAGTCCTCTGCCACTGTCCCCCGTGTCCCCGACCTTCCACACTTAGTGTCTCCTTAACTTCGGTAGTCCATCTAAGCAGTCAGAGTAGTGTAGATTGCAGCCCACTATTACCCATATTCCTTGATATGGTCAGGTCGAATATTGTTCACTGCTGCGTGCAACAGACAGGCCACCAGCCAAGAGAGGCGGGTGTTGTAGGTTCAATCCCTGGAGCCGTGATCAGGATCCACAGCACCCTAGCACAAAACAAGTTCTCTTGGCCTTGGCTTCTGTGTTGGTGGAAGTTACCCCTTCCCCCCCAGTGGCATTCAGTGGGTGATGTCACCTCAGCAGTAGGCCTGGGCCTGTTGTCCAAATTTAATCCCCGGTCTCCCAGCTTCCCTCCGGAGCACAGGCCCAGTCCAGACCACGCGGTATGACGCATCTACAAAAAGTGGGCCACTGGGGTTGGTGAGAAAAGCACATGTCTCGTGCTTGACAAGACTGTTGAAACAGTTAAAAGTATTAGTTGGGCATGCTTCCCTAAGCTCTCATTAATTCCCCTCCCGAAACCAGGAATCCTCTTCTGGCCTGACAAAAATTAGGAAAAAAAGAAGGCTCAAGACCTTAATAGGGATATTCATCTGACTGCTGTCGGCTGGTCTGACAGGGAGAGCTCCTTCCATCTGCTTCAGCATCTCCTGCACCCACTTCACGGCTTCAAGGTAATTAGTAAAGAATCTTGACTTTTCCTGGGGCGATCCACTGGAGCTTGGCAGGGTATAAATGGAACTTAGACTTTCATTGTTGAATTTTTGTCATTTTGATTGTAGCTCTCGGCTGTAGTCCTGGTAGACTGACACCCTGGAGTTGTTTACTATCGTGGTCCCCTGTTTTTTAGCAGCACTGAGCATAGTCTCTTTGTCCATGAACCTCAGGTGCTTCATGAGGCAGTGTCTCGGTGAGTCTCCCGGCTTGGATGGAGGTCCAACTCGGTGAGCATGTTCTATTTCAAAAGCACTGGCCTCCAGCATCATTTTCAGGTGTTCCACTAGCCAGCTTTGCAGCCTCACTGCAGGGTTTCTTCCCTCCGTGCCCTCCAGCAGCCCTACGATGCGTAAGTTCAAGTGGCAAGACCTAGTCTCTTGGTCATCCATCTGCCCGATCAAGTCCTCCATTGCCACTTTCAATGAATTCCTCTCACGGGAGACTGAGTGCACAGTATCCTCTAGGTCGCTCACTCTCTGTTGTAGCTCCAATATTTGATTAGTGTGTGTGTTAGACGTCTCGGAAAGCCCAGTCACAACTGATTGTATGTGGATCATTTGAGTTCGTGAACCCTGCTTGCATCTCCGTTTACATCTTTGCGAGGGTTTCAGGGACTCCTGCCAGAGAGCATTCCAGACCCACCATGCCGCACTCCTCCTCCGCTGCTATCTGGGCCCACTGCCAAGTTTGAATTTCTGAGTCTGCTCGTTCTTCTTTTTGGCCTTCTACAGTCTCAAAACTCAGTTTGGATTCCTGGTTTTTAGGTTTGCCCGTTGCCATAGGTCAACGGAAGCTTTAGCTGTCAAGGAATTTCGGGTACCTACGGTATGTTCGTGGATAGGAATGATTTCAAAGATGATGCCTAGAGAGCACAGCTAATCCCTGACCGCCATCATGCCAGTGCAAGTCACGCCCCCCCTTAGAATGTTGTTAGTGGGGCAGCTGAAGGACCCCTGTGTATGTCGTGGCTGTACTGTGCTCACTAATGTAGCCTACTTTCCCCTTCCAGGGAATTTACCATCCTTGTTCCTCTTCAGACCCCAGGCACACTAAACCCCAGAGTACTTGCACAAGACAACCATTCCCTCCTTGCCTTCCCTCAACCGTGGCTAAGGGAACACCTGTACCTGCTGTCAAGTTAGTAATAAATCCCCTCTGTAATTGCTTTGTAATTGTGTGTGTAAGAGTGTTTTTCCTTTTTTATAATTTATTTGATAGCTGGATGAGTACACTGGACCAGAGGCCTATTTTCAGGTATGACCTGAGCCAAACAGGCACAGGAACATGGTACAGTACCTCAGAGGTAGGCACATGCACATTGCAGTATACAGGCTTAAAGCAGCAGTTTGTAACCAAGTGATGAGTGCAGTCAGATAAACAAATCGGTATGTCACAATCAAGTCAGCACACCATGGAGTACTTACTATCAGTACTGTGCCTACATCACATGGGGCACTGGCAAACATGGTGGGATGACAATCCCTGAGTTGTGATTTAATCTGGAAAAGACTGGAGGAGAGGCGCAATGAGCTAGGGGGGTTATTCCAAAGCTTAGGGGTGAGTGTGGAGATGACTTTGCAGTGTCTTGTTTGTGCAATGGGAGCTGCCAGTAGGCGTTGATCAGAGGACCTTAGTTTTCCGGACAAAGTTTTATGTACAGGAGGTATGAGAGAAGCTAGTGTCTCTCAAGGATTTGTCAATTAGGCATACAAGAAATGGTTTCTGTGGTCAGTCAGTTGGGAAGAATTCCTGTAGAGTGAAGTTACAGTAGTGTATGCAGAAGGGTGCAGATGGGGCAAAGTAGTAGATGGTGTTGTAAGCCGAGTTAAGCCTCCCTGTTTGTTTGCCAGCAGAGCTGAGGAGTAAGGGGCCCCATAGTCAAACAGAGAGAAATGGGTCCTTTTGCAATGGCCAGAGAGACCTCAAGGATAAAACACTGTTTTGCTTGTACTGAACTCCCAGCTTTTGATTAATCGCTGCTTGGGTTACTTGATCACCATAAGACAAGTTAGGATCTAAGGCAACCCCAAGGTAGGGACTTGTTCAGGTGAGGTACTCTCAAGATCCAGTACTTGTGAGCTGGCCCAGTGGCATGTAGGGCTGAAGCACTGGCACCCCACCTGCCGCAATGCCAGCGACCAGGTTCGGGAATGGACTCGAGTTGCTGGGGGTCAGCTGGGCGAAAGAGGATCGAGCATCCCAGGGACTGCTCCCTCTTGGGAGAGGAGTGGCAAGCTGTCTCAGCCTTTTACTGCTACGGGGTGAGGCCTGGTGATAGTGCACTAGTGAGTGACCTGGTAAAAGGAGGGGCCACGCTCTGTAGTACATATGACCTTCTTACACATATGTGCTTACGTCACTGCAGCAAGGGGACATGGGAGAAAAGTGGAAAAGGGAACTGTGGGCTACATGATGCCCTGCACATCTCTCCTGGTCCGCACCTCCACTTGCACACCTAGGAGCCTCTCAGTGTGTGTACTCTGGGGGTGGAGGACAGCCCATCCCCTCCAGCCGTACCATGGGGGGTGGGAGGCAAGCCATGGGGGATCAGCCCAAGGTAGGTTCTGGGGGAGGCGATTGCCAGCTGGGGGAGGTGGGGACAGGGCATACAAACCACCCAAGGGGTTAAAAACTGTATGAGGGAAAGAGACCCAGTGCTTGTAGGTGGAGTTAGTTTGTGTAAGTTTTTGTTTGGGGTGCCAAATAGCAAGGGTTTAAATTTTTTTTTTTTAGTTGAGTAGGAGCTGATTTCCAAAGGTGCCAATGCTGTACTAATTAGACATCATTATTTAGGGAAGAGGATGACACCAGTAAGGGATTTATCCAGATTGTATCAACATACGTTGACGTATTGCTTTGTAGACAGGCTTAGCGTAGAGGGTTGATAAATAGGAGAACAGTCAGTAAGTGCCGGCTCTACACCAGAGTATGTGCCTGGGTTAAAACAAAACCTGTGCCCCTGTGGTAATCCCTGTGCTGTACAGCATCCTTCATAACAACAATCAGTGCCCTGGTTGCCAGCTGTTGTGCCCCACGTGTACCCTGGTAAGTGAAGCTGGAGCTGCCCAACATAGACCTCTGGGGAACAGTGTACTAGATAGGGAGAGGTCCTGAAAGGGTATTACCTAGGCAGACTTACTACATGCATCCAGAAGATATCTGTTGATCCAGTCAAGTGGGTGACAAAGACAGCAAGAGACTGAATTTTGGACAGAAGGATATTGTGTTCAATCAAGTTGTATGCCTTTGTTAGAACCACAGATGCAGTATCCTGCAGGGCATTTTAGAGCTTTTTATGAGCACTGATGTTTTGTTTACTGGTTCTGCTGTCCTTCTTGGGCTAAGTACAGTCACAGTGGACTGTGTCTAGCCCCCAGAGAACAGCAGGACTAGCAAACATCTGATTGGGGCTTAAGATTTGTGACCGACTCTCCATTCAAAACACACCAGTTTACTTTACAGCCAATTTGACTGGACTTCCTTATCTACCATAAGATGGCGTAATGCCTACATCTGGACCTTCAAAGCCTGCACTAACAAACTCCCTCTTTACATGTCCAGCCTCTTTGAATCAACACCTTGCACATACTCACTTAGGAAATATGATTATATCTCGCATGATACCCCCCGGTAAAATCTCGTTTTGGCACCATATCCATTAGCCATGCCTTACCAACCTTGTGGAACTTCCTCCAAAATACCCTAAAACTGACTCACCTTGTTAGACTATCCTCCTTTAAATCTCTTCTGAAACCTCTTTTGAAGGAAAACTGCCAGTGCTACGCCTGGGGTTCCCCCCTTTTGATAGTTTCTGTGGCACTTATCACTATATTTGCCCCGGCTTTCCCTGCTCCCCTTCTTTCTTTTGCACTCCTGTCTGTCTATGCCCTGCTACTCCCAGAGCCTCTCTCCCTTACACCTCCCCCCCCCCAGCTTACTTATCATCGACTATTCCCACCTCACCTTGTGGATCATGCCCTACCTTCCCCCCTACCTCCTTCCATTCCAATCGTGTAATGCAGTTAGCTGCTTGCACTTATGTAAATATGTAAAAATCTGAGTAATTTGACTGAACTTTATGTATTACCTACTGTATTGTGTGACCTATTGTATAAATCTGTAGTGTTTTCCTTTTATGTATACTATGTGTACCACCTTGCAAATGAGTATTTCAATGGTGTATTTCCTGGTTAAAAATAAACTTGAATTGAATTAGAAAAAAGGGTCTAAAAAACCCTGCAGGCTGTTAAACCTCCTGCTGCTGTAGCCCTATTCTGTTATCAGCTACAGGTGATTCTGGGGTTTGTAGTTACAGAAAACATCAGCTTGGAAGTCAGCAGAATTAATCTAATAAATCTACTATGCTGCAGTAAACAGTAAGTAAAAAAAAAAAAAAATGTTTTTTGCACACAAAATGCAAATTGGGACCAACCCCTTACTTGGTCGTGGGGCTCTTATTACTGGCTGTTCCCCATTAAGAGGGAGATAATGGAGATAAGCGATGGTAGCTGCCAACACGAAACTGATTCTCTTCTGGATACCCTCCAGATTGGTGGCATAGCGGAGGTAATTATTTTATTTATTTATTTATCAAGTCTAGGATTACAAATACCTTTGAACCTTGGCTCTTTTACAAAGGTTCCACGTCAGAGAAATACAATTATGGGGAACATCAAGACAGACATTACAACAATGTGGACATTGCAAACAGAGTACAGATTAATACAATTCAAGGGTAGCATTGTAACAAGGCAGCCAGCGGCATTTGTCAGAGAAAATAGGCAGCAGATAAGTGCCAGAGTCATAGGGAGAGGGAAGAGGGGAGGGGGGAGAAGGAATGTAGGAAGGGTGGGGAGAGGGTGAAAAGTGCAGCATTGGGTATACCAAGATGTGAGGGTAGAATCCAGTGAGGAAGGGAGGGGGGCACCACTAGAGCAGGAAGGGAAGTGGAGAAACAAGGTTAAGTTCGGCAGTCACAGGAGCTGTTGGTAGTGAGATAGCCCCAGAGCCTAGTTTTAAACCTACCAATTGTTGGGGCAGAGGAGATGGTGGGGCTGAGGCCATTGAACCAGAGTGGCGCTCGATAAGCAAAAGAGCGCTGTCCCTGTGAAGTGTGACAGTGGGGGAGTTTAGTGAGAGGTTAAAGACTTTGTCTAGGGTTGAGGTTGTGCAGCCAGCGATAAGCCTCAGAAATCTTGTGCCCAAGTTATCACTCCCAGCACTGCCATAAGAGGGGAGAGGAAACAGTAGCTTGTGGACATCACAGGGAAGATTGTCTTAAAATAAAAAAGGGGGAGAGGCGACAGGGGTGCTGGGACTGCTACCTGGGAGTTAAGGCCAGCTTCTGGCTCCCTGGGGTTGGGGTTGTGCCTAGGTAACTGGACAGGTTGGTGTTCACCACTCTGATCTGTTTCCATGTGCCACACTGCAGCGTGAGCATTTTGTACCCTTTCTCTACCAAGGACTCCTGAAAAATGAGATACTCCATTGTGTAAGGCCATTCTGCCATGTATATGATCTGCATAATATAGCAAATAAATTAAAAGGCTGATGCCAGCTGCGGGAAGATCTGTCTGAGGCCAATGTATTTGATAGACATGCTGTGTCCTGCACATGATTGTTCTATGATCCTGACCCCTCCCCGGCAATATGCTAGGGTAGAGCTTCTTCTCTAAATTAGGAAACACTGCTGCCCACCATTGAGCATCCCATTTGCAAAGGACTTGGAACAGTGACTGCTGTCTTCTCTTCCAGCAGATGGAGCTAGTTTACTGTTTAATTATGGCTTTGCCAGCCCCTGCTATTCATAGTGAGCAGTTAAATTGATAGGTACTGTACTTGGAGACTGCTTTTAAGTGGCAGTATCTCATGGAAAAACATCTCCACCCTGGAGCAAGAGAGGATCAGGTTGAACTTTGTGTCATGAAGTTGCATCTCTGGATTCAGGGCTGTTGGAAAACTCATGGTGGCATACCTCTCAACTGTCCCTGATTTTGCCTCAAAATTTTGCTCCATCCCTCCTAAAAATTGTGTTTTCATGACCAAACAGTGGGGTTATAAGCACAAAATAATGTCTAACATTAAAGTTAGAGACTTGTTCTTCCTTAGAAAATACATTTTATACTAAGCCCTTTATTCTACCAGCCTCCTGAGTAGAAGATGTGTCCCTGATTTTGGTCCTTTGTCCCTGATTTTTTTAAGCCTTGTCCCTGATTTATGAGGCAGGAGGTTGAGAGGTATGCATAGTGGTGTTAGAACTCTATTAGTATCAGTGGGTTCCCCATTGACCTGTGGTGGGAGATGTTTAGGGAGATTTATTTTTTTAAAATATGTTTTTTACATTTATTCAGCAAGTCTGGCTTCAGGAGATCTCACTCCACTTCAGCCTCCCTCCTAAGGCTTACTGACGCCATCCTTTCAGGTATGGGCAAGGGTTTGATCACCTCTGCCATCTTTGTCAACTTGGCCAAAGCATTTGACACTGTGACCCACCCCCTCCTTCTGGAGAAGCTTATGGTGGCAGGCCTCTCTGCCTCCTCAGTTCGTTCTACTCCAACCTTGAGAGTAGGTCTCAAGCTATTCTGATCAGAAGCTCCCTATCCCCCCTACCCCATATGCTCAGGCGTCCCTTATGGGTCTGTCCTTGGCGCCATTCTTCTTTTCATATTCTTGAATGACCTCCCTTCTGCCAGTTTTTCCTGCATCCATTCAGATGTACGCCGATGATACAGTGCTCTACTTTGCATTTAGCTCTTCACCCTTGACTTTACTACCTGGCTACAACTTGACAGTATTCAGTGCTGATTCAGTCAAACCAACTGCCAGAAAGAGAGCGGCATCCATGACATTGGCACCCGACAAAGGCTTATCTGACACTTCTCCTCCCATTTTCCACACCTTGATGGTGCTGCGATAGAGATGTCTGCTTCCTTATGTACCTTGGGGTCTAGCTGACTGTCATTTTGATTTTTTGACACACACTGATACTGTCCACCTTAAACTCCACCCCAAGCTTGGTGCACTGTACAGGAATAAAGTCAGTATCCTGCTTCCTGCCCGCTGTGAGACTGTATTGAAGATGATACTGCCCATCTTTGACAATGGTAACATAGTCTACAGTGCTCAATTTACTGGATTCAGTAGAGACAAAAGTAGGCTCCCAAATCCTCTCTTGCTAGACTGGACCCCCTCTTTCACAGCTTTTGCTGATTTGCCTTGGACTGTCCCTCTCGTGCCCACCATACCATTGCTTTCTCTACTCAGCCCTCTCCCTCCTCCATTGATGCTAGACGCCTTTCCCATTGTGCCTCCTTTATATTCAAATTCTGGTTTGGTTCCCATCCTTCTCACCTTATTTATTTCAAAAGTTTCACCAGGAAAGACACACTGAGCTGCTAACAGCTTGTTTCCAGAATGCATCCTGGCATTGAGGGGAAGTGGAGATAGATCAAGAGGTGGAAAAAACTAAACAGTAACAACAATTATACAAAACCAAACAGTAGTAACAATAATACATTACAAAAATAGAAGTCGTATGCAGCAATACAGTGTATCAAAGGTGCGTAATCGTAAATATTGAAGGAAAATCAGTACAACAGATTCATGTTGTAGATAAAATTGAGTTATGAGAGGCAAGGGGAACCACTCATATAGGCATAGCTTAGAGATGAGGGGAACAAAATGGCCAGGGCAAAACTATTTTGGGGGGAGGAGGAAGACAAGAGGTAAAGAGTTGTGGACAGCTGCAGGTGGAAGAAGAAAAGTCATGAAGAAGAGACTTTATGGAGAAAGCAGAAGAAGTAGAACAGACTGTCAGGGAAGGGAGAACCAGAGTTTAGGAAAGTGACATGAGAAAGCAGATTGATCAACAGTAGATTTTTTAGAAGGAATGAGAAATATTACTGTGGAGAGGGTAGGAGGAAGAAGAGGGAGAGGACAGTAGGAATATAAGGTAGGAGGGAAGGGAACCAAACTAGAATTTGGATGCAAAAGAGTCACAATGGGAAGGGCACCGGGCACCTGGCATCAGGAGAGGGGAGTGAACGGGCAGAGTAGAGTGAGCAGTTGTGGGTACAAGGGGGACAGACTAACGCAAAACAGCAAACAGAGTAGAAGAATGGGGTCCAGTCTGGCAAGGGAGAATTTGGGAGCTCCACTACTGTCAAAATTGGGGAGAAGAATCTCTGAGCAGGCAGGAAACGGGATATTCACTTTGTTCCTGTACAGTGCACGAAGGTTGGGGTAGAGCTTACAGTGTATAGCATCAATCTGTACCGAGAAATCAAGATGCCGGTACAGTCAGACCCTGAGGTACTTAAAGGAGAATACATCTTCAATCATAGCACCATCAAGGGTGTGAAATACAGGGAGAGCAATGAGTCGGGTAAGCCTCTGATGGGTGCCAAAAGTCATGGAAACTGTTTTTTTGCATTGAGGGATAGATGGTTAGACTGGAACCAGCATTGAATATTGTCAAAATACAGCTGACTCTGTGAGGGAAGATCATGGGAAGAGGAGTGTGATGCAGAAATAACTGTATAGTCAGTGTACATATGGATGGATGCAGAGGAACAGACAGAGAGAAGGTCATTCAAGAATGGAAAAGAGAATAGGGCCCAGAACAGACCCCTGAGGGACACCTGAGCAGGTAGGGAGTGGTGATGAAATGGAACTTCCTATCTGGACAGCTTGAGACCTTCCCTCAAGATAAGAACGAAACCAACTGACTGCAGAGTCAGAGAGGTCCACTGCTTTAAGCTTGTCCAAAAGGAAGGGGATGTGTCACAGTGTTGAAAGCTTTAGCAAGATCAACAAATATGGCAGAGGTGATCAGTCCCTGGTCCATACCTGAGAGAATGGAGTCAGTAAGCCGGAGGTGGAAATGGAGTGGGATTTCCTAAAACAAGAATGGAAGGAGATGAAGAAGGAGGAGCCAAGGAAGGAGATAGAACGGTAGTTTGCTAGGACTTCAGGGTCAAGGGAAGATTTCTTGAGGGGCCTCACCAGCGCTTCTTTCAGAGCCAGGAGGATTCCCTCCCATTGAGCACCTGGCAATCACCGGCCAACAGCCTCGACACATTCCATTAAGAAATGCATTGGGCTGGGTCCAGTTCACAAGAAGTGTGCTTCAGCTCTAAGATGAACCTAGTCACTTCAGACACCTCCACTGGCCTAAACTCTTCCCAGACAGGTGGAGTGCCTCCGAGACCCTCAGCACGACCACTGCAAGGCGAATGCCTCCCTGGCGGGATCCCCAAACGGATGGCCAACACTCTTGTTAGAGAAAAACAGAGCAAACTCCTCACACAGGGTGGATAACAACGCTTTTCTCAGCTGCAGACAGGCAGGGTGCAGAAGTCTGTCTATAGTTCGAAATAGCCGAGATGGTATATTTCTCCCCCATGGCAATTTCCCTGGACAGGAATTCTACCTTCTCATGGGAAATTGCCCCCTGATACGCCACATAGTGGGCACGTAGGGCCAGTCTATCAGCCTCCAGCCGGGTCTTCCACCAGCAGCACTCCAAGCTCTGACCCTTGGTCTTCATCACCTTGAGGTCCCCATCAAACCAGGGGAACCTCAGGTGGGAAGATCTGGTTTATATACAAACTGATGTGAGAGCATCCAGAGCTATGAAAACCACCCTGTTATAAGTTGCCACTGCCTCTCCAGCACCCATCGCACGTGACGCGTCAACTCGAGATAGGTCAGCTAGCACCAACAGTCCCTCAGGGCACACGCCTCTTAAAGGGCAGAAGCTGACCATCTCCACCAGAGGAGGGGGACTACTGGGGGGGCCCCCCAAACATGAACTCCACAGTACAGTGGTCAGACCAAGCAACCTAAGCAGTCTTGAGGTTATCGACCTCAAGACCCAGCTGGAACACCAGATCGGGTGTGTGGCCGTGCTGGTGGGTCGCAGAAGCAACCGCTTGTGGCAGGTCCAGTGACTGCATCAACTGGAGGAGGTCATTACTGAAGCACAGGATTCTTTGCCGATCCAGGATTGAAGTCCCGAGATTAAACACCAGGGAATTCCCAACACCTGGTCGACAACAGGTCCACTATGTTCTGCAGGAAATCTCCCCCCACCCCAGAAGGGCGGTAAACTAGGAGAATCCTGCAACCTGCACCTGTGCCCCCACGTGCCACAACGCACTCAAAAGATCGGATGTCGCCAACCGGGTGCACCATGAAGCCCAGGCTGGCTTGAAAAACAATGGCCACACCACCTCCCCTGCTATCCGTCCTCGGGCAGTGCACTACGGAGTACCTGGTAGGGACGATAGCCGCAAGAACTGGGCCAGCATCATCGCCAAGCCAGGTCGACAGCGCAAATCAAGTCCTCAAGAATAGCGGTCTTGTTCCTCATTGACCTGGCATTGCAAAGCACCGCCTGAAGAGGATGAGAAGATGTGGCCGAACCTCTAGCTGCCTGCCCACTTGGTCCAATGGGAACCCTGGGTGGAGACCAAACACGTCTGGCCTCTCCCTCGGCTTCTACACCCAGGGCATCCCCATGGACTGGACAACCTCAGTGCAGCTCACCACCCCTCCTCAGCTGCCCTTGGCTCCTTGCAGATCCCTCGCTTCCTAGTAATTCTGACCTCCCTGCAGCGTCTTGCTCGGGTGGCAGAAACAAGGAGGTCAGTAAAGGGGCGAAGGTCGTAGAATCGAGTGGCAGCGTAGGTAATTCTAGCAGGGCCATGGCACCAACACATCTTGCCTGGCTTATTCTAGTCCCCACCAGAATTCAGAAAATTGAAAACACTCCTCACTATCACAACCACCCCCCAACCACTTACCACTTATTCAGAACTAAACCCTTAAAATTAAGTTAAGCCACTAAGAGAAATTTCCTTCATACGCATTTCAAGCATACACACCCTATACACCACCCAAAACAGTTGCCCCACTCACTCTTCTAATACAGATTCCCACCCACTAGAACACTACATCCCAAAACAAACACACACGTCTCCCACAAACCACCCAAAAGTATTCATAGAAATACAAAAAAATTTTGGGAAAATTTCAGAAGTGCTGAAAGGTAAAATAAACTATCTCCAACAGGAGAAACCAGATTAAACATGTAAAAGCAAACAAAGGCTGTACAACTAGCATAAGGCCCAAGTCCAGGTAAATGGGTCTGAAACACCAGCGCAAAGTCTCAAAATGGCACAGAGAACAGTACTTGGATAATTAGCTTTCCAGCAGAAAACTTTTAACAGTTTATTAAGTACAAGTTAAAAATTTCTTCATAAAGTGCAAAGTCAGCCAAAGATGAACCACTCCTCTCACGAATGGTAGCCAGATAAGTTGAAATATAACTCCCACTGAACAGACAGTCAAAAAGCCCTCTCTCACCCGGTTTTAAGGATGGCAAAAGGACTGTTTTAAGAGGAAAAATGGGAGCCAAGTCAGCACACCGGTTTAGCCAGGAGGATCAAGGGGAGAGTCTTTGATCCGGCTGAAGCAGATCCTATCTTGGCCGAGAAGAACTTCAGGCGGTCGCAGAAAAGTACGGGTCACAGGAGGGCCACTCCTCGCACCCTGTAGATGGAACAGACCCAGGACTAGATAGAACAACGGATGACAAGCAGGGTCCTCCCAAGGGGCAGCAAGGCCCTCTCCCTTGCGCTGCTTCAGTTACCCCTGCTGCCTGCCACTGCCCCTCCAGCCAACTCAGTCAAACAGGATCACTCCTCCACTTCTCCACTGATGAAAACACTCGATAAGTGATACTGGGAGCCCTTTGTGTGAGAATTTGTATAGTTATGTTGTTGAAATTATTTGAAAAAGCTATTTGGTACTCAGGGGGTTAAACTTGCCATACAGCACAAACTTCTGCAGGGCTGTCAGCAGGGAGCCATCTTGGGACACTGTTCTGTTTGTGCACCTGCAAGGAAAACTGACAAGAACATGTTGAGAAAACAGGATATCTCTTTAATGAATTCCCAGGCAAAGACTTATAAAAGAGCAGCAATAGTTTTGCTAGTGAGAAGTGAGTCTGAAAAGAGATACCCTCAGTTGAAGGACTCTGTTTTCTCTGTAATGCCTTTGCAAATAGTTATACTGATATGTGTTTTATTTTACTGTTATTGATAATAAAACATTGCGTGCAAATTTTACAACTGCTCCTGGTCTTCCTGTGCTTCCTGACCTGTGCCTCAACGATACAGTACTCCACACCTTCACAAGCTGGTGGCTGTGACTCATTGTAAAGCATTTTCTCATTTGAAATACAGGTACAACAACACATCCCCTTGGCTTTTGCCTGTCACCATTTAGCACCCTGCCTGAGAGCTCTGAATACACCAAAATGTATGTCTGAGCATTTTATGGGGAAGCAGTCTCTTCTATAAACGTTCACTGTGCCCTACCCACCTATATGGGATATGTTATAAGCTGGGAAGTACGGCAGTGACACAGGATCACAGGGCTTCAATAGGGCAGAATCAGGTGTCTTGCCTCCTCCCAGTACTCTTTTCAGCCTCTCTCCATTCCTGGGTTTGTGGCTAATCATGTCAGCATTGTTGACCTCCAACTCCACCAGCCCGAGATACAAATCACATGATAAGGACAGAACTATGTCTTCCTTATGCAGTGTAGAGCCCACCCAAAGGCAACTGTTGCTAACCACAGAGTGAAATGCTGCCCCCCACCCACACACACACGCACACACTTATTTTTAATTATTCTTTCCTTTCTTTGCAATTAGTCTCATTGTTCCCCACCCAAAGGATTGTAGTCTTGTCCAGCCAGAACAGTGGCCAAGCAGCTGCCTTCACTGCCAACACAAATGTGACTCCTCTGTCAGCCGATGCAGGTCATAAATGTCAGACAGCCTGTGCCATTCTCCTTTGGAGCCAAGCATCTCATCTCGGTAGCTCACTTAACCCCTTGGTGGCTTGGGGCTTGCACGCTAACCCAGGCTTTCCAGGTGGTAATGCAGCATGCTGCCACTGTTGTGAAGCCAACCACAGCCCTGCTATTAGATTGAGGCTCTCAGTAATGAGGGGCATTGAAGGACCGTATTTTACACCTCTGCCTCTACCAATATATGGTCTGGACCAATAATGCAGTAGCAGTGGAGATACTTGCCATGCCTGCATCTGGGGGTCACACTTCGAGTCCCGAATGGTACTAAGAGCAGGCAGGAGGAGGAGGAGGAAGGAGTGTCCTCAGTGACGCTTTCCTCCAAAGGGAGGGGTAGGACATCATGGAACGGTAGCCCAAGGGTGTAGTGAAAGCTGTATGTCTCATTACGTGGAGGGTTGAAGACACTTTGGCTGGCTCCTGCACCGACATGGCCTGTGTGCAAGTGTGCTTGCGATGCTCTAGAGCCACATCTCTGTGCGGGGCACGGGGGAAGGGGCAGTGGACATTGGCTAGGGCCACACCCATTTTACCAGGTGTTTCAGACCATCATTGCCTGGATGTAGCACCACATGTATTTATCAGAAGGGGTTGCCCCAACGCTGAGGGAACACTGTGAGAGTTAGCTCTGCCTCCAGGTAAAGAGAGATTGGGGCTGAGAGGTGGAGGTGGGGTTGAAGGGATAAGGCACGGATAAGGAGAATAAAGGATCAATAGAAAAACAACATTGCATTCCAGTGTTTGATCTTTCACATCATTAAGGTGTTGTATTTTATTTGTTTTTATTAATTTTCTAACCATCCTTCACAAGCAGTTACAGTAGGATTCATCATTGAGACGTTCGGCCATACCATGGCTGCAGTGTAACAGATATCAAGCTCTAAATCAAGCTACAGATGATTTAAGTGTAGTTCTACCAAAATACAACCTTCGTTTAACAAATAAGAATTTGCAGCTGTTAAAGGAACGCTACACCCTCTCATGCTGTGCATTTTATCTATTTTTGTCACCAGACTTCATTCCTGTTGTTGTCTAGGATATAAACTGTTGCTTTAGTTTACTTTAACTAGTAGTAGTACCATAGTTCCATGTAACTATCCTGGGGACTCCATTTTCTGGTTGTTGAAATCTGATTGTCCATGAGAGCATATTAATACTATATGTGATGTAACAGCACCTATTTATATTCATGTTGAAAGTAAAACTAACCTGAAATCTATCTGGAAAGATGCACATTAAATGCAGTTTAAGAGAAAAAAAACCTTGGGGGTGCTGTGGAGCACACCTGCCAACAGAACATATTTGGAGAGCGCTGCATAACAAAGATATTTATATAAAAAAATAATATTTAATGCAACCAGTTTGAATTTTTGAGGAAAGCACTGAAATCCTTCATCGACCTGCTTCTTTACGTATTTTTTTTTGATAATGGGCCACTCTATTAAAGGCACTAGGAGTGGATCCAAAACTCAGATGCCAGCAGATCCACGACACGTGGCTGATGTGCAACCCTTGCAGGGGACGGAGCCACCATGGAAGGCCCTCCAGCTGTCAATGCAAGTCATTGATAAGAAAGTTGAATCAATTCTACTTTGAATGACAGAGCAGGAGGTCAAAATTGAAGCCGTAGCTAAAACAGCAGCATCGGCGAATTCACATAACAAAGGCACTGTTGGCCTCAAGTAAAATGATCCAAGAAAACACACAGTTGAGGTGACCGCTGGAGGCCCTGGAAAATGCGCGAGCGGCCCCTAGTGTATGATTAATGGGCTTACGGAAAACTGTGAGGGAGACAATCTCTATCTTTCCTGCAAGATTGGCTCCGGGAGCTTTAAAGCTCAATCCTGATCACCTGCTGAATAGCTTTATTAAAGCTTGCCATATCTCCCAAGGACCGCCGTGAGCAGCAACTTACCTCGACTGTTCTACTGGTGACCGTGAGTACTACGTCCGTGATCACATTTTGCGTGCAGCAAGGGAGTCAGAAGCCCTGAACTTTCAAGATACTACCATTCACATTTTCCCTGACCTATCTTACGCTACACGATCAAGGAGGAACAAATTTGATGCAGTCTGTGCGAAGTTACGGTGTCTGGGGTGACCCACTCCTTACTCATGCCTGCCCATCTGAGGATTCACTACAGCGGACACACTTTTCAATATTCTGATCCAGCTGAAAAATGCAGAGGCCATAGCCAGAGAATTTTAATCGGTCTGAACGTCGGAATCATCGGACTCAGAAGAAACCTGAATGGAGTAGCATTCGGCAACTACTGTTTATTCTAAGTAAGGTTCCGCTTGGATTTAAAAACTTTTAACTACAACCTCTGGCATTTATTGTTGACCTACAGAGATGAGTTGCTCTTCAAAGATGTTTTTCCAACAGTTGCTCTTATACTTGCTGTTACTGCCTTGATCATACTTCTCAACTGTCCCTGATTTTTCAGGTACGTCCCTGAATTTGTCTCAAAAAAGTTCCTCTGTCCTTCTTAAAATTTCTGTTATTGTTTACTCAGCACTAAAGGTAGAAGTAGGCACTAGGCCCATCGAGTCTACCATCCCACCCATGTGGGCTATGTAATATTTAATCCCATAATGTATCTATCCAATCTGTTTTTAAACTGGAGCTTATTTTCTGAATAAACAATTTTTTGAGGTAAGCTATTCCATAGTGTGGTAGTTCTAATTGTAAAATAATTTTTCCTTTTATTTGTGTTTGCCATCAGAACCACTAACTGCTTTGTATTATATCTCAATTTTTCAGGTTTGTGCATATGATATGTTACAATCCATCATTAAATCTTTAGCAATCAATCAATCAAAATCTTTATTTTACCAGGCAAACATCATTGAGCAACGCCATTTTCAAGATGGACCTGGACAGAACATGTAGTCATAAATTACATTGGACAAAAGGCAAGGGTAAAATAGCATAGAATTACAGAGACTAAGTGATACAATCAGCAGGACTAGACAAGATATTTACATTGTATAAACATTTAATTTCATTGGTTAATGCCAGATTAAATGGTGCAATCAGTAGGACTAGGCATAATATTTACAGTGTATAAACATTTCGTTGGTCAATGCTAGACTAAATGATACAATCAGCAGGACTAGACATAATATTTACAGTATATAAACATTTCAGAGGTCTTGTGCTGGTTGAGATAACTGTACTCAAGTATAAGTATACAAGCCTAAAGCAATAGAGGAGGGAGGAGGGAAGATAGTACAACACCGGATGTTAGGATGGTGACCGTGGAGGAAAATAGGGCAGGAAAAAGGTATGGAGAAAAGTACCAGTAATTGAGGAGGTATAGAAGCCTAGAAAATGCTGGGACACTAGAGCGGTTTTTAGAGCATGAGCTATGAAGGTAACTGGGGGAGAGTAAGTTGAGAAGCCTAGAGTGCTGGTTCAGAGAGAGCAGATTTTCACAGCATATACCTGATAGGCAAGGCCACTGTTTTTCGGTTTTACAGGAAAATCTGGTAAAATTCGAATTAGAGCTGCCTGAAAACCGGTAAAAACGAAGATTTCATGGAATCTGGCATTTTCTATCAGATTAGTAAATCTATAAAAAAGTCTGTTTTTCTTTTAATTCCTTCCTGTACTATTTTCAGTTTGCTTTATTTAATGCTCTGTATATTAAGCCTTCTTTAATTCTGATTATTTATGCACATACTAAAAGAATGACAACAGAATCCTGCTAAAATCCGGAAATTAGAGTAACAATCACCGGTGAAATTCTGGAATCTTAAGTCTTGAAAACGGAATTTAATTGTTTTAATCACCGTAAATCAGTGGCCTTGCTGATAGGTAACTCCCAACATATTAAATAATAGTAACAATTCCCCCTGTCTTCTTGTTCATAAGTCAAATAGTTGTAATTCTTTAAGTCTGTCTTGATAGGGCATATGACTAATTCTTTTAAGGAAAACTACACCAAAACTTGAAAAATATATGTTGTGCAGAGTGTTTTAATTTGTATGTGAAGTTCTAGTGTTTCCTTCCCTCTGACCGGTATTAGGAGTTTTTTCCAAATTAGCCTGCTAGCTTTATGCTAGTTTTACAACCCCTGGGATCTTCATACCTGATAAGCGTAATTGTATTTCTTGTTCCCACAGTGCATCTTGTCTCATGTGACTGTGATGTAAGAGAGACCAACATTCAGCAACACACATGCCAAACAAACTAAATATCTTGGAAGCTTTACAAGCTGCACAAAAATTACCAGCAGCAAAGTTTTTCAGGACAGTAAAACCTTTAGGAAGAGGGTGGTCACCAAGCTGAATTCCTACAGATTTTAAAATATAGCATCTCTATTGTTGTGAACTGATTGTAATGCAGTGCTTTTGCTGGATTTATGGGCTCTGCTACATCACCATCACATGTAACAAGATGCATTGTAGGACAAAGAAATGCAATAAAACTATTTGATATGGAGATGTCCAGGGTCGGAAACTACCCTAAAGCTAAGCAGGCTAATTTAGGAAAACTCCTAATACCAGTCAGAGGGAAGGAAACACTAGAACTTCACATACAAATTAAAACACTCTGCACAGCATATATTTTTCAAGTTTTGGGTGTAGTTTTCCTTTAATCAATTTAGTAGTTTTTCTTGTGCTTTTCAATGAGTTTTATATCCTTTGCAAGAAAAGGAGCCCAGGAAGGAGGAAGCATAGTCCAGATGTGGCCTTATATCGTGGCAAAATGCACACATCATGTCTGGATGTAAAAGCTCTTCTAATTGATGAGAATATTCTATTTGCTGTTTGAGCTGCCTGTCTACAGTGGTCTCTTACTGAAAAGTATTATTTATAATGATACCCAAGTCTTTTCTGTTTGAACTTGCTTTAATGGGGTTCCATTCAGGAAAGACTGGGTAAGAGGATTATTTACACCTAATGCATGATAGCGCATTTTGCTGTGTTGAACTCCATCTTGTTTTGGACTACCCAGTTTCCAAAGCTACTGTGTCCTTCCTAAAGTTTTCTATTTTATTATCAGTATCAACATCCTGACCGAGTTTGTATCATTAGCAAATTTGCTGAAGGATCCAGTTATTCCTTTATGTAAGGCAGAGACGTATATTCTAAGTAAAATTGGGCCCAACCCAGAGCCTTGTGGCACCCCACGGGTCACCTTAACTGGTTCTGAGATGGTATTAGTTATCCTGACAACTTGGGTTCTATTAAGCAACCAAGCCTGTATCCATTTAATAATTTTAGGTTCAATTTTTAGTTCAATCAGTTTATCATTCAAGATACCATGAGACCTTGTCGAACGTCTTTTTGAAATCTACAAATAATATATTCACTGGTGTTCTTTTATCTAAGTGACCACTCACTTTTTCGTAAAAACTAATCAGGCTAGTAGAACAAGATCTACCTGCCATAAAGCCATGTTGTTTCATATCCATTAGGTTATTCTGTTTCAGGTAGTTTTCTATTCTATTTTTAAGAATTCTTTCCATCATTTTACAACTGACAGAAGTCAGGCTGATAGGACGATGGTTATTTGTATTATTTCTGCTTCCTGATTTATGAATAGGCATCACTAAAGCTTCCCTCCATTCTTCTGGGGTAGTACCTATATGCAATAAGATATTATACATTAGTTTAAGGTGAAGTGCCACTGATGCTAACATTTTTAAGAACATTGGGCTGATTCCAACAGGCCCTGGGTACTATGCTCTTTGAGTTGTTTTATTGAGGCAATAGTCTCCTCTAGACTTATTTCTTGTATTTGCAGGTTATCAATTATATTATTATTTAGTGAATCTTTATCCGAAAAAACTGATGCTAAGTAATTGTTAAATGCATTGGATATTTCCCCGTTTTCATGTATTTCAACACCATTAACAACCAGTTTGTGAATTGAATTATCCCTGTATTTGTTATTATTAACATAGGCATAAAACGCTTTTGGATTTTTAATTACAGCCAGTCTTCATTCAGTTTTTCTTCTCTCAGATTTTATCATACTTTTGTTTTGTTTTTTTCAATTGTTCCCTATACTTTATTTGATTTATAGTATTAGGGTATTTTTTCATCTTTTTAAACGCTTGTTCTTTTATATGTATCTGTTGCCTAATTGAATTAGTTAACCATAGTTGAACATTGCCTTTCTTGTTATGAATCTTTTTAATCAGAATGTACAGTTTTTCCAGCCCAGTCAGAATTTATTTGAATAATGCCCAGCATTCATTGATATTTAATTCTGAGAACATAGTGATCCAGTCATACCCATTTATTGCTTTGTTAATTTGGTCATATTTCCCTTTATTATAGTTATACCAAAAATCAATATATTTTTTAACTATTTTGTTTTTATTCAATTCAATTAGTACAATATTGTGATCGCTACTGCCTGATTGTCCCATTAAATCAATGGTGATTGTATCCAGAGGGAAATTTGTCAGTACTAGATCTAGTATGTTATTTTCTCTTGTTGGAACCTTTACCAGTTGTTCTAAATCCGAAATAATGCATGAATCGAGAACCAGTCCCTCCTGGGTAGTTCTTGCTATTAGATTATCCCAGTCAATACCAGGCAGATTGAAATCTCCTGCAATCATAGTATCAAAGCTTTCAGTAAGCTGATTAATTTCATCCATAAGCAATTTATCCTGGTCGAGACCTGACGCTGGGGGTCTTTAATAATTTAGAAAATGGCAAGAAAGAATTCTCAACCCTGACTGGCTGTCACTGCCTCCAAGCTGGGCATTTTTTTTTCAATAGATGCCCAGCTAAAAATAAGTACCAGCCAAAGTGGGACTTCACAAGGTACACTTCTACCCTGCTGCCCAACCTACTTCCTCATTGGTTGAAGGCAGCTGATGAAATTTAAAATCACCGCCATGTTTTTCTCTCGCTTAGCGAGAGACTAGTGCCCCCTTCCCCAATTAACTTTCCCTCAGTAGCAGCTAGCAGTAAATAAAATAACACAGATTTTGTGGTCAGGAGAGTGAAAACAGCCATTTTGTTTTAAAACGGCACCACTTTCCTGACTGCACTTTTTCTTACCGCACTTGCACAAGGAAGCTGTCCCCAAAGCCGTCACTCGCATCAGCTGTATCCTTCACGTGCCATTTAAAAAAAAAAAACAGGAAAATAGTAAATTAAGCACAATACAAATACCCCCACACTCTCATTTTAAAAAGAAATACATTTTATACCTCACAACTCTCCCTCACAGCAAGTACAAGATCCACTTCCAGCATGTGAAAGGTTGTGAGGTCAACATACAGCTTCTGACTTGCGACCACAACAAAATAAAAGCAGCCCGAAGTAAGCAGTCTCCTCCTCGGTCACGCTCATTCTCCCAAAAGCGCATAATTGCATACCGGACTTTCTTCTCCTTATCCAGTATTAAAAGAAAGGGGCATAAAAAAGAAATATATTTTCAGGCATAAAGTTAAATACACTTTGCTGCCAAACGCGCTCACTTTATTTTACACTTTGCTGCAAAACACGTTCACTCTGTCTTTTCTTCCTGTTGTGATCAGTATGGCAACTGCTGCTGGCCAAAAAACAAAGCAAAATTAGTAAACGCAAAGTAAATTAAACACACTCTGCATGGGGAGGAGGTATTAAACAGACTGCTGTGGGACTATGGGTGGATGTAACGCTATAGCTCATCCTGGCAAAGGAACTATTTTAATACAAAACTAATCTTCAACTATCAACAATTTTTTTATTGAATTTTTTTCTTTATTTTTTTAAACAGTGGCCATTTTCTAAGTGCAATAATACTCTCCAGGGTGGGTGGTTTGGGCAATACCAGACCTTCCGCTTATATGTTCATTACGCTGGGCGGTCCGTATTGCCTAATACTGCCCACCCTGTCAGGTTTTATTGCTTACTTGTAACTTAAGAAATGCTTTTCATTGGGTTGATTATTTGAACATATATACCCTTGAGCAGTCCATTCTCTGAATAAGGTAGAGGGTATTCTGATGTCATGATTGTATTTTTAATATACATACAAACTCCTCCTCCCCTTCTATTTGGTCTATTCCTGGAAAATAATGTATATCCTGGAATGGCATTATGCCAGTGTGATGAATCATCCCACCATGTCTCGGTGATTGCAGCTATGTCAGCCTGGTGGCATTGCATCAATTCAGCTAGTTCAGTTATTTTAACTATATTTAAAATTCTAGTATTTGTTGCTAGGGTTTTATACTTGTTTTTTAAGTTAAGTATACTGATGACTGGGTTTCCCTTTTTGGCCCCTGCAGTCTAGTTTAAAATGTCTTGAATTGTTTTTGATATGGTTTTACCCAATACCGAGGCTCCCTTTTTATTACGGTGGAGACCGTCCGATCTGAACAGCTCTAAGTCAGTGGAAAACCTTTCCCAATGTGTAATGCATTTTATACTGTTTTGTATAGTCCATCTTCTAAGCAATCCATTGGCCTTCTTTATTTTGGCTTGTTTGTTAAAATTAGCCTTGGGCAAGATTTATATGCAGTATTCACAGCCTAGTGTTTTCAGAGTAGCAGCTGTTGCTGTAAATCAGATTTAATTGTCTCAATAGGGAACATATTAATATAATTAGTACCGACATGTAACACTACTAGTGGGTTTTGTCCTGCATTTCCTACTATGGCTGGGAGCATTCTGTCCAAATCCCTAATCCAAGCCCCCTATAGCTTGAGCATGTTATGTATTCCTTATTATCACCACAGATGTACCTATTTGAGTATTTAAGAATTGGATCACCCAACACAAATATCTGTCTGTGGTTAGCTGTGTGTGGTTGATTAGTCTCCATAGTTTCATTTGGTTGAATTTGTTCTTGAGCTTGTGTTACATTTATTGCATTATTGCTCTCACATATCCCTGTAACCTGATAGTGAGCTTCTTCACCATTTTCTCCTATTCCTACATTTTCTTCCTTCTCCTCCTCTGCAGTTGGTTCAGCTATGGTCAGTACATCGATTGGTTCAGTTGATACTGTTTCTAAATTATGAGTACAGGTGTTACCACAGTCATGGTTATTGGTGTTATAATCATGTGCTTCATCACTTGTTTAGTCAAATCACAGCAGAGAGAGTGAGGGAAGCCCTCAGCTCCCTTAAGACGGAGAAAGCACCGGGGCCGGATAAATTACATCCTAGAGTGCTGAAGGAACTTGCAGATGTCCTGGCGAAACCCCTGGCAGAGCTTTTCACCATCTCTCTGAGGACAGGGTGGATGCCCCAAGACTGGAAGGTGGCGCATGTAGTGCCTATCCACAAGGGGGGATCAAGGGAGGTGGCAGGGAACTACAGGCCTGTCAGCCTGACATCGGTGGTGGGCAAGGTGAGGGAGGGCATTGTCAAGGAGAGGCTAGGGGGACCCGGATAAGTCAGGGTGCCTGGACGATAGACAGCATGGATTCATCCCGGGGAAATCGTGTCAGACAAACCTGGTGGAGTTCTATGACTGGGTGACAAGTGCCTTGGACCTGGGTAGACCAGTGGATGTCCTCTTTCTAGACTTCAGCAAGGCATTTGACTCTGTTCCTCACGTGGGCCTGTTGGATAAGCTAGGAGAAATGGGGGTGGGAAACCAGATGATCAGATGGATAGGCAATTGGCTCCAGGACCGGACCCAGAGGGTCGTAGTTGGTGGGATAGTCTCATCCCCAAGGAGGGTCATTAGTGGGGTCCCACAGGGATCAGTCCTTGGGCCCCTTCTGTTCAACGCCTACCTATCTGACATAAGGACAGGAATCAGGAGTGAGATGAGTCTCTTTGCAGATGACTCGAAACTGGGGGCCGTGGTGGATGGGGAGGAGGGGAGGGTGGCCCTGCAGGGGGACCTGGAGGCTCTGGAAAGATGGTCTAGAAAGTGGAAGCTGAGGTTCAATGCAGGGAAATGCAGGGTACTCCACCTGGGGGCCAGAAACCCAGGCCAAGTGTACACCCTGGGGGGAATACTACAAGTCTCAATGGCTGAGAGGGACCTGGGGGTGGTGGTGGATGTCAAGATGAACAACTCTGAGACTTGTAGGAGGGCAGCAGCCAAGGCCAACAGGATGCTGGGATGCATCGCTAGGGGGATCACCTCCAGAAGGAGGGAAGTGATACTCCCTCTGTATAACTGCTTGGTGAGGCCGCACCTGGAGTACTGCGTGCAGTTTTGGAGGCCACACTTAAAGAGGGACATTAACCTCCTGGAGAGGATCCAGAGGAGGGCAACCAAAATGATTTGGGGCTTGGGGGACAGGACCTATGAGGAGAGGCTCGAAGAGCTAAATATGTACACATTGGAAGAGAGAAGGGACCGGGGGGACATGATAGAGGTCTTCAGGTACATGAAGAGGGTAAATGGGGGAGGAACAGTCAGGGTGCTTCAAGGAAGGAGGAAGGGACCACTAGAGGGCATGGGTGGAAGCTGGAGGGGGAAGATTCAGGGAGAAAGGAGGAGGTGCTACTTCACTGAGAGGGGTGGTGGAGCCATGGAATGCACTACCTAGGGGCTGGTGGAGGCAGAGACAGTGGAGGGGTTCAAGAGGGGGTGGGACAGGTACAGGGGAAGGGTTCTGGAAGCAAAATCCAATGCAGCAAGAATATCCGGAACTGGGAAGGGAGAAGTCAGAGAAGGCGAGGGGGACAACAAGGTCAGCACCCAGGGTGGGGGCTGACCAAACGAGCAGACACGAAAGATCATTAGGCCTATTCTGCTGGCATTTTAGTATGTTAGTAAATATGTCATATCTATTCTGAAGTGGTAGATTGAACTCCATACATCTACGACCTTTCTTATTTTGTTTCCTAGTATTCCAACAGGACTTCACTCATCTTCCTCTTCACTGCTTTCATCCCTGTTATGCTTTTGGGACTCCCCCTGGGATCTGTTTACTTGCTGCAGGGTGTGTTTTTAATGCTGGCTTATGCCTTGATGTTGCCTGTTTGTACTCCTGTGCACTTGCCTGCAATTCAGTTAAGGCTTTTTATCTATCTAAAATCTGCATTTTGAGCAGTGATATCTTTGCACTGTAGATAGGGGGGTTGATATTAGTCCTTTCACAGAAGAAAGGGTTCTGAAATAACTCTTAAAACTGAAGGTGGATAAAGCAATGGGCCTGATGGGATTCACCCAGAATTCTAAAAGAACTAAGGGAGAACTAGTAACACCACTGACTACCCTTTTAATAAATCATGGGAGGATGGGGTGGTACCTGAGGACTGGAGGAGGGCAGATGTGATTCCCCTTCACAAAAGTGGGAGCAAGACAGAGGCAGGAAACTACAGACCTGTCAGTTTGACCTCAGTGGTATGGAAAATGATGGAATCACTTCTGAAGGGAAGAATTGTTGAGTACCTAGAGGCCAGTGGGGCACAGGACCCAAAGCAGCATGGATTCACAGCAGGAAGGTCATGTCAGACAAATCTAATTGATTTATTTGACTGGGTGACCAAAGCAGTAGACCAGGGAGGGGCTGTGGACATGGCCTACCTAAACTTTAGCAAGGCATTTGACACAGTCCCGCACAAAAGATTAATAAACAAATTAGCCAGCCTGGGAGTGGGTCCCAGGGTGGTAGCCTGGTAAAACACTGGTTGGACAACAGGACACAGCGGTAATAGTAAATGGAGTCCACAGGAAGAAAGGAGGGTTACTAGTGGGGTACCACAGGGTTCAGTACTAGGGCTTTTTTAATGTCTTTATAAGTGACACTGCAGAGGGACTGAAGGGAAAGTATGTCTTTTGCAGATGACACAAAGATCTGCAACAGGGTTGATACACAAGTTGGAATTGGAAAGGATGAAAAGGGGCTTGGCAAGGTTGGAGGAATGGTCAAATGTATGGCAGCTTAGATTCAATGCAAAGAAGCGCAAAGTAATGCACCTGGGAAATAACCCAGGGGAAGAGTACACAGTGAGGGTTGAGATACTTACAACAACAGAAATGGAAAGGGACCTGGGGGGTAATCATATCAGATGACCTAAAGGTGGGCCAGCAATGTGAGATGGCAGTAAGGAGGACTTGGGGGATACTGGGGTGCATAGGGAGAGGCATCACCCATAGAAAACAGGAAGTTGTTGGCCCTCTGTACAGACAGTTGGTAAGACCACATCTGGAGTACTGTGTACAGTTCTGGAGACCCCATCTCTGCAAAGACATAGACAGGGTGGAGGCTGTCCAGAGGAGGGCAATCAAAATGATGCAGGGTCTGCATCAGAAGACATATGAAGAAAGACTAAAGGAACTAAAGATGTATAGCCTCGAGGAAAGGAGGGAGAGGGGGGACATGATAGAAATGTTCAAATACCTCAAGGGAATCAACAAAGTCCAAGAGGGTAGCATCTTTCAGAAAAGAGATGTAAAAACAAGGGGCACAATTTGAAGATGGGGGGCGGCTCAGAGGTAATGTGAGGAAGTATTTCTTCACAGAGAGGGTTGTGGATACATGGAACAGCCTTCCTGAGGAGGTCAGAAGTCAAAAACGGTGGGGAATTCAAGAATGCATGGGACAGACATAGGGCAATTCTAGGTGGGGGTAGGAGGAAATAGGCTGTTGGTTAACTAGGATCTGCAGCTTATCCGTTAGGTAGGAAATGGGCAGACTAGGTGGGCCAGCGGTCCTTATCTGCCGTCAAATTCTATGTTTCTGTGTTCGTGCACTGCTCACATTTTAAACCTCATATCTTGCTTGACAATCTAGACAGAATTTGTTGCATAAAATACACATCATGGCAACTTCCCAGAACTGAGGGTTATAGTGCCCTCATGGATATTCATTGTCACTGGTCCTAGCTGCATATATTTCGTCTAGGAAATAAAGCCGTCTCACCCAAGGTCCCAGCAGTCCACAGCGGACACAGTAGACACTGCCGCAGAGAGACGCTGCGTTCCGCATGCATTCAAACGCGGCGCCGCCCCGCTCACATGGAGCTGCCATTTTGCATTGCTAGACCAGGAAGTAGTGTGGTGTCACTTCCTGTCTAGCAAGACAGCACCTCGCTCAAATGTTTGCAAATATCCCTGATACCTTACCCCTCTTCATACAGAGGACTTCAAAATAAAAAATGCACTGTCCTTTACTTGGCAAGTGCCTGTGAACAATAAAAACAGTTCAGTGGACGTTAGTCTGATACTCCGTGGAGCTGGGTGGCCTCCACAGTCCCAGAATGCCCTCATTAGTCTACTCATACAGTGCTAGAAGAAGTCCCTGTTGCCAGGCAACAGAAGCAAACAGGGACCCAAACACCTCTGACCAGAAGCACGCACAAAGTTTGTACCACACTGATTTACGCAGAGCAGGCAGTCTTTCTACAGCCACTGCCTCAGTCTTAATCTAATTCCCGCACCGTTGGGGTGCTTCTTTATAGTGCTAGACCAGAAAGTATTGTGGTGTCACTTCCTGTCTGGCGAGACAGCACTCTCTTCAAACGTTTGCAAATATCCCTGGTACCTTTACCGCCTCTTCATCCAGAGGACTTCTAAATTAAAAATGCACTGCCCTTCACTTGGCAAATGCCTATGAACAATAAAAACAGTTCAGTGGACGTTAGTCCAGTACTCCGTGGAGCAGGGTGACCTCCACAGTCCCAGAATGCTCTCACTAGCATAGAGAGTACTTGTACAGTGCTAGCAGAAGTCCCTGTTGCCAGGCAACAGAAGCAAACAGGGATCTAAATGCCTCTACCAGAGGCACGCACAAAGTTTGTACCACACTGATTTACACAGAGCAGAGCAGGCAGGCTTTCTACAGCCGCTGCCTCAGTCTTAATCTGAACAGTGGGATTGTAAGCACAAAATAATGTTAAACACTGTTACAGACTACAGTTCCTTAGAAAATGCTTCTTACACTATTGCCCTTATTCGATCAGCTTTCTGAGTGAATATTTACCAATTTTATGATGTGTCCCTGATTTTGAGTCTTTGTCCCTGATTTTTTAAGCCTGTTCCCTGATTTATGAGGCAAGAGGTTGAGAGGTATGGTTTTTGATTGGCATTAGTTTTATCTATTAATTTGGAGTGGATGACAGTGTCTTCCCTTATGGTGCTGCCTCGTGGCACAGAAGGGCGAGTGCCTCTTAGTTAAATAATTAAGGATAGCTACTGTTCAGCATCATCCCATAAAGTTGTACCTCTTAGTTCAAAGGTCAGGCTCTCAGTTTTTCTGATCAAAATGATACCAGATCTGTTATTAAATGTATTTTGGTTATAGTACAGAATTTCTCTTACAAATGCTACCAGTGTAATAGAATCCATGTTGGTTGGGGGTCATATCAACACAAGCTGTTGTGCATAATATGTTTGAAATGCTCTTGCCTTTTTCTAGGTGACCACCCAAAATCTGTCAGCTGCAGCATTTCTTGGGACTATCTTTGAACTTTATTATTTCTGTTCGGTGTCAGTGGCTCAGTAGGTAGCACACACCTCCTCTGAGGCCGGGAGATCAGAGGGCTGTGGGTTCAGTTCCCATCTAGCACTTGGGTTAATATCCCACTACTGACACTGTAGTGTAGCATGAGAGGGGTGCTGCACTTCTGAGGCGAGATGTTAAACCGAGGTCCCATCTGCCTGGATTGGTGGTAGTTCAGGTGGATGCTAAAGATCCCATGGCATTTACCGAAAAAGAGTAGGGGAATTTCCCCGGTGTACTGGCCAAATTTCTCCCATTCACTAAATAAATACCACCAATAGCTTAATCTGGTTCAGTTTCAGTTGCTTACTATCTGTATCCCCCCTCTTCCCGGTCACCCCTGAAAAAGGGACTTCTAGACCCAGTGGGCTTACCAGGCCAGCAAAATTCAATAAATAAATAAATTTCTTGAAATACCTCCATTTCTGTCATAAATCCTTGAAATGTCTGTATATTGTTCACCTGAACCTATGTACAATCCTTATAACCTTGAAATGTATATTTTTCTCTACCTGAAGCGATGTACAATTTTTCCCAGTTTGAAATTGTCTCCGTATTTCCCTGTACTGTCCTGGGTCGCACCCGAAAATAGGTACCTGTTTTTTGTCTAGTGTGCTTACCTGGTTAACAAAAGCTAAATAAATAAATAAATATTCATAAAACAGATTGTATAGACTAATATAATTCTGATGCATTGGATGCTTCCTTCAGTAATGTGATCTCTTGCATGAGAATGCTATATGTTGTTTTTTCAGTAAAACAATAAAATATAAGTATAAAAAAAAGAAAACATCTGCACTACAACTCCTAAAAGTTTACAAAACTAACTGACGGTAAATGTTATATTTCATACCTTGCTGCAACTTGTTTTGCTGAACTCTAAACAGATTACACTACTGTAGCACTCTCTACCTTGAGATTAGTGGGGGTACACTGTGGAGTGCAGCTGCCCAGTTACAGGCCTTTTTAGATCATGCCATCTCTCTCCAGCACTGCGTGATCTGCACTGGCTGCCGGTGAAGTGGCGTATCTCATTTAAAGTGAGTTTGTTAGCCTACAAAACTCTACGCAGGCCGGGCCCAGACAGCTGGCTGAGCTTCTGCATCTACACATCCCCGCTTGCCCACTTTGCCCCGCTGGTGAGGGCCTTCTGGTGGTTCCAAGGGCCAGATTAAAGACTTCGGGGGACCAGGCTTTTGAGGTAGTGGGATTGGAATTTTTTGCCCAGAGCCTTGGTGGAGGCCTTTGAGAGGGCTTGTAAACATATTTATTTCAAGAACCATTTAGGAATATTAGTAGCTTTTACCCTGAGCACATCTTAAATTGTCTTATTGTGTTGTATAAGGTATATATAATTACTGGGTTTCCCTTTTCACATAGGAAACTGTGAGCGTAATTGTAAGTAATAAAGCGTTTATTACTGTAAACACACCTACGGTTTCCTTCATTGTCTGCATGCGCCCGCCGCAGTTTCTCACTTCATGACCGCCTTTCGCTGCTTCTTGCCAAACTGCTAACGGAGACTGAACCGCCGCTCAGACTCAGCGATAAGTAATTAAGAAACAAAACAAAATGTATCACAGTGTCTTAAAAAATTAACTTTCGTCTGCCCACAAAATAAAAACATACAACTTTTAAATAAAGAAACACGACCACAGACTGCGTGCTGTGCTGTACCGAACCGGACCGCGGCCGCATAGCAGCTTCTCTTTATTTTGTATAATTGCTGAGGGGAAAAAGGGAAACCGAGCAATTATATAAAATAAAATATGGGGTGGTGGTTAAGTTTGAAGTTTATACACACACTGAGGGGGTTAGATGCTTTCACAAACCCCTCGAGCTTCGCTCTTGGGGTTTATGTAGCATCTAACCCCTCAGGTGTGAGTAAACTTCTCATTACACACACCACCCCATACTTCATCCTATTTACAGTTATTTATCTGCTATTTATTCCTGTAGTTTTAAAGCAGTTGGGTTATCTGTATTTATGGTTTTATGTGTTGCTGTTGTGGTAGTGGTGTCCTGGACCTCTGGGGAATGGCGCCATAAATAAAGACTACTACTGCTGCTGTGCACACAGGCATACTATAGAATCTGAAGGCTGCTGACACATTGTTTCCTCAGGCACTGCAGATGAACTGGGGGAAAGATATGCCTTTTTGCAGATGATACCAAAATCTGTAATAGGGTGGACAGTCGGAACGGAAAGAATGCGTAGGGATCTTGGGAAATTCGAGGGTGGTCAAGAACATGGCAGTTGGAGTTCAATGCCAAAAGTGCAAACCATGCACCTAGGGCATAGAAACCCTGGAACTAAGTATAGGTAGGAGGAAAGGTACTGTCCATAACTAAGCAGGAAAGGAACCTCAAAGTTATCATATTTGATGACCTCAAAGTGGCAAGACAGTGTGACAAGGCAGTGATTAGGGCCAGTGCAATGCTAGGATGCCTTAGGAGAGGTACCGCTAACAGGCAGAGGGAGGTGGTATTGCCACTCGTATCGCTTACTGGTGAGACTCCACCTGGAGTATTGTGTCCAGTTCTGGAGGCCACACCTCAGAAAGGACATGGGCAGGCTGGAGGCAGTCCAGAGGAGGGCAACTAAAATGGTGCAGGGGTTGCAAGAGCCCTATGAGGAGAGACTTACAGATCTTAACATGTACGCCCTAGAGGAGAGGAGACAAGAGGGGACATAATAGAAACCTACAAGTACCTCATGGTGGTGAACAGGGTGCAGGATGGGAGTCTCTTTCAAATGAGGAAGAACACTAGGACCTGAGGGCAAATGATAAAGCTGGAGAAGGGCAGAAGTTTAAGAAGAGTGTGAGGAGGTAGTACTTCCTTGAAAAAGTGATTGGCACCTGGACTAGACTGCCAGCAGATGTGGTGGAGTCAAAAACAGTAGGGGGGCTTCAAGCACGCATGGGACAGACATAGGGGAATATTAGGCTGGGAGAAGGGAGGGTTGCCAGAGACCAGTTAAGGTCTGCAGGGACCAGCCGAGCAGACGGGGTGGGCCAGGCGGTCCTTTTCTGCCAACAAATTCTCTGTTTCTGTATGCTAATGCAGCTTTCATGAACAATGAGATTTCAGCAACCAGAAATTGGAGACCCCCTGGATAGTTAGAAGAGACTAATATGGAGAGTGAAAATCAACAAACATGTATCCCAAACCGCTACAGGAAGAGTTGACTGTTGGAAAGGAAACACATTACAAATACAATTTACAAGACATGAGGTGTAGTACTCCAGGAATCTGTGCGTTGCCTATGTGGCTGCAGGCCCCCAAGGCATTTTACTGGAATGGAACTTTTAGGGAGCTCCTGGATTCCTACTAAAACCCATCCCATGAGAGCTTGCTTCCTTTGGGGTTTGTTTTGTCATGTTGATATGTGCTCATTGATTATTCAAGCATTTACCCTCCCCCAACCTTTGTCTCCCTCTTGAGGTTTACATCCCACAAAGATGTGTGAACCCAGTTTGCATTATTATCACATCTTTTAAGATTTTACATTTGATAACAGAAGTAGTTTGTCAGGCAGATTAGAGCAGGCATTGAACCTTGATAAGATCATGTGGTCAGAGTAAAGCACCAAAACTGGCATAAAGTTTGACGTGACTTGCTGACGCTTGTAAAGTGTTTTATCATAAAGGTAATAAAAGATCATACATAAACTAGAGTTCTGTTACTCTACTGTGTGTGTGTGTGTGTTCAATAGACTAACCTTCATCGGTTCGAATCTGAACACAGATCAAACCATTGACGCTACTCACTGCTTAACCTTCAGTAAGTCACGTGACCTCCTTTTGCATTAGTACCAAGAAGGTGGCCTTGATGGCAGCTTAGTAAATGAAAACAAGACATGTACAAGGTGGGCTCAGTGGTGGCTGAGAGTAAAACAATGCTTATGGAAGGCAGGCTCTGTGATGATTAAGAAAATAAAAACGTGTATAGAAGACGGGGTCGGTGATGATTAAGTAAATAAAAACAATACATAAGGAAGGTGGGCTCGGTGGTGGCTGAGTAAATAAAAACAACGCGTATGGAAGGCAGGCTCAGTGGTGGCCGAGTAAATAAAGGCAACGCTTATGGAAGGTGAGCTCAGTGGTGGCCGAGTAAATAAAAGCAACGCGTAGGGAAGGTGTTCTTGTTGGTGGCTGAGTATATAAAAGCAATGCGTATGGAAGGCGGGCTCGGTGGTGGCTGAGTAAATAAAAGCAACACGTATAGAAGGCAGGCTCGGTGGTGGCTGAGTAAATAAAGGCAACATGTATTGAAGGCAGGCTCGGTGGTGGCTGAGTAAATAAAAGCAACACGTATGGAAGGCAGGCTAGGTGATGGCTGAGTAAATAAAAGGCACATGTATGGAAGGCGGGCTCAGTGGTGGCTGAGTAAATAAAAGCAACATATGATGGAAAGTAGGTTCGGTGGTGGCCGAGTATATAAAAGCAACGCATGTGGAAGGTGGGCTCAGTGGTGGCCAAATAAAATAAACTGCTTATGGAAGGTGGGCTCGGTGATGGCTAAATAAATAAAAACACATATAGAAGGCAGACTCAGTGGTGGCTAAAACAGATGAAAAACGTGCATATGGAAGGTGGGTTCGATGGTGGCAGAGTAAATAAAAGCAACACGTGTGGAAGGCAGGCTAGGTGATGGCTGAGTAAATAAAGGCAACATATATGGAAGGCGGGCTCAGTGGTGGCTGAGTAAATAAAAAGCAACACGTATGGAAGGCAGGCTCGGTGGTGGCCGAGTAAATAAAAACAACGCGTATGGAAGGCGGGCTCAGTGGTGGCCAAATAAATAAACCACGTATGGAAGGCGGGCTCGATGATGGCTAAATAAATAAAAAAAACACACATACAAAAGGCGGACTCAGTGGTGGCTAAATAAATAAAAATCATGCATATGGAAGGCGGGCTCGATGGTGACTAAGTTATTTACTTAAAAGAGATTTGCTAGGAAAGACATACTAACCTATAAAGCTTGTTTCCAGATGCATCCTGGGGTAAATTAAAATAACATATAGAAGCGAGGCTCAGTGGTGGCTAAGCAAATAAAAACAATGCATATAGAAGGCGGGCTTGGTGGTGGCTGAGTAAATAAAAACACGATAGAAAGCGGGCTCGGTGGTGGCTAAGTAAATAAAATCTCATAGAAGGCAGGCTCTGTGGTGAGTTAACTAATTAAAAACAGCACATATGGAAGGCTGTCTTGGTGCTGACTTAAGTAAATAAACAACACATAATAGAAGTGGTCTTGCTGATGGCCATGTAAATAAAACAACACATGGAAGGCGGGCACGTGGTGATTAAGTAAATAAGAAAATGCATATAGAAGGCAGGCTCAGTGGGGGTTAATTAAATAAGAACAACTCATACAGAAGGCAGTCATGGTGGTGGCTAAGTAAATAAAAACAACACATATGGAAGGGGGACTTGGTATTGGCTAGGTAAATACAGAAGGGGTCTCTCTGGTGGCTAAGTAAATAAAATTACTCATAGAAGGGGGATTGGTGGTGCAGCAACAGCAGCTTTGTCCTGCCACCTGGGAGACTGGCTTTGCATGTGAATTCTGGAATTCCCTATCGCTGTGACTGAGGTCTGTGGCATCATGGAGGGAGGCGTGTGCCGCTCAACATTTGTATCTCCTTCTGCTAACTGATTGGGGCAACAGGGCATCTGTTGTGCTGGCAGTGTAATGCCTGCTCTACTGGACAGAGGAAGAGTGCAACCGTAGCCATTGCAAGTTTTAAATCAATGTTGAAAACGTACTGTATTTGTTTTCATTAGCCTTCCCTGAGTAACTGAATTGGACTGTGCTGATTTTAATACTTTTATATTCTGTTTTAATGTATTTATAATCTGTGAAGCGCCTTGGTTTTGAAAGGTGCTATAGAAATAGACTGATTTGATTTGATCTGGACTTTCAGGTTTAGGGGAAAGGTGGTTAGAAGTAGAAAAAGGGAGAAGACCCAAACTTTCCAACTTGGCTGGAGTTGGTGCCTCAGTGCAGGGTGCCAGGTGAACATGGGCTGCACAGCTGATCAGAAGTAAAACTCTCTGAGATCCATGATGAACTACACAGGCAGGAAGTTTAAGGACCAGTTTCCACAAAAATAAGAATATATGATAGGGCTTACCGGTGGCTCAGCGGCAAGGTTTGCTCTCTGATGCCGGCGACTCAAGGTCAGGAACAAGTTCCGAATGCTGGCAACTGGACAGCCAGGGTTCAAAAGTGCTGCTGCAGCAGCGCATTCTTGACCTGTGGAGGGACGCATCACATTCGGCAGCTGCAGCAACCGCTGTGGCAGGCCCAGTCTGTTCAGCCCCTGTGCTGGGACCAGTCCAAGACAGGTCACAAAGAATTGATGCAGGTCCATAGTAGCTATAGGTTTCCCACAGGCAGTAACATATGAGGGGTTGCTTTTGGACTTCCTGTCATGATACGTCCCTTGTTTTGGATTTCAGCATCCTGGAAAACAAATGAAGAAGAGGCATGGTGACACAGATAGAAACTGTGGCAGTGATGAGGTGAATGGAGGCCCCCCATCGTGTGCACTTGATGGCGGGAAGAACAGAAATCCTTTTGGTGAGGGAGCTAGCAATGGTTATTGGCTAACATGTGGCAGCGGGGGGTGTAAGCACCATGCCCGGTGGCCATTTCCAGCCCCTTGGCCAAAGCTTTGCTTTCATGGGGCCCTAGTGGCTATGCCCTATGCTGGAGAAGGACATAGGCAGCATGGGTTGTGGGCTGGAGCAGCATTTCAGGGCTAGAAGGTCACCATTAGAGAGCAGCGAACCGAGGGTGGAGTAAAAAGTTGACGAAAAGGCAAAACCTCTGGTGACAATTACATGCAAATTCAGTCCCACGCATGCTGAAACTACTGTTTAGGCTACTCTAAAGCATGTGATTAAAATAAATTGCCAAATCATTCTGTAGGAAGAGAATACTGTTTATGCAAGTTTGTTTGATGTAGAAACATGGAATGTGATGGCAGATGAGGGCCTCAGTCTGCCCCCACCTTTTTTTTGTTAACCTTCGTTTTTTGCTACAGACCCTACTGGATCTATGCCACCCCCTCACACACACACGACCACCACTTCTTTACTGCTACGATTCCCTTTTGCCTGTCCCAGGCATTTTTTGTACCCCACCACTGTTTTTGCACCCACTACCTCTGCTGGAAGGCTGTTCAAGGCATCTATCACGCTTTCTGCGAAGAAGTATTCCTCATATCCCTCCTGAATTTACCCCACTCTTGCTTCATAGCATGCCCCCTTGTTCAGTAGCACCTTTTTCTCTGAACAATACCTACATTTTTTACCTTATATAAGTGATATGTCATCAGTGTGATTGTGTAGTTGTTATTTGTCAGGCATGATTGAAAAAGGGCATAAACCGGACTTTGGTGACATCAGTGCCAGTTATAGATGTCTGAGCCCTAAGCTCCCGATAACCTCCTAACCACAATGGCTTAAATCGGGATATTGCCATTGGGTATAGTGTTAAAAGACGTCTGGTTTTACCTGGACTTGTCCTCTTTTTAAGGTGAGAACTTTCGTCCAGGCAGATTTTTCTTAAACTGCTGTTTTGTTTGGGTTTTATGCTTTCGGCACTCTGCACACTGAACTAGTTGTCTGTTGCCAAGCAGCAACTGTCCCGAACTGCAAGTGGTCCTGACCCACAGGGGCGGGGCCACTTGCAGTTCAGCCAGTGGTGGTTACTTGGCAACAGGTGGCTAGTTCAGACAATATCAGTGCCAAGCCCAAAGCAAGTGGGAAAAACAAAACAAGAATGCTCATCCTGTCAGGTGCTGCAGCCTGCTATGCTTGCACATGACCAGCAACCTTTTACCCCTGCGCGGGATTTAGGCAGCACAGCAGTAGAGGAATGTGGACTGGACTCAAGAATTCTGATTGTTACTGCCAGCAGCCCAGCCTAGACCCGAGCTGAACTTGTTGTTGAGCTGAGGTAGGCGAGCAGTTTCTGAGTCTGATCCTTCCAGAATCCTGACAGACCAGTCAGAGACCAGTCATCACAGTAGCAGTAGTCCTGATCTTCTTCAAACCTGTCCCAATGCGATCCCGACTCCCGGACCAGACCCTGTTTTGCGTGATAGTCACTGCAGCGCAGCTGCAGCTGGGATTAAGTCCTAACTAACCCACCGGTGGCTGTCCCATTGGAGAGGTGTGTGCGTGACTGTGGGGCGGAGTGACAGTGTGGAGGCCATACCCGGATTGCAGTGCTGCAGAACAGTCTACAGTGCCAGGGGGCAAGTAGTTGATGATCGGAGATCCAAACAGAGACGGAGTCGGTCACTACTGTCATTCATGCTGCTAACGTCACTGAGGGGAGGATGTAAGGTTGTTGATTCATCAGTTCATGTCATGTCAGCTCAAAGAGGGGGTGTTGTTGTCAGCAGCCCAGTTTGGTAAAGACAGGTTGATGGAGCTCAGACTGGCACCGGCGACCGACCATAATGCTAAGTCAGAGTGAGACTAGTGCTCAAATACATGTAACATTTTAGAGGGATGTTTAAGGTTGTGTTGTCAGCACCGTAAAGTTGATCGGAGATCAGACTGGTTCATTAGCACCGACCATGCTGCTGAGTGAGTGCTCAGATGGTGGTGGTGGGGGATGTTAAGGTTGTCAAAAGTCACCACAATTTGGTAAGTAAAAGTTCATCGAGATCAGACCATGGCATGGCACCTGCTGCTGACTGATCGTAGTCCTTAGCAAGTATCCTCTTTTGGTTTCCCAAAATCTGGTAACCCTAATTCGATGCCAAGTTTACCTCAACAGCACAGTCATACAGCCCGTATGGAGAAAAGGTCAGCCGTGCCAGTGGTCGCGATACTGGCAGATGACTGGATCAGCTTCTGTCAGTTCAGTTTGCGAGGCATCCTCTATAATAAGTATGGCTTCTTCCCGCTCGCCTGCCCAGCAACAAAAAGAAAAAAATGGATATAATTTTGGATGAAATCCGAGTGTCCCTGGAAGATGCTAACTCGAATTTTGATCAAATTCAGTCAAGCATCACAGAACTACAACAATCAGCCAAAGAACGTGAACAGTTCATCTCGGCTCTCGATACCCGTGTGACCATATAGATCCACTACTAGTGGAATTCTTTACCAAACTTAATGAGTTACAGGAAAATGTGATGATTTAGAGGGCCGGTCTATAAGGAAAAATATGCACCTTTGCTGGTTTAAAGAGGAAGCAGAGGGGACAGAGCTAATTCATTTTCTCGAGTATTTGTTCAGACTTAAACACCTTCCCCAGGACTTTCCATTCAGCATTGAATGGTCCTATAGAACATTAGGCCCAGGTCTGACCCACAACCAACAAAGGCCTAGATCCATTGTGCTGCATTTCATTAGCTATGCCACTAAACAGAAAATTCCAACAGATCTGTGGTGAAAAAAATAAATGTTTTCCCAAGGCACCAGAATCTGTGGACCACGATTATTCACTCGTGTGTGATGGAACAGCACAGGAAACTCGACCCTCTAATAGCCATTCTATGGGAAGCACAGTTGCGCTTTCACACTCCTTTTCCTGACAAGTTAAGGGTCTTTTATCCAGCAGGCATGGTATTATACAAGGACCCTTGTACAGCAACAGTAGACAGTGTGACCATATAGTAGACAGTAGCAGGAGAGGCATGAACATTCAATTACCCCATCAACCTTGGACCAAAGCGAGTAAAGCCCAGAACCAGCAACAGTAGAACCCGCAGTCCATGACAAATCGCAGGGCTCAGTCAGCAGCCAAGCTGAAGAACATTCAGGACCGTGTCTGTACTTTCTGTAAGGTCTGACAGGCTCTTGCAGACCCCCTTAAAACAACATCAGTGGAGGGCTCAGCCCACTGAAACTGAAGAATTCCCTGTGTGTGCTTCAAATCTGGACTTATGAATAAAGCTGTGACTCAGCTGTTCCGACCCAACTCAAACACTGAGCCTTATGAATCCAGGTACATGGGGGAGGGGGGCTGGGAATGTGACAGAGTGGACGGGGGCTCAAAGGCGGAGGGGGGCATGGCCCCCTGTGAAATAAATTGCATTGGACCATAATGCCTATCTGACTCGATCGCTGAGCTACATGTCGGGAGCTGCTCAGGGCACTCGTGCTGATGGCTGGAGGAGCATCCGAGATGCCCTGTGATGCTTAGATCAGTATCTTCTCCCTGGGCTTCAGCTGTGGCCCAGTTACTTGCCCTGTTAGTTGGCCAGTCTTTCCATAATCATTAGGCCTCTGTATAGCAAAATCTTTGCAACAGTGACACATACTGTCAAGTGGGAGGGGTGGACTTGCCTCGGTTCTTCCTTCAATGCTTCCTGTTTCGTCCACACTGTTACTAACTGCCTTCCACAGTGCCCCAAGCTGCCCCCTCCATTGACTACCACAACAGCTATTGATGGCACCGGTGTGCCTTCTAAGAGAAATGGGCCATTTCTACTGCTGAACTTTTGATTTAACAGGTGGTCTGAACACAGATTTTCTCAACTTTCATCTGACATTTTCTGATTCAGCTGATACCCTTTTTATGACATATGGTCCCCATGTTTTAAATGACCTCCTTTAAATGAGTACTTGTTACTGCCATATGAACTATGCAGTGCCACATGATGTATTGCTTTATATGTAATTAAGTCATCTAAAGTATTTAATATACTAAGAAAGAAATTTTTTACAGTGTGGAGAGAGACCTCTGTATCCGTTATATCCCTCGTTCTTTCATTCAGTTACGTGGGGACAGAGACACTGTCAACTGCAGAGAGGTAGTTGGGGACTAAGTCTTGCAAGGGTAATCAACTTCCCACTGAAGATGATTTGCTCTTTATAATGAAACCCGGCTGCATTCCTTGGTCACTATACCCCACCACTCAAAAACCTGGAGTATCGACATTGTCTCTCTTGCCTTGTTTTTCTCCATTTCCTCTCAGCTGTCTTGTCAAGGCTGTAAACTGGAGGAATGGGAAGCTGTTAATTATATCTCCTTGTATTTTAATTGCTGCCTAAAGCTCATTTCCCCTGGCCTTTTTGCTTGTCAAAGGCCCTTCATTATCTTGTCTCAGTGGGCATGCCCATCTAGAGAGACTTGCCACTGCGAACATAGCCAAATATTCACCCTGCTGAGCTATGGTGCACCCATTTAGCATGAGGCTTAGCCTATAGGGGACCTTTGCCTGGTACCCCAACTTAGAAGAACTTAGAACTCTTTTCCCAATCCACGGAAGGATTGGACATAGTGTTAATTGTCCTGTTTAGGAGTATTATTCCATGTTCTTCTTGTTGCTTGTTTTTTCTGCTGCATTCAGTTGGCTACATTATACAATATGTTGGATATTAATTGTAATACTACAGCCTTAGCTATTGTAAAGTTGGAATCGACCTGGGGTGGGAACCAGAGAGTTGGGAAGCAGAGGGCCACCTGTTGGAACTGTTTTGCCCTGTGACTGGTTAGCAAAGACCAGACCCTACATGGTTTCAGAGAAACTTTTTTCTTTTGCTGGTTATGGCTGATATGTTTTCTACGAAAATATTTTCCCAAATGTAAATGGCTTAAATAATCATATTAAGAGGTGCAAAGTTTTAACAGCAATTAAAATTACCCCCTACATTTGTACTTCTACAGGAAATCCATCTATCGATGATGCAGCAAGACAGCCTGCAACCTTTTGGTTATTTAAAGGGAGTTTCATCTACTCATAAAAGTGCAGGGGCATGGCAATTTTAATTCCAGAGCTCCCTTTTCCAAATTACTAATACTTACTCTGACCGCAAGGCAGGTTGGCTTTAGTGTCAGGGGTATATCTGGGAAATGAACTTGCATTAGTCAGTCTGTATCTCCCACCTGTGTCAGACACCCCTATAGTTAGTGTGCTACAAGGGAAGATTCTACAGCTCTATAAAGGAATTCTAATTATTGGCGGAGACCATAAGATGGTCTATGACAGAGCCAACACAACAAACCATAACCCACCGAAGGAAGCAGCTGCAGTGAAATGCAGCAGATATATGGGAGAATGTTATATGGAATTTTAAGCAGAGCTCCTCTCGCTGTACATTCAAACATGTAAATTGGTACTTTACCAATCCCAGGCCCTTCCGTTGTGGAATTTTGTCATCATATCAGCTATCCTTAAGCCAAATAAAGATAGTTCTCTTTGTGCATCATACAGACCAATATTTGTCTTGAACATAGAATATAAAATATTTGCTTTCCTCATGGTTCACCACCTAGATCAGATGTTCCTCTTCCTGGTCAAAAAAGACCAAACTGTTTTCATAAGCTTGGCAGACCCAGGATGATAATAAACTCACTTTACGTGTGCTGTACCACACCACCTGGTTGAATACTTCCTTTATATCGTTGAGCCTTGATGCAGAGAAGGTACTTGACTAGGTGGAGTGGGGCTTTTTGTTCACTACCCTACAAAGGAAGGCATTCCATCTACCTGTCCTTTCTATGCTGCGTACCTTCAGTGACAATCCTCAGGCTTATGTCAAAGTTAATGGCCAGTTATCACTCTCTTTCCCTCTTTAGCATGGCACCCACCAGGGATGTCCACTCTTTCCTTTACTTTTCGCTCTTTATTTCTCCTTACCCCCTTCCTTCCTTCCTGCACTCTCAGCCACCTTGGGAAGCTGACAGCAATTGTTTAAGTTCTTATTGATACTATTTTTGGTTTCTCCCTCTTAATATAAATTGGTTCCTGTATGCTTCACTATTGTTTTCTTTTCATTGACCCTGTATGTATTTCCTACCAATTATTGTTACCTTATGGTATGTCACCGCTGCTTACCAGAAGCGGATTCCGATCTGTTTCATTATTGTTTTCTCTGATCATATATGCACTTGTTTCCTACCAATTAATGTACCTGTATGCTATGTCATCACTTTTATTGTACACTGTTGTTTAACGTTGTCCTTACAGGACCTCCTTGAAAATGAGCATGCTCAATGGAGCCTTCCTGCCAATAAACTTAACTTAAACTTATTTGTAGCCCGTCTCATGTGTTGAGGTAACATCCAGATATATAGGGGATTAAATTGGGGGAGGGGTAAAACCCATTAATTTGCACTTCATGCAGACGACTTAATATACTTCACCAACTCTGACACCTCCTTACCTAGCTTGTGGTCAGTATTGCACGACTCTGGAAGTCGTGCCAGGTACAAGCTAAATGAGGGGGAAACAGAAGTCCTGAAATTTCACTAATATAGATTTATTTCACAATTCGCTCTGCATTGTCTGCTTTCTTTTTCAAGTCTCTCCTTCACAACTGTTTTCCCTCCTGCAACTGTCCATAACCCCCCCAACTAGTTTTGCCCTAGCAATCTGTTTCCTTCAAACACCATGAAGTCTTGCTATATTATGACTATATGCAGTCAGCCACTGCAGCTGAACTGCCCCGGAGAGGAAAGAGTTAACTCCAGAGAGTCTGGAGTTCCACAGCGCGAGGGCGCTATACCAAAGCTCTATCTGGCCAGTTTCAAATGAAACTGTCAGATTTTACTCCGCTTCACTGAACAGTCGCTCGGAGATCAGCTCCTTCACATCGGTTCATTTCTGGTTCAGCGAGTATTTTCGGTTCATTTGAACCGGCAAAAAGTATTTATTTTACCACATTTCGGTTAAAAGCTCTATCTGGTAAACCGTAAGTAGAAAATTTAAAGTCTGTGTGGAAATTCAATTATCGGTTCGGTTTTGAACCGATCGGTTTGCTTAAATTAACATTTTAAAGTGTTGGTTGGGCTTTTAGAGTGCGGTTCCCAGTTCTTATCGGTTCTAAAAAACTTGCTTTTAAAATAGGTTTTTTCAAATACCCGTGACACGGTTAGGAACCGATAAGGGTGTCTTGCCTGGCACTGCCATCAAAAGGGCAAGTTTTTGGTTAGGCTGGCATTATGTCTGAGAAACCCAAAAGAAAAACCGGGCCCACTGGGTTTCAACACTGTAATGTCTGTGGGGAAGTCTTTGCCAAGGCTGACCCACACACCACTGTGTTTATTATCTGGGGCTGACCACCTCCTGTCAGACTGCCAGGTGTGTAAAAATTTCCCTGCAGCCACCCTGGAAAAGAGATTGGGCGGCTCCAGGAAGGAGAGGCCAAGAAGTCCGCTGACCCGGATGGCCAGCCCGGTCCAGTACCCACTGGACCAGAGGGAGTGCCCTCGGACAAAAGGAAGGCTGGTTCAGGGGAACCAGTCTCAGTGAAAAAGACAAAGAAATCAGTAGGTTTGGAGTCCAAAATTGTCTCTCCAACTGCTGCAGAAGTAGCTAAAACCATACAGATTGTCCAGTCACTATCTCAGGGTCCTGCCGAACCACCTACAGTTGGTAAAAGGCTGGTTCGTTCAGTGCCAGTGGTTCAGGAGTATGATGTTGAGGAATTTTATGAACCACAGGAGAGGGAGGACGAATTTGATCATTACATGTGTGGCTGGGAGGGTCTGGACGTGCCCATTGAACGGACATTTCTCCAGACAGACCTTTAGAATCTCCTCCTATTCTGTCTGAGTCCCCTTCTCATTTTATGTTTTACAAAAAGGTTGCAGAAACCCTCCAGCTTCCTTTAGAGGAAGCTGTGGATGAGCAAGAGGAGCCTGATTATGTAGAAATGATGGATATACCAGAGTCTAGGAGGTTGTCTATTCCTTTGCATAAGTCATTTAGAAGCAAACAACAAAGATTTTAAAAATCCTCATTCTGTCCCTCCTGTAGATAAAAATGGACAGAAGATATACCTTGTCAGGCTCTGATACAGACTTCCTCACTGAGCAGTGTAGTCATGTAGGTGTGGTATAAGCTGCAGCCTGTGACAAGGCTAATATTCCTCTGGCCTCACATCCTCCTGATAAGGATTCCAGGAAGATTGATGCCATGGTGAAAAAACAGTATATGGCAGCTTCTTTGGGACTCAGGCAGGCAAATTATATGGCTTATGTGGCTAGATATCAGAAATCTAGGTGGGACACAGTATGCAGTTAGCCAAGCAGGCCCATGGCCAGCTGGCTAGTGAGTTGGAACAGGTGGCTGCTGATGGCATTGAAGCCTATAAAGTTCAATTTCATACTGCTGTTGATGTTAATGATGTTTCCTCTAGGGTCATGGCCACTTCTGTAGCTTTCCGTGAGGTTGGCATGGCTCAGATGCACTAATCTGTCCCAAGATACTCAGTCAAAGGCTATGGATTTTCCTGTTGTGGGTAATTCTCTGTTTGGGGAACAAACAGAAAACTATATGAAAAGATGGATGAATACAGAACTACCTACAAAAGTGCCCAGGCTAAGGAGAGGCATGCCACTCCACAGAGGCACGCTCCCAGAGGAAGGGCAGGCCTTTCCACCAATTTCAGGCCTCCTCTGCATTTGCACAGAGGGGTTTCTTTAGAGGCAGAGGTAGACGGGGCACAAGTAAACCGTCCCCCTCCCCTCAGCCTAAGGCTACTGCCAAGCAGGCACCCTGATGGGGTGCCCAGGGCCGATTCTCCTGTACCAGTGGGGGGCAGGTTGGTTTATTTCAGCCAGAACTGGGTGTCCCTAACTTCGGACAGGTGGGTTCTGGAGGTAATAGGCCCGGGTCTGGTTCTCAGCTTCAAACAGTTTCCGAAGATGAGAGCCAGATATTTTCTACCTGCAAATCCTTCAGAAGCCCTTGCTTTGGAAGCAGAGGTTTCTTCTCTTTTGGACTGCAAAGCAGTAGGAAGGGTCCCTCCTTGCCATCAGGGCAAGGGGCTGTACTCAAGATACTTTCTTACCCCAAAAAGACAGGAGAATGGCGCCCATTTTAGATTTAAGGTACCTGAACAAGCATCTTTTGAAACCAAAGTTCAAATGTTAACTCTGACAATGATTTTGCCTCCCTGAGGCCAGGGTACTAGTTAGCTTCCCTGGACCTCAAGGATGCCTATTTTCATGTTCTGATCAGGCCTTCTCACCGAAAGTACCTCAGTGTTGAACTACCCTCAGGCTACTACCAGTTCAGGGCAATGCCCTTCGGCCTTACCTCTGCGCCAAGGGTATTCACGAAATGTCTAGCTGTGGTAGTGGCTCATTTAAGAAGGCAAGGGATTGCTGTGTTTCCCTACCTGGACGACTGGCTCATAGTGGATCAGTCCCTAGATCAGGTAAAATCCCACTTGCAAGTCACCCAGCAGCCTCTCACTTTCCTGGGATTCCTGCTGAATTTACCAAAGTCAGTTCTCGAACCAGTTCAGGTACTAACTTTCATAGGTGCAGAATTGAACACAGAGTTAGCCAGGGCATTTCTCCCCTCGGAAAGGGTAGACAGACTCATTGCCCTGGCATCCTCCTTTACCCTGCGGGTTTCTCGACCAGCAAGGCATTTTCTGCAACTCCTAGGGCACATGGCTGCTTCCACAGCTGTAGTGCAAGGAGCAAGATTCCAGATGAGGGACATTCAGTTCCATTTGAAGGCCTATTGGTCTCAAAGGAGGGACCCCCTTTCCAAATTGGTTCCAGCGACCCAAACCCTGATTCTGGCCTTACACTGGTGGCAGGATCAAAGCAATCTAAAACAAGGGGTTCCTTTCATTCCCGTTTCCCACTTCCTCACCCTCACCATGGATGCTTCCCTGTTAGGGTGGGGAGCTCACTTGGGCGACCTGTCCACTCAGGGAGTGTGGTCTCCCCAGGAATCTCTGCTCCACATCAATCTTTTGGAACTCAGAGCTGTCTTTTAGCTCTTCAGGCGTTTTCAGCTTCTGTCCAGAACAAAGTAGCTCAAGTCAGGACAGACAACACCACAACAATGTGGTACATCAACAAGCAAGGGGGCACTCGGTCATCAGCCTTGTGTACCAAAGCAATGAAGTTGTGGTCTCTGGCTTACTCCCTGAACACCTCCCTGATAGCAGTTCACCTTCCAGGGAAGGACAATGTCCTGGCGGATGCCCTCAGCAGGATTTCTCAGGGCCATCACAGATGGGCTCTGAATCCTCAGGTGCTGGGTCAGTCTTTGCCAGATCGGGCACCCCTCAGATAGATCTTTTACGCAGCCCCAGACAACCACCAACTTCCTCTGTTTTGTTGCAGGCCTCCAGTGCTGGGATCAGTCCCCTGGGCGCCTTTCAGTTGGATTGGAAAGGAAGTTCCTGTATGCCTTTCCCTTCTTTTCAGGGTACTAGTAAAATCAGATCTCAGCCCTGCAAGGTGATTCTGATTGCTCCAGATTGGGCCAGACAGCCCTGGTACCCACTGCTTCTGTCCTGACAGTCACACCTGCCCTGAGCTTGCCCAGAGTCCACGACTTACTGGCCTGTGCACAGGGAGAGTGTGGTATCCGGACCTCAAATCCCTCCATCTCAAGGCATGGCTCTTGAGGAGTTAGAATTTGCTGACTTACACCTTTCTCAAGGTGTTTTGGATATTTTAAAGGCTTCAAGGAAGCCTTCCACTAGGGCCACTTACAAATCTAAGTGGAAAAGGTTTTCCATCTGGTGCTCTGAGAAGCAGATTATCCCAGAATCTGCTGATCTGCCTATTTTACTGGACTATTTGGTCCATTTAAATTCCTTAGGCCTTAGGCCAGCTACCTTAAAGGTTCATCTGGCAGCTGTCTCTGCTTTTCTGTCAGCAGGGAAGCCTGCTTCCTTTCTTCTCACCCTGTGCTTTTCAAGTTTTTAAAGGTTACTTCACCCAACCCTCCTTTGAGAACCAGCTCCCTTGGGACCTGAATGTTTGCATTGCTCAGTTAATGCAACCCCTTTGAGCCTCTGTCCTCAGCAGGCTCAAGTTTCTGACTTGGAAAACTGTTTTCCTAGTGGCTATCACTTCTGCCAGACACATAAGTGAACTAAGGCCCTGTCAGTGGAAGAAGATTTTATCTCTTTCCACAGAGATAAGGTAGTCCTCAGGACTAACAGAAAGTTTTTGCCTAAAGTGGTTTCAGATTTCCACCTGAACCAATCCATCTCTCTCCAGTATTTTCACTGAGCATTCTTCCTCAGGTGAGAGGAGTCTGCACAGCTTGGACGTCAAAAGAGCCTTAAGCTACTATTTGGAGCGCACCAAGAGGGTCACAGGTTGAATCCTCCAACTCTTCCTTACCTATGGTGAGGTTGGCAAAGGAAACCTGCCACTAAGAGGACAATTGCAAGGTGGATTGTCTCTTGTATCCAATTTGTTATCATAGGTGAGAACCCCCTCAGGACTGAGGGCTCACTCCTACAGAGGTACAGCTGCATCTCTAGCGGCTGCTAGAGATATTCCCATTCTGGAAATCTGTCAAGCTGCTACTTGGAAAACAGTTCACACTTTTACCAAACATTATTCCCTGGATATTCAGTCCAGGAGAGATGCTCGTTTTGGCACAGCTGTGCTGCAGAGCCCTATTTCCTAAGTGAGTTTCTGACCCTCCTCCATGGAGGTACTGCTGTGTAATCTGCATATAAGTCATAATATAGCAAGACTTCATGGTGTTTGAAGAAAAGTTACTCACCTTAGTAATTGCTTTTCTTCTCATGGAGTCTTGCTATATATGACCACCCCTCTCCTGCCCTTCTCAGAACTTCTACTTGGGTAGGTGGCAAATTAGTGCAAGCACTGTGTCATGCCATTTTAGTTCTTCCTTCACCCCTTTATTTAGGGTTGGGGAATTAGGTATTTCTGTTTTAAGTAATATGTTGGCCCCTTCCTGGACTTGAGTCTTGGGGAAGGGGTCTAATAGTGCTTGTTAGGGAGAAACTAATAATACTATTATTCATTGTTATTATTATTATTGCTGTTTATATTGTTGTTTATATTGTTGTTGTTCCTACTAGTAGGTAGCCACTTGGCTAGTGTAGAGCTTTCCACACAGACTTGTTGCTTAGTGTTAGCTTCGTAAAGATCTGACAGTTTCATTTGAAACTGGCCAGATAGAGCTTTGGTATAGCGCCCTCGAGCTGTGGAACTCCAGACTCTCTGGAGTTAACTCTTTCCTCTCCGGGGCAGTTCAGCTGCAGTGGCTGACTGCTTTTGTTATAATATAAAGACTCCATGAGAAGAAAAGCAATTACTAAGGTGAGTAATTTTTCTTCACTACCTGTTCATTGTTCTGAACAATAGTTCCATCTCCTAAATTATCTCAATTGTTTTTTCTACTACACGTATCTGTTGTACTGAATTGTCTTCAGTTTTTGATTATGCTGCTTCTTATACTGTATTTGCTAGATTTGATTTTCCATATCCCTTACCGCAAGGGACACATCTGGAAATTAGCTGTAAGCAGCTCAGTGTGCCTTTCCTAGTGAAACTTGAACTAACTAACAAGTAAATAAATACTCCCCACCAGGTATACAGCGGCAGTTTAAATTTAAATGGGAACTACAGGCCATTAAATACTTGGGTATAACTATTACAGAAGATTTAACTGAAGTTACTTCAAGCTAACTGTGACCCTTTGATGCAGATCTTTACAGCTGACCTTCAGCGATGGCAGTCTGTCGTTCTGCCATTAAAAAACAGACTGCATCAGTATGAACATCCTCCCTAGACTACCATATTTAGCTCCAGCCCTCCCCATCTCTCTGCCTTTGTCACACTTTAAAATGTGGGACAGATTAATCTCTCAACTTGTGTGCTCGGGACCAGGCCCAGAATTAGAGATCGTACTCTGCAGTTACTTAAGGCCAAAGGGGCATGGTTTTACCTAATTTAGCTGGATATTGTACAGAAGTGCAGCTGCGAACAGCCTTCTACTGGGTTTCACCGTGATATTGAGCACTATGGCAGCAGGTAGATTTGAGAGAGGAGACTTGCACGGGTACCTCAAAACTACTAAAACCATTATCATGCTGTGCACAATGGGATGGGACAACCCATTTGCAGAAGTCTCCGATACAAAACCTGGCATAAAATACTAAATGCCCTAAACTGCAAAATATGGATTTCTGATCCTCCAACTACCATATAACCCCTTTTTCATCTGGTTAGGTTGGACCACACTTTTGTAATATGGGAAAGAATTGGACATTTTTTCACACATTTTATGCGAAATGCAGAGATATACGACTTTCAAATCTTGGCGAACAAATATCACTGGAGACCAGCAGACAAGTAAGTAATAAGCCATGACAGGTGTGCATTAAAGGATTTTAATGCATGAGGTCAAAGGCCAAGTGTCCTACGCTTACGGAAGTGCATTAAAATCCTTTAATGCACACCCTGGAGTGACTTATCACACTTATAAATGGGCCACTATCATAAAAGAATTAGTTTGATTTACTCTGATAGGGATTAAAACTTATTTACTATTTTCAAAAAGTGTACAGTACATTACCTCTACAACATCTAAAATCTGAAAAAAGTAGTCCCTATAAATGAATAAAATAGCATATCTCAGCAATAGGTTAACTAGCACAGTACTTTGCAGTAAAAGTATTAATTAGTAGAGTTAGTTGAAAATAAATATTTTCACTGTAACATGTAAATTATCATATAAATGCACTGTAACATCTCTAAATTGTAAAACATAAGTAGTGTTTAAAACTTAATTTTCATTACACTGTAGTTGTATACTTTCATTGAAGGCAATCTTCTATTTTTGTTTTTTAGTTATGTGCTGTAGTCTAGTACATAAAAGGAAAACTGCTATAGGATTGAGGTGAAAGGTTAATAAGAAAAAACACTTTAAACCTGCCAAGTTTCCTTTTTTTGGTGGTGGTGGTGTGGGGGGTAGATTTCACTGAAAACACCTATACATGATTAAAATGTACGTGCTTTTATAAACATCAGCAATGTAGTTGAGCAGTTTGGATCTGCCTATGTAACTGTGTTTTCCACCTTTTCTCTTTGTTTATAAAGTATTACTATATTATCTACTTTCGTCATCCTGTGTTTTTCCCCACATTCAAGACATAGAATGTTTATCAGGGAATACAGGGATTCAAAATTCTGCTCAGTTCCACTGGTAGAATATTACTCTCCTAAAATACTGTACACACAGACAGCAAAAGCCTCTTTTAGAGCCAGAGACTCAATTATATCACTGTCAGGGCAGGCAGAAGAGATTTCCCTGATGAGCAGGTAAAGATAGAAGGGGGAATTTTCACTGTCAATAAAGAAACAGTTGTAATGAAAACTATAAACAATACTTAATGTTTCTAATTTGTTTGTGTGTAAGGAGAGTATGATGATCAGGTGAACAACATTTGATTAATTTGTTTTATTTTTTATTTAAGGTAGTTTTATTTTTAGGGCCAGTTGAAGGTTTTTACAGTGTAAAGGTAGCAGCCATGTTTGTGGTGGGAGATCAGTTCTGGTTGCATGGTGACTGATAGAAGATAGTTCTGGTTGTAGGAGGACTGATTTGCTCATTGTGTGATGTGGTTTAAGACCAGGAAGACTGTGCGTATATAGAGATTTAATGTACAGTTTTTCTTGGCCAATGATTTCTAGATTTTTCTTGCCATTTTATAAGCCGATAAAGCATTTTTTGCAGCAGCAGCTGAAGCACTTCAAAAGACTAACCTATTCCAAAAATAATGCTAATTCTTGAGAGAACTAGCAGGGGAAGAGTTACAGTCTTTGATATTTATTTATTAATTATTTATTTTAAAAGTTTCACCAGGAAAGGCATATTGAGCAGCGTTGCTCGTTTCCATATGCGTCCTGAGGGGGAAGGGGTAACAAGCAAGCAATACAGACATTCAGCATACTGTAGATAACAATCATATGCTGGAGAGTAATAGATGCAGTGTTTACCATATTAAGTGAACAAGATATCAAGATTATACCAGGCATTAGGAGAGTTACAGGATGGAATATCGATTATAGAAGAGTAAAATGGCAATTTGATCTTAACATGGACACCCCATGAAACAGTGGGATAGGTATACACTACATGTACACAAACCAACTGTATCACATAGGAGGAGTTCTCATGAAGTCTTTACTCGTTTCTTTTATACACCCTCAACAAGCAAACTGTGCTCCATGTTATACTGCTGCTTGTTGGAGATAATGTGGAGACTCTAAAGCCTCACGTGCCCATATATTCTGGCTCAGCCGCATGCTGCACAGCTTTTGGGACCAATTACAGACTGAGCTGTGGGCTCTCATTGACCTTGGCCTGGCTTTAGCTCCTTTCCTTCTTTTATTTGTGGACCTTCCAGAGGGATACTGTCAACCAAATAGTAAAACGTTGCTGTGTATATGTATGTTGGCAGTAAAAAAAGATATCACGAGAAATTGGCTATTGGATAAACTACCCATTACAGCAACTTGGCAAAAATGTAATAAACGATCTTTACCTAATGGAAAACCTGACTGCCAAATTGTCACACACTGTCCCAAAATATTAACTCATTTGGCAGAGATGGGTGGTGTGTATATATGTGTGTGTGTGTGTATGTATATGTATATAATTAAGTAAAGGGCATGTCCTTTCATTTTCAGCAGAAGATTCATTGGAGTTACGCAGTAATAATGGTGTAATGTAATTTGCTGTGTCAAACCCTGTAGCTTGTTGTTTGTTATTGAAGGTGTATGCATCATGTATGTTCGTTTGAAAAACTTAATAAACTTTAATTAACAAAAAAAAAAAAAAAAATAGGCATAAATTGTCCAGATCACTTTCAGGCTAAACAAACAAAAAAAAAAGTTTGTTATTTATCCTGCTGCAGGGTGCCAGTAAGCAATATTCCACAAATAAGATTTTCTCAAAGATTCCTGCTTTCATCAGTTTAGTCTTAAATTATTTACAAATTCTGTAAATGTAATTGAAACTCTGCTGCAGTAATCAGGCTGTCTTTGCTGAAATAACCGGTACTAATTCAATAAGTCAGTTTGCATAGCAGTTTGCTACCCAAAAACACAGTATTTAATCAAGTGCAGCCTTGATTAGCAGAAGTCTAAATTAACCGATTTGCCACATGGAGTAAAAGTTTCCAAACTGTGGTAGAAATTGTCTGCAACTGAGGCAAAAAGCACAGAATTGTAGAAATTGTTCCTGCAGTTTGACATTTCCGTGCCACCGCACTATTCAGGACTGTATCTTACAGGGTCTAAGACCCCGCGCAAAAGGGGACCAGTCCATCTGCAAGACCTCCTTGTCCCCTGCCACCCGCCTCGGGCACTCCATTCTACCGAGAGAGGCCTCCTTGGAGTTCCTTGGGTTAGGTTGCGGCACTCAGGGGACTGTGCATTCTCAGTGGCTGTGTCTACCCTATGAACCCGTTGCCTGGCTATTTGAAGGAGGCCCTTCGGTAGAAGCCTTTAATAAAGGGCTGTCTGTTCAACAAGCTTTTATTGATTAATATATGTCATTTTAAAGCAGGATGGATAGATTAATTGTTTATTCCCAGATAAATGTATTTATTTCTGTTTGTTTTTTAAACTGTTGTTTATTGTACAGCTAGCTAGATACAAGTAACCATTTAGTTAGTGTTCCTCAGTCCTGGCTGGTTGCTAATCAAAATGATGTTGATTAGCAAAGACTGCTAATCAGATTTCCAAAACTAATTGATGCCTTGTAATTATTACTGGAGTTTTCCAGTCTGTTTTATCAACCACTTTAGAGCATCACCAGTATAAAACTGCTTTCTAATGGTGGCCCCAGTAAAAGTGTCAGTAATGTTTCACCTCATCTCTACTTGTTTATTGTTGTTGACTGGGTGTGTGGAATGATGAAGCTAAATTTAAAGCACAGAGGCAGCCACCATGGAACTAATTTGGAGCACAGAAATATTATCAGAATGCAAAAGGAGAATCCGGCTGCCCAAATGTGTACTGACATAAAATTAACTTTAAGCTAAGTTCCGTTATCAAGTATTTATTGAGTAAATATGTTACTTTTAAATATATTTATTCAATAAATACTTTTAATAATGGAACTTAACTTAAAGTTCATTTATGTCAATATAATTGGGCAGTCAGATTCTCCTTTTGGAATGATAAAGCAACATTTTGTTTATATACATTTTTTATGGTATTTGTAGGTTTTCTCCTGCTTCCCGACCCGAGGCCCCAGCACATGGCTGTGTGTGCATGTGGAGGCATGCACGCACACCGTGGCATCAGCTCAGCCCCTACCGCCCACCCGTAACAGTGCCGCCCGCTCCCGTCTACGCTACCCAGTGGACCTCCACCCGGTGGGAGCGGAACTACAGAAGGGGGGCGACAACCCATCCCCACCACACCCGGGGAGAAGAGAGCAGCCTGCCGGCTTGCTCAATCCTGCTCCTCGCACCCCAACCCCCACACGCCGGCACCTGGATCGCCAGCATAGTGCGAGGTTAGGCATCCAGCGCCTCAGCCCTCCGTGCCACCAGGCCGGCGATAAAGCAATATTTTAAGCTCCTATGGTCATGTACAATGGTGGGTGCTTCGCAGCTGTGATCTGATGACTGAGTTTCTGCTTTATTTTGCAGCACAGAAAGATAGAAATGTAGAATCTGTCAGCAGATAAGGACCACTTGGCCCACCTGGTCTGCTCATTTTTTCCCTTCCTATACTATCACTGTGTATCAATAGCAGAGGATTGGCTGATACTTAACATAACTCTTATTGTTTTTTTTTTCCAGCTAACTGTAAAGTCTGTTTTCTGGGTTTGGCCCAATCCTTCAGCCACTATAGCGTCATAGCACAGAAACTGGTAAGGGTACAAAAAGTGTGGTGTGACATGTGTGCTGCGTGAATGCGTGCATGTGTGTGGGATTGAACTACAGTTAACTCAAATAAAGAAGTTTCAAAAGAAAAAAAAAAAACCTAGGTCAAGGCACGATGCACAAGCCCAGCAGGGGATACGGAGTCGGGTCCCATGATCCTGGTCCATCTGAGAAAGAGACAAACATGGTCCAGATGGAAGCACATGGTCCTGTGGTAGGGAGGAAGCATGTAACACAGAAATTCTTCCCTCCTGTTCAGGTGTGATCAGGGTCTGGCATGGCACTGTGCAGCAGCATGCGTGGCTTCGCCAGGATGCCTCGCCTGCATGCCTTGGGATCCACAGAGCTATGGTGAGGAGGGAAAAGGCTGTCTGGGAGATGCAGGTGGGTCAGCATCTGGGAGGTGGGGGGGACCATAAAGATAAAATATGAAGGTTAAGCCGTGGATGGGTGAGGGTGTGACTAAAGCAAGGCTTGAAATGGTATTCTGTCTGTTTTGCATACCTGTTTTTAAGGTGAAATACTATTTTTGTTACACTGGTATTCTGACGGGAATACCACCTCTGTATGACTCCACTCTGCAATGTAATCTGTAGCACTGCTCTTTTGGATAGGTGGATTATCAAACCTTGAGACGGAATACCAGATTTGGGTGTCTGGTATACCACCTCTCACACGCCGGTGGAGCTGCTGTTACTGTATTGTGGATAGTTTATTGTTTTGTGTCAAGCAGGGTCTGTGGTGATACAGTAGGTAGGGAAAAACGGGAGACTAGATAGGTCAAGTGGTCCTTCTCTGCCGTCAAATTCTGTTTCTGTGTGTATGCTTATTTTGTCTCAGATGTGGAACCTTTGTAAATGAGTTTGTGTGCCCAAAGGTATTTTCCAAATAAATAAAATTATTTTCTTGATTTACGCTTGTAAAGTAATGACCATTCACCACTGGGAAGCCTGTGTTTGAATTTCAACACACTGTGGGTTACATGGTGACTAAAGTAATAGCCATTCAGTGCATTACGATAGGCCCAGTCAGTATTCCACTGGCCCAATTTGGTATTGTTGTATCCTGAAAAACAATCGAACTGCACAGGAGTTTCTTTGGGAACTGCAGAACTTTATTACACACTTCCATAGGCAGCCATCTTCACTCCACGCTTGGCTTTGTCTCCCCACAACACTGCTATTGCTAAAGATCTGTATTCTTTCTAGAGTCCATGCCGCCCTCTAGCGGCACCTCAAACACTATACTACAGTGCAAATATATAATCCCCACCCCCCAGAGGTTACTACCCTTTTTTTATTAATTATTATTTAATATTCATGGTCCTTCAAATATGAGGGAGGTCTTCTGTTCCTAGAAGAGCGTCTAAGCTCTGAATTTGGTACTGAACTATCTACAGGTGAGGAATCTCTGAATACAGTTGACAAAGTCACTTTTTTAGTTTTCGGTGCGAGCAGTATAGGTGTCATGTCAGTGACTGATGTCTCTGGGTTCTGTGGTAGGTGATAACTCTTCAGATTCCTCATGAATCTCTAAGGAATTGGGTTTACTTTGGAAATTGGCCCCTTTCACAGAGTCCTCAACCTCTATGTCCATAGCTCTATCTGGTTCACTGCATCTCCTGTGGATTTGGTCCACGTGATGGCGTTCAGCTCTGCCATCGCCCAGCAATACTTTGTAGGACAGGGGTCATGTCACTTCATGAATAATTGCGGGTATCCATCTCTTTCCTTGACCAAATATGTGACTGTATACTGAATCGCCAATCACAAAACGTGCTTTTGTGTGCTTATCATGCCTTTCCTTGTTTTTTAACTGTTTTAGTATCACCTTTCCTTTTAAATCAGGGTGTAACAAATCCAAAGCTGACCTCAATTTCCGACCCATTAACATCTCGGCTGGTGACACTTCTGTTGTTGACTGTGGTGTTATTCTGTAGCTGAACAATGCGCAAGCTACTTTTGTTTCTAACATACCTCCAGACATTTTCTTTAAACACCCCTTGAACGTCTGTACTGCCCTTTCTGCTAACCCATTTAACAAAGGGTGATATGGAGCAGAAGTTATGTGGGTACAGTAATTCCATTCCTTTCCATGAACTCTTTAAATTCTGCGCTAACAAAAAGAATTCCATTGTTAGACCCTACCATCTCAGGTATGCCATGGTTACTGAAGCTCATTCAGAGTTTCTCTATGGCAGCTACTGACATCGCTGAAGTCACTGGATAAACATCTGTCCACTTGGAGTGTGCATCCTCAAGATGTAGTTGCATCCAGGGTTTCTCAGGCCACTCCCATGGGTGGAGTGGAGCAGTGGCTAGAGCTTTCCTGTGTTGTTGGCACATGTCACAGCTTTAAACCTTACTTCCAGTTTCTTCATCCAATTTGGGCCACCACATATAACTTCTAGCAAGTCCTTTCATTTGTGTCATTCCAGGGTGGCACTGGTGCAACTGCTTAAGGACAAGTTTATGACCTTGGGGCGGCACTACAATGCAAGCCCCCTCCATAAGACTCCTCCATCCTGCACACTAAGCTCAGTTTTCTGGAGAAGTATGGTGTGAATTGAGTTTCCCTTGGGCCATCCTCGCAAGACGTGCTCTCAGATCTCTGCGAGTTCAGGGTCTTTTCAATCCAGGACCTGATCTAAGCAGCTGTCACTGGTGAGGTATCCATGCGGTCCATTAACAGTACTCGCTCTTCATAAGGCGCTTTGGTTGGGCCCTCCGGTAGGGGAAGACGACTCAAGGCATCAGCGTTACCTTGGTCCTTACCCGCCTTGTACACTGTGGTATACTCATAAGCTTGAAGTGTGACAGCCCACCTCTGGATCTTTGGTGAGGCCATCTGTGGTACGGCCTTCATCTCATTGAAGAGAGAAATCAGGAGCTTGTGGTCTGTACAGATGACAAAACAACACCCATAAATATACTTGTGAAATCTGCACCTCAAATATCACAGCCAATCCCTCCTTGTCTAGCTGCGAGTCATTTTTCTCAGCAGCTGTCAAAAGTCCTTAACACACACATCCAATGGGTTTATCAGTTCCATCAAGGATGCGGTGCGACAAAACCGCACCAACACCATATGGTGACGCATCACAGGAGAGAATGAGGTCTTTGTCTCAGTCATAGTGAACTAACGCATCTGATGATTGGAGTAACTTCTTAGAAGCCTCAAAAGTTTTCTCTTGCTCTGATCCCCAGTGCCATTTCACTCCTTTCTTCAAGAGCTGATACAAGGGCATCAAAAGAGTTGATAGGTATGGTAAGAACTTGTTTTAGTAATTTAACAGTTACAGATAAGCTTTCAAATGAGACACATTATTAGGTGCGGGGGCCTTTTGAAATGTCTGCACATGTTCTTTTTTTTGTATTTTTACTTTCTATTTTATCCTCCCCCTGTTCTCGGTGTACCGCTTCCTCTGGAGTTGCCAATGGTGTCTGCCCCTCTCTCCACCTACCTGAACCTGCGGGTGAACCCCCCTGGAGCCGTGGCTATACCTCCCAGGTGGGTCCCGTACACCCTGAAATACTTCTTTTCTCGTCAGGTACTCAGACAGAACAGGCAGGTGGGAGCTATGGGGTCTGTACCGCGCAGTCCGTCTCCCCAGCGCTCTGAGAGCTGATTTTCCCATCTTCTGAGGGCATGACTTGCACCCAGACATCAAGACGCAACCATCAAAGTCCATCACACCACAACCCCTCCGAATGGTTCGGACACTTGCTGTGCCTCCGGCCTCCACCACAGGCTAGCCAAGTGTTGAGCCTTGACCCCCGGAGAAGGAGAGCGGTCCCCTGGATGCTCAAGCCTCCTTCTCCCAGCTGGCCCTCCGTCTTCCAGGCTCGTTCTGGAACCAGGTCGACAGCGTCGTAAGTGGTAGCGCTACTGCTGGGCTGGCTGTATTTTTTCTTTACAGGTCGCAGTCCTGTGGCATCTATTTTGTGTCCCGAGGACACCACTTCCTTACCTAGGAAAGTGCACTTACTCCATTTTAAATGAAGTCCTGCTTTTTTCAGTCTGTTTAACACTTCTTCCAAGTTTTGCAGATGCTCCCTTTCCATTCGGCCTGCTACTAAGATATCATCTAGGTACACTGCCACATGCGGGACTCCTTGCAACAACTCATCCATGGTTCATTGGAAAATAGCAGGAGCAGATGAAACACAGAAGGGTAAACAGTTATAGCTGAAAAAACCCTTGTGGATATTCACAGTAACATACTATTTGGAGTCTTCATCCAGCACAATCTGTTGGTACGCATGACTCATGTGTAGCTTTGTGAACCATTCTCCTCCTGCAAGCAAATCATCAATTTTTGGAATCTGGTACTGTTCCAGGCATGACACTCTATTAACAGTCAGTTTATAATCTCCACTTATTCTCACAGAGCCATCGGGCTTCAGTACGGGAACAGTGGGTATAGCCCTGCTTTGGCCTTTGTGAACTACAACTGGGCTCCAACAGATCTTTCGACTGCAGCTGTAAATCTTTTACGTTTTTACTAGCAGATTTTACAGTCTGCGCCACATTCAGTGTTTTTTCAGATGTTAAGTCGGTTTCTGACAATAACCTTCTTTGAATTCTATCGTCATTTATTCCACAAACCAGTCTGTCTCTCTTTCTTCATAATTGCAATCCTGAGCCATTTTTCTCAATTCTGCCATGTATGGTCCCACAGTCTCTCCGGCTTTTCTGTTTCTAGAATTAAATTTGAATCTTTGTACAGTTTCACTTGGTTTCAGGTTAAAGTGATTTTTCAACAATTTTATTAACTCTTCAAACAATTTGTCACCAGGTTTTTGAGGCCTCAACAAATTTCTCATTAAGCTGTAGGTCTGTGCACCCACTCCACTTAGTTAAAATGGCTCTTTTTTTATTATGAACATATGAACAAGCTAGCAGAAGAAGGCCATTTGGTCTATCAAGTCTGCTGGTATTGCAGGGTCCACAGTGTGAGCTAATGTCCCTGCCCTCCATTCCCACTCCTCCCATCCTCCCTACCCATGATTCTTATCTTCCCCCATGCCTATCCCAGCCTCTCTTAAAGTTGCTCACGGTCTTTAACGAGATGACCTCTTCCGGCAGCGCATTCCAAGTGTTCACTACCCTTTCTGTGAAGAAGTGCTTCCTGACATCCCTCCTAAACCTCCCACCCTCCAGCTTAAGACTGTGCCCCCTTGTGATATGGTTGCCGCTCAGCTTAAAGAGACTTTCCTTATCAACATTATTTATCCATTTCAAGTACTTGAATGTCCCAATCATGTCTCTCTCTCTCTCTCTCTCCTGTCTTCCAGAGAGTACATGTTCAGTGCCCTCAGCCTCTCTTCGTATGCCTTGCCCTGCTGACCGGCTATCATCTTTGTAGCCCTCCTCTGTACCTTCTCCAGCAGGTTAATGTCCTTTTTGAGGTGTGGGCACCAGTACTGAACTCCATACTCTAGATACGGCCTTACCACTGACCTGTACAAGGGCAGTATAACCTCCTCTCTTCTACTACTGATCCCCCTAGCTTTGCATCCCAGCATGTGTAATATTATAATTAGCATCTGTAATATTATTTGCAATAAAGAAATGCGTCAAGAGTCCACAGTATTCTTCCTAGGTTTGAATTTGAGGATTAAAAGAAGCCACAGTTCCTACCGTGCCAGCCATTTCCTCTTTGAATGTCGACATCCACTAATTTTAGGCATGGCTCCCACTACTTTCTTTACTTTCAGTCTCTGAACAATTTTCTTTTTCTCACTCTGGGAGAAAACTTCCTCTTTCTTTAGATGCTCTCTGACTCTTTCTTTAACCCTTGTCGCCAAATAATATGTCATATCCTGAAAAAACAATCATCAGTATTCATATATTCTAAATCAAACATTAATAAGGAACTCAGACTTAGAAAGCAACTTAGGTGACCTTATAGACAACAAACTAAACTTTTCTCCCCATTGTACATCTGCATCTAAAACGGCAATGGGTCTGATCTTTAGAATTAAGCACTCCTTCATTACCAGAACCGAGCAATGCATGGTACCCTTATATAGGAGCTATATATGTCCTCATTTGGACTGTGCATCCCAGATTTGGTCACCACACCTGATCAAGGATGTAGACAGGGTAGAGAGAGGTCAGAGGTCAATTACTAAGATTATTCCAAGACTTAGGAAAAAGTCATATTCTGAAAGGTTATCCAGTCTTGGGTTACATTCCCTCAGTGCTAGACGCCAAAGAGGCAACCTTCTGCTTCTATATAAGATATTACAGAATAGGGAACTTATGGACAGCTTCGGACTGGTTTATAAAACTGCTACCAATAATACTAGATTTCACAATAGTAAACTTTAGCACCTCATGTTAACACCAATAGAGGAGATAATTTTTATATAATAAGATTTCATAAGATTTGGAATAGATTACCAGTAGCTATTGTTAACATTCAAGACCTAAACTGGTTTAAGATTGCATTAGAAATAAATACATAATTGGTCTAACTAGCCCACATGTGTGGGGACATTCTCGATGGGCCTTGTGCCTACTTATGTCCACAAAAACCTAGAACTGCACAAGGAGTTTCTCTGGGAACTGCAGAACTTTGTTACACACTTCTCATGAGACAGGCATCTTCATCACTCCACACTTCGGCTCTGTCTCCCCACAACACTGCTATTGCTAAAGGTCTGTATTCTTTTTAGAGTCCATGCCGCCCTCTAGTGGCACCTCAAAACACTACACTACAGTGCAAATATATCAGTTACACCTGTACTTGTTGAAATGTTTGCCTACGCTATTATTTCAGTGAGCCTAGTTAAATGAAAAGTGTTACTGGCCCTATACAGAACCTTCTAGGATTTGGGTAGTGGGCTGCTGCCAGGGTTGCGCCCTTAATAGATGAATTAATATTTTGGTGATCATTGGTAAGTTTAAGAGAGACATTTGCCAGCTGTAGTAGAGGTTTTCCTTCTAGAACAGTGCTACCCCCCTACCAGGTACTCCTTTGATTTGGTTGATGAGGACAGTGGAGCTGGAAAGATTTTGTTTGTTGATTTTTTTTTTTTTGTTTGTTTTGTTTTGTTTTTTTTACTGCCCAGGGAGCCAACTTAACAGCAGCAAAAGAACGAGGGCAGCTGATATTTCTGGAAGGACTGAAATCTTCTCTGGACCTCCTGTCAAGTGAAGGCCAGGCAGCAGAACAGTTACACCCTCTGCACTTCATAAGGTACTCAGTTTTTCTTCTAACCTTTAGTGATGATTTTGATGAGCCCGTCTCGACTGGGAAAATATTTAAAAACATAATATTTAGACACAGTTAAGCTTTTACAACTGATTAGGTGTGATTCTAGCTATCCAAAACTGTACAGATAGGACAGTGAATGGGCAGTGCTGTACAACAAGGTGACCGTTTTTATTGAGAGGAGCCTGGTGACATGCATGGTCTATGAGGATGTCTTGGGGTTTCCTCAAGATACATCGTTTTTTTTTTTTCCTTTTCTTTTATTCTTTGGTAACCAGATAATGCCCACTAGGCCACAACTGCCTGTTTTCAGGGGCGACCCAGGAGCACTGGGGAGGTTAAGTGACTTGCTCAGAGTCGCACAGTATAAAGTAGAGGTTGTGGGAATCAAACCCAGGTCTGCTGGATGTACCAAGCTCATTCACAGCTTGTTACTCTAGCCTCTAGGCTATACTGACAATCATTTCTGTATGTTTTCAGTAATCATTACCCTACCCTCTATTAGCAAGGACATTTGCATGAAAGCTTGATCTCTGTTCTGCAGCTTGACCATACTTGAGGTTCTAATCCTCTCTGCTTGTGACATCACAGGCTACTGCTGTGGGAAAGATTATGGCATCCCTAGCAGAGTGGTAATGGTGTAACAAGCAAAAGATTGCTGAGTCACAATATGGCCACGTCTGTCTGTAATTTTTGGCCATTACATTGGAAGCTACAAGCATTGTTCAGTAGGCACTCTTGTGTTCATCACGTTTGCTACTGATTGAGCAACAAAAGTTATAAATGCATGTTATACAAGGGACAGTATCTAGTTTGTGCCGTGGTTTTTCAAGGGTCAAATGATGAACATCATTCCTAATGTGGGACAGTGTAGAGGCAAGGCACTTGGTAGAAATGAACCTCCAGGCGGTCCAGGACACCAAAAATAAGTAATCGGGGCTGGGGGGATGCATCCCGGAGCTACAGAACAAGAAAAAAAACACACTCATACTTACCAGGCACTGATCGAATGGAGGCAAATTATACCAAAGTATTTCAAAGTGTATGAAATACTTGAGGATAATAAGCATCCATGAGTGAATATAGCCAGGTAAGTCCCCAGAAACAAAATGCTGCCCAACATTTTGCACCAGAAAAAAAAGCGCTTATTTTGTCACAACACGTTAGGCGGCTTTTTGTTTTCTGGGGTGTCCTCTGATATATTAACTCCTGGCTGCCTTTTATTCTCAGATATTTTATAAATGTTGTAATACTTTGTATCCTGTCTCCATTTTGATTAGTGCCTTGTGAGCATGGGTGCATTTTTTTATATTTGTTTCAGGGGTTTCTCCTAATATAGTCACTTATGGATGCCTTGTATTCTCAGGTATCTTATAAATGTTGTAATACTTTGATGTAGCCTGTCTCCATTTTGATTAGGGCCTTGTGATACTGGTGCGTTGTTTTTTGTGTGTTCTGTTGCTGGCATGTTTTCTTGGGTACCATACAGCTCTGAAGCGGTCTCTGCTTTTGTTTGGTTAGGAGTTCTGGATCAGAATCCCAGAAGCACAGCACAGTCTGTGTGGCATCCTATGCTGCTTCCCGCTTGCAGTGTAGAGCAGTGCCAGACTGCCAGTTACATATCCCTGAGTGCCAGCAGGACAGCCCAGGGATGCAACACACAGACTGAGTTTGTGTCCTGATGTGCGGCTGGTGCGTAAAGGATGTAAGACCTCAAGAGACCTGAGAGAGGTATAGTTGAACAACTTGTACTGAGCCTCGGAGTATCACAGGACCGTGACTAACATATTGGAGCTCTGAAAACTCCAAGAACCATTCCAATTGATTGAATCTTCCACAACTGACCCCATCTCTTTTAATTTTAAATGTTCTATGCTTTATCTCCTATGCTCGACCAGCCACCATCAGTCATTCTTTCCCCAACGCCGTCTCCCACCTCCCTGGGCCTTACCTCTAATCCGACTGTGCCCTGTGGTGGAGCTTCCCAGGTTCCCCAGGCCCAGGAGGTGTTTTAGCTCTGTTGTTTGGTCTGTAGTCCACTGAGCGGTGCAGGGGGGGCGCCTCATGGGCAAGAACTGAAGTAGACATTGTACGCAGTACATGTTGATGTCCTCAGTCAGGAGGCGCCCACTGATCCATCACAGCCCTATTTGCATTGCCACCTGTGATAACTCAGGTGACAGTGTTACAGCTGAGCGCTCAGACCGCTTCCCTCCCAGAGGGGGGAGCATCATCTGGGACTACTCGGATTCTCCCCCGCTGGCACCCAAAGACTCTGACTCGCCTCCAAACCTGGGTCTCAAGTGGTAGCAGTACTGATGCGCCAACAGGCAGGCCTTACCCCATCTTTAATGTCAGTCAATGGGGATTCTGGGATGCTTTTTGAAGCATGTTTGTTCTCCTTATGTTGGGGAGGGAGTGGTGAGATCAACTAGATAAAGGCTGATCATAAAAGCAGCAAAGTAAGTTAAAAAAAAGTAAAGGTTGCTACTAAACATGCAAATCCAGGGCAGTCCCACAGTGTAGGGTGTGGGGGCTAGGATGGTTCGATGTTTCCATTTTAAAACCAACAAAAAGAAAGGTAGTTTGACTCAGGCAGGTCTGTGTGCGTACCTTCTTTCTTAAATCACGTGCAATGATGTGTCAAATTTCATACAGCAATGAGATTTGGTAGGTTTGACTGAAAAGATGGGCATAGTTAAAATAATGCTTTCCAAAAGCAGAGGCTCTTTTTAAGTTTGTTATGACACATCCCAGAGGTCTGAGTGCCCCCAAAAAAAAAAAACATACAACATGAGTGGGAAGCACAGTAGCAAAGATCTTAGCTTGCACTCCTGCCTCAGAGTCCTGTATTTTGTGGACTTGAAAGTGTGGCGTTAAAGGTAACCAGTCAGAGTGATCGAGCAGCTAAATGGTGTTCCCAGGGAACAGCAGTATGGGTGGAAATGGTACTCCCCACAGAGGGCCCTCATTTCTAGTCCCACATCCCATCAGTTGCCGCCACCAGAGTCATCCTGTGCGGAAGCAGGGATTTGTTGTCATGTGGGTAAAAAACAAATGTTTCTACCCTACAACTTTTAAGGAATTTACTTTTTTTGATTAAAAAAAAATGTGTCCTGGTGGTGGTGTGTTGGTGCAAAGCCTGTGAATCTGGGGACAAATGTTCGAATCCTGATAGTCTGTGATTCACTGCGTGACAGTGAGCAGGCCACCTAACCTCCCTGTGCTTCAGTCTGCCCCCTCCCTCGCCACCAAGATGGGCCGAAGCAGGACCCCATCGCAAATGTTGTTGCATCTCAGCTGAGCTTGCCCAGGGAAGTTAACCATAAAACACATCCGTATGTGTCTGATGACCTCGTCCCCTTCAGAGCTGAGTTTATCCGTGGGCTGTGCTGCAGTCCCCTGGTGCACTATACTGCTGCTGTGAAGGGTCTGCATGGGCCCAAAACAGGACACAAATTGCAAACTCTGAGAAAGTCAAGGAGGTGCAAACCCAACTATTCTGCATTAACGCTGGGTACAGATTGCTTTGTCTAATGAACAGTACCCAGAGGTGATTGCCAGTCACAGGAATCCACTCAACATTGCACATCTCTTGTTAATGGTTCTTGGTGAATGGTGTCGCATATGGTCATTCTGAACCAGCATGTTGCCACTGGCTCATACGTTTTAGTGGCCAAATTCCCTGAAATATTTACTTATTTGTAATTTTTTACCATGAATGGCACACTGACAGCACAAGTAATTGAATTTTTACTGAAACTCAAACTGGGTTGAATGACATGTGAATTGATCCGAAGAGTAACAGAGCTGAACATTTCCCAGAGATGTTTATCTTTTGAATATCCAGTAGAGTGTGTGTTCTTCCCTGTGCTCAGTCATGTGAGGCAGCTACTGTTCGAAGTAGTGTTGTGTGTGCTGGTGTTATCTCAGATTGGGGGTTCCAAGTCCAGTTGGCATACATCCAGGTATTTAAAGTGAGTGTGAACAGAGAGCTGTGAACAATCGATTGGGATGGGACAGGATTGCAGCAGTATAATTTATCTAAACATTTGTTGGCAAACTGTGCAGTTACATTTAATGCAGTTTAGAGATTTGCTTCAGCAGTACTCACTGATGGCAGCTCTGCTTGGAGCTAAATCGGAGCCGCCGAGGTTGGGCGCTTAAGCAGTTCAAGCTTACTAAATTAAATATGTAATCACCAGCTGAAAGCAGATGTTTAAAATCTTTTAACGGTCACAGTTAAGATGCAGACACCACTTGTACTGTCACACAGTATGCAATATTACAACTAAAAACGACTAAACAGACTGCAGCCTACCAATGAAAAAAGAAAAATCTCGGGAAACAATGTGTTGCTGATATGGAAATAGCAGGATAAAGCCGACAGCAGCAAATAAAGCTTGAAATTAATTGCTGGCACCACTTGTGCTATCATAGCGCTACCAGTACATATTGTTTTACTTGCTTGCAGTCTGTGACCATTCACATCTTGGTCACCTGCATCAGCTACACGAGCTGAATGTGTTTGATGTATGAATGAAATTAGTTTTACCTAAAATTCAATTTGTGTGGGAACAAAAGAAACAGAAGCAGGCAGATGAGCTATCCATTCAAATGACGATCAGGCAAGCAATAATCCTGCAGGTGGCTGTGTTTAAAAGGTACTGCGTGCTGGTTCAACAGGTGGGTTCAAAATAAACAATAGACGCGTTTCTGTTTTTATTGTTGTGTACAAACAAATGTCAGTAAATACTAACACCCTTAGATAGCTTGTAAAAAAAAAAAAAAAAAAAAAAAAGATTGTCTTAAGACATCAACTGTGATCAGTTGTTCCAGCACAGCACACATAGGTGTACTTGAATGTCTAAGAGAAGCAGGGAGGGCTGTTTAGCATGGACTGAAAAATGGGACAAGTCATTCTATAGGTACATCAGTGATAGAAGAAAAAAACGGGGGGTTGTGAGGCTCAAAGGGAGGAGGGAGAGTGTAAGAGGGGATCTAGATAGCAGAAATACTGAACAAATACTTCTGTTCAGTATTCACTGAGGAGGGAGAGGGCAAGGACCACAGTTGGGGAGCAGAGGCAGTCGGTGGGGGAGAAGTGGACACCAGTCCATTCACAGTGGAGAGTTCTGAGGAACTCACAAAGCTGAAGGTGGATAAAGTCATGGGGCCAGATAACATACACCTGAGGATATTAAGGGAGCTGCGGAGGGAAACTAACAGTGCCTCTGGCCACCCTGTTCACAGAGTCACTCAACACAGGCATGGTTCCAGAGGACTGGAGGAGGGCGCATGTAGTCCTACTGCACAAAAGTGGCAGTAGTGTGAAAGTGGGGAAATACAGGCCAGTCAGTCTCACCTCAGTGGTGGGGAAGATCATGGAGACACTGCAGAAAGAAATGATAGTGGCACTTCTGGAATCCATTGGTGCCCAGGATGTGAAGCAGCACGGATTCACATCAGGAAGGTCTTGTTAAATGAATCTGATTGATTATTTTGATTGGGTGACTAGGGAAGTGAATCGGGGAGGTGCCATAGACGTCACCTACTTGGATTTCAGCAAAGCCTTCAATACCGTCCCACACAGAAGGCTGGTTAACAAGATGAGTAGTCTGGGCATGGGGCATAAGGTGATACATTGGGTTAGAAACTGGCTGACGGATAGAAGGTAGAGGGTGGTGGTAAATGGGATCCAGTCCGGGGAGAGAGGGGTGATCAGCGGAGTGCCACAAGGATCAGTACTGGGACCAGTTCTGTTCAATGTCTTCATTAGTGACATTGCAGAGGGACTGGAAGGAAAGGTCTGCCTATTTGCAGATGACACTAAGATCTGCAACAGGGTGGATACTCCAGAAGGGGTGCAGAAAATGAAGCGGTACCTGGAGAAGCTTGAAAGATGGTCGGAGGTGTGGCAACTGAGGTTCAGTGCAAAAAAGTGCAAGATAATGCACCTTGGTAGGGGGAACCCTGGGGAGAGCTACAGGATGGGGGGTGCTGACTGTAACCAAAGAGGAAAGGGACCTAGGGGTTAGCATAGCTAAGACCTTAAGGTATCAAAGCAGTATGCAAAGGCTGCAGGGAGAGCCAGTGGCATGCTGGGGTGCATAGGCAGAGGTATTACTAGTAGGAAGCGGGGAGAGGTGATGCCATTGCATAAAACACTGGTAAGGCCTCACCTGGAGTACTGCATGCAGTACTGAAGACCACACAGGCATAAGGACTTAAACAAGGTGGAGGCTATCCAGAGAAGGGCGACAACGATGGTACATGGTTTGCACCACAAAACATATGAGGAGAGACCTCAATATTTACTCACTGGAGGAGAGGAGAGAAAGGGGCGACATAATAGAAACTTTTAAGTACCTCAAGGGCATAAACAAGGTGCATGTGTGGGATATTTTCCAATGTAGAAAAGATACCAGAACAAGGGGACACGATATGAATTTGGAGGGGGTAGATTAAGAGGTAACGTGAGGAAGTTTTTCTACACAGAGAGGGTGGTTAACACTTCGAATAGTCTGCCACGAGAGGTGGTAGGGGCAAGCACAGTAGAGATGTTTAAACATGCCTGGGACAAGCACAGGGGAACCTTGGTGGGGGAAAGGAGTGATGAAAAGCCATTGACCACTTAGGGTGAGTGGAGGACGCATACATGTATACAGCCTAGAGGCAGACTGGATGGGCCTAGCCGTCATTATCTGCCGACAGTTTCTGTGTTTCTTTTTTTTTGTGTAACGTTTTTTATTAGATTTTCAGAAAGAAAAGATTCCACTGACATAAAAGGTACAAACTGCACATTTTGTATGCATTTTCCTTATTCATCATTCGCACTAGTGCGACATGGCCTAGACTTTAGCAAGGCATTTGACACAGTCCTACACAAAAGATTAATATACAAGTTAGCCAGCCTGGGAGTGGGTCCCAAGATGACAGCCTGGGTAAAGAATTGGCTGGAGAATAGGACACAGAGAGTAATAGTAAATGGAGTCCACTCTGAAGAAAGGGGGGTTACTAGTGGGGTACTGCAGAGTTCAGTATTAGGATCGGGTCCTCTTCAATGTCTTTATAAGCTTACATTGGCGGAGGGACTGGAAGGAAAAGTATGTCTCTTTGCAGATGACAAAAGATCTACAACAGAGTAGATGCACAAGGTGGGGTGGAAAGGATGAGAAGGACTTGGCAAGGTTAGAGGAATGGTCAAATGTATGGCAGCTTAGATTCAGTGCTAAGAAGTGCAGGTAATGCACCTGGGAAACAAAAACCCAGGAAAGAGTACACAGTGGTGGTGAGATACTAACAACAACAAAATGGAAAGGGACCTGGGGGTAGTCATATCAGATGACCTAAAGGTGGGAAAGCAATGTGAGAGGGCAGCAAGGAGGGCTGGGGGATACTGGGATGCATAGGGAGAGGCATCACCAGTAGAAAACAGGAAGTTATTATCCTCTTGTACAGACAGTTGGTGAGACCCCATCTGAGTATTATGGCAGTTCTGGGACACCCGTCTCCGCAAAGACATAGACAGGATGGAGGCTGTCCAGATGAGGGCACAAAATGGTGCAGGGTCTGCACCGAAGACATATGAAGAGAGACTTAAGGAGCTGAATATGTATAGCCTCGAGGAAAGGAGGGAGAGGGGACATGATAAAACTTTCAAGTACCTCAAGGGAATCAACAAAGTCCAAGAGGGTAGCATCTTTCAAAAAAGAGGTGTGCAAGAACAAGGGGCACAATTTGGAAGATAGAAGGGGTGGCTCAGAGGTAATTTAAGGAAGTATTTTTTCACAGAGGGTTGTGGATGCATGGAACGGCCTTCCGGAAGAGGTTGTGGAGTCAAAAACAGTGGTGGAATTCAAGCATGCATGGGACAGTCATAAGGCAATTCTAGGGGGTGGAGGTAGGAAGAAGTAGGCTGCTGGTTAACTAAGATCTGCAGCTTATCCATTAGGTAGGGAAATGGGCAGACTGGGTGGGCCAAGCGGTCCTTATCTGCCGTCAAAATCTATGTTTCTGTGTTATGGATGATAGACCTATTCGGCCTTGACAAACTAGCATATGAAGGAAAATATAAGATGATAAACTATAAAAGTCCCAACAGGACTACAAACAGCATCCTAAACTAGATATGTTCAGATCACCCAATCTATGGCTATGTAATGTGAGAAATCAATCGGTTCTGTTGCTCAGATTATAAATCCATCTTCACAGTTTTGTATTGTGCAGTCTATTGTGTGTATGGCTCAGTAACATTTACTCAGTGTCCCCATGCTATTTCCAGCCCCAAAAGAAGATAGAAAAAGAACCTATGCTGTTCGCCCTTCCCTTAACAACATCACCTCTCCCAGGGTGAGGGCTGTCAGAAATTTGCCCCAGTCACTCATAAACCTTTCTTCTTTACCCTTTAGAACATATTTTAATCTGTCTGTTGCAAGTACTTTTGATGGCCAGTCCCATCAATTGTTCCACCAACTGGGACTGAGCTAGTTATCCACAGATTCTGTATGCCTTGTTGGGCAACAACAAGCAGGACTCTTAACCACTGGGGGGTACAAGCCCCACTTCCCTCCTCCCTGTTCTTCTGCTTCCAGTAATAGTCACTGCGGAGTAGTCTCAGTTGTATGCCTTTCTATTCTGGTTAGCTCATGTGCAGTGCCCTTCCAATATGCTACCAGATGGTGACATTCCCAGTAATAGTGGAAATAGGCACCCCTAGCCACCCCACACTTAGCCACAGCTGGGAGATACACCCGGGTAAAACTTACAAACCATGCTAGGTGAATAATATAGCCTGTGTAGCAATTTATACTGCATTTCTTTGAACTTATTACAGAGGAGGAGCCCCATGTGGGAAGCCAGTATTAGTTTCCAGTTGTCCTCTGAGATCAGGAATCCAAGATCCCGCTCCCACCATTGTTTTACCTGCTGGGTGTCTTCTTGAAAGAAGCTCCTATCTAGTTTTGTCACCCTTGCCATCAGCCTTTTTTCATTTCTATTGGCCCCTAGAATTTCCCTCTCTACCCCATCAAAGGGGTATCTGCTATCAAAACCTTGTTTAGTTTTTGGCAGTAACTCCTTATCTGAAAGAACTTAAAGTGATAGACAGGTATCCCCAATCTCGTTGTAGGTCCTCAGATGTGTGTATTCCTTCCCAGGTGAGGAGGTCTCCCACACATCAGACCCTTCTGTCCTGCCACATCTGGAACCCATCGTCTTTAAGCCCTGGCAAAAAGTCTGGGTTACCTGTCACTGGAACCAACATGGTATGAACTTGTTCTGCTCTCCTCCTTTTCTTGATTTGTCCCCAGGCTTCCAAAACTGTGATTACCAGTGGATTCAGGTTTCTTAGTCGCCTATAGGCTTGCCCCTCTCCTTCTTCCAAGTAGATTGACACTCGTCCTGGGCACCCTTCCTCTCTAAGTCGAGCCATGTGGCCACCCCACTGCTATTGAACCAGTTATGTATATATCTGTGTTGTGTAGCCAAATAATATCCCTTGATGTCTGGGAAGGTCATGCCCCCATTCTCCTCTGAGGCTTTTAGCCTTTTCGGGCTAATTCTAGATTTCTTGCCCTGCCAAATAAAGTCTGTGAACCCTTTTTCTACCTTCTCAATATCCTTGTTAGTTGGGCAGGTGGGCACCATCTGTTTCATATACAGAATTTGAGGGAGAATATTCATTTTCAGCAGGTTGATTCTACTCAATCACGATATCGGAAGGACCCTCCACCTACATAAATCCTTCAGAATTGTTTCAAATGGGGGTGTAATTTAGGGCATATAAACGATTCAGATCCTGTCCCACCTTGATACCTAAGTATGTGAAGGCCTTATCCACTAATTTTAAACGCCATGTGGCCCCTCTCCCTCCATTCAAGTACATAATTTCCGATTTATTAATATTCAGTTTATACCCCGAATATTTTGCAAGCAGACTCGCATTCTCCCAAAGGGCTGGCATAGATTTCTCTGGATTAGTTACGAAAAGTAAAATATTGTTTGCATAAAGTGTGATGGTGTGGTGCATACCCCCTAACACCCGTAATCTGTGGGTCAGATCTAATTTTTATAGCCAGCAGCTCTATTGCAAGAGCAAATAGGAGAGGAGAGAGGGGACACCTCCCCCCCAGTGCCTCTCCCCAGCTGAAATTCCTCATTGGTAATCCATTAACCAGTATTCGGGCCTTGGGTGTTTTGTAGAAGGCTCCTTCCAAGTTTATGAATTCCTTCCCTAGTCAAATCTGTCCAAAACCCTCAGTAGACACAGCCAGTCTGTCCTATCGAATGCTTTCTCGGCATCCATAGACAGGACACAAGCCTGTACAGGTGGTCGAGAACCCCACCATATCACATTCAGCATCCTTCTTATATTGTGAGATGACAGTCTATCCTGGATGAAACCCGTCTGGTCAGGGTGAACCATCAGGGGAAGTACCTTTTGTAGTCTCAGGGCAAGAACTTTTGTCAGAATCTTACAGTCATAATTTAAAAGGGATATTGGTCTGTATGATGATCACTCAGCAGGGTCCTTATTCGGCTTAGGGAGAACACATGTGTTAGCTTTGCAACGTTTTTGGTAGTCCCCTCTCGCCTCCTCCAGCAGGTCCCTGAGTGGTGCAGCCAGCTCACCCTTTTAGTTCCTTATAATATTCCACCCCGAACCCATCTGGCCCTGCCGCTTTTCCTCTCTCTAGGGTCACTATCGCTTTGGTGACTTCTGTGACTGTTATTTTGCCCCTAGTATGGCTCTTCTCATCCAAAACCGGGATATTCAACCCATCCATAAATGTCTCCATAAACTGCTCCGAGCCCGTGCATTTTGCCTGATAGAGCTGCTCATAGTAGTCCCGGAAACATTTCCGAATTTGTGCATCCTCCTGTACAAGGTACCCCCTTTTTTTGTTCTAATGTTTACTGTCCTTTTCATCGTTCTACCCACTTCACCAGGTGTAACAGTAGGGGCCCTGGTTTATTTCTCTAGTCATATAGTTTATGTCTGGCAAAAAACATTCTATACTTAGTTTCCTCTGTTAAACAGAAGTTCAGAGCCTCCCGAGCCACCTGCAACTCTCGCAGTACCCGCGTATCCATAGTGTCTATAGCTGTACGTTCTAAATCCACAATTTTCTTCTCTAAATCAAGCTGTTTCTGCCCTTTATTTTTCCTTTTTAACCCTGGCCATGAACCCAATTATCACTCCTCTCATGTAAGCCTTCCCAGTAGCTTCCCACTGTGTCCACCGTTCTCTGATTGTGTTCCACATAAGATTTCCACCGTTCCTTAATATAATGTGTTTCTATGGTTACCCTGTAACTCTCCCGGGTCGCTCCTGAAAATAGGCATGTTGCTATCTAGTGTGCTTACCTGGTTAACAAAAGCAAATAAATAAATAAATACTCCCAAAATTCTTTCTTTGCTAGAAGGTAAGTTGGGAACCACCACCCTCCCCTCCACCGTCTCCATAAGAAGTACCTCTATTTGCACCATATCATGGTCTGAAACAAAGATTAAACTATGCTTTGCATTCGATACTCGAGGATAAAGCTCTTTGGGTACATATATGTACTCCAACCTTGACCAAGAAACATGTGGATGAGAAAAAATGTATATTCACATGCCCCAGGATTAGAGGTCTGCCTTGCATCTACCAAGTTCAAATCTGATTTGCCACTGCTGGACAGCCCCCACCGTTCTAGAGTAATCCATAGAAACATAGGCTTTGACGGCAGATAAGGACTGCTTGGCCCACCTAGTCTGCCCATTTCCCCACCTAGAGGATAAGCTGCAGATCCTATTTAACCAACAGCCTATTTCTTCCTACCCCCCCCCACAAAAATTGCCTTATGTCTGTCCCATGCATTCTTGAATTCTCCCACAGTTTTAGACCCCACAGCCTCCTCAGGAAGGCTGTTCCAGGCATCCACCACCCTGTCTGTGAAAAAATACTTCCTAACATTGTCCGTGAGCCATCCCCACTCTATCTTCAAGTTATGTCCCCTTGTTCAAACAACATGAAGTCTTGCTGTATTCTGACAATCTGCAGTTAGCTCCAGCCTTCAAACTGCCCTGGAAAGTATAGGATTAATTTTCTATGCAGTGCATAGAACGTTGAGCTCGGTTGAGGTCTCTGTCTGCAGCACTTTGAAACCCAACCGTCAGATTCTTTACTTCGCCTCACTGAACAGTCGCTCCGGAGATTTCTCCTTCAGCTCAGTTCAAAAGTCGGTTAAAATGTTGGTTTTAAGCCGAAATTATTCTGCATTGTCGGGCAGGCTCTGTCTGCGGTACTGTGAGTACTAGATCGTTTTTTCTGAATACTTTGTGGAAATTGTAAACTTGCTCGATTGGTTCGGCTGAACCGATCCTATATATTTGAATCCTTGTACTTTGCTTTAGAGTGTGGTTACCGGTCCTTATCAATTTCAAACAAAACGTGTTTTAAATGTTTTTTTCCAATACCCGTGACACGGTTAGGAACCGATAAGGGAGTCTTGCCTGGCGGTTGCTGAAAAAAGGGTAAGTTTGGTTAGGTTGGCCATGTCTGAGAAACCCAAGAAAAAAAACAGGCCCACTAGGTTTCAATATCGTAGTGAGTGTGGGAGGTTCAAAGCCGATCCCCTACACCACCTGCGCTTGTTGTCTGGGGTTTGAACACCTCGATACAGACTGCCAACTTGAACATTTTCCTAAGTCTACCCTGGATAAGAGATTAGGTAGACTTAGGGAAAAGGAGGCCAAGAAGTCCGCTAACCTGGATGGCCAGCCCGGTTCGGTTCCGACCAAACCAGAAGGAGTGCCCTCTGACCAGGGTGATACTTCTTCGGGCAAGTGGAGAGCCGATCCTGATGGATCAGTTCCTACAAAGGAAAGGAAAAGACAAACCAGCTGTTCGGGGCTGGCTCGCCGCAGCGGTGGATTTCGCTTTTACCGCCACCCGGGTTCGGGAACGGACGTGGATCGCTGAGGGTCGGCCGGGGAGAAGGATGGAGCGTCCATGGACTGCTCTTCTTCTCCGGGAGGGTGGGTTAGTGATCGAGCACTAGTGACCCCGAGCGGAGGCTGGGAGCCGTGACAGCTTCCGACACTTAAGACGCCTTGAGGCGGGCAGACGCCGCCATTGCACGCCCCCGCCCCCGGAAAAACCGGAAAATGGACGGCTGTCGGCCGCCCTACATGAAGCACGCCGCGGCTTCAATTAGCCTCTCCAGGCCGGCCCTCCGATCCAAAAAACTAGTGCCTGTGGGGTGTCCCCCCGCTCCCCGTAGCCCCCGCCGGGGGGGGTAAGCCGCGGGGTATCGGAGGGCTCGAGGCTGTTCTGGAGAGGTGGAAGCTGCACGGGCTGATAGTCCCGGGCGGTCGGCGGCTAGGTGAGGAGGAATAAAGTATAAATAAAAAAAAAAAAAAAATCAGCTGGTTCGGATCCAGAGGTGCATGTTCTGACCGCTGATGAGATTGCCCGAGCGATTCGGATTGTTGAATCGCTTCGCCCGGTTCCGTCTGATCCAGCTCCGTTAGCTAGAAGTTTGGTTCGGTCGGTTCTACCGGTTCGGGATTATGCCCCTGAAGAATTTTATGAACTGGAATTTGAGGAGGAGTGGGATTATGAACAAGATGATGACTGTGATGGAGCAGAAAGTCTGGATGTGCCCATTGAATGTGACATCTCCCCAGACAGACCTTCTGGTGTTTTCCCTCCTAGGCTCTCTGAGTCCCCACCCCACTATCTGTTTTACAAGAAAATGGCTGAAACTCTCCAACTCCCTTTGGAGGAGCTACAGAGGATCAAGAGGAGCCTGATTTTGTTGAAATGATTGACATCCCAGAGTCCAGGAGGCTGTCTATTCCTTTGCACAAATCTTTTGGGAAATGGACACAAAATAATTTAAAGTCTTCTAATTCTGTACCTCCTGTTGATAGAAGAATGGACAAGAGGTATACTTTATCAGGCTCAGACACAGAGTTTTTCTACCAGCAATGCAGCCATGTTGGGGTCGTGCAGGCTGCAGCCTGTGACAGGGCTAATGTTCCCTTGGCTTCACACACCTCCAGATAAAGACTCCAGGAGGATGGTTGCCTTGGCAAAGAAGCAATACATGGCATCCTCTTTGTGACTCAGGCAGGCTAATTATATGGCCTGTACAGCCAGATACCAGAAGTCCAGGTGGGACACTGTACTGGCTCTGGCTAAACTGGCCTTCCCCAGCTGACCAAGGAGCTGGAGGAGGTGGCTGCAGATGGGATTGAGGCATCTAAAGTACAGTTTCATGCTGCTGTGGACACCAGTGATGTGTCATCAAGAGTCATGGCTGCATCTGTGGCTCTTCGGAGAATGGCTTGGCTCAGATGTACTAGCCTCTCACAGGACACCCAGGCTAAGGCCATGGATTTCCCTGTGGAAGGTATTTCGCTGTTTGGGGAGCAGACAGAGAATTACATGAAGAAGATGAAAGAATATAGGACCACTTATATGAGTGCACAGGCCAAGGAGAGGCAGGCAGCTCCTCAAAGGCAGCAATCTAGGGGCAGGGGCAGGCCTTTTCATTGGCCTCTACCAAGCACAGGCCTCTTCTCCCTTTTCACAGAGGGGGTTCTTCAGAGGGAGAGGCAGAAGGAGGATGAGCAGGGCTGCATCCACTCCTCAGCCTAAGGCCCCTGCCAAGCAGACACCCTGATTGGCCCGCCCAGGTCGACTCTCCTATCCCGGGGCAGGCTGGCTTACTTCGTCCAGGACTGGGTGTCTGTTACCTCAGACAAGTGGGTCCTAGAAGTAGTAAGCCAGGGACTGGTTCTCAGCTTCAAAAAATTTCCAAAGATGAGAGCCAGATCTTTTCCACCTGCAAGTCTCTCCGAAACCTTTGCCCTAGAGGCAGCGGTTTAATCTCTTCTGGCCTTAGAAGCCATAGAGAGAGTTCCTACCCCACACTGGGGCAAAGGTCTGTACTCCAGGTACTTCCTTACCCCAAAAAAGACTGGAGTGGTGACCCATCCTAGAGCTAAGATACCTGAACAAACATCTTTTAAAACCAAGGTTCAAGATGGTGACTCTGGGAATAATTCTTCCCTCTCTAAGGCCAGGGGACTGGCTAGCCTCCCTGGACCTCAAAGATGCCTACTTTCACATCCTCATCAGGTGCTTCCACAGAAAGTACCTCAGGTTCAAGCTGCCCTCAGGCTATTACCAGTTCAAAGCAGCGCCCTTTGGCCTAACATCCGCTCCAAGGGTTTTTACAAAATGCCTGGCGGTAGTAGTGGCCTTTTTAAGAAGGCAAAAGATTTCCATTTTTCCATATCTGGACAACTGGCTCATAGTGGGTCAGTCTCCAGGCCAAGTCAAGTCAGACCTGCAAGTCACCCAGCAAGTGCTCACTTCCCTGGGATTTCTTCTCAACCTCCACAAATCAGTTCTTGAACCAGTGCAGCTTCTTACCTTTATAGGGGCAGAGCTAGACACTGCCAAAACAAGAGCCTTTCTTCCACTGGAAAGGGCAAGACTTGTTATATAACTTTCTTCTTCCTTCAGCCTTCAGGTGTCCTGACCAGCAAGGCATTTCCTTCAGCTCTTGGGCCACATGGCAGCTTCCACAGCAGTGGTCCAAGGGACAAGATTTCAGATGAGGGACATTCAGTTCCAACTGAGGGCCTTTTGGTCCCAAAGGAAGGACCCTCTTACCAAACTGATTCCAGTGACTCGGACACGATCCAAGCTCTTCAGTGGTGGCAGGATCAGGACAATTTAAGGCAAGGGGTCCCACTTGTCACTCAGTCTCATTCGGTGGTCCTTACCACGGATGCTTCCCTTTTGGGGTAGGGAGCTCATCTGAGGGCTCCCACAGCTCAGGGACTGTGGTCCCCTCAGGAGTCCCTTTTCCATATCAGTCTCCTGGAAATCAGGGCGGTTTTTCTGGCCCTGCAAGCCTTCTCTTAGTCTGTGCAGAACAAGGTGGTTCAGGTCAGAACAGACAACACCACTACCATGTGGTACATCAACAAGCAGGGAGGCACTCTGTCTACGGCCTTGTGCACGGAAGCCATGAAATTGTGGTCCCTGGCTTATTCCCTGCAGACTTCTCTGGTAGCAGTCCACATTTCAGGAAAGGACAATGTGCTGGCAGATGCACTGAGCAGGATCTCCCAGGGCCATCACGAATGGTCCCTGGACCCCCTGGTGTTGAAAGTGATTTTTGCAAGGTGGGGCACTCCAGAGATGGATCTCTTTGCAGCACCAGACAATCACCAACTTCCTCTGTTTTGTTGCAGACCCCCAGTCTTGGGTTCAGTCCTTCTGGACGCTCTGATTTTGAACTGGGAAAGGACATTTCTGTATGCCTTCCCTCCTTTTCCTCTTCTGTTCAGGGTTCTAGTCAAGGTAAGGTCACAACCTTGCAGAGTGATTCTGATTGCTCCAGTCTGGGCCAGACAGCCTATCCTTTGTTGCTGTCTCTAGCAGTCCATCTTCCCCTGTCTCTTCCCAGGAATTACAACCTGTTAACCTCCTCTCAGGGGAGGATTTGGTACCCCAATCTTCGATCTCTCAATCTCAAGGCATGGCTCTTGAAGAGTTAGAGTATGCAGATTTGCATCTGTCTCAGGGGGTTCTGGATATCCTCAAAGCCTCGCGAAAGCTCTCCACCAGAAAAACTTATGACTCCTAATGGAAAAGATTCTGCATTTGGTGTTCCAAGAAGCATATCTCTCCAGACACTGCTGAATTGCCTACAGTCCTGGATTATATGTTCCATCTTAATGGCCTAGGCCTCAGACCAGCTACTCTCAAGGTACACTTGTCAGCTGTTTCTGCTTTTCTGTCAGTGGGGGAGCCTTCCTCACTATCATCTCATCCTGTGTTCTGCAAATTTTTCAAAGGATTCCTTCATACCAATCCTCCCTTCAGGGATCCTGACCCTGCCTGGGACTTAAATGTTTGCATTGCTCAACTTATGTAACCTCCTTTTGAGCCTATGTCCTCAGCAGAGCTTAAGTACTTGACTTGGAAAACTGTGTTTTTGGTAGCCATTACCTCTGCCAGGCGTATCAGTGAATTGCAAGTCCTGTCAGTGGAACCTGATTTTATCTCCTTTCATAGAGGTAAAGTGGTCCTTAGAACCAATAGGAAGTTCTTGCCCAAAGTGGTTTCAGACTTCCACTTGAATCAGTCTGTGTCTCTCCCTGTCTTCTTTGCTGATCATTCTTCCTCAGGAGAGAGGAGGCTACACAGTCTAGATGTTAAAAGAGCCCTTAGCTACTACATAGAGCGTACCAAGGGTCACAGGTTTGATTCCCTCCAGTTGTTCCTCACTTATGGGGAAGTGGGAAAGGGCAAAGCTGCTACCAAGAGAACTATTGCCAGGTCAGTTGTGTCTTGTATGCAATTCTGCTGTGAGAAACTGGGAAAAATTCCACCCTCCAGCCTGAGGGCTCACTCTACAAGAAGTACAGCTGCTTCCCTGGCTGCTGCCAGGGATATTCCTCTGTTAGAAATTTGTCAAGCAGCCACCTGGAAAACAGTCCATATCTTTACCAAGCATTACTCTCTGGATATCCAGGATAGGAGTGATGCTCGGTTTGGCACAGCAGTACTTCAGAGCCTATTCCCAAAGTAGGTTCTCTTCCTCCTCCACGGAGGTGCTGCTGGGTAGTCTGCAGATTGTCAGAATACAGCAAGACTTCATGTTGTTTGAAGAAAAAATTACTCACCTTAGTGACTGTGTTTCTTCTAATGGAGTCTTGCTGGATTCTGACCTCCCTCCCTGCCTCCCCTCTCAGAACCTGTTTTTGGGAAGTGGGTGGGCAGGTGCAGTGTTGCACCCCAAGGGTGTCTTCAGCACACCCTCCATGTTCTGGGTGCTTTGTGTTATATCTTTATTTTGGATAGGTTTTTGGTTTCCTGACTTGAGTCTTCCTTTGGGAATCCAAAACATTTGGTTACCAGTTGACTAGTTAAAATAATTTTACAATTTCCACTTAGTGAGTGTTTGCTTGTAAGAATCTGATGGTTGGGTTTCAAAGTACTGCAGACAGAGACCTCAACTGAGCTCGAGCTCAACGTTCTATGCGCTGCATAGAAAATTAACCCTATACTCTCTGGGGCAGTTTAAAGGCTGGAGCTAACTGCAGATTATCAGAATACAGCAAGACTCCATTAGAAGAAACACAATTACTAAGGTGAGTCATTTTTTCTTCTTGCACATCTCTTTTTCTGAAAGATGCTACCCTCTTGGACTTTGTTGATTCCACTGAGGTACTTAAACGTTTCTATCATGTCCACCCTCTCCCTCTCCCTCTTTTCCTCAAGGGTATACATATTAATCTATATTAAGCTCCTTTAGTCTCTCCTCGTATGGCTTCTCTTGCAGACCCTGCACCATTTTAGTTGCACTCCTCTGAACTGCCTCCATCCTGTCTATGTTCTTGCAGAAATGGGGTCTCCAGAACTGGATGCAGTACTCCAGATGGGGTCTCACCAACTGTCTGTACAGAGGGATAACAACTTCCTGTTTTCTGCTGGTGATGCCTCTTCCTATACATCCCAGTATCCCCCCAGCCCTCCCTACCACCTTCTCACATTGCTTGCCAACCTTAAGGTCATCTGATATGATTACCCCAGGTCCCTTTCCATTTTTGTTGTTGTTACTACCTCTCCCCATTATGTAATCTTCCCCTGGGTTTTTGTTTCCCAGGTGCATTATTTTGCACTTCTTTGCATTGAATCCAAGCTGCCATACTTCTGACCATTCCTCCAACCTGCCAAGTCCTTCTCATCCTTTCCATGCCTCCTTGTGTATCACACCTGTTGCAGATCTTTGTGTCATCTGCAAGGAGGCATACTTTTCCTTCAGTCCCTCTGCAGTGTCACTTATAGAGACATTAAAGGACTGGACCCAGTACTGAACCCTGCGGTACCCCACTGGTAACCCTCTTTCTTCAGAGTGGACTCCATTTACAATTACCTTCTGTGTCCTGTGTTGTCCAGCCAATGTTTTACCTAGGCTACCACCCTGGGACCCACTCCCAGGCTGGTTAATTTGACTATTAATCTTTTGTGTGGGACTGTGTCAAATGCCTTGCTAAAGTCTACAGGCCATGTCCACAGCCCCTCCCTGGTCTACTACTTTGGTCACCCAGTCAAAGAAATCAATTAGATTCATCTGACATGACCTTCCCGCTGTGAATCCATGCTGCCTTGGGTCCTCTGCCCCACTAGCCTCTAGGTACTTAACAGTTATTTCCTTCAGAAGTGATTCCATCACTTTCCCTACCAGAGAGGTCAAACTGACAGGTTTGTAGTTTCCTGCCTCTGTCTTGGTCCCACTTTTGTGAAGGGGAATCACATCTGCCTTCCTCCAGTCCTCAGGTACCACACCATCTTCCCATGATTTGTTAAAAAGGGTAGTCAGTGGTGTGACTAGTTCTCTGCTTAATTCTTTTAGAATTCTGGGGTGAATTCCATCTGGCCCCATTGCTTTGTCCACGTTCAGTTTTAGGAGTTCTTTCAGAACCCTTTCTTCTGTGAAAGGACTGGGATTGACCCCCCCCCCATCCACAGTGCTTCTGTTAATTTGATTAGGCACCTCCCCACCTCCTCGTTTGTGAATACTGAACAGAAGTATTCGTTCAGTATCCCTGCTTTTCACTGTTCCTCTCTGCCCACCCACCGTCCATTCTGTTCAGCCTCACTATCCTCCCTTTGTCTTTCTCACTCCCTGATATACCTATAAAAGGTTTTATCCCCCTTCAACCGAGTTGCTATCTTTTCCTCAGTTTGGGCCTTTGCTATTCTGACTACCTTCCCTGCTTCCTTCTGCCTTAACTGGTACAGTTCTCTTTCCTGCTCCTTCTGTGTTTCCTTATACTTCCTGATGCTATCTTTTTCTCCCTAACCTTCACCGCCACCTCTTTTGAGAACCATAGTGGCTTTTTCTTTCGTCTGATTTGTTTATTTGCTTCACACAAAGGCTTGTTGCCTCTGTGATGGCAGTTTTGATATTTCCCCATTGTTGCTCCACCCCTCCTTCTAGCCTGTTTGCTAGTGCTTTTCTAAGGCACTCTCCCATCTTGCCAAAGTCAGCCCTCCTGAAGTCCAGAACCCTCACTTTTGTATGGCTTGACTCTAGCTGAGTTTATCATGAACCACACTGTTTGGTGGTCACTTGTTCCCAAATGGCTACCCACTTCTAGATCTGAGATCCTCTCACTGTCCCCATTTGAAAGTATGAGGTCTAAGATTGCTCCCTCACGAGTAGGTTTCAAAACTAGCTGTTTGAGGCATGCCACCTGAAGGGCATCGAGAATGGCCCTGCTTTTGGATATGGCTGCAGCAAAGGTGATCCAGTTGACATCCGGCATATTAAGGTCCCCATCAACAGTATCTCATCTTTCTCTGCAATCCTAAGTATGCCTTCTATCGTATCCTTGTCCATTCCCTCCCCCTGACATGGGGGTCTGTGTACAACTCCTGTGCGGATTGTGGTGCCATTTCCAGTCTCTAGGGTAACCCACAGTGCCTCCTCTCCTCCCTGTTTACCATTTTGTTCAGTTGCTTTTATCCCTTCCCTTACATAGAGAGCTACTCTGACCCCTCTTCTCCCCTCCCTGTCTCTCCTGTAGGTTGTGTACCCTAGTGTGTTAGCATCCCAGTCATGGTTCTCTGTGTACCATGTTTCTGTGACTGCTACGATATCCAGGCATCCTCTTCCATCAAGGCCACCAGTTCAGGAGCTTGTTGCCCAGACTATGGCGTTGGTACTCATTACCCTCCATTTCTTGATGGCCTTACCCTTTTGCCCTTCCTGTCCTTATTGTGTTTGTCACTTTTCCATTTACCCTGCGCTTCTCCCTATCGACATCTCTATGTTGGTGTCTCACCTCACTTGGTACCCTGATTTTTTTGGGGGGCTAGGATTTCCTGCTCCTCTCCAGTGCCTCCTTGGCTAGTTTAAATGCTTGCAAAAGCATTTAAACCTATCACCCTGGGATCTTGGTTTCCCTCCTAGACAGATGCAGACCATCACACCAGTATAGGCCTGCATCCTCCAGGTGGACCCCAGTCCCCAATGAAGCCAAATCCTGAGCTTGCACCAGTTTTCAACCACTGATTGAATCCCATGGTGTGGAGCACCTAACCTCACTTGTGCCATAGACAGGCAGCACCTCCGAGAAAGGTTACCTTGTGTGCTATTTGTCTAGGCCTCCCCATCTCCATAAGCGCTTCTTGCACTGCTCTGATCCCTTTCTTAACCAGGTCATTTGTTCTAGGTGGGCGATGACATTCAGCTCCCTCCCTGTGCAGCTGCTCCTGCGATCCTGAGGATTCGCCCTGTCCCTCCAAGCCATGGCACCAGGCAGGCACCTTACCTCCCTGTCCCCTTCCTCCCCCAGTTCTACCTTCCTAACAATGGAGTCCCCCACCAGCAGTTGTTTCCTTTCCCTGTGGGGTCCCATGCCACACTCCTGTGAGTCTCCTTTGTGGAGGTTCCCAGCATCCTCCTTGGTCCCCGCTGTGGGTGCTTCCATAGAGGAACCACACTTTTTCAGAATGGCATAGAAATTGTGGAGAGGTACAACTGGAGGGATGTGCCTCTGTTCCACCACCCTCACCCTCTCTGAGCCCACTGTGGTCCAACCGCTCCTCTTTCTTGGCAACCTCTGAGGCAACAGCAGTGACCCTGGGATCGGCAACACAATTGAAGTCTCCACCCATTATCAAGTTAGGAAACTGTCCCCTCGTAAGTATATCTGTGATTGTCTGTTAGAAGGTTGGATATACACTTCCGAGTGTCAGTTTCTTTCATTGACTTCCCTACTGTGAAAACATACCATGTGTATCTGAAATGGGAAATTTTTGTGTAACAATATAGCCACCCCCTTCTTATGGGAGTTATATGATGATGCATGGCAGGCCCCCACCCAGCCTCCCACCAGTTTACCATGTTCTCTCACAGATGAGTTTCCTGGAGCAGTGCAACTCTAGCCCACTTGTGCTTAAGTGCTGTTAGCACTTTAGTTCTTTTTGCTGGAGAAATAAACCTCTTTTCATTCCATGATATAACCATTGTAGATTGATCCTTTACCATTTTTGTTTCTGACAGCGTCCCTTACACCCCTGTGTGAGCATCGGCCAAGCCTGCACATAGAATCTCTGGTTTCTGAGCATTTCAACATAAAAGATTGTGTAAGCTGTATAAACATGAAACATTAACTATGAACATCAAACAAATAACCATCCAAAACTTTCCCGCCATGTGTTTGTTTTCTCCTTAATTGCCTCCAACAATGTAACTTTTTTGCTTCTATTCTCACATTCCCCCCTAAATTATCAGTTTGATTTACAAGTCTACTTGCCCACATATCCATCCTATACGTCCCCCTTCCTCCACATTACATAGTATGAGCCTTTTGTTTTTGCATTCCCGCTCATTCCCTGTTTCCCCTCACTGCTATCAATGTCAGTGCTTCGGCCCTTTGGTCAGAGCCTGATAAGATAGATACTTCAAAGATGATACCTCTGTTTCCTAACCGCCCCGGTTGGGGCAATTTAGGTTCCCCTTCCCCACAGCTGGTGCCTGCCCTCCTGATAGACTCTGCCAAGTGCAGCTGCATCTCACCAGCCCCGACCAACCCCCCAGGACACCAGTGATGATCCCCCCCCAGACACACATCCCTCTGTGCATTCCCCACATAGCCGGAAAAATAATCTGATTAGTGCCATGATATACTCAGTTCTCAGTAGCCACTTACCTTCATTGATCAGGGCTCGAGAAGGGTATTGACACAGGTACCCTAGCCACCCACCTGCATCCGTGCCTCCACATATTCCCAGTTATACTTCTCTCCCAGTAGGGGTGTTTCACAGGCCCTCTAATTCTCCCCCTGCTGTGAGGTTTAAATTACTTGTAGAAAGATCTAGTAAGTAGGGGGAGTGGCTTAGCTAGAAGGAAGCTACATTTAAAGACTGCCTTAGAAAGATTCTGCTAATAGCTTGGCAGAAGATACCAGGAGAAAGGACTGCTGTGTGATTGGACTTCTCTGCTGGGACTATATTGCCCTCCTTCCCTCCACCCCCCCAAGCTAGTTCTATTTTTATAGGCACAGGATTTGACTGACAACAGGAACTTCCTGTTTGGGAGCAGGAAGTGAGTGATCACAGAACCACCAAAGACCCACCATCCTAGAAGGGCAAGAGTAGCTCTCCGGCCCCCTCTAGCTGCTGGAGGTCTGCCTCTGAGCAAGTAAGGGGTCTACTGAGAAATATAGGATATTCTTGTCTCAGAACAGGACAATCAGGAGCTTAAAGGCCACAGGCAGAAAGTAAGGAGAGAGAGAAAAAAACAGAGGAAAGAGTAAGGATTGCAAACAGTTAAGGGGCCAGAAATAAGACAAGATTGGAGTGGTGCAGTGCAGTGGCTGTGGAGCAGCAGTCTTCCAGGAGACGTCTGGAGGATGCAGTGTTGTCCCATCTGCAGGCACCTCTCTGGGCTGAGGGAGGAGGTTACTCATCTCCAGGCTGAGTTGGCCAGGATTTGTGGAACCTCCTTCCATCCAGGGACCACCAGTGCCACTACCGCTGTTCTCAGAGGTTGCCAATGGCATAGAGAAGCTAGGTGTTCTGCATCATGGGATTCTAACTCAGTGGTTGAAAACTGTGGAGCTCAGGGATTTGGCTTCATTGGGGACTGGGGTCCACCTGGAGTGATGCCTATACTGGCATGATGGGCTGCATCTGTCCGGAGGGAACCAGGATCCTAGGTGATAGGTTTAAATGCTTCATTGGCAAGCTTTTAAACTAGCCAAGGGGAGGCACTGAAAGGAGCAGGAAATCTCAGCCCCCAAATAATCACGGTAGTAAGTGGCAAACACCAACATAGCGGTGTCGTAGGAGAAGGGCAGGGTAAATGGAGAAAGTGACAAAGGCAAGAAGGACAGGGATGGGGCAAAAGGAGTAAGGCCATCAGGAAATGGAGGGTAATGAGTACCAATGCCCATAGTCTGGGCAACAAGCTCCCTGAGCTGGTGGCCTTGATGGAAGAGGGATGCCTGGATATCGTAGCAGTCACAGAAACATGGTACACAGAGAACATGGCTGGGATGCTAACATACCAGGGTACATAACCTACAGGAGAGACAGGCAGGGGAGAAGAGGGGGAGGAGTAGTTGTCTATGTAAAGGAAGGGATAAAAGCAACTGAACAAAAGAGTAAACAGGGAGGAGAGGAGGCACTGTGGGTCACCTTGGAGACTGGAAAGGGCACCACAATCCGCACAGGGGTTGTGTACAGACCCCCATGTCAGGGGGAAGGAATAGACAAGGATATGGTAGAAGGCATACTTAGAATGGCAGAGAAAGGGAGATACTGTTGATGGGAGATCTGAATATGCCAGATGTTAACTGGAGCACATTTGCTGCAGCCACATCCAAGAGCAGGGCCATTCTGATGCCCTACAGGTGGCAGGCATTAGACAGCTAGTTCGAACCCACTGTGAGGGAGCAATCTTAGACCTTGTACTCTCAAACGGGGCAGTGAGAGGATCTCAGATCTAGAAGTGGGTTGCCATCTGGGGACAAGTGACCATCAAACAGTGTGGTTTACGTCAAACTCAGCTACAGAGTCAAGCTCATACAAAAGTGAGGGTACTGGACTTTAGGAGGGCTGACTTTGGCAAGATGGGAGAGTGCCTCAGAAAAGCACTAGCAAACAGGCTAGAAGGAGGTGTGGAGCAACAATGGGGAATCATCAAAACTGCCATCACAGAGGCAACAAGCCTTTGTGTGAAGCAAATAAACAAATCAAAATGAAAGAAAAGGCCACTATGGTTCTCATAAGAGGTGGCTGTGAAAGTCAGGAAGAAAAAGATAGCATTCCAGAAGTATAAGGAAACACAGAAGGAGCAGGACAGAGAACTGTACCAGTTAAGGCAGAAGGAAGCAGGGAGGGAAGTCAGAATAGCAAAAGGCCCAAACTGAGGAAAAGATGGCCAACTCAGTTAAGAAGGGGATAAACCTTTATAGGTACATCAGCGAGCGAGAAAGACAAAAAGGAGGGATAGTGAGGCTGAATAGAATGAACGTGGGTGGGCAGAGGGGACAGTGAAAAGCAGGGATACTGAATTAATATTTCTGCTCAGTATTCACAAAAGAGGAGGGAAGTGCCTCAATCCAATTAACAGAAGCACTCTTGATAGGGGGTCGATCCCAGTCCTTTCGCAGAAGAAAGGGTTCTACAAGAACTCCTAAAACTGAAGGTGGACAAAGCAATGGGTCCTGATGGAATTCTCCCCAGAATTCTAAAAGAATTAAGGGAGGAACTAGTGAAGCCACTGACTACTCTTTTTAATAAATCATGGGAGGATGGTGTGGTACCCGAGGACTGGAGGAAGGTGGATGTGATTCCCTTCACAAAAGTGGGACCAAGACAGAGGCAGGAAACTACAGACCTGTCAGTCTGACCTCTGGTAGGGAAAGTGATGGACCCACTTCTGAAGGAAAGAACAGTTGAGTACCTAGAGGCTAGTGGAGCACAGGACCCAAGGCAGCATGGGTTCACAGCTGGAAGGTCATGTCAGCTTAATCTAATAGATTTCTTTGACTGGGTAACCAAAGTAGTAGACCAGGGAGGGCTGTGGACATGGCCTACCTAGACTTTAGCAAGGCATTTGACACAGTTCCACACAAAGATTAATAATCAAATTAACTAGCCTGGGAGTAGGTCCAAGGGTGGTAGCCTGGGTAAAACATTGGCTGCACAACAGGACACAGAAGGTAATTGTAAATGGAGTCAACTCTGAAGAAAGAGGGGTACTAGTGGGGTACCGTGAGGGTTCAGTATTGGGTCCAGTTCTTTTAATGTCTTCATCAGTGACATTGCAGAGGGACTGGAAGGAAAGTATGCCTTTTGCAGATGACACAAAGATCTGCAACAGGGTTGATACACAAGGAGGTGGAAAGGATGAAAGGGACTTCAGTGTTGGAGGAATGGTCAGAAGTATGGCAGCTAGGATTCAATGCAAAGAAGTGCAAAATAATGCACCTGGGAAACAAGAACCCAGGGAAGAATACACATGGTGGGGAGGTAGTAACAACAACAAAAAGGAAAGGGACCTGGGGGTAATCATATCAGATGACCTTAAGGTTAGCAAGCAATGGAGAAGGCAGTAGGGAGAGCTAGGGTATACTGGGATGTATAGGGAGAGGCATCAGCAGCAGAAAACAGGAAGTTGTTATCCCGCTGTACAGACAGTTGGTGAGACCCCATCTGGAGTACTGTGTCCAGTTCTGGAGACCCCATCTCCGCAAGGACATAGACAGGGTAGAGGTAGTCCAGAGGAGGGCAACTAAAATGGTGCAGGGTCTGCAAGAGAAGCCGTATGAGGAGAGACTAAAGGATCTTTATATGTATACTCTTGAGGAAAGAAGGGAAGGGGGGACATGATAGAAACTTTTAAGTACCTCAGTGGAATCAACAAAGTCCAAGAGGGTAGCATCTTTCAGAAAAAGAGACTTGCAAGAACAAGGGGACACAATTTAAAGATAGAAGGAGGGCAGTTCAGGGGCAATATGAGGAAGTATTATTTCACAGAGAGTAATGGATGCATGGAACAGCCTTCCTGAGGAGGTTGTGGGGTCTAAAACTGTGGGAGAATTCAAGAATGCATGGGACAGACATAAAGCAATTCTTGTGGGGGGTAGGAAGAAATAGGCTGTTGGTTAACTAGGATCTGCGGCCTATCCTGTAGGTAGGGAAATGGGCAAACTAGATGGGCCAAGCGGTCCTTATCTGCCATCAAAGTCTATGTTTCTGTACATCATGCCAGCATCTTATCTCCTTCTCATCCTCCCGTGACATTCCCCTCAAATATATATTCAACAGCAGAGTCCCTGCAATAGCTCAGTCGGCTTCCCGAGATCCCAGAGCCTGGAAGGGGACGAAGTCAGCACCCACAGATATCTGTGCAGGGCCCCCCATGCCCCAAGAACTCACCATTTCTGCACTTGGGTCATTTCTCCCTTCTTTGTTTTTGTCTGCCATCGTTGTTGCACAAGCTCCTCTTCTCATAGCCCAAAATTGGTGGCTCCATGGAAGGTATGCAGACCATAAAAGTCGCAGGCATGTCCATAGTAGTTAAAGGCCACAAACTTGTTGGGTCTAGTCAGGCCTGAGTCCCAACAGTCACTTGTCGTGGCAATTTCAGGGTGTCTAATGGTTATGTTGTCCCAGTTCTTTCCAGCATGGGAACAGGCAGTTGTGGTCAAAATAAGATGAGGGCCATTCAGGCCTCTCGGGTTGTCCAAAGCATGTATCCTAGCAGAGAGACCAGATCCCCCGAAGCCTCCACGGGTCGCATCAGGTTCCCCAGGCTATGTGCCATGCTCCGATGTTAGAAAAGAGATATTTTAAGATAAAAAATGTCCAGCCTCATCTTCACCCTTTCTTGTTTCTTTCATCCCAGTCTTCAATAAAGGCTTGTAGCTTCCCCGGTTCCCAGAATGAATACATGGCCCCTTCCGAACACACCTTCACAGTAGCTGGGTACACCATGAAGAACTCCAGGCCTCTTTCCCTCAGACTGTTCATCTGATTCTTGAATGCCTGCCTCTTCCTCTGGACTCGGGCAGACTTATCTTGATGCAGCGAAAGTCTGCACCCTTCAAATGTGAACTCCTTTTTTTTCTATATGCTGGCATAACTGCCTGACGATCCGGGAAGCGATGCAGCCAAAAAATAACTTGTCTGGGCGGCTGATCGTTAGATAGTCGTGGAACCAAGGCTTGTTTTCTTTTTATTCATTATGATAACCGATGGCACAACAATGCAATCCATATAGAAGGGAAATTAGTAATTCTATAAGAAATAGTATTACAGTTAGGCATCCTGTAACACTTCTTCTCCACTGGTACGGCACGGGAGGCACAGAATAACTTGTTTTATTTTACAGTCCACTAAAACCCAAAGAAGCCCAGTGACTGTGCAAGGCTCGGGGTCACTCAAAGTCCAGAAGTTCTTTATTAACTAAAAGTTCATGCTGTTATATAACATGTTTGGTGACCCTGTAAACAAGAAGTATGCAGTTATTGAATGCATAGAAAAAACAATGACAGACCATTAATTTTCGCCTGTGAAACTACTGAAATAATTTATATCAGTGCAATCAGAATGATTAAACGTGTCATTTAAGATAGTAAAGTATGATCTTTGATTCATAGATAATGTCTTATACAGTAATAGTGCAGTCTAAAATAACCTGTAAATTGCAGCATATTGTCATCGAGGCACAGGTCAGGCAGCATAGGAAAAATCAGGAGCAGTTATAGAATTTGCAAAAAGTCTTTATTAGTACTAACAGTAACATAAAAAAATAAAATTGTTCAGAATAACTATTTACAAAGGCAGAATAAACAGAGAACATCCATCTGAGTTTTCCTTTAATCTCTGTGTGTCTCTCAAGACATTGCAGCTGTCTCTCTTATAAGTCCTTGCAACCCCCCTCTTTAACAAGCACCCTGTTTTTTTTTTTTCTTCTAAAATGTTCTTGTATGTTTCAGGCAGGTACAGCAAGAACACAGTGTCCCAGAACTGAGGCTCCTTCTCCACAGCTTCTGAAAAAGGGCTTAAAAACTGCTCTCACATTAACCCCTTGAGTTCCCAATAGCTTTTTGCAATCATCTCAAACTATAATTATATACATTTTAACAGTAACACTGTATAATTTCTAAACGAAGGGATCCAGTATCCGCTACATTTCCTTTGGGATATGTAAGGACAGGAAAAAGGGGGAGAGAGGGATAGTGAGGCTCAAAGGGGAAGGGGGCACTGGTTGAGGGAGACTTAGAAAAAGCCAATATCTTAAACAGATACGTTGCATCGGTCTTTACAGTGGAGGAGGGAGGGGGCGTAAATTGGAAAATAGGGGGAGGAGGGGTAGGGAGATGGACTCCAGTCCCTTCACTGAAGCTAGAGTGCTAGAGGAATTGAGCAGGCTGTGAACTGACACGGCAGTGGGGCCAGATGGGATTCACCCAAGGGTACTTAAAGAATTGAAACAGGAATTGACGGTACCAATCACGAAGCTATTCAGCCTGTCATTGCAAGAGGGAAGGGTTCCAGAGGACTGGAAAAAGACCGAGGTGGTACCACTGCATAAGGGGGAGCAGAAGGGAAGAGCCAGGTAACTACCGACTGATAAGCCTGACCTCGGTGGTCAGCAAGCTGATGGAGGCACTGATTAAGGAAAGACTGGTTAAGCATCTTGAAGGGGAGGGCCTACTGAATGATAATCAGCATGGATTCTCGGGTGGCAGGTCATGCCAGACCAACCTGATAGAATTTTTCGACAGGGTGGTAGAGATATGGGACCAGGGAGGGGCCGTGGACATGGCCTACCTAGACTTCAGGAAGGCGTTCGACACCATTCCCCACAAGAGACTCGTAGGCAAGGTGAAAAGCTTGGTGGGGAAGCAAGCTCACTAGTTGGGTGGAACATTGGTTGGTTGGTGGGGAGGACTCAGAGGGTCAGAGTTAACAGGGTATGCTCAAAGGAGGAAAGAGTGACAAGTGGGGTTCCACAAGGGTCTGTGTTGGGACCCATACTCTTCAGCATATACATAGGGGACATCACAGAGTGTATGCACGGGAAGGCGTGTCTGTTCGCTGATGACCTAAAAATCTGTAGTAGCAGGGTGGATACAAAGGAAGGAGGTGGAGGATATGAGGGAGGACTTGGCCAGGTTGGAGGAGTGGTCAGAAAGGTGGCAGTTACGGTTCAACACAAAAAAGTGCAGGGTTATGCACATAGGGCGTAACAACCCAAAGACAAAATACCAACTGGAGGGGGAGGAGATTAAGGAGACAGAGCAGGAAAGGGACCTGGGGATTACCGTCTCAGACAACCTGAAAGTCCGGGGTCAGTGTGACAGGGCAGCAGTAAAGGCACTGAGTATGCTGGCATGCATAGGGAGGGATTTCACAAGCAGGAGAAGGTAGGTGATCCTGCCGCTGTACAAAACCATGGTCAGACCACACATGGAATATGGGGTACAGTTCTAGAGGCCAGACAGGAAAGGGGACATGGACCGGCTGGAAAGGGTCCAGAGAAGAGCGACCAGAATGGTGCGGGGGATGCAGGGGAGGCCATATGAGAAGAGGCTGGAGGAGGGAGAGGGGGGATATGGTGGAGACATTCAAATACTCGAAGAGCATAAATAGGGTGAGGGGCGACAGCATATTCAAATCGATTAAGAACAATTCCATGAGGGGACATACCCAGAAACTGGAGGGGGGCAGGTTCTTCGCCGAGAGAGTGGTACAGCCATGGAATAGGCTGCCAGAGTGGGTGGTGGGGGTGGATACAGTGGAGAACTTCAAAAGGGTCTGGGACACGGATATGGGACTGGCGGGCAGAAAGCAGGCCACAAAGGGACAGAGGAAATCTTCCTGGGGAGGAGGGGTTACGGGAAGACTAGATAGACCTAAAGGTCCTTATCTGCCGACAGCCTTCTGTGAGTCTGTGATTTTATGATTCTGTGATTTCCACATAATCATTTGCATATATTTTTATACCAGCAGATATGCAAGGGAGGAAAAGACAGAAACAGCAAGGGAAGACTGAGAGACAGAGGCAAAGAATTGCGAGATTGTCGAGGTGATCAAATCCTAGGTCTCATGAGAAAATTTGTGTGCGCAACCAGACAAACAAGAGACAGGAAAGGAAGGAACAGAACAGATCTCTGCATTCAAGCCCTGTCACATACACCCCACCTCCTTAAGAGGGAACCTGTTTTATCAAACAGGTTTCCAAAACTTTAATTCTCTAACATTAGCTTCTAACTTTCAGAAATTAAGCACATGTACAGTATCCTTTTTTTCTATAACAGTACAGTTTAAACTCATACACTTGTCAGTGTCAGTGGCTCAGTAGGTAGCACACTCGCCTCTGAGGCCGGGAGATCAGAGGGCTGTGGGTTCAGTTCCCACATCTGGCACTTGGGTTAATATCCCAGTACTGACACTGTAGTGCAGCATAAGAGGGGTGCTGCACTTCTGAGGTGCCGTCTCTCGGATGAGACGTTAAACCGAGGTCCCATCTGCCTGGATTGGTGGTAGTTCAGGTGGATGTTAAAGATCCCATGGCACTTATCGAAAGAGTAGGGAATTTCCCGTGTCCTGGCCAAATTTCCTCATTCACTAAAAATACCACCAACAGCAATCTGGTTCAAGGTCAGTTGGCATTCATCTGTATCCCCCTCCCCCGGGTCGTGCCTGAAAATAGGCAGGATTTGTCTAGTGCACTTACCCGGTCAACAAAAGCTAAATAAAAAAAATAAATAAATACATTTGTTTTTCAACATTCAGAACCCTCAATTCCTGTTCCATATCTTGACAGAAAATCAGCATTGCTATTCTCTTTCCCAGATTTGTGCATCACTTTAAATTTAAATGCCTGTAGTGCCGGGTACCACCGCATGATTCTGGAATTTTTATCTTTCATTTGGTTAAGCCAACAGAAAGGATTGTGATCAGTTATATGTACAAAGTCAGTTCCTAGCAAATAAAACTTAAGGGACTCCATGGCACACTTTGCTGCTAAACATTCCTTTTCAGCGGTGTAGTACCTTTTCTCTCTGTCATGCAATGTCCTACTTATGTACAGACTAGGATGTTCCGTCCCATTTATATTTTGACTCAGGACTGCACCTAGACCTACCTTTGATGCATCTGTTTGTAACAAAAATGGTTTCTCAAAGTCTGGGCTTCTTAAACCAGGAGCTGAACATAATATAGCCTTAATGGCTTGAAAAGCTTCATCACACTCTGGGGTCCGTTTTACATTATTTGGGTACTGTTTTTTCGTCAGTTCAGTGAGAGGAATAGCTAACCATGCAAACTTGGGAACAAATCTCTGATAATTTTATTTATTTATTTAGTTTTTGTTAACCGGGTAGGTGCACTAGCCATGAAATTACTATTTTCAGGTACGACCCGGGAGAGTACATTACAGAAAGCATACCACATTCAAGAAGTAAATAACATATCAGGTACCGTCAGTGGGAAAGCATACAACATTCCAAATGTACATACATATCAGGTACAGTCAGTAGGAAAGCATACAACATTCCAAAAGTACATAACATATCAGGTACAGTCAGTGGGAGGCAATAAACAATAATAAAAAAACAGGGGCAATCATGTAGGTACAAGAACAGTGTGGATTGACTTACATAACCTAAACAATGGAAGACTAAGGGCAAATGGCGACAGAGAGCAGAAACAGAAGGAAGGTAACGAATGACAGAGACACATATGACAAGTATTGTGACAGAGACAAGTATAATAACCAACCAGCCCTAAAAATGACCTGACACGTTTCTTTGTTTTAGGGACAGGGCTGTTAGCTACAGCTTCTTTTTTAGAAATTTCTGGCTTAACTTTTCCATTTCCCAACACATAGTCCAAATATCTGGTTTCCTGCATGCCCAATGCACATTTGGTAAGATTAATAGTCAGACCTGCATTTTTTATAGCTTGGATAATTGCTTGTAGGTGTTCCAGGTGGCTTTTCCAGTCTGGACTGTACACCACATCATCATCCAAGTATGCAGCACAACAACCAGTGTGAGGTGATAAAATGACATCCATGTACCACTGGAATGTAGCGGGTGCACCATGTAAACCAAATGGCATGGTGGTGAACTGATAGAATCCGACAGGAGTGGCAAATGCAGTTTTGTGTCTGGATTCTTTAGCTAAAAGGATTTGCTAGTAACCCTTGGTGAGATTGAGGGTACTGATATACTTTGCACTCCCCAGTCTGTCCACCAAATCATCTGTTCTGGGCATAGGATAACTGTCAAATTCTGACACTGATTAAGTTTCCTAAAATCAAGGTAGATTCTAACATCCCCTTCTTTTTTGGATAAAAATTACCATTGGAGATAACTAAGTACTCCTCGACTCTTCTATGATACCCAGTTCTTTCATTTTTTTGGTATTTCCTTAATCACGTCTGCTCTTAACCGCTCTGGTAATCTGTATGTCTTTGCCTAATAGGGTGAGCATTCCTGGGCACTATTACGTGTTCAACCCCTTTTGCTCGGCCCGGTACTGTGGCAGAAGTACTGTTAAATGTCTAGCAAGTTACGAATTTCTGCAGTTTATTCAGAGGTTAAGGAAACATTCACCTTTACAGCATCAGCATTTACAGTTTGTTCTAGTCTATCATAAGCTACATCAATATCTTCTTTATCAGTTTCTGGTTAAACTAGCAATGCAGCTTTTGGCATTTTTTCAATCCATTTCTTGAGGAAGTTAGCATGGTATATCTTAGTAGGATTTTTCCTGTCAGTGGTCTCAGTCTTGTAGTTAATGGTGCCAGTACGTCTAAACACTCTATAAGGCCCTTGCCACTTCATTAACAGTTTATTTTCTGTTGTGGGTAACAGTAGCAAAACCTTTTTCATTTGGCTCAAAAATGTTTTCTTTTACCCCATGGTCATAGTATACCTTCTGCTGGTTTGAGAACTCTTCCTGATTACTGTGGGCAATTTCAACACATTTTGCCAGCTTCTTTCTCAGGGCACACATATAAGATGCTTTAAATTGTTTCTGAGTGGGATTATCTTCCCGCATTTCTTTTATCACATCCAGTAGCCCTCTTGGCTGCCTACCACACAGCATTTCAAATGGTGAAAACCCTGTTGATAAACATAAACCTAGCACTGTGAAGAGCACAATTTAAAATTTCCGAATGGAGATAAAATCCCGTGCATGCGCTGGAAAGGCATAAAGAAAGATCCCGCGCGCAGGAGCATGCCGTTTGTGCGCATGCACGGGATTTTAGCTCCGTTCGGAAATTCTGAATTGTGCTCTTCACAGTGCTCAGTTTATGTTTACATTAGCAGTAGCAGTTGTTTGTTGAAGCAGGGACAATAACAACATTTTTGGGGTGTCAGTGAGGAAAACTTGTACTTCGTGGACTGCTACCGGGCTGACCCAAGTTCCTAACTAGGATGGTGCCTGGACGTGGCTGAATTCCGACCGTCCCGGAGAAAAGTGTGTTTTGGCCAAAATTACTGTTTCAGGTACAGAAACTTAATTTTTACACGCATAGGGAGATTTTACAGTACAGGTGTGCTAGATGTGTGCCAGGAGGCACACTTTTCACATTGGTTACAAAATGAAGGGGCAAAGCTGACAGTGCCCCTTTAAAATAACCCTGGAGAGAAACATTGTTAGCTTGTTCTGAAAAAAAAAAAATCATAATCGGTGATCAGTTTAGTTTCAGCATTTTCATACATTAACCCCTTATATCCAGCAGTCATTCGACACAGGTGTTTCAAACGTCTTCTTTCTTTCTTTCTTTCTTTCTTTCTTTCTTTTCTTTCCGGATCTTGGAGCTGTTCTCAAACAAGTCCGAATCAAAGTCACTGAAAGGCTTCCACTCTACAACAATGGAAAGAGAAATTCAAACAACATGAAGTCTTGCTGTATTCAGACATAATGCAGTTAGCCCCAGCACTTGAACTGCCCCGGAGAGGAAAGAGTGAACTCTATGCAGAAGCGTAGAACGTTGAGCTCAAGCTCGGTTTTCAGACTCTGTCTGTGGATACTCCCATGTAACCGCTAGATTCTTTACTCCGCCTAACAGTGAAGTCGCTCCGGAGATTTCCTCTGTTCGGTTCGGTAAAAGTAAAGTGTTCGGTTTAAACCGCATATTTTTTTATTTTTGGATTTCCAGCCTCTGTCTATGGTACAGGTAGTGTGTAGATAGGTAGTGACTGTGTTTTATTTTGATGAAAAAGTGGAAATTGTCTTTTTCTTAGGTTTCTTTCCGGTCGGTCCGGTTTCGAACCGACTTAGTTAATTTTAATTTTATTTTTTCTGGGATTAGTGTGGTGTTTTGGTACCGATCAGTTTCAAAAGAACCGGACCTTTTGCTGGTTCTTTTAAAAAGTCCGTGACACGGTTTGTAACGGATCGGTTGTTATATTATCTGGCTTGAAAGCTGCAATAGGGCAATTTGTTAGGTTGGCCATGTCTGAGAAACCCAAGAAGAAAACCGGTCCCACTGGGTTTCAACACTGTACTGAGTGTGGGGAGGCCTTTGCTAAGGCTGACCCCCACCTCATCTGTGTTTATTGTCTGGGGTTTGACCACCTCAAGTCAGACTGCCAAATCTGTAAAAACTTTCTTAAATCCACTCTAGATAAAAGATTGAATAGGCTGAAGGAAAGGGAGGCCGAGAAGTCCATAGATCTGGATGGCCAGCCCAGTTCGGTTGCAGACGAACCTGAGGAGGTGCCTACTGACCTAGGCGATACCTCCTTGGGCAAAAGGAGAGCTGACCCTGAGGGGTCGGTTCCGTCAAAGAAAAAGCACAAGTCTGCCAGTTCGGATCCTGTATCTCACTCTCCAACCATGGACGAAATAGCCAAAGCGATTAGTATTGTTCAGTCGCTTAGACCGGTTCCGTCCGAACCGGTACCGCTGGTTCGGTTAGATCCGTCTCCTCCATATTATGACCCAGATACTTATTATGAGGAGTGGGAAGGAGACGAAGACTATCCCGGTGATGACGACGATGACGGGGATCTGGATGTGCTCACTGAACCGGACATCTCCCCAGACAGGCCCTCAGGTATCTCTCCTCCCAGGCTCTCTGAGTCCTCTTCACACTTTTTGTTCTACAAAAAGGTGGCACAAACCCTGCAGCTTCCCTTGGTTGAAGCTGCAGAGGAGGATGAAGAGTCTGATTTTGTGGAAATGATGGACATCCCAGAGTCCAAAAAGCTGTCTATCCCTCTTCATAAATCCTTGGGGAAACAGACACACAAAATTTTACAAACTCTTAATTCAGTACCTCCTGTGGATAAGAGAATGGACAGGAGTTATTTGTTATCAGGCTCAGCTGCGGAGTTCCTTTATAGTCATTGCAGCCATGTTGGGGTAGTGCAGGCTGCAGCCTGTGACAGGGCTAACATTCCTTTGGCTTCACACCCCCAGGATAAGGACTCCAGGAAAGTGGATGCCACATGGCCAAAAAACAGTATTTGGCATCCTCTTTGGGACTCAGGCAGGCTACTTATATGGCCTACACAGCCAGGTACCAGAAATCCAGATGGGATACGGTTCTGGAACTGGCTAAACAGGCCTCTCTCCAGCTAGCCAAGGAGCTGGAGGTGGTCTTGCTGATGGAATTGAGGCATCCAAATGCGATTTCATGCTGCTGTACTCCAATGATGTGGCATCTAGAGTCATGGTGCATCTGTCTCTAGAGACTCTTATCAGATGCTTGGCTTTCACAGTGTACCCAGACCTAAGGCCATGGATTTTCCTGTAGTAGGTAACTGTCTGGGGAGCAGACAGAGGCTTAGATGAAGAAAATGGATGAATACAGGACCACGCACAGGAGTGCACAGGCCAAGGAAAGGCAGGCAACTCCGCACAAGCAGCAATCTAGGGGCAGGCCCTTTCAAAGGCCTTTTTACCAAGCCCAGGCCTCCTCTGCCTTCCCACAGGGGAGGTTCTTCAGAGGGAGGGGTAAGAGGGGGATGAGCTGGGCTGCTCCCTCCTCCTCTCAGTCTAAGGCTCCTGCCAAGCAGACACCCTGATGTGTCAGCCCAGGTTGACTCCCCATTTCCAGTAGGAGGCAGGCTGGCTTACTACTTCCAGGCCTGGAAGTCTGTGACCTCAGACAAGTGGGTCCTGGAAGTAGTAAGCCAGGGACTGGCCCTCCGCTTCAAAAAATTTCCAAAAAAGAGGGCCAAGTCTTTTCCACCTGCATCAGTCTCAGAAACCCTTGTCCTAGAGGCAGAGGTTTCCTCTCTTCTAGCTCTCAGAGCTATAGAGAAAGTTCCTACTCAGCACAAGGGAAAAGGACTGTATTCCAGGTACTTCCTTACCCCCATAGAAAACAGGGGAGTGGTGACCCATCCTAGACCTAAGGTATTTGAACAAACACATTTCAAACCCCAAATTCAAAATAGTAACTCTGGGAATAATCCTTCCCTCTCTAAGGCCAGGGATTGGCTAGCATCTCTGTACCTCAAGTATGCCTGTCAGGTGCTCCCACAGAAAATACCTCAGATTCAAGTTGCCTTCAGGCCATTACCAATTCAGAGCCATGCCATTCGGCCTAACATCAGCTCCAAGGGTGTTCACAAAGTGCCTTGCAGTAGTGGTGGCTTACCTCAGAAGACAGGGTATCACCATCTTCCCATATCTGGATGACTGGCTGTAAGTGGGTCAGTCACCTTTACAGGTCAAGTCAGCTCTTCAAACTACCCAGGGCCTACTCGGCTCCCTGGGGTTTCTTCTCAATCTTCCAAAGTAATTTTTTGAATGTGTTAGTTCCTGCCTGCCTTCCAGTTTTCTGTGTGCGGCCACACTCCCAGAATGATGTCATGCAAGAGATCTGTTAATGTTTTACATAGCAACAAGGAATTATGGGTAAATTACAAAGTTGACTTAAGTGTTCATTACTCAGAGGTGCAGTCCCTTATTTTGGTAGTGAGGACTGCAGCAAAGCACCTAATATGTAAGCGTATAACCTAGTTCTAGAGATGCTTGCAGAAGCTAGGTACGTGCGCACATGAGCAGACTAGGTGGACCATAGGCTGTTATCTGCCATCAGCATCTACGTACATCATATGTATATTTATGTAACAAGGCATTGTGGGCATAGTACATAGCTGATTTTTCCATCTCCCTTATCAAAGTGCAGTCTTCTATGTTGGTAGTGCTTACAGTAGTACTGTTTGTAGAAAGGTTTCTGGGAAACTGTTTTTTGATGCAGATAGGCCACAAAGATAATCTGCCAATTTGTGTAGATGTTGTTGGACATTTACTGCCTGCTGGTGAAGTGACAGGTCTGACTCGGCTCCACAGCTCCTGTCAGAATGTGGGGGCCCGATGATACTTTTATATGCTTATTTTATAGGGCCTGAATGACCCTAAGTAGTTCAGGAGTGTAATTATGGGTCAGACCACTTTTCTTTTTCTTTGGTGTCCAGCTTCTGCTATGAGTCCAAACTTGTGAAAGAAAAAGGATGTCTACAATACCAAGACTGACCAACAGAGGTCTCTGGAGATGCTTGGTAGAAATGGGCAGTGTGATGTGATATAGTCTCATATGCTAGTGCAGCTCTTATGGACAATGAGATTTACACAACCATAAAATGGAGACCCCCAGGACAGCTACAGGGGACTAGCATGAGCAATAAAAACAAGCTAAAGCAAACGCGTATATCCCTAACAGCTACAGGAGAAGAGCTGTCTATTGACATGGAAACAAATAAGCTTTACAAGATATGAGGGTGTAGTTCTCCTTTAATAAAAACTAAGTTACAAAAAAAAGTCACTAAAAGGAAAAGTGTTCCCACCATTTGAGATTTTTTTGCCTGACCTCGTTACCACTGCTGCTGAAACTGCAGGGTTCAGTTCCTCTGAGATTAACCCAGTAAATCCTGGACAGTCATTTCCAATAATCACAGGTACAGGTAACTTAGGTGCTACCCCGTTTTCATTTGGTGCGACACATCCTTAACAGTCAGAGTCACTTGGGTGGTGGGATAGTATCGAGTGTCCCCGTGGATGCAGATGACACCGGTACTTGGTCCCTTTGCACAGTGTTTTCCCAGCACTTCAACGTGCACTGGGGTCTGTCTGCTTGCCGAATCAGTGGGTCCCTTTACAGTCATATTCCCCCACCTTCAAATCTGTTAAATACTTGCCCCAATTTGCCAAGGACAAATCTGCTCCAGTGTCACTCTTCTCATGGTCATTTCTTGCAGTATGACCTGGCTTATTACAGTTATAGCAAATAATGTCTTTGGGCACAGATTTGTTACCCCCACCAGAGTTCTTATCAGACTTGGAGTTTAAATGGGGAAAAAGTGTGTCTTACCAGTGCTTGGCTGTTACCTCGCTGCTGTGGCATCTGTCTGGCCATTTGGTAGTCTTGGGCCAAAGAAACAGCCTTTTCCCCACTTTCTGGTCGTGTTCCTTTACCCAAAGCTGCACATCTGTAGGCAAGATGTTGATGAATTGCTCCATGGCAAATGTGTCGATGATCTGTGGGACTGTTTTGCCCCCTGGTTGGAGCCATTTTATCAGGAGTTCCCGGAGTCGGGTGAAGGCTTCTCAAGGATTGTCGACTGAGTTGTACTTCAGAGATCAAAATCTCTGCCTGCAGGTCTCTCGTGAGATGTCATACCTTTTCAGGATTTCACTTTACACCAGGTCGTAGTTTTCTGACTGTGCAGTGTCCATATTTCTGTAGGCAAGTTGGGCTTTCCCTGTCAGGTAGGGTACCAATCTGATTGTCCATTGTTGCTTTGGCCATTGACGAGCTATGTCAACTCTTTCAAAAGGTGTCAGATATGCCTCAATACCATCCAAGAGACACAACTTTATAAGGTTAATGGCTTTTAAGTTGCTTGTGTTTTGTTGCTTATCGGGATCTGTGCCAGATCATCAGCCTTTGATAGCTTGCAAGGCATCCAGCCATCTCTGCTCCTGTCGCTGTATCTCTTCGCTCATCTGCTACTTCTCTTCTCTGTTTCTCCGTCCCTTTTTGTTATACAGCCCACCATTTGAAAAAGTTGGTCAGGCTTTTAGGTTCTGTCACTGCCTGTTCTTTTTCCATGACTTGTTCTGGCTGTGCAGTCTCAGCTTGGACTTCTGTCCCTGCTAGCTTGGCTGCCTTCTCCTGGTAACCACTCCTGGACTTGCTGCTGCAGAATCCATACCTTTCTCTGTGCTTCCCTGGTACTAGGTTCAGTACCCACGCACAAGAGTAGGCATGGCATAATCGCACTCAGGTTGACACCATCTGTCATTGAGACACAGGTCAGGAAGCATAGGAAAAACCAGGAACAGTTGTAGAATTCTCAAAAAGTGTTCATTAGTACTAGCAGTAACATAAAAAAATAAAATTGTTCAGAATAACTATTTACAAAGGCAGAATAAACAGAGAAGATCCATCTGAGTTTTCCTTCAGTCACTTTGTGTCTCTCAAGACATTGCAGCTCTCTCTATTGTAAGTCTTTGCAAACCCCCCTCCTTAATAAGCATCCTGTTTTTTTTTCTAAAATGTTCTTGTGTGTTTTGGGAAGGTGCAGTAGGAACACAATGTCCCAGAACTGAGGCCTCTTCTCCACAGCTTCTCAAAAAGGGCTTAAAAACTGCTGTCAGGTTAACCTCTTGAGTTCCCAATAGCTTTTTGCAATCATCTCAAACTGTGATTATATACATTTGAACAGTAACAGTATATCATTTCTAAACAAAGGGATCCCAATATCAGTTACTTTTCCACATAATGATTTGCATATATTTTATACCAGCATATATGCAAGGGAGGAAAAGACAGAAATGGCAAGGGAAGACTGAGAGACAGTGAGAGGCAAAGAATTGCGAGACTGTCAGGGTGATCAAATCCTAGGTCTCACAAAATGTGGTTGCGCAACTAGAGAGACAAGAGACAGGAAAGGAAAGAACAGAACAGATCCCTGCATTCAAACTCTCCATGACAACTGGGACAGGGTCCAATTCAACCCTGTCACACACGTGTGCTATTTTGAAGAAACTTGGCCACAGATTAAACATTAATTAAAACTGTGCTTAATCAACAATGGTGACTAACTTGCATGCCTTAATAGCAGGAAAGTGGAGTAGCTTGCAGGGGAAAGCTGTAGGACTAAAGCTGAGAGAAGTGTTTAGTACCATCTTGACTGTTGTCAGCAAAATACATTTATATAACCCCAAAAGGCAATTTATGCCCGTCCCAACTAAGTCAAAGTCTTAAACCTTCAGGCCCACTCTTCCCTCGTAGGTACATCATCTGGTACCCATATTACCCCATAGCACAGTTACAACTAGCCCTTGGCTGGCATATAGGTCAAATGACCAATATAAACATTTTAAACAGCATAGTCTCGTTTAATGTTTGAGTCCGATCTTGTCTCCCAAGTCATGTTCCTCTACCCTTGCTGAAAACTCTTTCCTTACCTTTTCAGCAAGTTTATCTGCATAAGTAAGGTTAGAAAATTGAAAGGTTTTCCCTCTGTAGTGTATTCTGAGTCTAGCTGGCAGTAGGAGATAATGGTTTGACTCCCATCTCGTGCACAAAAGCACCAACCTCATTAAAACCTTTCCTCATATTTCTTGTGCTGTAGCTTAAATACCAGTAAAATTGCAGTGTAGCCTAGAGGTTAGAGTAATGAGCTGTGAATGGGTTTTGTACATCTAGCAGACCTGGGTTTGATTCCCACAACCTCCACTTGCATTCTCTGTGACTCTGAACAAGTCACTTAACCACCCAGTGCTCCCAGGTCGCCTCTAAAAACAGGCATTTGTGCCTAGTGGGCCTTATCTGGTCTTAACCAAAGAATAAAATAAAATAAATCCAGGAATAGCTTTACAGTACTTTCAACCAATTTGATGCCCTCAACTTCTTTTGACTGGAAGTGTAAGTTCCTCTTGCTCTTCCCAACTCCCGAGACCTATCAGGAGAGTGTGGGCCGTGTCCTCCTCAGTTGGCTGTCTCTTGGGATTTATATAGTAAGCTTTTTTGATGGTAAAATGGCCCTTCAAGGAAAGTGCCCTCCACATTGAGTTCATTCAGGACTGATTTCACGGTGGCTCCCTGTCCAGACCTTGGGAGGGTCTAGAACAGCACTTTGGCTGCCCTGGAGTGCTTCTCAAGCTGCTCTAAACGTGCTAGCAAAATTAAGTTTTCCTTTTCAAGACCTGTGCAGGTTACCAGTGCTTTGTCTGCCACCTCGCCTGCTCTGCGTCAGCTTTTTTACTAATATGGCAGTCTGGCGATTAAATTCTTCTGTTTTGCGATCGAGAACTTGTATTGCCACCAGTAGCTACGCCAAAGAAGGCTTCTCCCTCAGAAGTAGTTAACTCTGAACCTGCTGATGCCTGCATATGTTGGGCCTTCATTTTCAGCAGCTCCGGTTGAAGTTGGTTCTTTGGTTTCCCCATGCTCTGTCCGCATCAGAATCTCTCTGGTGCTGCATGAATACTCGATCTTGCCTTGGAGTGGATTGGATTAAGTTTTATTATAAATTTAAAAGGTTGTTTTTGTCCGTTTGTAAAATTCGATAATGGAACTCGGGTTCCGTGCATCCGGTCACGCTGACAGTCAGACCATGTCCCCATAGTGAGATTTTAATGTCACATCTCGTCACTCACCTCCTATTTTATGAAACTGTTGCAGTGAACAAATGACAGAAACTGTTTTTTTTTTTTTTGAGGAGAGGGTAAAGAGTTGAAATTTAGCCTCCTGATACACATGTATCTATCTGCCATTTTAAAGCTAAACAACTATTACAACACTTGTGAGAGCAGACATGAGCCTGGATGAGATTTACTATGAAATTTTGTCCAACATTTTTGTGCGCGTCATTGTCTATAGTGACCTCAGCAAAAACTCAGGGAGGTTAAGCACAGAGAAAGGGAGATGATGGGAGAGGAGGTTAGGCATAGGAGGGTTACGTGACTTGCTCAAGGTCACTCAGTAAGTGGCAGCTGTCGGATTCAAATGTGGGTCTCCATGAAAAAAAAAGACCCTGGCAGTAAAGATTCTGTCTTAGAAAACTTGTGCAATGCTACAGATTTAATAATGTCTGCTCCCAGTTTCTTGTCCTGTTTAGGCAGTTGTCCAGCTCTGGGACTGTGACAGCTATGCAGCCACTGTGTTTCACAGCTTGACAGTGTTCTGCAGAGAGGAGTGGGGGAGGAAAGAGATTGGAGTACAGTGTTTGAACAGCCTTGGCCTACTTCTGGTGTCCTTGAAGTTCAGACAGCGCTGGACAGAAACGTTTATTTCTTTATTTTTACATGTTGCTGCTGTCTTCCTGACCAAGTTCATCTTCTGTGTTGAACAGTGGGGAAGGGCATTCAGACAGAAGAGAAATGCAAGTGCATAGCCATTAGCCCCACCACCCACCCACACACAAACGCGCACACACACATGCACACACTTACAAGCAGCATTTTCAGAATCCTGGGCTTTGGTTGCATTAAAGACAGCAACAATTCTTCCACGTAGAGATTGCTTAGTCAGATTTTCCAGATCAGTAATTTAGTCCCCAAGTCATGAAAAAAGATGTCAAGGTCTAGGGATGTGAGTTAAATGGAAAAGGCACAAGACATACTGTACTCTTGTCTGTTCTCTTCTTATTCACCCTTGTGCTGAGCCGCTGTACTTTTCATTTTCCTGCACTTTTTTTGATGTATGTGTTACTTTTTTTATAGCTGGTCAGAAGAAAGTAAAAAATAAATTAACAATAAATAGTAATACTCCATATCGCACCACCTTCCCTGATACTAGTCATTTCCCCCATGTTTTTTGCATTGCCGCCCAGTGTTCAGCCTGGTGCTATTTAATTGATACATCCAGCAGACCAGACCTTGATTTGATTCTCACAGCCTCCACTTGCATACTGTGCGACTCTGAGCAAGTCACTTAACCGCCCAGTGCTCCCAAGTCACCCCTGAAAAGAGGCACTTGTGCCTAGTGGGCTTTACTTGGTTACCAAAGACTAAAATTAAAAAAAAAAAAGTTATGTTAAAAAAGGATCAAAATTATCTGGCAAATTTTCGAGCACGGTGTTTTTTTAGGGAATGATACTAAGAAAGTAGGTCATTATACTGATCTGTGAAGCTTCGGTGGGCTAACATGGCTCAGCCCTCTATACTCTCTATTGAAGAGACGGTGGCCACAGTATTCAAAGTTCCTGGATTGCACCCACTAAATGTTTGCTCCAGGAGCAAATTAGTGTCTGGCAAAGACCACAGGTATATAAGAACAAGCTGAAGCACATTGTGAGCGTTGAGGGCATGTTCCAATATACCAGCCATGCAGCATCTTGATTGTGCCTGCAAACTCCAGCCCCCTGATGGCGTTGGGAGGTATGTGGCAAGTAGAGTGCTATAGGGCCTGCAGGGGCATGCAGGCTGTTAGGGCCCACAAATGGCAATTGCTTCTCTGGAGATCTGCAACAGAGTAGATGATCCAGATGGGGTGGGCAGAATGAGAAGAGATCTGGATAAACTAGCAAAATGGTCAGAAGCGTGACAACGGGGGTTTAACGCAAAGAAGTGCAAGATCATGCACATAGGGAAGAGAAACCCTGAAGCCACCTATAGGCTGGGAGGGGAGTTGCTGGCAGTCACAAGGGAAGAAAGAGACGGGTGTCATCATCACCAGTGACCTAAAATCATCCAAGCAGACCACTAAAGCAGTAGGTAAGGCTAGAAGGATGTTGGGGTATATTAGTAGGGGTATCACAAGTCGGAAGAGGGAGGCAATAATCCCTCTTTACAAGACACTGGTTAGGCCCCATCTGGAGTACTGCATGCAGTACTGGAGGCCACACCTTTACAAGGACATTAACCAAATTGAGGCAGTCCAGAGAAGGGCAACCAAAATGGTGCAGGGACTGCATCAGAAAACATATGAGGACAGATTAAGTGAACTCAACATGTATACCCTAGAGGAAAGGAGGGAGAGAGGTGATATTATTGAAATATTCAAACACCTTAAGGGCATTATCAAGGTGAAATAGTCTAACATGTTTCAATATAAGAAAAATAGCAGGACAAGAGGACGTAGCATGAGATTAGAGGGAGGCCGATTAAGGGGCAATGTGAGGAAGTTCTTTTTCACAGAAAGGGTGGTGGATGCATGGAACGGCCTACCTCAGGAAGTGGTGAATATGAATACAGTGCAGGGCTTCAAACAGGTATGGGATAGGCATAAGGGAGCAATACAGATGAGTATGAATAGATAGGCCATTGACAGAGCAAAGGCCAATGGCACATTCATAAGGTAGAAAAAGAAATGGGCAGACTGGATGGGCCTTGCGGTCCTTATCTGCCGTCAACTTCTATGTTTCTATATCTTTATTTGCAAATGACCCCATAGAATAAGCAAGGGACTATGAGGTCATTTGCATCCCAGTAGGGCCTCATTACAGGCCCGGAGCAAAGAGAGTTTGTGACTACCCCAACAGGGCACCTGTCAGGGCTGCTGTAGCCCATATCATGTAGTCCAGTTGCCCCCGCAGCCCCTCTAGTCATCCTGCCAGTATTTATAGAATATGTCCATGGTGTTCAGAGGTCCACCCCCCCAGTCATCTTGGTGTTATTTTATAGAATATGTCCCTCATGTCCAGTGGTCTCCCCCCACCTCCAATCACCCTGCTAGTATTTAGAAAATATTTCCCTGGTATCCAGTGGCCACCCTCTGTAGGAAAGATGCCCTTGACCCACCTGCCTGAATTCCACTACTGCCACCCCTTCCTGAGCCATAGCCCCCCAAGTGACTGGAACAGTCCTCGACCCCCGTGCAGGTGGCCACAGTCAGAATTACATGGCACGATTGCAAGTTACAGTAGAAACAGCTGCTGCTTCCACACATTTGTTATGGTGTGTATGCATGGAAAGAGATTCATTAATGTTGTAATGGACTTCACAGGGGAAGAATTGTCTGATTAAAATAAAGACAATGTGTACCTCCTTTCATTTTTATGTTTGCTTGTGCGCATGCACAAGGAACATTTCATGACAGCTTAGGAGAGAAGCGGGGTTTTGGAGGTGTGGCACTGTGGGGGCCAATGCCCCTAGTGCCTTTTGAGGCTTGGCCCGCTTACCTCAATGCGGTGGCACACTGCTGCTGACACTAGTTCAGCCAGCATGCCACCAACTTGAAACGAATCCACCGCTGCAATGAGGGAGCGACCCGTCATTGCAGGGCGGTGCTTTGCCTGGTGTAACATTTCTTATAACATGGCGGCAGCCAGCAGCGTCTCTTGCCACCCGCCTCAGAGTCCCCATGAAAGCCATCTTGAGGGTTCACAATCCCCCTGTCGGCATGCCCCCCCATCCCCAGTTCATTTGCCAGTGGTGCAGCCCAATCCCCCTCGGCTCGCACGCTCCCACTCCCCCCTTCACCACCACACTGTGTGCCAGCAGGGGTGCCCAGTCCCGTCGGCTCCAGTACCCACCTCCCCAACAAACACCTGGCCAGGTAGTATGCTGGGAGCCCACCCCAGCGTGCCAAAAGTGTCCTGCGATGTTTTTTTGTTTTGTTTGTTTTTTCATTTTAAATCCTGTTAAAAAAAAAAAAACAGTCCCTTGTTGAGCCCCATGCCCCTCCCCAACCCACACCCACCCTCTGTGTACTCTATCTCCCCATACCCCCTCACCCCATACTTACCTCTGGAGCCTGGCACGATGATCTTCGTGGACCGAGAACACGCTCTGCGCTCTTCAAAGCCAACGGCAAACTAAAGAAATGCTGGTAAGCTGTATAATGGCATAAATGTTTTTTTCAACTTTGATGCATATTTTGGCCATTTTTTCGAATTTTGACACCAGATTTTCAACATAGGGTTCTTGGGACCCCACCTCATGGATTCAGTCACTGTCATCTTGTTATCCGGTCCCTAAAGGTGATTTTGTAGTCACTGCATGGAATAACCTTTCTGGACTAATTAACAAAACACAAGTGTCACTGTTCAAGAGGTGGGCTCTCAAAAAGCCTATGTTGCAAATTTGGTGAAAAAATTCCAAAACATTACTGCGTTATAAGCGTGCATTGCACAGTTTTTACGCATGCCCGTAACTTCACGAATTTGTAATATTTTCACTCCAGGTTTTCAACATTGGCATTTTTCCACACCTCCTTATGAACAGTACAGCTGTCATTTTTCACATCTTGGCTGAAATGTGTGTTTCGCACTCCCGGTGCAGAATGGCGCGATCGCTTTTGGGAAATCAGTGTTCGGGACAGAGTAAGAAAATCACAGTGACATTGTTCATGAGTAGAGGTCCTAAAATGCCTAAGTTAAAAATTTGGTGACAAAAGTCCATAAAATGACTGTGTTACAAGTTTGTGTTGCGCAGTTAACATGCACCCTCGTAATATCACAAATTTGTAATATTTTCACTCCAGATTTTCAACATTGGCATTTTGCCACACCTTATGAACAGTAAGCTGTGCTTTTTCATATCCTGCCCAAAATATGCATATGCACATCTGGTGCACAATGGCATGGTCGCTGTGGGAAATTTATGTTTTGGACAGATTAAGAAAATCGTAGTGACAGTGTTCATGAGCAGAGGTCACAAAATGCCTACATTGAAAATGTGGTGAAATAATTCCACTAAATGACTGTGGTACAAGCCTGTGTTGCGCTGTTTCCTTGTACGCTCGGAACTTCAAGCATTTTTAATATTTTCACTACAGATTTTCAACATTGCCATCTCTTCACACCTCCCTGTGAATGGTACAGCTGTCATTCTTCACATCCTGTCTGATCAGTGTTTTCGCACATCTAGCGCAGAATGGCATGGCTGCTGTGGGAACTCGAAGTTCGGGGCACATTAACAAAAAATCACAGTGCCACTGTTCATGACAAGAGGTCCCAAATGCTTTTATGAGGTGGGGGTCACAAAAAGGCCATGCTGAAAATTTGTAATGCAAATACCAACCACGCCCGGGGCATTAGGGTTTCTGACCATAATGTCCCACCCTGTACCGACTGACAGGCATCAGAGGTGTGACTTTGGATCACTGGCTGTAATGCTCATGCCATCCCACCCCCACCCTGAAGCCAGTGACAGGCATCGAGGTGTGCTTTGCACTTTTTAACCCCAGACTTCACCCCATTCTCCTGTACTTCACCCATTTCACCATATGTCCTTATGAAATGGGGTGACTGTAAAGCTGAACACCCCAAGGCACACCTCAACACTTGTCAGAGTCTGCAGGATAGGATGAGGTGACATGCCGTGAGCATTATGGGCAACGACCCACAGGCACATCCCGATGCCTGTCCATCTCTGCAGGATGGAGGTGGGATTGGCGTGAGTTCAGTACTTCACTGCCACTCCTATTCTGCATCTGTCTGACTCCTGCACGCCCAATGTTAATATCAGCAAGCAAAGATCCGGCATTGACAAATGCTTGTTTGGCTTTTGTTGGTGTCCCAGAGTTTCACATTTTGTAAGTGTTTTAAAGTATCTTTCATCCTGTCTGCAGTTACGTTGCCAGCAACTGCTGAATACCCTAAGTTGTTAAAGTTGGTATTAAAAGTTTCAGTCAGCTCCAAGGAGTCAACATATAATGAGGAAAGGTGTCCCCAGAATGATGCCTGTCAGGTAACCTCGATCCTACATCAAAGGTGATGGGTTCCCCTAGTAAATTTTTTTCCATTTCCAACAATGGTTATAACCAAATAATTCATTGTAGAGCAGTGGGAGTTGACTTATTAGATCAACCCAGAAGGGTATAGATGCCATCCCAGGTTCTTCTGGAACAGAATAAAATACCTTTTCCTTCTCTTTATAAAAATCAGTTTGATTTGCTTAACTAGCTATTTCTATTTGTTTTTGCGGTTCTCTATGCTTTTGAAGTAAGATACTATTCTTATATTTCATATACAAGCTCTGTGCTCTGTCTCTTTCCCTCATTACTTTCAGCAAGTCACTATTTATCCAGTCTTGGGTTTTCTTTAGTGCAGCATATTGGTCGGATATCATATTAAATTTGCTGCTAAAGCAAGCCAGTGCAGTGTCTGGAATACCATTTATGTATGACCTATCATGACTGATGCAATAATGAACTCTGAATTATTTAGCTTTGACGTATTGTGTGCATGTGTACCAACTGGTTCTGGCAGTATCCTCTTGGCACTCTAGTTACAGAAAATAGGAGAGGTGTTACCTAGTATGTCGGGTAGTACCCTGGTGGCTTTAATTCTGTCTGGTTGGGATACTAGGACCCAGTCCATTTTTATGTGTATTTGTTTTGTTGTTTGTATGTGCTGTACTAGAGATCATTTAATTTAGATTCAAATCATTAACTGTGTCACAAGCTTTTTTACTTTTCTTATCACGCCAGTATATGTTAGTCAGCCATGATTATTTGTTCATGCTATCCCTTCCAGTAGTCACAGTGCTGTCTTATATACTGCAGCCCTCTTCCCATTTACATGGGGAAAAAAAATATATAGGTTCCAAAAGGCAGATTCCAGCTACAATTTCACAGCTTTCATGTCCAGAACAAATGGTTTGATACCTTTTATTGGGCCAAGGATGTTACAAAAAGAACAAAGAGCTTTAGCTTTCAGACAGCTTGTATATAAAGTCTTTGGGAGAAGTTGTGGTAGTTTTATTTTCTTTTTTTTTTTTAACCTTCTGTTTATTGGTTTTGCAATAAACATGCAGTTTATATTCCAGATGTATTACATGAGGATATGCATTTAACAAATGAGGGCACTGACCCTCTTAATACATGCCATAAGATAAAAAAAAGTTGTCGTAATACATCAATTAGATACATCCTTGGGGGGATAAACCGGTTCAGTTTTATATAAACAAGCAAGCAATGAAATATGCTTAGGAATATGAGCCCATGAGCTGCACGTATTAGTCCACCTAGTAACAGAATTTAAATGAATTCCTAAGACCTATAAAAGGAAGGGAGAAAAACATGCTAAATCCATAATTACGTACCCTTAAAGGTACCACCCCCACTGGGATTACAGTATTGCTCTGTAGTAAGCATCAAGAACGTCGCAGTCAACACTTAAAAATATTCACACACTTTTATTAATAGAAACTAGTAAATATCATCGACTATAATATTTATGTTGCCCATCCTAAACCCACTTAAGAACTTCATTATGTTAAACTCTTACAGTTCCATAGATGATAAAGAAATTACTATGGGTTTAAGCTTGTGGATAAACAGGCCACTAATCAAACCTGAATGTGAAACTTGAAGATATATGAAACAATTCATGTTTAGCTGTCTGCCTCATTCTCTGAATCGGCTGAGAACTCTCTTCCCTCCTTCTGCTTGACTGGGTATGTTTTGGGACCCATTTCAATGCTTTGGAGGGGTTCAAGAAAATGGAACCATTCCCCTCATGTGTGAGACGCAGTCGGGTCGGGAACAGCATGCCGTGAGACACCCTTGCTTCACGGAGCAGGGTGTGAATGCCGTCAAATCTCCTCTTCCTCTGATGAGTGGCTTAGCTCAAATCTGGGTAGAGAGAGACTCATTGGCCATCCTGGAGCAAAGTTTGTTTCTGTCTGGCCAAGGCCAGAACATAGAAACAGAGAAGCTGACGGCAGATAAGGACCGCAAGGCCCATCCAGTCTGCCCATTTCTTTTTCTACCTTATGAATGTGCCATAGGCCTTTGGTTCATACTCATCTGTATTGCTCCCTTATGCCTATCCCATGCCTGTTTGAAGCCCTGCACTGTATTCATATCCACCACTTCCTGAGGTAAGCGTTCCATGCATCCACCACCCTTTCTGTAAAAAAGAACTTCCTCACATTACCCCTTAATCGGCCTCCCTTGAATCTCATGCTGTGTCCTCTTGTCCTGCTATTTTTCTTATATTGAAACCTGTTAGACTCTTTCACCTTGTTAATGCTCTTAAGGTGTTTGAATGTTTTAATCATATCACCTCTCTCCCCCCTTTCCTCTAGGGTATACATATCAAGTTCAGTTAATCTGTCCTCATATGTTTTCTGATGCAGTCCCTGCACCATTTTGGTTGCCCTTCTCTGGACTGCCTCAATTTGGTTAATGTCCTTGTGAAGGTGTGGCCTCCAGTACTGCACGCAGTATTCTAGATGGGGACTAACCAGTGTCTTGTAAAGAGGGATTATTACCTCCCTCTTCCGACTTGTGATACCCGTGCTAATACACCCCAACATCCCACTAGCCTTACTTACTGCCTTAGATGTCTGCTTGGATGATTTCAGGTCATTGGTGATGATGACACCCAAGTCTCTTTCTTCCCTTGTGACTGCCAGCATCTCCCCTCCCAGCCTATAGGTGGCTCCAGGGTGTCTCTTCCCTATGTGCATGATCTTGCACTTCTTTGCTTTGAACCCCAGTTGCCACTCTTCCGACCATTTTGCCAGTTTATCCAGCTCTCTTCTCATTCTGCCCACACCATCTGGATCATCTACTCTGTTGCAGATCTTGGTGTCATCTACAAACAGACAAACCTTACTCTCCAGTCCATCTGCAATGTTACTGATGAAGATATTGAAGAGGACTGGCCCCAGGACTGATCCCTGAGGTACCCCACTTGTGACTTGCATCTCTTCTGACTGTATATAGTTTACCACCACTCTCTGTTTTCTTCCTGTCAACCAGTTTGCCACCCAGTTGACCAACGTCTGACCAACCCCGAGCCTACCCAGCTTATTACATACTCACATACTAAAATGCCAGCAGAATAGGCCTAATGGTCTTTCGTGTCTGCTCGTTTGGTCAGCCCCCACCCTGGGTGCTGACCTTGCTGTCCCCCTCGCCTTCTCTGGCTTCTCCCTTCCCAGTTCCGGATATTCTTGCTGCATTGGTTTTGCTTCCTGAACCCTTCCCTGTACCTGTCCCACCCTCTTGAACCCCTCCACTGTCTCTGCCTCCACCAGCCCCCTAGGTAGTGCATTCCATGGCTCTACCACCCTCTCAGTGAAGTAGCACCTCCTCCTTTCTCCCTGAATCTTCCCCCTCAGTTTCCTCTCATGCCCTCTAGTGGCCCCTCCTCCTTCCTTGAAGCACCCTCACTGTTCCTCCCCTATTTACCCTCTTCATGTACCTGGAGACCTCTGTCATGTCCCCGGTCCCTTCTCTCTTCCAAAGTGTACATATTTAGCTCTTGAGCCTCTCCTCATAGGTCTTGTCCCCAAGCCCCAAATCATTTGGTTGCCCTCCTCTGGACCTTCTCCAGGAGGTTAATGTCCTTCTTTAGTGCGGCCTCCAAAACTGCCGCAGTACTCCAGGTGCGGCCTCACCAAGCAGTTATACAGAGGAGTATCACTTCCCTCCTTCTGGAGTGATGTCCCCTAGCGATGCATCCCAGCATCCTGTTGGCCTTGGCTGCTGCCCTCCTACAAGTCTCAGAGTTGTTCATCTTGACATCCACCACCACCCCCAGGTCCCTCTCAGCCATTGAGACTTGTAGTATCCCCAGGGTGTACACTTGGCCTGGGTTTCTAGCCCCAGGTGGAGTACCTTGCATTTCCCTGCATTAAACCTCAGCTTCCACTTTCTAGACCATCTTTCCAGAGCCTCCAGGTCCCTCTGCAGGGCCACCCTCCCTCCTCCCATCCACCACCACCCCCAGTTTGAGTCATCTGCAAGAGACTCATCTCCCCTGATTCCTGTCCTTATGTCAGATACGTGGCGTTGAACAGAAGGGGCCCAGGACTGATCCCTGTGGGACCCACTAATGACCCTCCTTGGGAAGAGACTATCCCACCAACTCGACCCTCTGGGTCCGGTCCTGGAGCCAATGCCTATCCATCGGATCATCTGGTTTCCACCCCCATTTCTCCTAGTTTATCCAACAGGCCCACGTGAGGAACAGAGTCAAATGCCTTGCTGAAGTCTAGAAGAGGACATCCACTGGTCTACCCAGGTCCAAGGCACTTGTCACCCAGTCATAGAACTCCACCAGGTTTGTCTGACCACGTTTCCCGGGATGAATCCATGCTGTCTATCGTCCAGGCACCCTGACTTATCAGGTCCCCCTAGCCTCTCCTTGACAATGCCCTCCATCACCTTGCCCACCACTGATGTCAGGCTGACAGGCCTGTAGTTCCCTGCCACCTCCCTTGATCCCCCCTTGTGGATAGGCACTACATGCGCCACCTTCCAGTCTTGGGGCACCCACCCTGTCCTCAGAGAGATGGTGAAAAGCTCTGCCAGGGGTTTCGCCAGGACATCTGCAAGTTCCTTCAGCACTCTAGGATGTAATTTATCCGGCCCTGGTGCTTTCTCCGTCTTAAGGGAGCTGAGGGCTTCCCTCACTCTCTCTGCTGTGATTTCCACTTCCAGTACCTCTTCTCCCTGCTTAGCCCTCCCCCCACCTGCCAGTGATGCCCCCCTCCCCAGACCTGCCGATTGGTAAGGGTCCCCCCCTCCTCTTATCTCTGTCTCCTCCCATGTATGATGCAGCATCCCCATTTTCCCTGGTGAAAACTGAGGTGAAGTACTCATTTAGTACCTCAGCCTGCTCCTCTGGGTCTTGTGCCCATCTCTTCCCTGATTTAATCCTGCTAATCTGTCCCTTCACCCTTCGTCTTTCCCCAATGTATCCAAAGAACCCCTTTTTCCCTCTCCTAATTTCCCTGGCCAGGTTCTGCTCCTTCCTTGCCTTAGCCACCCTCACCACTCTAGTGGCCCTTCTAACCATCAGCTCATACTCCCCTCGATCCCTTTCACTCCTTGAGCACTTGAATTTCTTATAGGCTGCTTTCTTTCCCCGCACCACCTCCTGGACCTCCCTGGTCCACCAACAGGGTTTTTGGGCCCCCGCATTTTCGTCTTACTCTTGCACAGGTGCTGGTAGCATCCTGCACCCCTCTCCTGATGATTTCCCACCTGCTATCAGCGTCCATGTCTGACCCAATCCCATCCAAATGCTCCTTAAGGATCCTTCCCATTTCCTTAAAATCCACCCCTGAAGTCGGTTACTTCCGTCTTTGTGCAGCCTTCTACCCCTCCTAGGTCCAGGCAGAACCAGACCGTGGCATGGTCACTCCCCGCCAATGGGTCCCTTACCTCCAGGCCCCCAATCTGGTCACTGTCTGCCAGGACCACATCCAGTACCCGTGCCTCCCTGGTCGGTTCCCTCACCTGCTGAGTTAGGAACACGTCTTGAAAGACATCCAACAACCTCTGTTCCCTGGTCACAGAGGATGTCATAGTCTCCCAGTCTGTTCCTGGCATGTTTAATCAATCTTCTCTGTAGAACAGTATCGAAAGCTTTGCTGAAGTCAAGGTAGGCAACATCAACTGCTCCCCCTTGGTCCACCACTCTGGTTACCCAGTCAAAGAAATTTATGAGATTAGTTTGACAGGACCTTCCTTTTGTAAACACATGCTGTCTTGGATCCTGTGCTCCTATGGATTCCAGATTTTGCACTATCCTTTCCTTAAGGAGTGTCTCCATAATCTTGCCCACTACTGAGGTAAGACTGACTGGTCTGTAGTTCCCTACCTCCTCCCTGCTACCACTCTTGTCGAGCAGGATCACATGAGCCCTTCTTCAGTCTTCTGGGACCTCTCTTGTGCTCAGAGACTTACTAAACAGTTCTGATAATGGCTCTGCTAGTTCCACCCTTAGCTTCTTTAGTACCCTGGGATGTATGCCATCAGGTCCCATTGCCTTGTCCACCCTGAGCTTATCGAGCTCTTGTAGGATCCTTTCTTTTGTGAAGGGACTAGTGCACACCTCCCTCTCCTCTGTGTCCATGGTGCAGAGCTGTGGGCCCTGCCCTACCTTCTCTTCAGTAAATACTGAGCAGAAGTATCTATTTAGGATAGATGCTTTTACATGGTCCTCCTCCTCACACGCCCCCTTATCCCCTTTGATCTTAGCAACAAAGTCCCTTGTCCCAATGCCATCTACCACCATCACAGTGGCCCTAGGAGCATCCACATTCGCTTGTCTGCCACAAAACACCACTTGGTAAGCCTTCTGAATGATTAGGTTCCATTTTACCAGTGGCTGCCCCAAATGCTGCTCCAGCCATTCCTTTAGAAATAAGCCCAAGTGGTTTCCCTTCACTGGATTCTGGCATTCCGACAATCCTTATGTTAGCCACCCTGGCCTGGTTCTCTAAGGTCTCTAGCCACGACCTGAAATGTGTGTTCTAGGGACGTGGATATGTTGTTCAATCCACACTGTTTGGCAGGTTCCTTGCCGCTTTAAATCTTGCCAGAAGGTCTTCAAGCTGGCTCCTCTCACCCACCCGGGTGGTAAAACCCTCAGCTCCGCCCCATGATGCCAGATCTTCCTTACCGCTTGGAAGCTCAGGTTCCCTCCTTAGCGCTCTGTGTTTTAGGCCTGAATCATGAAACATAAAACATAGATTTTGACAGATAAGGACGCTTGGCCCGCATGCTGCCATTTCCCTACGTATTGGATAAGCTGCAGATCCTAGTTAACCAGCAGCCCATCTTCCTACCCCCCTAGAATTGCCTTTATGACTGTCCTATGCATGCTTGAATTCCACCACTGTTTTTGACTCCACAACCTCCTCCGGAAGGCCATTCCATGCATCCACAACCCTCTCTGTGAAAAAATACTTCCTTAAATTACCTCTGAGCCACCCCCTTCTATCTTCACATTGTGCCCCCTTGTTCTTGCACACCTCTTTTTTTGAAAGATGCTACCCTCTTGGACTTTGTTGATTCCCTTGAGATACTTGAAAGTTTCTATCATGTCCCCCTCTCTCTCCTTTCCTCGAGGCTATACATATTCAGCTCCTTAAGTCTGTCTTCATATGTCTTCTGGTGCAGGCCCTGCACCATTTTAGTTGCCCTCCTCTGGACAGCCTCCATTCTGTCTATATCCTTGTGGAGACTGGGTCTCCAGAACTGCACGCAGTACTCCAGATGGGGTCTCACCAACTGTCTGTACAGAGGGATAATAACTTCCTGTTTTCTGCTGGTGATGCCTCTCCCTATGCATCCCAGTATCCCCCCAGCCCTCCTTGCTGCCCTCTCACATTGCTTTCCCACCTTTAGGTCATTTGATATGACTACCCCCAGGTCCCTTTCCATTTTTGTTGTTGTTAGTATCTCACCCCCCATTGTGTACTCTTCCCCTGGGTTTTTGTTTCCCAGGTGCATTACCTTGCACTTCTTAGCATTGAATCTAAGCTGCCATACATTTGACCATTCTTCTAACCTTGCCAAGTCCCTTCTCATCCTTTCCACCCCACCTTGTGCATCAACTCTGTTGCAGATCTTTGTGTCATCTGCAAAGAGACATACTTTTCCTTCCAGTCCCTCTGCAATATCGCTCATAAAGACATTGAAGAGGACCGGTCCTAATACTGAACCCTGCGGTACCCCACTAGTAACCCCCCTTTCTTCAGAGTGGACTCCATTTACTATTACTCTCTGTGTCCTATTCTCCAGCCAATTCTTTACCCAGGCTGTATCTTGGGACCCACTCCCAGGCTGGCTAACTTGTATATTAATTTTGTGTGTGGGACTGTGTCAAATGCCTTGCTGAAGTCTAGGTAGGCCATGTCCACAGCCCCTCCCTGATCTACTACTTTGGTCACCCAGTCAAAGAAATCTATCAGATTTGTCTGGCATGACCTTCCCGCTGTGAATCCATGCTGCCTTGGGTCCTGAGCCCTCTGGCCTCTAGATACTCAACAATTCTTTCCTTCAGAAGTGATTCCATCATTTTCCCTACCACTGAGGTTAAACTAGCAGGTCTGTAGTTTTCTGCTTCTGCCTTGCTCCCACTTTTGTGAAGGGAATCACATCTGCTCTTCTCCAGTCCTCGGTACCACCCCATCCTTCCATGATTTGTTAAGAGGGTAGTCAGTGGTGTCACTAGTTCTACCCTTAGTTCTTTAGAATTCGGGATGAATCCCATCAGGCCCCATTGCTTTGTCCACCTTCAGTTTTAAGAGTTCTTTCAGAACCCTTTCTTCTGTAAATGGGCTGGTATCAACTTCTGTATCCAGAGTGTTTCTACTGTTTGTTTTAGGTACCTCCCCACTTCCTTTGTAAATACTGAGCAAAATATTTGTTTAGTATCTCTGCCTTTTCACAGTCACCTCTGCCCACCCTCCCTCCTCTTTATTAAGCCTCACTAGCCCTCCCTTGGTCTTCCTTCGCTCCCTGATGTACCTATAAAAGGTTTTATCCCCCTTCTTAACAGAGTTGGCTATCTTTTCCTCGGTTTGGGCCTTTGCTGTTCTGACTGCCTTCCCAGCTTCCTTTTGCTTTAACTGATACAGTTCCCTGTCCTGCTCCTTCTGTGATTCCTTGTACTTCCTGAATGCTCTCTTTTTCTCTTGAACCTTCACTGCCACTTCCTTTGAGAACCATAGTGGTTTCTTACATCGTTTCATTTTGTTAATTTGCTTCACACAAAGGCTTGTTACCTCTGTGATGGCAGTTTTTATTATTCCCCATTGTTCTTCCACCCCTCCTTCCTGCCCATTTGCTAGTGCATTCCTTAGGCACTCACCCATTTTGGCAAAGTCAGCCCTCCTAAAGTCCAGTACTTTTGCCTTGGTATGGCTTGACTCTATTGCTGTGTTTATTGTGAACCATACTGTTCGATGGTCGCTAGTTCCCAGATGGCTACCCACTTCTACATCTGTGATCCTCTCTTCATCTCCATTTGAGAGAACCAGGTCTAAGATTGCTCCCTCTCGAGTGGGCTCCAATACTAGTTGTCTAAGGCATGCCCCTTGTAGGGCATCTAGAATAACCCCACTCTTTGAAGTGGCTGCTGCAACTGCATTCCAGTTAACATCTGGCATATTCAGATCACCCATCAGCAATATCTCCCCTTTTTCTGCCATTCTAAGTATTCTTTCTATCATTTCCTTGTCCATTTCCTCCCCCTGAGAAGGGGGTCTGTATACAACCCCTGTGCGGATTGTGGTGCCATTGCCGGTCTCCAAATTTACCCACAGTGCTTCTTCTCCTCCCTGTTTTCCCTTTTGTTCTGTTGCCTTGATTCCTTCCCTTATGTAAAGAGCTACTCCTCCTCCTCCTCTTTTACCCTCCCTGTCCCTCCTGTAGATAGTGTATCCTGGTATGTTTATGTCCCAGTCATGGTTTTGTGTGTACCATGTTTCTGTGACTGCCACTATATCCAGATGTTCCTCCTCCATCAAGGCCACTAATTCAGGAAGCTTGTTACTCAGACTACGGGCATTGGTACTCATTGCTCTCCATTTTTTGATGGCTTTACCTTCTTTTGCAGCATCCCCCACTGACCTGTCTACTTCGGTCTTTTTCTCATTTAGTACCCTGTTTTGTAGGGAGAGGCTGGGATTTTCCTGCTGTTTATCAGTGCCTCCCCCCTTGACTAGTTTAAAAGCTTGCCAATGAAGCCTTTAAACCGATTGCTCAAAAGACTTGTTCCCTTCCTGGACAGATGCAGACCATCCTGCTAGTATAGGCTGGTGTCCCTCCAGGTGGAACCCCAGTCCCCAATGAAGCCAAACCCCTGTACCCACACCATTTTTTCAACCATTCATTAAACTGCATGGTGCAAAGTACCCTCGCTTCACTCATGCCATTGACAGGCAGCACCTCGGAGAAGGATATTGTGTGTGCTACTTGTCTTAGGCCCCTCCCCAATTCTACAAAGTCCTTCTGCACTGCTCTAATCTCATGATTAGCCAAGTCATTTGTCCCTAGGTGGACAATGATGTCCAGCTCAGATTCCCGTGCAGCTGTTCTCGTGATCCTGAGGGTGCGCTTCCTGTCTCTCCAAGCCATGGCTCCAGGCAGGCACCTTACTTCAGTTTTCCACACCCTTCGGAATTTCTGAAACTTATTTTAAAATTTACAAGACTTCGGTCTTCGTCTTCCCTTGCTGCTGCGATGGACAAATCGACTTCCGGCTTCCGTCGGTGCCGTATGGGCAGATGATGTCCCAGACCGATCCATACTCCACGTGCATCTACTGCCTGGGGCTTGGTCACGACTTGCAGGCTTGCGAATTATGTAAGTCCTTTTCGGCTTCGGTCTTGGAGGACCGCGCTGCCAGACTTCTTCTCGGGCGACCTGAAAAACGGTATGCACCTGTCAAGTCTAAGTAGGCCCATTGGGCGGTGTCTGAGGCAGCGGGCTCCAAGGAGCAGATGATCATCCTCGAGGAGGAGGGGGCCCTGGCCACTTCTTCTTCCTCCTCAGCCACGGCATTTATCCCGCTCTCCTTGGGTTCCTCCTACACGGCTTCGTTTAAGGAGCTTTGCCAGTCCCTCTCCACCAAGGGAGAAGGGCCATCGGGAAATTCCAGTTGGTCCAAGAAGAAGGACTCTAAGAGTAAGTCCTACCGTTGACGTTCATGGGAGTGGGAGAGATCCCCTTCACCGGGCCGTCAACTCTCGACTTCGGTTGAGGCTGCGACTGCTGGCTTCATGGTGCCCCCGTCAGGTCAGCCGGCCAAGACATCCGTCGGTGCAGTCGAGATTTTTCTCGATCCGTCGGATGGTTTGTCGACTGGAGAAGCCGACAACCCTACTTCACCGGTTTCCCCAGTGGAAACCGAGGACTTGCCTGTGCCTCCTGCGCCGGAGTCCCCAGTTAAGGTCCCTGTACCGAGGGAGGAGCGGGTTTCCCCCGTCCCCTCTCTGACCCACCCTCAGAAACCCCGAAGGTCTCGGTCCTCTTCCAGGTCCAGCCAGTCCCGCCAACGTCAGCGGTCTCGGTCTCAGCACCATGGAAAACGGCGTCGACGCTCATCTTCATCATCCTCTTCAGAGGATAGGCTCCAGCGCAAGTTGCGTCGGTGCTACGAGGAGTTAATGTGGCAGCAGCTCTTATTGTCTGGGAATAAGCCGACTCCCTCGCCTTCTCTGGCCGTTAAGTGGCTGTCACCAGAGCGGCCGAAACAACCCCTCATAGTGGTTGAGGAGCCGACCCCGGCACCGGTTGTTCGGCCGGAGCCGGCTGCTCTGCCTATTGCGGTGGAACCTCCGCCTCCACAATCGAAGACTGGGGCCCCGACCAAGGATTCTCTGTCAGGTCAGGGCTTGCCCCACAGGTTGTCGGTCACCCTCACTCCCAATCGTCCTTGGCAGGTGGAGGGTGGCTCAGGCACCCAGCAGCTGTTTGCAGACTCTTCAGAGTCTGACAACGACGACTTCTGTTCTTCAAGCCGCTTGACCTGGAGTCCGTGGGGGGGGGGGCAGTCGGTGGACGTGAGCCCATCCTCCTTTTTAGGTTTGCTTTGGCTCATTTCGGAGTCCACCGGGATGCAGCTGGAACCCATTTCAAAATGGGCCAAGTATCCCCTCATGGAGATACTGGACCGAGGGGATTCCCCTACGGAGGCCTTTCCTGTGGCCGAAGCCATTGTTGGCCCAGCCCTGGAGTTGTGGCAGCGGCCAGCATCTTGTCCTGTGCCTTTGGCCAGAATGGCTCGAAAGTCCGCAGTCCCCAACGGCTCACTCTCCGGTCTCTCGGAGCACCCCTCTGCGGAGGGGTTAGTGACCAATAGCGTTTTCCGGCACTCCTGGAATGCTCAGGACATGGACAAACCGCCCAATAAGGAATCCAAGAAGCTGGGTTACGCGGGGCGGAAGGTTTACGCTGCTTCCTCCCTAGGCCTTGTCAGGCTAGCTCGGCCATTCTGATGGCGCATTTCTCCCATGCCCTTATGGGTTCCCTGGATAAGGTGATTCCTCATCTCCCGGCTGACCTTCAGATGACGGTCAAGCAGGTCCGGGATCAGGGAAGGGTGGTGGCAAAACAGCAGCTCCAGACTTCGTTGGACATAGGTGCTTCTTGTGCCCGATCAGTAGCGGCCACAGTGGCCATGCGCCACAGAGCTTGGCTGCGGATTTCCGCCTTCACGGTGGACACTCAGCACAAGCTGGCAGACGTTCCCTTCCTGGGCACCGACTTGTTCGGGCTGGGGGTGGAAGGCCATCTCCAGAGGATCGAGAAGTCCAGTGCCACTTTGGACTCTGTCACGTCCACCCAGAAGGACAAAGGCCACCAGCAGCAGCGTAGGCCCTTTCGCCCTTCTTCCCCTGCAGCATGTCCGGCCCAGCAGCACCTGGGCCAGCAGGCATGCACTTGGCACCCTAAGGCCAAGTCTGCCCCTTCCTCCAGTAGGAAACCTGGAGGCAAGGGTCCAGGAGGTCCCTCAAGTGGGCCCTTCCTCTAAGCCTACCCCGTGACAAGTTGAGGAGTGTCGCCCCCAACCTCGTCACTCCTCCCCGGGTTCCCCCCGTGGGGGGGATGGCTCCGCCACTTCTTTTCCCCCTGGTTCGCTATCACCACAGACCGCTGGGTGCTAGAAGGGGTAGGCAGGGGTCTGCCGCTGGAATTCGAGCGGTTCCCTCCATATCAAGCCATTGCCCATGGGGGGCAATGGTTTCCGCAGCGCCTCTGTCGGCTCATCGAGCCCACATTGCTCTGCTCCTCCAGAAGGAGGTGATCAGCGAGGTGGTGGGACTCTCCTCCTCCAGACCCAGGGTTTGTGTCCAGGTACTTCCTGGTCCCAAACCAGATCGGGGGCTGGCACCCTATTCTCGACCTGAACAATTTCCTAAGGCAGTGCACCTTCAGGATGGTCACTCTGGCTCAGATCATTCCATCCTTGGAACTAGGCGTGTGGTTTTGTTCTCTGGACCTTCTGGACGCGTTCTTTCATGTCCCAATCCATCTGTCTCATCAGCGATTCCTCCACTTCCGAGCAGAGGGATCTCTTTACGAGTTCCGGGCCATGCCCTTCAGCCTCTCTTCAGCTCCCAGGGTCTTCACCAAATGCATGGCAGTGGTGACAGCATTCCTGCGGCGCTGAAGGGTCCGGGTGTACCCTTACCTGGATGACTGGCTGATTGCAGCCCCCTCCAGGCTGGAGGTGGAGCAGTCCAGGTATCTGGCTCTCCAGCTCTGCTCTCAAATTGGCCTCCTCATCAACGAGGCCAAGTCGAAATTCGTGCCATCGCAGGTGATTAAGTTCATCGGGGCAGGGCTTGACTCTGTTCAAGCCAGAGCCTGGCTCCCGGCAGACAGGGCCGAGGTCCTTTCCTCCTTTGCCCAATCATTTCTGGTTGGGCAATTGTGCCCTGCCTGGGATTTCCTGCGCCTCATGGCGCCTGCACCAGCGTGGTCCATTGGGTCTGCTGGCAAATTCGTCCCCTACAATGGGGGCTGGCCCGCCAATGGTCACAGCACTTCGATCCCCTTGACCAGCCAGTGACGGTGACCCAGGAGATGTGGGACAGCCTACAGTGGTGGCTCGTTCCAGCTCATCTGCAGGAGAGTATCCCGTTTGTCTGCCCCGAGCTGATGGTCACTCTGACGACCGATGCCTCTCTGATGGGTTGGGGTACCCATCTGGGGGAGCTTAGGGCCCACGGCCTTTGGTCCCCTCAGGAATCTCGATGCCACATCAACCTGCTGGAGCTCCGAGCGATGCATCTAGCCATCACCACCTTTGCTCCGTTTGTACGGGGTCAAGTGGTTCAGGTCCAGACGGACAACACCACGACCATGTACTACCTCAACCGATAGGGCGGGATGCACTCCTTGCCTCTGTGCAAGGAGGCTGTCTGTACTTTGTCCCTCGTGATCAGCCTGGAAGCGGATCCATGTGGCAGGAGCCTCCAACAGTCTGGCCGATGCCCTCAGCCGGATAGGCGCTGCATCTCATGAGTGGTCTCTCCTGTCGGAGGTGGTACAAGATCTGTTCTCCCACTGGGGCACCGCTCAGGTGGACCTGTTCACCTCCAGGGAGAATGCAAAGCTGAGGCTGTTTCATGCCCACCCCTCTCAGCGGGGCTCGCTGCAGGGGGATGCCTTCTCCAGGCTGTGGACCCCGGGCCTCTTCTATGCCTTCTCTCCATTTCCCTTGATCCACAAGATGCTTCTCAAGGTAAAGAGGGACAAGGCGCAGGTGATTCTGGTAGCCCCAGACTGGCCTCGCCAGTTCTGGTATCCAGATCTCCTCAGCCTCAGCTCCAGGCTCCTGAGGCGGCTTCCAGTCCACCTGGACCTGATCTCAGTCAACAAGGGGAAGGTTCTCCATCTGGACCTTCAATCCCTACACCTGATGGCCTGATTCCTGAGTGGCTAGAATTCCAGGCTTTGGGTCTTTCCGACGAGGTCCTCAACATCGTTAAGGCGTCCCGTAAGGAGTCGACCAGAAAATGCTACGCCTTCAAATGAAAGAGATTCTCCATTTGGTGTCAGGACAAGGGGTTGGACCCTTCTTCCTGTTCCTTGGCTAGCATCCTGCACTACCTGTGGTCCCTTTCTCAGCTAGGGCTTTGGTCGACGACCCTTAAGGTGCACCTGGCAGCCATCTCTGCTTACCGAGCGTGGGCTGGCAAGCGGTCGTTGGCGCAGGAGAAGGTGGTCGGGTGCTTTTTCAAAGGCCTTGATCACATGTCCCCTCCAGTGCGAGAACCTCCACCTCCGTGGGATCTACTGCTGGTATTGGCTAAGCTCATGGGCAAGCCATTCGAACCAATGCACAGGTCTCTCACCTGTCGTAGAAGACCGCCTTCTTGGTGGCTGTTATGTCAGCCAGAAGGATGGGAGAGCTCCAGGCGCTTTCCATTGAGTCTTCTTATCTGGTCTTCCACAGGGACAAGGTTGTCCTGCGCCCCCACCCGAAATTCCTTCCGAAGGTGGTGTCGGAGTTTCACCTTAACCTGGTGCTGACTCTGCCGGTGTTCTATCCCAATCACACCTCAGAGGCCGAATATAGGCTCCATACTTTGGACCCTAGAAGAGTGCTCTCTTATTATAAGGAGCAGATGGCTGAAGTTCGGGGAGAGGTTTGCCAGCTGTTTGTCGCCTATGCTGAAGCCGCACCTGGCAAACCTGCAGCCAAGCAGACGATAAGCAGGTGGGTCACCTCCTGCATAGATCTCTGCTGTAGGTTGGTGGGCATGGAGCCTCCCAAAGGGATAAGAGCTCATTCTACCCGCCATACTGCTGCTTTGGTGCCTGCTTCTAGGGACGTCCCTATCCAGGAAATCTGCAGGGCTGCTACCTGGAAGTCAGAACACACCTTCATCACCCACTACCACATCGACCTTGAGTCACGCCAGGATGCTGGTTTTGGGACCTCGGTTCTCCTGTCCTTATTCCCTAAGTAGGGGGTGCGCGCCTTGCCTCCCTGCTCCTGGAGAACTGCTAGGAGTCTGCCAGACAGTGTGGATTGAACAGCTTATCCATGTCCCTAGAAATACAGGTTACTCACCTGTAACAGGACTTCTAGGCGTAGTATATGTTGTTCATCCACACGACCCACCTGACCAACCTGGCTTCCTGCAGGCTAGATCTTGCGTCATGGGGCGGAGCTGAGGGTTTTACCACCCGGGTTGGTGGGAGGAGCCAGCTTGAAGATCTTCTGGCAAGATTTAAAGCGGCAAGGAACCTGCCAGACAGTGTGGATGAACAACATATACCACTCCTAGAACTCCTGTTACAGGTGAGTAACCTGTATTTCTCTTTCACTAAATTTGCAATGGCTCCCAAAGCAGCATCAGACTGTTTCTTTGATTCGGTGGTCTCTGTTTTAAGAGAGGTTACCTCTGATTCCAAGGTAGTGACTCTGTTAGACAAAGAGTCAAATTTCTCCCGATAGTCCTGCCATGGATGCTAATGGGTGGGTCATTTTTTGCCTAGAGTTTCCTCGCCTTCAGCGAGGGGTTTGGAGAGATTGCGGCCTTGAGCAGAACACGTGGCTGGAGGCATTCTTAACTCTACTGCCATGCAACGGCACCTTTTCTTTCTTCGGTTTTTCCATTTCAGTTTAATAAGTCTTCTGATAACGGTAAAAGACCTTTAGATGAGTCAAAGTGTCCATTAAATTGTATATAGTGCATAAATAAGGTGCTAAATGTGCAGAACATTAAATCCTGGATGCCATCTTGTTCAGTCTCCACACCGCCCCCTCAGTTGTGGTAGTCGTAATGGGATTTTTATGTGCGCTTGCATGAAGCAAACATATTGTGAGAGTAGGGTAGCAGGTTTCAGAGGCATGTCACTGTCATATCCAGTGCTGCTCAGACTGCAGGAGGTTCAGTGATGACAAGCCAATAATCAGCGAGGCTGATCATGACGCTGTTCTGCTGGGTAGTGGGTGGAAATGTCATGTAGTTGAAAGGAGACAGCCACACCTATCAAACAGTGGCTGCATTCTTTAATTCGCATGGCACCTGCTGAGCAGTGTCATACTTAGCCTTCTTCTTGTCTCTCCCCCCCCCCCCAACCAACATCCATTGAATGGCTAGTATTAAAAATATGAATTACTAGACATAAGGGGCGGGAAAATCCGAGGCAGTTATTTCAATAATATAAACCTCCCCGTATTAGACATTCCGATAAGAACTTTAACATATGCCAACCCCACAACACATGCCTGTTCCTTCAGCCCCAGCCTTGAACTAGTCTGTACATACAGCAGCCTTGCAAGGAAAGCGGGGGGCTGCTTCCAGCCAAATCAATAAGGTTAGCTTTGAAGAAAATTGTTTTTTTTTTAAGGTACATGGATCCAAGAGCACGAGTCACTCATCATTAACCAACACTAACTTGAAAAGTGGGGACTTCGTGGAATGGAGTCCTGTGCACCCACATCCTGCCATGCACTTCACACCTCAAGGGGTCTAAAGGCATACACCACCAAAATGAAAGCAATTCCCAAACAGATGACACAGTCCTCCATTCTGCTATGAAAACGGGGGCAGATGCCATAAAGAAACATGCAAGCATGTGAAGAAACCAGCAGAAGAAAGCCATTTGGTCTGTCAAGTCTGCTCATATTGCAGGGTCCACGGCTTGAGTTCATGTCCCTGCCCTCCCTCCCCACTCCTCCCATCCTCCCTACCCATGATCCTTCCTTTTCCACTATGCCTATCCCAGCCTTTCTTAAAGCTCCCCACTGTCTTCAACGAGATGAATTTTTCTGGCAATGCATTCTAATTGTCCACCACCCCCTCTCTGTGAAGAAGTGCTTCCTGACCGCCCTCCTAAACCTCCCATTCTCCAGCTTAAGACTGTGACCCCTAGTGTTACGGTTGCCACTCCGCTTAAAGAGACTCTCTTATCAACCTTATTTATCCCTTTCAAGTACTTGAAGGTCCCAATCATGTGTCCTCTCTCTCTCTCTCTCTCCCATCTTCCAGGGAGTACATGTTCAGTGCTCTCAACCTCTCCTCATATGCCTTACTGTGCTGACCCACTATCATCTTTGTAGCCCTCCTCTATACTTTCTCCAACAGGTTAATGTCCTTTTTGTGGTGCGGGCACCAATAGTAAACTCCATACTTAAGCTGCAGCCTTACCAGTGACCTGTACAAGGGCAGTATAAACTCCTTTCTCCTACTACTGATCCCCCCTAGATATGCATCCCAGCATCTTGTTTGGTTTTGCTGCTGCTTTCTTGTACTACGTGGAGTGCTTCAGGTAACTAGTGATCAGCTCTGCCAGGTCCTTCTCCTCCTCTGATGCAGATACTCGGACTCCACCCAGGTAGTACTCCGTTGAGGGATTCATGGCTTCAATATGCATAACTTTGCATTTCTTGGCATTGAAGCCAAGCTGCCAGATCCTGGACCATCTCTCCAGCTTTAACGGATTTTTCTGTAGGTCTTGTATCCCTTAAGCTGTGTCCACTCTCCCACAGAGCTTAGTGTCATCCGCGAAAAGGCACATTTGCTCTTAATGCCATCTTCAGTGTCATTGATGAAGACATTGAACAACACTGGCCCCAGCACAGAGCCCTGTGGGACCCCACTGGTTACCGCTGTGGTACCAGACAACTCTCTCCCCCTCACCCCACAATCACCCTCTGTGTTCTGTCCCTCCACCAGTTTTCCACCCATCTGGCCATTTTTCCCCAACCCCAAGATCCACCAACTTCCTGATCAACCTTTTGTGGGGCACAGAGTCAGAGGCCTTGCTGAAATCAAGATAGAGGATGTCTTCCGCTTGGCCCCTGTCTGCTGTCTTAGTGTCACAGTCAAAGAAGTCAATCAGATTTGTTTGACACGATATCCCCCCATGAACCCATGCTGCCTCGCATCCTGGAGATTATGCTCCTCTAGATATTCCACCAACCTTTCCTTTAGTCTAGTCTCTAAGAGCTTGCCCACAATAAATGTCAGACTGTCTGGTCTGTAATTCCCTGGGTCATCCTTAGGACCGCTTTTGAAGAGGGGCACTACATGTGCTGTTCTCCAGTCCTGCAGTACCACGCCTGACTCTAGTGAACTATCAAATAGGTCTGCCAGTAGCCCTGCCAGCTCCTCAGTCAGTTCCTTTAGTACTCTTGGATGTACTCTGTGCCTGGTGATTTGTCCACCTTCAAAGCCAGCAGCCCCATCCTCACTCTATCCTTCTCTATCACTACATCTGTGTTCCCATCCCTCCCTGCTCCTCTTTTCTTTCCTGAAGGCACTGGTCCATCCTTCTCCCTGGAGAAGACGGAATAGAAGTATTCATTTAGTACCTCTGCTTTTTCCCCATTATCCTCCACCCACTCCACTCCTTTCAAACAACATGAAGTCTTGCTATATTATGACTATTGCAGTTTGTCCCACCACTAGAACTGCTCCGTAGGTGAAAGAGTTAACTTCCATGCAGAGCATGGAGCTTAGATCGCGAGCTCAGTTCAGAAGCTCTGTTAGGGTGGTTTCAAACCGAAACCGTCAGATTCTTTACTCCGCCTCACTGAACAGTCGCTCCGGAGATTCCTCCTGTTGCTCGGTTCATTTCTTCAGTTTAAAGCGCTATTTCTCGGTTGAATTTAACCACGACTTAATTATTTTAACCGCAAAACCGATCGGTTCAAGCTCTGTCTATGGTATCGTAAGTAATAGATAGTTTTTTTCTGTGTGGAACTTGTAAAATTGTTATCAGTTCGGTTGAACCGATCGAATTGTATTAAAACTTAAGTTTAAAGCCTTTTAAGGCTTGTTAGAGTGCAGTTCCCGGTTCTTACCGGTTCTAAAAAAAACGGATTTCATTACGGTTTTTTCCACAACCCGTGACACGGTTTGGAACCGATAAGGGGGTCTTGCCTGGCACTGCCATTAAGGGGCAAGTTTGTTGGTTAGGCTGGCATCATGTCTGAGAAACCCAAAAGAAAAATCGGCCCACTGGTTTCAACACTGTAGTGTCTGTGGGAAGCCTTTGCAAGGCTGACCCACACACTACATGTGTTCATTGTCTGGGGTTTGACCACCTCAATTCAGACTGCCAGATTTGTAAAAATTTCCTGCAGCCACCCTGGACAAGAGAGTGGGCAGGCTCAGGGCGAGAGGCCAAAAGTCCGCTGACCGGATGGCCAGCCCGGTTCGGTGCCAACCCGAGACGGAGGTACCCCTCTGACCAGGGCGAGGACTTCCTCGGCAAACGAAGCTGGCTCTGAGGAGCCAGTTCCAGCAAAGAAAATCTAAAAATCAGCAGGTTTGGAGTCCAAAATTCCTTCTCCAACTGCTGCAGAGATAGCCAGGGCAATACAGATTGTCCAGTCCCTGTCCCCGGTTCCCTCCGAACCGCCACTGTCTGGCAAGAGGTCGGTTCGGTCGGTTCCAATGGTTCAGGAATGTGATATAGAAGAGTTTTATGAACCAGAGGAGGGGGATGAGGATTATGATCAGTGTGAATGTGACTTTGAAAGTCTGGATGTGCCCATTGAACCGGACATCTCCCCAGACAGACCTTCAGGTGAGTCTCCCCTAGGCTTTCTGAGTCCCTTCTCATTTTTGTTTTATAAAAAGTTGCTGAGACCCTCAGATTCCCTTAGAGGAGGCTTTGGATGAGCAAGAGGAGCCTGACTATGTGGAGATGATGGATATCCCAGAGTCCAGGAGATTGTCCATCCCTTTACATAAATCTTTTAGGAAACAAACAATAAAAATTTTAAAAGCTCCTAATTCTGTGCCTCCTGCGGATAAAAGATGGACAGGAGGTACACTTTGTGTGAGTCCTGATAGATTTTCTTTCACAGCAGTGCAGTCATGTTGAGTAGTTCAGGCTGCAGCCTGTGATAAAGCTAATATTCCCTGGCTTCACATCCTCCTGACAAGGATTCCAGGAAGATGGATGCCATGGCCAAAAAACAATACATGGCAGCATCCTTGGGACTCAGACAAGCAAACTATATGGCTTATGTTGCGAGATACCAGAAATCTAGATGGGATACTGTCATGGCCTTAGCCAAACAGGTCCCTGGCCAGCTTGCAAAGGAGCTGGAACAGGTGGCTCTTGATGGTATTGAGGCATCTAAGGTGCAATTCCATGCTGCAGTGGATTCTAACGATATCCTCTAGAGTCATGGCTACATCTGTGGCTTTTTGGAGATTGGCCTGGCTCAGGTGTACTACTTTGTCACAGGATACCCAGTCTAAGGCTGTGGATTTTCCTGTGGTGGGAAATTCTCTGTCTGGGGAGCAGACAGAGAATTATATGAAGAAATGGACGAATATAGAACCACTTATAGGAGTGCACAAGCCAAGGCAGCAAGCCACTCCTCAGAGGCAGCCCCCAGGGGTGGGTGGCCTTTTCACAGGCCTTTACCAGACCCAGGCCTCCTCCTCTTCAGCCTATGCACAGAGGGGTTCTTCAGAGGAGAGGCAGGCGGGGTTCGAGCAGGCCTGCCACCACCTCAGCCTAAAGCCCCTGCCAAACAGGCACCCTGATGGGATGCCCAGGGTCAGCTCTCCAATACCTGTAGGGGGCAGGTTGGCTCACTTCGTCCAGGACTGGGAGTCTTTAACTTCAGACAGGTGGGTCCTGGAAGTAGTGAGCCAGGGTCTGGTTCTCAGCTTCAAAAAATTTCCAAAGATGAGAGCCAGATCTTTTCCACCTACAAACCCTTTAGAGACTCTTGCTTTGGAAACAGAAGTCTCAACCCTCTTGGCTCTCAGAGCTGTAGAAAGGGTTTCTCCCCCTCACCAGGGCAAGGGTCTGTACTCCAGGTACTTCCTTACCCCAAAAAGACAGGAGAGTGGTGGCCTATCCTGGATCTAAGATATCTAAACAAGAACCTTTAGCCAAGTTCAAAATGGTGACACTGGGAATGATTTACCCTCCCTAAGGCCAGGGACTGGCTAGCCTCCCTGGACCTCAAGGATGCCTACTTCCATGTTCTTATCAAAGCTCCCCGCAAGTACCTCAGGTTCGAACTGCCCTCAGGCCATTATCAGTTCAGAGCAATGCCTTGGCCTCACTTCTGCCCCAAGGGTGTTCACAAAATGTCTGGCAGTAGCAGTTGCTCATCTAAGAAGGCAAAAGATTGCCATTTTTCCCTACCTGGACGACTGGCTCATTGTGGGTCAGTCTCCAGACCAGGTCAAATCACACCTGCTAGTTACCCAACAGCTGCTTACCTCTCTGGGATTTCTTCTCAATCTTCCAAAGTCGATTTTGGAACCTGTCCAGGTACTCACCTTTATAGGCGCAGAACTGGACTCAAAGCAGGCCAGAGCCTTCCTTCCCTTGGAAAGGGTAAGGACCTTAGTGGCCCTGGCCTCATCCTTCACTCTACGGTCTCTCGACCAGCAAGGCATTTCCTGCAGCTCCTAGGACACATGACTGCCTCCACAGCTGTAGTGCAAGGAGCAAGATTTCAGATGAGGGACATTCAGTTCCATTTGAGAGCTTTCTGGTCTCAAAGAAGAGATTCTCTATCCAAGTTAATCCCAGTGACTCGAACTCTGATCCAGGCCCTTCAATGGTGGCAGGATCAGAGCAATCTGAGACAGGGGGTGCCTTTCATCCCTCTGTCCCATTCCTTGACCCTTACTACGGATGCATCCCTCTTGGGATGGGGAGCTCACATGGGCGACCTCTCCACCCAGGGGTTATGGTCCCTTCAGGAATCTCTGCTCCACATCAATCTGTTGGAACTCAGAGCTGTTTTTCTAGCACTTCAGGTTTTCTCTGCATCTGTTCAGAACAAAGTGGTACAGGTCAGAACAGACAACACCACTACAATGTGGTACATCAACAAACAAGGGGGCACTCGGTCTTCGGCCTTGTGCACCGAGGCAATGAAGTTGTGGTCTCGGCTTATTCCCTCAACACTTCCCTCATAGCAGTTCACCTCCCAGGCAAGGACAATGTCCTGGCAGATGCTCTCAGCAGGATTTCCCAGGGCCATCACGAATGGTCACTGGATCCCCTAGTACTGGGGATAGTGTTTGCCAGATGGGGCACTCCTCAGATAGATCTTTTCGCAGCCCCAGATAATCATCAACTTCCACTGTTTTGTTGCAGGCCCCCAGTGTTGGGCTCAGTTCCCCTGGATGCCTTTCTCCTTGATTGGGAAGGGAAGTTTCTTTATGCCTTTCCCCCCTTTCCTCTCCTGTTCAAAGTACTAGTCAAAATCAGGTCTCAGCCCTGCAAAATGATCCTGATTGCTCTAGACTGGGCCAGGCAGCCCTGGTACCCACTCCTTCTGTCCTTAGCAGTCCATCTTCCCCGTGTCTCCCCAGGAACCACATCTGCTAACCTGTGCTCAGGGAGAGTTTGGTATCCAATCTCAAATCCCTCAACCTCAAGGCTTGGCTCTTGAGCAGTTAGAGTTTGCTGATTTACAACTTTCTCAAAGTGTTCTCGAAATCCTGAAGGCTGCTAGGAAGCCTTCACCAGGCTACCTATAACTCCAAGTGGAAAAGGTTTTCCATATGGTGTTCTGGGAGCATGTTTCCCCGGAATCTGCTGATCTACCCACTGTATTGGACTACATGGTCCACCTTAATTCTTTGGGACTGAGACCAGCTACCGGAAGTACTTGCGCTGCTGTCTCTGCCTTCATTTCAGCAGGAAGCCCTCTTCTCTTTCTGCTCATCCTGTATTTTCAAGTTTTTTAAAGGATTGCTTCACACAATCCTCCATTCAGGGACCCTGCCTGCTTGGGATCTTAATGTATGCATTGCTCAGCTGATGCAACCCCCCTTTGAGCCTCTGTCTTCGGCAGAGCTTAAGTATTTGACTTGGAAAACTGTATTTCTGGAAGTCATCACTTCTGCCAGGCGTATAAGTGAGTTACAGGCTTTATCAGAAGAGACTGACTTTATTTCCTTTCACAGGGATAAAGCAGTCCTCAGGACTAACAGGAAGTTTTTGCCTAAGGTGGTTTCAGATTTCCACCTTAACCAATCTATTTCACTTCCAGTGTTCTTCACTGACCATTCCTCCTCTGGTGAGAGGAGGCTGCACAGCTTAGATGTTAAGAGGGCCCTAAGTTATTACATAGAGCGTACTAAGGGTCACAGGTTTGACTCCTCCAACTGTTTCTCACTTATGGTGAGGTTGAGAAAGGAGACCTGCCACTGAGAGATCCATTGCCAGGTGGATCTGCTTTGTATCCAATTTTGCTATCAAAAGCTGGGTAAGGTTCCCCCTCAGGCCTGAGGGCTCACTCTACCAGAGGTACAGCTGCATCTCTAGCTGCTGCTAGAGACATCCCTATCTTGGAGATATGTCAGGCAGCTACTTGGAAGACAGTACACACTTTCACCAAGCATTACTCCCTGGATATTCAGGCCAGGAGGGATGCTCGGTTTGGCACAGCCGTGCTTCAGAGCCTATTCCCTAAGTAGGTTCTGTCCCTCCTCCATGGAGGTACTGCTGTGTAGTCTGCAATAGTCATAATATAGCAAGACTTCATGTTGTTTGAAGAAAAAATTACTCACCTTAGTAATGTTGTTTCTTCTAATGGAGTCTTGCTATATTATGACCTCCCCAGCCTGCCCCTCTCAGAACTCCTACTTTGGGTATGTGGTGGGTAGTCCTCTGTTGGCATTTATTGATGCCCTCTTTCATGTTTGGGTGTTGTGTTTATTTAGTTATTTTATCTTATTTTTCTGGTCCACTGACTTGAGTCTTGGTGTTGGGACCAGGAAAATGTGTTAACTATATTAGTGGCCAGTTGGCTAGTGTAGGTTACAGCTTCCACACAGAACCTTAGTGAGTTTTTGCTCGTAAAGATCTGACGGTTTCGGTTTGAAACCACCCTAACAGAGCTCCTGAACCGAGCTCGCGCTCTGAGCTCCATGCTCTGCATGGAAGTTAACTCTTTCACCTCCGGAGCAGTTCTAGTGGTGGGACAAACTGCAACAGTCATAATATAGTAAGACTCCATTAGAAGAAACAACATTACTAAGGTGAGTAATTTTTTCTTCTTAACCCTAACAGTCCCTTCCTTCTTATCGTCTTTCTCACTTATATAGTGAAAGAAAGCATTCTCTTCCTCCTTAATTCCTTCAGCTATCTGCAGCTCCTTCTGTGCCTTTGCTCTCCAGATTTCATTACTTGCCTCACTAGCCAACCTTAGATAATTTTCCCTATCCACCTCTCTTTTGGTATTCCTGCCTCACTAGTCAACCTTAGGTAATTTTCCCTATCCACCTCTCTTTTGGTCTTCCTGAATTTTCTATAGGCCAACCTCTTTTCCCTTACTGCCTGAGCAATCCCAGAACTGAACCAGCTGGGCGCTTTGGCCCTTGTGTTCTTACCCCTGAGCCTAATGCACTCATCTGTTGCAACCAGTATTCCTTGTTTAATGATGGACCATCCCCATATCTGCTGTGATGCCCGCCAGATGGTTCCTTTGTACTTCTCCCATTTTCCTGAAGTCCGCCCTTCTGAAATCCAAGATTTTGGTCTTAGTCGGGATATTTTCTCTGCCCATATCCAACTGGAACCACACTGGTCAGTTCCACCCAGTGGCTCCCTTACCATTATTTCCTGTACACGCTTCCCATTTGTGAGCACCAGATCAAGAATTGCCTCAGCTGTTGTTGGTTCAGTGATGCCCTGAGTCAGGAACCCACTCTGCAGTCCTTCCAGCATCACCTGACTCCTAGCACATGTTGTGGAGGGTATGCTCCATTCCACCCTGGGCAGGTTGAAGTCCCCCACAATTACCACCTCTCCTTTCCCTGCAGCTTCCAATATTTGTGAGCTCAGTTCCCTGTCCCTCTCCTCATCCTGACTGGCTGGTCTGTAAACCACCCCCAACCTCATCTTTCTCCTTCTTTTGGACCTTAACTGAACCCATAATGTCTCCACCTCCCCTTCCTCCAAGTCCTCCCTCATGCAAATATTCCCTTCCTGATATAAACTACCACCCCTCCCAACTACCCTGTCCTTCCTGTATAGTTTATATCCAGGGATGGCAAGGTCCCAGTCATGGTGTGACGTTGCCCAAGTCTCGGTTACTGCAGCTCTGTCCACCCTCCTGTCTGTTAATAGTGCCCGCAGGTCATCCATCTTGTTTCCAAGACTCCACACATTCAGAAACAACACCTTCCACCTAGAAACAAGACCAAGAGGGAACAAAAGTCAGGGATTCTAAAACTGGCCTGGAAAAAATGAGTTCTAAATAAAAATGTGCACTTGCAGCAGTCCCCTTTGATCACTGTACAACTTTTTAGGACACCGCAAGCTTATGAATTTTGTTTGATTTTGCCAAAAAAAAAGAGGTGGGAATGTCTAGTTTGCATTCACTTGGCTCAGTCATGCAGGGTTTAGGGAGCAAGGTCAGTAGTTTTAAAAGAAACGGACACTGGGGGGAAGAATCACTTAACCATAGGATTGGAGTCATAGGCACCCTGGCTTGTTTGTGTCTGTGTTTTTTTTTTAATTTTTCACAACTTGGAGTTATGACTTCATGTAAAGCAAAAGGCTCTCTCTGTGAACTGAATGGACCAAGGTCTGCAGTTGCTCCTGCTGCAGCAGGTCTGTGCAGATGAACATTTACCAACAGCAGCACAAACTGCAAAAGAGAGAGAAGGATTCTGCCCCCTCCCCTTGGTCAATCCCTCCCCCATAGTCACAGTATTAAGTCCTAAACGAACTTTTAAAAATAACAAATAGCACCGTATTAATGTGCACAAAACAAGATTCCATGACCATTATAACCACAACTCACACAACCCTTTCCCCACAACAAAAACCCACGTCTAAACCATGTTATCCATTTTTTGAGAACGATTTTCCATTATTACAGAAAAATTAATATCTGTATTCTGCACAAAAAAATTGTAAACCTGTTCCTTCCCACCCACACCTTTGTTTATTTCAGGTTTCACATATCAGTTTATGATGGTGCTAATTTAACAATAAAAAGTTCAGTGAAACCTCTTCCAAATCGACCATCAAAGGGATTTTTTTTCCAAATGTCATCTTTAGTGAAATTTTTTATCCAATGCAAGGACAAAATGACAACAATAAAATCATACAGAGAAAAGCCAGTTGTTATTGAATTAATAGTATAATTAAAGGGAAACTAACATGACATTTTAAAATGTATTAATATTGTTACCAGTGGAAATCTGCTTTACGTAAGCTATTGGCTGGGCCTGTAACACTTTTAGGGTCAGAATTGTAACCCCTTCCTTTATAGCTGTAGGCATCCATTTTCTAAATCACAGGCACAAGAAATGACATTATATCAGGGGGAAATGGAAAATACAGTGCCGTGAGTAATTTAATGATGAATAGTTTTTGATCCCCTGAACTCAGTGACATTTGCAGTAAATTGTGTTGATGGCATTTTCAGGCATCAGCATCCTTGCTGTCTTACAAATTTGTAAAGCCACTGTATCATGGAGCTACAAGTATAGTGCCCTGTTGTGAAAACAGTTGTGTGCTGCCAGTGCCAGTAGTTTCCGAGCTCCTTTGGGGTTCTGTTGATTTGTACAATGTTTTGTGACATTTCAGTTGAGTGAAATGTTTTGCACCTGTGTGGTTTGCACAGAGTCCTGCTAGTTCCTCTCTAAACAATGTTTGCACCAGACCCGAGACCTCAGACCTGGTTCCTAACCAGGTTAAGCATCTACAGTGGGAGTTCCTGAATGTGCCTAATACACCAGTTAATTTAGTTCCTCCAATTCTGCTTACACTGAAGACCTGTCTGATGCAGTTTGGCAAAGGCCTGCTTCGGTGGTAGCTGTTCCCAAGCAGTCAGACAGAAAATTCACTGCTCCTAAAGGTAAGCCAGTGTACATCACTCAGCCCATAACTGATACTGTTGTCATTCTCAATTCAGTTTGAATTCAGTTTATTTGTTTACCAGGTAAGAACACGAGACTAAGAGGTCGGTTTACAGGCAAGACCCGGGTGTTTTATAAAACACAACTAATCATCAATTACATATGATATCACACATCACTTACAAAACACATGCAGTAAAGTGAAAAATATATAAAAAGAACAAAATCTTAAAATTTCATTCAAACTTACAGGATAAATACCACTAATCAAACAGTCAATAACATTTACATCCAAACATGAGTGACAAGTAGCTTAGCAACTAATTTCTAAAAATGTGTAGAGATGATGCTAATTGAATCTCTTTTGGAAACTCATTTCATTTTTTAATGACATAATAAAGAAAAGGCTTTTTGTCCCATTACATAATGGAGTTACCAGCAGTGACTGGTCAGCTGATGTTAGGCCTCGGTTTGAGTAGTTTTTTATTAACAGATCTGCTGCAGGATTTCTGTCTCCTAACCTAATATTCGTATAAATAAATTGTAATAAATTAAAAGTATCTTTCTATAGTAATGGCAGCCATTTTGCTTTTTCATGAAGTTTACAATGATGTTTTCAGTATGGACTATTTGTGGCAAAGTGGTATATCATATTATAAAGGGCCTGTCATTTATTTATGACCCCAACTGAAGCTGAACCCCAAACTACACCACCATATTCCAACATAGGAAGCAAACAGTTTTTGTTTCAGAAGAAGGCACATTTTTTTTAGTCGATACAGAGAACCTATCTTTCTGTGTAAGATATCTGTAATGTTTGCCATATGTTTATCATAATTTAAACAAGAGTCCAATGTGACCCCTAAATATTTAAAATGTTCCAGTTGTTCAGGAACAGTTTGGTCAGACATCCTTTCACAGAAATGCTCAGCAAATGTTACATGCCTTTGAGATGTACAGTAAAGTATGGCCTTTGTCGTCCTCTTATTCAGCAGCAACCTATTAAAATCGACCATCCCTATAAACTGTAACAATTCAGAGTATAAGCTTACATTCAGTAGGTTTATAGTTGTATCAGTTGTATAGATCATTGCGTCATCAGTATAAAAAAATCAAATTTGAATTTAAACACAAATCTGGCATATCGTTTCTGAAAATCGTAAAAAGTAAAGGTCCTGAAATTGAACCTTGTGTAACACCATACATACGGAACAAGAAGAAGACAAAGTACTATCAAGCAGCACATACTGTTTATGATCTTTCCGGTAGCTATTAAACCATTTAACTGCTGATTCTCCAATTCCCACAAGGCCCAGTTTGGTTCCCAGAAGAGCATGGTCCACCAGATTGAATGCCTCGGTCAGGTCCACAAAGAATGCATCAGTCAAGCAGCACTTTTTATTCAGGTGCAAGTCATTTGTGAACCTCAGCAAGGCAGTCATCATCCCACGCTCCTTCCTGAAACCAAATTGGAACTCCGTAAGTAGCTGGTGCCTATCCAAATACTCCTTCAGCTGACAATGAACCAGCTTCTTCTGTAGTTTGCCTATACAATATAACAAGGATATAGGCCTACAATTACTTAGAATCTCTGGTCCACCACCTTTATATAATGGAACAACAAATGCTGCTTTCCAGAGCTCCGGAATTGCATGTTGTACAGGACAAATTTATTATTTTCTCACAGAGAATAACAAGGCCATTGTCCTCAAAGAGGTCATTATGCACCCTGTTAATGAGGAGTCATGCAAGATTGACACTATGGGCAAGCGAGCCTACGCTTCAGCCACCTTGGGCATGTGGATATCCAGCTATCAAGGGCATTTTTCCAAGTATAAATATACCTTTTGGAGCAAGCTGAAGTCTCTGGCAGAGTCTGCCAGGTACAGAAGCTAAAAAAGGGAACATATTCTGCTGACTGTTAAGCAAGGTATTGAATCTAACAGTCACCAGCTTAAAGCCTCTGTGAATGCTTTTGATGCTGTATCTCACTCTGCTACGGCAGACATTTGCATCAGATGGCATTCTGGGCTGCGGATTTTCACCCAGGATGTCCAACAGCAGATGATGAATGTTCCTTTTGATGGAACTTACCTGTTCAGACAGTCTCTTAAGGAGTCCAGTGAAACTAGAACAACTCTTTTAGACTTTCAGACCAGCTCTCTTTAACCCTCAAAAGGGCAAGGGACATGATTCTTTCCATAATAAGCAGTCCTTTAGTGACAGAGGCAGGGGAGCCCAAAATAACAGAAACCAGCATCCCCAGCCTCAAAACAAAGTGCAGCCATTTGACACGTTTTTTGATCATGCCCTCTCTTGACCCCATTTTGGTGCTTACTTCAGAATGAAGTGAAAGACTATCTGTGAGACAATGTAGAACTTACAGATGAAATAGTTTTGTTAATGATAATGCCCCCTCACTCCCCTCCATGGCATAACACATTGCTACCGGTCTTTTTATTGGCAGCAGAAAAGGCGGTGATGAGGCGCTGGATGAAACCTGTCATACCTACAATGTCAGACTGGAGATCACTAGTGCAATCCATTTACCAATTAGAGCAATTATCTGCAGGTTTGACTGATAGAATACTGGCCTTCACCACTAGATGGCAGAAATGGGTGTGGTACATGGCCCAAGTTGATCCTACATTTGTTCTGTAAACATATAGGGAAAAATGTGTGTGTGGGGGGGGAGTGGCTGCTCCAGTTGGGAATGCCAGGGAAGATGGTTAGCATTGAGAGTAGCTGCGATATATATTTGGATTATGCCTAACCCACTTAAAAAGCAAATTGTGAGAATGTCTTTTATTCCCTTTTTTAAATTAATTAAGGAACTGTGACTGAGACTATATCTTTTCCTTTAACGTGATTGTACAAGGATAAAGCACGGACTAATACAATGTGATATCTGTGACCAATTTAACAATGCCAAACTGTATTTATTGTGTCTCATAATAAAACTGAAATTTAAAAAAATAAAACAAAGTGCAGCCTAAGGCACAGGCACCAGAAGCTCTTAGAGCGACTGGCCCCCAAACCTTGGGCAGCCTGGTAGGACCTCCTGTTTGCAGAGAGGATCCCCCTTTTTAAGAACTCGTGAATAGTTGTAAGGGTTCCGAAAGACTTACCAACCTTCCTTTTCCCAGTGGGAGGGTGCAAACTGTAGTTTTGAGTTCACTTGACTGTGCACTACTTTCAGTATTTGAATCCCACCACAGCCACTGGCTATGTCTTGCCTAAGTAGTTTTGTACGATAACTGAGCGGTACTGTTTTTCAAGGCACACAGTCTTTTCAAAACCCTTCTGTTAAAATGTTAAATCACACAATCGGACTCCAGGCAGAGTTGACAAGAAAATCATAAAAGTTTACTTAAAATAAAAGCAATACAGAAAATTCTGCAATTTGGAAGAACTTTGAAATGCAGACAATAACAAAAGTGAAACTGGATGGTTTACAGAAAACACTAGATACTGTTATTCTAAAACTATACCTCATTTTGATGTTAGAGTCCAGGCAAGATTTTAAATGTCCTTGTAGAGCTGAGTCCTTAAGCAGCAGTTTGTAGCAAGTTCGTATCCCAAGTCAGTTCCTCTGAATGTCCTTTTAAAAAGACTTCAGGTGCTCCCATAGTGAACAGTCTTGGTTTCCAAAATTCTGACTTAAAAATCAGAATTCTCTGTTCAATATGTGAGAAGTCAAACTTCTACACACTTAGGTCTGGTTTTAGAGATTTTTCCAGGCCTACACATATACTTCTGGTCTACAAGTATATGCCAGCTGGAGAGGCTATCTGACCCCCAGCTAAATGGTTCATCAGCTGCTTTGAGTTCAAAGTGTGTGTCTTATACATACAGGCTGGTCATCTTCAAGTCTCCCCACAGTGTGATGGGAGGATAACAGTTTACCTTTCCTTGTAGGTATCACTGTGGTTCCATGTCAGGTCTCATGTCAAACCCAGTGACATCTGGTCCATGCATTTGGCTTAACTCCTGACCCCTAGGTTATCCCTCTGACACCTTCCTGCCATTGAAAGCTAGATACCCAGTTTTCTCTAAGAGTTATGTTTTCCTGGCTCAATAAAACTGTTTCCCTTATCTGGAGATGTACCAGGTTCAAAAATAGCCATTAGAACAAGTAAGGCTATTTTTGTAAGTTCATTCCTGAAAAGCCTTTTAAAGAGACAGTGTCCCATTCTAAAGTCTACATGCAACATGAACCCACATAACTGGATATAGGCCCATCATGCAACATTCCTCCCTCCTGAAACAGAACCTGGGGGGATCACAACCCTTTTGGAGGCAGTTCTTCTCAGTTCTGTTATAGATCAAGTATACATGATAGGCCGTCTGCATCCCCATTTTTGGACCCAGGCCTATGCAAAATCTCCATGTCATAAGCCTGCAAGGCAATACTCCATCTCAGAAGTTTCCCATTTGTTTTTCCCATTTGGCCCAACCATATTAATGGGTTGTGGTCCATTTGGACCTTAAAATGCTTCCCATAAAGGTATGGTTCCAGTTTTTTTTTTAATGCCCAAACTAAGGTGAGACGTTCCTTCTCTACTGTTGAATAGGCATGTTACCGTGGAAGCAACTTGTTGCTTAAGTATACAGTGGGGTGCTCTCTTCCCTGATTGGATACTTGGCTGAGGACTGCCCCATTCCCACATCTGAGGCATCCGTCTGCACCACATATGGCCTGTTGTAGTCTGGGCTAGCCAGCACTGGGGCCCAACACAGCGAAGTTTTCAGCTGCGTGAAGGCCTGCTCACAGTCTGCATCCCATTTTACCTTCCTAGGCTTATTCTTTGTCAGCATCCCAGATAAAGGAGCAGCCAGGGAGCTGTAGTTGAGAACACATTTTCTATAATACCCTGCTGTCCCAAGAATACTCCTGACTTATCTCGGGTTTCAGATGTAGGCCATGACACAATAACCTCTATCTGTGCTTGGTTTGGCCAAAGCTGGCCTCACCCCACCACGTTTCCCAAATAAGGGACCTTCACCATGGCCACCTGACACTTTTCTGCCTTAATAGTCAGACCTGTGGCCTGTATTCAGCCCAACACCTACCTCAGGTGTATCATGTATTTCTTCCAGCTATTGCTGAAGATAGCAATATCATCCAGGTAGGCGACTGCAAAGTCCTCCGTATCCTGTAACACCTGATTTACTAACCAATGGAATGTAGCAGGGGCATTCTACATCCCAAAGGGCATGACCTTGAACTCAAACAGGCTGATTGGGGTGATGAATGCTGACCTTTCCCTAGCCCTGTCTGTAAGTTCCACCTGCCAGTACCCCTTTGTCAGGTCTACTGTAGTCAAGTATGTCACCCCTCCCAGTTTGTCAAGTAGTTCATCTGTGCGTGGCATTGGGGTGGCGTCAGATTTCATGATGGCATTAAGCCCACGATAATCTATGCAGAATCGTGTAGTCCCATCCAGTTTTGGTATAAGGACTACAGGTGAGGCCCAGGGGCTGTGGGATTTCTGGATCACCCCTAGATCCAGCATCTCCCCCACCTCCCTCCTAATGCCCCTGAGGACTGTCTCTGACACCTGGTAAGCTGTCCTACATATGGGTGCTTGTATCCCCCTGTCTACGTCATGCATTGCTAGCAGTGTCATTCCTGGCTTTGCCATAAATCAGGTGGCAAAGTCTCGCAAAAGGGTCCTCAATTCTTGGGCCTGTCCAGGTGTCAACTATGGTGACAGCATGATGGTCTTCACAAATGACACCTGCTTGTTCTCGGCTTACAAGTCGAGAAGGGGGTCTTCCCCACCTAGCTCATCTCCAAGATTGCAAACGACAAGTACCGTGTCAGCCCTATTAAAATATGGCTTCATCATGTTCACATGATGCATCCTGGGAGTGTGTTTTTGGTCAGGTAGCTCTACAATGTAATTAACATTGTTTGCCTGCCAGACTACCTTATATGGCCCTGCCCACTCAGCTTGTCCTTTCGGACCGAATCAGAACCATTACCTCCTGTCCTACCTCATACGAACAAGCTGTGGCTCCACGATCATACCAGGTCTTTTGTTTTTGCTGGGCAGCTGCCAGGTTGCTCTGGGCCATGCCCGTTAGCTCCTTCAGTGTCTCCCTGAATTTTAACACATACTTCACTATGGGAGTCCCCTGGGTGGCATGCTTACCTTCCCAGTCCTCTCTTATTAAATCTAGGGGCCCCCTCACCCAGCGTCCATACAAGAGCTCGAAGGGTGAAATCCCGGTTGACTCTTGTGTCACTTCCCTATAGGCAAACAGCAGGTGGGGCAGGTATTTCTCCCAGTCCCGCCCATGCTGTTCTGCAAATGCCATAAGCATAGCTTTTAGGGTCCCATTAAATCTCTCTATGAGACCATTGGCTTGTGGGTAGTAAGGCGTTCTGCGCCTCTGTACAACACCACACTTCTCCCACAAACACTTCATTAGGTCCGACATGAAATTACCCCCTCGATTAGAGATAACCTCCTGTGGAAACCCAACGCAGGAGAAAATCCCCAGCAAAGCATCTGCCACCTTGTCCACCTTAGTTGAGGACAGCGCAATGGCTTCGGGATAGCGGGTAGCATAATCAGCAACTGACAATATATACCTCTTCCCAGAGGAACTTGGGGTATTCAAAGAACCCACAGTATCCATTCTAACCTTCTGAAATGGCTCCTCCTCAAGTGGTAAGGGAATTGGGGCAACCTTGGCTTTGCTTCCAGCCTTCCCTATTTCCTAACACTGGTGACAGGATTTGCAGTATTCCTTCACCTGCTTGGTAATGTTGGGCCAATAGAAATTGTGGGCTAAGCACTGCATGGTGCGAGCAATGCCCAAATGTCCGGACATGGGAATATCATGAGCTACCTTGAGCAATAACCCACGATACTCCTGGAGAACAACAAGCTGCCTGCCCATCACCCCTCCCTCTGTCCTGATGTCTTGTGTGTGTATAACAGTCCATTGTCCCAGTACACCTTATGCTTTCCGTCACCTCCCTGAGTCCCATCAGACTCTGCACAGTCCTTCAGCTTCTCTTAAGTTAGGGTCTGTCCGTTGTGCTGCTGCTAAGTCTTCCCACTTACCCAGAGCATGGGGCATGCCCCCAACAGTTCCCAGGCTGAGGTCCATAGCTGTAGCAGTAGGGGACTCAGTATCACAACCTTCTCCCTTCCCCAGGCTATGTGTGACCCCTCCCTCCTGAGAGCAACCTTCAGTAGCAGTTGGGTTAACTGCTGCTAGGGGATGTTCCATTCTCCTGGCTATCACCCTCTTTTACAAGAGCTACAGGTTGGCTGGTCTGTCTCCCAGCCTCTCCTGTCTGAATTTCTGTGGGGTCCTGAAGATCACAGGAGCCTCTGTTCTTTTGGCTCCTGGTCACAGCACAAACCACTCCCTGTAGAACATCATTCCCCTCAATAACATCCATAATGAGTTTTTCAGCTGCAGCCAATTTCCTTACCCCTTCACCTGCGTTCCCCCAATCCAGGGTAACACTGGCTAATAGGTAAGTTTTCCTTTCCCCTTTGTAATCCCTCACAGAGACAAACTGATTTGGCAGTATTTGTTCAGCCCCCACCAAATCCCCTTTCGTCAGGGTAAGAGATGCTCCTGTATCCCTTAGCCCCCTAGTTTGTACCCCATTCACCGTGACTGGTTGAATATGCCCCTCTCATATTGTCAGGGAGAGCCTCAGCGATACAGTGGGCTAATGTCTCCGATTGCACAGGCCCTTTTACCTTCTGGACTTTCTTAGGACACTGCCTAGATAGATGGCCTATCTGGTGACAGTACCAGCATTCATCATGTTTTTTGTCCCCAACCTCCCTTTTGGGCACCTGAGGATTCCCTTCTTTTTGCAGGGGCCCTGTGGTTTTTGGTTGTCCAAAATGCCCATTTTTCCCTTTCAACCCTGCATTCCCCTTGGGAGCAGCCCTGCTTCGAGCATAGCGATCCGCCAGCTCTGCAGCCTCTTTGGCAATCTTAGGATCTCTGTCTTCTAGCCAAAGCTCTAAGTCAGGTGAGCAAATCCAGTAAAACTGTTCAAGCAATACCACCCCTTCAATAGCTTCAACAGAATCTGCTTTCACCCCCTCCCACCATTTTAAATATCAATGCTGTTTTGTGGCTACCTCCTCAAAGCTCATTTCTGGCCCCTTTCAGAGTTTCTGGAACTTTGCTCTGTATGCATCAGGGTTCAGATCGTATTTTTTTAATAAAGCAGTTTTTAACTTGTCAAAATCTTTTAACATTGTCCATCTGCCCCAGTGCTTCCCTCCCCTTGCCAATAAGTAGTGGAGACAGGTGAAAGCTCCAGGTCTCTTTGGGCAGATTGGCCTGGATACAGACCTTTTCAAATGAATTTAAAAACAATGTCCATATCCTCCCCCTCTTTAAACTCAGCCAATAATTTATTTATTTATAGTTTTAGTTGTTTAACCAGGAGTAGCACACTAAGCTGAAAGCTTTTTTACAGGTGCGACCTGGGAGCACGGGGAAGTTAAGTGACTTGCTTGGGGTCACACAGTATGCAAGTGGAAGCTGTTGAATTCAAACCCAGGTCTGGTCTGCTGGATGTCACCAGATTTGCAGCTCAGAGCCTTAAACCATTGCGTTATACTGCCTCTATTTTGAATTTAACTTGTACTCTAGTCCTGGAGATTCCGAACCAGCTCCACCACTTTCCTGCTCAGGGGTTTGTGTCGGTTGGAGCGTCAGCTTTTTCAGCTCATGTTACCTCTGGTGCTGCCGTTCCTCCGCCTGGTGCTGCAGTTCTCCGGCCTCTCTCTGTTGCCATGATTTCTGTCTCTGGTGCCGTCATTTCTCTAATTCCATCTGAAACCTCTTTTGCTCAGTCTCAAACCTTTTTCGCTCATTTTCAAGCTTTTCTCCTGCATCCACAGCCTTCTGAGGTCCAGCTCTTTGTCTGTAGATGGCTCCTTTTCCTCTGGGCTCTGGAGCTCCGAAGTCACCACCTCTGGCACTAAGCGGGGTGGCACTTCCTCAGTCTCATCTGCCAGAAGGGCCTGCATGAATTGCCTTTTATTTTTGTTTTCACTAGGAATACCCTTCTCCCCACAGATCTTCCTGGTTTATATTGCTGTACTGAACAGACATTCTTCTATCTACGCTACTCTGCTAAAGAAAAATTCAAACAGAATAGGGTATATTATCTGCAAACAAATTTATATTTCCCCTTTCCAGATTCTGCCGTTGATTGTGTGATGGTTTTGCAAGACCGTTCAAAATCCCAGTAGCTGGCACCAAATCAAATCATGAGCCCCGGGCAGTCCAGTAGGACCTCCTGTTTGCAGAGAGGATCCCCCCTTTTAAGAACTCATGAACAGTTGTAAGGGTTCCGGAAGAATTACCAACTTTTCTTTTCCCAGTGGGAGGGTGGAAAATGTAGTTTTGAGTTCCCTTGACTGTGCACTACTTTCAGTATTTGAATCCCACCACAGCCACTGGCTACGTCTTGCCTAAGTAGTTTTGTACGATAGCCGAGTGGTACTATCTTTCAAGGCACACAGTCTTTTTAAAGCCCTTCTGTTAAAATGTTAAATCACCCAATCAGACTCCAGGCAGAGTTGACAAGACAATCATAAAAGTTTACTTAAAATAAAAGCAATACAGAAAATTCTATAGTTTGGAAGAACTTTGAAATGCAGACAATACCAAAAGTAAAACTGGATGGTTTATAGAAAACACTAGATACTGTAATTCTAAACTATACCTTGTTTTGATGTTAGAGTCCGGACAAGATTTTAAATGTCCTTGTAGAGACAAGTCCTTAAGCAACAGTTTGTAGCAAGTTTGTATCCCACGTCAATTCCTCTGAATGTCCTTTTAAAAAGCCTTCAGGTGCTCCCTTGGTGAACAGTCTTGGTTTCCAAAATTCTGACTTAAAAATCTGAATTTTCTGTTCAGTATGTGAGAAACCATTAGAGCGAGTGTACATCACCAAAAAGCACAACGGCGATGTACACTTGTGGGCAACAAGACATCTGGCAACTGAAAATAGGATTTATGCAGGGAGCTGTGCCCCCCCACTCACACGCCCCTGATTTAATATAACCAACTCCGGGGGGGGGGTGCATGTCGGGGAGGAGGAGACAGTCCGGAAAAAAAAAAATCACAGCACAAGCAACAAAATGTTTCCCCGTCCCCAGTCCCGAACCCAGCACCTACTGCATCAAAGTTAGCCACCCTCATCACCACACCACATGGCTAGCTCAGCGGCAGCAAGCCACACTACACCACATAAACTCTCCTCCCTATACCTGCCCTTCTGGTCGCCCTCGTAACCCTCCCTCGCTCATCCCTGCAGCCGGCACTTGCATTCCGTCGGCTACCCACTTACAAGGTAGCTCAACAGGGTAGCGCTAATGAAGTCGCCTATTTACAGTCACTATTGTCACTTGATACCTCTCTGAACTATCAGCCCAGAAGGCAACCCCCTTGCCAGCTCATGTGTCTGAGCTTCTAGCGCAGGAGATTGCAGGCATTCTGAGCAACATGGCAGTAGAAATAGTGCCAAAGTTAGAACAAAACACAGAGTTCTACTCCCAATGCTTCCTGATTCCAAAGAAATGAGGGGACATGGGCCCCATTCTTGACTTCAGAAATCTGAACAAATTCATGGATTATGAAAAATTCAGAATTATTTCTGTGGGCTGTCTGCTACCCTACCTCAAGTCTCAGGGTTGGCTAGCATCCCTAGATATGCAAGACGTATATTAGCACATACTGGTTCACCCCAGCCACCACAAATACCTCTGTTTTGTAGTGCCGGGGAAGTATTACCAGTTCAGAGTCCTGCCCTTTGGGCTTTCCTTGGTGCCATGAGTTTTTACATAGTGCTTTGTAGTGGTCACTACACAGCTGAGGAAGTTAGGACTCCAAGTTTAACGTTGAACATAGAAGCTGTTGGCAGAAAAGGACCTCCTGTCCCACCTAGTCTGCCCTAAGGTCCCTACCTACTGTGCTGCCATGGGCCACAACTGATCTCCAGCCTCAACTCCCCCCACACCAGCTCTGTTACCAAGGTCCCTTTACATGTTTTGAAACCTGTTACCATTTCGGTACCCATTACATCTGCTGGCAGGCTGTTCCAGGTGTCCACCGCCCTCTCTGTAAAGAAGTATTTCCTCTCATCCCCTCTAATTCTCCCCCTTTCCAGCTACGTATCTGCCCCCTTGTCCTTGAATATCTCTTTCTCAGCAGAATTGAAACTTCCATTAATTAATTAAGTCTTCCCGTACTTGGATGATTGGCTGATTTCAAGTCTGTCAAGACAGGAGATGGAACAGACAGTAGCCACTGCTTCTTAGTTGCTGACTTTGATGGGGGTCTTGCTAAACTTCAAAAAGTGTCAGCTACAGCCCTCCCAGCAACATAGGAGTGCTTCTGGATACAACCCGGGCTAAGGCTTTTCTTCAAGAGAGTAGACTACAAGCAGTTCTGTAGATGGCATGCTGTATCATGGAGTGCAAAACTGTGACTGCCCACTCCATGCAACACATGCTGGGTCTAATCATCTCCTTGATGTTCACAGTGCCCTTGACATGTCTGCACATGAGGACAGCCCAGCAGATGCTCAGTGGTCACAGGCATTACACCCTCAGACTTACTCTATTCAGGTGACCAAGCACTTTGTTCAGTCTCTCACATGATGGTCAGTGGAGGACAGCCTCCTCTGTGGTTTCCCCTTCTCCCAGCTGGAGCCTCAGGTGGGTCTCACCATGGATGCCTCCTTTTTGAGGTGGGGGGCCCACTCTTGGGGCCTCCAAACACAAAATATTTGAGACCTGTCAGAGGCTCATCTCCACATCAGTGTGTTGGATATGTAGCCGTTTGTATAGTCTGAAAGCCTTAGTGAACCTAGTCAGCCACAAAACAGTACTCCTTCAGACAGACAATAAATCTGTTGCGTCCTGCATCAGCAAACAGCAAGGAGGAGCATACTCTTACACTATCTGCAGGAAAGCGATAAGATTATGGGAATAGTACCTGGAGCAGGGGATTCTGCTCCAAGCATCGTATCTGACAGGAGTCCAGAACACTTTGGCAGACAAGTTCAGATAAACAGAGGCTAATCCTCGTGGGTGGTCACCAGCTCCGGATATCATGAGATTGCTATTCCTTGAATGGGGTACCCCAGATGTGGACCATTTTGCATTCCCGATTAGCATCAAACTACTTAGATTCTGCTTCAGAAATCTAGGACATGGTGCTTTCTGTCTGGATGCATTCAGACTGCAATGGCATAATCGTTTTCTCTAGTCATGCCCTCCAGTCCCTCTCATTTTGAGAGTATTGCAAATTGGAGGTGTAAAGGGACAAGATGATTCTATTGGCCCTCTGCTGGCCTCAGCAGATATGGTTTCTTCTGTTGAACAGACTTTCAGTCAGAGAAACCAAGGACTCTACCACTCAGGATGGATTTATTGGCACAGGGTCACCTGGTCCATCCCAACCTGCGCAACCTTCACCTTCAGGCCTAGCTTCTGAAGAGATGGACATGAACAAGTATACGGTGTCTCAGAGGGTCTCTGAAATACTTTTGGCTACATGTAAATCTTTCACTAGAAAGACATAAACGCCAAATGGAAAATATTTTCCTTGTGGTGCTCCAAAACCCGCATGGACCCCTTTAAGTGCCCACCTGACAAAGTTCTGAACAACCTTCTGTACCTTTCTGATGCTGGTCTACAGTATTTCACAGGAAAGGGCCACCTTTATGCTATTTCAGTATACCACAAGCCTGTCGATATCCTCTTGTGGAGGGGTTGTGCGATAACAGACAGACCAGACAAAGAACTTCAGATTCAACACACAATCTCTGTGTGATGTGTATTCAAAACACAGCAGATAATGTTCAGTAATGGCATCAGTTTGCAGCAACAGACTATGAATATCCTTCCTCTACACTTAGTCAGCACCTGCTGACCCACTGATCTAACTTTGTAGTGAAAACCACTTCATCCCTATATTTGTCTTGTGTGCTTGGGTGGTGGGGGGGCTCAAATAAATAAAAAAATCAAGCTAAAGACAAAGAACCTCTATGCAGAAGCACTGAAGCAAGGGTTACCCCAAAGGGCATTGGCAATAAGCCAAGTTTCAGAGAAACTCAACATCACACATACTCCCATAATGCAAAGCATCGTGGGATGCATATGCAGATACCATGAAATTTCAGATTGGCTCAGTTTACAGCAGGAATGCATGGTACCAAAAGGGCCTCTCAAGCAGTCTGCAATTTACATGCATTTAACAACACACCAGGGGGTTTTCTGATATCTCTACCCCAGTAATTTAATGTCTATAATACAGTCAACTAGTACTTTTTTACCTTTATTAAAGACACCCAGTGCCATGGTATTTTCAATATTTACAGGTTTCATACATGTAAGGTATATACATCAAGGTATTTTATGGCATAGTGCTATTGCATACTAAATCCAACAATGAGGAACACAGCCTGTTATTTTACATCAGTTTGGAGGTCACAACAATAACCTACCTGTATGAGAACCCGAGAGGGAAAAGGAAAATTAAAGAGGATACTGTAGCATAGTCAAGAAAGGGGAAGGAGTGCCCATAGGTTGCCAACCTTATGGACTAGAAATTGTGAAGGATAGATTAGAACTAAGAAATAGAAGAGCTGTTGCAACAGATTTAAGAAAAGGTCGGTCCTCAAGAGTGGCAGGATCTCCCTGTCACACTTCTGCCTGGCACAACTGCCACTGGTCAAGAGTTTCCTCAAGGGAATTTTACACCCAAGCCATTGGCTGCCTGGGATATCAGCCTTGTACTAGATGTGCTTACTCACAAGCCCTTTGAGTCCCTTGCGATGTGTGACTTTGAAAGCAGCATTTCTGGTGGCTATCAGCAGAGTATTTGAAATCCGTGCTTTGATAACAGATCCTCCATATACTGTTTCCCATAAAGATACGTTAGTTCTCTGTACACATCCCAAGTTTCCACAGATAGTGATGTTAAGAGTTCTAGCTTAATCAGGCCTTAGTCCTGCCTGCATACTTTGGCAACTTTCAGAATGAGGGAGCGAGGTCTTTCCACTCCCTGGACATTAAGAGGGTCCTTAGGTTTTACCTAGATAGAACTGAGGACTTAATACAATCCTGGCAGCTCTTTGTCTCCTTCAGTCCTAATTGGAAAGGTCAGCCTGTTATAGTCAAGTGCATTTCTGTTGTGATTGTGAATTGCATTCATCACTGCTATGTTATAGCTCAGGTTAAACTGGAGGGCAAGGTTCATACCCACTCTACCAGAGTGGTTGCTATGTCTCTGGCCCTCGTTCTGGAAGTTGCCAAAGTCTGCAGGCAGGACTAAGGCCTGATTAAGCTAGAACGTAAGGAAGTATTTTTTCACAGTGAGGGTTGTGAATGCATGGAACGGCCTTCCGGAGGAGGTTGTGGAGTCAAAAACAATGGTTGAATTCAAGCATGCATGGGACAGTCATAAGGCAATTCTAGGGGATGGGGGTAGAAAGAAGTAGAGTGCTAGTTAACTAGGATCTGCAGCTTATCCATTAGGTAGGGAAATGGGCAGACTGGGTGGGCCAAGCGGTCCTTATCTGCCGTCAAATTCTGTGTTTCTATCCATCTGCGCTGTGCCTACTGGAGAAATTTGCAGAGCTGCAACATGTAGCACAGCGCACACTTTTACTAAGCACTGTGCCCTGGACGTCCATGCCAGGCAGCATGCCACCTTTGGCAGGACAGTGCTGAATGGATTACTTTTTATTTTAACTTGAATTTTGTTAAGGTTTTTCCAGATTAGTGGAACAGAACTTGAATCGGTAACAGAGTACAGGTTGCAGGGTGACCAGAATGCAGTAATACACACAGTAGTTAAAGGGCCATTGACACGGTCCAGGCAGGCAGTGGACTTAAATAACACCTCAAGCAGGTGACTGCTTGGTATGAGTTGCCTGCTGGAGACTGCATATCATGTCAGCTGTTAATCCTCTTAAAGTACAGATATTTGCTAAGGATGTACTATCATTTGTTCTTTACATTCTTGTTCAGGAAGGTATTTGATCTGTGCACAATAGGATCCTTGACCTGGGTCCTGAGAACCTGTTTTTCTAACCCCAGGTATTCTTCAATATTCATAACTCTTGCAGTCAGTCTTCAGAGTAGAACTGCTCAGAGATAGGAACGTATGCAAATGATGGAATACATCATTGACTCGTGCACTCCTTCAAATGCTGACCTCATTAACTGCTGCATTCTAAACTCTCAGATTTCATTCTTCACCTGCGAAGTCAAGACGCCTCGATCTCTCCTCACAGTCGTCAATTTCATAGTTGTTTTTCATTGTTACTTCTAGAAAAATAAGTAACCTTTTGTTTAAATTTCATCTGCTGCCTTTACTTTCTGTTTTAGTAGTTAACGCTAGTTTATTTTAGGGTTTAAAGTCTTATTTAGCCGTTCCTCTCAGTTCCCAGTGACCGCTGAGGAACCAACGTTTTTAATTATTTTCTGCTTAGCTTAGTGCTTATTTTATTTTCCTGTCAGAACCGATATTTTTCATCTTTTTTTTTTTTTTACTCAAGATCGAGGTTGTTCACAGGATTTAACTGTGGTTTTGAGACTGTTGTTATAGTCACAAAAAAAATTCTGTATTGTGGTTAACTTCTATTTTTTGTCATTTATCTAAAATGTCAGATAAACCGAAGAAGAAAACTGGGCCTCCAGCCTTCAAAAACTGTCTAGTGTGGAGAGTTTTTTGCCAAGGCAAGCGACCATGATAAATGTGTCATCTGTCTTGGTGAATCCCACTTCACATCAGAATATGGGATTTGTAAGGCATTTCCAGCAAAAACTTTCAAAAAAAGGCTGGAAAGGTTTAAGAAGAGGATGGCTTCAAATAAAGATCCGGGAGGTAATGGCTCTGACCAGCCTACTCCCTCTGATAACACGGGTGAAACTGCTGGACCGGAGCCATCTACCCTGAATAAGGGTGAACCTTCTAGACCAAAACGAACCAGAGAACCAGTTGGAACACTGGAACCGGCAAAGAAAACAAAACATACAGAACCCACTGCTAAAAAGCCTAAGGGGACTTCTGCAGAAAAAAACGAGATGCCTACTGCAGAGGTCCTAGCTCAGACCATCAAAGTTATTCAGGCATTCCAGGGACTTGTACCAGTTCCGGTTTCACATGCACCAGTCAAACCTTTGGTTCAGTCCTTGGTTCAGCAACTGGTAACTCCAGTTGCATCCTCTCTTCCCAAGATGACGGATTTCAAGGATTATGAGGAATGTGATGATGATGAGGAGGAGGAGGAGCCCATTAAACCGGAGGTCTCCCCAGAACAGGAATTTGAGTCGCCACCAATATTGCCTGAGGATTTTTCCTCACACTTCACATTTGTGATGAAGATGGTGGATGCTTTGGATATCACCACCAGTGAGGTGGTGGAAGATGAGGAGGAGGTGGAATAGCTTGACCTCATGGGGCTGACCCCCCGACTAAGAAATTATTGCTTCCTATAAATATGTTTTTTAAGAAGCATATTTTGAAAAAATGCAAACTCCAAATTCTGCATCTCCCTTGGACAAAAGGTCTGACAAGAAATATCAGCTGGACAGGGAAGGGGCAGAATTCCTCTTCTCACACCCTGATGACCAGGATGTTGTTCAGACTGCAGCCTGTGACAGGGCAAAAGTGCCTTTGGCATCTCATTCTCCAGGTAAGGATTCGAGGAAAATTGATAGTATGGACAAGAAAGGCTTCTTGTCAGCTTCCCTGACTATCAGAGAGGCTAATTACATGGCATATGCTGCCAATTACCAGAAGTCACTGTGGCAGTCAGTTATGGCTATGTCAAACAAAGCTCCCCCTAGTTTGTTAGTTAATCTTGTTGAGACAGCTAGGTTTGGGTTGGAGGCATCTAAGTATCAGTTTCAGATGGCAGCAGATACTAATGACACTGCTGCCAGATGGATGAGCCTCACGGTGGCCCTTAGGAGATTTGCTTGGCTAAGAGCCACGGACCTGACACAGGATAACCAGACTAAGGCCATGGATGTTCCCGGTGAGAATAATTGTCTGTTTCCAGACAAAATGGAGGCTTATATGAAGAAAGTGGATGAATTCAAAACCAATTACAGAAGTAACTTAGCACTAAAGAGAGGCCCCCCACTTCCAGACCTTATGGAAGAGGGGGCCGGGGAAGGGCTGGCTACAGCAGACCTTTCTTCTATGCCCAAGCCATACAGCAGTACAAATAGTATCCTCAACAAACAGGATACTTCAGATGTAGGGGAAGAAGGGAACCTTGGCGTGGGGCCCAGTCTGGCCAGGCTCAGTCCCAACATAAACAGGACCCCTGACGCATTAGCTAAGGCTGCCTCCCCTGTACCAGTAGGGAGCAAAACTGGCTCACTATCTCCAGGTTTGGAAAAACATTACCACAGACCAGTGGGTCCTGGAGGTAGTGAGTCTGGGGCTGTCCCTACATTTCAAATCCTTTTCCCCCTTAAGGACAAGAGTTTTCAAACCAGCTTCAGATGCAGAGAGGAAGCTGTTAGAAGCAGAAGTAGCAAACCTTCTGCTGTCCAGAGCAGTGGAACCAGTTCCTCCTCAACAAAGGGGAAAAGGTTTTTACTCAAGGTACTTTCTGACCACAAAAAAAATGGGGAGTGTCGCCCTGAGTTTATTGAACAGACACTTGGCAAAGCCAAAGTTCAGAATGGTAACTATGATCCTGCCAACCCTTCAGAAGGGAGATTGGTTGGCATCCCTGGATTTAAAAGATGGCTACTTCCACATCCCCATAAGGGAGTCTCGTAGAAAATATCAGGTTCAGACTCCCCTTAGGTCACTACCAGTACTTGGCACTGCCACTGGGCCTCACTTTGAGTCCAAGAGTATTCACAAAATACTTGCCAGTGGTTGTGGCACACTTAAGAAGGCAGGGAATCGCGGTGTTTCCCTACCTGGATGACTGGTTGGTGCTAGGAAAGTCTTCTCAACAGACCAGAGACTATGCAAGGGAAACTCAGGACCTCCTGGAGTCTCTAGGATTCCTGATAAATCTCAGAAAGTCTGTTCTACAACCAGTGCAGGTGTTGCACTTCATAGGAGCAGAGCTGGACACACTAAGGGGAAGGGCTTACCTATCTCAGGAAAAGGTAACCAGTGTTTTATAAATTGCTGTGTCATTCAGGCTAAACAGACCAAAGCCAGCAAGTCAGTTCCTGCAGGTCCTGTGACACGTGGCTATAGCAACAGCTAGTCTTAGGTTCCAGGTTTCAAATGAGAGACATACAGTTCCACCTCAGGGCAAATTGGTGCAAAGGAGAAATCTACTTTCAAAATTGGTTCCAGTAACAGGGACATTGCTGCAAGCTCTCCAGTGGTGGCAAGTAAGGGAAAACCCTCAGTGAGGGAGTTCCTTTTCAGCAAGAGTCCCCATCAGTGGTCCTCACAACAGAAGCATACTACCTAGGTTGGGGGATCATACAATACACAACACTTGGTCAAGTGTAGAGTCTCTCCAGCACATAAATTTGCTGGAACTGAGAGCAGTGTTCTTGGCCCTGCAGGCCTTTGTATCCATGATACAAGGCAAGGTTATACAGGTCAGAACAGACAATACCACGACAACGTAATACATAAACAAGCAGAGAAGAACAAGGTCCAGCCTTCTGTGCACAGAAGCAATGAAGGTATGGAACCTGGCCTACTCACTCCAGGCTTCATTAGTAGCCATCTGTATACCAGGAAAGGACAATTCTCTGGCAGATGCCCTGAGTCAAATCAACCAGGACCATCATGAGTGGACTCTCAACAGGCGGGTATTGAAGGTAGTGTTCAGAAGATGGGGCACTCCAGACGCCAGCCAAGGGGCACAATATCTCTGGATGCTCTGGCTCTGGATTGATTAGGGAAGCAGCTATATGCCTTTCCTCCCTTTCCACTGCTCTTCAACATCCTAGTCAGACTCCGACCCCAGCCAGCATCAATTATTTTGATAGCTCCAGACTGGGCCAGGCAGCCATGGTACTCCCTGCTGCTCTCCATGCCTGTGACTCCACCAATAGACCTCCCACAGAGGCACAACATGTTAACCTCTTCTCAGGGAAAGATCCTGTATCCGAACCTCAGGTTCCTCAGGCTCAAAGCATGGCTCTTGAGGACTTGGAGTATGCAGGCCTGCATCTCTCTGAAAGTGTACTAGGTGTCCTGAGGGGGTACAGGAAACCTTCCACTAAAAAAGACATATGCCTCTAAGTGGAAGCGATTTTCTATGTGGTGTTCTGCTAATGATGTAGTACCCTCACAAGCAGGTGTACCAGACTTGTTGGACTACCTTGCCCATCTGCACTCCCTGAACCTACAGCACACTATCCTGAAGGTGCATTTGGCCTCAATTTTGGCATATATTTCAGCTGGCAAAGGTAATTCCATGGCTTATAATCCCATTTTCAAGAACTTTTTCAAAGGTTTGACTCCCCCCCCCCATAGGGAATCAGTACTTGCATGGAATCTCAATGTATGGACTGCCAAGCTTATGATACTCCCTTTTCAGCCAATGGTCTCTTTACACCTGAAATATGTTCCCTGAAAAACTGTGTTTCTAGTGGTCATCATTTCAGCCAGAAGGATCAGTGAGTTTCAGGTCTTGTGCATTCAGCATGAATACCTTTACTTCCATAGGGACAAGATGGTGCTTAGAACTAATAGGAAGATCTTACTTCGAGAGGGCTCTTGCAGTAGGTAATTACATATAGGACCGGCAGGCGGCAGGACCCCACGGAAAAATTTCTAGCTAGCAGTCCCTGGCGAGGGACCGCCCCCACGTCAGGTGACTGGCGTCAGGAGACGTCGGTATAAAGGGGCAGTCCCTCACGCCCACCTTGCAGTTCTTTCCCGTTGTTAGCCTATGCCAGTGCCTCGCGGAAAAGTTCCTTGCTCGTCAGGCTCCTTCATCGGTTATTTTCACTTTTTTCTTAGTAATAGTCAGTCATTCATCAGTGTATGTCATCCCCTACGCCTTCCAAGCACCAAAAAAAGTGTGACTCGTGCGGCGCCCAACTCCCGCACAAGGACAGCCATTCCCTGTGCCTTTTTTGTCTAGGCCCCGACCATCAAGTAGAGAAGTGCCAGGACTGCCCGAGTTTCAACGCGGCCACCCGGTGGAGGCGGCAGCAGTCCCTGGAAGCCCACGTTCTCAAAAAGATGATGAGCTCCATGGAAAAAGAACTCAAGAAACTTTGGCAGGTGTCAACTTCCCCTGAAGGCTATCACAAGAGAAAGGACAAGGAAAAGCACTGGGACAAGGGCTCCTCTCCCACCGCGACTCCCTCAGGAGTCACCATGTTGAAGGTAACGTCCCCCCAGGGGGACCGTTCCTCGATGGCAAGGCGGTGTCGGCCCATCCGTCTGGCTCGCGCTCGGGCCCGTCGGGTGCCTCTGGGCTCTTGGAAGCTTCTGCCCCCGGTAAAGCCGCAACTTTGCAGCCCACCGGCTGGCGGCTCTGATAAGCCGGATTTCGGCTCTGATGTCCACATGGAGAGGGTTGGTAAGTCACCCGACCCTTTGGGGTGGCACGCGACCCCTCTTCCGCCAGACCAGGCCGCCTCTCCATCGCGGCCTGCCTCCGTCGAAGGTTCTGTTAAGTCAGACGTGGGTCCCTCCGGCGCCCACCTGGATCCCACTGGCAAGACGCACGTCGGTCCCCCCAACGTCCGCACAGTGGATGAGCCAATGCCGGACCCTCCCACGTCTGTCGTTCCCGGCTCCCCGCAGCCTTCACTGCCCTCCGGGGACCCTGAGTCTCCTCAGCCCGACCCCGGGGATTTTTTCCCTCCATCCCCGGGTGACGCTGAGGTCCCTGTTCCACCTCAGTCGGACCAGCCTCCTGCTGATCTGATGTCGGCTCCCAGACGCTAGCCCTGGCGCGGCACCTCGGCGCCGGCTCCCGGCGCGGTAGTGCCAGCTCTGGCGTCATCCCACTTCCGGATGCCGCCCCGACACCGGGCCTTCTGCCCCAGTCCTGCCTGCGGGGCCTCAGGCGGAGCCGTCTGCTTTGGCAGCTCCCTTGGCTTCCTGGCACCAGACCCCATTGTATCCGACGCCGTGGTACCCGGGACCGCAGTACCCAACGCCACATTACCCGACGCCAGGCTTCCCACCGTCGGGTTATGGATACTCACTCTATGGGTATAACCCATACCATTACTCTAGCCTCCTGGTGGTCTGAGGCCAAGGCTCAGCTCACCAGAAAGGTGGAGAGTCATCTTCCGATCACGGTGCCGGTACCGGTTCCCATACGTCCATGATGGCAAACTCCCTCTTCTCCTCCAGACACCAGGGCTAAACCCTTTGGGTCCACAGAGGGGCAGGACATGCTTCCCCGAGGGCTTCCCAAGGGGTCTGTTCCTCCCCCTAGATGGGAAAGGGAGTCTTTTTCATCAGTTTCTTCCTCTTCCTCCTCGGATGGCTCCGACGGCTGCTCCAAGAAGGACGATGAGCCTCGCTGTCACTCAAAGCCCAGGCCAAGGACTCCTCCGAAGTCTCCTCCTGAGGATCCTTCCTTCACAGAGCTGCTACGTAAAATCCAGGCAGTGCATACGTGGCAATCCTTGGAACCAGATCCACAGTGGTTAAAACTCGCTGAGCATCTGGATCTGCCCGTGACAGCTCCCACCTTGGTGCCATCCTGGATCGAGCCTCATGCCCACCTTGTTACCACGATTTGGAAACAACCGTCGGCATTAGCCCCTTTTCCACGGAAGTCGAACAGGCTATACCAGGCTCCAGAGGGTGTTGACTATTTAGATTCCTACCCTCAAGCTGACTCGGTCGTGATTAACGCCACTCACGGCCGGTCAGCTAATCCAAAACACCTTAGCTCGTCGCCACCTGATAAAGAATCCCGCCTTCTGGACCAGTATGGCAAGAAGATTTACGCTTCTTCCACACTGGGGATCAGGGCCCTGAACTATGTCGGTCATATGGGGGATTATCAGAAGGCAATTCTTTCTGAGGTGGAAACCAAATTGGACTCCCTGCCGGACTCTCAAGTCAAGCAGGACCTCGTCCGCTCTGCACGATCTGCCAGTCGACATATGCTTCGTGCAACTTACAATGCAGTGGACACTGCTGGAAGGAGCTCAGCTTTCACCGTAGGCTTATGACGTCATGCTTGGCTCCATGTGTCAGTGTTGGTCCCGGAAGTACAGTCCGCTATACAGGAAGCGCCCTTCCGGGGGTCGGTGCTCTTCGGGGGTGATGTCAAGGACATCATTACCGATCTACAGGAGAAGGGGACGGCACTAAAGTCCGTTGACTGTATGTACCATCCCCATCAACCGCAGTGCCGTCCCTTTCACAGATGGAACCGTCCAAAGGCGAAACCTCCGGGAAGCGGGCCACTAAACGCCGGGCCCCTTCAGCTGCCAAGCCCCGTCTGCCCAAAAAAGCCGCAGGTGCTTCAGCTGCAGCACTGCCTCACACCACCTAACTCCTTCCCTCTCCCACAGCCTCCGGGCTTCCCGGAGGAACCAGTAGGAGGGAGGTTCTCCCTCCACCTTCCGGGCTAGGAGAGGATAACAACAGATTCATGGGTGCTCCAGCTAATCGCAGAAGGACACTCAATAGAGTTTCTACAGAAACCACCTCGTCACCCTCCCCAAAGGTCGTCATACTCTTGGGAACATCTTTTTCTGGTCCAGGAAGAGATTTCAGCACTGTTGCTGAAAGAGGCGATAGAACCTGTCACCCTTCCTCTACAGGGAACGGGTTACTATTCCCACTTCTTCCTGGTCCCGAAGAAGACAGGAGATGTAAGACCTAGTCTAGATCTCAGTTCCCTGAACCTATTCGTGGAATACAAGAGGATCAGAATGCTCTCACTGCAGAGCCTTCTGCCCCCTCCTCCACTCGGGCCATTGGCTGTGCGCTCTGGATATGCAGGATACCTACCTGCATATATCCATTTGCCCGTCCCACCGCAAATACCTCCATTTTGCTTTCCGTGGGGACCACTACCAGTTCAAGGCACTTCCATTTGGCCTCTCCTCGGCTCCCTGAGTATTTACCAAATGTCTTGTGGTGGTGGCGGCCTGCCTGTGTACCCTGGGAGTGCAGGTTTTCCTGTACCTGGACGACTGGCTCCTGGCGGCCTCGTCCAGGGAGGGACTCCAGCGCTGCCTCTCCCTTATCCAACAGGTCTTTGCCTGTCTGGGTATTACCATCAACCATTCCAAGTCTCACTTGATCCCATCCCAGAGACTCCAGTTTATCGGGGCGATACTGGACATGACCCTGGGCAGGGCCTTCCTGCCTCCCGGACAGGGCGGCCACTATTCAGACTCAGGTACGCCTGTTGTCCAGCCGCAGGTGAGTCACTGCAAGGTTGGTTCTTCGCCTTCTCTGGCTCATGCCGGCTGCTATTCCAACAGTTCCTCGCGCTCGGCTTCACATGAGGGTTTCTCAGTGGACGCTTTGCTCTCAATGGGATCAATTTTTTATTTTTATTTAGTTGTTTAACCAGGAGCAGCAAACTAAGCTGAAAGCTTTTTTACAGGAGTGACCTGGGAGCACTGGGAAGTTAAGTGACTTGCTCAGGGTCACACAGTATGCAACTGGAAGCTGTGGGATTCAAACCCAGGTCTGATCTGCTGGATGTCACCAGATTCGCAGCTCAGAGCCTTAAACCACTGCGCTATACTGCCTATTGGAGAACGACTTGGATCAGCTGGTCCTGGTCTCCTCTCCCATGGTTCGAGACTTGCAGTGGTGGATGGTCAGAGAGAACCTGTTTCGGAGGGGGGTTCCATTCTCCCTTCCTCCCCACTTCCAGACTCTGACCACAGATGCCTCGGGCGAAGGTTGGGGAGCCCATCTCGATCCTAGGGCTCTTGGTCCAAGCTTGAACAAACTCTTCACATCAATGTGCTCGAGCTCTGGGCAGTGCTTTATGCACTTCAAGCCCTCTATCTGTATCTCCTTCCAGGCCACCTAGCCGTCCAGATGGACAATATGTGTGTGGTATGGTACATCAACAAACAGGGAGGGACTCGGTCCTACCCTCTTTGCAGGGAAGCGATGAGAGTGTGGGATTGGGCAACACAACACGACCTTCACCTTACGGCAGCTCATGTTCCGGGAGTCAAGAACACCTTGGCAGACAAGCTGAGTCGCTCGTCCGCCCTGGCCCACAAGTGGGAACTGGATCAAGGTGTCCTAGATGATATCTTCCTACGTTGGGGAACACCACGGGTCGACCTGTTCACTTCCCCTCAAAACGCAAAGCTTACAGATTTCTGCTCTCTCGTTCAAAAGTGAGGCATTTTCTGGAGAGACACATTGTGTCTAGATTGGAAGGACAGATTCGTCTATGCCTCCCCCACCGATTCCTTTGATCCCACGGGTCTTGCAGAAACTAGGTTCAGATAGAGCATAAACGATTCTGATCGCTCCTTTTTGGCCCAGGCAAGTTTGGTTCTCTATTCTGCAACAATTCTCAGAAGAACCTCCGCTCCCTCTTCCTCTGTCACGATGTTTACTGACCCAGGATCAGGGGACCCTGGTCCATCCAGGTCTCAAGTCCCTACAGCTACATGCATGGCTCCTGCAGACATAGCCCAAGCCCGCTTTGGAGATTCTCCCCAGGTGGTGGAGATTCTGGTGGAGGCTAGGAAACCCTCCACTAGGTCTACCTATGCCATGAAGTGGAAATAGTTCACAGTCTGGGCTGCTTCAAAAGACGTTGAGCCTTTCTCCTGCCCCACGGGACATCTGCTGGAGTACCTGTGCCATCTCTTCGACCTAGGTCTTAGTCACTCCTCTCTGAAAGTCCACATGGCGGCCATTTAGGCCTATCATGTTCCCTTTGCAGACAGAATGTTTGCTCAACTGGAAGTCTCGAAAACTTTCCTCAGAGGAGTTCTCCACCTGAGACTTCCTATTCGAGTTCCCGTCCCTCCTTGGGATTTGAATTTGGTTCTTGAGAAACTAACTCTTCCTCCTTTTGAACCAGCAGCCTCCGCAGACTTGGAAGTTCCTTTCTTGGAAGACACTTTTTCTCGTGGCCATTACTTTGGCTCAGAGGATTTCTGAGCTCCAGGCCCTGATGTGTAAAATTCCATACTTGATTTTCCACAAGGAAGGTGTGGCTCTGCGCATCAATCCTAAATTTCTCCCCAAGGTGGTAGCGGAGTCTACATTGAACCAGTCCATAGAGTTACCTGCTTTCTTTACACACTACTCCAATCCAGGGGAGTATTTACTGCATACTATGGATGTTCACCAGATTCTGAGATACTACACTAACAGGACAAAAGATCTCAGACAGACTGATCAACTGTTTGTCTCTTTTGCACCCAAAAGAGAAGGCAATGCTGTTTCTAAGCAATGCCTATCCGAATGGTTGGCTCATTGTATCACTTTCTGTTATGACAAGTACAACAAGACCCTTCCGGGTCAAGTAAGAGGCCACTTCACCAGAGGAGTTGCTGCCTCAGCAGCTTGTTTCAAGAATGTGTCAGCGGCAGACATCTGTGCTGCCGCCACTTGGACTTCCATCCATACCTTTACAGAACATTACAGTTTGGATATTGCCTCTTGCCGTAGAGCAGGCTTTGGGTTGGCTGTCCTACAAGCCCTCCTTTCTTAAGGCCTTCACAGCTAGAGGATCTACTTGAATAGTTTTCCTCCTCGTGTGTGCTTCTTCTTGTTCCAGACTGCTTGGGACTCAGTCCTGTATCTAATTACCTACTGCAAGAGCCCTCTCGAAGTAAGATAGTACAGTTACGTAAGAACTTACAGTAACAGTAGATCTTCGAGAGAGGCTCTTGGCAGTAGGTAATACCTTCCCACCCTCCATCCCCCTAAGCTTTTTCAGCTACTTTTCCAGTGAGGGAAATACTCACTTCTCTCTCATACGGCCTCCTTTGGCAGGAAAGAACTAGAAGGCAGGCATGGGGGACCGCCCCTTTATACCGACGTCTCCTGACGCCGGTCACCTGACGTGGGGGCAGTCCCTCGCCAGGGACTGCTAGCTAGAAATTTTTCCGTGGGGTCCTGCCGCCTGCCGGTGTCAGTCCTATATGTAATTACCTACTGCAAGAGCCTCTCTCAAAGATCTACTGTTATGGTAAGTTCTTACGTAACTGTACTTTCCTTCCGAAGGTGGTTTCTAATTTCTGCTTGAATCTCTCCATCACTCTACCAGTCTTTTTTACTGAGCATTCCAGCTCAGGTGAACGCAGGCTTCTTAGTCTGGATGTCAAGAGAGCTTTGAGCTACTACATGACTCACACCAAGGACCATAGGCAGGACAGACAGTAACTATTTCTGACTCATAGAGATGTGGAAAAGGGGAAACCAGCAACCAAGAGGACTGTTCCTCATTGGATAGTCCAATGTATTCAGTTTTGCTACTCAAAAGCAGGTAAAGAGCCCCCAGTGGTCATTAGGGCTCATTCCACAAGGGGCACAGCTACTTTTATAGCAGCTGCCAGGGATGTCCCATTATTGGAAATCTGCTTGTCACAGAGTGACCCCTGTCTCCTGTTTAACCCCAACTCCATGGTTAAGAAAGGTATACTGATGGCTGGGATGTATGCCTACAAATGTCAGGTGATTACAAAAAGAGCATAGGTGCTTGTAATATCTGCAACATGGATAACTTGCTAGATTTATATGCTGGCTGGAATTCCTTACTGGGAAATGCAGTGGCACTTAGGCAGTAGAGTAATGTCCCTTAGGGAGGTGCCTGGTGGAGTGCACAAAATGGACGTGCTAAGAAAAGTAACGAGGAGAGCCCCTGCCATGATAGATGGACTACACCTTTCTCTAAAGACCATACTGTTGCAGCAGTTCTTTTCTTTGCTATACACTGTCCTTTCTCCTACACTCTAGTCTGGAAGGTTGGCCTCCTCCGGGCGAATCCCCCTCCCCCTTCTCTGTTCTATACCCAACTCATTTTTTTATTTTCTCTTTTCAACTAAGGTCCAGTATAGGGAGGTGAATGTATAGTGACCCCGAGTCGTGGTAGCAGGTTAACTGAAAAAGATATGTTAGAATAAAATGGATCCAAAATATTGTAAGCATGGAAGAAGTACATACATTGCAAATGGCTAGGTGACTTGTAAAACCTAAAGGAAGTATAAATAGTGATTTGTTCTAGAAGGAACTATGTTATAAATCAAGCTAAGCCGCAAAAGGGGTTAAAGGGCTGCAGGAAAATGTATAACATGTAACCCCCTTCTTGTTAAATTGTTTTAAAGTACAGAGTGACGTGTTTGTGTAAAAAACAATGTGTTACAAAATTAAAATATATCCACAGCTGGGAGTCCCTGCACATAAACAAAGTGTACCGCTAAAGATTTAAAAGCTCTTGTGGATATTTCTTGAAAGCAATTTAAAAAAATACAAGAAGTTAATAAAATAATGGGATTCAGGTCTCATGAGCTGGCAGGAGGAGGGAGATAAGGAGTGCACCCTTAATCTACTCTTCAAACAGCATGAAGTCTTGCTGTATTCTGACAATTACAGTTAGCCCCAGCCTTTAAACTGCCCCGAAGACAAAGGGTTAACTTTTCTGTGCATGGCATAGAATGTTCATCTCGAGCTCGGTTGAAGGCTCTGCCTGTTGTTATTCGAACTGCAACCGTCAGATTCTTTACTCCGCCTCACTGAACAGTCGCTCCGGAGATTTCTCCTGCTGCTCGGTTCAAAGTTGGTTGAAGTGTCATTTTTTTCTACTGAAATTGTTGTTTCCGCATAGTCGGTTCAAGTCTCTGTCTGTGGTACCATGAGTACTAAATAGGTTTTGTTCTGTTTTCTGTGTGGAACTTGTAAAAGTGTGGATCGGTTCGGCTGAACTGATCATTTTCAGGTAAAATGTATACTTTAGTGTGTGGTTACCGGTCCGTATCGGTTCTAAAAAAAAAAAAAAAACGGGTTTTAGTACGTTTTTTTCCAAGACCCATGACACAGTCAGGAACCGATAGGGGAGTCTTGCCTGGCGGTTGCCGAAAAAAGGGTAAGTTTGGTTAGGTTGGCCATGTCTGAGAAACCCAAGGAAAAAAACAGGCCCACTGGGTTTCAACACTGCAGTGCGTGTGGGGAGGTCTTTGCTAAGCCCAATCCCCACACCACTTGTGTTTATTGTCTGGGGTTTGACCACCTCGATTCAGACTGCCAAATTTGCAAATATTTTCCCAGATCTACCCTGGAAAAGTGATTAGGAAGACTGAGGGAAAGGGAGGCCAAGAAGTCCGCTGACCCAGATGGCCAGCCCGGTTCGGTTCCGACCGAACCAGAAGGAGTGCCCTCTGACCAGGGCGATACTTCTTCGGGCAAAAGGAGATCCGATTCCAAGGAATCGGTTCCGACAAAAAGAAAACGAAAAGACAAGTCGACCGGTTCGGATCCAGAATCTCATACTCTGACCGCCGATAAAATAGCCAAAGCGATTCGTATTGTGGAATCACTTCACTCGGTTCCGACTGATCCGGCGCCTTTTGGCAGGGGTTCGGTTCGGTCGGTTCCCCCGGTTCTGGATTATACCTTGGAAGAATTTTATGAACCGGAGTTTGAGGAGGAAGGAGAGTTGGAAGATGATTATGGTGATGGTGAAAGTCTGGATGTGCGTATTGACCCGGACATCTCCCCAGACAGACCTTCAGGTGTTTCTCCTTCTAGGCTTTCTGAGTCCCCTTCACACTTCATGTTTTACAGAAAGGTGGCTGATACCCTCCAGCTTCCTGTGGAGGAGACAGTGGAGGATCAGGAAGAGCCTGACTATGTAGAGATGATGGACATCCCAGAGTCCAGAAGACTGTCTATTCCCCATCACAAATCTTTTGGGAAACGGACACAAAAAATTCGTAAGTCTCCCAGTTCCATACCTGCTGTGGATAGAAAAATGGACAAGAGGTATACTCTTCCAGGCTCAGATACGGAGTTCCTTTTTCAGCAATGCAGCCATGTTGGAGTTGAACAGGCTGCTGCCTGTGATAAGGCAAGCATTCCCTTGGCATCACACTCCCCAGACAGGGGCTCCAGGAAGATTGATGCCATGACAAAGAAGCAGTACATTGCATCATCCTTGGGACTCAGGCAGGCTAATTATATGGCCTGTGCAGCCAGGTACCAGAAGTCCAGGTGGGACACTGTACTGGCACTGGCTAAACAGGCTTCCCTCCAGCTTACCAAGGAGCTGGAGGAGGTGGCTACAGATGGGATTGAGGCATCGAAAGTTCAGTTTCATGCTGCTGTAGACTCCAGTGATGTCCCATCAAGAGTCATGGCTACATCTGTGGCTCTTCGGAGAATGGATTGGCTCAGATGTACTAACCTCACACAGGATACCCCGGCTAAGGCCATGGATTTTCCTGTAGTAGGTAATTCTCTGTTTGGGGAGCAGACAGAGAATTACATGAAGAAAATGGATGAATACAGGACCACTTACAGGAGTGCTCAGGCCAAGGAAAGGCAGGCAGCTCCTCAAAGGCAGCAGTCCAGGGGCAGGGGCAGACCTTTCCAAAGGCCTTTTTACCAAGCACAGGCCTCTTCTTCTTTTTCACAGAGGGGGTTCTTCAGAGGGAGAGGCAGAAGGGGGATGAGCAGGCCTGCATCCACCCCTCAGCCTAAAGCCCCTGCCAAGCAGGCACCCTGATGGGTCTGCCCGGGTCGATTCTCCTATCCCAGTAGGGAGCAGGCTGGCTTACTTTGTCCAGGAATGGATATCTGTTATATCAGACAAGTGGGTCCTGGAAGTAGTAAGCCAGGGACTGCTTCTCAGCTTCAGAACATTTCCCAAGATGAGAGCCAGACCTTTTCCACCTGCAAATCTCTGGGAAACCCTTGCCCTAGAGGCAGAGGTTTCTTCTCCCCCTAGCTCTAAGAACTATAGAGAGAACACCTACCCTACACTGGGGCAAAGTATTGTACTCCAGGTACTTCCTAACCCCCAGAAAGACAGGAGAGTGGCGACCCATCCTGGACCTAAGATACCTGAACAAACATCTTTTAAAGCCAAAGTTCAAGATAACTTTGGGAATTATCCTTCCCTCTCTAAGGCCAGGGGACTGGCTAGCCTCCCTGGACCTCAAAGATGCCTACTTTCACATTCCCATAAGGTGCTCCCACAGAAAGTACCTCAGGTTCAAGTTGCCCTCAGGCCAGTATCAGTTCAGAGCAATGCCCTTTGGCCTAACATCAGCCCCAAGGGTCTTCCCAAAGTGCCTGGCAGTAGTTGTTGCCTTCCTAAGAAGACAAAAGATTTCCATTTTTCCATATTTGGACAACTGGCTCATAGTGGGCCAGTCCCCAGACCAAGTCAAGTCACACCTGCAAGTGACCCAGCAAGTGCTCACTTCTTTAGGATTTCTTCTCAACCTACCAAAGTCAGTTCTCGAACCAGTTCAGCGCCTCACCTTCATAGGGGCAGAGCTGGATATGGTAAAAGCAAGAACCTTTCTTCCCCTGGACAGGGCAAGGGCTCTCATGGAGCTGGCCTCTTTATTTAGCCTTCAGGTGTCTCGACCAGTAAAGGCACTTCCTTCAGCTATTGGGCCACATGGCAGCTTCTGCAGCAGTGGTCCAAGGCGCAAGATTCCAAATGAGGGACATTCAGTTCCACTTAAGAGCTTTTTGGTCCCAAAGAAAGGATTCCCTTACCAAACTAATTCCAGTGACTCGAACTCTGATCCAAGCCCTGCAATGGTGGCAGGATCAGGACAATTTGAGACAAGGGGTTCCATTTGCCACTCAATCTCATTCAGTGGTACTCACCACAGATGGAAGGCTGGGAAGGAAGTTAGTAGGCACAGGGGCGGGTGCAAAGCTGGTGAGATGGGTAGAAAACTGGCTGCAGGGAAGGCAACAGAGGGTGGTGGTGGGTGGGGAGCTCTCACACCCAAGGGCGATGACGAGCGGTGTCCCACAGGGCTCGTGTTGTGACCAGTGTTGTTTGGGATATTCATTGCAGACATATCATGGGACATCAAGAGCAAGATCAGTCTGTTTGCTGATGATACCAAGGTTGGGCGGTGGTGGATGACCTAGGGGATGGCAGGGGTTGCAGGATGATCTGGCAAAGCTTGAAACCTGGTCAGACACCTGGCAACTGGGGTTTAATGCCAAAAGTGCAAGGTGCTGCATTTTGGGATGAAGAACCCAAGGAGGAGTTACCAGCTAGGGGAAGTGCAGCTAGCCCAGACAGAGGAGGAGAAGGATCTGGGTGTGCTCATTACAGGGTCAATGAACAACTCAGCACAATGTAGGAAGGCAGCTGCAAAGGCCAACAAAATGCTGGGTTGTATTGCAAGGGGTATATCCTCGAGGAGGGAGGAGGTGATTCTGCCACTGTATAGGTCATTAGTTAGACCACACCTGGAGTACCGTGTGCAGTACTGGCGTCTGTATCTGAAGAGGGACATTAAGTTACTGGAGTGGGTGCAGCGCAGGGCGACAAAGATGATCAAGGGGCTGGGGGACTTATCATACGAGAGGAGGTTGAAGGAGTTGAACATGTACTCACTGGAGGAGAGGAGAGACAGGGGTGACATGATTGAAACCTTAAAATACATGAAAGGAATAAACAAGACGGGTACAGAGGGGCTGTTCAAAGTAAGGGAGTGGAGGGCCACCAGGGGCCATGATATGAGACTGGAGCGAGGAAGGTTCAGGAGGGAGATGAGGAGACACTTTTTTTACAGAGAGGGTGGTGGCTGGGTGGAATGCGTTACCTGCAGAAGTGGTATGCAGAGAACAATGGACTGCTTCAATCGAAGATGGGACAGGACAAGGGGGAAGGTTAATGAAGGGGAAGGGTGGAAGGGAGGGGCAGCTGCAGAATAAGGGGTGCTAGCTGCACATTCGAGCAGACTTGATAGACTTCTAGGCCTTTATCTGCTGGCAAATTTCGTATGTTCGTATGCTTCCCTGTTGGGCTGGGGAGCTCATTTGGGGGAGCTTACCACCCAGGGACTGTGGTCGCCTCAGGAATCTCTTCTACACATCAATCTCTTGGAACTCAGGGCAGTGTTTCTGGCACTGCAAGCTTTTTCCAAATCAGTATAGAACAAGGTGGTTCAGGTCAGAACAGACAACACCACCACCATGTGGTACATCAACAAGCAAGGAGGCACTCGGTCTATGGCCTTATGCACAGAAGCAACGAAGTTGTGGTCCCTGGCTTATTCTCTGTGGACCTCTCTGATAGCAGTTCACCTTCCAGGAAAAGACAATGTTCTAGCAGATGCACTGAGCAGAATATCCCAGGGCCATCACGAATGGGCCCTTGATCCTCTGGTGTTGAAGATGATTTCCTCAAGATGGGGCACTCCAGAGATGGATCTTTTTGCAGCCCCAGACAATCACCAACTTCCTTTTTTTTGTTGCAGACCCCCAGTCTTGGGCTCAGTCCCCCTGGATGCTCTGATTCTGAACTGGAAAGAGAAATTTCTGTATACTTAAACCCCTTTCCTCTCCTGTTCAAAGTGTTAGTCAAGATAAAGTCACAACCATGCAAAGTGATTCTGATTGCTCCAGACTGGGCCAGGCAGCCATGGTATCCCTTGTTACTGTCCCTAGCAGTCCATATTCCCGTCTCTTCCTAGGAATTACAACCTGTTAACATCCTCTCAGGGGAGGATTTGGTACACCAGTCTTCACTCTCTCAATCTCAAGGCTTGGCTCTTGAAGAGTTAAGAGTTTGCAGACCTGCATCTTTCCCAAGGGGTTCTGGATATCCTTAAGGCTTCTTAAAAGCCCTCCACCAGAAAGACTTACAACTCCAAATGGAAAAGATTCAGCATTTGGTATTCTAAGAAGAATATTTCTCCAGACTCTGCTGAATTGCCTACGGTTCTGGATTATATGGTCCATCTCAATGGCCTAGGTCTCAGACCAGCTACTGTCAAGGTATACTTGGCAGCTGTTTCTGCTTTCCTGTCAGTAGCTAAGTCTTCCTCACTGTCATCCCATCCTGTATTCTGTAAGTTTTTCAAGGGATTGCTTCACACCAATCCCTCCTTTAGGAATCCTGCTCCTGCTTGGGACCTTAATGTTTGCATTGCTCAGCTTATGCAACCCCCTTTTGAGACTTTGTCCTCAGCAGAGCTTAAGTACTTGACTTGGAAAACTGTGTTTTTGGTAGCCATTACTTCTGCTAGACGTATCAGTGAATTGCAAGCCCTGTCAGTGGAATCTGATTTCATCTCTTTTCACAGAGATAAAGTGGTCCTTAGAACTAACAGAAAGTTCTTGCCTAAAGTGGTTTCAGATTTCCTCCTGAATCAGTCTATATCTCTCCGTTTTCTTCACCGATCATTCTTCCTCGGGAGAGAGGAGGCTACACAGTTTGGATGTTAAAAGAGTCCTTAGCTACTACATAGAGCGTACAAAGGGTCACAGGTTTGACTCCCTCCAGATGTTCCTCACTTATGGAGAAGTTGGGAAGGGCAATCCTGCCACCAAGAGATCTATTGCCAGGTAGATTGTTTCTTGTATACAATTCTGCTATGAAAAACTGGGTAAAACTCCACCCTCAGGCCTGAGTGCTCATTCCACAAGAGGTACAGCTGCTGCCAGGGATATCCCTCTTTTAGAAATTTGTCAAGCAGCTACCTGGAAAAGAGTCCATACTTTTACCAAGTTTTACTGTCTGGATATCCAGGCTAGGAGTGATGCTCGTTTTGGCACAGCAGTACTTCAGAGCCTATACCCAAAATAGGTTCTGTCCCTCCTCCTTGGAGGTACTGCTTGGTAGTCTGCAATTGTCAGAATACAGCAAGACTTCATGTTGTTTGAAGAAAAAATTACTCACCTTAGTAATTATGTTTCTTCTAGTGGAGTCTTGCTATATTCTAATCTCCCCCCCGGACCCCCTCTCAGAACCTAGATTTCTAGGGACATGGATATGTTGTTCATCCACACTGTCTGGCAGGTATCCTTGCCGCTTTAAATCTTGCCGGAAGGTCTTCAAGCTGGCTCCTCCCACCCACCCGGGTGGTAAAACTCTCGGCTCCGCCCCATGACGCCAGATCTTCCTTACCGCTTGGAAGCTCAGGTTCCCTCCTTAACGCTCTGCATATAAGACTGGTTCCTAATTCTTCGGTTTTCCGAATTTAAGCGTTTTTTGCATTTCTAGACTTCGGTCTTCTATCCCTCACAGCTGCGATGGACAAATCGACTCCCGGTTTTCGGAGATGCCCTTGCTGGCAGAAGATGTCTCGGACGGATCCGCACTCCACGTGTGTCTACTGTTTAGGCCTTGAGCACGACCCGCAGGCTTGCGACCTGTGCTCTTCCTTCTCAGCCTACGTCCTCGAAGACCGTGCTGCCCGTTTACAACTGGGGCGCCCTGAGAAACGTTTTCCTCCGGTGAAGTCAAAAGAGGCCCGGTCGGCAGTTTCTGCGGCGGCGGGCTCGGCGGATCAGCTAGAGCAGATGATCGCCCTCGAAGAGGAGGCGGCGTGGGCCGCATCTTCCTCGACCGCGGCATTTATCCCGCTCTCCCTGGGTTCCTCTTACACAGCTTCCTTTAAGGAGCTTTGTCTGTCCCTCTCCACTAGAGGAGAGAGACCAACGTCTGCTGGACCTTCTTCTCGGTCCAAGAAGAAAGACAAGGGTATGTCCCTCCGTCGGCGCTCTTGGGGGCGGGAAAAGTTCCTCTCCCAGTTGTCGACCGCCGACTTGGTTGATCGTTCGGCTTGGCCACTGGTCTCACGGTGTCCCGGTCAGGTTAGTTGACCGAGACTCCGTCGCGCTAGTCGAGATCTTTCTCGACCGTTGGACGGGTTGTCGCCAATGACGAAAATCCTCTCACGGTTCCCCGGTGGGAGTTGAGATCCCATGGGCTTGCCAGTGCCTCCGGTTCCGGAGCCTCAGTGAACCCTCCGGGCCGAGGGAGGCGGTTCCACCGTCCCCTCCCGCAGCGTCCTCGGAAAAACCAAGGTTCTCGGTCTCGGACTTCTTCTCTGTCCAGCCGATCCCACTTGGGTATAGGCGGTCTCGGTCATTGCCCTTGGTGCCCGGCGCCGCTGCTCGTCGTCCTCCTCGGACGAGGAAGCTTCGACATAAGTACGTCGGCGATCCGAGGACCTCATGTGGCAACAGCTCCTTCTGACCGGGGAACAAGCTGACACGTCTTCCCGGCCATTAAGTGGCTGTCACGGGCGGCGAAACAACCCCTCGTCTTACCGAGGCCTGTTCCCAGGCCGGTTGTTCAGCCAAAACCAGCTGCTCCGCCGATTCCGGTGGAACCTCCGCCTCCACAGCCGTTATTTGGGGCTCTGACCAAGAACTCTTGGTCGGCTCAGGGACTGCCCCATAGGCTGTCTGTTACCCTCACTCCCGATCGACCTCGGCAGGTGGAGGGTGGCTCAGGCCCGAGGCAGCTCTTTGTGGACTCTTCAGAGTCGGATGGCGATTCCTCCCTTTTCTCCAGGCGAGTAGACTTGGAGTCCTCTGGAGGTCAGTCGATGGATGATAGCCCTTCGTCCTATCTGGGGTTGCTTCGGCTCATCTCGGAGTCTACCGGGATGAAGTTCGAACTTGTGTCTAAGCGGGCCAGGTATCACCTCATGGAGATACTGGACCGATGGGATTCCCCTACGGAGGCCTTTCCGGTGGCCGAGGCCATAGTGGGCCCGGCCTTGGAGCTCTGGCAGCGCCCTGCTTCCTGTCCTGCACCCTCGGCCCTCGGTCACTGTGGTTTGAAATCACAGAAAGAGCAGAACCAAACCACACAAAAACATGTATCCTGGATTTAGGGGGCAAACTTTGAAAAATGGGAGATACTTGAAAGAGGCATTAAGGGATGAGGCAGGAATCAGGGGTTGAGGAACAGTGGGAAGTATTTAAAATGGGGATTACAAGAGCAACAGAATTATGTATTAAGCAGGTTAGCAAAAGGAAAAGGAAGAGGAGACCATTATGGTTTTCCAAAGAGGTAGCAAAGAAAGTGAAAGCCAAAAAGATTGCATTCAGGCAATACAAAAAGACACAAGCAGAAGGGGATATGGAGAAGTACCAGGAGAAGCAAAGGGAGGTCAGTAAGGGAAGCCAAAGCTCAGACAGAAGAACACGTTGCAAAATCAGTGGGTAGAGGGGACAAAACCTTTTACAGGTACATAAGTGAAAAAAGAAAGACAAAGGGAGGGATAGTGAGACTGAAGGGGAGGATGACAACAGTAAAGCTGACATATTGAACAGGTATTTCTGCTCAGTCTTTACTGAGGAAGAGGAGGTAATGGGTCTGAATGGGTAAAGAGGGTGAGAATGGTGCAGAAATGGACACAAGTCCCTTTACGAAAAGGGTCCTGAAGGAACTGGAAGTAATAAGAGTTGATAAAGCAATGGGGCCAGATGGGGTGCACCCAGGATCCTTAAAGAACTAAGAGAGTGGTGGCTGAACCTCTTGCTATCCTGTTTAGCCGATCACTAGAAACAGGGAGGTACCCAAGACTGGAGGATAGCAGATGTAGTCCCTTATACAAAAGTGGGAACAAAGAGGAAGCGGGAACTACAGACCAGTCAGCCTCACCTCGGTAGTGGGGAAGATCAGGAAGCACTACTGAAGGAGAGATTGGTGGAACATCTGGTTGTCAATGGACTACAGGACTCAAGGCAGCATGGTTTCACCAGGGAAGGTCATGTCAGACCAACCTCATTGAATTTTTGACTGGGTGACTAGGAAGGTGGATCAGGGAGGGCAGTGGACATGGCCTATCTGGACTTCAGCAAGGCCTTTGACACTGTGCCACATAGAAGACTATTGCACAAACTGGGGAATATGGGTGTGGGCAGGACAGTAGTGCGGTGGGTAGGTAACTGGCTGGGCAGCAGGACACAGAGGGTGGTGGTAAATGGCTGTCACTCCACAGAGGGAAGAGTGACCAGTGGGGTACCACAGGGATCAGTGCTGGGACGGTACTATTCAATATCTTCATCAGTGACATTGCTTGGGACCTAGAGGCAGAATTTCACTGTTCTGATGACACAAAGCTCTGTAACAGAGTAGACACACCAGAGGTGTGAGACAGAATGAGAAGGGACCTGCAGAAACTTGAAGAATGGTCAGGGGTTTGGCAGTTGAAATTCAATGCAAGGAAGTGCAAGATAATGCATATGGGGCACAAAAACCGTGGCACAATATATCAGTTGGGGGGTGAGGATATAGCATGCACCAAGCAGGAAAGGGATCTTGGAGTTATCATCTCTGATGACCTCAAGGCAGGGAAACAGTGTGACAAGGCAGCAGGTAAAGCAAATAGGATGCTGGGATGCATAGGCAGGGGCATCACCAGCAGGAAAAGGAGGTCATAATTCCACTACTACAAGACACTAGTGAGGCGCACCTGGGTACACTGTGCAGTTCTGGAGACCTTACCTCAGTAAGGACATAGACAGGGTAGAGAAGGTTCAGAGGAGGGCAACAAAGATGGTGCATGGATTGCATCACAAGTCCTATGAGGACAGGTTGAAGGCACTGAACATGTACTCCCTGGAGGAGAGGAGGAGAGAGGGATATGATAGAGACATACAAGTATCTTACAGGGAGGAACAGGGTGCAGAATGCACTATTTTAGCGAAAAGATGTTCCAGGACTGGAGGGCATGGGATGAAGTTGGAGGAGGGCGATTCAGAGGAAGCGTGAGGAAGAATTTCTTCACAGAGCGGGTGGTGGACAAGTGGAACACCCTGCCAGAGAAGTGGTGAGGCTGAAACAATCACGGGATTTAAGAATGCATGGATAGACATAAAGGAATTCTGGAGGTCGGGGTAAGGGCAACAGACTTCCTGGAAAACATAAACTGAACTTACAAACTTAAATGGGCAGACTGGGTGGGCCATAGGCCCTTATCTGCCGACACTGTCTATGTATCTATGTATCTATGGCCGGAAGCATGCGGTCCCTACGGTTCCATGTCAGTTTTTGAACACCCCTCAGCCGAGGGCTAGTTACCGACAGCGTTTTCCGGTAGCGCCAGGAGCAGCTGAGGGCGTGGACAAACCTCCCGACAAGGTCAAGAAATTGGACTATGCAGGCGCAAAGTCTACGCTACGTCCTCCCTCAATCCGTCAAGGCCAGTTCGGCCGTACTCATGGCACATTTCTCTCATGTCCTGTTGGGCTCCTGGACGAGATAGTTCCTCATCTTCCGGCGGACCTGCAGACCACGGTCAGGCAGGTGTGGGACCAGGGCAGGGCAGTGGCCAAACAGCAGCTTCAGACTGCTCTGGACATTGGAGACTCATGTGCCAGGTCAGTAGCGGCCGCAGTGGCTATGCGCCGTCGGGCATGGCTGAGGATATCCACCTTCACTTCGGATACCCAGCACAAGTTGGCAGATGTCCCCTTCCTAGGGACCGACCTCTTGACCCTGGGGTGGAAGGTCACTTGCAGAGGATCGAGAAGTCCAATGCTACCTTGGACTCGGTCTCATCTCTGCAGAAGGACAAAGGCCGCAGGCGCAGCCTAAACCCTGGTCCCTCTGCCCAGCGGCTGTCCGAGCCCAGCAGCGTCAGGGCCAGCAGACTTCGAGCTTGGCATCCCAAGCCCAAGCCCTCAGCATCCTCCTCCAGGAAGCAGGAGGTAAGGCCTGGAGGTCCCTCGGCAGTCCTTCCTCCAAGCCTGCCCAGTGACGGGTTGAGGGTATGCCCCAACCCCTTCGCCTCACTCCAGGTGCCCCGTGAAGCGGCCCGCCACTTTCTTTCCGCCTGGTCCGTTATCACCACAGACCGGTGGGTGTTGGAGTTGGTGGGAAAGGGCCTGCCTCTGGAGTTCGAGCAGGCCCCACCCTTCAGAGCCGTCGCACCTCAGGGGCCTCGGGGTCTGAAGCCTCGGTGTCAGCTCGCCGAGCCGACATCGCTCTCCTCCTGGAGAAGGAGGTGATAAGAGAGGTGGCGGACCCTCCCTCAGACCCGGGGTTCGTGTCCAGGTACTTCCTGGTTCCGAAACGGACGGGGGGGCTGGCGCCCCATTCTCGACCTACACGACCTAAACAAGTTCCTAAGGTCTCGAACTTTCAGGATGGTCACTCTGGCTCAGATAATACCATCCTTGGAACACGGCATGTGGTTCTGCTCTCTGGACCTGCAGGACGCGTTCTTTCACGTCCCTATCCGTCCGTCACATCAGAGGTTCCTTCGCTTTCGAGTGGAGGATCCCTTCTCGAGTTCAAGCCATGCCCTTCAGCTTATCTCCAGCTCCCAGGGTCTTCACCAAATGCATGGCAGTGGTGACAGCATTCCTCGGCGCCCGAGGTCAGGTTTACCCTTACCTGGGCGATTGGCTGATAGCAGCCCCCTCCAGACAGGAGGTGGAAGCGGTCAGAGATCTGGCCCTCAGGTTTGCTCTCAGGTGGCCTCATCATCAACGAGGCCAAGTCGGAACTCGAGCTGAAGCAGGTGATTCTTTTCATCGGGGCAGAGCTCGACTCTCTTCAAGCCAGAGCACGGCTCCCGGCGGACAGGGCCGAGGTTCTTTCCTCCTTTGCCCAGTCATTTCTGGTTAGGCAATTACGCCCTGCCCAGGACTTCCTGTGCCTCCTGGGTCTCGTGGCGGCCTGTACCAGCGTGGTCCGTTGGGCCCGCTGGAACATGCGCCCCCTTCAGTGGGGGCTGGCCAGCCAGTGGTCCCAATGCTGCGATCCATTGGACCAGCTAGTGACGGTGACCCAGGGGATGTGGAACGCTCTCCAGTGGTGGACCGTTCCAGTTCATCTGCAGAGGGCATCCGTTTGTCCACCCGAGCCGATGGTCTCTCTATGGGCCGATGCCTCTCTGATGGGTTGGGGTGCCCATCTGGGGAACACCAAGCGCCTGAGCCTCTGGTCCCCACGGAGTCCCTATGCCACATCAACCTGCTGGAGCTCTGAGCAGTCCTTAGCTCTCACGCCTTTGCTCAGTTTCTTGGGTCAAGTGGTCCGGGTCCAGCCGGACAACACCACGACCATGTACTGTCTAAACCGCCAGGGGCGGGGCCGCTCCATGCTTCTATGCAGGAAGCTCTCCATCTGGTCACTCGTCGCAGCCTGGAGGCGGATCTCCTAGCCATTCATGTGGCAGGAGCCTCCAACACCCTGGCCGATGCCCTAAGCCGGATAGGGGCTGTGTCCCACGAGTGGTCTCTCCTGCCGGAGGTAGTACAAGATCTATTCTTCCATTGGGGCACACCTCAGGTGGACCTGTTTGCCTCCAAGGAGAATGCGAAGCTGAGGCTGTTCCATGCCCACCCCCGTCAGCAGGGATCGCTGCAGGGGGATGCCTTCTCGAGGCCGTGAACCCCGGGCCTCTTCTACGCCTTTCCCCCGTTCCCCTTGATGCACAAGGTGCTTCTCAAAGCAAGGAGAGACAAGGTGCAGGTGATTCTGATAGCCCCAGACTGGCCCCGCCAGTACTGGTACCCAGATCTCCTCAGCCTCAGCTCCAGGCTCCCGAGGCAGCTTCCAGCTCGCCCGGACCTGCTCTCAGTCAATCAGGGAAGGTATTCCATCCGGACCTTCAATCCCTGCACCTGATGGCCTGGTTCCTGGCGGCTAGAGTTCCAGGCCTTGGGTCTTTCCGGCGGGGTCCTCAAGCGTAGTTGAGGCGTCCCGTAAGGTCGACCAGAAAATGCTATGCCTTCAAATGGAAGAGGATTTTCCATTTGGTGCCAGGGCAAGGGCCTGGACCCTTCCTCCTGTTCCTTGATGAGCATATTGGACTACCTTTGGTCCCTTTCTCAGCAAGGGCTTAGGTCGACGACCCTTAAGGTGCACCTGGCAGCCATCTCTGCTTACCAGGCATGGGCCGGGAAGCAGTCGGTGGCGCAGGAGAAGGTGGTCTGGCACTTTTTCCAAGGCCTTGATCACATTTCCCCTCCGGTGCGAGAACCTCCACCTCCGTTTGATCTACTGCTGGTACTGGCAAAGCTCATGGGCAAGCCATTCGAATCAGTGCACAAGTGTGAACTCTCTCACCTGTCGTGGAAGACCGCCTTCTTGGTGGCTATCACGTCAGCCAGAAGGATGGGAGAGCTCCAGGCGCTCTGCATCGAGTCTCCTTACCTGGTCTTCCACAGGGACAAAGTTGTCCTGCGCCCCCAACCGAAATTCCTTCCGAAGGTGGTGTCGGAGTTTCACCTTAACCAGGTGCTGGTTCTGCGGTGTTCTACCCCAATCACACCTCGGGCCGAATATAGACTCATACTCTGGACCCTAGAAGGCTCGCTTACTGGGAGGCGCCACGGCTGAAATTCGGGGGAGAGTTCGCCCAGCTGTTTGTCACCTACGTGAAACCGCACCTGGCAGACCTGCAGCCAAGCGAGACGATGAGCAGGTGGGTCACCTCCTGCATAGATCTCTGCTATAAGTTGGCGGGCATGGAGCCTCCCAGAGGATAAGAGCTCATTCTACCCGCCATTACTGCTGCATCAGTGGCTGCTTCCAGGGCGTCCCTATCCAGGAAATCTGCAGGGCTGCTACCTGGAAGTCAGCACACCTTCATCACCCATTACCACATCGACCTTGAGTCACGCGGGATGCTGTTTTGGGGCCTCTGTTCTCCAGTCTCTATTCCTAAGTAGGGTTACGCCTTGCCTCCCTCCTCCCGGAGAACTGCTAGAGTCTGCCAGACAGTGTGGATGAACAACATATTCATGTCCCTAGAAATACAGGTTACTCACCTGCAAACAGGAGTTCTAGGAATGGTATATGTTGTTCATCCTAACTCTCGACCTCCCCAGCTTCAACGCACAACCTGAGCTTCCAGCGGGCCAGATCTGGCATCGCGGGGCTGAGCCAAGAGTTTTACCACCCGGGTGGGTGGGAGGCCAGCCAGAAGACCTTCCGGCAAGATTTAAAGCGGCAAGGATACCTGCCAGACAGTGTGGATGAACAACATATACCATTCCTAGAACTCCTGTTACAGGTGAGTAACCTGTATTTTTGGGATGTGGGTGGGCAGGCGCAGTGTTGGCACCCTAGAGGTGCCCCCTTTTATACCCCTGTTCTCTTTGGGTGGAATGTTATTTCATTTGATTGGTTTTTGTTTTGGGGTTTCCTGACTTGAGTCTTCCTTTGAGGACCCAAAACATTATTTTTCTGCCAGTTGGCTAGTTAAAAAATGTTACAATTTCCACACAGAACACCTAGTGAGTTTTGCTCGTAAAGATTTGATGGTTGCAGTTTGAATAACAACAGGCAGAGGCTTCAACTGAGCTCGAGATGAACATTCTATGTCATGCATAGAAAAGTTAACCCTATGTCTCCGGGGCAGTTTAAAGGCTGGGGCTAACTGTAATTGTCAGAATACAGCAAGACTCCACTAGAAGAAACATAATTACTAAGGTGAGTAATTTTTTCTTCCCCATGCCAACTCAGAGATGCCTGAGGAACAAAACTATGCAGAATAAAAAAAATAGTTGTACCTGTTACTGTGGAGCTGCATCAGAGGGACTACTATAGGGATGGCAGACCATAATCATAATGTTTTTATTCAGAATGGTGGCTGATGAGGTCAGCAAAGTAGGAGGGGCCACCGCCTCACCCTTTAATGAGCTCTCTCAACTGTCCCTGATTTTGCCTCAAAAAGTTACTCTGTCCCTCCTAAAGTTTGTGTTTCGTTAGCTAAACTGTTGGGACTGTAAGCACAAAATAATGTCAAGCATTAAAGTTACAGACTTATTCTTCATTAGAAAATGCATTTTGCTCTAAGCCCACTAGTCTACCAGCTTTCTGGGTGGAAATCTCTATAATTTTGAAGATGTGTCCCTGATTTGGGTCCTTTGCCCCTGATTTTTTTAAGCCTTGTTCCTGATTTATGAGGCAGGAGGTTGAGAGGTATGTCTCTCAGGATAAAAATATATTTCCGGGTGCTTAACAACCTATTATGTGATATGTGATATGTGGAATATAAAGGTCAGTCATTCTTGCTGTACTATGAATGTTATCGGATATCAAGGATGTTTAGTGAAGGTGATTATTAGGGGAAAAAAAGTTTAATTGTCCAGTCACATGACATCTGATATCAATTAGACTAAGGTATAAAAGCTTCCACTAGAGACAGAAATTTGAGATTGGGAGTCAGTTGGAGACTGACTGTGAGAGGTGTAAGACCTGGTGGCAGAGTGGGCTTACACTACCACTTTGAGCAGGCTGAGCAAAACCTGGCGTTCCTGCTGCTCCAGCAGTGATTTTATTTATTTGTTCTTTGAAAAAAGCTAGCCTTCTTCATTTCTGTTAATATTTTTCTCATCTAATAAAATTATGAATGCCATCCTGGCATTTTTTATGCACCTAATTGTCTTCCTGTGTCAATTGCTTTGAAAATCCCACACCCTACAACACAGCTACATGGAGAAGAGTACATATTTCACTACTGTCTGGACACACAGTCCAGGAGTGATGCCAGGTTTGGCACAGTAGTTCTGCAGAATCTATTTCCTAAATAGGTTCTGTGCCCACCTCCAAAGGTACTGCGTCGTAGTCTGCAAGAGAGAAGAATATTGAAGAATACCTGGAATTAGAAGAAAAAAATTACTCTAGTAATCTTGTTTTTTTCCAAGGTATTCTTCAGTATTCTTAACTCCCCACCTTACCTCCCCTTCCAGAACCAGTGGCCTCTGCATCTCAAGCTGGATATCTGTAAAAGAAGGGTACTTCGCCCTTGGCTGATCACAATTTTGAGCCCCAATGGGCATTGTTCTTCCCCTCTCCGGTCATTTCTGACATTTTTAGGGACATTTTCATTATTAGGTTTTACCAAGGTTATAGTTATTATTCTATTACTAGTACATATTGGTTAGCATAGATTAGGAGAGGGCTTTCCTTGCAGGCTCCCATGAAATCTGAGTGTTTAGAATGCAGCAGTTAGTGAGGGCAGCATTTGAATAAGTGCACAAATCAATGATGGATTCCATCGTTTGCATACATTCTAATCTCCAGGCAGTTCTACTCTGAAGGCTGACTGCAAGAGTTAAAAATATTAAAAAAATACCTTGGAAGAAACAAGATTACTAAGATGAGTCATTTTTTCATGTTGTCTGTCCAGCCCAACAAAGCAGCCCTCAGAGGTAGTTCCTCATTTTATGTCAGTGAATTACTATCCTGATTTTTTTTTTCTCCCCCCAATTTTCTTTTCAGGCTCTCCAGATCAGAACTTTTTTTGGGCCACTGCTCTCACAGACTCACTCTACCGCCCGCTGTGTTCCCCTGCCATCTTCAAGTTTGTCACGGTTCCCTGGGTCAGAGGGAGGGCAACCTGGGGAGACCTCGGGGTCAGTGGCGGGGGAACCAGCATTGGGCGTGTGGTGGTGGCACTGGCAGGGCTGTCGCCTATCCAATCTGGAGGGGTATTTCTCTCCTTCTCCTCCTGTGGTACCCAGAGCCCCGTCCTCCATGTGTGTTGCACGTCTGACGCTTGGTGCATGGCAACCCAACCTGTGCCAGCCACACTTCCTTACGTGCAGCTCTGGCACTCTGTGGCACCCCCAGTCTCCACTAGGGGCTGTGAGAGCGTCAAGCGATCCCATATGCTGCCCCCCAGGAGAGGGGAGCAGTCCTGCAGGCGCTCAATCCATCTCCCACCCTGCCAACCCCTGACACCCGAGCTCACTCCCGAACTCGGACCATCGGCGTGGCGCGAGGTGTGGCATCCAGCACCTCAACCCTCAGCACCACCAGGCTAGCTTACTGTCCTGAGTGAGCCCTCGTTTTCTGCCACCCTAGTGCGGGGGACTTTGTCTGAGCTTTGTACTCTGACCCACTAGTGGGAATCCGTGATGAGGACTGATTCTTGGAAGACATTAAAATTATGTACTCACTAAGAATATCTTTACCACTGATTCACATACCCACACACCATCCTCTGGCCCGCACCAGTATGGTTGTGTTGGTCTTCACCCCCTTTATGTTTGGTTTTGGCTGTGAAGACACTGTGTTACTGGATTTGGTGGCCCTTCTTACCCAGGCCACCAGGGCAATATTATGCCCTTAGGTTAAGTGCAGATGTACTTGTTAGGTTATGCTGCACGTCCCCAGTTAATAAAAAAGGTACTGAGGTAATTGGTGTAAACAGATGGCTGCATGTACTCCCTCATGGAGCTGCGCATGCAAACTGCTTACCTCAGCACCAGCTCTGTGAAAATTTCTGGTTCCCGCTGTGTCCTGGTGCCTCTGGCTAAGACCCACTAGTGTGACTCAGTGGTGAAGATATTTCCAGAAGTTCAAGAATTATGGATGGGGAGTACATAATTTAAATTTTTCTGATGCTTAAAAACAGCAGGGGCCAGATATTCAAATATGTGCAGAAGCGGAGCGTAAAGGTTTGCACTGCGCTTGCACCTGCACCTGCACCCAACCCCGAGGTTGCCATATTCAGTCAGATAGCATGCTGGTGCTATCCAATTGAATATAGGACCATGGCGGCACATGCTAAGTTAAGTAGTGCTGCCCTGACATGGACTTAGGCTGTATACAGCCCATAGATATCTGCACCCTCAGACCAGATAGTGCTGGGAGCCATGGCATGATATTCAGCCACAACATGCAGATGAGCCCATTGGACATGCAAGGTGCTAAGGGGCCATATGCATGCCCGTTACGGGCTCATTTGCATGGTAAGCAGCGGCAGGTTTGTGCCTCTCCTGTGGCAGCCTGCCACATCAGATGGTGGTGAGCAGACACCCTACACCTCAAACACCTGTCTCCTCAATTTAAATGTACTCCATGGTGTCTAGTTGCATCCCCCACCCTCCAATCACTCATCCCAGTTTAATGCTTGTTTTTCTTGGTGTCTAGTGGCACCCTCCTCCCCTGTCACCCATCCCTGTATAACACATGTGTACCATGGTGTCTAGGGGGTTCCCCACCCTCCGATCCCTGGGCCAGACATGCATAGCGAGTCACTAGTGTCACCCTCCCCATCCTCAGAGCACCCATCTTCCTATTGGGCTTAATTACCCTGGTGGCTAGTGGCACCCTCCAGTCACCTGTCCCTGTAATTGTAGTGATTTCTACGGTGTCCAGTGGCCCCCCCCACCCTCCGATCCTCATCCCAGTATAGGTCCTGTTGGCCCTGGTGTCTAGTGGAACTCCACTGCCCTCTAATCCCTGGCCCAACATGCTTGGTTAGTCTTAGTCCCTGGTGTGTAGTGGTACCCCCACACCCACCAAGCACCCGTGACTCTCCAGTGGCTAGTGGCCCCCCCTGCACTGAGCACACCACCCAGTCACCCCCCCCCCCCAAATACCTGTGTAGACAGTGCTGCGCAGAGGGTCCAATGCAGTGGCTGGAACAGCCCTTCTCTCATCTCCTTGGCAGGCCGCCATATGGGATGTCAGCAAATGCATGTACAGCAGTGCAGAGGGGGTTGCTAGCCACTAGGATTCATTCTTTGATTCCAGTGCAGATAAGTACCAGGGTTCTTGGTGGAGATGAGGTGGTGGCAGCTCTCCACTGTGTCCCTGTACCCTTTCTATAAATGAAGGCAAGGTCCAGAGTCAGTGATGCACAAAATGCTATTTATGCAATCCTGGGCAAACTGCAATGGAACATCACCCTTTGACCCGTCAGATAGTTCGTCCACCCTTAGATTGCAAGCCTTGGCCTGGTTTTCCAGGTGTTCCAGCCACTGCTGTAACAGCTCATTCTCTTTAATGAGTTTGGTTGTAGTAGCTACCACCTTTACCAAGGGCTCCTCCAACCATTGTGCAGTCTGATCCACTGCATCCATCTGACTCTCCAGTATGCTGTCTCTTGAAGTGAGCCCATCTAATTTTTGGTCCATATCTTGTACTGTTTTGATCAGCTGCATTAGAGTTGCACTTACTGTTGGCAGGGTAACATCACCAGAGTTTGCAGAATCTGGGCTTGCAGGCATGGTTTTGTGCCAACTGCTTTCCCTGATACACAGATGTCATTGAGGAAGCATTCTGCACTGGCACATTATGATATAGGGTGGTAAACCTTTTTACCTTTTGGCCAGACAGACATGTTTTCGACCTTGAAAAGCATCTGTGCCTTAGAGTTTGGATTTCCTTCTTGAAGGGACAAAGATCTGGCCCTTAGTACGTTATGAGCACAAGTCTCAGCCTTGAGTGCAGTTTTCAGTCCTTATGATGGGCACCCTCTAAGTACGCATTCAGACATTAGTTGATATTTAGAGCTCTCAGCAGGACTCAGTCAGTGTATGGATCTCCAGTCCCGGCAAAAGCTCTTAATGGGTCCTTAGTGCTGTCTGCAATCCTGCATTTGAACCTCTGTCACAAGTTTCAGAGGACATCCTGGGCCAGATTTTCAAAGGGTGGAGCAGGGCTTGCATCACACTTGAGTTCTGCCAGTATGCCAAACTCTTCACAGCAATTGGGCCTGATTCAAAAATCTCAGGAGCAGTTGTGACAGTTTCCCCACTTTACGGCAGCTTGCACCAGATTTCAGATGTTAGCTCCATAAAAACAGCCCATGGGATTGCCACAAGCTAATTCTATGTAACTTCTATGTAAACCACAAAAAGTTGGTCTAACTTGTGGCAATTACCACATGGGATGGAAAATCCCCTTAGATCGCTGCAGGCCTGGTGCATCGTATCTTTGGCACTTCCAGGGCTTGCAGCCATCTAGGGCCTCAGCTGCGGGGGACTCCTATGTAACAGTATAGTTATAAGACAATAAAAGATGTACAGCACATGTTTGTGCTTCCAACTCTGCTACCTATCGTAGGTACCGGAATTAGAAGCATAAACATATTCTGCATATCTTTTGTTATTGTCTTACACTGTTACATAGAAGTCCCCCACAGCTAAGCCCGTCAGTCACGTCATTATGGGGTTGCCCCAGGAGATTCTGGAATAATTATGGGAATGGAGGGTTGCAGGATCGACCAGATAAAGTGCAAATGATAGATGCGTAAGTTGTTTATAAATATCCTAACTTGCACATTGTACCTAATCAGGACCTATAGGTCCCGTGTTTTTGCCAGGGGAATGGCGACGATTCCTCTTTAATGAATAAGAGACTTGTTCCTCAAACCATTGCTTAGGAAAACGGTTTTCATGCAGTATTTGTAAATCCATTGTATATATTATTGTTCTGGATAAAATAAAAGATTCAGTGGAATGTTGTCCTAATTCAGATCTGAAAATATGAGCAGGAGTACCATTTAGAACTAATGGATAACAGTATAATTTATCTAATATTATTTCAATAGGTGAATAATCTATAAGGCCCCATATTTCTGCCATATACAGTATTGTATTTGTAATTTTAGCATTTATTACAATTGAAGAACCTTAATTAAATAGCCACCATAATTTCTCATAAAAATGTTTTACTCCATTAATTGAGGTTTGTAACATTTATTTGAGGCATTTAATGTGCGAATTCTAATTGGTATTCATGGCAAATTGTACATCTAAGTAATCAAGAGTTACTGTTTCAATCTGTACGCAGTTTAGCTTTAGGTAATATTTCCTGAACAAAGTGGCACTAAATACCACCATCTGTGTTTTTTTTCTTGTTTTTCTGCAAAAGCATGCTACTACATATTACTGTAAATGTATCCAATTTCCTCTGTAGTCCCAGTAAAGATATGAAGATTAAAATAATGTTGTCTGCATATTGAAGCAGAGAAAACTTTTGGAGAATGAACATCTTGAATGTACATTTTCTCTGTTATGCTGTTTATATACAAATTGAAGACGTGCAGTGCCACAATGTACAGCCCTGTCTTACCCTAAACTGGTTTTAATTCTAACCGTAAGACTGCCCTGAAGATTGTACTGAACTTGGGACCACATATTTTCTTGGACTCTTATTAAAAGTTCTAATAAATGTTTGTCTGTCCCATATTCCATCAGTATAGTCCAAAGTGTTCTCTGACTAATACTATTGAATGCCATTTTGAGATCTGTAAAACAGTAAGACAGTTTAGCTATTTTAATTTTAACATATTTAATGATTAGATGCTGTTAATACTTGGCAGTGCTGTATTGTGAAGCATCCTTTCCCAAAACCATTTTGGGCCTCATCCAAAATATTGTTTTCCTCAACTGAAGCTTCTAGCCTATTTAATAGTATTTTAACAAAAGCATTTGTATTGTATCAGTTAGACTTCTCGGTCAGTACATTTGTGGATCATTTAACTGTCCTTTTTTGTGTATTGGGTAAATTACATTTCCCTGTCATGACTCTGGAAAGGGTGTCCTGTAATTATATGAATATTATAAACCACCAGTCAGGGAAATATTTGAAGATATCACTAGAAATTCTGTCAGGTCCAGGTGCTTTATCACATGTAATGTGACCAGTAGGTATGGTTATCTTACCTTTAGAAGATGTGATGGGAATGGGACAGTATTACTAAAATAAACTAGGGAAAAGTGAGCTTCCCATTGTTTCAGTTGGGTATCCCATGAAAAGGGTGACTGCACAACAGCGAAGGGAAAAATGGTGACAGGAAAACCTCGAGGCAAAGAGAGCGACTGGGCTAAACGGTGATCAGGAAATGGCGACCTACTGATTTCTCCCTCTCCCAAGTTTTGTCCCCGAGTTGATTATAATTATACAGGGAGGTCTGGGGGTGGAAACAAAGCCCTCCCAGTAAAAGTGCACTGTAATGTTGTCGCCGTTTTGGCAATAGCTATTTATAGAACCTTTTGGTTGAATATAGGCTGACACTGCATGGGAATTAGTGGCTTTAGCTACCATCACCCAAAATTCTTCCGTATTTTTGTTTTTGATAGTGTCATTGGTTGTGACCATAGTTTTGACTGATATTTTATTTTTTCCTGTTTAAGGACATCATTATACTCTTTTTTTCTTTGATTTAACATTCTTAAATTAATTTTGATATTATTCTATTTCAACAATCTAACAATTTTGAACAATGGTTTCTTCTCCTGCATACATCTTAAGTTAATCCAGCCTTGCTTTTAATTTACATGGCTTATGAAGAGCTGCCTATATATGACAATATTTTAGACCAAAGTTCATTGAAGTTCTCAGTAACTAAAGAATCTATTTATTTATGAAATCTCGGATTACAATACCTTTAAGCAACAAAACTGTTTTACAACGGTTCCACATCATCAGTAATAGGGCATAGACATGCAATGGTAAATAAACGACAGGTAAAAGGGTTAAAGGGAACATCAGCATTATAAATTGACTAGTACATTGTAAATATAATTTATAAACACAGGTAAGCACTCAGTATAACAGTACAGGGAGAAAGAACAGATGAAACCCAGTAGGGGGCAGCTTAGAAGGCCTTGTTTTTTTTTTTTTTTCTCTACTTATTTTTTATCCACCTCCCTACCTCGGTGTCCACGCCTTCGGACTGCTCATGGCTTTCTGTGCCACTGCTCCAGGATCTGCCCCTAGAGTGCTTCTCTCCTCCCTCCTATCTGCACAGCGGGGTCTGTCCCGGAATTTGATGGTCTTGGGTGAAGCCATCTTCATCTAGGACCACCGAGGGGCTTATCCGTTTTCTGTAGTTCCCCTCGACCCGCCCCTAGGGGCCTTGAGCATAAGGACATACATCCAGAAGCGACGTGCTGACGCACATCTCTCTTAAGCGCCTGACAGCGTCCCCCCTTCCCGACTCCGTGAACGGAGCCGCCAGTCCCCTCGAGAGCGTGTGTTCCCACTGGCTCTCTTAGGGTGTCGGGTGCATATAGCACCCCTGGTATCCCACCCCTGAGGGAGGAAAGCATCCGTTGGGACGCTCAATCCTCCCTCCCTGACCGACCCGAGTCCGTTCCTGAACCCGGGTCGCCGGTGTGGCGCGAGGTGTGGCGTCCAGCGCCAAACCCTAAGCGCCACCAGGCCAGCCTAGAAGGCCTTGTTGAGACTGAAGGAGTAGATAGGGAGGATGCTAAGTTCAGGTAGAAGAGAGAGCAAGGGGAAGGAGGGGGACGGAGTGGAGAGGGGGATAAGAGTAGCGTGAGAGGGAGCAGGGGGATAAGCATGAGTAGAGGGGTGTGTGGAACCAAGGCTTGCAAGTTGGGGAAGGATTAAAGTGTTGGGGAAGTATAACAACTAGTAGAGGTGGCTGCTAGGGGAAACGATCACAGCTACTGTTAGCTACACAATGCTGACAGAGAGTTTGAATGGGCCCAATTCTGATTGCGTAGAGATATCCCTGTGCAGTGAGTTGAATCAGAGGGGTGCTATGTAAGCAAAAGATCATTGACCTTGTGTTGTGCAGCACCTGGGGACAGAGAAGATCTGAGTTGCCGAGCTGTGAGTACTTTGTGAGTTGCGAAAGGGGCTGAGAAGCTTTTGGACCCCAGTAGGTGTGAGTCCAAGGTGAGCTTTCTTAGTTAGCAGACAGGGTTGGTACTGGATCTGACCTAGTAATTGAAGCCACCCAGTTTGAGCATAAAGGTCACACGTGTGTGTGAGGCGAGTCGCTCCCATCAGGAGTCTACATGCTTTATTAAGAGAACAGTGAATCCTACAAAAGGACATAGCTGAAGCAGAGCCATAGATAGCCAGCCTGTAGTAGATTATGGATATGACAGTGCTGAAAATTGCTGTTCTTAATGGCTCTGGAGTCAGGCTGTGCTTGTGCCTGTGGAGTAATCCAATCCTAATGTTGACAGCTTTGGCTACGTTCTCGATATGTTGCAACATAAGATAGAGTGTTATCAACAGTTACCCAAGTTATTTGAAATGATGGATCTGTTCGAGGGGGGTGCCCATGCAGTTTCTGATGGTCAAAAGTTTGAATTTATGCTTATTATGAGAGCTGTTGAAAAGCATCACTTTGGTCTTTTTGTAGTTTAGCACCATTTTATGAGTACTAAACCACTTCTCCACTTTTTCAAAACTGAGTTATAGGTGGTGCTCAGGGTGCTTTGGGTTAGGGTTACTTGTGTAGATTACGGCATCATCCACGTAGAGCAGGATTTGTTCTTGGCAGGAGCTTGGGAGGTTATTCAACAGAAGGGGTCCCAATATAGATCCCTGTGGTACTCCAGAGCGGACTGGCTGTCATTCAGAGAAGACACTGGATATCACTTGTTGTGAATGGTCCTGTAAGTAACTTTTGAACCCATTGACTGCATCCTTGGAGAACCCCTGTGCATGATAATTGCTCAAGTAACAGTGAGTGGTTCACTGCATCAGAGGCCTTTGTCAGGTCAATGAAAGCAGCACTTACCAGATTACCTTGGTCCAGTGATTTATGGATGAAGCCTGTGAATTCCAACAGTACAGTGGTAGTACTATGACCTTTTCTAAAACCACGCTGTTGGAGCATTGTATCCTGTATTTATCCAGGTATTCAACCAGCTGATCAGCAATTATACGCTCAAGGGCTTTTGACAGAGGCGGGAGAATGGAGATTGGCTTATAGTTGGCATGTTGTGTCCTATTTATTTATTGAACATCAGTTTACAACCTTTGAGCCAGGGGCTCATTTACAAAGGTACCTCGTCACAGTGAGGACAAAACAGTACAGACAAGCATATTACAATATAGCAGGGTACAAAATTTGGAGAAGCGTGAGGACATAGAAATGATTACAATTTTACGGATACAGGATTGAATAGAGCATAAGTAGGTTCAGAATAATTTGTACATCAGGCAGACAGTGGTGGACTATACAGTAATACGCATTGTAGAGACATGCAGAGAGGAGAAAAGACCATAGATAAGAATAGGTAGGGTGCAGCCACTCAAGGAGTTTTGTCAGAGCAGTTGAGCAGGAGTAAACTTAGAAACAGCCACAGCCGCGCAAAGTGAGTAGGTGATTACGAAGGGACGTTTTAAAACGAGAGATTGTGGGAGCGTTAGCAATACTGGTGGGGAGGGTGTTATACCAGGATGGGGCTCTGTAACAGAAAGCCCTTTGTCCTCGTGAGGTTCTTGCCCTCGGTACTGACAGTGTGGTTTTGCAGGAGGTTCGAGTTAGTAATAGTGAGTTTTCTTGGTGGATAGAGGCAGTCAACCCAGGTGGGGACAGACCAAGGAGAGTTTTTTTAGTTAGGAGGCAGGTTTGGAATCTAAGACGTTCATCTAGGTTGAGTAGATTAGCCTGGGCATATAAATGGCAAGTATGTGTTAGTCTGGGAGCCCCAGTGATTAACCTACAAGCCTTATTTAAAGTGAGGTGGATTTTGTTTAGGGAAGTCTGGTCAGCAGCCCCATAAACTGGCAAACCATAGTCTACTAAGGATAGTATAGAGGACGTGACCGCGAGTCGAAAGGCGTCAGGGGGGAGACAGTTTTTGTGGCGGTAAAGCATACCCAGCCGAATATTGGAGGCTGAGGCTAGGGCAGAAATATGGGCATGGAATGTGAGGGCAGGGTCGAAGGATATCCCAAGGTACTTGTACGAGTAGACTTGCTCCAGTGGGAACTTGGAAGTGGCGAGGACCTGAAGTGGAAAATTACTAGCTTTGTTTTGGCAGTGGGCAAAGAGCATGGTTTTAGTTTTTTTAAGATTTATTACAAGTCTGTGCTCTTTAAACCAGGCTTCAGCAGCATTATAAACGATTGCAAGGAGTCCTGGAGGGTGATAGGGTTAAGGTCGGAGGCAAAGATAACGGCATCGTCTGCATAAAGTAAGAGTTTACCAGCACCTGGCAGGGAATTGAGATATAGGGAAAAGGGCAAGGGCCCAAGAATGGAACCCTGGGGAACACCAGAGCGGATAGGGCAGGAGCTGGAGAGTGTCCCATTGATTTTAACACACTGGGAGCGGGCAGACAGGTAGCTGGAGCACCAGGAGACTGGCCCAGTGGCAAAGCCTGTGTGGCTGAGGGCATCCAGCAGGAGGGGATGGAAAACAGTATCGAAGGCTTTTGATAAGTCAATGAACACTGCGCCAGCTAGAGAGCCAGAGTGCAGAGAGGAGTGAAGAAAGTTAGAAAACTCAAGGAGGGCAGTATTGGTACTGTGACCAGCATGGAAGCCATGCTGTTCCAGGCAGAGTATGCTGTATTTGGTTAGATACTCTGAGATTTGGGTGGACACTATTTATTCTAAGGCTTTTGAGAGAGGTGAGAGGATAGAAATTGGCCGATAATTACCAGATAGGGACCTATCACCACCCTTGTATATGGGGGTGACTGTGGCAGTTTTCCAGGCTGAGGGAAACTGCCCCAAGCAGAGAGATTTGTTGAAGAGGCTGGTGATTGGGGCAATTACCAGATCCAGAACCTGATGAAGGAGACTGGGGTCCAGGGAGTCACTGCCAGTAGTATTGCTCTTTAAGGCCTTGATCAGGTACGGTCTGACTTCATGGGCAGTAACCCGGTATAAGTGGAACCAAGGGCGTGTGAGGATAGGGCCAGGTAGGGAGGGGAAGGCGTCAAAAAAAGTTGCTCGGGAGGACAGGGCTAAGGTCAGTGAAGGATTTATTGAGGTAGTTGGCAATGTGGGCTGGGTCTGTGGAGATAGAGCCATCAATGTTGATTTGGGAGGGTGGGGGAGGACGTGTGCCCACATTCAATTGTTTTATATTGTCCCAGAAGGTTCTGGCATTCCCCCGGGACGAGGTGAGTGAGGCCTTATAGTGATCAGCCTTAGCCTTGCGGATGGCCCAGTTACATTTGTTTCGGGCAGCTGCATAAGCCTGCCTGTCAGCAGGGCAGCCAGTTTCCGTGGCAAGGTGCCAAAGGTTATCCCTGTGCTTAAGAAGTTGGACCAGGGGAGGTGTAACCCAGGGGGCATGCTGAACTTTGGAACGGCATACAGTTAGAGGTGCAAAAATGTCACAGGGTTTGTTAAACGTTTGGGTGAAAAAGGTTAGAGCCGTATCAATATCGGAGGCATACTGAATGGGAGACCAGTCAATTTGGGCTAGGAGTTGCTTAAGGCCTTTCAGTCCACCTGGTCTTAGCCGCCAACGTAGGGTGGACTGTGCAGTGGGTTTGGGTAAGGAGGTTGACCAGCAGAAAAGTATAGGGGAGTGATCACTGAGTCCGTCAGGAAGGACTTGGATATTACAGATTTGGTTAGGACAATTGGTAAGGACCACATCAAGAAGTGTGCTTGAACCCATTCTAGGATTCGCTCTCATTGGTTGGGCAATGAGTTGAGTTAGGTCAGTTGATGCAAAGGAGTCACAGGTAGCTGATGATGACGGGCTAAGCCAGTTAATATTTAGATCACCCACAAGGATTTGATCAGAGGAATGAGGTAGAGAGGTAAGATACTCAATTAGCGGGACCAGAGCCAGCGCCTGATTTTTTTTGGAGGTATATAGGCGGTAGTTAGATAGAGGGGACCCCTAGAAGTATCAGGAGTCAGTTTTAGGGTTAGGGCCTGAGCCCTGAAATCAAGGACAGGGGCTGGGAGGGCTAATCCTATAAGAGAATCTCCACTTTTGTGCACAGGGGTTACTAGGGCTGATTTGCACTTTCAGGGGACTTGTGCTAGCCTTAGTGAAAGGTTAGTAACTTGGTAAGGGGTGCAAGAGTTTCCTCCAGGGTGAGGACAACTAATTTGAGGTCTAGAGTGTCCTCACTGTATCTAGATTTTCTGAGTACTTTGCGTATGTACTTTCTAGCCTCGTGTTTAGAGACCTCTTTGAAATAGAAAAGAGGGGGTGCCTGGTGCTTGACTTCACTGTCCAGGGCACTAGTTGAAGCAGTCTCCTCGAAGAAATCCAGTGGGAGGACACTATTGTGGTCTGTAAAGGTATTGTTAAATATGTTGGCTATGGTCTATGGGTCAAGTGTTGGGGTTCCATGAGCATAGTGGGTGCCATCTTGGGTTCTTTTCCTGTGATATCTTCTATGTTGTTCCATAAGTTTTTGCTGTCCCCCAGGAGTTGGAGAGCACTTCCCTGTAGTATTTTTTTTTTTGCAAGACTGCTGGCCTGGGTGCATTCATTCCTGGATTTTTTATATTCCTGAATATCTGCTTGCTTACCTGTGGCTCTGGCGCGGTGCCAAAGGTGATCCCTGATCTTCATACATCCTATAAGTTCAGGTGTTATCCATGGGTTACAGGCGCACTTGATTTTCCATTTTTTTATGGGTGCATGGCTATCACAAGCAGCATTAAAGCGAAGGCAGGCAGTATAGCGCAGTGGTTTAAGGCTCTGAGCTGCAAATCTGGAGACCTGGGTTTGAATCCCACAGCCCCCACTTGCGTACTATGTGACCCTGAGCAAGTCACTTAACTTTCCTGTGCTCCCAGGTCGCACCCGTAAACAAGCTTTCAGCTTAGTGTGCCACTCCTGGTTAAACAATTGGAAAAAAATATATATATATTGATGAAGTAATGTAGCGCGGCATCAATATCATTAGTGGAGTCAAGTAGGGACCAATGCTGCCTTCTTAGGTGTGATTTGAGCAGCTCAAGGTGTCCATGTATTAGGACTCTGCTAAAAATTACCTTGGGTGGAGGTTTATTGAATTTTATTAGACCAATAACATTATAGGGGAGTGGTCACTTAGGGTGTCAGGGAGCACAGTCACATTTGAAATGCATTCAGAGCGACTGGAAAGTACCCAATCCAATAGGGTACTGGACCCCTTCCTGTAGTTCTGGTTGGGGTGGTAACTAGCTGGGTAAGGTGGACAGCTGAGGCAGCGTCCTTAAAGGAACCTATGTCAGGGGAGAGCCAGTTTACATTGAAATCACCCAGTATTATAGTTTCAGAGTTATGGTGCGTTCTACAAATATATTCCATGATGCCATTAAAGCTGGCTGCGTGCTCTTTCGGTGGTATGTACACAGATAACAGAGTTAAGGTTTTGTTTTGAGACCCTAGTAGCACTTTGATGGCAAGAGCCTATGAAGAGTTACTTATGCTGGACCTCAATAGGGCATGTCCCATAAGAGTATCTTTTAAGTATATAGCACAGCCACCACCTCTTTCTGTTGCCTATCCCGCCTAAATGTGACACCACTGACTACCCTTTTTAACAAATCATGGGAGGATGGGGTGGTACCCGAGGACTGGAGGAGGGCAGATGTGATTCCCCTTCACAAAAGTGGGAGCAAGGCAGAAGCAGGAAACTACAGACCTGTTAGTTTAACCTCAGTGGTAGGGAAAATGATGGAATCACTTCTGAAGGAAAGAATTGTTGAGTATCTAGAGGCCAGAGAGGTACAGGACCCAAGGCAGCATGGATTCACAGCGGGAAGGTCATGCCAGACAAAATCTGATAGATTTCTTTGACTGGGTGACCAAAGTAGTAGATCAGGAGGGCTGTGGACATGGCCTACCTAGAGTTTAGCAAGGCATTTGACACAGTCCCACACAAAAGATTAATATACAAGTTAGCCAGCCGGGAGTGGGTCCCAAGATGACAGCCTGGGTAAAGAATTGGCTGGAGAATAGGACACAGAGGGTAATAGTAAATGGAGTCCACTCTGAAGAAGGGGTTACTAGTGGGGTACCGCGGGGTTCAGTATTAGGACCAGTCCTCTTCAATGTCTTTATAGCGACATTGCAGAGGGACTGGAAGAAAGTATGTCTCTTTGCAGATGACACAAAGATCTGCAACAGAGTTGATGCACAAGGTGGGGTGGAAAGGATGAGAAGGGACTTGGCAAGGTTAGAGGAATGGTCAAATGTATGGCAGCTTAGTTTCAATGCTAAGAAGTGCAAGGTAATCACCTGGAGAACAAAACCCAGGGAAGAGTACACAGTGGGGGTGAGATACTAACAAAATGGAAAGGGACCTGGGGGTAGTCATATCAGATGACCTAAAGGTGGGCATGCAATGTGAGAAGGCAGCAAGGAGGGCTTGGGGGGGATACTGGGATGCACAGGGAGAGGCATCACCAGTAGAAAACAGGAAGTTGTTATCTCTCTGTACAGACAGTTGGTGAGACCCCATCTGGAGTACTGCGTGCAGTTCTGGAGACCCAATCTCCGCAAAGACATAGACAGGATGGAAGCTGTCCAGAGGAAGGCAACTAAAATGATGCAGGGTCTGCACCAGAAGACATATGGAGAGAGACTTAAGGAGCTTAACATGTATTATCTCAAGAAAAGGAGGGAGAGAGGGGACATGATAGAAACTTTCAAGTACCTCAAGGGAATCAACAAAGTCCAAGAGGGTAGCATCTTTAAAAAAGAGGTGTGAGAAAGAACAAGGGCACAATTTGAAGATGAGGGCGGCTCAGAGGTAATTTAAAGTATTTTTCACAGAGAGGGTTGTGGATGCATGGAGCGGCCTTCGGAGGAAGGTTGTGAGTCAAAAACAGTGGTGGAATTCAAGCATGCATGGGACAGTCATAAGGCAATTCTAGGGGGCCGGGGTAGGAAGAAGTAGGCTGCTGGTTAACTAGGATCTGCAGCTTATCCATTAGGTAGGGAAATGGGCAGACTGGGTGGGCCAAGCGGTCCTTATCTGCCGTCAAAATCTGTGTTTCTATGTAAATATAGAGTAGCCAGGTAGAGCGATAGCAGTGTCTGGGATCTTGGGTGACGGTCAGGTTTCTACGACAGAGAGAACATCCAGGTTATTCTAGGTAACCCAGACTTTGAAATTGTCAAGTTTACAAAGAAGGCTACAGATTTTGACAGATGCCAGTGAGCACGTACCAAGCTTTTGTGTGTTACGAGGTTTTGCAGCTCTAAGGGGGCCAGGGTTGGATGTACATAGCCAGACAGTAGAAGAAGCATAAGTATTAGCTTCAGTAGGCGTGCCTTTAGTTTTTTGTAGTAAAGTTTGTGCTTCTGTCGTTGATTGGAGCTAAGGCTGCGTATTTTGCATATTGCAGTGAGACTAGGAAGGATTAGCACGTGAGGAATGTGCGTTTTGATGCTAGATTATAACCATCCTTGAAGTAGCACTGGTTACCATTGTGGGGTAACAGAGCCCTATCTCTATCGGCATCTGTTTGTAAATGTTTATATTTGATTGCCATAGTACCTCTTCCAAGTTATTAAGATTATCAGTATTCCATTTGATTCTTATAGAATTAACTGTGTTAAGTTTGAGGCAGTGTGGCGCAGTGGTTTAAGGCTCTGAGCTGCAAATCTGGAGACCTGGGTTTGAATCCCACAGCCCCCACTTGCATACTGTGTGACCCTGAGCAAGTCACTTAATTTCTGTGTGCTCCCAGGTTGCACCTGTAAACAAGCTTTCAGCATAGTGTGTCTTAATAATTTGAATAATTAAAAAAAAAAAAAGTAATGTATTATAATCATATTTTTCTGATGGAAAAGAATCATAATTTAGTACTCTTTTTAGAGCAAAGTGTGGAGATTTAGGACATTCCAAAGGAAAAGGAAGGTGGGAGGGAGGGGGGGACAGAAACATCGGCGATGGGATGAAATACAAGACCCCAACACAAATTAGGCAGACAAGATAGGCCTGGAGGTCTTCTTCTTCTGGCTACTACTAATGTTCTTACTCTGCCCTTCCCTTTCTCCTTTAGTCCTGCCATCGATTATGACAAAGTCTCATTCCACCAACAGATTATTAAATAGCACAGCTACATTCTTTTGTCCATGATCAGTAGATTTCCTTTCATTCATAAGATAGGGGTTGAGAGTTTATACTTATTCCTCCAGATCTTGATTCAGTCCTGGCTCGATTAGGCGTCTGGCATTAAAATCACCACCTAAAGACTAATAGTTTATTAGTATACATAATGTATTGTCTGTGCATTATTTATTTATTTTTATTTTTTCCCGCCTCTGTGCTTGCTGGTCCTCCACTCCTTCAGGCTCTGACAAGTTCCCCCCTGACCTCTTCTGTCCTTGTCCGGCCCTCCTCTAGTCCCCAGATCGCAGCCGTCCCCCTGGATATCCTAGTGTATCCCTTCACCGGGCGGGTCCCTCTCCTCCAAGGGGGAAGGCACCCAGGGGGGAGGATAGCCCAACACATCCTTCTTGGGCGGGGGTGCTACTGGGAACAGGAGGCACCCGGGGAAGGCGCTGGAGGCCCTTAGGAACAAAGAGCCGTCATCTGGAGGGCCAAAGAGCGATTTTCCTGGCTTTCTGTTGGGGGCAGTGTAGTGACGTCATGGCATATGCCAACCTCCGCTCCTCCCCCATTGGTATTGGGCTGTGCATCCTGTGATACTTCCAGCCTCCGCTAGGAGCCAGCAGGCGCCGGACCAGTCCCCTCCCCTCCCCCAGGAGAAGGAGAGCTGTCCCTGGGACGCTCAATTCTTCTCCCCCCGGCCGGCCCTCCAGTGACCCGGGCTTGTTCCCGAACCCGGGTCACTGGAGTCGCAAGCGGAAATCTAACCGCTGTGCCGGCGGGCTGGTTGCATTATTTATTATATATTACTGAATAGTGATGTCAATTTTGTATATGTGTCATTTTGTTATTTATTGGTTTCCTTTTGTTAAAATACTAATAGCATTTCAGGGTTTTAAATAATTGATTAGCAGTTTTTTTCTTGGGACAATTCTAACTGTACAGAAAGTATTTATATAGGTTTTCTAGAAGTGTTATGTTTGTTAAACACAGTAAGACAAGTTGTATGCATTTTCACAATGTATTAGCAGTTTTATGAGCAAAACACTAATCAATTTCTGGAGTTAAATAAATCCCTGCATTTAATTGGAAAAAAAAAAACTGTCTAGGCCCCTGACCGCTTGTAGCATCGCTGTAATTGGAGGTTCTGCTTTGCCCGAGATGGCCTTTCTCATCTGCCATGACATCTCCCACTCCTGATACCTGCATTTTTTTGTTTCTGTTGATCTCTTGCTGCTGCCTGGGCCTGCCTTCTCTTCACTGTATCTAGAACAAAATCTTCTGGTAGTATGATGAAACAATTAGATGTCAGTAAAGTTTATGAAACAGTTGTTGCAGAAATAATCAAATTAAAGTCTGCCATTTGTGGAGCACTAGTAAGGAATGTCTTCTGGAGTCCATTGCTAGGCCCCCCCCCCTGTTTTCTGCTGCCCCTGCGGACTGTGTATGCCATGTGTACGCAAGGCTTATCTAGCGCCAATGACAGCGACATCTGTCCCTTCCTCAGCCCTCCAGCATGGGTGGCAGTGGTTTCCAACTTTCTTTACTCCCGTCACCAGCTGCTGGGACCCCTCAGGCGTGACCCACTCAAGTGGCCCTACCTCCCAGCCTGAACCCCTCCCAGACTGAGGAATTGGAAACAGAGTCCTCCCCAAACCCCACCCCCCCCCAGAGGGGGAGGACCTGGAGGAGTTGGCTAGGTAGGGACCAGCAGTGCATGTGTGAGTCATTCCCTGGAGTCTGCCGTCGTTCTCCCAGCAGCCGGGGTTTTCCACCTTGTGCAGCGTGTTCCCCTGAGGTGCGAATGTATGATGATGTCAGCACGTGGAGGGAACACTTCCAACCCCTCCTGCAGATGTCCGCCACTGCTTTGCCCTGTTTGGATCCCCACTAGGATGTAGCAACCCCAGTCTCAACCAGGAGCTGCTACACAGCAGGGAACCCCCAGGACCCACCCCAGGAGAGGAGAGCAGTCCTCCAGATGTTCGATTTTCTCCTCTCCCTGCCAACCCCCGGTGACCCGAATCCATTCCCGAACCCAGGTTGCCAGCATGACTTCCAGTGCCTCAACCTTCAGTGCCACCGGGCGGCTTCATGTGGCAGTGTCACGGTGGAGAACAGTGCTCTCCCTCTATGGATAAAGAGAACATCCTCTGAGACACTCAGTCCTGTCCGTCCCCTAACAACTCAAACTTGCATCTGAACCCAGGTCCCTGGCATTGTGAGCAATAGCCATACCGCTGCACTGACAGGCCGACCCCATAAAATGTTTTTGTTTTTTTGTAGAACTAGTAACACAGTGGGGCTTGGGGTGGACAGTGTCCCTTTAAAGTGGCACCTGTCTAATCTAATACTGATCAAATTCCTTTCACGGGCAGTATCTGAATGCCTTATGTAATCTGCACACCTTATGTTCATAACATAATGATAAAAGCAAATCTTTCCCCAGCTACAGTGCACAGCTAGGGTTTAAGGACATGCAATGCAGGGATATAAGGCAGCAAGCGCTGCATCTAGTTTGTAAGCCGTTTCCTGTTGATATTCTGCTTCCCACGCAGTCCTTATCAGTATAAATTGCATGACAACCATATAAATCAGCATTGGGGGATTTCTGTATTCATATGGGGAATGTAAATATGCCTGTAGACTTCAGCCTCAGTATAATACAATATTATAATAATATAGGAATCCAGGATAACCTCTCCCGTGTCAGTTAAAAAATACTGTTCTCTTGCCTCGATGGGGAGAGGGCAAAGTATTATGTATTCTGAAACAGAAATATTTAGAGATGGAGGTAGACCAAAGGCCCATGCAGTCTTTCCTTGTTCTCCTCATAGTCTTGACCTCTAATATTATTCTCTACCAAGAACATATCAAGCCAGGCTCTGAGACTCGTGGTGACAGAAGTGACTTAGGGTCCGTCTTGTCTTCCTCTCCTGCCCGCATGACTTTGACTAGACCTAGTTTGAATTTGGACACCTATCCAAGCTTAACAGTCAGAATGTTACCCCACCTCAGGCTTTGTAACCCTCAATGCCATCTCCCTCAGAATCCACCTAGTCATGAACTGAAAGCCAGAACAGAGGACTCTGTATGCTACTTGACTTCACAACCCCTTTTTTCAAGCCATTCCACAGACTGACCAGTCATTCTCTGTGTCTGTTTTTTTTTTCCCTTGCAAAAGTGCTACCTCCTTGTCAAAACTGTTGCCTCCTTAAATTCATTCTGGATGATCCCTGAGGGAATACCAGAATTATTCTGCGTGAAACACCAAATTTAAAACTAAATTTCTAACCCTGAAAAAAGAAGTCATTTTTTTTTATTGACAGCTGTTTATAATGTTCCTGAAGTCAATTTTTTTATTGGCAGCTGTTTATAGTGTTCCTGTTCTCTGAAATGATATCCATACTCCTGAATTATCCATATTTAACTGTACCTGAATAAAAAGTTCTATGAAAAGCTGTATTTTGCATTGTCTGGTTTTTATGGGCAGCATTCTGTTACAGTTCTCTTCATGGAAGCAGTAATTTGGAGTTTCGACTGTCACGGTTTGTGTATAGAACTCTGAGCATGGTTACGATAGGGCAATAGCTCATGCTTATTCTGTAGACAAACAATAACGTTTTAAAAACTGCAAATTGTTGGTTCCATAATGGGAACTGTGCAGAATGTTGCCTATCAAAGAAAACAATTTAAAACACACTTTTTCACATCAGTGTTTATTCTGGTACAGTTAAAAATGGATCGCTTAGAGTTCTGTAAAAAGGAACATTACTAACTGCTGCCTGTCAGCACAAATTTCCTGTCCCCTTCAAGGAAGGATGCTGGGAATTACAGACTAGTTAGCCTGACCTCAGTTCCATGAAAAATGTATGAAACCATTAAAAATGGAAAAGATAGCACTGCGTCTGGATAAGCAGGGTTTGACAGGTCATAGCCAGCACCAGTTTGTCAAGAGAAAAATCCTATCAGGCAAACCTGTTGGCCTTTTTTTAAGGGTGTAACACAGCAGCCTTGACAAAGGCGAGGCAGTGAATGTCATCTGGATTTTTGTAAGGCATTTGATACAGTTCCACAGACGAGCTCAGGGTCAGCAAACATAGAATGAGAAATTTGGAGAGGGGATATTCAAATAGACCTAGGCTTAGCTTGGGGACAGATACCAAATGGTGCTTGTAAACGTACAATACTCCGTGGAAAAGGATGGCGGGTGGAGTCCCTCGGAAATCAGTGTTACAATATGCCCTCTCTTCTTCATTGTATTTATTAGTGACTTGGGGAGGGGGACCAGCTGCAGGTTAGTTATGTTACAGGTTACAGAAGCTGACCAGTGACCCAGCGGAAGTGTGTTGCACTAACCTGCAGCAACCAGGGGTCAGGAGTGAGCCCAAGTTGCCAGTGCTTGGGTACCATGACCAAGGAAGCAACAAATCCCAGCCCAGGAGGGTGGGACTGAGGTATGCTGCCATAGCAACCTCCGCCGTTGGCCAGGGGGCTTGCTCTCCCCATTGATGCGTGCATGCAAGGCCTTTAGAAATTGCACAGCATCAGTGGAGGGGTAGGGGGTGGAGGAGGGTAGCCGAAGGCTAAAAGAAAGAAAAATAAAATGCTGGAGGAAAAATATCATCAGGCCCCTGAATGAAGGCAACGGTACTCTCTGGCTCTGCACCCCTGCCCGGATCACTAGGTTTATTGGTAAAAGTGGGGCGGTCATGGCTAAGAGGTGGTCATTTGGTCCTGGTAGGGTAGTGTCTGGCGGTTCCATGTCAGCTGCGTGCAGAACTTTTAAGCACGATCATTTACCGCATTTACTTTACAGCACGATCATTTTCCTCGTCTGCATTTTTCAGCGCAAGTGTGTTCAGCGCAGATCATGTCCATAATTGTCGCGCAACAGTCCATCACATTATTGATGCCCTCTGGAGCTGTGTGTCAAAACTTAAAATAAGCACTAAACAAAGAACTGAAACAAATAATAAAACCATGCAGCAGAAAAAGGCAGTGTCTGTTCGTTGCAGTTGTCTAACAGCAAATAAAATAAATATATAAGTCCATAGGTTTCTTTACGAAAGTCAAAAGGGTTTTTAATGGTCTTCCACAACTTGGTGGTGGGCACGGGCTGTCTGTAGCCTGAGGAGAAAGTGTGCTACCCCAAAATGGACATGAAGCAGCTTTCATTAGAAGGGTTGATGAGGTTCCTCCAGCACTTCTTAGTATGCCCTGCATATAGAGCGGTGAAGTGGATACTGAGCAGGGTTTAAACGGCTCTGCGCTCCCGCTTCCTTCGATTGGGTGCGGACTGGCAGGCAGAAGAAATGAATAAAGAAGAAACCTGTGACATGAAGGTATACTAACAAAAAAAGAATAAACTTCTTTATCTTTCTAACAGGTTTATCCAGTATTATTGCCCATAGTTTTTTAACTCTACAAGATTTCATCAGCTATAGTAGTTCTTTTATAGAATTTGAAGCTGTTTGAACTGATTGTAATTTAAATTATTCAGTTATGTATTTTACAAATATATTTCATTTTGGTTTGGGGCTTTATAGCCCATTACCTTATATAAGCAATGATCCATTAGGGCCAAATTCAGACTTTTTCAGTCACTCGAGTTCAGGAGGGAAGGGATCGTAGTTCGGGCCAAAGCAACGGTCAGCTGATCCCTTCCACTTCCTGGTTCTCCAGCCCCGCCGCGCACTCAGACATTTTATTACATGTAACCAGGAAGAACGTGGGGTGCACCCCATTGAAGTCTGCAAAGGTAGTTTTCAAAACAATTCTATTAGTGTTATGGAATCCTTTGATCTAAATAAAAGCCACCGCTCAACTAATAGGGGCTCTATAAATTGGGCGGTGGCTTCATTTAAATCAAAGGATCCCATCACACTAATAAAATAGTTTTGAAAACTACCCCCATAGACTAAGATGAGGCATACCCCTGCGCTCTCCCTGGCTAGACGTTATAAAAGGTCTGAGTGTGGGGGTTGGGCTGGAGAACCAGGAAGTAGAAGGGATTGGCTAGCCATCAGTTCAGCCCGAATTACGATCCCTTCCCTTCCAGACTGGGGTAACTGAAAAATTCTGAATTTGGCCCTGACTGACTAAGGCTGCTTATAAGGCAGTAGGCCATGAAGCCCAATTCAAGATCTCTGAAATTTCCTTTAACAGTAAAAAGGTGAAATTATTGCAACTGTTCTACCCCATGTAACCAACCCCTTTGCCTTTATCACAGCACATTCTTTTTATTTCATAAGTAAGTATAATAAAATAGTTTATTTAGGTCATAACCCTTGTGTCTTATCTCTGTTAATTTCTGGAGTTGGTGGGATCTTCTTCAAGGATATCTCTTTCATCAGGCCACACTTTTGGAACTTACATCTGCTAGGCACTGGGACCACATGGAAACTTTTGCAAGCAGTCAGCCAGGGGCCACCCATGATGATGTCAGGTGTCAGCGTATAGATAAATGTGGGCGGCCTCTCCTCTCCATATTTCTTTTCCTGCCATCAGTCAAACTTGTCGTACGGCTGTAGGAAACATCGTTGTTACAGCTGCTGTTTTATTTCTTTTACATACTAATCACTTTTATAGTGATTCTTGATTACCTGCATGTCAAAGGAACCATCCAGACTTTTCCGGTACTGCAAGTGTGGAGAAAAGATCTGTACTGGAGACTCCCATGAAGTTTGTGTCTGCTGATTAGACCTAGGCCATAACGTGAAAGCCTGCAAAATCTGGGGGTTTAATTCTGTAACCTGGTGACGCAGAAAGGGGACTTTGGAGAACTTTTTACTCCGAAAAACCATAGCAAGAATGGAAAATCAGGTCCAAGAGAATTCCGCATTGCTGGCTCCATCGACCAAATTGCAGTCGTCCATATCTCAGGAGGAAACTTCAGGGAGTCACAAACACAAGCACCGGGACAAGGAGAAGACATCCCTGGTGCGCTTCAGGTCGCTCCTGCATTCCACAGGTGTGGCCTCTGTTTCAACATCAACACCGACTGCCCCCAACATAATACCAAGATCAGGGCTTGTTGTGGGCACTACTGGGTCTACAACAGCCAGTACATCGCCATCTGAGATGGGGACCTAGCCCTCTCGTTGATTCCTCCAGTCACGCCTGCTAACCAGAGCATCACCAATGCTCGGGCAGTCTTTATCACCTTCTTGGACATAAGGCATCTACTGCCGGGTCTCCCTGTTCCTGGGAGCCCATTGATGTGGTCTTCTGTATCTAACCCCTCAATGACACAAGGTACTCCCTTGCCACAGAATCCTCTTATGCTGATGTCGCAGGCATGGTTTCTCATTCCTGTCAACCCAGTTGACAACGAATATGAGTATAACCCTGATCTGATGATGCAGGAGGAGGAGGACGACAACTATGCTGAGAGCCAGTATGAATATGGCAGGAGCTCTACAGTCGCTACTTGCAGTGAGGACCCTGTGTTGAACATACCAAGATCACCTTCAGAGGATTCCTCATCTTTCACCATGATGCAGCAAATGCAAGCTGAAGTGGGCTTTGCTTTAGAAGACCAGGATACTACTAAAAAGAACATGTAGATCTCCTGGAGCTGCCAGAGTCTCCATCTTTTGTTGTGCCTTCTCTGCTCCCAGCTTTAGAGGATACCTATGCAGCTTGGTACAGACCAAACAATATACCAGCTGTTCCCAGAAAAGTAGATAAAATGTACTCTGCCCCTTCTGGAAATCCTTTTTATGCCACACAGCCTGAGACTGACTCAGTGGTGATCGCTGCTGCCTGTGACAGGCCCAGAGTACCTAAACACATCATCTCCCTTCCTCCTGACAAAGAATCTAGAAAGCTGGATGTCCTAGGCAAGTGTACATATGCCTCTGCATCATTGGGCCTTCATATATCCAACTACCAGGCCCACATGGTGAAGTATCAGAACATTCTCTGGAGGAAGGCTAAGGCTGCTGCACAGGCCTTGCCTGAGGGCTCCCCAAAACAGGACTTACTGAAAACCCTGACTGCTGGTGCTCCTGTGGGCAAGCATTTGCTCTGCACAGTCTGATGTTTCGGATGCTTCTGCCAGGGCTGCAACCTCTGGCATCTTTCTCAGGTAATATTCCTGGCTCAGAGTAGCAGGTTTTGCCACAGATGTGCAACAAACAATTCTTAATGGCCCATTCAGAGGGCAAAAGTTGTTTTGCCATGAAGTATAAGATGTTCTAAACGATCTCCAAGCCTCGGACAGGACTTTGAAATCAGTGCACTCCCTCTACCATACCCAACCCAAGGGTAGGAATGGGTTCCTTTTGCCCAGCTGGTGTTGAGTAACAGTGCCCAGCCCCCAGACAGCAGGGCCTGGGTAAAGGAGCAGGGGCATTGCCACTCCCCAGCACTACTTCAGGTGCCCATTTAACAGTACCCAAAGGTGGTGGAACCAATAGAGCTGTTCCCACTAGCTACATCAGACTCCTTATCCACCTCCCAACCACCTTTATTTCCAGGGGTGGTTGTTGGGGGTCACCTAACCCTCCACTTAGACCAGTGGAGGGAGGTGACTTCAGATACATGGGTTCTGGAAATCACAGAAAAGGGTCATGCTCTGGGACTTCTGGACAACCCTCCAGATCACCCCCCCCAGTTGTGTCAACATACCCTCCAGGGCACCTTCCCCTGTTGCGGGAGGAAGTCACGACTCTGCTGCAAAATGGGCCATATACAGAGGAACCCAGGTTTTTACACCCAGTACTTTCTTGTCCCAAAGTTGACAGGAGACCTGAGGGATCTTAGCATCTTCATAGAATACAAGAAGTTCAGATCGGTCACATTGCAGTCTCTCCTACCATTACCGCAAACAGGATTGGATATGCTTTTGGATATGAAGGACGTGTACCTTCATATCAAGATCCAGATATTTCATGGAAAATCCTGAGTGCCTGTTTCAAGGGGACATTATGAATTCAGAGTATTGCCCTTTGGCTTGTCTTCTGTGCCATGGGTCTTTACCAAATGCTTGGCAATGGTGGCAGCAGCCCTTTGCAGGGAAGACCTGTATGTTTTCCCTTACCTGGACAAATGGCCATTAAAATCCCACTCCTGGGCCAAACATTGAAGACCCTAACTCGAACCAGACATAGAGCATGTGGACCCAAGTGGAGCGCACTTTACACATCAGTGTTTTGGAAATGAGGGCAGTTCTATACGGACTCCAGGCCTTCCAGAACTATTTGTCCTCCTCTATTAATACAAACAATGTCAGTGTGATGCATTACATCAGCAAATGGGGTGAGGGGGGGACATCCCTATCCACCATGCAGGGAAGCAATGAGAGTTTGGTACTGGCCTCTGGAACATGATTTAGAACTATCAGGAATACATGGTCCAGGTATCCAAAATGTCTTGGCCAACAAGCTAAGTAGGTCACAGTCCAGGATGCATGAGTGGGAACTGCTGACCTCGGTGGTCGACTACCTGTTCGAAAAATGGGTCATCCAGAATTGGACCTTTTTGCGTCCCCACACAGTGCAAAACTGCCACATTTCTACTTGCTTGCTCCGGGGCTTGGGGTTTTCTGGTGGGATGTGTTGTTCTTCTCCTGGAAAGGAGGTTTCTGTAAGTCTTCCCTTCCTTTCCACTCATCCAGAGAGTACTACTCAAGCTGAAAACATAGGGGAAACTCTAAATACTCATTGCTCCCATATAACTATTGGCACTTCTGTTTCCCCCTACTGCAACAGCTGGCAGTGGAACCTACACTCCCTCTGCTCCTGTGCAAGGATCTGTTGTCACAGGAACAGGAAACCCTGGTCCATCCAGACCTGAAGTCTCTCCATCTGCACGCATGGCTCCTGCAGACATTGTCATAGTTGCTTTGAGGTTTCACAGAAAGTGGCAGATGTTCTGGTGGCTGCTAGAAAACCATCCACCAGACATACTTACTCCATGAAGTGAAAGTGGTTTACTTATCAGATTCTAGTGTACCTGCTGTCCTTATCGTATTCAGGCCTGCAGTATTCCTCAATCAACGTGCACCTGGCTGCCATATCAGCTTACAACACAAGAAGCTCCGGCAGCTCAGTCCTCCATCCACAGCATCACTGGTTTGGAAAAGAATGCAGGTCGATGCCAGAAATCCAGTAAATGGTAGTTATTTAATAAATCCAAAATACTAACGATGCAAACAGAAATAAAGACACCCTCCCTCAGTAGAACAAGGCCAAACGTTTTCTCACAAACCTTGTGCTTTCTCAGGGCTTTAGCTTCCTATAAAGCTTCCTGGGTCGTAAGTACATTTCCTCTTCACTCTGGCACTAGTGTGTTTGTGTATTGTAGCCGCTGTCTTGCGATATTGCCATATCAGCTTTCCATGGACCTATACATGGTCATACAGTTGCTCAGCTGGAGGTAGCCCATCCGTCGTTTTGAGAGGCATTCTACACATAAAGCCTTCTTTTTGAAATCCAGTCCCAGTTTGGGACCTGAATTTTATTTAGGGAAAGCTCAGCTTGGCTTCTTTTGAGCCAGCCGCGACTTGTGGCTTGCACTTTATGTCTTGGAAAGCGTTATTTTTAGTTGCAGTCACTTCTGCTCAAAGGATTTCAGAGCTGCAGGCTCTAATGTGTGATCCTCCTTATCTGATTTTTCAGACAGGGTGTCTTTGCATACTAATCTTTAGTTCCTCTCAAAGATGGTGTCGGAGTTTAATTTAAATCAAACTTCCACCTGCCAGTGTATTATCCAGAGCATGCCAATACAGGGGAAGCATTGCTCCATACCTTAGATGTGCATAGACTACTCCAGTATTATACACAGTGTACAAAGGACTGCAGGAAGTCCTTGCAACTTTTTGTTTCATTCACCCCTGGGAAAGAGGGCGCCCCAGATTCTAAACAGTTATTGTCCAGATGGCTAGCAAACTGTATTACACTTGTTAGATAAAGTATGATAAGGAACTTCCTGGTGTGGTTCGTGGTCATCCCACTAGAGGCATGGCCACCTCTATTGCTTGTTTCCGAAATGTATCTGCTGCAGAAATCTGCATAGCTGCTATCTGGGGTACTGTCCCCACCTTCACTAAACACTACAGTCTGGACATTGTCTCTGGTGGATGAGCTAGGTTTGGCCCAGCTGTACTACAAGGCCTTCTTTCATAAGCCTGAAGGCTCCAGCCACTCAGACTGGTTGGCACTCGTTCTAAAGGTGTGGCCTGATGAAAGAGATATCCTTAAAGAAGATCTACTGTTATCTGTTACGGTAAGTATGTAACACTTCTTTTTCTCCAGTTGTATTTACCTGGTAGGCAAGGAAAGGTTGCCAGATGGTGTTATGGTTTTCTAAAGTGACATTAATGTTGGCTGTAACCTTTTCCATCATCCCTATATTTTTCACTCTTTGTTCCCATGCCAACTGTATGGAGCTTTCTGGCTGCAGCCAGCTTGATGCAACGTATTTTAGTGCATCTGTTGTCAGCATTTGAAGCAGTTTCCTTTTTGGTAATCTAAAGGTCATTGGCTGTGGAAAGCCCAGCACTCAGTTTGTCATATTTAGCTTATATTTTATTTGTTATAGTATTTGGTTTTCCCAAAATTAGAAACTTTGTTTTATTTTTAAATAGTTGTGTTATACAGTGGGATATTTGCCTTTTTTTTTTTAAACAAACCCACCCTGCACCCACCTCCTTAATACCATCCACCCCGTGCACAAAAATATAGTTCACCATTCGTATTTTATAAGTAAATTACTTTTAAAAACTTCCCATACCTGCTGAGGATGTTTACTGAAATAGCACGTTTCCATTTCATGTAGCACAATGCTCTTTGAAACAGACTCAGGAAATCAATAAGGAGTTTCAGCCTGCTCGGGACTGTGTTTTTGTGTAAGTTTCTCATTTGGTAAGTCAGAGAGGCATGATGCTATAGTTAGAAAAGTTGTTGCTGTATAATAGCGATATCACTTTTGTAGTACAGCTTTTCATGACCACCGAACAATCCTATAATAAGAAAATGCATTGTGTGTCTTGTTTTTCAAAACCTGTAAGTAAAATAATCATCATTCTTAGATATAAGGGCTTGTACCTTATGATTATCACTGACAGTTTAACCTTTGTAACTGTATGATGAATCCAGATTGTTAGGTATGTGAAGTACAGACTGCACTGATTATGTGTGATGCTTCTTTTAATAAAAACTAAAAAAGAAAAGAAAATGCATTACATGGCAATCTACACACACACACACACTCTGGCCTTTAGCCATGTACTGTAATGTAGTATGTCTGGGAGCAACAGGCAGATCCAGAGACCCTTGGGTTCCCAGAGATTTCTGCCACAGACAGTATTTTCCTGTCCATCATATCTCACTGTCCGAGAGCTGCATTAGCATATGAGAACATGATGTATAAGCACCCTTTTGATTCCGCAGTATGCCTGTCTACTTAATTAGATTTCAACAAAAACAAGTTGCAGCAAGGCATGAAATACCACATTTACCTTTGATTAGCTTTGCAAACTGAGTTGTAATGCCGGGTTTTTCCCTTTAAATTGCTTTCAGTTTGCGTGTTTCCAGAGAATTTTGTTTCAGGATAGCTGTACTTTGGGCATAAAGATCCATGGTATAAATGGGTGCTTGTGACATACTGTTCTCATATGCTAATACAGCTGTTGTGGACAATGAGATTTCAACAACCATACAGTTGAGACCCCCAGAATAGTTACAGGGGACTAGCATGAACAGTGAAAAGAAATAAAGCAAACATGTATATCCACAACAGCTATACAAAGAGTTTTCTGCTGACAAGGAAACAAATAAGGTTTATGATATATAAGGATGTTGTTTTCCTTTAATAATAGTAATAATAATAATAATCTTTATTTTTATGGCTCCTTTCAAAAACCAAAGCGTCTAACAAAGTTTTAAAACACATCAAACATATCAGTATCTTAAAAATATGTAAAACAACTGATACAGTTAGGAAGGAGAAATTAACTACCAAATGCTTGACACCACAGGTATGTTTTCAGGGCCTGTTTAACTCCCTCCACTGTCGCACACTCCCATAACTGATCGGAGGGAGAATTCCAGAGGGTAGGGGCTGCATGCATAAATGCCCAGGCCCCAGAAGATTTCAAGCACACCCTCAGGATCTTTAGCAACCTCTCATCAGCTGAGCGGAGCGATCGCCCAGGACAGTAAGTGACCAGGAGCTCTTTCAAATAGTCCGGGCCCTGTCATTGTAGGGCTTTGTAAGTCAGAAGATTGACTTTAAAGGTGATCCGCCACTGTACTGGCAGCCAGTGCAGTCCACGTAGCACTGTCCAAATATGACTGGACCGAGAAGTTCCAGTCAAAAGCCAGGTCACTGCTTTCTGTACCAGCAGCAGGCAGCAGATTTCCACCCCAGGTAGCCCTATGTAAGGGAATTGCAATAATCCAGACATGAGGACACAAAGGCATAGGAAGAACGCTGGATGGAACAAGGTGCTTAATTCTGGAGATATTCCTTAGATGATAGAAAGAGGACTAGATGACGGCAGACACCTGAGCAAAACAATATAGTTTGAAATTGATAAGCAAAGTAATGCAATCTAAGAGAAGTAAGGGAAGGTAAACAGCAGCAGTGCTGTGAACCAGCACTATAGTGAGTTAATACCAAATTTATTTACTTAGTTTTTGTTAACTGGGTGAGTACACTAGCCAAACAATGCCTGTTTTCAGGCACAACCTGGGAGAGTACAAAAAGAGTGGTAAGACAAGTACATTACATCAGTGCAGGAACATCACATACAGTACAGTAGATACAGGTATTGCCGAACAGTAAAAGTAACTACAAAACGGTAAACACAGCATACAGTCAGATAGGACATTGTGCACGCACACTGGAGTAAACAGCAGCAACAAGGTGATAGATATAATGGGAAACCTAACATAGTGCAACAATAAATATAGGTATGGCAGCAGAGAATAGAAAGTGATGCAGATTGCAATTATAGCTAAAATAGGAAAAAAGAGGGAGAAAAACATAATTAGGATGGAGCTATCCAACAGGGTGTTATTGGTGAAGATCGGAGGGTTATAAATGAAAAATGCCCTTGAAGGCAGATAAGATAGGTTTCACAAGTGGAGAAAAAAAGGGGGAGGGTTGAACAACAGGGGGAGGGTAAAGCAACTTTAAAAACAGGTAATACCAAACTAAACACCAGTGGTACTATAATGCAACTTTGAAAAAAAGGTAGTACCAAATTAAACACCAGTGGTACTGTAATGCAACTTTGAAAACAAGTAATACAAATTAAGCAGCAGTGATGCTATGAGGCAGCTCAGCAAGTAGAGCATCCACATTATTGAACGCAGAGGTGCTGTGTCAGTTCTAATGATAGATAATACTAATTATTAAAAGCTATAGACAGGTATTACAGATTGATGAAAGCTATGGTGTTGTGGGACAGCGCTGTAAGTAGGTAATATGGGGAGCAGGCTTACCACTGGGCACAAGACATGACAGTCCCCCATGGCAAACACTGACACTCATGCTGCAGACTGTTATTCTAGAGGCCATGTGAACTAAGAGTCCATATATAAATACAGCCTTGAGTCTCAGCATGAAATGCTTGGAGAATGTAGGCTGGTTGCACGACCCTCCAGGGCACCAAATAGTGTGACGTTTGATGGTTGCCAGGTTCGGGGGGTGGCCTCCTCTTCAATGGCTTCACCCCACAGGATCCCACTGGAGGAAGTCCAGGATGGAGAATGCAGTCCAGCAAAATCACCGTACTATAAAAATCTGAACAGGGGTGCTGCCCTGAGAAGAGCAGCAGACCAGTACCAGGCAGTCCCAAGATGTCTCAGTTGGTGGATAACTGGGTTTATGAGGGTATTCTGCTACTCCAGTTCAGTCAAGAGAAAAGAAAGTGCCAGCCCAGTGGCGCTGAGGGTTGAGGCGCTGGAAGCCACACCAGCGACCCGGGTTCAGTGATAGATTCGGGTCGCCGGGGGTCGGCAGGGGATGGAGAGGATTGAGCATCCAGAGGACTGCTCTTCTCTCCCCAGGGTGGGTAGCAGGCCTGCATCACTCTCTATAAACCCCTGGTGGAGATCGGAGGTCCTGCAAGAACAGTGCCATTACTTGGGGTGGAGCTACAGCGGACATCGGCACGGTGGTGCACAGACATCATTGCACATTCACGCTCCAGGGGCAACACACAAAGCAAAAACACTAGTGGAGGTGACAGAGGCTCCAGGAACCCAGCCCACATCCAGAGGTTGGACCATCCTTCCACTGGGCTGTCCCAAGCCCCTCGAACTAGCCCCAGGACCGACCCTGTAATATCCAGAGAGGTTGCCAGGTAGGTGGGGTGGGCCCTCCCCTGAGGGCTGGAAGGTCCTTGGGTTCGGGGAGAGGGAGCTCAGCTGTCGTGCTCCCCAGAGGGAAGGTGGTCTCAGGCAGGGAGTAGAGGCAGGGTTGAGCGAGCACTCCCGAGAGATGCCTCACTCCTCGGTGCATAAATAGAAGATTAAAAAAAAAAAAAGAGAAGAGGAAGTACTTTTCCCCGCACTACAGCCAAAAATAATCCCAAGTAAAAACCCCAAGTGCAGTCTGGTGAGGCAGGTGAACCAGTGCTGTCAACAGAGGTACCAAGACAAATTATCCAGGAGTACCAGACAGAATTTAGAATTATATTACATACAGTTCTGTCTTCCAAAAGTTCCAAAAGGAAATTAGTTTGTAAAAAAATATCCAAGGAAATGGAGTCCTGTGATAACCAGGAGGAGTAGCAGAAAGATTACTAAACAACTGGAAGCCCTTCTGAGCATCGAGGAAGTGCTAGTTATGTCATCGTTATTGTACCTACGTCACCTGACTGGATATATTTTGTTTGTAATTGTGCTTCTCCCATTTCCCTTTCTCCTGGGTCACACCTGGAAACGAGCCTTGGCTCATTGTGCCTCTCCCAGTTACCAAGTTTTAAATTAATAAATTAAAAAAATAATTGCTGCCCTGGGACAGGAGAATCCTCATCCTTTGTCCAGAGTTCTTTGAAGTGCCAGCAGCAGACATTTATTTATTTAATTTATTTATGACTTTGATAACCAGGTGAGTAAACTGATCCCAGGGACCATTTTCAGGAACGAAAGCAACAAAAGCAAAAATACATAGAACATGGAAGACCAGTTAACACAATTGATGACAAGTGATAAAAGAAAATACAATACACCGTGACAATATTAGGTACAGAAACTTAAAACAGGTAATATACACAATAACACTGAACAGCTTGTCTGGTAACCATGTTACGCCTGGGTTATGCCCCCTATTGTCCCACATACACCTCACACTGTATTCCTGGTCTGTTGTACTGTAATACTGCTATTTTGCACTAACATCGTAGATTTGGGCACCCATCATATAAGCATGAGTGCCAAGAATGTGCTTTGCTGCTAATATATGATAATATTTATCGTGCATGATTCATTATACCTCACTATAATGCATTTATCTAGATTACTGTATACTTATAGTCTCATATATTATACATAGTGTGTGTTTTACACTCGGGCAGATATGCCACATGTAACAGAACCCTGTCAGCACTTCTCTTTGTCTCTAAGCAAGCTGACAGAGAGAGAGAGAGCCTTTGTTATGTCTTTGTCTTATACTGCACATAAGCAAGAAATGCCACATGTAATTTGAACCCGTCAGCATTTCTTCTGTCTAAGCTATAATACTAATGGAAGCATATTCTAACCCCAGGAATCACTCATTATGATTAAACTTAATGCAGTCAGCCTCCTGTGTTGAACTGCCCGGAGAGATGGAATTTTATGTAAATTATGGAACTGTCAATTGGCTCATGCCACTTTCAAACTGCTGCCCTAGCAACTGCTGCACTCTGAGTGCTTCAGATTCTTTATTCTGCCTGCCTAGTAAGGACGTCCCGGAGAGCTCTCCTTGAACTGTCTCTGACTAAAGTTTATCTGTAGATAAGTACTCATTTTCAGTTTATTTTTAAATTGCTGCCTTAGAAACATTGTTTAGTATACTAAATTAGTGTTTTAGTAGTTTTTTATTTATATTCGCAGTTCCCTCACGGTTCCTTGGAACTGAGGGTTTCGTGTCTATTTTAAAGATTTCTTATCTCAAATTATTATTATTTAGAGTGATTTAGCGATCGGTTCCCTGAAATGCTTTAGTTTTGTCCAAATTTAGTACTTTTCTCGGTTCCTTTTTCTTCAGGAACCGAATAGCGCTCGGTTCCAGGAACTACTAGCGGTAGTTATTTTAAGGTAATCTCCAGTTCCGAGTTACTTTAAATAACAGTGTTTTGATGTAATCTTTTTTGCCTAGCTTAAATGTCAGAGGTCCATTTGGATAAACTTAAAAAATGCACATGACCCACAGGTTTTAAATGTTGTGACTCTTGTGGGCAACTTACAGCAAAAGCAGACAGACATTCTCTCTGTATTTCTTGTTTGTGTATAAGTCACATATTTGCCAGTTGTGATATTTGTAAGACCCTTTGCCCAAAAACTATAAAGAAAAGGTCTAAAATTTTGGAAGAGATGGCTTCTGCTTCTGGGGATAATTCTGCTTCTTCCTCCTCCTCCCACAAAAAGGATGGTGGTAAAGCCAAGGATCCTGACTGGAGTTCAGATAAATCTGAACAAGGTAAAACAAAAAGGGCTGTGGATACAGGCACTGAGCCTGTTCCATTAAAGAAAAAGTATAAAGAAAACATGTCGCTGCGCCTCCAGCCGAGAAGGCTAAGGAGCTCCCAGCAGACAAGCGTATTATGCCCTCTGCTGAGGACATTGCTAAGGCATTGCAAGTATTGCAAGCCCTACTGGGTGCAATCCCGGTTCCTACACCGACTGCCCTGGTTCCTCCTACAGCCCCAGCAAGGCAAGAAGTGCTGGAAGTGTTTGGGGAGGAGGAGGAGGATGACTTTGAAGGGGAACCTATAGATCCGGAGGTTTCTCCTGATCAGGAGTTTGGATCTCCTCCCAGGGGTCCTGAGGAATACTCCTCCCACTATGCTTTTGTTAAGAACATGGTAGAAACCCCTGAACCTTCCTCTTCAGGAAACAGTGGAGGATATGGAAGAGGCAGGCTTTCTAGAAATGATGGGGTTAACCCTCATGAAACGTTTACTTCTGCCCATGCATAAATCTTTAAAGAAGGCTACAGTGCAGATTTTTAAAACTCCAACTTCTGTTCCTGGGGTGGATAAGAAAGCTGACAAGAAATACCAGCTGGATAGAACTACAGCTGATTTTCTATGTACACATCCTGATCCTGAGGGAGTAGTCCAAGCTGCTGCCTGTGTGTGACAAGGCCAGGATCCCATTGATTACCCATCCACCAGACAAACATTCCAGAAAAATGGATGCTGTGGGAAAGAAAGGGTACATGGCTGCCTCTTTATTAGTTTGGCAGGCCAGTTACGTGGCATATTCAGTGCAGTACCAAAAAGCTCTGTGGAACACTGTTCTAGCTTTGGCTGATAGGGTCCCAGATGAAGTGGCTGTAGACTTACAAGATACAATAAGGGCTGCACTTGATGCTACCAGGTACCAATTTCATATGGCAGTGGATGCCAATGATACTGCATCCAGGTTAATGGCTTTGTCAGTTTCACTCAGAAGGTTTGCATGGCTTAGAGCCACCAACCTAACCTTAGACACCCAGGCCAAAGCAATGGATTTCCCCCTGGAGAACAACTCGTTTGGGGATAAAACTGAGGCATACATGAAAAAGGTGGAGGAAAATAAATTCACCTATCGGAGCAATTCCAAGGATAGGCCCTTCACCTCTTATAGATCACAGAGTAGGGGAGGTAGGGTCAGGGGTTTTTACCCCAGACCTTTCTTTCAGGCACAAGCCTCCCAGCTTCAGCTGCAGGCTAGAGGTTATTTTAGAGGAAGGGGCAGGAGAGCCATAAGAGCAGCTCCTGCACCACAGGTTCAGGCACAGCCTGCACAGTATACCTGACAGGCTAGAGCAGGTCGCATCCCCTATTGCAGATCCACCAGTAGGTGGCAGACTGGCTCATTACCTTCACACTTGGCAGTCCATCACCACAGACAAGTGGGTACTGGAGGTAGTGAGCCAGGGCTTGGCACTCAGTTTTGAATTATTCCCAAAGCTGAGAACAAGAACCTTTGCTCCGGCAACAGCTGCACACAGGATTTTGTTGGAAGCAGAGGCAAAACATCTGCTAGCAATCAAAGCAGTAGAAGTAGTGCCTCTAATAAGCAGGGGAACAGGTTTTTATTCCAGATACTTCCTCATAAGGAAGAAAAACGGGGATTGGCGGCCTATTTTGGATCTAAGACTTCTGAACAAGCACATTTTGAAATCAAAGTTCAAAATGGTCACTCTTGCCATAATCATTCCTTCCTTGCAAAAGGGAGACTGGCTAGCCTCCCTAGATCTAAGGGATACTTATTTCCATATTCCCATCAGACTCTCACAGAAAATTCTTGAGATTCAGGCTGGCTTCAGGCCATTACCAGTTTGCAACTCTCCCCTTTGGGCTAACTTTGGCAGCAAGGGTTTTTACAAAGTGCCTATCAGTGGTGGTAGAGTTTTTGAGAAAACAAGGTATAACAGTCTTCCCCTACCTGGACGACTGGTTAATAGTAGGACAGTCTCTGCAGCATGCAGTACAGTCACTGGCACTCACAAAATCCACACTAGAGTCCCTGGGATTTCTGATAAATGAAGAAAAATCTCAACAGGTACCACTCCAGGTGCTGGAGTTTATTGGAGCAGAACTAAATACCAGACAGGGCAGAGCCCTCCTGCCACAGGACAGGACAATGAGTATTCTGCAGATTGCAAAATCCTTTGTCTCTGGGAGACCCAGAACAGCCAGATAATTTCTCAGGTTACTAGGCCATATGACATCTGCCATGGCAGTGGTAATGGGCTCCAGATTTCAAATGAGAGATATTCAGTTCCATCTCGGACAGTATTGGTCTCAAAGGACGGATCCTATGTCCAAACTGGTTCCAGTCACAGAAAGTTTAGTCCAGGCCTTACAGTGGTGGCTGGACGAGCACAACCTCAGGGTGGGTGTGCCTTTTATAAGGGAACAACCTTCAGTAATCCTCACAACATATGCCTCTCTTCTAGGCTGAGAAGCATACATGTTAGAGCACACAGCAAGTGTCATATGGTCCCCCCAGGAGTCTCTGTTGCACATAAATCTCTTGGAGCTCAGGGCTGTTTACCTGGCTTTGAAAACATTTGCTCCTTACCTGCAAAACAGGGTGGTGCAAGTTAGAATAGACACCACCACAACCATGTATTACATCAACAAGCAAGGAGGAACCAGGTCACATCTACTGTGCACAGAAGTAATGAGACTGTGGTCCCTAGTATACTCCATGGGAGTATCCCTGTCAGCCATACACCTTCCAAGGAAGGACAATGTGCTGGCAGACTCTTTAAGTAGGATAAGTCAGGACCACCACGAGTGGTGCCTGAATACTCAGGTACTCAGTACAATTTTCAGAAAATGGGGCACTCCAGAGGTGGATCTCTTCGCCTCCCCAGAAAACCACCAGCTTCCAACGTACTGTTGCAGGCCTCCTCTAAGGGGCACAGTCCCCCTGGGTGCCTTGGCCCTGGATTGGACAGGGGAATTTCTGTATGCATTCCTTCCTTTCCCTATGATATTCAGGACCCTACTGAAATTGAGGTCCCAACCAGCAAAAATGATACTGGTGGCTCCGGACTGGGCAAGACAGCACTGGTGCTCTCCTCTGCTGTCTCTGTCAGTGGTTTCCCCAATCCATCTGCCCAGGAGGCATAACGTGTTAACCTCCTCTCAGGGCAGGATCCTGTACCCCAGTCTCAACTCACGAAGACTCAAGGTGTGGCTCTTGAGGACTTAGAGTTTGCTAACCTTAATCTATCAGAACAGGTGCTGACAGTGCTTAGGGGTTTCAGGAAGCCTTCTACTAAGAAGACATATGCCTCTAAGTGGAAAAGATTTACAATGTGGTGTACAGGTAAAGGTTTGAGCCCTTTCCGGGCTGATTTGGCTATTCTTCTTAATTACCTTACACATTTACATTCCTTAGGCCTTCCACCCTCAAGGTTCACTTAGTTTCAGTTTCTGCTTACCTGTCAGTTGGTAAGGAGAGTTCTATAGCTTCTCAAACAGTATTTAGAAAATATTCTAAAGGCCTTAATCTTCTGCACCCTCCTCTAAGGGAACCGGTTCCAGACTGGAATTTAAATATTTGCATTGCTAAACTCATGGATGCACCATTCAAACCTATGGCAACCACAGATTTGAAGTATGTCACTTGGAAAACTGTTTTCCTGGTTGCCATTACTTCAGCCAGAAGGATCAGTGAATTACAAGCCCTGTGCACAGATGTGGACTACATCTCATTCCACAGGGACAAGGTAGTCTTTAGGACTAAAAGAAAATTATTTCCCAAGGTGGTATCTGATTATCACTCTACCTGTCGCCTTTACAGACAACTCCAGTTCTCCGGAAAGGAGACTTCACTCCCTTGATGTCAAAAGGGCTCTCAGTCACTGCATTGACAGAACCAGATCTTACAGGACAAGTCAATCACAGCTTTTTCTCACAGTTGGTGAAGTTGGTAAGGGCAGAGCTGCAACAAAACGTACAATTGCTCGCTGGATAGTGGCATGTATACAGTTTTGTTATAGTAAGGTGGGTAAACAGGTACCTCTGGGCCTGAGAGCACACTCCACCAGGGGCACAGCTGCTTCACTGGCAGCTTCAAGAGAAATTCCGCTGCTGGAAATCTGCAAAGCAGCTACATGGAAAACAGTACACACCTTCACAAAGCATTACAGCCTGGACTTGCAACCCAGAGGTGATGCTAGGTTTGGTACAGCAGTACTGCAGACCCTGTTTCCAAAATAGGTTCTCTGCCCAACCTCCAAAGGTACTGCTTGGTAGTCTGCATTAAGTTTAATCATAATGAGTGATTCCTGGGGTTAGAAGAAAAAATTACTCACCATAGTAATCTTGTTTCTTCAAAGGGATCACTCATTATGATTAAAGACCCTCCCTACCTCCCCTACTAGAACCTATAGAAGTTGCTCTGCATCCCTGCATTAGGTTTTTTTCTTTCCTCTATATAGGTTAAGATAGAGACTCACTTTGTTTAGCCAGTTGGTGTCCAGGTGGTCTCAAGTTTCTTAGGTTTGTTGGTTAAGGATGTTTTGACCTGAAAGGGCAAAAAATATTATTTTTAAGATTTGTTAATTTTTAGCTAGTGGGTCTTTTACCCTGTTAGGCTCCGTAAGAATCTGAAAGCACTCAGAGTGCAGCAGTTGCTATGGCAGCAGTTTGAAAGTGGCATGAGCCAACTGAGAGTTCCATGATTTACATAAAATTCCATCTCTCCGGGCAGTTCAACACAGGAGGCTGACAGCATTAAGTTTAATCATAATGAGTGATCCCTTTGAAGAAACAAGATTACTATAGTGAGTAATTTTTTCTTCTGTCTCATATCATACTCATTAGTAATTCTGTCTCCTAAGTCATCATTCAATGGAGAATGACTTAGGACCAATACATATTTTTTATTTTAATTTTTTTTATTTTAGTCTTTAGTAACCAGGTAAGGCCCACTAGGCACAAGTGCCTGTTTTCAGGGGTGACCTGGGGGCACTGGGCGGTTAAGTGACTTGCTCAGAGTCACACAGTATGCAAGTGGAGGTTGTGAGAATCAAACTTAGGTCTGGTCTGCTGGATGTATCAAGTTTGTTTACACCTCGTTCCTCTAACCTCTAGGCTATATTGTTTCTCATATATGTAACTATGAGGTAATCTCTGTTGCTATGCTGTTATCTGTAGTATGCAGTCTGCAACCTACTGTAGCGTCTCTAGAAGGAAGAGAGCTGGAGCATGGGGAAAGAAAACAAGATCTTAGAGAACTTAAGATCTACAATTCTGGAGAATTATGTACATTCTTCAGGAGAGTTGCAAGAAACCCATCTCCCTTGTGATCCTCTGTCACATGCTTGGCATAAGTAGTATAATAAACTTTATTAGTACTCCTTGCTTGTTTACGAATGTTTCTTGGCAGACTCCGAGACATAAAAATCTATATTATTATTATTTACCCTACACACCAAGTGTTTAGGCAACATAAATAGTTACCGCGAGTGGAGTCTGGATGTTTGCCAAGTTTCATTTTAATTTCCTCTGTAAATTAAAATACTGGGCGAGAAATCCCAATAACAAGCAGCAGAAAGTGTCTTCTGTTTACCTTTTCAGTTGTTGTGTGTTCCACAGTGCAGATTAACCAATCTCTTGGCAGATATTCAGTCTCTGTGTAATGAGTTGTTTTATTTTTGTTTGTTTTTTTCCCTATTCTTTTTCTGTGGGAACACAGCTGTAAAGGGATCCAAACAGACAGATAGACTGCTTTCTTGTGGATTCAAATCCTAATGGGCATATACTCATCTAGGAGTCCACATACGCCAAAGGCTGTTTGTGTCCTGTCATGAACTTTGGTTGCAAACAAAGTTTTTGATCCACAGACAGCTAAGGGTTTCTTATCTTAAGACGTATCTATAAATATCAGTACTGAGTTGAGGCTGGATGCCTTAACATACCAAACTGCTTATGGTGGTTGGTGTGGTTTTGCTGAAGTAGCAAAATCTGGTGGTAGCCCTTTAAGGGATATCGTTGCCCATTACGGGGAATTGAAAAGTGGTACCAATGATCCTGAAGGATTATTAATTGCAACATTGTTTAATTGTTTTGATGCTGTTCTAAATGAAATATCTGTTTTGGAATCTGAGTATATTGCTTGCAAAATGGAGAATGCTGCTTGCAAGCAAGAAATTAGTCTGAAACAGGCTTCTAGTATTGAAAGAATATATGGACTGGAGTCTCTCCGTCTAGAAAATGAGTCTCTTTTTAATGGGAGAAGCAGCAAAGACCTGCATGCCTTAAGCGATAATGCTCAAAAGGCAAAACTTGTTAGAAAAACGTTTTTCAAACTAATGGTGTTCTGGCTAGTAACACTGATTCCTTACGTTTTGACAACAAGGAATTTAGAGATATAAGTATGAAGTAATTACTGAAAGAGTTAATGTGCTGGTATTTCAACACCAGACCTTGACTGAACAGCGTGATTCAGTATGTTTTCGGTACAGTAGACTTGAAATGAATGTTTTGAATATAAACTGTGACACAGTTTCTGTTAACGGGCATGTTTTACAAGATGGAAATGTCTTACAATCTGAAAACAATGCACTTTACAGTGTGCTAACTCCTGCATCTGAGCAGTTAGAATGTAGGAGTAAAAAGTCAGATAAGGCGAACTTGCACCATCAGCCAGAGGTATTAGCAGGGCATACTACCTTAATGCCCAAAGACCTTGCCTCTTCTGATGTTAAAGAGTTTGATTTTGAACACTCACAGTATCCTGTGGGGTGGACTAGAACAAAAGCTAGCCACTTGTTTTTCTGTGATTCACAAAATGGAGAATTGTTAGAGTCTCAAAATGGTAGACACACATGTCATTAGGTTGCATCCCCATACCATCCCCAAGATGGCCGCTCATGGTCATAACACAGTAACCCAAGATGCCCATGAGATAATCCAAAATGGCTGACCACCACATCACGGAGGTTCGATCCTGCAGTCACAGGAACTTGTGATTGCTGCCATAACAAAACATACAAGAGTTTTTTGGCATGGTTAATAATGTTATCAGTAAGACCAGTGTTTCTGCGGGACAGAAGATTATCATTAAAAATGATGCTGATGTACTTTTGAATGAGGCTGATACGCAATCTGTCATGAAGTCAGTGTCTGACGCTGCAGAAGAAACTTCTGCTAGCAGTGTTTACGGTATTGTAGTGTCCTTGGTTAAAGTTAATTACATGAAATGTTGTTTTTATTTCCTATGCAATTTAACATCAGCTTTCCCTGAGAAGACTGAACGTACTGCTTTTCCTATGCAGTGCATTAGTACCTTAAGCTGCAACATTAAAAACAATGTTGCTACTATCCAGCAACCTTCCGGTTGGGAAACCCACTTTACATTTGATAGGGGAGGGGACAACCCTGATTATGAAAGCCCCGTGGCTGTGATATTTTCAGCATCACAGGCCACGTTGAGGGGGGAGGGTTACAGGTTCAATTTTTGAACCTGAGCTGACAGCTGTTTCAGTACTATTTTCTCCACCCCTGATGGCTACTGAACCACAGTCCATAGCTGGAGAACTACGTGTAACTTGCACACCACTTTTCTCCACTGTGCAAGCACCCCTGATAGTGCCAGCACATGATGCAGAACCCCCTCCATCAGTGACACCTGGATCATCCCATATTGTGGCTGCAATAGCAGGCACAAGTCAGAAACAGTCTGGGTTATTCCCAGTGTATACAATGGCAGGCACTACAGGCAAGAAGGTACAAGGAATCATAATGCTGATATCATTGTCTTTTCTTTTAGGATCACTAACCATGGCCCCGGCATTGGTTAATCCTAACACAGCTTTAGGGCATTATTTTGAAACTGCTACATTAGACATAGCAATCTCAGCAGTTTTAGCCCAGACGTACAATGGACTCTTCAGACCCATTGCTTATGCATCCCAGATGCTTGCCCCAGTGGAGCTGAAATACAACCTTTGTGAAAGGAATCTTTTGGCTACATACTGGGCAGTGAGATACTTCATGTACATCATTAGATATGCACCCATTGTGCTACATTCCAGTCATTTGCCAACTAACTTTCTGTTGTCAGACAGAGTAAAAGATGACTCTGTATCCAATGCCAGACTTACACACAGGTCTCTCATTTTACAGGATCATGACATCACTATCCTTCCTATCAAAACTCCATCCTTGTTGGCCCGTGGCCTACAATTTACAGGAGAGACCCATGATTGTGCACTCCAACCCCCTGACCTACCTATCCCAGGGCCCTTCCTGACTGAGTTTGATTCTCACAACCTCCACTTGCATACTGTGTGACTCTGAGCAAGTCACTTAACCACCCAGTGCTCCCAGGTCGCCCCTGAAAACAGGCAGTTGTGCCTAGTGGGCCTTACCCAGTTACCAAAGAATAAAAAAAAAAAGAACTCCAGAAAGTGTTGGAAGACACCACGGTGTGTCATGTTTTGACTGATGACTCAGCCACACATACCAACAAGGGTCAGGTGTCAGAGTTTGGAATTCTTATTTTACATTCTGGTGATGACAGAGTGTACTTGGCTAGTAATTGCATCATTGTATATGTACGATTTTCAGGCAATGTTAAAACACGCCTGGCAAATAAAATGAAAATTACCACAAACATTTGTGAATGGTTTAGAAAGCTGGAATGTCCTTGAGAAAGATACAGCTTGTGTTAAGAGAGGAATAAAAATAGTTTTCCTTGCGTAAAAATGATACCAGCATTCCATGAGAGGTTTAAGTGTTGCAGTCTGACAAAATGGCCTTGATCTAAAAGACTGCAGATACTATGTTTTTATTACAGATTCTAATTGAGTCTGTTTCCGTCTAAACTGAATTTCTTTGTTAGGAAAAAAAAATCTTCTGTTCTAGCACTCTATAGTATCGCTGTGAAATACAGTGACTTGCTTGTGTATGTCACACTAGCCAGTTTAAACTCACCCATCCTCTTTTACTGGTCATGTCTTCAGCAGAAACCCAAACCAAACTATATTGCCCGGAGGCCTCACAAAACTAAGAAAATACTTAACTCAATGGGACTGGTCCCCCATCTCCCAGGCCCCTACTATAGATGAAGCCCTTGATTATTTCACCTGTTCTTTTAATAAAGCATGTGACATCTGTGCCCCACTAGCAAAAGTGCAATTCAAGAAGCTTTATGCCCCCTGGGTCACGCCTGCACTGCTTCAACAGCTAAGGCACAGAGATGATCACTGGCATAAAGCAGTCGCATCCAGCAGACAGGCAAGCCTATAAATGGCTTGTAACAGATGCACTTGTGCCATTAAACAGGCCAAATCGGGCTACTGCAAAATGACCCTTGCTTCTCCTGGGGAAATGCTCGGTTGTTCTGTTCTGGGATAATATCAAGGAACTCAATGACAAATCCCTCCCCCCACTAACTGTCAACAATGTCCCTACCACCGACCCGCTGGCCATTGTCCACTGCTTCAACTCATCATTCTTTGACCTTAGTGCAGTACTCCCAGATAACTTCTTCGACCCCATTCCTGTAACCCCACCCCCAAACACCCAGCATCCCCCCTTCCATCTCAGGGTGATCTCTACAAATGAGGCAAGGCCTTTTCTCATGAAAGCACTTAGTGGCTCTTGCTATTGCAAAGATTCTTTTGATATGAGAATCCTACATCTAGTGCTAGATACAGTCCTTTCCCTGCTGACTGACCTCATTAACTGCTCCCTAAGTCTGGGGCAGTTCCCAGCAGCCTGGAAGACTGCCACAGTCACCCCAATACTGAAGAGTGGTGACAGCACCTCCCCCAATAAGTAAATAAGTAAGTAAAATTTATTTTTTAAGCACTTTTCAAAAACCAAAGAGCTGTACAAGTGAACAGACATTAAATTACAAACTATAACAATAGTAACAATAAAATCACAGTAAAAATCACTCTCCATACGCTTTCAGGAATAAATAAGTTTTTAACTCTGACTTAAAACTCTCGACAGTCAGGCAGCTTCATATCTGACGAGGTAGAGAATTCTACAGGGTGGGGGCAGCGTAAGAAAATGCACGTGCCCCAGATGTTTTTAAACAAACCCTGGGAATCTCTGGCAATCCCTCGTCAGCGGATCAGAGTGAACGAGAGGGACAGTAGGGAGTAAGGAGATCTTGTAGGTACTGCGGTCCCTGTTCATGTAGGGCTTTGTAGGCCGGTAACCCGACCTTGAAGGTGATCCGCCACTGAACCGGCAGCCAGTGCAGTCCGTGCAGCACAGGCATAATATGACTGCTTCTGGATGTCCCAGTCAAAAGCCTGGCTGCTGCGTTCTGCGCCAGCTGCAAGCTGCGGATATCAACCCGGTAGCCCTAGGTACAGGGCATTGCAGTAATCAAGGCGAGAGGTCACAAGGCATGGACCAATGTGGGAAGGTCATCCGGAGGAACTAGGTGTTTCACCCGGGCGATATTCCTAAGATGGTAAAAGGAAGATTTGACAACGGATGACACCTGCAATTTTAGGGTCAAACCGTCGTCAATAATAACGCCCAGATTATGCACCCAGTCTGAGGTTGGGAGCTGGGCACCATCGAGCCATATGCCCGATGGAAGCCCAGCCCTGCAACCCGCCTCAAGGCGACCTGGGTCCACCGCCAACACTTCAGTCTTATCCGGGTTTAACCTCAGCCAGCTGGCACTCATCCAATCCTTGATTTCGGATAGACAGCTGTTAAGCATAGAGACTGCATCTTCCTGTCCGGGATTAAAGGACAAATACAGCTGGGTATCATCTGCATAGCAGTGAAAACCCAAACTGTATCGCCTAATAATGTCTCCCAATGGCAGCATATAGATAGCGAACAACATGGGTGCCAAATGGAGCTCTCTGGTACCCCACAGGACAGGAAGATGGCATCAGAGGAATAAATTCGGTGACAACCCTCTGTCTCCATCCGTGAGGAAAGATCGAAACCAATGCAGAACAGTACCAGACAGTCCAAATAAAGCCGCAGGCGTTCCAAAAGCATACCATGGTCCACAGTATCAAATGCTGCAGAGAGATCAAGAAGGACGAAAATAGTATGAGCCTTTCGATCTCTCGCAATCAGGAGATCATTTAAAACCCGGACAAGGGCAGTCTCAGTGCTATGTCTTTTCCTAAATCCTGATTGAAGAGTGTCATAGATACTGTGATTTGTTAGATGGTCATCCAGTTGTAGCGCAACCACCTTTTCAATAACCTTACCCACAAAGGGCAGGTTAGAGACAGGTCTGTAGTTAGCTAGACAGTCCGGATTCAGTGAAGGCTTTTTCAGGAGTGGTCGAACGACCGCCTCCTTTGGGGGATCAGGAAAGACCCCCTGCTCCAAAGATTTCAGACAATTTCAGCAAGAATCGGGCAGATAGTATCTCGCAACCTAATAATATAGTGACGTGGGGCCGGATCCAGACTACAGCTGGTTGGGCGTACAGTCTGGACAATCCTCACAATATCCATGAATTCCGACTACCAAAGTCAGACCAGGTGACACAGGTGTTTGTTTCCCCTACTTCGATCATAAACCCTTAAAGTGAGCCTGGCTGATATCGACCTAATGCCAGCAATCTTATCAGTGAAGAACCGAGCAAGCTCATCACACTTTATTTGTGAAAAATCTCTTCCAGACTGTAGACAGAGTGGATTGCACAGTCTGTCGACAGTCCGAAAGAGTTGAGCTGGTCAGTTCCGCGCAGCAGCAATCTTCCTGGACAGGAATTCTGCCTTCTTACGGGTGATTGCTGATTGATAGATACCATAATGATCCATCAACCTAAGTCTGTCAGCATCCAGGCCGGATTTCCGCCAGGCCCTCTCTAGCCTTTGCCCCACTCTCCTCAGTTCCTTCAAAGACTCATCAAACCATGGAGTCTTTGGGCGCTGAGTGAGCGGGCGAACATGGACAGGAGTAACTAGGTCCAGGGCCTCACTCCCCACCTTATTATAGACAAGAACGAGGTCCCCTGGACCCATGCTCTCACCTGAAATAGCCGATGGGTCCAGTACCGCCTAGTAGACCCTCTGGGGTAACTCCCCTTAAAGGACGATACTGGACTTTCTCCGTAGAGGCAGGCCTATTAGGGGGTGCCCCAAAGCTGAATCTTATGGTGTGATGGTCCGTCCACACATTCGGTTCCACCCCCAAATGCGTAGCCTCCAAATCCAGTAGGAACACTAGATCCAATGAGTGACCCCCCCATATGGGTAGCAGAGGTAACTACCTGTGACAGGCCCAACATAGTCATAAGTTGGAGGAAGTTCCTTCCAAAGTGCGAGAGTTCGTCGTCGACCCAGGCATTGAAGTCACCTAGTATTAACCATCTGGGCGACCCCCATGCCATGTCGACGACGAAGTCCGCGAACTCCTTCAGGAATTCTCCACCATCACCGGGTGGACGGTAGATGAGGAGAATCCTGAACCCTGCACCTGCGGCCAGGATACACTCAAAGGATCTAGTGTTACCCACTGGCACGTCCACAAGATTCAGATCTGTTCTAAAAAAGATGGCTACTCCCCCGCCCCTACGATCCAGTCTCAGGCGGTGTATCACCGAGAACCCAGCCGGAGCAGCAGAGTCTAATATAGGACCTGCATTCTCATCCAGCCAGGTCTCGGTGATACATGCCAGGTCAGATGTTGCAACAAGATCTGCAATAATTGCAGTCTTGTTCCTAATGGACCTGGCATTACATAGCACCGCTCGGGTTGGATGGGTTTTCAGAGAGGAGCGCAGTACCTGCCCACAATCTGCGGAGCTCTTGGGCATGGGAATCAGGCATGGAGGACCCCTCTCCTGATCCCATTTCGCCCCAGGGCGTCTCCTCGTCCCAACTACCCCCATCTGCCCACTCATAGATACATAGACAGTGTCAGCAGATAAGGGCCTATGGCCCACCCAGTCTGCCCATTTAAGTTTGTAAGTTCGGTTTATGTTTTCCAGGAAGTCTGTTGCCTCTTAACCCTGACCTCCAGAATTCCTTTATGTCTATCCCATGCATTCTTAAATCCTGATTGTTTCAGCCCCCACCACTTCCTCTGGCAGGGTGTTCCACTTGTCCACCACCCGTTCTGTGAAGAAATTCTTCCTCACGTTTCCTCTGAATCGTCCCTCCTTCCAACTTCATCCCATGCCCTCTAGTCCTGGAACATCTTTTTTCGCTTAAAATAGTGCATTCCTGCACCCTGTTCCTCCCTGTAAGATACTTGTATGTCTCTATCATATCCCTCTCCCTCCTCTCTCCAGGGAGTACATGTTCAGTGCCTTCAACCTGTCCTCATAGGACTTGTGATGCAATCCATGCACCATCTTTGTTGCCCTCCTCTGAACCTTCTCTACCCTGTCTATGTCCTTAGGTAAGGTCTCCAGAACTGCACAGTGTACTTCAGGTGCGGCCTCACTAGTGTCTTGTATAGTGGAATTATGACCTCCTTTTCCTGCTGGTGATGCCCTCGTCTATGCATCCCAGCATCCTATTTGCTTTACCTGCTGCCTTGTCACACTGTTTCCCTGCCTTGAGGTCATCAGAGATGATAACCCAAGATCCCTTTCCTGCTTGGTGCATGCTATATCCTCACCCCCAACTGATATATTGTGCCAGGGTTTTGTGCCCCATATGCATTATCTTGCACTTCCTTGCATTGAATTTCAACTGCCAAACCCTGACCATTCTTCAAGTTTCTGCAGGTCCCTTCTCATTCTGTCTACACCCTCTGGTGTGTCTGCTCTGTTACAGAGCTTTGTGTCATCAGCGAACAGTGAAATTCTGCCTTCTAGGTCCTGTGCAATGTCACTGATGAAGATATTGAATAGTCACCGTCCCAGCACTGATCCCTGTGGTACCCCACTGGTCACTCTTCCTCTGTGGAGTGACAGCCATTTACCACCACCCTCTGTGTCCTGCTGCCCAGCCAGTTACCTACCCACCACACTACTGTCCTGCCCACACCCATATTCCTCAGTTTGTGCAGTAGTCTTCTATGTGGCACAGTGTCAAAGGCCTTGCTGAAGTCCAGATAGGCCATGTCCACTGCCCTCCCCTGATCCACCTCCCTAGTCACCCAGTCAAAAAATTCAATGAGGTTGGTCTGACATGACCTTCCCCTGGTGAAACCATGCTTGTCTTGTAGTCCATTGACAACCAGATGTTCCACCAATCTCTCCTTCAGTAGTGCTTCCATGATCTTCCCCACTACCGAGGTGAGGCTGACTGGTCTGTAGTTCTCCGCTTCCTCTTTGTTCCCACTTTTGTATAAGGGGACTACATCTGCTATCCTCCAGTCTTTGGGTACCTCCCTGTTTCTAGTGATCGGCTAAACAGGATAGCAAGAGGTTCAGCCACCACTCTCTTAGTTCTTTAAGGACCCTGGGGTGCACCCATCTGGCCCCATTGCTTTATCAACTCTTATTACTTCCAGTTCCTTCAGGATCCTTTCTCGTAAAGGGACTTGTGTCCATTTCGCACCATTCTCACCCTTTGTACTCCATTCAGACCCATTACCCTCCTCTTCCTTAGTAAAGACTGAGCAGAAATACCTGTTCAATATGTCAGCTTTACTGTTGTCATCCTCCACACAGCCCCATCCTCCCCTTCAGTCTCACTATCCCTCCCTTTGTCTTTCTTTTTTCACTTATGTACCTGTAAAAGGTTTTGTCCCTCTACCCACTGATTTTGCAATGTGTTCTTCTGTCTGAGCTTTGGCTTCCTTACTGACCTCCCTGCCTCCCTTGCTTCTCCTGGTACTTCTCCCTATCCCCTTCTGCCTGTGTCTTTTGTGTTGCATGAATGCAATCTTTTGGCTTTCACTTTCTTTGCTACCTCTTTGGAAAACCATAATGGTCTCCTCTTCCTTTCCTCTTGCTAACCTGCTTAATACATAATTCTGTTGCTCTTGTAATCCCCATTCTAAATACTTCCCACTGTTCCTCAACCCCTGATTCCTGCCCCATTCCCTTAATGCCTCTTTCAAGTATCTCCCCATTTTCCCAAAGTTTGCCCCTAAATCCAGGATGTGTTTTGTGTGGTTAGGTTCTGCTCTTTCTGTGATTTCAAACCACAGTGACTGGTGGTCACTGTTCCCCAGGTGCTCCCCACTCTTGCCCCATCACACTGTCCCTGTTTGTGAGCACAAGGTCCAGTATTGCCTTCTCCGAGTTGGTTCCATGACCAGTTGCTTGAGGAAGGCACCCTGAAGGAGTCCAGGATAAATCTGCTCCTAGTTGATGCTGCTGCTGGGATGCTCCAGTCCACGTCTGGAATATTGAAGTCTCCAACCAGTACTACCTCACCCTTGTCTGCCATCCTCTGGATGGCTAGCATCATCTCCCTATCTGTTTCTTCCTCCTGGGCTGATGGTCTATAGACCACACCTGTGCGGATGGCTGGCCCCATTTTCCTTTCCAGCTTAACCCACCGCATCTCTCCCCCATTTTGTTCCTCCTGGATCTCTGTGGCCCTTATGTCATTTTTCACATACAGTGCCACTCCTCCTCCCTTCCTGCCTGCCCTGTCTCTTCTGAATATGTTGTAGCCAGGTATGGCAAACTCCCAGTCGTGGTTATCATTACACCAGGTTTCAGTGATGGCCACAATGTCCAGGTCTGACTGCACCATGACAGCCTCCAGATCTTCCATCTTGTTGCTAAGGCTCCTGGCATTTGCACACATGACTTTCCATGATTTGACCTCCTAGACTGTTTTGCTGTTTACTCCAGCCCCTTCCTTGGTTGTCCTTTATCCCTGGTTCACCTTGCTGTCTGCCTTTCTGCTGAATTTTGCCCCTATTCTGCCTATCCACCTCCTGGGCGCTAATCTCCATCTTTTGCACTTGGCTAACCTCCACATCCTTTCCTTCCATTTCTCTGGGTACCTCTATGTGGTTGTCCCTGTTTGGCAGTGTGGCATATGAGTTCTTGAGTGGTATTATGAATCTCCCACTCTGTCCAGTCCAACCATCCTTCAAGTGCCTTCTCACTGTCCCCGCTGCACGACACTTATTAAAGACATCAGCAGGCAGGTGGGGACAGTGAAAAGGATGGAGGCTCCGGAGCAGAGCGGGAGAATAGCGCCTGACCGTCGAAAAACCTATCCGACACATCTTAAACAATCAGTGTCTAACAAAACTATCTCAACTTAAAAACCAACCTACCCTCAAACAAAAGATAATATTATGCTACAACAAACAGAACCTATAATAAAAATAAAATAAGAATAAACAAATTAATAAAAATATATTAAAATTTAAACTATTAAACCAGCATCAAAGTTTGACTCAAATAGCATCATAAAGAGTCAATGTAAACATAAAGAGGTGGATAATGAGTCTTCAAACTAAAAAACCAGAGAATATAAATTTGAACTCAGCAAAGACTCTCACTAAGGTATGAGAGTAAGTGCAAACAGTCCAGGTCTTTTAAACCCCTCACTCAAGGTCTTTTAATCTCCATAGACTCCCGCTGCTAGGAGACATAGGGCATATTCAGGGTCAAAACATAAAGAACTAAAGGCATCCAATATTGCAAGTCTAAGAACTCCAGGCTCTCTCACAACCCGGACGATCAAAGTCAGGCTGCCTTGTGAGCAGGGTAAAACTTAGGCAGTTCTAATCAAAGAGCATAGGTAATGGAGCAATCGTGTGAGGGAGAATAGCTGTCCAAGAGTGGACTACTGACCCAAGCCAGGCCCACAGCGATGACCCCGGAGCGGTGTCCACCCACCAGTAGACCCCTCCGGTAGGTCCAGGAGATACCGGCAGTTCGCACCCGCCCTCCAGCAGGTCCAAGCCGGCGTCACCCGCCCTGAGCCCAGCCAGCATCAACCACCCCAGGCAACCATCTCACAACACACCCCCAAACTCCGATCACCGTAAGAATCCACAAGCAAAAAATCCTCTTTGAATCTCCTCACAGTCACAGGCAACAAGACCGGCGGGCCAGCACAATCACACTCTCCTTCCCAAACTCCACCGGCCTCAAATGACCTGATGCAACATACAATTCAGTGCTATAGTCATTCACTCTAATAATCCAGTGGTTCCACTTGTTGTCCATTCGTGGCTCAGAGGGCAGCCCAGCCCAACTCCCAAATGCCCCAATACAACTCACAGTTTGATGCAGTAGTCGTTACTTCCAAAAACCGAAAATGTTCCACTTGTTATCCGCTCGTGGCACAGAGAGCAACCCAGCCCAACTCCACCGACATCAACATCAAACAAATCTTCGTCTGACAACAGCTGTATCGCTCATCTGATCCAAATGGCTTTTCTTACAAACACATACAGGGTCGTAACACCACCTCAGTCCACCTCGAACTCCAGAACGAAGAAGCGGAAAAAAAAAAAACTTAATCCGCCGACTAAGACGCCCAAAAGCACACAGGAGAGTGATCAAAAATTACAAAAAATGACTCAAGAGTGAACATACGGTGCAGTGGCTAGCCCAGCATGGCTGCCATCTTGTGCATTCCTATGGTCCTATCTCCTATGGTCCTAATAACTACCATCCCATATCCATTCTCCCACCACTCTCGAAAGCCCTCGAAAAAATTATAGCCACCCCAACTCACTGAGTACCTACTTGCTCATAACCTACTATGCAGGGAGCAGCATGGCTTCAGATCTGGGCACAATACAACTACGGCTCTCACTGAGTTCTCTAATTTTATTCACTGTGCCCTGGATAGAAAACACCTAGTTGGAGCTGTCTTCATCGACCTGTCAAAGACCTTTGATACAGCCTCCCAACCCTTACTCTTAAGCACACTCCGACACATAGTTCTGTCCCAAGGACCTGTCTTCTGGTTTACCAGTTACCTCACAGCTAGATCACAATGTGTCAAAATAAACAACACCCTCTCAACCACCCTGCCAGTCCACTCTGGGGTTCCCCAGGGCTCCATCCTCGGCCCTCTATTATTCAGCATCTACCTAAACACCTTGCCCAATTCCTGCTCCGGCAGCCTACTATTCTATGCGGATGACACAGTTCTTTTTGCCTCACACCCAGATCCCACACTATTGCAGTCCTCCCTCCAACACGCATTTAACCAGATTGAAAACGGGTTCATAGACCAAAGACTTGCGGTCAATGTAAAAAAGGAAAAGGCTATGCTCTTTGCCCATCAACAGAATAAGGCCAAGAATGCGCAGTTAACAATCCTCTCCCACTCTCCCCTTCCTCTAGAACAGGTCCATACATATAAATACTTGGGCCTTACATTTGATTCCAGCCTCTCCTTCCCTTCACACACTGACACTCTGTCATCAGTCATAAATGTCCGTATAGGCCTATTGTATTGGCACAAGGATTGCCTACCTCCGGAAGCTGTTAATCTGGCTGTCACCTCCTCAGTCCTCTCCCTAGTCGATTATGGGCTCACTATCTACTCGGCTGCTGACCACACAGCCCTTAACAAAATCCACCTTGCCATAAACAAAGCATGCAGACTCCTCACCGGGGCAGACGAGCGTATCCGTACCTGTACCCTATATGCCCTGACAAATCTCTTTACCCTGGATGAAAGGCTGTTTTATCAAACATGCCTCCTCACAAAGAAAATACACCTGGGGCTTACCCCCTTGAAGGTTTCTGCCCCTCTCCTATTGTCCCACGCCTCGGGAACACCCGCACTGCCAACCGACAGGTGTGGTCCATCCCAAGGGTTAGAACCTCCTTAGCCCAAAGGTCATTCCCACACAGGGCCCCAGCCTGGTACAATGAACTGCCCTCTGATGTCTCCTCCATCTCCAAATTAGGACTTTTCAAGTCAACCCTCAAAGAGCACATTCTCGCTTCACGGCGCTGCCAATGTACCAGCTAGTGCTGGGTCATCTATCTATCATCTTACGGGACCACCCCGCCACTGAGCTCCTACCGATAGGGCTACCAAACATTACCTATTAACAGTGCCTCCTTTGGCTGCACTCACAAGGTATCGGTCTAATTCTCTACTTCGCTGTAAATATCAAACCTGTAACTCCCTCCCTCTATCAGCAAACTTACTGTTCTCTTGAAAACTGTAAAGTACAACTCTCGGTAACACGTTCAATGCAATGTATAGCTGATCTTGATTCTGCAATATTGTATAACTAAAAGAACTGTAACCTTTAGCTGCCATTCTAGGTCTAAATGTATTAAGTGTTTATGTTTGTTTTTCTGACGCGGAGCCTTTGTAAATGAGTCCCTGACTCAAAGGTTGTAATCCTAAAGTCTGTTACATTAAATTAAATACTGTACATTCATAAGGTTCAAGGCATTTTGTATGTATATTCTTTATGCTCCATAAGAAGGAGCCTCATTTGAGGGCAGTGTATAGGTTCCTTAATAAAGGAACTGAGGAATAACTTCCAGAAATAGCTCTTAAAGAAAGTGAAAATGACATTCACCTATCCAGTGATGGCCTACTCATTTGGAACATCACTGCTGTAACACTCGTGAAAAGATACGGGTAATTCCTGAACACCTGAGAGTAGATTTTATCTACTGAACTAAGTACATGATACTCCAACTGGTGGACACCAGTGAGTCAGTAAAAACCCTAGACAGACTGAAATCCTCTGTCTTGTGGCCACACGAGAAATGATGTAGAACACTACATTAGTAACTGTTTGATCTGTGCACAGAACAATCCTATAACAGCTAGGAAAATACATTGTTACCCCAGAGACAATCAGGCCCCTGGAACAACATCCAGACGGACTACATTGGCCTTATGCCAACCTCTAAGAACAACTAGTTTGCACTAGTGATCACTGACCTATTTTCCAAACAGTTTAAAGCTATCCCAAAACAGAAAAACACAAAGTGACTGCACATGTCTTGGTAAAACAGCTATTTACCAGTTAGGGGGTTACCCCTAACAGTGAATTCTGATTACAGGGATACGTCATACTTGATATGCCCCATCAAGTATATCGGCCATGCTGGGCTAGCCAAACACAGCGCTTGTAGCTGAGTTATTTTGTTTTAACTTATAGTGCTTATAGTGTTTCACGTGGCTCTGTGGCGCTAATTTTATTTTATTGTATTTATTGTAGTAGAGGTAGGGTTAGACAAGCGAGGGACTTTTAGTGAGTTAGACTAGCTCAATAGCGTTTTGGTCAGTTTTTACGAGGCGGAAAGCTTTGATTTGAAATTCGTGCTGCTAATCCATTTTATTTATTTGCTCCGGTGACTAAGGACAGTTAATTTTGGAGCTATACGGAGTCACTCCAGTGTTTATCTGTTTAACTGGAGTGACTGTTTTTGGCCAACGCTTTATTTTGACTCCTGAAGCGTAGCTGATTGTCGGTGAAGGAAGAAGCAGTACCTTGGATGCTTCGGATATACGGAAGATAGAGGTGTTCTGAGGTGCTTCGAGGAAAATGGTTTTTGCAGTTGGGAACTGGAGGATTAAGTGCACTGTCAAGGGACCATAGTATCTGGAATACCTGGATTTGACTCTTCTGCTCTCGACTGTTTTATTTATTGAGTTCTAGGATTACAAATACCTTTGAGCCAAGGTTCTTTTACAAAGATTCCATGTCATGAGTTACAGCTAGACAGAACATAACAGGCAAAAGAGTATATGGATGTACATATAAAACTGCATTCGGGGAACATAGATTTATGCATATTTAAAGAAGAAAGGAAAAGTGACAAAAAGGAAAGAGGGGGTGGGGCAGAGGAAGTGTTGGGGGGCAGCAAGGGAAATATGGTGGGGCAGAGGTGGAAACGTTAGGGTGGGGAGGAAGAGGGGATGCAGCCTGGAGGCATTGTCAGAGAACACGAGAAGTGCAAGAGTTGGGCAGGGTGGTGTCAGACAAGTGCTAAGAGGCTGTGGCCCTCGTAGCTGTAGACAGAACAAGGGAAGCCACAATGTTGGGATCTGTTCATAATCCGGGAGGTCAGACTGTGGTGATTTCGTTGTTAGACATTACAGTCACAGATGCTGGAGGCAATAAGTGAGTGGTGGAGCCTGGTTTTGAAGGCACCAAGCATGTGGGCGGTGGTGATATCACTAGAGAGTCTATTTAGCCAGCTTGAGGCCCAGTAGGCAAAAGCTCTTTGACCTTGGGTTGTGCAGCAGCAGGGGATTTGGAACTGCTGCGGTTTGGACCCCCGGGTACACCGGATGCTTTTTTTAGGTTGTAGGAGAGTAGCAACATCGGGTGGGGCGAGGCCCATCAGAATTTTCTTTGCCACTATGCAGGTTTGGTATTTAATACGCATGTCAAGTTGCAGCCAGCTGGTTTGGGGAGTAGAGGGCACAGGTGTGTGTACGACGTTGAGCGCCAGTGATGAGACGACAAGCCTTGTTGAGGGAGGTGGTTACCCATTTGAGCGCGGTAACAGTAGCTGAGCCGTAGATGTTGAGGCCATAGTCAGTGGTGGCAACGATGGAGCACTGTACGGCAGCAGCCAGGGCTGCAGGGGAAAGGTGTCTCCTGTGGCGGAACAGCAGGCCTAGTCTGGAGTTGGCAGCTCTGGTGATGTTGTTTATGTGGTCAGTGTAGGAGAGGTGTGAGCCTAGTCTGATCCCAAGGTATTTAAAAGTTTGGACCTGTTCAAGTAGGCCATCAGGACTGGTATAAATGGAGAGGTGATGGTGTTTGTGTTTATTGTAGGAGCTACTGAAGATCATGGTCTTAGTTTTTTTCTGATTGAGGATCAGTTTGTGCTGAGTGAACCAGTTCTCTACAGTGGAGAAGCAATGCTGGAGGTTGCCTTGCAGCTAGTTTGGATCCTGGTGTGAGGCTAGGATTACCGCATCATCGGCGTAGAGTACGATTTGTTGAGAGCAGGAGGTTGGCAGTGTATTCAGGAACAGGCTGAAAAGGAGTGGTCCCAGGATGGATCCCTGTGGGACACCAGAGCAAACAGGTTTGGCTTCTGAGAGCACATCTGCAATTTTTACACATTGAGACCTGTTTTGCAAGGTAGCTTTTGAACCAAGATATTGACATTTTGATCTCTGTGTGGTAAGCCCCTGTGAGGGGGTTTTGTTTGAAAACTGAATCTTTGGATTGGTGTTGAGGCTTCCCTTGTCCCGGCACAGCGATTCCCTTGGGGTGTTGGTGGTCACGCAGAGGGGCTCACCTTAGGCCTGTCAGAGGACGGGCCTGAGTAGAGGCCCCCCTAGACAGTCTGACAGTCAGCCGGAGGGCCGTTTAGTTTTGGCCCCCTTGCTCCGTGGGGATTACTTGGTGCTGTGGGCTGTAGAGGAGCACTTTCAGCACCATTGTACTTTTCTCCGTTGTTTTACTGAAATTTGGCTTGGTCCCTCAACGTGGAGTTGGATACCTACTCAGAGAGGAGTAGACTGTTCATTGGGAAGTGTTACTGTTGCTGGAAATTATAACTGCTTCATTTTTATTAACATCACCTTTACTTTTTACTGACATCATTTACTAGATTAAATTAGTGACTATATTAATGGACAATAGGAGCTGCAAAGCCAAAAGTAGCTAAAAAGCGCTGGAACAATTAGGATTTTTACATAAACAAGTAAATTAACTGAGTTTTGCTGTTTTTGGTTATGTTTATTATTATTTTTATTATTACTTTTGTTTTGTTTTTAGCTGTCTTTGTTTTTTTAATTTTTTGTTTTTAGATTTGAATTTGTTTATTTATGTGCTTTCCCCCACTGTGTGAGAGACAGTGTGTGGGATTTTATTTATTGACATTTCTCCTCTCTCCCCCAACTCTGCGAGAGAGAGCGGAGGAGTGAACTATATGGTTAATTAAGATGGGTTAGGGCTTGATTTATATATTTATTCTAATTTTTATTTCGTTCCCCCTCTACTTTGTGAGAGAGAGATTGGAGGAATAATAATTATTTGGATATCTGAGTGTAAAGATAGCTGATAATATATATTACTAGTTATTAATAAGTAATCTAACCTATGCTGTAGCTGTCTTGATTGGTGTTTAGAGGTTTAATTTCGGGGTGGGTTGAGATTGTTTTGATTATTTGAGTTAGTGATTTTTATTAGTTTACGATATAAGCGTGTTAATAGCTTAAGTTTATTTTGCTTTGGGGTGGGGTTTGATTTCAGTTTGTTTTGTTATTAATTGTATAGTTTCTAATGTGTTGGGGAGACTCAGTGACAGTCAGATGGTATTCCCCCGCCAGGCTCAGAGAATTACACCCTTCTAGGGACATGGATATGTTGTTCATCCACACTTATTGGCAGGTATCCTTGCCGCTTTAAATCTTGCCGGAAGGTCTTCAAGCTTGCTCCTCCCACCCACCCGGGTGGTATAACTCTCGGCTCCGCCCCATGACGCCAGATCTTCCTTACCGCTTGGAAGCTCAGGTTCCCTCCTTAACGCTCTGCGTTTGAGACTGGTTCCTATTTCTCCGTTTGCGGTTTAAAAATAAATTTTGCGAAAAGACTTCAGTCTTGATCCCTCGCTGACTGCGATGGACAAATCGACTCCAGTTTGGAGATGCCCATGCGGCAGAAGATGTCTCGACGGATCCACACTCCACGTGTGTCTACTGCTTAGGCCTTGAGCACGACCCGCCCAGGCTTGCGACCTGTGCTCTTCTTTCTCGGCCTCGTCCTCCCGAGACCCGTGCCCGGGTGCAACTGGGCCGTCCCGAGGCGTTCCCTCGGTGAAGTCCAAGGAGGCCGGTTGGCGGTGTCAGCGGCGGCCGGTTTCGGCGGATCAGCTCGAGCGATGATCGCCTCAAGAGGAGGCGGCGCGGGTCAGATTTTCCTCGGCCGCCGCATTTATCCCTGGCCTCTGGGTTCTTCCTACACGGCTTCTTTAAGGAGCTTTGTCTGTCCCTCTCCACTAAGGGAGAAGGGCCTACGTCTGCTGGACCTTATTCTCGGTCCAAAAAGAAGGACAGGGGTAAGTCCCTCCGTCGACGCTCTTGGGAGCGGGAAAGGTCCCTCTCCCCGAGTCGTCGACCGTCGGCTTCAGTCGACCGCTCGGCTTCGGCCACTGGCCTCACGGTGTCCCCGTCAGGTCAGTTGACCGAGACTCCCACCGACGAAGTCGAGATTTTTCTCGACCCGTTGGACGGGCTGTCGCCTTTAGCAGCCGAGATTCCCCTCTCCCCGGTTCCCCCGGGAGGAGTTGAGGATCCCGTGGGCTAGCCTGTGCCTCCGGTTCCGGAGCCCTCGGATGGACCATCCGAGCCGAAGGGAGTGCCGGTTCCGGCCGACACCTCCCCGCACCGACCTCGGAAATTCCGGGACTCTCGGTCTCGGACCTCTTCGCGGTCCAGCCGATCCCACCGTCATAGGCGGTCTCGGTCTCGGCACCGCGGTAGGCGGCGTCGCCGCTCGTCCTCGTCCTCCTCCTCGGACGAGGGGAGGCTTCGGCGTCAATTACGTCGACGGTACGAGGACCTTATGTTGCAACAGCTCCTCCTGGCCGGGAGTAAGCCGACCCCGTCGCCTTCCCCGGCCATTAAGTGGCTGTCACGGGCGGCCGACACAACCCCTCGACTTATCCGAGGAGCCTATACCCAGGCCGGTTGTTCGGCCAAAACCAGCTGCTCCACCGATTCCGGTGGAACCTCCGCCTCCACAGCCACCAATTGGGGCTCCGACCAAGATTCTCGATTAGGCTAAGGGTCTACCCATCGGCTGTCAGTTACCCTCACTCCCGACCGACCTCGGCAGGTGAAGGGTGGCTCAGGCCAGAGGCAGCTCTTCGAGGACTCTTCCGAGTCCGAAGATGATTCCTCCTTTTCTCCAGCGACTGGACTTGGAGTCTTCAGGAGGTCAGTCAATGGACGATAGCCCGTCGTCCTTCCTAGGACTGCTTCGGCTCATCTCGGAGTCCACCGGATGGAGCTCGAACCCGCTTCCAAACGGGCCAGGTATCCCTCACGGAGATTCTGGACCGAGGGATTCTCCGGACGGAGGCTCTTCCGGTGGCCGAGGCCATAGTGGGTCCGCACTGGAGCTTTGGCAGCGCCCTGCTTCCTGCCCTGCGCCGGCCAGGATGGCCAGGAAGTATGCAGTCCCTACGGTTCCTTGTCCGTTTTTGGAACACCCTCTGCTGAGGGTTGGTTACCGACAGCGTTTTCGGCTGGCGCCCGGCAATGCCAGGGATGTGGACAAACCTCCTGACAAGGAGTCCAAGAATTGGACTATGTCGGGCGAAAGTCTCAGCTGCATCCTCTCTCGGCCTTCGTCAGGCCAGTTCGGCCGTCCTCATGGCACATTTTTCTCATGCCCTGTTGGGCTCCCTGGATGAGGTCATCCCTCATCTTCCCGCCGATCTGCAGACTACAGTTAAGCAGGTGCGGGACCAGGGCAGGGCAGTGGCCAAACAGCAGCTCCAGACTGCTTTGGATATAGGGACTCATGTGCCAGATGGTGGCGCCGCAGTGGCTATCGTCGGCGGGCTTGGCTGAGGATATCCACCTTTATGCCGGATACCCAGCACAAGTTGGCGGATGTTCCCTTTTGGGACTGACCTCTTCGCCCTGGGGTGGAAGGTCACCTGCAGAGGATCGAGAAGTCCAATGCTACCTTGGACTCGGCTCTTCCGCTCAGAAGGACAAAGGCCAAAACCACAGCCTAAGCCTTTGTCCTTCTGTGCTGCCCAGCGCCCGGCCCAGCAATGTCAGGGCCAGCAGGCTCGGCCTTGGCATCCCAAACCCAAGCCGCCGGCTTCCTCTAACAGGAGGCAGGAAGGAAGGCCCAGGAGGTCCCTCGGCGGTCCTCCTCCAAGCCTGCCCAGTGACGGGCTGAGGGGTGTCGCCCCATTCCCGTCACTCTTACCCTGTGTCCTGCGGGGACGGCCCGCACTTCCGTTCCGCCTGGTCCGCTGTTACCACGGACAGGTGGGTCTTGGAGGTGGTGGGAAGAGGCCTGCCTCTGGAATTGAGCAGGCACCACCCTTCAGAGCGTCGCCCCTCGGGAACCGATCCCAGCCTCACTGGCTGTCCGAGCCGACACCGCTCTCCTCCAGAAGGAGGTGATAAGAGAGGTGGCGGACCTCCTTCAGACCCAGGGTTTGTGTCCAGGTACTTCCTGTTTCCCGAAGCGGACGGGGCTGGCGCCCCATTCTCACCTACGACCTAAACAAGTTCCTAAGGTCTCGAACCTTCAGGATGGTCACTCTGGCTCAGATAATACCATCCTTGGAGCAGCGTGTGGTTCTGCTCTCTGGACTTGCAGGGACGTTTTCACGTCCCTATCCGTCCGTCTCACCAGAGATTCCTTCGCCTCCGAGCGGAAGGATCCTTTCGAGTTCCAAGCCATGCCCTTCGGCTTGTCTCCAGCTCCCAGGGTCTTCACCAAATGCATGGCAGTGGTGACAGCATTCCTGGGCGCCGAGGTCCGGTGTACCTTACCTGGACGACTGGCTGATAGCAGCTCCCTCCAGGAAGGAGGCGGAGTGGTCCAGAGATCTGGCCTCCAGGTCTGTTTCTCAACTGGGCCTCCTTATCAATGAGGCCAAGTCGGAACTCGAGCCAAAGCAGGTGATTCTATTCATCGGGCGCAGCTCGACTCTCTTCGAGCCAGACGCTGCTCCGCGGACAGGGCCGGGTTCTTTCCTCCTTTGCCCGATCATTTCTGGTTGGGCAATTGCGCCCTGCCCGGGACTTCCTGCGCCTCCTGGGTCTCATGGCGGCCTGCACCAGCGTGGTCCGTTGGGCCCGCTGGAACATGCGTCCCCTTCAATGGGGACTGGCCAGCCAGTGGTCACAACGCTGCGATCCTTTGGACCAGCTTGTGTCGGTGACACAGGGGATGAACGCCTCCAGTGGTGGACCGCTCCAGATCATTTGCAGGAGGGCATCCTGCTGTCCGCCCGAGCCGACGGTGTCTCTATCGACCGATGCCTCTCTGATGGGTTGGGGTGCCCATCTGGGGGAACACCGGGCTCATGGCCTCTGGTCCCCACGGGAGTCCCGATGCCACATCAACCTGCTGGAGCTCCGAGCGGTCCGCCTAGCTCTCACCGCCTTTGCTCCGTTCCTCCGGGGTCAAGTGGTCCGAGTCCAGACGGACAATACCACGACCATGTTCTATCTAAACCGCCAGGGCAGGACGCGCTCCATGCTTCTATGCAAGGAAGCTCTCCGCATTTGGTCACTCGTGCGCAGCCTGGAGGCGGATCTCCTAGCCATTCATGTGGCAGGAGCCTCCAACACCCTGGCCGATGCCCTGAGCCGGATAGGGGCTGTGTCCCACGAGTGGTCTCTCCTGCCGGAGGTAGTACAGCATCTGTTCTCCATTGGGGCACACCTCAGGTGGACTTGTTTGCCCAGGAGAACGCGGTTGAGTCTGTTCCATGCCCGCCTCAGCAGGGCTCGCTGCAGGGGATGCCTTCGAGGCAGTGGACCCCGGCCTCTTTTACGCCTTTTCCCCATTTCCTTGATCCACAAGGTGCTTCTCAAGGCGAGGAGGGACAAGGCGCAGGTGATTCTGATAGCCCCAGACTGGCCTCGCCAGTTCTGGTACCCAGATCTCCTCAGTCTCAGCTCCAGGACTCCTGGCAGCTTCCAGCTCGCCCGGACCTGCTCTCAGTCAATCAGGGAAGGTGTTCCATCCGACCTTCAATCCCTGCACCTGACGGCCTGGTTCCTGAGCGGCTAGAGTTCCAGGCCTTGGGTCTTTCCGACGAGGTCCTCAATGTAGTTGGGCGTCCCGTGAGTCGACCAGAAAATGCTATGCCTTCAAATGGAAAAGGTTTTCCATTTGGTGTCAGGAACAAGGGCTTGGACCCTTCCTCCTGTTCCTTGGCAAGCATCTTGGACTATTTATGGTCCCTTTCTAATCAAGGGCTTAGGTCGGCGACCTAAGGGTGCACCTGGCAGCCATCTCTGCTTACCGGGGGCGGGCCGGGAAGCAGTCGGTGGCGCAGGAGAAGGTGGTCTGGCGCTTTTTCAAAGGCCTTGATCACATTTCCCCTCCAGTGCGGGAACCCCCACCTCCGTGGGATCTACTGCTGGTACTGGCAAAGCTCATGGGCAAGCCATTCGAACCTATGCACAGGTGTGCTCTCTCTCACCTGTCGTGGAAGACCGCCTTCTTGGTGGCTATCACGTCAGCCAGAAGGATGGGAGAGCTCCAGGCGCTTTCCATCGAGTCTCCTTACCTGGTCTTCCACAGGGACAAGGTTGTCCTGCGCCCCCACCCGAAATTCCTTCCGAAGGTGGTGTCGGAGTTTCACCTTAACCAGGTGTTGACTCTGCCGGTGTTCTACCCCAATCACACCTCGGAGGCCGAATATAGGCTCCATACTTGGACCCTAGAAGGGCGCTCGCTTATTATAAAGAGCGCACGGCTGAAATTCGGGGAGAGGTTCGCCAGCTGTTTGTCACCTACGCTGAAGCCGCATCTGGCAGACCTGCAGCCAAGCGGACGATAAGCAGGTGGGTAACCTCCTGCATAGATCTCTGCTATAAGTTGGCGCATGGAGCCTCCCAGAGGGATAAGAGCTCATTCTACCCGCCATACTGCTGCAACGGTGGCTGCTTCCAGGGACGTCCCTATCCAGGAAATCTGCAGGGCTGCTACCTGGAAGTCAGCAAACACCTTCATTACCCATTACCACATCGACCTTGAGTCACGCGGGATGCTGGTTTTGGGGCCTCGGTTCTCCAGTCTCTCTTTCCCAAGTAAGTATTGGGGTGTGCGTCTTGCCTCCCTCCTCCCGAGAACTGCTAGGAGTCTGCCAATGAGTGTGGATGAACAACATATCCATGTCCCTAGAAATACAGGTTACTCACCTGCTAACAGGAGTTCTAGGAATGGTATATGTTGTTCATCACTCGCACCCGACCTCCCCGGCTTCGACGCACAACCTCAGCTTCCAGCAGGCCAGATCTGGCGTCATGGGGTGGAGCCGAGAGTTATACCACCCGGATGGGTGGGAGGAGCAAGCTTGAAGACCTTCCGGCAAGATTTAAAGCGGCAAGGATACCTGCCAATGAGTGTGGATGAACAACATATACCATTCCTAGAACTCCTGTTACAGGTGAGTAACCTGTATATTTGAGTGTCCCCCATTGTCATCCGACGCCTATTTTAGGTGTCGTGCCCTGGGCATACTCAGAAGGCGTTTAAGAAAGGCGAAAGCTGGTCCTGGTGGGGGACAGGAAAGGGGAAGGCGGATTGGGGTTGTGAGGCCCAGAAGACGCCCTGGGGTGAAATGGAGTCAGGATAGAGGCCCTTCCTGTCTTGTCTGTATACCCAAGGGCTCAGATGTTAGTGGGCAGGTACCGAGGTCTTCCTCAACAACTCATCCTGCCTTGGCGGTGTTATGCAATGCCAGATCTATTAAAAACAAAGACAGCTGTTATAGCTGATCTTGTTGGAACAACTAATCTGGCTTGCATCACCGGGACCTGGCTGGATGAAAATGCAGGCCCTGTATTAGTCTTAGCAACTCCGGCCTGGTTCTCGGTGATACACTGTCCAAGGCTGGATCGTAGGGGTGGGGGAGTGGCCATTATGTTTAAGACTGCGCTGGGTCTTGTGGATGTGCTATAGGGAAACACCAGATCCTTTGAATATATCCTGGGAGAGGGTGTAGGCTGCGGGATTCTCCTCAACTACCATCCACCAGGAGATGGAGGTGAATTCCTGCAGGAGATAGCAGACTTCATTGTTGACATGGTGTTGAGGTCCCCCAGATAGATAATTCTGAGGGACTTCAGTGCCCGGGTCGATGATGAACTCTCACACTTTGGCCCAAATCTCCTCCAGTTGATGATGATGCTGGGCCTGACACAGGTAGTTACCTCCTTGACCCATGTTGGGGGTCATTCATTGGATCTTATCTTTCTCTTGGGTAGGGAGATAGCTGATCTGGGGTGGAACCAGTCAGCTGATCTGACAATTACACCATAAGATTCAGCTTTGGGGCCCCCCCAATAGGTCTGCCCCTACGGAGATGGTCTAGTACTGCCTATTAAGGGGTGTTAACCCCAGTGACTTACTGGCGGAGCTGGACCTATTGGGTTTGTCGGGTGAATGCATGAGTCCAGACGATCTCGTACTAGCTGTAGTAAGGCTGTACGAGATGCTCTTGACAAGATTGTTTCTATTCATCTTTGCCCAAGGAACCCTTGGTTTGATGGCTTCTTGAAGGAGTCGAGACGAGTAGGCCGAAGGATGGAGAGAGCCTGGTGGAAGTCCGGCCTTGATGCTGGAAGGATTAGGTTGATGGCACATTATAAAGGCTATCAATCAGAAATCTCCCATAAGAAGGCAGAATTCTTAACAAGGGAGATTTCGGCTGCACAGAATCGACCGGCTCAGCTTTTCTGGACTGTTGACAGATTGTGCAATCCAATCTGTCTCCAGCCCAGAGAAGATTCCTCTCAGCTGAGATGTGAGGAGTTTGCTCAGTTCTTTGCAGATAAGGTTGCCAGCATCAGGTCTGACATCGGTCCGACCTCTTCTTTGAGGGACTGCAGTGATCGATAGGAGGTGACATACACTCGGTCTAGCTGGTCAGACTTTTGCCGGTCTGCACTCATGGACATTGTGAAGATCATCCAAACATTGTGCCCAACCAGTTGTAGTTTGGATCCGGGCCCTACACCCCTCTTGGTGGGATGTGTTGATGTTATCTGCCCGATCCTTGCTGAAATTGTCTGGAAGTCCTTGGAGAGTGTTTTTTTTCCTGACCCCCTGAAGGAGGCGGTCGTACGACCACTCCTTAAGAAATCTTCCCTGGATCCAGACTGTCTAGCTAACTACCAGCCTATCTCTAACCTACCATTTGTTGGTAAGGTTATTGAAAAGGTGGTTGCGCTGCAACTGGATGATCACCTTACAACTCACAATGTCTATGGTACCCTCCAGTCTGGTTTTAGTAAGAAGCATAGCACAGAGATTGCTCTTGTCCAGGTATTGAATGATCTCCTAATGGCTAGAGATCGAAAGGCACGTACCATTCTGGTCCTTCTTGATCTCTCTGCTGCATTTGACACTGTAGACCATGGGGTGCTGTTGGAGTGCCTGCGGCTTTTTTGTGGGGTGTCTAGTACAGTCCTCAAATGATTCCATTCTTACATCACGGGCAGGTGTCAGAAAGTTGTCACCGGAATTTATTCTTCTGACGCTCACTCCTTGCTCTGTGGGGTGCCTCAGGGTTCCATTTTGGCCCCCATATTGTTTGCAGTGTACATGCTGCCATTTGGAGATATCATTAGGTGATACAGTCTGAGTTTTCACTGCTATGCAGATGACACTTAGCTGTACATGTCCTTTCTACCTGGACAGAATGATGCACTATCCATGCTAAATAAGTGCCTTGCTGAGATCAGTGCCTGGATGAGTCAAAACTGGCTGAGACTGAATCCAGACAAGACTGAAGTGTTGGTTGTGGACCCAGGTCATCCAGGAGGGTGGGTTTAGGAGCTGGACAGCCATCAGGCTTGATGCTTGATGGTGTACCACTTCTTACCTCAGACCAGGTGCGTAACCTGGGGGTTATTTTTGATGATGGTCTGACCCTAAAATCTCAGGTATCATCTGTCGTCAGATCCTCTTTTTATCATCTGAGGAATATCGCCCAGGTGAAACATCTGGTTCCCCTAGACGATCCTCCAACACTGGTCCACGCCTTTGTCACTGCCCGTCTTGATTACTGCAACTCCCTATACCTAGGGCTACCAGGGATTGATATATGCCGCTTGCAGTTAATGCTGAATGCGGCAGCCAGGCTTCTAACTGGGACCGCTAGGTCTAGTCATATAACGCCTGTGCTCCACGAGCTGCACTGGCTGCCTGTTCAGTGGCAGATCACCTTTAAGGTTGGCTTGCTAACCTTTAAAGCCCTACACAAAAAGGGACCCGGTTACCTGCAAGATCTCTTGATACTGGGGTGCTGCACTTCTGAGGTACCATCTTTCGGATGAGACGTTAAACCGAGGTCCTGTCTGCCTGGATTGGTGGTTGTGCAGGTGGATGTTAAAGATCCCATGGCACTTATCGAAAAGAGTAGAGGAATTACCCCAGTGTCCTGGCCAAATTTCCCTCATTCACTAAAAATACCACCAATAGCTTAATCTGGTTCACGGTCAGTTGGCATTCATCTGTATCCCCCTTCCCCAGGTTGTGCCCGAAAATAGGCAGGATATATCTAGTGCACTTACCCGGTCAACAAAAACTAAATTAAAAAAAAAATAACACCTCACTTTCCCCTCCATCCTCTCCGATCCGCTGATGAGGGATTGCTGGAGATTCCCAGGGTATGTTTGAAGACCTCTGGTTCTCGTGCCTTTCTTTTTTCAGCTCCAACCCTGTGGAATTCTCTACCTCGTCAGTTGAAAGAATGGCCGACCGTTGATCGTTTTAAAGTTTAAAGACCTATTTATTTGACGTCACCTTCCCGAAATATGGATGATTTGTTTTTCTTGTTTCTGTTTTTACCTGATGTAATTGGTTTTATGTACAGCGCCTCGACTTTTGAAAGGCACTATAAAAATAAAGATGATTTGATTTGATTTATAGCCTAAGTTGTGGGTACAGTGGCCTTATCACAAGGTATAACCAGTTTGTCCTCATCAAAAATTCTCAAAAAAGACATAGAAGCTGATTCTGAAAGGGGCAAGGAGTTTGATTTTGAACCAATATCACCATTAGATGTACAAAATGCATTACTTAGAATGAATATTAAGAAAGCTGGGGGGGTTAGATGGGATTCCTAATATCTTATTGAAATATGCTGCTTCCGTTATCTCGTACCACTTAACTAACATCTTTAACATGTCACTTACATGTGGGGAAATTCCTGAAATCGGCTAGAGTAATTCCTGTTATCAAAAATGGATCTAGATTCTTATTAGAGAATTATAGGCCTATATCATTTATTACCGATAGTAGCTAAAGTGTTTGAAAAGATGGTAGCTAAACAACTTCAGACATATTTAGAAAAAGGAAAGTTGGTTAATATATTCCAGTCGGGTTTTAAACCTATGTATGGTACAACTTCTGCCTTGCTGAAAGTTACTGGGGATATTGTGGGTGCTCTGGACAGGATGATGTCAGTGGGGACAATTTATGTTGATTTGTCCAAGGTGTTTGATACCTTGGACCACAACATCCTCTTGTCCAGACTACCTGCTCTGGGTATTTCTACCAATGTGGTTGGGTGGTTTGATGCTTATCTAACTGGAAGGAAACAAATGGTATCAAAAAATGGATGGGGAACTGGTTTTAGGGTAATTATTTCTGGAGTGCCCCAAGGATCAATTTTGGGTCCAATATTATTTAATTTATACATGAATGATTTTGTTCTAACTAATCCTGATGTACAATGTCATCTGTATGCAGATTATACCATTATTTATGTGGAGGGTTCATCGATAATGCAGATAGAACTTACTCTTCAAAGTGCATTTGATGAGCTCCAGTTATTTGATAGTGAATCCAAACTTGTTCTGAACTCAAAAAAATCTCAGGTTATACTGTTCTCTAAAGAGAATAGTGTAACCTACTCAGAGTTAGGTCTGAATATAGTAACCAAAGATAAAATTGTTCTTGAACAAGTGCAATGTTATAGATACTTAGGAATGTATCTGGATAGATCACTGGGATGTATTTCCCACATAGACCATATAATTAAGAAAGTTAGTGGACGTTTGGGTGCACTATACAGAATTAGAAACTATATGGATAAAAGAGTGAGGAAGCACGTAGCTACAATCACATTGATACCTTTTTTGGATTATGGGGATATTGTTTATATAGGGGCAACTTCAACCCAGTTGGCTAAAATAGATAATAGATGTTCGTTTTAATAAAATAGCAAGGTTTATTTTGAATGTACCGAAGAGAACTCATAGAAGAGAGCTATATCAGTCTTTGAATTGGATGTATCCAAAAGATAGGTCTTTCCATGCTTTGATCTACATGGTTAATTCAGTTAGGGGTAAAGTACCTGAATATATTATCGATGAACTTCGGGTTAGGACAATTAGAGGAGGCCTACGCTCTGTGGAGGGTATGGAATATGAATTGCCCAGAAGAAGGACAGACTTGGGTAGAGTACTTTTTTTTTAATTTAGGTCCAAATATATGGAACTCATTGCCAGTTTATCTTGGACCACTTAGTTCTAGCCCCTGTATAGGAGAAATAAAAAGATGGTTTAACGTTGAAGCAGATAAAAGGTTTATTGTTGATCCACCATAAACATTATGTATTAAACATGATGAAGATGTGCAACTTGTACATATGAATGAATGTGCCCTGTACGTCTATGTAGTGTATTTATATGGATGTTAAGTAGTTATTGTAACTTAAATATTGTTGTGGTGTTAGTTTTTTGTATGTATATTTATGTATGCAATCTGTGTTAAAACATTTTTATGATGTCAACATGAATGTTTGTACTAAGGACCTCACTGGAAATGAGCTTGCCTCAGTCGAGTTTCCTATTCTTTTGCTTGTCAGTTGAATAACATATTTTACTACTACTATTAAGTGATGCAGGAAATTCTGAATTTGTTATGGGTAAAACAAAAGTTTTATATCCCTTACAACCCCACAGTCATCAGGACGGGTGGAATGTGCTAATAGGCAGATCAAAGTTATGTTATCCAAACTTGTTCAGAAAACCTTAAAGGACTGGAATTCATTATTGCCTTTACTCCTTATGGCAATAAGAGGGACACCCTCTGCAGGTACACAGCGTACCCCATTTTTGAAATCATGACCGGGCGGTCCGTGAGACTCCCAGAACATTTACTTCTGGACCTGTATACTGCCACTGCTGACGGAGCATCAGTAGATGAATATTTTAAATATCTCAGACAAGACATCCAAAAGGTACACTTGTTTGCTGCACATTGTACGGGCAAGGCCCATCAACAGGCCCTATCCCATTGTAAACAAACTCAGTCCAGTAGTCTACCAAGTTAGACTGCCTCACAATAACAGTCATTGATAAATGGCTAAATGCCAATCAGATTAACCTGTTTAAATGAGATTAAATTACTCTTCCATACCCCAGTGGGAGGAATAGTACTAAACTATGTTTTTCTTTTTCTCTTTCCTTTTAGGTTCCAGAGAGAGAGAGAGAGATGCTTGCTTTTATGCTTATTATTCTTTTAGAACTATGGGTCTTCTTACAAGCCCAAACTACGCATCTTATTGCAGATAAGAACCAGTGACCTAATCCTAAACAGATTGTTGAGGCAGAATACCTCACAAGTCCACGTGATTAAATTGCACTAAAGTCCTAAAAGACATGGTCATTGTCCAGAAGGGTAGTGAGGCCCTACTTAATGCTATGATCATTGCTTTGGATCAATTCTAGCAGCTAGACTTGATCTGGACTCCTGTTTACATTTTATTGATAATCAGGAATTTTGCATCCAAATTTATATGGTAATAAAAGTCATTAGACCTTAAAGGTTTTTTTACCCAATGATGCCCCATAATTTGTGACACTTAATACTGAGTGCCCAAAACAGAACCCTGGCCAACCAGTGGTCTAACAGCCACTTCTCAACCAGGTACCCTAGTTAATAATGCACAGTTCATGTGCATCCCAGTGATTTAAAATCTCACCTTTTAAACTTGAAATGATTTTTTATGTTTCACAACAAACATCTCCCCAAAATTTTTTTTTTAAATAATACTGCGATTGAATACCCTGGCAACATACCAGGTACACAGTGATGGCACCTACACAGGGCCTGATCGTAATACACACACGCACTTAAGATTTTTCACATCATGACCGCTAGTGGTACATCTTATAACAGTAAACCTACTCAAATGCACTAGGTGTTTTGTTTTTGGTTTTATTAAAAAACAAAAACAAAAAAAAACAGAGGTTTAAACTGAGACCTACTTGGCTCTGACATATCTATTTGAAACAGGGCTGATAACAGCCCTGTACCTGAAAATAGGCAAATTGCTTGTCTAGTGTACTTACCTGGTTAACAAAAGCTAAATAAATAAATAAAAATTATTCAAGCACATATGTTAAAGGTTCATAATAATATGAAATATAATATCATACCCCCCAATTACATGGTATACATGATTTTGCTGATTAAGAGTGATCTACATGTACAATATTAAGGATATTGTGAAGGGGTTTGACCTGACAAATGTTCCTATTAATGAATTATTTTTTGCTCACATTAAGGAAGCAGATGAGCATCACATAGCTAGGAAAGTCCTTTGCACTACCTACAGCTATTGTGTTTTTACAACCATTTGGTTATCTCTTCCGGGATCTGGAATTAGGACATATCCTTGATCTCATACATGACAGATGTAGGGGTCAGTGGCATTGCCACATTTTGCACTTCTATTACACGTGTTAACTAATGTTTATTTGAATCTAGCACTGTTCCCTTGTCAGTGGCAAGGAACCTTGGATATGTCACCACATACACACACCAGTATTGCTACATTTTTCAAAACGTATTCCTGCACAATCCAGGAAGCCATGTTTGTGACTTTCACAATGTCATTGCCGCATTTTCTTTCGACAGCATCCATCCATCTGTGATTGTCTGGCAACTGTCCATTCTATAGGTCAACTTGATGGGAACTTTTATCATGAAAAGGTTGAAACTACTGCCTTTGTTTGTTCACCATGAGGTCTCGGAATCGTGACTGACTCTGAACATTGATTGTCGTACCTGAAAGGAACACCACCTCTTGTGCAGATGTGACACCTTCCAACTTGTCTTACCAACATGTGAATACAGGCCTATTAACTGAAATTAGGCTTCCACTTGTGAACTCTCAAATAAACCGTATTCGGTCCAGGCAATTAAGATTCTACAGTTAAGCTCATTGTTATGCATACTATGAAGCTAGTCTGGGGTAGGGGCAATCCTCAACGCCAGCAAGAAGATTCTTCCTCATTTGATCTACAATCAAGAAATCCATTTTCGGGGGGGGGGGGGCGCGAGCAGACGAGCAGGAAGCAGCGCTCCAAGACAACTCCACACCTGTCAGCCCTAATTTTACTAAATCTCAGTGGTAAAAGAGAGTTAATCAGCTTAGAAGTATTAAATCTAGCTTCGGCTTTTCAAACGGAACTTGAGCATACCAGAATTGTGCTTCTTTAAACTATGGGTCGCATAAAAACGACTATGGGAGGAGGAGAAGGAGGCAAACCGAAGGAAACTCGTCAAGGCCCTGATAAGGAGAAAGAAGCGGCTGAGCCTTCCACAAGTCAGCCATCAAATGCGGCTCTCCTAAAAGCTACACAGGGAATAGATAGAAAAATAGACAAATTTACTTCCCAGTTAACTGTGGCAGAAACTAAGTTGTCTTTGGTGGAGGAGAACGCATTAGAGGCCAGTAAAGCAGCAGAGAAAGCAGCTGTCGCCACAATGGGTATTGTGAAAGAGAATATCCTACTCCGTCGATGTCTTAAAAACCTTGAAAATGGGGCACGGGCGTCCCATATTAGGACAATTGGCCTGCCAGAGATGGGGGAAGACGAAGAGCTGTGTAGCTTTCTGGAGCAGTGGATTCCCGAGTAAATCCAGTTGGGGTCACAGATCTCGATTCATCAGGCCTACAGAATATACGCGGGGTCCGACTACATGTAGACTCGGCCCATCCTCCAACACGCACGGTCTTGGCCATGTTGGGCTCCATGAGGGAGTGGGACAATATTCTGCAAGTGGCAAGGAAGCAAGGCCCGATCAGGTGGCAGGGAGCATCTGTTCATTTCTTCCCAGATCTGAGCTACACTACAAGACAGCGGTGCAAAGCATTCGACGGGGTCAAAGTAAAACTTCATCAGCTGGGCATTCATCACACACTTCTCATGCCAGCAAGTTTAAAGGTGGTGTATGGGAACAAGACTTTTCATTTTATCGATCCCATGGATGCGAGTAAACGACTGGGTAGAATTGAGTCGGACTGTGCGGCACAACACCAAGAATCGGACTCCGAGGGATAGGAGGAAACCTGAAGTCATTAAGGACATTTAGTTGTAAGTTTTATCTGAACTGATGGCGTTTGTTTGAATTTGAACTGTGGACCCTTTTACTCCTACCAAGTTTTGAGAACTAATCCAGGTTAAGTAGCACCGTGTTACGGTTTTAATTAAAATTAGGGAGTATTTTAGTAGTGATTGTTAGCGGTAGCCATGACGCAGTTATTTTCTAAAAAATTGCATGTTACAACTGTTTACTGGTACAGAGGTAGAATTCCCTGTCTTCGGGATCTCGGATGAAGCCAATTTTGTTTAAATGCTTAAGTTTTTAAAAAATATGTATCTTCTAACAGAGCATTACAGATTTAATTATTGTACTCTATACTCTTAATAGGAGTGTTGAGGTGTACTCTATGGAGATGTAGGATGTGTCCTGCTCAATTTCTTTTGTTCCATAATAGCAGGATAATGGAGATATAATTCACCAATCTCAGAGGTGTTTTCTTTTTCTTCGTAGAAAATATACTTAAATGACTTAAGGATGTCCCCACTCATGGCAGCAGATAGCATATGTGTTGTATGAATAACACTTAAAATATTATTTAGAAAACTCCTCAACTGTAGTACCAAGATAGGAATGCTATAAATACTGTAAGATCATATCTTGTAAAATGTCAATTTATAGACTGTACTGTCCTATGGGAGATGTATGCAATCTAATACATAAAATCAATAAATATAAATTGCAGAATTCATTTTCTTCACTGCTTGTTTTCCAAGCCTGGCTGGCACCTCATACAAACTGAGTACTGTTATAAACTGTTACACTTTGTGCAGCCGTGTGATCATCTTCAACTGAACACTACTGTTATTCCATTGTAAAACTCAAATGTGCAATCTAATGCACCTCCCGCTGAGGCTTCTGAAAATACTGCAGCCTCCTGAACATTTTGAGCTACGTTTGGAAAATCTGAATGCATCAAATTTGAACTATGAATCTTCATCTAATACTTGTAGAAACCATGGATTAATCGCTGGAACTGTTCGTAATTTATGCCTTGTGGGCATTGACATTTTGTGTCCTGTTCAACTTAGCAACTGAAAAATGCCATCCTTCAAGGTGGTATATTCTGCTGATATGGAACATTGTGTGGTGATCAACTATACATTCTTCTGATATGGACTAAAAGTTATGCAAAGTGAGCTTTTCTACCTTCTGTCTTTATTCCCTAAACAGGTAATACGTTATACGGTAATCACACCTGTTTCCATCCCAGAACCAGATATCATTAAGTCTAGTCCTAACTATCTTGATGCAAAAATACATAGAACATGGAAGACCAGTTAACACAATTGATGACGAGTGATAAAAGAAAATACAACAGTACACCGTAACAATATTAGGTACAGAAACTTAAAACAGGTAATATACACAATAACACTGAACAGCTTGTCTGGTAACCATGGCAGACAAGCAGGGGAGGAAAGGGGGGAAGAGAACACTACCCAGAAAAGCACTGGCAACATGACTCAGCTAGGAGCCAGTCTTTGAGGTGGGATTTGAACAGGCGGCGGGTGTCCAGGGAGCAGAGTTCAATGGGCAACTTATTCCATAGTGAGAGGGCTGCAGCAGACAGGGCTCTTCTGCCCATGTTGGTAGATACTCTGGGAACATGGGGGGGTAGGATTTGAGCAGAGGCAGCAGCACAGGGTTCTGACTTTGAAGAGGGCTGCAAGAGGGGACTCTTGGTCGGTGCGGACAGCATTATCAAACAAGCAGCAAAGGGAGAAGTCAGAATGGCCTTGGAGTGGGAGCCACCCCAGTGACTGATAAAGAACACAATGGTGAGTAGAAAAAGGGGCCAGTAAGGCGAAGTGACAGGCACTATTGTAGGCAGTGGAGAGATTGGCAGTGAGGGTAGAGGATGACCTAGCATAGCTGGTGGAACAGTAATCAAGTATGGGGAGTAGGTTCCCCTGGACAATGGCAAGTCAAGCATCTTGGGTGAGGTAGTGCCTAAATCTGTAGGCTACACCTAGCTTTTGGTGTATCCTGTGAACTACTGAGTTGATGTGCTCAGTGAAGGAGAGGGAGGGCTCAAGCATGACACCCAGATACTTGAAGGTATCAACATTTTCGAGAACCTGGCCATCTGGGGAGACTATGTTGAGAGAGTAAGGAGATTTGAGACAAGTTTGTATATTCAGTGTTAATGACTTACTATAGCTGAAGTTTCTTGTAGTCTAATGTGCTGAATGATGGTTTTCAAAGAGATATTCCAAAGATGATTTCAGATTGATTTTACACAAAAAGTAAACACCCAATAATAAAAATTTTGAAGCAGTTCTGTACTGAAAGATTTCCCAGATAATATGTGTAGAAACGGTGATGGTAATCCAGGCATGAACAAAAAAAAAATCTACAAAAAGGGACTTCTGGTTCTGCCTTCCTCCTGTTAAGATGTAGATCCATTTGGCTTTGTCCTTTCAGTAGAAGAAACTTTTGACTCCCAGTTCCCACGGTCAGATTAGCCTGAGTGACTAGTGGACAGTGCAGACAGCAAGATGCCTCCGAATACTAAGCTAAAAGACGTACCTGCTGCTCCAATGGCCGCTGATTGTTGGGACTTTTGCCTACTAAGTTGATCAGCTTCCATCACGTCTGAGCAGGCCTGCCTTCCTAGCGAGGACAAAAATGGAGTGCAATTTACTATTAATTTTAAAGGCTCTTCTGTGAGCTTAGAAAGCTGGGCAACACTATGGACAATTTAGAAACAGTTGTTAAGAAGACGGCAGAAGGCTTGGCAAAAGTCACCAAATGAACCGTTGACCTCGAAGAGGGCCTAACGGATGTAACTACCAGTCTCAACCAGCACACCATGGTGTGATGCTGATCAGGTTTAAAAGAGGGAATGTCCACTCTTGAAATAAGGTGCAAATCAAGATTCAAGTTTATTTATCCGTCTTTGCCAGAAAATACTTCACCAACATACTTCAAACACAACTTCTGGAGCTGGATTGAGCCAGTGGAGGATATGCACTCTTGAGTCTAGCAGCAAGACAGTATGGTCCACCTTAAGCAGAGCTGGTGCAGTCCACCATAAACTGAGTTGGAACAATAGAGCTCTCTGCATTCTGTGGACTAGACTAACTTGGGTTCAGAATCTGAGGGTTTTTATGGTCCTCCCCCATCCCAAGAGTTTCCTTGGTTGGCTGACATCACTGTCTTTCATAGGACATCACCAAAGTTACAAAAGTTGGAATTAAATACAGTACTTATTTCATTTTCTACACATGCACAGAAATGTTTTATTCACACAATAAACATAATGAGAAAATAAACAAAATATTAGCTAAATTAAAATTGCACCTAAGCTAGTCCTGAGAACTGCCCTCTGACTATTCAAATGAAGGGGTGAATTGGCCAGCCTTTCCCTAAAGGTGACATGCAAAATGATAGTAAGGAACAGGTCTCAGAGAGAAGCTAGAGGAATTCAAACACATATACCAGCATCCTGGTGTTTCAGGTAAGTTATTTACAACTACTAAAATATTTACATATGTACAGGGTGCATCAATAACCTGTTATCTGAAACTAGGCAGCAAAGATGAGATAAGCATTTGTCAGTGCCGAATGTTGTCTCGCTGGCATTGGTAGTGCATGAGTTAGAGATGCATAATCGGAATGGCAGTGAAGTATTGGACTGACGCCAATCCCACCCCCACCCTGCAGAGACTGACAGGCGTTGGGGTGTGCCTTTGGGTCATCAGCTATAACGCTCATGCCATTTTACCTCACCCTACCCTGTAGACATTGACAGGTGTCGTGGTGTGGTTTGGGGTCTTTGGGCCTTATATACTTACCCCATTCCATAGGGAAATATGCTGCAATGGGTGCAGTATAGGAGAATGGGGTGAACGTTAGGGCTGAACACTGCAAGGCACACCTCAGTGCCTGTCGGTGGCCGCAGGGTGGGGGGTGGGGTGGAATGGCATGAGCATTACAGCCAGTGATCCCAAGTCACACCCCTGATGCCTGTCAGTCTCTACAGGGTGGGATGTTACAGCTGGAAACCCTAACGCCATAGGCGTTTGTTGGTATTTTCACTCCAAATTTTCAACATGGACTTTTTGTGACCCCACCTCATGAAGAGCTGCACTATCAGTTTGTTTGTCGAAAGGTGGTTTTCCACAGTGACTATGCCATTTGGTAACACAGGCATGAAAACACATTTTTTTATCATTACATATTTTCTCCCCCTGCGGAGTGGGCCCACGACCTCCGACCACCGGCACCTGCATCCCCGAGCCAGGTCTAGCACGCAGATAATCGCCCCATGCCACGGGGGTCGCCGCCCCGGACAAGGCATCTCTCATGCTCGGGGGTGCAGGCACGACCATCAGCCACGAGCTCACCCCACCATTTTCCGTTGTTCTTTCCCCGAGGATCCGGACATGCAATGGCATTCTAGGCACATCCTTGCTGACGTCCACCGTTTCCCCCTGCCGAAGCTCTGCACGCAACTATAGTGTGGCTGGCCTTTGCCAGTCGTCGCTGTGGCGCGGTGCATGACCCGTACCCACCCCAGAGAAAGGAAAGCAGTCATAGGATGCTCAATCCTTCTTCACCCCTGCCAGCCCAAGTCTGTTCTTGAACCCGGGTCGCTGGCGTGGTGCGAGGTGTGGCATCCAGCGCCTCAACCCTCAGCGCCACAGGGCTGGCCATGAAAGCACATTTTGGGCAGGATGTAAAAAATGACAACTGTATTGTTCATGAGGAGGTGTAAAAAAAAATGGCAATGGTGAAAATCTGGAGTGAAATTATGAAAAATTGGTGAAGTCATGAGCAGGCATAGAAACTGCGCAACACGCGTCCATAACCCAACTATTTTTGGGATTTTTTTAACCACATTTTCAACGTAGGTGTTTTGGGACCTCCCCTTCCCTCATGAACAATGGCACTGTGATTTTGGTAATCTGTCCCAAAAGTTGATTTCCCACAGTGACCACGCCATTGTGTGCCAGAGGTGCGAAAACACATTTTGGGCAGGATGTGGAACTGACAGCTGTACTTTTCGAAGGAGATGTGAAAAAATGCCAGTGTTGAAAATCTGGCATGAAAATATTGCAAATTTGCGAAGTTACAAGGGTGCATGGAAACTGTGCAACGCACGCTTGTAGCAGTCATTTTATGGAGTTTCGTCACCAAATTTTCAACATAGGCATTTTAGGACCTCTGCTCATGAACAGTGTCACCATCATTTTGTCAAACTATCCTGAAAGCTGATTTCGCACAGCGACCGTGCTATTCTGCGCCGGATGTGCGAACACATTTCAGCCAAGATATGTAAAATGACAGCTGCACTGTTCATAAGAAGGAGTGGAAAAATTTCAATTTTGAAAATCTGGAGTGAAAATAATACAAATTCACAAAGTTATGAGCGTGCGTGGAAACTGCACAATGCACACTCCTAAAACAGCCATTTTTTGGATTTTATTTCACCATATTTGCAACATAGGGTTTTTGAGAGCCCCCCTCATGAACAGTGCCACTGTCATTTCATTAATCGGTCCCGAAAGGTGATTCCGCGCAGTGACCTCAAAATCACCTTTCCGGGCCAAATAACGCAATGACAGTGACTGAATTCATGAGGAGGAGTCCCAATACCCCCATGTTGAAATTTGGTGCCAAAATTCCCAAAAATGCCCAAGATAGGCACCAAAGTTGAAAACCCCCTATTTATGCCATTATACAGCTTACTGGCACTTCTTCAGTTCGCGGTCGGCTTTGAAGAGTGCAGACATGTTCCTGGTCCACCAAAGATCGTCACGCCATGCTTCGGAGGTAAGTATTGGGTGGGGGATGTGTGGGGAGGCAGAGTGTGCAGAGGTGGCTGGTGGGGAGGCGCCCGGAGTCGCAAGGGACTGTTTTTCCTTTCAGGTGTAAGAAAAAAAAAACATTGCAGGAAGGTTTTTCTTTACAGGGCATTTGGCATGCTGGAGTGGGCTCCCAGCATGCCACCTGAGATTTTTTTATGGGGTGGTTCTCTCTACTGGCGGGATTGGGCACCCCCGTCGGCACACAACAAATGGGGGGGCAATATGCCAACGGGGAGTGGGCTCCCCCATCGGCAAATTAAACTGGTAAGGGGGGGAGATGATGCAGAGGGGGATTGGGTACCCCCTCGGCACACACTTCAAATTGGGGTGGGTTGCATTATGCCGACGGGGAGTGGGCTCCCCCGTTGGCAAATGAAGTGGGTCAGGGCACTCTGCAGCAGCGTGCCACCGTGTTTTCTTTTTTTGTAAGCTGGCTCACCAGGAAAGGCACGCTGCGCGAGAAGCTTGGCTCTCAATGCAGTAGACCTTTCCTTAGATCTGGTGGCCAGTTTACGTGTTGAGGGTGTTGGCGCCTGCAGCTGCCATATTGGGGAATGAGGGATGCACCTACTGATGCGTGCCCAGCATTCGCCCACAGTGACCATGCCTCCAAATCTGCCACTAATGCAATATATTGGCTGGCACGCTAGCGCAAGCCAACATTAAAAGGAGAAAGTAATAGAGCACAGAAAAGCATAGAGTTCCAGAAATGGCTCACCCTCTTTATTCCTGCTCTCTCCCTCTAAACAGCTGAGCTAAGGGGGAGTCTAGCTGTCATCTAACCTCGATCCGCTCCTCCTTTCCGTGGTTTGGTAGAGTTAGGGAAATGGTAAGATAAAGGAATATAAACAGGGTAGGTCATATGCAGCTGCGTCTGTTAGCAAGGCATACTCTTTTAGAAAACAACTGAGGCTACACAGCATGCTTTAGTTTCCTCTCTCTCCTAGCCAAGAGGCAGCCCAGCACGGCACGTCTGCAGAGATGGGACAAGAAAAGAAAAGACATTTAGGCAGGCATTCATTTAATTTGCCAGCTTTAGTCTACAATCTCGTACACGCTACAGCTGCTCTTTAGAGTAGTCAAAAAGAATACTGGCCACACTTATCTGTGTATGCCCGTTCAGCCCAGACAAAGACTGAATGAATGTCAATATGCAGCTACTACTCCAGCAAAGATTGCAGTGATAAAGAGAAGGTGAAAAGAAAAGTGTGTGTGTGAGGGAGAGAATGCTGCACGTAGTACAGACAACCGGTATTTCTATAAACAGATGGTTTTTTGATTGCACATTTCTGTTACTGTAAAAATGAGGTACATATCCACAAGTTAAGTATCTTTTGCATAATGACTTGTACATCTACAGAATTACTGATACATAGTGCATATTCTGGAATTCCAAAGCAGGTTATGCTGTGAGCCTGCTAATTCTTAAAGAGTCTGCTGCCAATATGAGGGGGAGCCTCACCACACATGGCACTGAGGTTCCTGTGTCGCCAAGAATTGGAGAGGACAGAAAAGCTTGACGATTTGGATCTCCACTCTCAGTGCAATAATATTCTTATCCATGGCCTCCCAGAAGAGAAGAGAGAGAGAAGATGGGTCTATTCCTGTAGTCACTAGCGTGGCCAAAGGAGGAGCCCCTCAGTATTGTCCAAGCACACCATGTCTTTGGCCCTCATCCATTGAACCCTAAGGCATGACCAAGGTCAGTTGTTCTGAACTTTCCAGACTATCACACCATGACATCAGTGCTCCAGCTGGCATGGAACAAGAAGGAGCTGTTAATTGGGGACACAAGACTATTACTGGAACATGATTTCATTCTCCTCACCCTCCTTAAGTGGCACACACTGCTGGGCATTAGAAAAACCTAGCAGAGAGTAATATCAGACTGCAGATATATGCCCCAGTGCATTTTCAAATTCACCTACAAGATGGAGGCTAATTTTCCCACACCCTGGCTGAGGCTGAACCATTGTTGAAACAATTTGGGGTCCTGCCTGACTTGATCTCTGCCCCGGACCTGGCTCACGAGACTCTGCCTGAAACCAGTGCCTGGTAACAGGTTTCCATAGCTATTACAAAGCAAAGTCTTTTGACCTCCACATTGACAAAGTCACTAAGGCCATCAGTACACGCATTGGACTGCTGCACAGGCACAAGCATGGTCTAACCTCTGAGACTCTCAAGCTAGCTGTGCAAAGTTCCCTGATGACCTTCATTGACTATGGGCTGATAATTTATGGTTCAGCTACAGATACTGCCCTTTGCTACATGAAAGTAGCACTAAAAGCCGGTCGACTTGTTATGAGAGCCAAATGCCTGACGCACACGTGTGACCTGTATGCCCAGACAAACTGGTTACAGTTCTCAGGCAGACTTCACTACCAGTCCTGTTTACTGACGAAAAATGTGAGTCCTGGCCTGGTACCCGCAGGGGGTCCTGAATCTTCTCTCCTCCGATTATAACCGTTGCTGCACTCGTAGTTCAGATAATCGAATCTTTAACATTCCCCACTGTTGGCACCTCCTTGGGTCAAAGGTATTTTGCCTACCATGCCCTTGGGTGGCTGAACTCTCTACATGCAGATATTTCATCGCTAACATCGATCAGTCGCTTTAAAAAAAAAAAAAAGGCAAAGGCAACAGCTAATTGCGAATCCAGCTATCACTGTTTCCAATAACTTACTTTGCTACATTTCTAGAGACTGTCCCTCCAGCCCTGGATCCTGTCCAATCGCCGGCCCAATCCTCCATTGCTGTCATCGTACCTATCCAGTCTCCTGCCACTCCTTCAATACCTGTTATTTAACTACTTTGCTCATATTTCCTCCATGGCATGCTGTCCTCGCCTGCCATCCTCCTCCCCCTACCATTATCCCTCCCATCCTTCCCCACCTAACTATATCTGTGCATCCTCCCCCCTTCCCACTCGCTGGCCCAGCAACCACTACTCTCCCTTCTGCCTCACACCTGTTCCTGCTTCTCTCTTTCCCTCAGCTATAGCTCTTTTGGCTACTCCTTTCATCTCCCTCCTTCTCTATTTCTTGTCCATCTTTTTTTCTGATCCTCTTGTTTTATAATAATGCCTAAGTTATCATATCTGACTCTGGCTATTTGTAATAATGCCCAAGTTATCGAAACTGACTCCGACTATTTGCTCATAGCCTACGACTGTGACTTTACTAGTTATTACCATTCCTATACAATGCTGTTGCTGTTTGCCTCTGCCTATTCTGTACAACTTTCTTATTGTTTGTTTTCCCTAACGTAGAACCTATGTAATGGGCTTATCCTCAAAGGTTTAATTCAAGATTTCAAATAAATAAAAAAGCAAGGAAACAAAATCGACAACAGCGCAAGGGGGTATCTTCGATGGAGGGCTGAGACCAGAAGCCTTATCACTGGATGTCCTGCTACATGCCTCGTCCTCCAGTGGTGGCCTGCATTGACTCTGCATTGACATTATGTCTCTAGTTAATTAAGCGAAATCTTGGTAGGGACTACAAACTTTCATTTGGACCTGAGGTGCTGAGCCTTTCTGTGCAGATTTGGGGCTCTACTGTCTCCCTCTGGAAGTGGAAAGCTACCTCTGATGGGCATCCCTTTTATAACTGGGAGGAGGCAAGGGCAGTGTGTTTGAGCTTAAGGCACTATTTGGTCAGGGGGATACAGAGGTACAAAAGGTACACATGGTTTGGTTGATTATCTTGTTCACTGGTCCGGAGTGACTGAGGTTGGTTGTGGCCCATGATAGAAGTGCAGCCTGAATCGGTCTCCTACATGGTGCTTTGGGCTACCTGCAACAAACATGTGAGAGGGGCTGAGGATGTACATATCTCATGGTCTGCTGACTGGGGGAGTGGGTAACTTGAGTGGACAGGAGGACTGTTCCAACATCGCCCAGCTCATGGCTGGATATGCCACTTATTCCCCTGGGCAGACTTGTGAGGGTGATACATTGCTGGGGCCTTCTTTTTTTATTCCCCATACACAACTCCACAGTAGAAAGGAGGTTCAAGCAATCTTGGCTAAACAATGGCACGAGACTGATGCGAGGCTGAATAGACATGCTCCTAGCTGTGAATGCCACACCTGAGCACAGGACTGTGGGTGGGTACATTCAGCAGACACAAATTAGAAAGTAGTATGTGAGCAAGCCCCTCCTCAGGCAGAGGCCGAGCTGAACTGTCGAGGTGAAAGTGGAATGCATCCCCACTTAATCATTTGGTCGAGAGACCTCAGTCCTTGGCAGATAATGCTGTGGTGTTCAATGGGGAGGACCATGGGGGGGCAGACTAAGGCTTGCAGCCACCTGCAGAATACCTTGCCTCCTCTGGTGACATCTGTTGCGTGGTGGTAACATACAATGGTAGCTCAAGATCGGGTCACTAGATCTTCCTGTAGGAAGGTGCAGTGACTGTTGCTTGGAAGTTGGCACAGTTTGAAGAGATGTCCTGCTGGTGCCAGCTTATTCCTTTCTCCCAATGACAGCTCTCTGTAGTGGAGGGGGTGTGGTTACAGTCATGCCGACTGGAGTAGGGTCTGTTTGGCCGTGCAGTCTGGGGTAATGCCTAGGGGAGGCATGCCATTCTGGGAGTGGGACAGAGAAGCTCTTGGAACTAGGACTGCAGGGCTGTAGTCTGTACATTTGGAGGGGCTGAGATGGGGAGGTTAACCTTGACAGTGTCAAACTTATGAAGGAGGAGAGCAGATTGAACAAAGCTGCCAGGAAGATGATAGGAGAAGAATTACAGTCCAACCTCGATTATCCAGACCGCCCACTTGAGCAGACTTGCGATCTGGTCCCAGATTGTTAAAGCAAACAGCTTTGCGGTTAAGCTTTTTTTTTTTTTTTTTGAACTGCAGTCTGTGAGAGAACAGTAATCACCTGTTCTAACTAACCGATACTGCAGTAAGCAATCAGTTAAGCAGGTGCTAATGCTTATCCTTTTTTGAATATTCCCCTTAATCAATAAATCACTTAATCACTTATGCAGGTGCTAATGAAGACCATTATTTCCTTCTCTATGCTGATACTGATACAGTACCCTTTGTAGTCCCCTCTCTCAAGCTGCAAGCTTCGATCGGCATGAAATCTGTGTTTCAGCTTAGCAACCTCCAGTATGATGGAATCCCATTGTGCTGCCACAAAGAGAAAAAGATGGATCTTGGCAATCATAGACAAGATTGCAATTCTTGACCATTTGGGAAAAGGCGAAAAAAATGTTTCTATCGCGTCTTCATTTGGCATAAGCAAGCAGCAAGTTTCTGATCTAAAAAAACAACAGGATCAGCTGCTGTCGCATGCCACCAACGTGGAAGACGACCGGGAGCTGAAGCGAAGCAAAACTCTGAAACCTGCAGCTGATGAGACACTAGAGAAAGCCACCTACCTCTGGTTCGCACAACAGCGAAGTAAGGGCGCTCCAGTGTCTGGCCCAATGCTTCAGGAAAAGCACTGCACTTTAATAATGAAATAAGCAACCATGCTAGCAGTCAGACCAGCTCTCAAAGAGATTTTAAGGCATCCAGTGGGTGGCTACAGCGTTTTAAAAAAAGACTCCATCAGACAGCTGTTGATCCAGGGGGAAAGCATGTCAGCTGATGTAAACGAGGTGCAGCCATACATTGAAAAACTGCATAAGCTAGTCAGTGAGAGGGGATACACAGAAGAACAAATCTATCACGCAGATGAAACGGGACTCTACTGGAAGCTGCTTCCTGATCGAACACTGGCCAGTTCGAAAGAGCAAACAACAGCTGGCTACAAAAAAATTAAAGACCGCATAACACTTCTTGGCTGCTCAAATGCTACTGGATCACACAAGTTAAAGCCATTCATGATCGGGAAGTTTGCTAATCCATAATGTTTTAAAAATGTAAACATGACAGCACTGCCCGTTGTTTATGAGAGCCAGAGAAGTTCATGGATGAGCAGTGACCTCTTCACAGACTGGTTCCACCAATGTTTTGTAACTGAGGTCCGCAAACACATGCGAATGATTAAACAGCAGCCTAAAGCCTTACTCCTGTTAGACAACTGCTCAGCACATCCTACGGGTTTGAAATCAAGGGATGGCAAAATAAAATGTGAATTCCTGCCTCCAAACATGACCTCTCTCCTTCAGCCATTCGATCACGGCATTCTTGAAGGACTAAAAAAGAGATACAGAATGCGCTTGCTGTGCCGTATCCTAACTGAGACTGAGCCCGATGTGTCTATTGTGGACTGCCTGAAAAAACTAACACTAAAAGATGTGGCATGTGTCATCTGTGACTCCTGGGCTGAGACGACACCAGAGAGCATTTCCAAGTATTTCGCATCAACTCTAAAAATCGCTGTAGAACCCACAGATGTAGATGCCGATGAAGAGGGGGGATAGTCAGGGAGCAGAACCAGCTGATGATTGAGCACTCGAAGCTGACATTGCTGAGTTAAACGCTCAAGATCAAGAATGATGACTGCCCCCGGAGCTTACAGACTGTGGCATAATCACACTTGTCACTGAACCGAAGAGCGTGGATACAGAGTCCGATGAGGACGAAGCTTGCAATGAGGAGGTTGTGAGTAACTCTCAGGCAGTGGAAAACTTTAAAAATGCCATAAGATGGCTTGAAAGACAGGCAGATGCAGACCCGATTCATCTACTCACCCTGAGCCGTCTGCTCACACTAGCATCTGCCAAAAAATACAGTGGGGCTCGGCAGATGAAAATAAACCAATTTTTTAAAACTGAGTAGAGCGCATGATAGTAATTTTTTAATTACATGTATGTTTATTTTAGCCAGTAAACGAATTAAAAATAGGCACACCTGTTATAGACGTGCAGTGTCTTCTTTTCACCTCTTTTCCGATTATACGGACGTTCGATTATCCGGACTATTTCGATGTCCCTGAAAGGTCCGGATAATCAAGGTCAGACTGTACTTAGTACGTGTCAGGTGGACACAAGGCTGGCTGTGGTCTAGTACCACCCGGAGGCTTGGCTACCAACAGTCTACCTTTTGAAGTGTTGTATCCTGGCATTAGGGGTATCCTGGCATTAGGGATACTTGTTGTACATAATTCTTCCTGCTGTGCTGTATGTTTGTTCTGCGCTGGTGCTATGGTTGCATTGTGACATAAAACGTCAGGGGCCTTGACAGCCCCATAAAGCAGATCTGGGAACTGCAGGAATTGAAGAAGCTGGGGGCCATGATAGCGTTTTTACAGGCAACGCACTTGACACAAAGAGAGCACACTAAGCTGAAAAGGTCATGGGTGGGCTCAGTGTACGCCTCATCCTTCCAGGAGCACCCACAGCGGCGAGATGTTGTGATTTTGGTGCACCGGTCATGTCCCTGGAGGTGGAGACGGTTATTGAAGTCCTAGAAGGGTGATTTATATATATTTAATGCTCTCTCCAAACAATCATCTGTACCTTGGTTAACATCTATGCCCCGAACCAGGAAAGGGACAACGTAATCTTTCTGAAAGACAAATTGGTCTTTTGGGCACCTCCTCCCACTGATTTGCATGTGGTAGGAGGAAACTTTAATGAGGTCACGCAGCCCCACCTCGACATCTGACAGGGCCAGTCTGGAGGAGTCACAGGTGGGTACTTGCATATGGAGGCTTATGCACAAGTTGGGAATGTTGGAGATCTGGTGATAACTGCACCCCAGTATGAGGGATTACACCTGCTGCTGACCCCCCCTCATAATGTGAACCCGCGCATTGATTATATTCTGCTGTCCTCAAATTAGGCTCATGTAGCCAAACTATATGAGATCAAGAGCTTCCTACTATCGGATCGTGCCCCTGTTATCCGGACCTGTTGGTTGTGTCGCATCAGAAGACCCAGTATTGGAGACCTAATATGTCATTGTTGAGTGACCTGGACTGTGTCAAGGCTGTGGAGAAATGCACAGTAGAATACAAGGTCAACAACCCCCCAGGGCACTACCACAGATGCTGTTTGCTGGGACGGCCTTAAGTCTGTACTTACAGGCCGTACCATAAGCTTCACAGTCACTAAGAAAAAAGAAAGTCAAAGGGAACAACAGGCTTTGAAACAGAGGCTCTTTGACTTGGAAGCAGAACATAAAATTGCTCTGAACAAACAAGTGAGGCAGCAGCTGGAAACATGTCTGGAGGAGTTCAGCGTCTTCTGGAGGCAGAAGTGGAGGAAGTCCTACAGTACTCCCTACCAGAGGTTCTGTGAATCTGGCAACAGGGCAGGGAGCCTGCTCACCTGGCATTTACACAGGGAGGTGGGGAGCCAGATAATGCTTTGGCTTCATAAACAGGAGACCCCAATTCCTTTGAGAATGACCCAGCAAAAATAGCTAAGCTATTTGGGGGAATTCTGTAAGTGCCTCTTCACGTAAGACATACTGGAGGGTTTCCAGGTAAAACTGGGCACCCATTATGGCAGAGGTCAGCTTAGCCGTCTCACAGATGAAGCCAAGTAGGAGCTGAACACCCTGATTTACCCCAGTAGAGATACAAATGGCCATCTGTCATCTAAGCACTGGCAAGTCCCTGGTCCGGATGGGCTAGCCCTGGAGTTCTTCAGAACATTTGCAGAACTTCTCAGACCACAGCTGGAGACTGTCATCAGAGGGATGAAGAAGGTGACTCCCCCATCATGGCTGTACACCAACATTTCTGTGATCCTGAAGCATAACAAGGATTCCACAGTTTGTGGATCATACCACCCCATCCCCCTCCTGAATGCTGACTTAAAACTGATCACAACGATTTGACCAACCAGGCTACAGAAGTGGGCAGGGTCTGTATTTCACCCGACCAAACAGGTTTCATTAACAATCGCCTCATCCTTAACAATATCAATTGGCTGTTAAACATTCTGTCCTGGCAGTGGCACCACCCCAAGTTTGCCCTTGCTGTATTCATGGCTGTGGAAAAGGCTTTTGACTGGGTGCACTGGGGATTCCTGCACTCACTTTAGAGGAGGTGAGGATGTGGAAGCTTTCTGTACCAGCATCAGAACACTATATGCTTCACACCAGGCACAAGTTAAAGTCAACGGCCTCCAATTGGAGCATTCTTCTTAACCAGGGGCACTCCTGTTTGCGTTATGTACAGAACCCCTAGCAAATGCCATTCATCAAAACCTGATAATCCAGGTGATCATGCAGGGGGCAGGGAACACAAGATTTTGCTTTATGTGGATGACTGCCTGTTTTTCCTTACCTCCTCGGACACCTCTGTACCCGCCCTTCTCGGTGAACTGGAGCTCTGTGGAGAAGTGGTGGGATACAAAATTGATTGTAATCATTCAGGTGCTTGGTGACTTGGAGGCCCCCGCCTGGCCACCTTTTGGACAACATGCCCCTTCTGTTGGGCACCCTGAAATGTAGTTAGGTATCTAGAGGTATGGATCATACCCAACCTCTTGGGAATTTTTGGACTGAACTATGAAAACATTCTGGGGGAGGTGCAGGCAGACATGAAGCAATTGGACCTTCTCCACATAAGTTTAGGAGGCAGGATAGCCACAGCGAAGATGGACCTCTTCCCGAGGTTCTTGTTTCTTTTCCGGGCCCTCACATCAAAGATCCCTGAGAATATTTGGAATCTCCTAAAAAAAAAGTGTACTCAGGCTTGTATGGGCCTCTGGCTGTTGCCACATTTGCAAGAATTTGCTTGCACTACCCGTAACAGAGGTGCTATGGCCATGCCAGTCTTGAGCCTATACTACTTAGTGGAGCAGTCAGCCTGTAGTTAGCTGTACCAAGCAGAGGAGCGACACAGACTGGTTAAAAATTGAAATGCAACAGCCTCTACCAGTCCACTCTTTGCTCTCCCACATCTGCAATTCACGGTTCGTATCTGGGCAAAAATCCCCAACCCCTCAATGAAATATACACTGCTCATGTTGCTGAAGGCAAATGCCCTCACATAGTCGCTGAATGCTATAGGTCCTTTCCCCAGTATAATAGGTGATCTGGAATTCACCCTGCTATGTACTGACCTGAGATTCCAAAGATGGAATAGACTGGGGCTGACGAGGTACTGGCACTTTGTCAGAGGGGGCACCTATATTCCCTTTGGAGAACTACAACAAAAGTTTGGTCTGCCAGCGCAAGATCATTACGGTTACATATGAACATACAAAGAACCCAGCAGAAGAAGGTCATTTGGTCTATCGAGTCTGCTCATATTGCAGGGTCCACATCTTGAGCTACTGTCTCTGCTCTCCCTTCCCACTCCTCCCATCCTTCCTACCCATGATCCTTACCTTCCCCCTATGCCTATCCCGGTCTCTTTTAAAGCTGTCCACTGTCTTCAATGAGATCACCTCTTCTGGCAGCACATTCCAAGTGTCCGCCACCCTCTCTGTGAAGAAGTGCTTCCTGACCTCCCTCCTAAACCTCCCACCCTCCAGCTTAAGACTGTGCCGCCTCGTGTTATGGTTGCCACTCAGCTGAAAGGGACTCTTCCTATCCACCTTATTTATCCCTTTCAAGTACTTGAAGGTCCCAATCATGTCCCCTTTCTCTCTCTCTCCTGTCTTCCAAGGAGTACATGTTTAGTGCCCTCAGCCCCTCCTTATATACCTTACCCTGCTGACTCGCTGTCATCTTTGTAGCCCTCCTCTGGACTTTCTCCAGCAGGTTAATGTCCTTTTTGAGGTGTGGGCACTAGTACTGAACTCCATACTCTAGATGAGACCTTACCAGGGACCTGTACAAGGGCAATATAACCTCCTCTGTCCTACTAATACTCGCATATAAGTCGGTCCACGTATAAGTCGGGGACCCTTGTTCATGCAGCAGATTTGCTCCTCAGCTCATGACCCGCGTATAAGTCGGGTGGTCTTTTATCCATTGCCACTTCCCACTGTTACTAACTGTTATCAGAGATGTAAAAAAAAATAAAAATCTCGGAGCTAGTCCCCATCACAGATCATAGTCCACGTAAAGATTCCACTGACAGAAAACAACCCCGTGTCAGTGAACTGACAGCAGATGCCTTACCATGTCATCCTGATTGTGTAAAGTGAAGTAGACAGCACCAGAAATGGGAGCAGGCATTTCCAAGTGGCACTGTTTGAAAATGCAGAGATTGGGTTTGGCATAGTCTGCTATCAGGGATCCCCGAAGTGCACAGCCAGGTCCAGCACAGTCAGCGATCATGGGTGCACGATCCGCACTATGCACCGGAATAATATGCAGCTTTTCAGCAGTCTGATCAGCCAGTGTAGCTGTGAGGCTTCCTCTTGTCTTTCCACCCACCCGCCCCATAGGACTGTCAGCACCCTAGAGTCACAGAGAGCCAAAATGCTCCTCAGTACAGAAGATACCAGCTGCAGAGCATGTCAGTAGCTGCAGAAACAGACACATACCGTCAATGCTACTAAATTAGTGCAGAACATTAAAGAAGAACATGACTGTCTGTTCCAATCAGTGCATCATTGTTACGTCGTCTGCTAGGAATTTGCAAATGTGGCTTGTGGTGTTAATCGGCTAGCGAGGTGTTAATTTTAAGTTGGTTAGCTGGCAAATTAGGTGTCAACACTCAGTACTGGGTGAGCAGTGCAGACAGAGAGCAAAACTTGCTTTCGTTTCATTGACCCTTTTTTTTTATTTTACCAGTTATTCGCATATAAGTCGGGACCTGCAGTTTGCGAGCGTAAAAAACCCCAAAAACCAACTTATACGCAAGTATATACGGTACTTATCTCCCTAGATATGAATCCCAGCATCTTGTTTGCCTTTGCTGCTGCTTTCTTGCACTGCGTGGAGTGCTTCAGGTCACTAGTGATCATCACTCCCAGGTCCTTCTCCTCCTCTGATGCAGATATTCGGACTCCACCCAGGTAGTACTCTCTCCTAGGATTCTTGGCTCCAATATGTATAACTTTGCATTTCTTGGCATTGAAGCCAAGCTGCCAGATCCTCCCCCCCAGATTTTCCAGATCATCCTGTAGATCCTGTATCCCTTCAGCTGTGTCCACTCTCCTACAGAGCTTGGTGTCATCCGTGAATAGGCACATTTTGCCCTTAATGCCATCTTCCATGTCATTGATGAAGACACTGAACAACACTGTCCCCAGCACTGAGTCCTGTGGGACCCCACTGGTTACCTCTCTGGTGCTAGATAACTCTCTCCCCACAGACACTCTCTGGGTTCTGTCCCTCCACCAGTTTTCCACCCAACTGGCCATCTTTTCCCCAACCCGAGGATCCACCAACTTCCTGATCAACATTTTATGGGGCACAAAGTCAAAGGCCTTGCTGAAATCAAGATAGTGGATGTCCGCTGTCTTAGTGACATAGTCAAAGAAATAAATCAGATTTGTTTGAGAAAATCCCCCCCCAATGAACCCATGGTGCCTCGCATCCTGGAGACCATGCTCCTCTAGATATTTCATCAATCTTTCCTTTAGTATGATCTCCATGAGCTTGCCCACAATGGAGGTCAGGCTGACTGGTCTGTAATTCCCTGGATCATCCTTGGGACCACTTTTGTGTAGGGGCACTACATGTGCTGTTCTCCAGTCCTGCGGTAACACGCCTGACTCTAGTGAACTATTAAATAGGTCTTCCAGTAGTCCTGCCAGCTCCTCAGCCAGTTCCTTTAGTACCCTTGGATGTACTCTGTCCAGGCCTGGTGATTTATCCACCTTCAGTGCCAGTAGCCCCTCCCGTCTCTCTGTCTTCCTCTATCACTAAATCTGTGTTCCCCCCCCCCCACTCCTCTTTTCCCTCTTGAAGGCATTGGTCCATCCTTCTCCCTGGTGAAGACGGAACATAAGTATTAATTTAGTATCTCTGCTGTTCCCCCATTGTCCTCCACCCTTTCCTAAGCCTAACAGTCCCTTCCTTGTTGTCCCTTTTCTCATTTATATAGTAAAAGAAAGCCTTCTCCACCTTCTTAATTCCTTCAACTATCTGCAGCTCCTTCTGTGCCTTTGCTCGCTGGACTTCCTTACTTGTCTCACTAGCCAACCTTAGGTAATTTTCCCTTTCCACCTCCCTCATGGTCTTCCTGAATTTTTATAAGCCAACCTCTTTTCCCTTACTGCCTGGGCAACCTCAGAACTGAACCAGCTGGATGCTTTGGCTCTTGTGTTCATACAGGTACGCTACTACTTGATGTCTCAAGCCCTATCACGGCAGGTTGACAGAGGCCCCCCCGGAGGACTTTTTGTATTGGGCAGCAGTGCTCACAGGCAGGAGGGTACAGTCTCTAGGGTCCAATGAACCCTGCTGGGCACTGACTGTCCAGAGTCCACCCATCTAGTACAGTAATTCAGTGGGAGGAGGAAGTGCAGATTTAGCACCACAAAGATTCCTGGAACCTGACGGGGGACAGAGGACGGAAGATGGCCAGCTTCCCCTGTGTGGAGGGAGTTCCAGTGGAAGTGCCTAGCACATTTCTTTCACACCCTCACAGTTATTGCCCACTTTCAGGGTGCCTATTTGATCCAATGTTGGAGGAAATGTGGGGAAATAAGGTCCCATTTCCATATATTTGGTGTTGTCCAGTGTTGAGGTCCTACTGGAGCCAAATGCACACTACCCTGACAACCTTCTGGGGTGCAGACATCCCCAACACTTTTGAGCACGTGGTCCTGCCAGTCCAATGGCTAGATGATAAGACCCACCAGAGTTCTGGGCACTCTGCACTGCACCATTGACAGGGGTGACAGTCTGCTGGTTGAGGGTGAACCCCCCCCTTTCAAACATGAATGGACAAGGTGACAGAGATGATTAAAATGGAGAGGATCACAGCTACCCTGAGGCTATCTATGGAGAAATATGCCATCTGGGGCAGGTGAGACAGCATGAATCTGCCCCCTCATGAGGGGTCAAGGGATGAGACATAGGTCAGGGAGAAAAGGGCGGCCAGTGTGAAATATGAGGAAGGGGGCATGGAGACTGCAATAATGGAACAAGAGACCAATCCTGCTCCCCAAGTTAGTGAATTAACTCTGAATCATTGCACCACAGCACGCAGCACCAGTTGCACTTGTTCTCATGTTTTTATAGGTTCACTGCTGGTCTCTTCCTACAAATAATAGAGTCAAATCATCTCTTGCAATTGGATTACTGGCGGCAGATATAGTACCTTGGAACTAGATGACCTAGAAGTTCAGTTACACTGGACATTGGTTGCGCCATGCATACCAGTTGCTTTTAAATGCTTAATAATATAATTTGTACTTCCTTGGAAAGTTAAGTACCTGTCTGTATTTTTATTCATTTATTTATTTATTGATATGTTTCACCAGGAAGGCACACTGAGCGAAAAGTCGCTCGTCTCCTGGTGCAACCCGGGGGGAAAGGGTACAGTTGGAGTGAGACATTAAACATTCAAGTTACAAGATCAACATTAACATGCAATTGTAAGGCAGGTGTTACAAGCAGTGTTACAACAGTGTTGAGCATAATAGGTAGAAAGAGTGGATAATAATAAGTGCTGGGTTAATAAGTAAAGAAGTCTTTACGTGAAAGAAAAGGGGGATAGGAGAGGGTAGGGTAAGGTGGGAGGGGAGGAAGAGTCCTGTTCAGGCTACATTCAAGTTACAAGATCAACATTAACATCCAGTTGTAAGGCAGGTGTTACAAGCAGTGTTACAACAATGTTGAGCATAATAAGTAGAAAGAGTGGACAATATTAAGTGCCGGGTTAATAAATAAACAAGTGTGTACGTGAAAGAAAAGGGGGAAAGGAGAGGGAAGGGTAAGGTGGGGGGAGGAAGAGTTGTGTTCAGGTTACATTCAAGTTACAAGATCAACATTAGCATCCAGTTGTAAGGCAGGTGTTACAAACATTGTTAAAACAGTGTTGCATGTAATATGTAGAAAGAGTGGACAATAATAAGTGCTGGGTTAAGTAAACAAGTGCTTACGTGAAAGAAAAGGGGGGAAAAGGAGAGGAAAGGGTGAGGTGGGGGAAGGGGAAGAGTCGTGTCCCTGGAGACCGCTTCAGGATGCGAGGAACCCTGCAAGGGGACTGAGGGGACCAGAGAGAAGGAGATAGGTAGTGTCCCAGAGAGACCCCTTCATGATGTGGGGAACCCTGCAAGGGGGCTATGGAGCTAAACAGAAAGGGGGATAAGGCTGTAGGGATTTGAAGAAGGAGGAGATGTGACTTAAACGCTAGGAGGGGGAATAGGACCTAAGCCAAGAGAGGACCCTTCAGGATGCGGGGTACCCTGTCAAGGGGTTGGAGAAGGTCAGTAGATAAGGATTAAGAGAGTGATGGGAGAGGGAGAGAGTAAGAATTGAACCTTTGAGTGGGAAAGAATTCACACCTTTGGAGGGGATGGGGCCTAATCAATAGTCCATCAGGATGCATGGACCCATGGGGAGCATTTGGGGTCCCTTACATTCTGTGAGAGATCAAGGGAGGCCAGTAAGGGGAAGCAATTTGGAGGAAGGGGAGGAGAGCTAGAATGTGGGGGGTGTGGGTGCACAGGGTAAAATGAAGGTGACTGTAGAGGGGTAGGGTTTATCCAGAGCTTAGAGGAGGGAATTAGGGAGGGACATGGCAGGAGCAGCTAGGTGCAAGGTAATTATGGAGGGCAGAGCTGATGGAGTAGGCGGAGGATGTGTGCCGGATTTGAGGGGGGTGGGAATTCCAGATTTTTGGGAGGCGGTGAGAGTAACCGGATTGGCTGGGGACTACCAGGGTGCGGGAGTAGGTTGATCTAAGGGAATGGTAGGATGTTGGGGGTTGTTATAAAGGAGGAGGTGCGGTAGTTCAAGTTCATTGCAGGAAAGACTCCGTTGAGCAAGCTCATTCACAAGGAGGTCCTGAGGCACATACACATACAGTTCGCAATTACATAGACAGGAGATATAAAATGTAGAACAACAAAGAAAAAAAAATATAGAATACAAGACGTATACACAATAGAAGTCCTTATGCTATATATGCAGTACATTCCAGCAGGTAGGAAGGGAGCTCACCCAACCAGTGCTTGAAGGTGAATTTAGTACAGTGGGAGAGTTGCCTATTTGTAAGAGAGGGGAAGGATAGGTCACAATAAAGATCACAGTGGCGAGTGCAAGGGGGGCATCCAGGGAAAAGCAGCAGAAGGAATTGAAGAGGGTGTCCAGTCTGGCCAGGGAGGACTTAGGGGCAGCACCATAGACTACGTCACGGTAGTCGAAAATGGGCAGTATCATCTTTTGAACAAGTTCACACCTAGCCGTAGGAGGGATGCAACTACAGTTCCTGAACAGGGCACCAAGCTTGGGGCACAGTTTTTTCTGGATGGTGTCAGTATGTCCAGAGGAGTTTAGGTGTTGGTCCAGTCAAACACCTAAGTACCTGAAGGAGGATGTGTCCTCAAGTAAAGTCCCATCAAGGGTGTGGAGCGTGGGTAGGGAGGGAAGCCTAGAGAGTTTCTGCCTAGTGCCAAAGGTCATGGATACAGTCTTCTTGGCATTGAGGAAAAGTTGATGGTTAGCAAACCAGAGCTGAAACTTGTCGAAGTCTTGCTATAGGCTGGTTGTAACCTCAGGAGGACAGAGCCAGGTGCATACAGGACTGTATCATCGGCATACATATGCATAGCAAAGGAGGGTGAGCAAGCAGAGGTATGGTCGTTTAAGAAGATGGAGACTAGGAGGGGCCCTACTACAGAGCCCTGGGGGATGCCAGTGCTAATTAGGAGGGGAGAGGAAGTGGCATCCAAGATCTTAACTGATTGGGTTCTGTCAATAAGGTAGGCCTTGAATCAGTTTGTGGCAGAGGGAGATAGGCCAGCTGCCAGGAGTGAGTCGAGGAGAAGGGAGTGAGAGACGGTGTCGAAGGCCTTGACCAGGTCGACAAAAATAGCAGAGGTAATTTGCCCATCCCGGTTAGGATGGAGTCTGTGAGCTGTAGGAGAGAGGTGGTGGTTGAATGGTTTTTCCTGAAACCAGACTGGAAAGAGGGTGAAAAAGGAGGTGTCAGATAGAAAAGAGGTGAATTGGGAGAAGACTGTGTGTTCTTGAAGCTTGGCAAGGGTAGGGAGGAGAGAAATGGGGTGATAGTTGCCAGGCGATGAGGGGTCACCCAATTTGGATAGAGGGAGGACCACTGCATGTTTTCATGAAGAGGGGACCGAGGATGTAGAGACTGATAGATTTAGGATTATTGAGAGGGGGTAGGCAATGGCTAAAGTGGAGAGGGAGAGGAGTTTTAGGTTGTGGTGTCGGGGGAGGCACCTTCAGAGGGATTGACAATGAGGAAGGCACTTGGGGCATCATTTGGGGTTACAGTAGCGAAAGAGAAGGGGAGGTGGGAGGGTGGTGGAGGGGGCACACCGGTAGAGGGTGGGGAGGGTGATGGGTAGGAGGGGAGGGATTTCAGGGGCGCAGGAGTTATAGTAGGAGTTAAATTCCGCAGCTACAGCTGGTGGGTCGCACACTAGCGATATATGTCAGTGCTCTCCTTTTTGTCTTTTGAATAAGGCTGAGTTTCACAAAAAAAAAATCTACAAAGAGGACAGACACAGCTAGCAATCTAGTACAGGAGTCATCTTGAATCCTGGGTTCCAAGTTCACACCATGTTTGCATGGGCTTAGGAGGACTGAACTGTAGGACAGCATCACTATGCTCTTTTATATTTATCACATATATTGTAATGCAGTGTTGCGAAAAAGGTGCTGTAAGATTTGTAACCCAGTAAATCATAGAGACTGTACTGTTGCAAACAAAACAAACAGAGCACTCGGTGGAGGGGGTGGCACTGCCATCAAGTACAGTGCCGCACAGTAAATTTATTGACTGCAAATAAGTTATTTAGCAAGCAGTGGATCACAGCATTTCTCAGCCACTTAAAATTGGTGCGTACTAAGAGTCAGCCGTGGAATATAATAATAAAATTGAAAACAACACAGCACCTTCAGCAATAGGGGCATCCATCTGTGTTGTCTATCATTCACAGTGATCATTCACAGTGACAGCTGCAAACTATCGGGATACATTCATTGAATTCTGGGATACAAGCAACAAGAAAATCCCAGAATTCAATAGGAAATGGTGTCTAAGAGACAGGTAGGTGTGTGTGTGTGTGTGGTTTGTACTGTTGTGACTGCTTACTGTGTACTTGACCTGTTGATAGGTAGAGGTGCTTCGGTTTCTAGTAATACCACTTCTCATGAGCAACAATGCCAACAAACTAAATAATTAAGAAACCAGTAACCAGTGCAGTAAACCAGGGAGAGACAGACGAGACAATCTGCTTTGAGATCAAGGCGTGCGTGTTTGTACATTAACATACATAGCGTAGGTGCATATGACATCTGTTGATCTAAGTTATTGGTATTAACAAATGACATCATTTATGTACTGGCATGAATTGAATGTAATATAGACCAATGGCTTACATATATGTACTTCTGGAAGAGTATAGAAAAGGAAAATAAAAAGTTTTATTTTGAAAAAAAAAACATACATAGCATAGGTGCAGTTTACTGTCAGAAGGAGGATTTATTTAAACGTTAACATGATTGTTGTATGCTTGCGTCAGGGCCAAACATAATGTTCTAGCCAAGGCCACTCTATCACAACTTTTGAGATAAGCTATCAGGGACATAAACTCAGGAACAGATTTGCACATTCTGCTCATCTGGTTTCCTGGTATCTTTGATCTGTGAAGATGCTTCCAAATTTGTTCTGCAAACTTGAGGATGATTTACACGCTGGTGGAAAAGTTGAGGGCTTACAGTGATGGAGACTGCAGCCTCTGATTATCCGCAGGCTAGGTACAGAAAAGGCAGGCACTGGCATACAGGCATTGTCATAGTGGGACGCTCAGCTCTCAGAGATGGAGGGCTTATGGAACCCCAGAATTCCTGCACCCCCTTCTAGCTGACCAAGGAGCATCTGCTCTAAAGGTAGCCACTCTCTCAGCCAGGTGAAGACTGTATCCATGGCAACCCCTGATTGGCACATGGGGATAAACGGAGAAAAAATGGGGTGAAATTAAAAAAATATATAGGTACCAGTGTGTTCTTACAGAGGGCCATATACCATAGCTAGGTTACACAGGATCTCCCCTCAGTTTTCAGATGAAAGACAGTGTTGTAAAGGGCATACGCAGACTTTGTGCATATGGTCTCCTGTCCCCACTGTTACATGTACTGGTTGTGAACCTAGCAGTTTCTCTTCTGTTAGAATAAAAGTTAGAAGCAACCCCATGAGTCTCCTGACTAGGTGCTTTCTGTGAGGTCTTTTGAGGATCAGGATGGCAGAAGTGAATTATAGCATTTTGCAAGAGGCCATGGGTAGGGTGCATGAATCGAGTCTCCTGCTCTGATCTGGAGAGCATTGTGAAGAACATAGATGATAACCACTAAACAAACATGTGAAACAGGGCAGTAATTTGTTTGAGCCCATTCAGCGACATTCCTGACTACGCATACAGATTATGACGCTAACTACTGAATGAAATTGCCACAGCCATTCTCCCTTAATGATTGTTATTTATAATGTATATTGTTTTTGTTTTAGAAAGTACAAGTCACAGACAGAATAGTCAGTGCTGCCTATCCTTCTCCCACCCTTGAAGATCAGCCCAGCCACAAATTAGTGTTTTTAAACATAGGCATGTGCACCGATAGTGCTGTCAGGAGGGCTGAACAAGCACTGTGATGTGCCTAGGTAAGCAAGACAACCTGGTGACATGTTCAGGACAGCAAATACAGATTTAGAATAATAACAGTTCTAAACTGTATTTAGGTTCCATACTCATTAAAGGGGAATTCCTTAAATAGCCATGAAAACTTTGGGGAAGGCCATCAGAATCTGTTTCCACATGTAGCGGGGAGAGAGACAGACAAGTAGGGTAGTGGGTTCAGAATTGGGTTTACCAACTCTGGTAGATTCCTCGATCAAAGTGGTTAGATCCTGTGTCATAATGTGATGGCCGTTTGGCTTAGGGAGCCGACCTCGATGGGGGTGGGGACCAACTACTTTCGCTGATGTTATTGAGACGTATATACTTGCTGAATTGTTTAACACATTTTGGGCTAATTTGTTAAGTCTAATGGCTGTAATCAGTGAGCACTGCAATTGGTAGTGGTATGCTGGCTTAGTGTTCCCTGTAAAAATGGTTTGAAATCTTCAATAAAACAGAATGATTAGGAAAGGACAGCAGAAGAGTAAGGAAAGAGAATGTTGCCGCCATTTTAAGCACACAGGAAGACTCAAAGAACACAGAAACAGATTGGAGAGAAATTAGAGTAAGGGTAAGCACAGGGAGATAGAGATTTTTTCAGGTCACACAAACAGTAAATGGCAGTGGTGGGATTCAAACCCTGCTTTCTAGGTTTATAGCTATATGCTGTAGGCTGCACTGCCTCCCTAAAACAGTGCTCCAGATTAAGTTTCTGGTGGATATCGAAGCAGCATTGCAACTTCGTTGTTCAAGGCAGTTGCCAGTTAAAATTGCTCAACATATTAACCTACCTGTTTAACTGCTTTGCTACATGCGTCCTGAGCTGCAAAATATATTTTTCTTTCTTTTCCCACTCATACTTTTTTTGCCAAGCCCACTAAGGCATTTCAAGTCTGTTTAAATATTGCACAGCTGCTGGAGTGACTGGTTAGCACTGTAGGCTATAAAGCCAACTGTATGCTGCTGGACATTATGGAGAAAACAGGCACACTTGTGACTTGGGTTCAAGGCCCTAGCCCAGGATGGGCGAGAAGGCAATCCAGCAGGGAGGGTGATGGAGCATTCCTGAGGATGCTTGCCTCTCAAAGGTGGGTGGACTTGGTGCACCATTCTTAGAGCGACACATGTGGAGGCCCCAGGCATGTTGCAAGCGCACTGGACTAGCATTTGGAGGTGAGTTTGTGTAAACGTGGAGTACCCCACTGGTTGCAGTGTAACAGTGTCAGTCAGCCACTACCCCTACCTGATGGGACAATGGAAATGTATTGCTCCCTCTCTGCTCCCTTGCATTGTAATATGTTCCACCTGAAGTATGCCTTGGCCAGGCTAGAAAAAGATACTTCCAGGGTAATCCAAGGTTGGGAAGTAGAAAATCACTAACGTGATTTCAGCCATTCAACACGCATAGCCACTGTACCTCTTATCCTGGGTACAGTGTGGTCTCATGCAGGAGCGCTAGGAGGGAGAACTCCACTTAGATGTCAAGGGAGAGGATGGCACAATAAAATAATAAATACACAAAACACAGTAACTCGAATTATTTATAATAAGATAATGGGGCCTCTGTGGGATGTCTCTTATGGTACAGGGGACTCCTGTTGTGAGGTTTAGGCAGACAGAACCACTCGGCTTCACTTCGCAGTCCTTTTGCCTAAACCTTATGCTTAGAGTCTCTTACACCATAAGAGACATCCTTCTAGGGCCGGCCCAGTGGTGCTGAGGGTTGAGGCGCTGGATGCCACACCTTGCGCCACACCATCGACCCAGGTTCGGGAACGGATTCTGGTCACTCAGGGGTCGGCAGGGGGAGGAAGGAATGAGTGTTCCTAGACAGCTCTCATTCCTCGGGGAGGGAGGACAGTGTAATGGCTGGGTGTTGGCACAGGCACGTCGCCCAGAAGAGGGGAGGGCCCACGTCCAGGGTGTATGACTGCGTCCATGGAGGCGGGAGCAGCCACCTCACCCATTGCATGGTTCATGGGCCCAGGGGAGAAAAGCGAAAAAAGGCCAGGAGCTAACTGGGTGCAGTACAGCCTAGAGGTGAGAGTAACGAGGTGCAAATATGCTTGGTACATCCAGCAGACCAGACCTGGATTTGATTCTCACAACCTCCACTTGCATACTGTGTAACTTTGAGCAGGTCACTTAACCACCCAGTGCTTCCAGGTCGTCCCCGAAAACAGGCACTTGTGCCTAGTGGGCCTTACCCAGCTACCAAAGACTAAAAAAAAAAAAGACCCGACGCATTCCACCTCAAGCTGCCACCCCTGACATCTGGATTTGTGCGGGGGGGGGGGTAAAGACGGCTCTGTTCTCCTTGGCCTCGCCACAGGGGGCAATCCGCAGGGATATTATAGGATCTGGCTGAGCGGGGGATGGTCAGGTCGGAGAACGAGTCCCTCCAAGGGAGGGCCGGAGCCACACGTCGAGACTGCGGAGGACTGACACAAAGTACAAATAGGAAAAAAGAGACAGCCTTCTGAGGAAGTACTAACTAGTAGTATGGCAGGGGGTGGTTGGACTGTAGGGAGCCCATGGGCAAGCAGCAGACACTAGGGAAGAAATCAGAAGGTGGTAAGCCCAGATATGGCAGAAATTAGAATAACAAACAAAAAAAACACAACAGGGCTTTGAGGAAACATATAAGGGAAGTGGGGCAGAAGGTGAACAAAGCAGGGAATTTGTGTGTGTGTGTGTATATATATATATATATATATTTTTTTTTTTTTTTTTGAGTGCACAAATTAGTATAAAACAGAAAAAAACTCTGGTAGAATTGAGTGAAGCAAATAAAATTGGAAGATGTCTAGAATTTTTTTACAATAAAAAAAAAAAGTTAAGTCTGACGTTTTCCAGTGCTAAATTGTGTTGCTATTTGAGACTACTACAGTTCATGGCTGACTGTTCTGTTTTTCTCTTCCAGCATTCCTGGTGCTGATCTGAAGAGTCTGTACGATTACGTTCAGGTGTCTTTCACTCAGATCGATGGCAGTGAGTGGAAAGCGCCAGTGCTGATTATAGATGACCTGAGTGTACTGCTTAGCCTGGGATTAAGCACTGTCCATGTACTGGATTTCATGCACTATTGCAGAGCAACTGTCTGCTCTCAGCTGAAGGTAGGGACTTTGTTTTAATGTTTCTGAAGTGTAAAGTTTGCCCAAGTCCAAGATAGTAACATGAGTACAGTGCAAACAATCCCCGCCATAATCTGAGTGGATTGTGAGAGACAGCTCTCATTGTGGGTAAATTCCAAGGTCCCTGCTTATTTAAGCCGTGGGCTGTTAGAAGCCATGATGACCAATGATAGTGTGGACTTCTGGTAAGTTGATTTGTACTAGGTGTCTGCTATCCCTGCTTCACTTGGGATGTGGGAGGACATATTTAAACAAAGGACTGTAGAGATGAAAACCCTGGTTGCATGTATGTTCGTAAGCAATCATTAGTGGTCTCTCCTCCCATGTGATGGCAGTAGGAGCCTGCCCTTCAAATGGCCATTGTGATTTCTCTTTCATATGATGGTGATGGAGTCTTCACCCCTCATGTAAAGGCCATAAGATTTTCACCACTGTGTGATCTCCATTCTCACAACCCAGCTGATACCTATAGGGTTCATGGCCTTTATGTAATACGAGGTCCCAACCCTCGTGTCATGCCCGTATAGCTTTCCACTCTTGTGCGATGCCTATAGGTTTCTTACTTCTTACATGATATCAGTTGGGGTTTCTGAATTGCTCCACCTTGTCGGGGGTTTTATATATGGGTAATGTGCACCCCTACTTGGGATAGTAGTACAGTCCAAAGCTGTTTTCTTGGCATAGAACCCTTGAGACTTGAATATTCTGAAGACAGCAGATCTTCATCAAGGATATCTCTCTACTGAGCCACACCTTTGGAATTATAAGCTGTCTGTGTCAGGACCATTCAGAAACTTGTGTTTGCTGGGGCCCACCCACAAAGACATACAGCACTGCCGCCTGTGTAGCGTGTGTATCTAACACTCCTTAGTTCTTTCTCCCAGCATCGATCATCCTTCTTAGACTTGCTGAGAAACATCAAAACAACTGTTTTGGGGTGCTGTTGAGCCTGAGCTGTGAGGCAGCAAACTTTACCAGCTCTGTATTTAATTATTGATTAACTTAATTTAACCTTTTTCAACTGAATATTTTGGAGAACTCTCTACAGAAGAGTACCCCAAACGTAAAATGGGTGACCCTCGTAAAGAAAAAGGAGGTGGAATGGGAGGGAAAACTGCAGTGACTACACAGCCTAAGAGAATGGAAGGCACTGTACAGGCCGTGACTACAGAGGTGGCGGAGGAAACTATGGCCTCAATCGGGTCCAAATTATAGCGTTTGATGTCAGTAGTCACCGACTTAAATACCAAGATGGACTCTTTTGGTACCCGACTTACTTTAGTGGAATCGACTGTGGAACAGATCCAGGCGGAGATTGGGGAGGCTAAGAGGCAGGCAGAAACTTCAGCCGTGGCAACAGCAAACCTAATCAAGGAAGACTCGCACCTCAGAGCTGAACTCGAGGTGGCTTGAAATCAGACTCGATCGTTGCGTAATATGAGATCTTGGAGCTCCCAGTATTGAAGGAGATCTCCTTTGATGTTCCTACAGGAATGGCTACAAGAAAAACTTTGCCCAGAGGAACCAATCTCATTAGCTCTACAGAAAGCGTACAGGATTACCTCACGAGGCTACCGTGAGGGCCTCTGATCTCCCCTACTGCTCATTACAGGCGGTGTGGGAACTCGGGACAAGATTCTTCGCCTAGCTACTGAAGCCGGAGCAGCTTATACAGGATGAAAATAAAGTTTATCTTTCCCGATATCAGTTATCGACCCGCATGCGGCGGAAAAGTTGAGCGGTGTCCGCAAAAGTTGAAAGCCTTTTCAATCCCCCATGCCATGATTTACTCTGCAGTTCTGAGTGTGTATAAAGATAAAGTTTGGATTTTACAGACCCTTCAGAAGCAGGAAAGTGGGCCATGCGTTTGCAGGAGCATCAGCGGATCAGAGCCCGCAGAGGTAGTTTATCGGAGGGAGAAGCTGGGGATTAACTCAAGTTTGTGGGACCTTCCTAAATGTCCTTAACTACTAATTGGAACTATTATATTACCCATTATTTTTTCTTCATTGTGGAGTTGTTTTAAAGGGCTATAGCTAACATAGATAAATCGTTTATAGAGTTGTAATCTCTAATATTGTTTAAAGCGTTAGCCTCTCTGCTGCCTGGAATCAATCCATTTATTTTACTTGAAGTTAAATAGTATGATACTACACACCTTTTTAGGTGTGCAAAAGCTAGACTTTTGTGTTCTCTGGACTTTAGTTATTTTAGTATTATTCATACTGCTCTTGGGCTTTAATTACACAGCATAATTTTTGTCTTACTTAATAGTGTACTTCTATGTATGCAGTTACCCCCAGTGAGGTATCAAAATATCTTGATGCACCTTTCCTGTGATTAATTGGTTAATACCATGTGGATGTTTGCTGTTACATGGCTTTGTGAAGATACGGTCTCTGGCCTTTGTATATTAGTATGCAAAATATTAAAAAATAATGTTTAAAAAAAAAACTGCTGTTTTTGATTTTTATTTACAATTGCTTGTATATCTCTTCATTACTGTCTCTGTATGAACAGAGACCTTTGTTCGATACTGTTCCTGTGGCTACAAAATCTGTAAGGATGACACTCACACTGTTTGCGTATGTTGTTTGGGCCCAAAATAATCCCAAAAGAAAAGTGTTAAAAGTATAGTTTTTGAATGTTTTCCTCATTAAGAGGATGATTTTTAATAAAATAGTTCTTCCACCAACAGTTTAAGAATGCTGGTTCAGAATCAGAATGCATCATTCCAGTCATTCAGTAGTGCTAGAAGGAAGTGCCATGGCGATCAGGCTGTACATGACAGTATAACAGGGATTAATGTAAGGCTGTCAGAATCCTTACAGCCAATTAGATTGCAGCATTTCTGAGACCATTTTATAATAAATTACCAGGCCCATATGATATATCAGAATAGCCCATGGAAGTCTGCGCGTGCTGTAGCACAGGCTTTACCCAATGGTCCTGCCAAGACTGACTTTCTTAAAACCATGTCATCTGGTTCCATAGTTGGCAAACATCTACTTTGTTCAGCATGTGATGTGTCCGGATGCCTCTGCCAAGGCAGCAGCCTCTGGTATCTGCATGAGGCATCATGCCTAGCTCAGAGTAGCTGGTTTTGCTACTGATGTGCAGCAGGCTGTTTGGAATGCTCCTTTCAGGGCTCCAAACTGTTGGTAATGATGTTGAAAATGCACTCGTAAAACTTCAGTCCTCCAGAATTTCAAGGTCTGTGAAGTCCCTTTATCCTCGCTTGCCAGACTTCCAGTCTGGGCTCCTGCTGAATGGCAGCTTAGCTTTCCAGTTGGGACCTGATCCATGAAACAATCTGCATCCATCTCACTTAAAAACTCATCATCCTGATGATGAAACACCACATAAAGGATTATCTAATGCTGTCTAAACAAAGGTTTAAAGAAAATTCACAGAATATGCAGGCAAAGCAGCAGAAAACAGGCCCCAGTTTAAATCGTGGACAGAGGCCTCGGCGTCCAAAGTACCCAGCTAGTAGTCAGGGCACTGGGGAAGCGAGGAGTCAGACTGTGTAATTACTTCAAAGCAATTATGCCAGACATTGCGACAGATGAGTGAAACCTTACAACGTTTGGAAACAGAGGTTCTGGGAGCGTGGATATGTTGTTCATCCACACTCTCTGGCATGTCCCTTTCCCCTTTAAATCTGGCCGGAAGTCTTCAGGCTGGCTCCTCCCACCCACCCGGGTGGTAAATACCTTGGCTGCTCCCCATGACGCCAGATCTTCCTTTCCTCTGGAGGATTCAGGTTCCCTCGTGCTACTTTAGCAATTCGCAGGCCCTGGATTCGCAATGTTGGTCTTCACCGCAAATTACTCTGAAACTCGGTAGAGTTCACGATTCCGATCACAGCGCATCGGACATGGAGGACAAATCGTCCCCCGGATTTTACCGGTGTCCCTCTGACCAGAAAATATGCGCACCAATCCCCACCTCTAAATGTCTATTGCCTAGGTGTCAGTCCATGACACCGCCTTACACCTTCTGTTTGGCCTTCCATCCCAATGTTCTGGACGACTGCAAGGCGCGCCTAAAATTAGGGAGACTAGAGCTCAGAAACCCGCCGGTGAAATCTAAGGAGGCAAGGTGAACGGTTTCTATGGCCACAGGATCTGCTGAGCAGTTAGAGCAGATGGCTGCTTTTGAGGAGGAAGCAGCTCAGGCTTCAGCCAGTCGCGGGTTTTTCGTTCCTCTAAACCTTGGCTCTACTTTTTCAGGCTCCTTTAGGGAGTTGTGCCAGTCTCTCCCCACCAGGGGTTAGGCACCCTCAGGCTCACACTCCTCCCGCCCTCGGAAGAGGGATAAGGACCCCAAGTCTTCTTCTTGAAGAAGATGCTCCTGGGACCGAGAGAGGTCCGAGTGCCAGGAACATGCGGTCTCGACTTTGGTCGAGATCGCTTCCTTGGCCGCCGGCTTCATGGACCTACTATGGTAGACAAGGAGGGGCGTTATGCACTTATGGAAGGTAAATTTAGGGGGGTAACAGTTACTCTGGCCTCGGACTATTTTCCACCAGGCTCAACATTCCAGGATTACCGCTCCTTTTTGACTGCTCTTCAGGATTGGGGTGAGGGGTGGTGATTGGGGGATAGAATTTGATGTTTAATCCCCAACTAGATCGACCTCGCAGATACCGAGGAAAGTACACCAAGTTGCAAGGAAGGTATGTAAGTTGATAGGAGAGGTAGGGCTGATGGATGTCTGGAGGCATCAGCATGGGAGAGGGAGAGATTATACTATTTATTCAGTGGCGTACCGTATCTACTCTAGATTGAATTACTTACTGATTCCAAAAGGAGAGATACACAGGGTAAGGGACTCACGGATGGGAGATTATGTATTGTCTGACCATGCACCACTATTTATGAGACTAGATCTAGAGGACATACGTAAAAATATCTTCTGGCGTCTTAGTGTGTCGTTAACGGACAAGGAGACGAGGGAGGATATCTCCATGTCATACAGACTCTTTTTGGAAGAAAATAATACAGGAAGACTTCTCAGTCCATCTTGCGGGATATAGCTAAGGCAATAATTTGAGGTAAATTCAATTCATAGAAGTGGCGACTAGGAAGAAACAGGAAGGAGACAAGAGTTGCACTAATTGCTCAAATGGGGACGTTAGAAGATCAACAGAAACAAAAGGTGGATAGGGGCTGCAGAAGCAACTTAAGAACCTTAAAAAGAACTGAGTGATATTTTGGACTACCAGGTGGAAGAGGAACTCCTCTTTCTAGGGACATGGATATGTTGTTCATCCACACTATCTGGCAGGTTCCTTGCCGCTTTAAATCTTGCCGGAAGGTCTTCAAGCTAGCTCCTCCCACCCACCCGGGTGGTAAAACTCTCGGCTCCGCCCCATGACGCCAGATCTTCCTTACCGCTTGGAAGCTCAGGTTCCCTCCTTAACGCTCTGCGATTAAGTTTTGGGCCTAAAATCCTTCGGTTTAAAAAAGAGAGAAAAAATTTTTATAACTTTTCTCGGTCTTCTTCCTTCGTGGCTGCGATGGACAAATCGACTCCCGGATTTCGGAGATGTCCCTGTGGGCAGAAGATGTCTCGGACGGACCCGCACTCCACGTGCGTTTATTGCCTTGGCCAGGAGCACGACCCGCAGGCTTGCGACCTGTGTTCCTCCTTCTCGGTCTACGTCCTCGAGGACCGCGCTGCCTGCTTACATCTGGGGCGTCCCGAAAGAAGATTTCCTCCGGTCAAATCCAAAGAGGCCCGACTGGCGGTTTCCGCGGCTGCGGGATCCGCCGAACAACTAGAGAGGTTGGTCGCCTTCGAAGAGCAGGCGGCTCAGGCCGCGGCTTCCTCTTCTGGCGGCCTTTGTCCCTCTGTCGCTCGGGACCTCATATTCAGCTTCCTTTAAGGAGCTTTGCTTGACCCTCTCAACTAAAGGCGAGGGTCCTACTTCTTCAAGTCCGTTTCATCGGTCGAAGAAGTCTAAGAGTAAGTCTCATCGTCGATGCTCTTGGGAGCGGGAAAGATCCCCCTCACTCGACAATCTAATCGACTTCGGTCGACTCGGCTCGCCACTGGCTTCACGGTGCCCCGTCAGGCCAGGTGATTGAGACTCCCCAACGAGGTCGAGATTTTCTCGACCCGCTAGACGGGTTGTCGGCTGGAGAAGCCGAGATTCCCTCCTCCCGGTTCCCCGGTGAGGCTGAGGATATCGTCGGCTGTCGTACCGGTGAATCAGGAGCACGTCGGTTTGCCGACCGAACCGAGGATCGCCGATCTCGGCTCCCGCCTCACCGACCTCGGCCTAGCCGAGATTCTCGATCTCGGTCTCCGGACATCTTGCGGTCAGCCATTCCGTCGACATGAGCGGTCTCGGTCTCGCACGCGCGGCAACGGCGCGTCGCCGCTCTTCTCTTCTTCCTCCTCGGCCGAGGAGGGAAGGCGTAAAGCTACGCTCGAGACCTCATGTGCCACAAATTTTTCTGGCCAATAAGCCGCTCAGGCCTCTTCTCCGGCCATTAAGTGGTTGCCACCGGACCAGGTAGTGGTCGAGGAGCCTGTTTCCAGGCCAGTTGTCCGACCTATTCCGGCTGCCCCACCAATTGTGGTGGAACCGCCTCCACCTCAGCCGACAGCTGGGGCTCCGACGAAAGATTTGCGGTTGGCCCAAGGCCTTCCCCGTAGGCTGTCGGTCACTCTCACGCCTGACAAGCCTCGGCAAGTGGAGGGTGGCTCAGGCTCCAGGCAGCTATTCGACAACTCGTCGAAGTCTGATGACTCCTCCCTGTTCTCCAAGCGTTTTGACTTGGAGTCCTCTGGGGGGCAGTCAGTGGACGATAGCCCTTCGTCCTTCCTAGGACTTCTTAGGCTCATCTCAGAATCCACTGGGATGAAGCTTGAACCCGTATCCAAATGGGCCAGATATCCCTCACGAGATTCTGGACGAGGGATTCTCCCACGGAGGCCTTTCCAGTGGCGAAGCCATTGTCGGGCCGGCCCTGGAACTTTGTGCAGCGTCCGCTTCCTGCCCTGCGCCTTCGGCCAGGATGGCCAGGAAGTATCACGGTCCCTACTGGCTCTCTGTCCGGGTTTCTGAACACCCCTCGGCTGAAGGGCTGGTCACGGACAGTGTTTTCCGGCGTGCCGGTAATGCCAGGGACGTGGACAAACCGCCCGACAAAGAGTCCAAGAAATTGGACTACTCGGGGCGGAAAGTGTATGCTGCCTCTTCTCTCGGCCTTCGTCAGGCCAGTTCGGCCGTCCTCATGGCACATTTCTCCCATGCCCTGTTGGGTTCCCTGGATGAGGCGGTCCCTCATCTTCCCGCTGACCTGCAGACTACGGTCAAGCAGGTGCGGGATCAGGGCAGGGCAGTAGCCAAACAACAGCTCCAGACTGCTCTGGATATAGGAGACTCATGTGCCCGGTCAGTGGCGGCCACTGTGGCCATGCATCGGCGGGCGTGGCTGCGAATATCCACCTTTACCGCGGATACCCAGCACAAGCTTGCGGACGTTCCTTTCCTGGGAACAGACCTGTTCGGCCCTGGAGTGGAAGGCCACCTCCAGAGGATCGAAAAATCCAATGCCACCTTGGATTCGGTCTCGTCCGCGCAGAGGGACAAGGGTCATAAGCCCCAGTCTAAGCCCTTTCGTCCCTCTACTCCCGCCGCACGCCCGGCCCAACAACAGCGTCAGGGCCAGCAGGCTAGACCTTGGTATTCCAAGCCCAAGCCATCGGCTTCCTCTAATAGGAAGCAAGGAGGAAAAGGCCCTGGTGGTCCCCAGGCCGGTCCTTCCTCCAAGCCTGCTAAGTGACGGGCTGAGGGGTGTCACCCCCATCCCCGTCACCTCGCCCCTGGTTCCCCCCGTGGGGAGAGGCGGCTCCAACACTTCCTTTCCACCTGGTCCGCTGTTACCATGGACAGGTGGGTTTTGAGTGGTGGGAAGAGGCCTGCCTCTGGAATTCGAGCAGGCTCCCACCCTTCAGAGCCGTCCGCCTGAGGGGCTGGGAGTCCCCAGAATCTCTACAGGCTCGCTCGAGTCGACATCGCCTCCTCCTTCAGAAAAGGGCGATAAAAGAGATAGAGGACCTTCACCAGAACCAGGGTTCATGTCCAGGTACTTCCTGGTCCCGAAGCGGACGAGGGGCTGGCGCCCCATCTTAAACCTACACGACCTGAACAAGTTCCTAAGGTCTCGAACCTTCAGAATGGTCACTCTGGCTCAGATAATACCATCTCTGGAACACGGCGTGTGGTTCTGTTCTCTGGACTTCCAGGGCCAGCGTTCTTTCACGTCCCTATCAGTCCGTCTCATCAGAGATTCCTCCGCTTCAGAGCGGAGGATCCCTTCGAGTTCAGGCCATGCCCTTGACCTTTCTTCAGCTCCAGGGTCTTCACCAAATGCATTGCAGCGGTGACAGCTTTCTTCTTGGCGCCGAGGGTCGGGTGTACCCTTACCTGGGCGATTGGCTGATAGCAGCCCCCCTCCAGGTTGGGAGGTGGGGGTCAGAAATCTGGCCCTCCGGGTTTGCTCTCAACTGGGCCTCCTGGTCAGCGAGGCCAAGTGAACTCGAGCAGAAGCAGGTGATATCCTTCATCGGGGCAGAGCTCGACTCTCTTGAGCAAACCACGGCTCGGCGGACAGGGCCGAGGTTCTACCTCCTTTGCCCAGTCATTTCTGGTTGAGCAATCGCGCCCTGCCCGGGACTTCCCACGACTCCTGGGTCTTATGGCGGCCTGTACCAGCGTAGTCCGTTGGGCACGCTGGCACATCGCCCCTCCAGTGGGGTCTGGCGGCCAGTGGTCACAGCGTTGCGACCCTCTGGACCAGCGTGTGGAGCGACCCAGGAGATGTGAGCAGCTCTCCAGTGGTGGACCGTTCCGTCCATCTGCAGGAGGGTATCCCGTTTGTCCGCCCTGAGCAGCGGTCTCTCTGTCGACTAGCGCCTCTTTGATGGGTTGGGTGCCCATCTGGGGAACACGGCGCACGGCCTCTGGTCCCAGCGGAGTCGATGCCATATCAACCTGCTGGAGCTCCGTGCGGTCGCCTAGCTCTCACCGCCTTTGCTCCGTTTCTCCGGGGTCAAGTGGTCCGAGTCAGGCGGACAATACCACGACCATGTACTATCTAAACCGCCAGAGCCAGGGCAGCGCTCCTTGCCTCTATGCAAGGAAGCTCTCCGCATCTGGTCACTAGTCTTGCAGCCTGGAGGCGGATCTCCTGGCCATTCATGTGGCAGGAGCCTCCAACACCCTGGCCGATGCCCTGAGCTGGATAGGGGCTGCATCACAGTGGTCTCTCCTGCGGAGATAGTACAAGACCTGTTCTCCGCTGGGGCACACCTCTGGTGGATCTGTTTGCCTCAGGGAGGCAGCAGAGCTGAGCCTGTTTCATGCCCGCCCCCTCAGCAGGGCTCGCTGCAGGGGATGCCTTTTCGAGGCCGTGGACCCGGGCCTCTTTTACGCCTTTTCCCCCCGTTCCCCTGATTCACAGGGTCCTGCTGAAAGCGAGGAGGGACAAGGCGCAGGTGATTCTGATAGCCCCAGACTGGCCTCGCCAGTTCTGGTACCCAGATCTCCTCAGTCTCAGCTCCAGGACTCACGGCAGCTTCCAGCTCGCCCGGACCTGCTCTCAGTCAATCAGGGGAAGGTGTTCCATCCGGACCTTCAATCCCTGCACCTGACGGCCTGGTTCCTGGCTAGAGTTCCAGGCCTTGGGTCTTTCCGACGAGGTCCTCAACGTCGTTGAGGCGTCCCGTAAGGAGTCGACCAGAAAATGCTATGCCTTCAAATGGAAGAGGTTCTCCATTTGGTGTCGGAAAAAGGGTTGGACCCTTTCTCGTGTCCTGTGGCGAGCATTTTGGACTATCTATGGTCCCTATCTAGTCAAGGGCTTAGGTCGATGACCCTTAAGGTGCACCTGGCAGCCATTTCTGCTTACCGGGCGCGGGCCGGTCAGCAGTCAGTGGCGCAGGAAAAAGTGGTCGGGCGCTTTTTCAAAGGCCTTGATCACATTTCCCCTCCAGTGCGGGAACCCCCACCTCCGTGGGATTTACTGCTGGTACTGGCAAAGCTCATGGGCAAGCCATTCGAACCAATGCACAGGTGTGGTCTCCCCCACCTGTCATGGAAAACCGCCTTCTTGGTGGCTATCACCGTCAGCCAGAAGGATGGGAGAACTCAGGCGCTGAGCATAAGTCTCCTACCTGGTCTTCCACAGGGACAAGGTTGTTCTCACGCCACCGAAATTCCTTCCGAAGGTGGTGTCGGAGTTTCACCTTAATCAGGTATTGACTCTGCTGGTGTTCTACCCCAATCACACCTCGGAGGCGAATATAGGCTCCATACTCTGGACCCTAGAAGAGGCTAAGCTTATTATAAGGAAGCGCATACGGCTGAAATTCGGGGAGAGGTTAAGCAGCTGTTTGTCACCTATGCTGAAGCCGCACCTGGCAACCTGCAGCCAAGCGGACGATAGGCAGATGGGTCACCTCCTGCATAAATCTCTGCTATGAGTTAGCGGGCATGGAGCCTCCCAGAGGATAAGAGCTCATTCTACCCCATACTGCTGCATCGGTGGCTGCTTCCAGGGATGTCCCTATCCAGGAGATCTGCAGGGCTGCTACCTGGAAGTCAGCACACACCTTTATTTCCACTACCACATCGACCTTGAGTCACGCCGGGATGCTGGTTTTGGGGCCTCAGTTCTCAATCTTTGTTCCCCAAGTAAGTATTAGGGGTGTGCGCCTTGCCTCCCTCCTCCCGGAGAACTGCTAGAGTCTGCCAGATGTGTGGATGAACAACATATCCATGTCCCTAGAAATACAGGTTACTCTCACCTGTAACGGGAGTTCTAGGAATGGTATATATTGTTCATCCTACAGACCCGACCTCCCGGCTCGGACGACAAAATCGGAGCTTCCAGCGGGCTAAGATTGGGCGCCATGGGCGGAGCTGAGTTTTACCACCCGGGTGGGTGGGAGGAGCTAGCTTGAAGACCTTCCGGCAAGATTTAAAGCGGCAAGGAACCTGCCAGATAGTGTGGATGAACAACATATTCCATTCCTAGAACTCCTGTTACAGGTGAGTAACCTGTATTTTTGTTACAGAAGTACTATGAGGAGGGCCACGATCGCTAAAACTGCTGGCTAGTAGGCTAAAGAGGTGCAAAGGGCTGGGGCTGAGTCTCCTCCATATAGCATCAGCAGAAAGGAAATGGTGCATGGGATTTATGAGATAGGAGGCCTTTCAGGCATATTACACCAAATTATATACACCGAGAGGTGCCCGATGGAAACAGGAGCCAAGGAATTTCTAAAATTACGCTTGGGTATATCACAGGAACAAGGGAAGCCTTAATAGCCCTATGGGAATGGAGGAGGTGAAGAATGAAATTAGTAGGCTGAAGACAGGAAGTGCCCAGGATCGGACAGTTTAACGGCAGAGTTTTACAAAAGCTTTGGGGGAGAGGTGCAACCTTTACTTTTAGAGGTATATAGAGAGGAGTTGTGTGAGGAAGGGAAGGCCCCACCATCTTGGACTAGGGCTATAATCTCTATGTTGCCCAAGCCGGGAAAGGACCTCATTAAATGTGATTCATATCGGCCAGTCTTCCTCTTAAACACAGATTAAAAAATATTGACATCAATTTTAGCAAGACGAATACAGCACTTTCTGCCCACTCTAATATAGATGGACCAAACTGGGTTTATCCCGGGTCGTCAAGCCCAAGATAATTTATGTAGAACAAACCACATTATAGATCATATCGATACAATAAAAATTCCCTCACTAATTATAAGCCTAGACGCAGAAAAAGCTTTCGATAAGGTATCTTGGCCCTTTTTGGGTTGGGTCCTTTCCCAGTTTGGGTTTCCAAGTGGGTTCATCTCGACACTGTTTCTGCTTATGACTCCCCTTGTGCCACAAATGGGCGAATGGCCATATCTCAGGTGCTCTGAAGCTGGGACAAAACAGGGGTGCCCTCTTTCCCTGTTACTGTCTGCGTTGTACATAGAGCCCTTGGCCCAGAGCATCAGGCAAAACTCAGAAGTGAATGGGATTCAAATAGGAGATCAAGAGCACAAATTAGCATTATACACTGATGATGTTCTGATGTATATATGTCAGAACCTACGACATCCATGGAGGCACTGTTTCATCAGATGAAGGAGTTTTCTAGCATATCTGGATATACACTAAATAGAAGTAAAATGGAAGTCCTATCCTTCCAGTGTACCCCAAGTCAGGAGGTGAGACAAGGTACCCCATGTGGTGGGATTTATCAGACATGGGCTATTTGAATATTAAACTTGGCCTGAAGACATCTAAGCTGTTTCAGCTGAATTATCCTCTACTGATAAAGCAGCTGAAGGCAGATTTTAAACGGTGATCTTTATTACCGATTTCATTGCATGCCAAAGCCCAAGCCTTAAAGATGAATGCCCTGCCTCGCCTATTATATTTATTTCAATGTGTCCCATGTATAGTGCTCCAGGGAGACTTAGAAGCCTGGCAGGGAATGTTTTTTGCTTTCCTGTGGGGAAACAAGAAACCAAGATTAAGGAAAACCTTCTTGAACCCCACAGAAGGAGGCGGGGGCTGGCCTTCCCACATTTGCAGCGTTATTGGGCGGCAGCCCAAATGCGGGTGGCATTATTATGGGGAAATCCGGGATATGACTCACATTGGAAAAGGACAGATCTTTAGAAACAAAAAGACCCTCCCTTGCAAGCAGTTTCATTTAAGGATAGAAGATTTAGTGGGTTCACGGGATTTACAGGGACGACTGCTGTTTTAGAAGGGTAGAGAGGGGGAATAAGTAAGGGAAACACTAAGAGACAACTATGGAGATATCATTGGTGGATCTATGATCCACAGTTTACCCCAGCGGAATATGACCAGTGGTATTGGAGACAGGCTAAGATAGGTCTGCACTCACCGTAGCAGTTATTGGTGGGATCTACGATACTCTCATCTGAGGCGGTACAGCAGAGATCTGGGCTCACCCAAGCTGATAGATTCAGATACTATCAGTTGAGAGATTTTATAAATATGCAAATGAGAGCATGGGTGTTAGTCTCAGGTGAAGGAGATAATCCCCTTTCCAAAAATTTGGAACTCCGCAGTGCTGAACATGCTATCTCCATATTGTATGACAATTATATATCTGACCTAAGGCTCTCTTCCCACTACATTAAGGAGAAATGGGAGAAGGATTTGTCCATCTCCTTAACAAATAAACATTGGTCATTAGTGTGAGAAGTACCTGGAGTATTTCAACCTCGCCAGTATGGCGAGAGTTTGGAGTGGAAATTAAGGACCCACTTTTTCGGTACCAGCTCAGGTAGCACATAGCAACCCAGAGGTACAACCAATTGCTTGAGGGATGTGGGGAGGGACATGCACCAAGCCCACATTTTTGGCATATGCCCACATATAACATCCTATTGGAGGGAGGTGAGCAGGTATGTGACCCCAATTTGTGGGCTAGAGACACCGTTAGGTCAGAGCAACTAATACTAGGAATCGTACCACAGGATCTTAAGGGTAAGGAGGCAAAATACTTATGGCTAATTTTACTTACGGCTGTGGTTAAGGCCATCACCAAACGATGGATGCAGTTGTCGTCACCCACTATGGGAGACTGGGTAGAAGTGGTGGAATCAGTCCATCGGATGGAGAGGCATACATTTAATCTCAGGCAACAGCCACATTTATAGCTAGAGAATGGTAATAAAAGGAGGAAAGGGGAGATAAGGATACCTGGATTATTGAAGTTATGCAAAAGATTGTAAATGTAAAATAATGCTGTTAACTAAAGCTATTGGTAACACAATAAAGAGAGTATAAAAAAAATATCCTACGCTTGCCAGAGGGTGTGGTAGGGATTTTTTCCCTAAGCCTGCTGTCAGAGGTAACCATACATACCGCCAGCAGTCTAATGGTGTAGGTGGTGGTACCCTTCCAGGTCCCTCCCAGTGCACATGTAAAAGCACCCAGAGGAGTCCCAGTGGCCTTGCCTGCCCCGGTTCCACTTGACTCCCTTGCTGTCCCACCCCACTACTGCCTTCAGAAGTGAGAGTAGGGGAAGTATCTGTCTGCATCTAAAGCAGCGGAGGGAGATCACTACAAATGAGTGGGTCCTATAAATAATTGAAAAAGGGCATGCTCTGGAATTGATTGAAACCCCTCCAGTTCATCCTCCGTCACATTCCTCTTACCTTCCAGACAACTTCTCCCTTCTAAAAGAGGAAGTCCAGACCCTGTTTCAAAAACATGTTCTCAAAACTGTCCCCTCACAAGATAGGAATTAATTCTTCTATTCCAGATACAGTGGGTGCCACTTAAAACGGACACGATAATGCAGAAATTCTTTTTTTATGGACAAAATTACTGTGTCCAAACCTATGCATAGAGCTGCATGTTGAAATCGGTGTTTAACGTGGACATTAGCATCCACTTTAAGCAGACAGCTGTGAGCGTTGGTTTGTGATCAACGCCTCATTAATCCTGTGCTGGAGGTGCTAATGAGCTTAACTTCCCACAGTATTTAGGTAACCTGTTACAGTACCAGACTATCTCTGCTGTTAGAAACCCATTCAGTTACTTCTTTTGTCAGGCTGTGTTTCTCTCATGACCATAACTACTCGGTGTGCTGTGCTGTGCTGCCCTGCCTTTTCCCAGAAGACTGAGCTACTGAGAGAAATTTGAGACTGCCTGAAATGAGCGTCTGTGATATGGCTATGCACTTCAGTTTGCTAAAGTCCACCATTTCCGACTTGCTCGCAACAAGGACGTCTGTTTACCGAGTGGCACAGTAACCAGAACCTGCAGCTGTCAGTGGTATAAAGAAACCGACTTCAACCTGACCAGTGGCTGACCCAGAGGTGGAAGTATGGCATAGTATCTGCTAGTGCAGAAACTATGGTGAAAAATTAAACACAGATGGGATGGGAGCCAGCTAATGGTTAAGATGTTCTTCCTGATGTTCTCTCTGACTACGACCGGTCAGGCATTTTTAACACCAATGAAACCAGGTTGTTTTCAAGTGTGTGGGGTATGGGACTCCAACATTTAAGTCAGAGCTCCCAAGGCCAGAAGACAGCAAAGAAAGAATTTTGATGCTAATATGCTGTAACATGACTAAGTCAGAAGAGACACCAGCCCAGAAACACAGAAAAAAGCTGTAACAAATATGCTGAATCGCAGTCAAAGCAGTCAAAGATCAAGTTTTTTTTAAACTGAAAACTGAAGGAAAGTAAGAAAGAATACAATTATTACGTTTGGGATCGATGGTATCTTACAAAAACAACCGATTGTGGAACCTTCCATTGGACTTTTGGAAGTATCCTTCCGAAAGTCCAACAGAGCTTGAAACACTCCGCCATGATGGGCCGCTATGGAATAACAGCCGCACTATTTCAGCTGTTACTTCTGCATTCCGGGGCAAGAACTGCACATGTGTGACTCGTGCACATGCACAGTTCCGCTGGCGCCGCCATGTTGTGAATAGCAACATACCATTCACCGCAACTGCGCATGCATGAGTGCCGCGCATGCGCAGTTGCGTAATCGCAGCCATCTTTCAGATGGCACTCCTCCCGCACCCTCCCACTGCTCCTGTCCTCCCAGCACCAGCAGCAAACAACACCCTCCCGCACCCTCCCACTGCTGCTGTTGTCCTCCTTGCTCCCTTCGTTCCCCTTCCTGCACCATCAGGGTGCCCAGTCCCCGTGTTGACATTATGTACCTCCCCAACTCATGTGGCACACTGGGAGCCCACCCCAGTGTGCCCAAATGTATCTGGTCCCGAGCCAACATCAGGGTGCCCAATTCCAGTGTCTGCATTATGTGCCCCCTCCATCTCATGTGGCACACTGAGAGCCCACCCCAGTGTGCTCAAATGTATGTTTTTTTTAATTTTTCCCGTGCTGACATTGGGGTGTCCAATCCCTGTGTCGACATCATGTACCCCCCCAACTCATGCGGCACACTGGGCTCCCACCCCAGTGTGCCCAAATGCATGCTTTTTTTTCCCTGTAAATAAAGAAAACCGTTCCTTAACGGTTTTTTTTTTCCCCTGTAAAAAAGGAAACGGTCTCTTGTCATCACCCCTGTCCCCCTTCCCCACTCTCCTACTGAGCACCCACCTCCCCGCACCCCATCCCCTTTACTCCATACTTGCCTCCGGAGGTTGGCGCTGTCATCTTCTCTGGACCGGGACATGTCTGCACTCTTCAAAGCCGAACTGCAAACTGAAGAATCAAAGGTTAGCATGCTATACTGTCAGTTAACTTATGCAGATAAATCAGCCCGAAATTTTCAACTTGGGGTTCTTGGGACCCCACCTCGTGAACACTGTCACTGTCCTTTCGTTACTCAATCCCAAAAGGTGATTTCGTGGTCGCTGTGCGGAATCACCTTTCGAGACCGATTATCGAAATGACAGTGCCACTGTTCTTCAGTTGGGGTCTCAAAAAACCCATGTTGCAAATTTGGTGAAAAAATTCCAAAAAATGACCATGTTACAAGCGTGCGTTGTGCAGTTTCTACGCACGCTCCTAACTTCGCCAATTTGTAATATTTTCACTCCAGATTTTCAATATTACCATTTTTGCACATCCCCTTATTAACAGTACAGCTGTCATTTTCACATCCTGCCCAAACCGTGTTTTCACACCTGTGGTGCAGAATGGCACGGTCGCTCTGTGAAATCACCTTTTGGGACAAGTGAACAAAATGACACTGGCACTGTTCATGGGTGGGGTCCCAAAAAGGCCATGTTGAAAATTTGGTGCAACACCTCCAAAAATGGCCAAGTTACACTGGGCGTTCAGTGTTTTCTACGCACACGAGTACCTTTGGTCATTTGGTAGCTCATCACAGATGTATCGCATCTGGCTAGAGCTTGTTTAACAAGGACCCTCCCACACCCTGAAATAAAATGTAGCACTTCCTCCTGATCCCTCCCGCTACTGAGTTCACACAAGCACATTCTCGACAAAAGCACAAACCAAGGCACTGTAAAGGCACAGCAAACAAAACAAGAGCACAGAAACAAGATTCAAATCAGTGTTCAAACCAGTTTGCTTTGTCTGCACTCTAACTTTACATTCAGTCTAACTGCCTTTAACACAAGTAAAGACAGTGCTCAGAAAACAGACATTTTACAACAGACATGCCTCCACCATCTAAAACGTTTTGAATGGTGTCTGCAACCCCTGATTCCCTTCTTGCAGACAGGAAACTGTCTCTCTTCACTGGGTATGAAGGATGCAGACCTTCACATCAAGCTCAGACAGTGCCACAGTCAGTACCTCGGCTTCAGGCTGGAGGGCAGGCACCATCATTTCTGAATGTTGCCCTTTGACTTATCCGTGGTGCCATGGGTATTTACCAAATGCTTAGCAGTGGTTGCAGCAGCCCTACATAGGGAAGGGTTTTATGTCTTCCCTTCTCTAGATGATTGGCTCTTAAAGGCCAGTTCCAGGGAAGTCCTCTTCACACCCTTTACCAAATCACGTAACTGTTTGATGCCTTAGGGATAACAATGAATGTGTCAGAGTCAGTGCAGACTTTGTGCGAACATCTGCAATTTATTGGGACGGTACTGGACATGAACAAGGGTTGTGCCTTCCTGCCATAGGACAGGGCAGACATCCTTATTGCTCAAGTGCAGTACGTACATAGGAGCCACTGTTTTTCTGCCAGGATGATGTTATGTCTCCTGGGCCTGATGGCTGCTGCCATAGTAACCATGCCATTTGCTTGATTTCCATATGCGAATCCCACAGTTGATACTCTGGGTACAGTGGGATCAACTGACAGATGAGTTGAAACAAATGATTCTCATCACATCCCTGCCTCGTTGAACATTACTATGGTGGGTGGACTGTGACAACTTACTCAAGGGTGTTCCATTCTTTGTACCAGCTCCTGTACAGATACTTACTGTGGATGCCTTGGTCTCCAGTTGGAGGAGCTCATTCCAGCTTCTTCCAGAGTGAAGGCCAAACTACACATAAGTATCTTGGAAATGAGAGTTGTTCTATACAGCCTTAAGGTGTTTTAGAATCATCTCTGCCCCAGTCCACTGTTAATCCAGATGGACAATGTCAGTGTCATGTACTACATAAACAAACAAGGGGGCACCCACTCCTATTCCATATGCTGGGAAGCAGTGAGAGTGTGATACTGGGTGATATCTCACAGCCTTCTGCTGTTAGTCCTGTTTCTCCTAGATCTCCAAAACATCTTGGCAGACAGGCTAAGCAGGTCTCAGTCCCTGATTCCTGAATGGGAACTGCTGACCTCTGTGGTGAGCGACCTCTCACACAATGAGGTCATCCAGAGTTGAACCTTTGGCATCCCCACGCGCAAAACTGCTGCTTCTAGGATCGTGAATATGTTGTTCTATCCACACTTCTTGGCAGGTACCTCGCCGCTTTAAGATGTGCCGGAAAGTCTTCAAGCTGGCTCCTCCCATCCACCCGGGTGGAATAACCCTCGCACCGCCCCATGACGCTAGATTTTCCTTTCCGCTGGAAGGTTCAGGTTCCGTCCTTAGTGCTCCCGCGTGTAGTAGGCCCTGGCTCTAGAATCTTTGGATTCACTTCCAAAACTTATTTTAAAACTCTCTCAAGTTTCGTCTTCGCCGCCTTCTCTCGCTACCTCGATGGAAGACAAATCGGTTCCTGGGTTTTGCCGGTGCCCCTATGAGCAGAAGATGTCTCGCACCAATCCACATGCCACGTGCATCTACTGCCTGGGTTACGGCCACGATCCGCAGGCTTGCGATCACTGTCTGACCTTTTCACCTTCGGTTCTGGAAGACCGCGCTGCCCGACTTCAGCTGGGGCGACCGAAAAAGCGTTACCCACCAGTTAAATCCAAGGATGCCCATTGGGTGGTCTCCGCGGCTGCGGGGTCCACCGAGCAGCTGGAACAGCTTAAGGCCTTCGAGGAGGAGGCGGCTTAGGCTGCGGCGGGCTCCTCTTTGGCTTCGGCCTTCTTTCCGCTACAACTGGGATCCTCCTATTCGGCTTCCTTCAAGGAGTTGTGCCAGTCTCTCTCTACCAAGGGAGAGTGCCCTTTGGGGTCGCATGTTTCGCACTCTCAGAAGAAGTCGAAAAAAGACAAGCACAACATTGATGCTCTTGGGCCGGGGCGGTTCTGCTCACAGAAACCCATTTCAACTTCGATTAAAGTCACGTCGAGGCCGCTGGTTTCATGGTAACCCTGTCAGACCAGTTGGTTGAGATGCCTGTCGATGCGCCTGAGATTTTTCTCGAGCCAATCGGTGGGTTGTCGCCCAATCCAGCCAACAACTCTTTATTTCAGACGCCGGTGCTTTTGGTGCCCTTGGACGGGTCGGCTCAGCCCAATGGGCAGGACTCGTCCCCCAAGGAACCTGACCAGGAGGAGCCGCGGGTTTCCCTGACTCCTTCCGAGGTCCCCAGTCAGCCCTGCTGACGGTCTCAGTCTCTTTTCTCCACTTCAGCGTCGGACGAGACTCACCCTCATCGGCAGTCTCACTCCCGACGCCATGGTAAGCGGCAGCGCCGGTCCTCGTCTTCATCCTCCTTGGGTGAGGAGAGGCTCCGGCGCAAGTTGCGTTGGCGCTGCGAGGACCTAATGTGGCAGCAGTTGCTCCTGTCTAGGTCGAAACCAATTCTGGTTTCTACCCGCCCATTAAGTGGCTTTCGCCCGAGCCACCGGCGTCCGGCCTCGACCACCGTCACCAAGGTGCCGGATAAGGCCCCGCCGACTACTCCACCAATCCGGGTGGAACCACTGCCCGAGCAACCGAAGTCCGGGGCTTCGACCAAGGAATCTCAGTTGGCCCAAGGCCTGCCCCATTGGTTGTCGGTCACTTTTACTCCCGACCGCCTAAGGCGGATTTAGAGTGACACGGGTGGTCGCCCGCTTTACGAGGACTCCTTGGAGTCCAAAGATTCCACCATGGTCTCCCATCTTGCTGACGCAGAGTCTCTTGGGGGTCTCTCCATCGACGAGGGCCCTACCTGGTTGATGGGTATTTGTCGGCTCATTTCCGAGTCCACGGGAATGGAGCTCGAGCCTGTGCAGAAACGGGCCAAGTATCGCCTCACAGAGATTCTGGACAAAGGGGATACTCCGATGGAGGCCCTTCTGGTGGCTGAGGCCATTGTGGGCCCAGCCTTGGGCTGTGGCAGCATCCTGCATCTTGCCCTCCATCTTTGCCTGCATGGCCCTCAGGTATGCAGTCCCTACTGGGTCCCTTTCATGGTTTTCGGTGCACCCCTTTGTGGTGGGGTTGGTGGCCGACTCCGTCTTTCAGCGCTCAGGCAACAAAGGGGACGTGGACAGATCCCCGGACAAGGAATCCCAACAACTGGACCATTCCGGGAAGAAGGTCTGTGCAGCCTCCTCCCTTGGCCTTCGTCAGGCCAGTTTGGCTGTTATCATAGCACATTTCTCCCATGCCCTCTTGAGCTCCCTGGACGAGGTGATCCCTCATCTCCGCGAACCTCCAGATCACGGTGAAGCAAGTCCAGGACCAGGGTAGGAGCAGTGGTGGCCCTTAACAACTCCTGACAGCTCTGGACATGGGTGCCTCCTGTGCCTGTTCAGTAGTGGCCGCGTGGACATGCGCGCGGGGCTTGGCTCGCATCTGCGACCTTTGCGGCTGATACACAACACAAGCTGGCAGATGTCCTCCTCTTGGGCACCGGCGTGGAGGGCCACCTCCAACGTATAGAAAAGTCCAATGCCACCTTGGACTCCACCACATCTGCCCAGAAGGACAAGGGCCCCAAGCGTCAGAACCGCAGGCACTTTCATTCGTCCACTCCTGCAGCCAGACCAGCCCAGCAGCAGCTGTAGCAACAGCAGGGCCAGCAGGCTCAATCTTGGCATCCTCGGGCCAAGACTGTGTCCTCCTTGTTCAGGAAGCTTGGGGGGAAGGTCCCAGCGGCTCCTCCGCTGGAACCTCCTGTAAGCCTGCCTAGTGATGGGTTGGGGGGGCACCTCCCTCAATCCCGTCACACCTCCCATGGGGGGCCGGCTTAGCCACTTCATTTCTGTCTGGTCCACTGTCACCACAGACCGTTGGGTTCTGGCAGTGGTCGTTCGAGGCCTGCCTCTGGAATTCGAGCAGGCCCCTCCATATCAAGCCCGTGTCCCACGGGGGGATCTGGTGTCTGCATCCTCTCAGTTGGCTCTCCGAGATGACTTAGCTCAGCTCCTCCTCAAGGAGGTGGTGCACAGAGTAGCGGACCCACTTTCAGACCCAGGGTTCGTTTCCATGTACTTCCTAGTACCAAAATGGATGGGGGGCTGGCTTCCCATTCTAGATCTGCACGACCTGAGCAAGTTCCTCAGGTCCCGCACCTTCCGGATGGTAACTCTGGCTCAGATTAACCATCCCTGTATCAAGGCATGTGATTCTGCTCCCTAGATCTTTAGGACCGTTCTTTCACATCCCGATCCGTCCGTTCCATTGACAGTTCCTCTGCTTCCGAGCCGAGGAATCCCTTTATGAGTTCCAAGCCATGCCCTTCAGGCCCCCAGGATCTTCACCAAATGCATGGTGGTGGTGGCAGCTTACCTGAGGCGCTGAGGGGTCCAGGTGTACCCTTACCTGGATGACTGGCTGATAGCAGGTTCCTCCAGGTGGTAGGTGGAGCGGTCCAGGGATCTGGCCCTCCAGACTTGCCTCAACCTTGGCCTCCTGATCAACAAGGCCACGCGTCGAAGCTCGTGCCATGAGGTGATTCAGTTCATTGGGGCAGAGCTTGACACCTCTCGAGCCAGAGCTCGGCTCCCGCCGGACAGGTCGGAGGTTCTCTCTTCCTTTGCCCAATCATTTCTGGTTGGGCAATTGTGCCCTGCCGGGACTTCCTGCATCTTCTGGGCTACACAGTGGCCTGCACCAGCATGGTCTGATGGGCCGCTGGCATATGTATTCCCTCCAGTGGGAACTGGACGCCAGTGGTCTCAGCACTCTGGTCATCTCGACCAGTTGGTCTCTGTGACCCAGAGAGGATGTGGAGCGGCCTCCAGTGGTGGCGCATCCCATCCCACCTGCAGGAAGGGATCCCGTTTGTCCGCCCGAGGCCAATGGTCATCTTGACGACCGACTCCTCTCTGATGGGTTGGGTGCCCATCTGGGGTAGCACAGAGCCCATGGGCTCTGGTCCCCAAGGTCCCGATAACATCAGCCTGCTGGAGCTTCGAGAGGTTCGGCTAGCCCTGACCGCATTCGCTCCATTTGTTCGGGGTCAAGTGGTCCAGGTCCAGATGAACAACACCATGACCTTGTACTGTCTCAATAGGCAGGGCGGGACACGCTCCTTGCCCCTCTGCAAGGAAGCTCTCCGCATTTGGTCCCTCATGCTCAGCCTGGAGGCAGATCTCCTAGCCATTCACGTGGCAGGAGCCTTGAATCAGCTGGCTGATGCCCTCAGCCAGATGGGCGGGGCATCTCACGAGTGGTCTCTCACCAGGAGGTAGTACAATATCTGTTCTCCCATTGGGGCACCCCTCAGGTGGACCTGTTCACCTCCAAGGAGAACGCGAAGCTGAGGCTGTATCATGACCGCCCCCCTCAGCAGGGTTCGCTGTAGGAGGGTGCTGTCTCGAGGTCATGGACCCCAGGCCTCTTCTACGCCTTCCCTCCCCTTCACTTGATTCACAAAGTGCTCATCAAGGTCAGGAGGGACACAGCACAGGTGATCCTGGTAGTCCCAGACTGGCCACGCCAGTTCTGGTATCCAGATCTCCTCAGCCTCAGCTCCAGGCTCCCGAGGCAGCTTCCAGCACATCGGACCTGCTCTCCATCAATCAGGGAAGGTACTCCACCGGACTTCCAATCCTGCACCTGATGGCCTGGTTCCTGAGTGGCTAGAGTTCCAGGCCTTGGGACTCTCCAGCGAGGTCCTCAACATTGTTGAGGCTTCCGTAGAATCAGCCAGAAAATGCTATGCCTTTAAATGGAAGAGATTCTCCATCTGGTGTCAGAGCAAGGGGCTGGACCCATCGTCCTGTCCAGTGGCTAGCATTTGGACTATCTTTGGTCCCTCTTCCAGCAGGGACTTCGGTCGATGACCCTAAAGGTACACCTGGCAGCCATCTCTGCTTACTGGGCGCAGGCCGGTCAGCAGTCAGTGGCGCAGGAGAAGGTGGTCTGGTGCTTCTTCAAAGGCCTAGATCACATATCCCCTCCGGTGCGTAGACCTCCACCTCTGTAGGATCAGCTGCTGGTTTTGGCAAAGCTCATAGGCAAGCCATTCAAACTGATGCAAAAATGTGACATCTCACATTTGTCGTGGAAGACCGCCTTCTTGGTGGCTATCATGTCAGCCAGAAGGACTGGGGAGTTATAGGCGCTCTCTATCAAGTCTCCTTACCTGGTCTTCCACAGGGACAAGGTTGTCCTGCGCCCCCACCCGAAGTTCCTTCCGAAGGTGGTATCGGAGTTTCACCTTAACCGGTTGATTACTCTGCCAGTGTTCTACCCCAGTCACACCTCAGAGGCCAGTACAGGCTTCATACTTTGGACCTGAGACAAAGCGCTTCCCTACTACAAAGAGCGAATGGCGGAAGTTTGGGAGAGGTTCGCCAGCTGATTTCACCTATGCTGAAGACATACCTGGCAGACCTGCAGCCAAGCGGACAGTAGCACGATGGATTACATCTTGCATTGACCTCTGCTATAGGTTGGCGGGTAGGGAGCCTTCCATAGGACTTAAGGCTCATTCCACCCGCCATAATGTTGTGTCAGTGGCTGCTTCTAGGGACGTCCCTATCCAGGAAATCTTCAGGGCTGCTACCTGGAAGTCAGCACACACCTTCATTTCCCATTACCACATCGACCTCGAGTCACGCCGTGATGCAGGTTTTGGAGCCTCAGTTCTCCAGTCCCTCTTTCCTAAGTAGGGGGTTTGTGTCTTGCCTCCTCCCAGAGAACTGCTAGGAGTCTGCCAAGAAGTGTGGCTAGAACAACATATCCACAGTCCTAGAAAAACAGGTTACTCAACTGTAACAGTAGTTCTAGGAGTGGTATATGTTGTTCAGCCACACTGACTCACCCGACCTCCCCGGCCTCAACGCCCAAACCTGGCTTCCAGCGGGCCAAGATCTGGCATCATGGGGCGGAGCCAAGGGTTATACCACCTGGGTGGGTGGGAGGAGCCAGCTTGAAGACTTTCCAGCACATCTTAAAGCGGCAAGGTACCTACCAAGAAGTGTGGATGAACAACATATGCCACTCCTAGAACTACTGTTACAGGTGAGTAACCTGTTTTTTTTTTTTCTTTTTTGCTTGCCTGCTCCTGGGTCTGGAGTTTTATGTTGAGACCTCCTTATTCATGAAATGTGTCAGGCCCTCCAGCCCTTCAGTGAGAGCCCTGCCTGCTACAGTAAGAAGCACAGAAAGTACCGCCATCAATCGTGGGACCAGGAGAGATCACGCACCTCCCGCTCCCTCGACTTCCACGACTGCTCGAAGCTTGTCAAGCACCTTGGCCTAGCATAGATAGGCCAAGGGGCAGGTCGCTAGCTCCACTGTACCCCCATCGGACTTGCTGACCTCAACACCGGTCGATCAGACAGTCTAGATTTTCCTCAACCTGGCTGATCCATTGTCGGAGGGGATCAATGAGGAGTCAGTCTCCAAGACCTCAGTCATCCTAGTCCTCACGTGGGAGGACTTGGAGTGTCAGTGTCCCCAGCTGCTTCCACTTGGGATCAGCCTCCACCAAAGATCGTGCCTCCAAATCCGCTGTGCATCATTTCCATGGCATCTCCAGCAGCTTCTCCTCGACATCAGCCCCTGGGTCAAGGTCGAGATCAAGGCACTTCTCGAGCTCGATCCCCCTCAGCCAGGAGGCATTGCTGTCTATGTTCCTCTTCCTTCTTATCCTCAGATGATGAGAGGCTCTACTGGCATATGCAGTGGGGCTACGAGGAGCTCATCTGGCAGCAATGGGTCTTGGTAGAGCAGGATAGGGCTCCACCACCTGATCCCTGCGGTCAACAGGCCTGTGCCGATCATGCTTATACCATAGAAACATAGAATTTGACGGCAGATAAGGACCGCTTGGCCCACCCAGTCTGCCCATTTCCCTACCTACTGGATAAACTGCAGATCCTAGTTAACCAGCAGCCTACTTCTTCCTACCCCCAACCCCTAGAATGGCCTTTTGACTGTCCCATGCATGCTTGAATTCCACCACTGATTTTGACTCCACAACCTCCTCCGGAAGGCCGTTCCATGCATCCACAACCCTCTCTGTGAAAAAATACTTCCTTAAATTACCTCTGAGCCGCCCCCCCTCTATCTTCAAATTGTGCCCTCTTGTTCTTGTGCACCTCTTTTTTGAAAAGATGCTACCCTCTTGGACTTTGTTGATTCCCTTGAGGTACTTGAACGTTTCTATCATGCCCCGCATCTCCCTCCTTTCCTCGAGGCTATACATATTAAGCTCCTTCGTCTCTCTTCATATGTCTTCGGTGCAGACCCTGCACCATTTAGTTGCCCTTCTCTGGACAGCTTCCATCCTGTCTATGTCTTTGCGGAGATTGGGTCTCCAGAACTGCACACAGTACTCCAGATAGGGTCTCACCAGCTGTCTGTACAGAGGGATAACAACTTCCTGTTTTCTACTGGTGATGCCTCTCCCTATGCATCCCAGTATCCCCAGCCCTCCTTGCTGCCCTCTCACATTGCTTGCCCACCTTTAGGTCATCTGATATGACTACCCCCAGGTCCCTTTCCATTTTTGTTGTTGTTAGTATCTCACCCCCCATTGTGTACTCTTCCCCTGGGTTTTTGTTTCCCAGGTGCATTACCTTGCACTTCTTAGCATTGAATCTAAGCTGCCATACATTTGACCATTCCTCTAACCTTACCAAGTCCCTTCTCATCCTTTCCACCCCACCCTGTGCATCAACTCTGTTGCAGATCTTTGTGTCATCTGCAAAGAGACATGCTTTTCCTTCCAGTCCTTCTGCAATGTCGCTTATAAAGACATTGAAGAGGACCCGATCCTATCTGAACCCTGCGTGCCCACTAGTAACCCTCCTTTCTTCTGAGTGGACTCCATTTACTATTACTCTCTGTGTCCTATTCTCCAGCCAATTCTTTACCCAGGCTGTCACCTTGGGACCCACTCCCAGGCTGGCTAACTTGTATATTAATCTTTTGTGTGGGACTGTGTCAAATGCCTTGCTAAAGTCTAGGTAGGCCATGTCCACAGCCCCTCCCTGATCTACTACTTTGGTCACCCAGTCAAAGAAATCTATCAGATTTGTCTGGCATGACCTTCCCACTGTGAATCCACGCTGCCTAGGGTCCTGTGCCCCTCTGGCCTCTAGATACTCGACAATTCTTTCCTTCAGAAGTGATTCCATCATTTTCCCTATCACTGAGGTTAAACTAACAGGTCTGTAGTTTCCTGCTTCTGCCTTGCTCCCACTTTTGTGAAGGGGAATCACATCTGCCCTCCTCCAGTCCTCGGGTACCACCCCATCCTCCCATGATTTGTTAAAAGGGTAGTCAGTGGTGTCACTAGTTCTACCCTTAGTTCTTTTAAATTCTGGGATGAATCCCATCAGGCCTCATTGCTTTGTCCACCTTCAGTTTTAAGAGTTCTTTCAGAACCCTTTCTTCTGTAAATGGGCTGATATCAACTTCTGTATCCAGAGTGTTTCTACTGTTTGTTTTAGTTACCTCCCCTCTTCATTTGTAAATACTGAGCAAAAATATTTGTTTAGTATCTCTGCCTTTTCACAGTCTCCTCTGCCCACCCTCCCTCCCTTTATTAAGCCTCACTATCCTCCCTTTGTCTTCCTTCGCTCCTGATGTACCTATAAAGGTTTTATCCCCTTCTTAACTGAGTTGGCTGTCTTTTCCTCGGTTTGGGCCTTTGCTGTTCTGACTGCCTTCCCAGCCTCCTTTTGCTTTAACTGATACAGTTCCCTGTCCTGCTCCTTCTAGGATTCCTTGTCTTCCTGAATGCTTTCTTTTTCTCTTGAACCTTCACTGCCACTTCCTTTGAGAACCATAGTGGTTTCTTACATCGTTTTGTTTTGTTTATTTGCTTCACACAAAGGCTTGTTACCTCTGTGATGGCAGTTTTTATTATTCCCCATTGTTCTTCCACCCCTTCTTCCTGCCCATTTGCTAGTGCATTCCTTAGGCACTCACCCATTTTGGCAAAGTCAGCCCTCCTAAAGTCCAGTACTTTTGCCTTTGTATGGCTTGACTCTATTGCTGTGTTTATTGTGAACCATACTGTTGGATGGTCGCTAGTTCCCAGATGGCTACCCACTTCTACATCTATGATCCTCTCTCCATCTCCATTTGAGAGAACCAGGTCTAAGATTGCTCCCTCTCGAGTGGGCTCCAATACTAGTTGTCTAAGGCATGCCCCCTGTAGGGCATCTAGAATAACCCCACTCTTCGGAGTGGCTGCTGGAACTGCACTCCAGTTAACATCTGGCATATTCAGATCACCCATCAGCAATATCTCCCTTTTCTGCCATTCCAAGTATACTTTCTATCATTTCCTTGTCCATTTCCTCCCCTGAGAAGAGTCTGTATCTAACCCTATGCGGATTGTGGTGCCATTGCCTGTCTTCAAATTTACCACAGTGCTTCTTCTTCTCCCTATTTACCTTTTGTTCTATTGCTTTTATTCCTTCCCTTATGTAAGAGCTACTCCTCCTCCTCTTTTACCCTCTCTGTCCCTCCTGTAGATAGTGTATCCTGGTATGTTTACGTCCCAGTCATGGTTTTGTGTGTACCATGTTTCTGTGACTGCCACAGATATCCAGATGTTCCTCCTCCATCAATGCCACTAATTCAGGAAGCTTGTTACCCAGACTACGGGCATTGGTACTCATTGCTCTCCATTTTTGATGGCTTTACCTTCTGTTGCAGCATCCCCACTGACCTTTCTACCTCGGTCTTTTCTCATTTAGTACCCTGTTTTGTAGGGAGGGCTGGATTTTCCTGCTGGCATAAGTGCCCCCCCCTTTGACTAGTTTAAAAGCTTGCCAATGAAGCATTTAAACCGATTGCTCAAAAGACTTGTTCCCTTCCTGGACAGATGCAGACCATCCTGCCAGTATAGGCTGGTGTCCCTCCAGGTGGAACCCCAGTCCCCAATGAAGCCAAACCCCTGTGCTCCACACCATTTTTTCAACCATTCATTAAACTGCATGGTGATAATTACCCTCGCCTCCCCCATGCCATTGACAGGCAGCACCTCTGAGAAGGATACTGTGTGTGCCACTTGTCTTAGGCCCCTCCCCAACTCTACAGTGTCCTCCTGCACTGCTCTATTCTCATGATGAGCCTAGTTATTTGTCCCTAGGTGGACAATTCGTCCAGCTCAGACTCCCTTGCAGCTGTTCTCGTGATCCTGAGGATGCGCTTCCTGTCCCTCAAACCATGGCACCGGCAGGCACCTTACTTCAGTTTTCCCAGCTCCCCAGTTCTATCCCCTAATAATTGGTCCCCCACCAGGAGCTGCTTCCTTTCCTGTGGTGTCCTCTGCCTCCTTCCTGTGGGCGTCCCTTGTGACAGTTGTCATCAGTCTTCTCTCGGGGTGCATCCATAGGGGAGCTGTGCTCCCCAGAATGGTGTATGGATTGTGAGTGGAACAGTTGATTGGGTGTGCCTCTGTTCCACCATCCTCACCCTCCCTGAGCCCACTGTGGTCCAACTGCTGTGCTTTCTTGCAGCCTCTGAGGTAGTGGTGGTGGCCTTCTGTCCTTCAGTCCTTCTGAGACCACTGTTGCTGACTCAGTCTGTGCACTCTTGCAAATGGAACCACCTGCACAGTAGCCCAGGGCCTCCTAGTGAGATTCCCAGGCATTTGAAGTGGCAGGTCCAGTTTTGTGGAACTCACTTTCAAGATCCCTGAGGGAGGCCCCATCGGTGGAGATTTTTAAGTAGGGTCTGAAGGCACATCTTTTAAAAGACATTTGTAGTTTGCCTATAGTTTAAAATGAAATAACTGCTGCATTGTTTTACTAAATTTATGATTTATTTAGATCTTATTATTTATTCCTATTTTACCTTATGTTTTTGTATTGTTGTAAATTGTTTTAATTTTGCCTACCTGTACAGCACGCAGAACCTCTGGGTTAGGACACTAAACATGTAAATTTTACTTACTTACTTACTTGTGGGGATCGTCTAAGAACTCTCATGCTGTATCTGGCTTGCTAGACCAGTTATCGCTGGAGATCACCCAGTCGGATGACTCAAGGGTGATCCACAGCAGAAAATGGTCAAGGGCTGTTTTTGATGAGTTGTCAGAGGACTCCAGTGGGTCCTCTGTGCAGTTGTTGAGGATGCATACTTTTCTCCAGGAATTGGGCGAGGAAATGACCATTGACGATGGGCCAGTATCATTTGGGTCTCTCCACAGACTTATATTTGAGTCCATGAATGTCCCTTTGGAGTCAGTCCAGAAAAAGGGCTAAATACCCCTTTACTGACATCCGTGATAAAGACGAATCCCCAGGGGTTGCCTTCCCCATGGCTGAGGCTATTATGGGACTGGCTCTGGAGCTTTGGCAGCATCCCTCCTCCTGCCCGGCACCCTCAGTCTGTATGGTCCACAAATATGTGCTCCTTACTGACACTCTGTCTGGGTTCTCAGACCACACCTCATCTGAGAGTCTGGTCTCTGACTTAGTCCTCAGGAAATACTGGGGACTTGGAAAAATCCTGAACATGGAATGAAGAAGCTGATCATCGCTAAAATGGTCTATGCTGCTTCCATCATCGTCTAAAATGGTCTATGCTGCTTCCTCCTTGGTCTCCATCAGGCAAGCTATGCCTGATGATGGCTCACTGGTCACTCCCTGTTGTAAATGCTCAGTACCCTCCTCCATTACTTTTCTGCTGACAAGCAGTTATCAGTAAAAGTCATCAGAGCTCAAAGTCAAGTGCTCTCTAAACACCAACTCAACGGCCTTGGATGATGTGTCATAGGGCTTGGCTGGGGCTCTCCACCTTACAGTGGACACCCAGCATAAGTTGGCTGATGTCCCTTTCCTGGGCACCAGCCTCTTTGACCTGAGGTGGATGGTCATCTCACTAGGACTGAGCAGTCCTGTGCCACCTTGGATTCTGTGGCTCGTCCCAGAAGGACCTGAAGGCAAGAAGCAGAGGAAAAGCCCTTGCAGTTTCAGACTTTCAGCCACAGCAGCCTCGGCAGCATTAGCCCCATCAAGGGGCAGTTCCAAGCCTGGTGCCCCAAGGCCAAGTTCTCCAGCCAGGGGCCAAAACGAGGAGGGGATAGGGGAAGTGGTGGCCCTCTGGCCGCAGCAGCCAGTGTCCCTTCCACAGCTGCTCAGTGACAGGTCAGGGGTGTCCACCTCCCACCTGTCCAGTTCCTGACCCAACTCCCTATGGGGTCAGCTTCCCCACTTCTAGCCTCACTGGTCTGTCATTACTACAAACAAATGGATTCTTGAGGTGATAGGCAGAGGGTTGTCTCTCAGCTTAGAGGCTCTCCAGCCTTACTGATCCCATGCACCCGACAGAGTCCTCGGTGTCACAGGACATGTCCACCCTCAGGAAGAATGTTGCTTAGCTCCTCAAAGGGGCCATAGCCCATGTCCGAGATGCCCTAGCAAGTCAGAGTATGTTTCAGGTACTTCCTGGTCCTGAAACGGACAGGAGCTGGCACCACGACTGGATCTGCCGATTTAAACCACTTTCTACGGAGGCACAAGTTCTAGATTGTCGCTCTGAAATGGATTATACCATCTTTGGAGTAGAGGATGTGGTTCTGCTCCCTGGATCTCAATGCGCGTTCTTGCACATCCCAGTCAATCCGTCCAACTGGTGGTACCTACAGTTCTGTGCAGAAAGGGTGCTTTATCAGTTCCAGGTCATGATATTCGACCTCTCATCCACACCCAGGGTCTAGCAGTCATAGCAGTCTTCCTGCGGCACAAGGACATCAGGGTTTACCACTGCCAGGACTACTGGCTGATAGCCAAGCCATCCTAAGAGGATGTGGAGCTGTCCAAGGATCTGGCCCTCCACACCTGCAGAGACTTGGACCTCCTGGTCAACCTGGCAAGTTTGAATGGTCCCTTCACAGGTGATTCAATTCATTGGGGCAGAGCTAGCCTCGCTACAGGCCAAGGCCTGCCTCCCTGCAGACCAGTTATTGAATCATACCTCCTTTGCGTGATAATTTCAGATTGGATGCTCATGTCCTGCACAGGATTACCTGCGGCTGCTGGGGTATATGATATCCTGCATCAACGTAGCCTGGTAGGTTCATTGGCGTATGCGGCACCTGCAGTGGGAGCTGGGCTGTCAGTGGTCCCAGTGCCTAGATCACCTGGACCAGTCGGTCACAGTGACCCAGCTGATGTGGGATGCCATCTTGTTGTGGCTAATCCCAGAACATTTGGAGGAAAGAATCCCATCTGTCTGCCAGAACCAACCATCACTCTCACGAGAGATGCGTCTGTGGTGTGGTGGGGACTGTACCTTGGGGACCACAGGACCCATGGGTTCTGGTCACCCAGAAAGTCCCGTCACCACATCAACCTGCTGGATCTCCACGCAATGCAACTGGCTTTGACAGAATTCCTTCCTCTAGTCAGTCTCAGGTCATACAAGTCCAGACAGACAGTACTATGACCATGTTCTGCCTGAACTGGCAGGGTGTGCACAGCGCTTCCTTTTGTGTTGGGAGGCCCTCTGCACCTGGACTGTGATGCACAGCCTGGGTGCACATCTGGCAATTCATGTCTCCAGAGCAGACAGTCAGCTGGCAGATGCTCTCAGCTGGGTGGGCGAGATGTCGCATGAGTGGTCCCTGCATCAAGAGGTGGCGAGCCACCAGCTCTCCTGTGGGGCATACCTCCAGTGGAGCTGTTTGCCTCCTGGGAGAACACAGAACTGAGGCTTGTTCTGTGCCTACCCCTCACAGTCCAAGACACTAGTGGAGGATGCCTTTGCAAAGCCCTGGATTCCAGGCTTTCTGCCTGCCTTTCCTTCCTTTTTCCTGATACACAAGGTGCTGGTCAAGGTGTGGCAGGACAAGGCATGGATGATCCTGAAAACCCCGGACTGGCCTCGCCAGTTGTACTCAGATCTCCTCCGCCTCAGTGGCAGACCTCCATGGTAGTTGCCTCTTCTCTCGGGTCTGCTGACCAGACAACAGAGGAAGGTCTGGTAGCTGGACCTTCAGTCTCTGCACCTCACAGCCTGGTTTCTGAGAATCTAGAGTTCCATGCTTTGGGTCTTTTGGAGAATGTTTTCCACGTCGTGGAGGCCTCCAGGAAAGAGTCGCCTCACTGGTGCTACACTTCTAAATGGACAAGATTTTCCATTTGGTGTCAAGGCAAAGAGCTTGATCCCCTTGTCTGCCCTGTGTCTGGTATCCCTAAGCACCTCTGGTCCCTATCCAGCTGGGGCTGCGGTCAGCGACCCTGAAGGTGCAGCTGGCAGCCATCTCTTCATACAGGGCGCAGGCTGGTATGCCAGTGGTGGTCAGGTGCTTCTTTAAAGGCCTTGACCACTTGTCCCCACCAGTGCTAAGCCACCACCACTTTGGGACTTATTGCTGGTACTGCCACTGCTCATGGGCAAGCCTTTTGAGCCTCTGCACTAGTGTGAGTTGTCACACCTGTCATGGAAGACAAACTTATTGGTGGCCATCCGTCTGCCAGAAGGATTAGTGAGCTGGAGGTGCTCTCTGTGGAGCCTCCTTATATGGTCTTCCACAGGAGCAAGGTGATCCTTAAGCCCCACCCGATGTTGCTACTGAAATTTGTCTGAGTTCCCTTAACCAGGTGATGAACCTCCCAGTCTGTTTGAATCCGTCTTTGGAGGTTAACCACAGGCTCCATCCATTCACTGGACCTGAGGTGGGCGCTCTCCTACTACATGGAGTGCATGGCTCAAGTTTGGGGTGAGGTTCACCAGCTGTTTGTCACATACGCTGAAGCCGTGCCTGGCAGACCAGCAGCTAAACTGATGATTGTCAGGTGGATTATATCCTGCATCGATCTCTGCTATAGGCTGGCTGGTAGGGAACCTCCTGTAGGGCTTATGGCTCATTATAAAATGGGTAAAAGAAATCCTTCACCCTGATTGGTCAAAAGACATGTTCTTACCTGTCAACAAACTGAAAGGTGGCACTACTTTCCTAATACATTAACCTCCATAGGTGAAAGGGCAGCAATATCATTGAGCAACTGATATCTTCCATCAGTCCCTCTGCAACCAGAACTGATCTTCCATCACAAACATGGCTGCTACCTTTACACTGTAAAAACCTTCAACTGGGCCCTAAAAATAAAGCTACTTTAAAAAATAAAACAAATTAAATAAACATTGTTTCCCTGATCATCACATTCTCCTTTCACACACAAACAAATTAGAAACATTAAGTATTGTTTATAGTTTTCATTACAGCTGTTTCTTTACTAACAGTGAAAAATCCCCCTTCTGTCTTTACCTGCTCATCAGGGAAATCTGTTCTGCTTGCCCTGACCGTGAGATAATTGAGTCACTGGCTCTAAAACAGGCCTTTCAAACAACATGAAGTCTTGCTGTAGTCTGACTATTGCAGTTAGACCCAGCACTCAAACTGTCCCAGAGAGTAGAGGGTTAATTTCTATGCAGAGCATAGAACGTTGAGCTCGAGCTCGGTTCAAACCTCTGTCTGCTGCACTTTGAAGCGCAACTGTCAGATTCTTTACTCCGCCTAACTGAACAGCCGCTCTGGAATTTTCCTTTGCTCACGGTTGAAAGGTCGGTTAAAGTCCTTGGTTTTACCGAATTTTTTTTTTTTTTTCCGCAAGTTTCGGTTCAGATCTCTTTCTGTAGTACAGTAAGTACTAGGTAGTGAACTAGACATAGTAAACTTGTGGAAATTGTAAAAATTGATTTTTCGACCGGTTCAGCTGAACCGGCTGTTTAGTGAATTATATACTCTGTCTTTGTTTCTAAACTTAGAGTGTGGTTACCGGTCCTTATCGGTTTTAAAAAAACTGCATTTTCTTGTGTTTTTTTTCCAATACCTTTGACATGGTTAGAAACCGACAAGGGTGTCTTGCCTGGTTGTTTGCCATAAAAAGGGTAAGTTTGTGGTTAGGATGGCTACGTCTGAGAAACCCAAAAGAAAAACCGGGCCCACTGGGGTTCAACACTGCAGTGTGTGTGGGGAGGTCTTTGCTAAGGCTGATCCCCACACCACTTGTGTTTATTGTCTGGGGTTTGACCACCTCCATTCAGACTGCCAAATATGTAACAAATTTCCCTAAATGTACCCTGGAAAAAAGATTAGGTAGGCTTAGGGGTAAGGAGGCTGAGAAGTCCGCTGACCCGGATGGCCAGCCGAGTTCGGTTCCAACCGAACCTGAGGGAGTGTGCTCTGGCCAGGGTGATACTTCTTCGGGCAAGAGGAGAGCCAATCCTGAGGGATTGGTTCCTACAAAAAGAAAAGAAAAATCGGCCAGTTAGGATCCAGAGACCCATTTTCCGACCACCGAAGAGATTGCCAAAGCGATAAGGATTGTAGAATTGCTTTGCCCGGTAAAGTCTGATCCGGCGCCTTCTGGCAGGCGCTTGGTTCGGTCGGGTCCTCCGGTTCAAGATTATGCCCCTGAAGATTTATATGAACCGGATTTGGAGGGAGATGAAGATTATGATGATGACGATGGTGTGGGAGGCCTGGTTGAGCCCATTGAACCGGACATCTCCCCAGACAGGCCTTCTGGTGTTTCCCCTCCTAGGCATTCTGAGTCCCCTTCCCACTACATGTTTTACAGGAAAGTGGCAGAAACCTTCCAGCTCTCTGTGGAAGAAGCTGTAGAGGAACCTGATTATGTGGGGATGATGGACATCCCAGAGTCCACAAGACTGTCTATTCCCCTTCATAAGTTTTTTGGAAAACAGACACAAAAGATTTTAAAAACTCCAAATTCTGTACCTCCTGTCGACAGAAGGATGGACAAAAGGTACACCATATCAGGTTCAGGTACAGGGTACTTGTATCAACAATGCAGCACATGTTATTTAAACAAAGGACTGTAGAGATGAAAACCCTGGTTGCATGTATGTTCGTAAGCAATCATTAGTGGTCTCTCCTCCCATGTGATGGCAGTAGGAGCCTGCCCTTCAAATGGCCATTGTGATTTCTCTTTCATATGATGGTGATGGAGTCTTCACCCCTCATGTAAAGGCCATAAGATTTTCACCACTGTGTGATCTCCATTCTCACAACCCAGCTGATACCTATAGGGTTCATGGCCTTTATGTAATACGAGGTCCCACCCTCGTGTCATGCCCAGTATAGCTTTCCACTCTTGTGCGATGCCTATAGGTTTCTTATCTTACATGATATCAGTTGGGGTTTCTGAATTGCTCCACCTTGTCGGGGATTTTATATATGGGTAATGTGCACCCCTACTTGGGATAGTAGTACAGTCCAAAGCTGTTTTCTTGGCATAGAACCCTTGAGACTTGAATATTCTGAAGACAGCAGATCTTCATCAAGGATATCTCTCTACTGAGCCACACCTTTGGAATTATAAGCTGTCTGTGTCAGGACCATTCAGAAACTTGTGTTTGCTGGGGCCCACCCACAAAGACATACAGCACTGCCGCCTGTGTAACGTGTGTGGCCCCAACACTCCTTAGTTCTTTCTCCCAGCATCGATCATCCTTCTTAGACTTGCTGAGAAACATCAAAACAACTGTTTTTGGGGGTGCTGTTGAGCCTGAGCTGTGAGGCAGCAAACTTTACCAGCTCTGTATTTAATTATTGATAAACGCTTAATTTAACCTTTTTCAACTGAATATTTTGGAGAACTCTCTACAGAAAGAGTATCCCCAGAAACGTAAAATGGGTGACCCTCGTAAAGAAAAAGGAGGTGGAATGGGAGGGAAAACTGCAGTGACTACACAGCCTAAGAGAATGGAAGGCACTGTACAGGCCGTGACTACAGAGGTGGCGGAGGAAACTATGGCCTCAATCGGGTCCAAATTATAGCGTTTGATGTCAGTAGTCACCGACTTAAATACCAAGATGGACTCTTTTGGTACCCGACTTACTTTAGTGGAATCGACTGTGGAACAGATCCAGACGGAGATTGGGGAGGCTAAGAGGCAGGCAGAAACTTCAGCCGTGGCAACAGCAAACCTAATCAAGGAGAACTCGCACCTCAGAGCTAGACTCGAGTCGCTTGAAAATCAGACTCAGTCGTTGCATGTGCGGATCTTAGGGCTCCCCGAAGGTATTGAAGGAGATCTCCCTTTGATGTTCCTACAGGAATGGCTACAAGAAAAACTTTGCCCAGAGGAACCAATCTCATTCGCTCTACAGAAAGCGTACAGGATTACCTCACGAGGCTACCGTGAGGCCTCTGATACTCCCCTACTGCTCATTACAGACGGTGTGGGAACTCGGGACAAGATTCTTCGCCTAGCTCGCAGAGCGGGAACGCTTATACAGGATGAAAATAAAGTTTATCTTTTTCCCGATATCAGTTATGCGACCCGCATGCGGCGGAAGAAGTTCGACGGTGTCCGCCAAAAGTTGAGAGCCTTTTCAATCCCCCATGCCATGATTTACTCTGCACGGTTACGAATTGTGTATAAAGATAAAGTTTGGATTTTTACAGACCCTTCAGAAGCAGGAAAGTGGGCCATGCGTTTGCAGGAGCATCAGCGGATCCAGAGCCCCGCAGAGGGTAGTTTATCGGAGGGAGAAGCTGGGGATTAACTCAAGTTTGTGGGACCTTCCTAAATGTCCTTAACTACTAATTGGAACTATTATATTACCCATTATTTTTTCTTCATTGTGGAGTTGTTTTAAAGGGGCTATAGCTAACATAGATAAATCGTTTATAGAGTTGTAATCTCTAATATTGTTTAAAGCGTTAGCCTCTCTGCTGCCTGGAATCAATCCATTTATTTTACTTGAAGTTAAATAGTATGATACTACACACCTTTTTAGGTGTGCAAAAGCTAGACTTTTGTGTTCTCTGGACTTTAGTTATTTTAGTATTATTCATACTGCTCTTGGGCTTTAATTACACAGCATAATTTTTGTCTTACTTAATAGTGTACTTCTATGTATGCAGTTACCCCCAGTGAGGTATCAAAATATCTTGATGCACCTTTCCTGTGATTAATTGGTTAATACCATGTGGATGTTTGCTGTTACATGGCTTTGTGAAGATACGGTCTCTGGCCTTTGTATATTAGTATGCAAAATATTAAAAAATAATGTTTAAAAAAAAAAACTGCTGTTTTTGATTTTTATTTACAATTGCTTGTATATCTCTTCATTACTGTCTCTGTATGAACAGAGAACCTTTGTTCCGATACTGTTCCTGTGGCTACAAAATCTGTAAGGATGACACTCACACTGTTTGCGTATGTTGTTTGGGCCCAAAATAATCCCAAAAGAAAAGTGTTAAAAGTATAGTTTTTGAATGTTTTCCTCATTAAGAGGATGATTTTTAATAAAATAGTTCTTCCACCAACAGTTTAAGAATGCTGGTTCAGAATCAGAATGCATCATTCCAGTCATTCAGTAGTGCTAGAAGGAAGTGCCATGGCGATCAGGCTGTACATGACAGTATAACAGGGATTAATGTAAGGCTGTCAGAATCCTTACAGCCAATTAGATTGCAGCATTTCTGAGACCATTTTTATAATAAATTACCAGGCCCATATGATATATCAGAATAGCCCATGGAAGTCTGCACGTACTGTAGCACAGGCTTTACCCAATGGTCCTGCCAAGACTGACTTTCTTAAAACCATGTCATCTGGTTCCATAGTTGGCAAACATCTACTTTGTTCAGCATGTGATGTGTCCGGATGCCTCTGCCAAGGCAGCAGCCTCTGGTATCTGCATGAGGCATCATGCCTAGCTCAGAGTAGCTGGTTTTGCTACTGATGTGCAGCAGGCTGTTTGGAATGCTCCTTTCAGGGGCTCCAAACTATTTGGTAATGATGTTGAAAATGCACTTCGTAAACTTCAGTCCTCCAGAATTTCAAGGTCTGTGAAGTCCCTTTATCCTACGCTTGCCAGACTTCCAGTCTGGGCTCCTGCTGAATGGCAGCTTAGCTTTCCAGTTGGGACCTGATCCGCAAACAATCTGCATCCATCTCACTTAAAAACTCATCATCCTGATGATGAAACACCACATAAAGGATTATCTAATGCTGTCTAAACAAAGGTTTAAAGAAAATTCACAGAATATGCAGGCAAAGCAGCAGAAAACAGGCCCCAGTTTAAATCGGCGGACAGAGGCCTGCCAGCGTCCAGAGTACCCAGCTAGTAGTCAGGGCACTGGGGAAAGCGAGGAGTCAGACTGTGTAATTACTTCAAAGCAATTATGCCAGACATTGCGACAGATGAGTGAAACCTTACAACGTTTGGAAACAGAGGTTCTGGGAGCGTGGATATGTTGTTCATCCACACTCTCTGGCATGTCCCTTTCCCCTTTAAATCTGGCCGGAAGTCTTCAGGCTGGCTCCTCCCACCCACCCGGGTGGTAAATACCTTGGCTGCTCCCCATAGCAGATCTTCCTTTCCTCTGGAGGATTCAGGTTCCCTCGTGCTACTTTAGCAATTCGCAGGCCCTGGATTCGCAATGTTGGTCTTCACCGCAAATTACTCTGAAACTCGGTAGAGTTCACGATTCCGATCACAGCGCATCGGACATGGAGGACAAATCGTCCCCCGGATTTTACCGGTGTCCCTGCGGCCAGAAAATATTGCGCACCAATCCCCACCTCTCGAGTGTCTATTGCCTAGGTGTCAGTCATGACACCACGTCTTGCACCTTCTGTTTGGCCTTCCATCCCAATGTTCTGGACGACTGCAAGGCGCGTCTAAAATTAGGGAGACTAGAGCTCAGAAACCCGCCGGTGAAATCTAAGGAGGCAAGGTGAACGGTTTCTATGGCCAGGATCTGCTGAGCAGTTAGAGCAGATGGCTGCTTTTGAGGAGGAAGCAGCTCAGGCTTCAGCCAGTCGCGGGTTTTTCGTTCCTCTAAACCTTGGCTCTACCTTTTCAGGCTCCTTTAGGGAGTTGTGCCAGTCTCTCCCCACCAGGGGTTAGGCACCCTCAGGCTCACACTCCTCCCGCCCTCGGAAGAGGGATAAGGACCCCAAGTCTTCTTCTTGAAGAAGATGCTCCTGGGACCGAGAGAGGTCCGAGTCCCAGGAACATGCGGTCTCGACTTTGGTCGAGATCGCTTCCTTGGCCGCCGGCTTCATGGACCTACTATGGTAGACAAGGAGGGGCGTTATGCACTTATGGAAGGTAAATTTAGGGGGGTAACAGTTACTCTGGCCTCGGACTATTTTCCACCAGGCTCAACATTCCAGGATTACCGCTCCTTTTTGACTGCTCTTCAGGATTGGGGTGAGGGGGTGGTGATTAGGGGGGATATGAATTTGATGTTTAATCCCCAACTAGATACGACCTCGCAGATACCGAGGAAAGTACACCAAGTTGCAAGGAAGGTATGTAAGTTGATAGGAGAGGTAGGGCTGATGGATGTCTGGAGGCATCAGCATGGGAGAGGGGAGATTATACTATTTATTCAGGCATGCATTATCTACTCTAGATTGAATTACTTACTGATTCCAAAGGAGATACACAGGTAAGGGACTCACGGATGGGAGATTATGTATTGTCTGACCATGCACCACTATTTATGAGACTAGATCTAGAGGACATACGTAAAAATATCTTCTGGCGTCTTAGTGTGTCGTTAACGGACAAGGAGACGAGGGAGGATATCTCCATGTCATACAGACTCTTTTTGGAAGAAAATAATACAGGGAAGACTTCTCAGTCCATCTTGCGGGATATAGCTAAGGCAATAATTTGAGGTAAATTCAATTCATAGAAGTGGCGACTAGGAAGAAACAGGAAGGGAGACAAAGAGAGTCGCACTAATTGCTCAAATTAGGACGTTAGAAGATCAACAGAAACAAAAGGTGGATAGGGGCTGCACGAAGCAACTTAAGAACCTTAAAAAAGAACTGAGTGATATTTTGGACTACCAGGTGGAAGAGGAACTCCTCTTTCTAGGGACATGGATATGTTGTTCATCCACACTATCTGGCAGGTTCCTTGCCGCTTTAAATCTTGCCGGAAGGTCTTCAAGCTAGCTCCTCCCACCCACCCGGGTGGTAAAACTCTCGGCTCCGCCCCATGACGCCAGATCTTCCTTACCGCTTGGAAGCTCAGGTTCCCTCCTTAACGCTCTGCGATTAAGTTTTGGGCCTAAAATCCTTCGGTTTAAAAAAGAGAAAAAATTTTTATAACTTTTCTCGGTCTTCTTCCTTCGCGGCTGCGATGGACAAATCGACTCCCGGATTTCGGAGATGTCCCTGTGGGCAGAAGATGTCTCGGACGGACCCGCACTCCACGTGCGTTTATTGCCTGGCCAGGAGCCACGACCCGCCCAGGCTTAAAGCCTGTGTTCCTCCTTCTCGGTCTGCGTCCTCGGGGACCGCGCTGCCAGCTTACCCATCTGGGCGTCCCGAAGAAGATTTCCTCGGTCAAATCCAAAGAGGCCGACTAGCCGGTTTCAGCCCTGCGGGATCCGGCGAACAACTAGAGAGGTTGAGTCGCCTTGAAGAGCAGGCGGCTCAGGCGCGGCTTCCTCTTCTGCGGCCTTTGTCCCTCTATCGCTCGGGACCTCATATTCAGCTTCCTTGTGAGCTTTGCTTGACCCTCTCAACTAAAGCGAGGTCCTACTTCTTCAAGTCCGTTATCGGTCAGTCGAAGTCTAAAGTAAGTCTCATCGTCGATGCTCTTGGGAGCGGGAAAGATCCCCCTCCCCTCGTCGACAATCGACTTCGGTCGAATTCTCGGCTTCGGCCACTGGCTTCACGGTGCCCCCGTCAGGCCAGGTGACTGAGACTCCCGCCAACGAGGTCGAGATTTTTCTCGACCCGTTAGACGGGTTGTCGGCTGGAGAAGCCGAGATTCCCTCCTCCCCGGTTCCCCCGGTGAGGGCTGAGGATATCGTCGGCTGTCCGTACCGGTGAATCAGGAGCCGTCGGTTTTGCCGACCGAACCGAGGGGATCGCCGATCCTCGGCTCCCCGCCTCACCGACCTCGGCCTAGCCGAGATTCTCGGTCTCGGTCTCGGACATCTTCGCGGTCCAGCCATTCCCGTCGACATAGACGGTCTCGGTCTCGGCACCGCGGCAAGTGGCATCGCCGCTCTTCCTCTTCTTCCTCCTCGGCCGAGGAGGGAAGGCTTTGGCTACGCTCCAATACGAGACCTCATGTGGCAACAATTTTTCTGGCCAATAAGCGGCTCAGGCCTCTTCTCCGGCCATTAAGTGGTTGCCACCGGACCAGGTAGTGGTCGAGGAGCCTGTTTCCAGGCCAGTTGTCCGACCTATTCCGGCTGCCCCACCAATTGTGGTGGAACCGCTTCCACCTCAGCCGACAGCTGGGGCTCCGACGAAAGATTTGCGGTTGGCCCAAGGCCTTCCCCGTAGGCTGTCGGTCACTCTCACGCCTGACAAGCCTCGGCAAGTGGAGGGTGGCTCAGGCTCCAGGCAGCTATTGACAACTCGTCGAAGTCTGATGACTCCTCCCTGTTCTCCAAGCGTTTTGACTTGGAGTCCTCTGGGGGGCAGTCAGTGGACGATAGCCCTTCGTCCTTCCTAGGACTTCTTAGGCTCATCTCAGAATCCACTGGGATGAAGCTTGAACCCGTATCCAAATGGGCCAGATATCCCCTCACCGAGATTCTGGACCGAGGGGATTCTCCCACGGAGGCCTTTCCAGTGGCCAGGCATTGTCGGGCCGCCCTGGAACTTTGGCAGCGTCCGCTTCTGCCCTGCGCCTTGGCCAGGATGGCCAGGAAGTATACGGTCCCTACTGGCTCTCTGTCCGGTTTTCTGAACACCCCTCGGCTGAAGGGCTGGTCACGGACAGTGTTTTCCGCGTGCCGTAATGCCAGGGCGTGGACAAACCGCCCGCAAAGAGTCCAAGAAATTGGACTACTCGGGCGGAAAGTGTATGCTGCCTCTTCTCTCGCGGCCAGGCCAGTTCGACCGTCCCTCATGGCACATTTCTCCCATGCCCTGTTGGGTTCCCTGGATGAGGCGGTCCCTCATCTTCCCGCTGACCTGCAGACTACGGTCAAGCAGGTGCGGGATCAGGGCAGGGCAGTAGCCAAACAACAGCTCCAGACTGCTCTGGATATAGGAGACTCATGTGCCCGGTCAGTGGCGGCCACTGTGGCCATGCGCCGGCGGGCGTGGCTGCGAATATTCACCTTTACCGCGGATACCCAGCACAAGCTTGCGGACGTTCCTTTCCTGGGAACAGACCTGTTCGGCCCTGGAGTGGAAGGCCACCTCCAGAGGATCGAAAAATCCAATGCCACCTTGGATTCGGTCTCGTCCGCGCAGAGGGACAAGGGTCATAAGCCCCAGTCTAAGCCCTTTCGTCCCTCTACTCCCGCCGCACGCCCGGCCCAACAACAGCGTCAGGGCCAGCAGGCTAGACCTTGGTATTCCAAGCCCAAGCCATCGGCTTCCTCTAATAGGAAGCAAGGAGGAAAAGGCCCTGGTGGTCCCCAGGCCGGTCCTTCCTCCAAGCCTGCTAAGTGACGGGCTGAGGGGTGTCACCCCCATCCCCGTCACCTCGCCCCTGGTTCCCCCCGTGGGGGGACGGCTCCGACACTTCCTTTCCACCTGGTCCGCTGTTACCATGGACAGGTGGGTTTTCGAGGTGGTGGGAAGAGGCCTGCCTCTGGAATTCGAGCAGGCTCCACCCTTCAGAGCCGTCGCCCCGCGGGGGGCTTTGGGGTCCCCAGAATCTCTACAGGCTCGTCGAGCCGACATCGCCCTCCTCCTTCAGAAAAGGGCGATAAAAGAGATAGAGGACCCTTCACCAGAACCAGGGTTCATGTCCAGGTACTTCCTGGTCCCGAAACGGACAGGGGCTGGCGCCCCATCTTAGACCTACACGACCTGAACAAGTTCCTAAGGTCTCGAACCTTCAGAATGGTCACTCTGGCTCAGATAATACCATCTCTGGAACACGGCGTGTGGTTCTGTTCTCTGGACTTCCAGGACGCGTTCTTTCACGTCCCTATCAGTCCGTCTCATCAGAGATTCCTCCGCTTCAGAGCGGAGGATCCTCTTCGAGTTCAGGCCATGCCCTTGACCTTTCTTCAGCTCCCAGGGTCTTCACCAAATGCATTGCAGCGGTGACAGCTTTCTTCTTGGCGCCGAGGGTCGGGTGTGCCCTTACCTGGAGCGATTGGCTGATAGCAGCCCCTCCAGGTTGGGAGGTGGAGCGGTCCAGAAATCTGGCCCTCCGGGTTTGCTCTCAACTGGGCCTCCTGGTCAACGAGGCCAAGTGAACTCGAGCGAAGCAGGTGATATCCTTCATCGAGCCAGAGCTCGACTCTCTTGGTGACTTGGCCGGTTGGGGGCGAGGTTCCTTTGCCCAGTCATTTCTGGTTGGGCAATCGCGCCTGCCGGGACTTCCCAGACTCCTGGGTCTTATGGCGGCCTGTACCAGCGTAGTCCGTTGGGCACGCTGGCACATGCCCCTCCAGTGGGGTCTGGCCGCCAGTGGTCACAGCGTTGCAACCCTCTGGACCAGCGCGTGTGGACGACCCAGGAGATGTGGAACGCTCTCCAGTGGTGGACCGTTCCGTCCCATCTGCAGGAGGGTATCCCGTTTGTCCGCCCCGAGCCGACGGTCTCTCTATCGACTGACGCCTCTTTGATGGGTTGGGGTGCCCATCTGGGGGAACACCGGGCGCACGGCCTCTGGTCCCCGCGGGAGTCCCGATGCCATATCAACCTGCTGGAGCTCCGTGCGGTCCGCCTAGCTCTCACCGCCTTTGCTCCGTTTCTCCGGGGTCAAGTGGTCCGAGTCAGGCGGACAATACCACGACCATGTACTATCTAAACCGCCAGGCGGGACGCGCCTGCCTCTATGCAAGGAAGCCTCCGCATCTGGTCACTAGTCTAGCAGCCTGGAGGCGGATCTCCTGGCCATTCATGTGGCAGGAGCCTCCAACACCCTGGCCGATGCCCTGGGCTGGATAGGGGCTGCATCACACAGTGGTCTCTCCTGCGGAGATAGTACAAGACCTGTTCTCCCGCTGGGGCACACCTCTGGTGGATCTGTTTGCCTCCAGGGAGAACGCGAAGCTGAGGCTGTTTCATGCCCGCCCTCAGCAGGGCTCGCTGCAGGGGGATGCCTTTTCGAGGCCGTGGACCCCGGGCCTCTTTTACGCCTTTCCCCCCGTTCCCCTGATTCACAGGGTCCTGCTGAAAGCGAGGAGGGACAAGGCGCAGGTGATTCTGATAGCCCCAGACTGGCCTCGCCAGTTCTGGTACCCAGATCTCCTCAGTCTCAGCTCCAGGACTCCGCGGCAGCTTCCAGCTCGCCCGGACCTGCTCTCAGTCAATCAGGGGAAGGTGTTCCATCCGGACCTTCAATCCCTGCACCTGACGGCCTGGTTCCTGAGCGGCTAGAGTTCCAGGCCTTGGGTCTTTCCGACGAGGTCCTCAACGTCGTTGAGGCGTCCCGTAAGGAGTCGACCAGAAAATGCTATGCCTTCAAATGGAAGAGGTTCTCCATTTGGTGTCGGGAAAAGGGTTGGACCCTTTCTCGTGTCCTGTGGCGAGCATTTTGGACTATCTATGGTCCCTATCTAGTCAAGGGCTTAGGTCGACGACCCTTAAGGTGCACCTGGCAGCCATTTCTGCTTACCGGGCGCGGGCCGGTCAGCAGTCAGTGGCGCAGGAAAAAGTGGTCGGGCGCTTTTTCAAAGGCCTTGATCACATTTCCCCTCCAGTGCGGGAACCCCCACCTCCGTGGGATTTACTGCTGGTACTGGCAAAGCTCATGGGCAAGCCATTCGAACCAATGCACAGGTGTGGTCTCCCCCACCTGTCGTGGAAAACCGCCTTCTTGGTGGCTATCACGTCAGCCAGAAGGATGGGAGAACTCCAGGCGCTGAGCATCGAGTCTCCTTACCTGGTCTTCCACAGGGACAAGGTTGTCCCACGCCACCGAAATTCCTTCCAAGGTGGTGTCGGAGTTTCACCTTAATCAGGTATTGACTCTGCTGGTGTTCTACCCCAATCACACCTCGGAGGCCGAATATAGGCTCCATACCTGGACCCTAGAAGGGCGCTCGCTTATTATAAGGAAGCGCACGGCTGAAATTCGGGGAGAGGTTCGCCAGCTGTTTGTCACCTATGCTGAAGCCGCACCTGGCAAACCTGCAGCCAAGCGACATAGGCAGATGGGTCACCTCCTGCATAAATCTCTGCTATGAGTTAGCGGGCATGGAGCCTCCCAGAGGGATAAGAGCTCATTCTACCGCATACTGCTGCATCGGTGGCTGCTTCCAGGGATGTCCCTATCCAGGAGATCTGCAGGGCTGCTACCTGGAAGTCAGCACACACCTTTATTTCCACTACCACATCGACCTTGAGTCACGCCGGGATGCTGGTTTTGGGGCCTCAGTTCTCAATCTTTGTTCCCCAAGTAAGTATTAGGGGTGTGCGCCTGCCTCCCTCCTCCCGGAGAACTGCTAGAGTCTGCCAGATGTGTGGATGAACAACATATCCATGTCCCTAGAAATACAGGTTACTCTCACCTGTAACGGGAGTTCTAGGAATGGTATATATTGTTCATCCTACAGGCTCGACCTCCCGGCTTCGACGCACAACCTGAGCTTCCAGCGGGCCAGATCTGGCGTCATGGGGCGGAGCCGAGAGTTTTACCACCCGGGTGGGTGGGAGGAGCTAGCTTGAAGACCTTCCGGCAAGATTTAAAGCGGCAAGGAACCTGCCAGATAGTGTGGATGAACAACATATTCCATTCCTAGAACTCCTGTTACAGGTGAGTAACCTGTATTTTTGTGCCAGAAGTACTATGAGGGAGGGCCACGATCGCTAAAACTGCTGGCTAGTAGGCTAAGGGGTGCAAAGGGCTAGGGCTATGATCTCCTCCATATAGCATCAGCAGAAAAGGGAAATGGTGCATGGGATTTATGAGATAGGAGAGGCCTTTCAGGCATATTACACCAAATTATATACACCCGAGAAGGTGCCCGATGAAACAGGAGCCAAGGAATTTCTAAAATTACGGCTTCTGGGTATATCACAGGAACAAGGGGAAGCCTTAATAGCCCCTATGGGAATGGAGGAGGTGAAGAATGAAATTAGTAGGCTGAAGACAGGGAAGTGCCCAGGATCGGACAGTTTAACGGCAGAGTTTTACAAAAGCTTTGGGGGAGAGGTGCAACCTTTACTTTTAGAGGTATATAGAGAGGAGTTGTGTGAGGAAGGGAAGGCCCCACCATCTTGGACTAGGGCTATAATCTCTATGTTGCCCAAGCCGGGAAAGGACCTCATTAAATGTGATTCATATCGGCCAGTCTTCCTCTTAAACACAGATTAAAAATATTGACATCAATTTTAGCAAGATGAATACAGCACTTTCTGCCCACTCTAATATAGATGGACCAAACTGGGTTTATCCCGGGTCGTCAAGCCCAAGATAATTTATGTAGAACAAACCACATTATAGATCATATCGATACAATAAAAATTCCCTCACTAATTATAAGCCTAGACGCAGAAAAAGCTTTCGATAAGGTATCTTGGCCCTTTTTGGGTTGGGTCCTTTCCCAGTTTGGGTTTCCAAGTGGGTTCATCTCGACACTGTTTCTGCTTATGACTCCCCTTGTGCCACAAATGGGCGAATGGCCATATCTCAGGTGCTCTGAAGCTGGGACAAAACAGGGGTGCCCTCTTTCCCTGTTACTGTCTGCGTTGTACATAGAGCCCTTGGCCCAGAGCATCAGGCAAAACTCAGAAGTGAATGGGATTCAAATAGGAGATCAAGAGCACAAATTAGCATTATACACTGATGATGTTCTGATGTATATATGTCAGAACCTGCGACATCCATGGAGGCACTGTTTCATCAGATGAAGGAGTTTTCTAGCATATCTGGATATACACTAAATAGAAGTAAAATGGAAGTCCTATCCTTCCAGTGTACCCCAAGTCAGGAGGTGAGACAAGGTACCCCATGTGGTGGGATTTATCAGACATGGGCTATTTGAATATTAAACTTGGCCTGAAGACATCTAAGCTGTTTCAGCTGAATTATCCTCTACTGATAAAGCAGCTGAAGGCAGATTTTAAACGGTGATCTTTATTACCGATTTCATTGCATGCCAAAGCCCAAGCCTTAAAGATGAATGCCCTGCCTCGCCTATTATATTTATTTCAATGTGTCCCATGTATAGTGCTCCAGGGAGACTTAGAAGCCTGGCAGGGAATGTTTTTTGCTTTCCTGTGGGGAAACAAGAAACCAAGATTAAGGAAAACCTTCTTGAACCCCACAGAAGGAGGCGGGGGCTGGCCTTCCCACATTTGCAGCGTTATTAGGCAGCCCAAATGCGTGGCATTATTATGGGAAATCCGGATATGACTCACATTGGAAAGGACAGATCTTTAGAAACAAAAAGACCCTCCCTTGCAAGCAGTTTCATTTAAGGATAGAAGATTTAGTGGGTTCACGGGATTTACAGGGACGACTGCTGTTTTAGAAGGGTAGAGAGGGGGAACAAGTAAGGAAACACTAAGAGACAACTATGGAGATATCATTGGTGGATCTATGATCCACAGTTTACCCCAGCGGAATATGACCAGTGGTATTGGAGACAGGCTAAGATAGGTCTGCACTCGCCGTAGCAGTTATTGGTGGGATCTACGATACTCTCATCTGAGGCGGTACAGCAGAGATCTGGGCTCACCCAAGCTGATAGATTCAGATACTATCAGTTGAGAGATTTTATAAATATGCAAATGAGAGCATGGGTGTTAGTCTCAGGTGAAGGGAGATAATCCCCCTTTCCAAAAAATTTGGAACTCCGGCAGTGCTGAACATGCTATCTCCATATTGTATGACAATTATATATCTGACCTAAGGCTCTCTTCCCACTACATTAAGGAGAAATGGGAGAAGGATTTGTCCATCTCCTTAACAAATAAACATTGGTCATTAGTGTGGAGAAGTACCTGGAGTATTTCAACCTCGCCAGTATGGCGAGAGTTTGGGTGGAAATTAAGGACCCACTTTTTCCGGGTACCAGCTCAGGTAGCACATAGCAACCCAGAGGTACAACCGAATTGCTGGCGGGGATGTGGGGAGGGACATGCGACCCAAGCCCACATTTTTGGCATATGCCCACATATAACATCCTATTGGAGGGAGGTGAGCAGGTATGTGACCCCAATTTGTGGGCTAGAGACACCGTTAGGTCCAGAGCAACTAATACTAGGAATCGTACCACAGGATCTTAAGGGTAAGGAGGCAAAATACTTATGGCTAATTTTACTTACGGCTGTGGTTAAGGCCATCACCAAACGATGGATGCAGTTGTCGTCACCCACTATGGGAGACTGGGTAGAAGTGGTGGAATCAGTCCATCGGATGGAGAGGCATACATTTAATCTCAGGCAACAGCCACATTTATAGCTAGAGAATGGTAATAAAAGGAGGAAAGGGGAGATAAGGATACCTGGATTATTGAAGTTATGCAAAAGATTGTAAATGTAAAATAATGCTGTTAACTAAAGCTATTGGTAACACAATAAAGAGAGTATAAAAAAAAATATCCTACGCTTGCCAGAGGGTGTGGTAGGGGAATTTTTTCCCTAGGCCTGCTGTCAGAGGTAACCATACATACCGCCAGCAGTCTAATGGTGTAGGTGGTGGTACCCTTCCAGGTCCACTCCCCAGTGCACATGTAAAAGCACCCAGAGGAGTCCCAGTGGCCTTGCCTGCCCCGGTTCCACTTGACTCTTGCTGTCCCACCCACTACTGCCTTCAGAAGTGAGAGTAGGGAAGTATCTGTCTGCATCTAAAGCAGCGGAGGAGATCACTACAAATGAGTGGGTCCTATAAATAATTGAAAAAGGGCATGCTCTGGAATTGATTGAAACCCTCCAGTTCATCCTCCGTCACATTCCTCTTACCTTCCAGACAACTTCTCCTTCTAAAAGAGGAAGTCCAGACCCTGTTTCAAAAACATGTTCTCAAAACTGTCCCCTCACAAGATAGGAATTAATTCTTCTATTCCAGATACAGTGGGTGCCACTTAAAACGGACACGATAATGCAGAAATTCTTTTTTTATGGACAAAATTACTGTGTCCAAACCATGTGCATAGAGCTGCATGTTGAAATCGGTGTTTAACGTGGACATTAGCATCCACTTTAAGCAGACAGCTGTGAACGTTGGTTTGTGATCAACGCCTCATTAATCCTGTGCTGGAGGTGCTAATGAGCTTAACTTCCCACAGTATTTAGGTAACCTGTTACAGTACCAGACTATCTCTGCTGTTAGAAAACCCATTCAGTTACTTCTTTTGTCAGGCTGTGTTTCTCTCATGACCATAACTACTCGGTGTGCTGTGCTGTGCTGCCCTGCCTTTTTCCCAGAAGACTGAGCTACTGAGAGAAATTTGAGACTGCCTGAAATGAGCGTCTGTGATATGGCTATGCACTTCAGTTTGCTAAAGTCCACCATTTCCGACTTGCTTCGCAACAAGGAGCGTCTGTTTACCGAGTGGCACAGTAACCAGAACCTGCAGCTGTCAGTGGTATTAGGTAAACCGAATTTCAACCTGACCAGTGGCTGACTCCAGAGGTGGAAAGTATGGCATAGTATCTGCTAGTGCAGAAACTATGGTGAAAAATTAAACACAGATGGGATGGGAGCCAGCTAATGGTTAAGAGATGTTCTTCCTGATGTTCTCTCTGACTACGACCGGTCAGGCATTTTTAACACCAATGAAACCAGGTTGTTTTCAGGTGTGTGGGGTATGGGACTCCAACATTTAAGTCAGAGCTCCCGCAAGGCCAGAAGACAGCAAAAGAAAGAATTTTGATGCTAATATGCTGTAACATGACTAAGTCAGAAGAGACACCAGCCCAGAAACACAGAAAAAAGCTGTAACAAATATGCTGAATCGCAGTCAAAGCAGTCAAAGATCAAGTTTTTTTTAAACTGAAAACTGAAGGAAAGTAAGAAAGAATACAATTATTACGTTTGGGATCGATGGTATCTTACAAAAACAACCGATTGTGGAACCTTCCATTGGACTTTTGGAAGTATCCTTCCGAAAGTCCAACAGAGCTTGAAACACTCCGCCATGATGGGCGCTATGGAATAACAGCCGCTTTTATTTCAGCTGTTACTTCTGCATTCCGGGCAAGAACTGCACATGTGTGACTCGTGCACATGCACAGTTCCGCTAGGCGCCCGCCATGTTGTGAATAGCAACATACCATTCACCGCAACTGCGCATGCATGAGTGCCGGCGCATGCGCCAGTTGCATGATCGCAGCCATCTTTCAGATGGCACTCCTCCGCACCCTCCCACTGCTCCTGTCCTCCCAGCACCAGCAGCAAACAACACCCTCCCAGACCTCCCACTGCTGCTGTTGTCCTCCTTGCTCCCTTCTGTCCCCTTCCTGCACCATCAGGGTGCCCAGTCCCCGTGTTGACATTATGTACCTCCCCAACTCATGTGGCACACTGGGAGCCCACCCCAGTGTGCCCAAATGTATCTGGTCCCGAGCCAACATCAGGGTGCCCAATTCCAGTGTCTGCATTATGTGCCCTCCATCTCATGTAGACACTGAGAGCCCACCCCAGTGTGCTCAAATGTATGTTTTTTTATTTTTCCCGTGCTGACATTGGGGTGTCCAATCCCTGTGTCGACATCATGTACCCCCTCACTTATGCGGCACACTGGGCTCCCACCCCAGTGTGCCCAAATGCATGCTTTTTTTCCTGTAATAAAGAAAACTGCTCTTAACGGTTTTTTTTTCCTGTAAAAGGGAAACGGTCTCTTGTCATCACCCCTGTCCCCCTTCCCCACTCTCCTACTGAGCACCCACCTCCCCGCACCCCATCCCCTTTACTCCATACTTGCCTCCGGAGGTTGGCGCTGTCATCTTCTCTGGACCGGGACATGTCTGCACTCTTCAAAGCCGAACTGCAAACTGAAGAATCAAAGGTTAGCATGCTATACTGTCAGTTAACTTATGCAGATAAATCAGCCCGAAATTTTCAACTTGGGGTTCTTGGGACCCCACCTCGTGAACACTGTCACTGTCCTTTCGTTACTCAATCCCAAAAGGTGATTTCGTGGTCGCTGTGCGGAATCACCTTTCGACCCGATTATCTAAAATGACAGTGCCACTGTTCTTCAGTTGGGGTCTCAAAAACCCATGTTGCAAATTTGTGAGAAAATTCAAAAAATGACCATGTTACAAGCGCGCTAGCAGTTTCTACGCACGCCCTAACTTCGCTAATTTGTAATATTTTCACTCCAGATTTTCAATATTACCATTTTTGCAAATCCCCTTATTAACAGTACAGCTGTCATTTTCACATCCTGCCCAAACCGTGTTTTCACACCTGTGGTGCAGAATGGCACGGTCGCTCTGTGAAATCACCTTTTGGGACAAGTGAACAAAATGACACTGGCACTGTTCATGAGGTGGGGTCCCAAAAAGGCCATGTTGAAAATTTGGTGCAACACCTCCAAAAATGGCCAAGTTACACTGGGCGTTCAGTGTTTTCTACGCACACGAGTACCTTTGGTCATTTGGTAGCTCATCACAGATGTATCGCATCTGGCTAGAGCTTGTTTAACAAGGACCCTCCACACCCTGAAATAAAATGTAGCACTTCCTCCTGATCCCTCCCGCTACTGAGTCTACACAAGCACATTCTCGACAAAAGCACAAACCAAGGCACTGTAAAGGCACAGCAAACAAAACAAGAGCACAGAAACAAGATTCAAATCAGTGTTCAAACCAGTTTGCTTTGTCTGCACTCTAACTTTACATTCAGTCTAACTGCCTTTAACACAAGTAAAGACAGTGCTCAGAAAACAGACATTTACAACAGACATGCCTCCACCATCTAAAACGTTTTGAATGGTGTCTGCAACCCTGATTCCTTCTTGCAGACAGGAAACTGTCTCTTCACTGGGTATGAAGGATGCAGACCTTCACATCAAGCTCAGACAGTGCCACAGTCAGTACCTCGGCTTCAGGCTGGAGGGCAGGCACCATCATTTCTGAATGTTGCCTTTGACTTATCCATGGTGCCATGGGTATTTACCAAATGCTTAGCAGTGGTTGCAGCAGCCCTACATAGGGAAGGGTTTTATGTCTTCCCTTCTCTAGATGATTGGCTCTTAAAGGCCAGTTCCAGGGAAGTCCTCTTCACACCCTTTACCAAATCACGTAACTGTTTGATGCCTTAGGGATAACAATGAATGTGTCAGAGTCAGTGCAGACTTTGTGCGAACATCTGCAATTTATTGGGACGGTACTGGACATGAACAAGGGTTGTGCCTTCCTGCCATAGGACAGGGCAGACATCCTTATTGCTCAAGTGCAGTACGCTACATAGGAGCCACTGTTTTCTGCCAGGATGATGTTATGTCTCCTGGGCCTGATGGCTGCTGCCATAGTAACCATGCCATTTGCTTGATTTCCATATGCGAATCCCACAGTTGATACTCTGGGTACAGTGGGATCAACTGACAGATGAGTTGAAACAAATGATTCTCATCACATCCCTGCCTCGTTGAACATTACTATGGTGGGTGGACTGTGACAACTTACTCAAGGGTGTTCCATTCTTTGTACCAGCTCCTGTACAGATACTTACTGTGGATGCCTTGGTCTCCAGTTGGAGGAGCTCATTCCAGCTTCTTCCAGAGTGAAGGCCAAACTACACATAAGTATCTTGGAAATGAGAGTTGTTCTATACAGCCTTAAGGTGTTTTAGAATCATCTCTGCCCCAGTCCACTGTTAATCCAGATGGACAATGTCAGTGTCATGTACTACATAAACAAACAAGGGGGCACCCACTCCTATTCCATATGCTGGGAAGCAGTGAGAGTGTGATACTGGGTGATATCTCACAGCCTTCTGCTGTTAGTCCTGTTTCTCCTAGATCTCCAAAACATCTTGGCAGACAGGCTAAGCAGGTCTCAGTCCCTGATTCCTGAATGGGAACTGCTGACCTCTGTGGTGAACGACCTCTTCACACAATGAGGTCATCCAGAGTTGAACCTTTTGGCATCCCCACGTGCGCAAAACTGCTGCTTCTAGGATCGTGAATATGTTGTTCTATCCACACTTCTTGGCAGGTACCTCGCCGCTTTAAGATGTGCCGGAAAGTCTTCAAGCTGGCTCCTCCCATCCACCCGGGTGGAATAACCCTCGCACCGCCCCATGACGCTAGATTTTCCTTTCCGCTGGAAGGTTCAGGTTCCGTCCTTAGTGCTCCGGCGTGTAGTAGGCCCTGGCTCTAGAATCTTTGGATTCACTTCCAAAACTTATTTTAAACTCTCTCAAGTTTCGTCTTCGCGCCTTCTCTAGCTACCTCGATGGAAGACAAATCGGTTCCTGGGTTTTGCCGGTGCCCCTATGAGCAGAAGATGTCTCGCACCAATCCACATGCCACGTGCATCTACTGCCTGGGTTACGGCCACGATCCGCAGGCTTGCGATCACTGTCTGACCTTTTCACCTTCGGTTCTGGAAGACCGCGCTGCCCGACTTCAGCTGGGGCGACCGAAAAAGCGTTACCCACCAGTTAAATCCAAGGATGCCCATTGGGTGGTCTCCGCGGCTGCGGGGTCCACCGAGCAGCTGGAACAGCTTAAGGCCTTCGAGGAGGAGGCGGCTTAGGCTGCGGCGGGCTCCTCTTTGGCTTCGGCCTTCATTCCGCTACAACTGGGATCCTCCTATTCGGCTTCCTTCAAGGAGTTGTGCCAGTCTCTCTCTACCAAGGGAGAGTGCCCTTTGGGGTCGCATGTTTCGCACTCTCAGAAGAAGGAGTCGAAAAAAGACAAGCCGCAACATTGATGCTCTTGGGCCCGGGAGCGGTTCTGCTCACAGGAAACCCATTTCAACTTCGATTAAAGTCACGTCGAGGCCGCTGGTTTCATGGTAACCCTGTCAGACCAGTTGGTTGAGATGCCTGTCGATGCGCCTGAGATTTTTCTCGAGCCAATCGGTGGGTTGTCGCCCAATCCAGCCAACAACTCTTTATTTCAGACGCCGGTGCTTTTGGTGCCCTTGGCGGTCGGCTCAGCCCAATGGGCAGGACTCGTCCCCAAGGAACCTGACCAGGAGGAGCTGGGTTCCCTGACTCCTTCCGAGGTCCCCAGTCAGCCCTGCTGGCGGTCTCAGATCTCTTTCTCCACTTCAGCGTCGGGACGAGACTCACCCTCATCGGCAGTCTCACTCCCGCCGCCATGGTAGCGGCAGGCGCGGTCCTATCTTCATCCTCCTTGGGTGAGGAGAGGCTCAGCAAGTTGCGTTGGCGCTGCGAGGACCTAATGTGGCAGCAGTTGCTCCTGTCTAGGTCGAAACCAATTCTGGTTTCTACCCCGCCCATTAAGTGGCTTTCGCCCGAGCCACCGACGTCGGCCTCGGCCACCGTCACCAAGGTGCCGGATAAGGCCCCGCCGGCTACTCCACCAATCCGGGTGGAACCACTGCCCGAGCAACCGAAGTCCGGGGCTTCGACCAAGGAATCTCAGTTGGCCCAAGGCCTGCCCCATTGGTTGTCGGTCACTTTTACTCCCGACCGCCTAAGGCGGATTAGAGTGACACGGGTGGTCGCCCGCTACTAGAGGACTCCCTTGAGTCCAAAGATTCCACCATGGTCTCCCATCTGCTGACGAGAGTCTCTTGGGGGTCTCTCCATCGAGCGAGGCCCTACCTGGTTGATGGGTATTTGTCGGCTCATTCCGAGTCCACGGGAATGGAGCTCGAGCCTTGTAAAGCAGGCCAAGTATCGCCTCACAGAGATTCTGGACAAAGGGGATACTCCGATGGAGGCCCTTCTGGTGGCTGAGGCCATTGTGGGCCCAGCCTTGGAGCTGTGGCAGCATCCTGCATCTTGCCCTCCATCTTTTGCCTGCATGGCCCTCAGGTATGCAGTCCCTACTGGGTCCCTTTCATGGTTTTCGGTGCACCCCTTTGTGGTGGGGTTGGTGGCCGACTCCGTCTTTCAGCGCTCAGGCAACAAAGGGGACGTGGACAGATCCCCGGACAAGGAATCCCAACAACTGGACCATTCCGGGAAGAAGGTCTGTGCAGCCTCCTCCCTTGGCCTTCGTCAGGCCAGTTTGGCTGTTATCATAGCACATTTCTCCCATGCCCTCTTGAGCTCCCTGGACGAGGTGATCCCTCATCTCCCGGCGAACCTCCAGATCACGGTGAAGCAAGTCCAGGACCAGGGTAGGGCAGTGGTGACGCAACAACTCCTGACAGCTCTGGACATGGGTGCCTCCTGTGCCTGTTCAGTAGTGGCCGCAGTGGCCATGCGCCGCAGGGCTTGGCTGCGCATCTCGACCTTTGCGGCTGATACACAACACAAGCTGGCAGATGTCCTCCTCTTGGGCACCGGCGTGGAGGGCCACCTCCAACGTATAGAAAAGTCCAATGCCACCTTGGACTCCACCACATCTGCCCAGAAGGACAAGGGCCCCAAGCGTCAGAACCGCAGGCACTTTCATTCGTCCACTCCTGCAGCCAGACCAGCCCAGCAGCAGCTGTAGCAACAGCAGGGCCAGCAGGCTCAATCTTGGCATCCTCGGGCCAAGACTGTGTCCTCCTTGTTCCAGGAAGCTTGGAAGGTCCCAGCGGCTCCTCCGCTGGAACCTCCTGTAAGCCTGCCTAGTGATGGGTTGGGGGCACCTCCTCAATCCCGTCACACCCTCCCATGGGGGGCCGGCTTAGCCACTTCATTTCTGTCTGGTCCACTGTCACCACAGACCGTTGGGTTCTGGCAGTGGTGGTTCGAGAGCCTGCCTCTGGAGTTCGAGCAGGCCCCTCCATATCAAGCCCGTGTCCCACAGAGGATCTAGTGTCTGCATCCTCTCAGTTGGCTCTCCGAGATGACTTAGCTCAGCCCTCCTCAAGGAGGTGGTGCACAGATAGCGGACCCACTTTCAGACCCAGGGTTCGTTTCCATGTACTTCCTAGTACCAAAATGGATGGGGGGCTGGCTTCCCATTCTAGATCTGCACGACCTGAGCAAGTTCCTCAGGTCCCGCACCTTCCGGATGGTAACTCTGGCTCAGATTAACCATCCCTGTATCAAGGCATGTGATTCTGCTCCCTAGATCTTTAGGACACGTTCTTTCACATCCCGATCCGTCCGTTCCATTGACAGTTCCTCTGCTTCCGAGCCGAGGAATCCCTTTATGAGTTCCAAGCCATGCCCTTCAGGCCCCCAGGATCTTCACCAAATGCATGGTGGTGGTGGCAGCTTACCTGAGGCGCTGAGGGGTCCAGGTGTACCCTTACCTGGATGACTGGCTGATAGCAGGTTCCTCCAGGTGGTAGGTGGAGCGGTCCAGGGATCTGGCCCTCCAGACTTGCCTCAACCTTGGCCTCCTGATCAACAAGGCCACGTCGAAACTCGTGCCTTCGCAGGTGATTCAGTTCATTGGGGCAGAGCTTGACACCTATCGAGCCAGAGCTCGGCTCCCGGCGGACAGGTCGGAGGTTCTCTCTTCCTTTGCCCAATCATTTCTGGTTGGGCAATTGTGCCCTGCCCGGGACTTCCTGCATCTTCTGGGCTACACAGTGGCCTGCACCAGCATGGTCTGATGGGCCCGCTGGCATATGTATTCCCTCCAGTGGGAACTGGACAGCCAGTGGTCTCAGCACTCTGGTCATCTCGACCAGTTGGTCTCTGTGACCCAGAGGATGTGGAACGGCCTCCAGTGGTGGCGCATCCCATCCCACCTGCAGGAAGGGATCCCGTTTGTCCGCCCCGAGCCAATGGTCATCTTGACGACCGACTCCTCTCTGATGGGTTGGGGTGCCCATCTGGGGTAGCACAGAGCCCATGGGCTCTGGTCCCCCCAGGAGTCCCGATAACATCAGCCTGCTGGAGCTTCGAGAGGTTCGGCTAGCCCTGACCGCATTCGCTCCATTTGTTCGGGGTCAAGTGGTCCAGGTCCAGATGAACAACACCATGACCTTGTACTGTCTCAATAGGCAGGGCGGGACACGCTCCTTGCCCCTCTGCAAGGAAGCTCTCCGCATTTGGTCCCTCATGCTCAGCCTGGAGGCAGATCTCCTAGCCATTCACGTGGCAGGAGCCTTGAATCAGCTGGCTGATGCCCTCAGCCAGATGGCGGGGCATCTCACAGGTGGTCTCTCACCAGGAGGTAGTACAATATCTGTTCTCCCATTGGGGCACCCCTCAGGTGGACCTGTTCACCTCAGGAGAGCCTGAGCTGAGGCTGTATCATGACCGCCCCCTCAGCAGGGTTAGCTGGCAGGAGGTGCTGTCTAGAGGTCATGGACCCCAGGCCTCTTCTACGCCTTCCCTCCCCTTCACTTGATTCACAAAGTGCTCATCAAGGTCAGGAGGGACACGGCACAGGTGATCCTGGTAGTCCCAGACTGGCCACGCCAGTTCTGGTATCCAGATCTCCTCAGCCTCAGCTCCAGGCTCCCGAGGCAGCTTCCAGCACATCCGGACCTGCTCTCCATCAATCAGGGGAAGGTACTCCACCCGGACTTCCAATCCCTGCACCTGATGGCCTGGTTCCTGAGTGGCTAGAGTTCCAGGCCTTGGGACTCTCCAACGAGGTCCTCAACATTGTTGAGGCTTCCCGTAAGGAATCAGCCAGAAAATGCTATGCCTTTAAATGGAAGAGATTCTCCATCTGGTGTCAGAGCAAGGGGCTGGACCCATCGTCCTGTCCAGTGGCTAGCATTTTGGACTATCTTTGGTCCCTCTTCCAGCAGGGACTTCGGTCGATGACCCTAAAGGTACACCTGGCAGCCATCTCTGCTTACTGGGCGCAGGCCGGTCAGCAGTCAGTGGCGCAGGAGAAGGTGGTCTGGTGCTTCTTCAAAGGCCTAGATCACATATCCCCTCCGGTGCGTAGACCTCCACCTCTGTAGGATCAGCTGCTGGTTTTGGCAAAGCTCATAGGCAAGCCATTCAAACTGATGCAAAAATGTGACATCTCACATTTGTCGTGGAAGACCGCCTTCTTGGTGGCTATCATGTCAGCCAGAAGGACTGGGGAGTTATAGGCGCTCTCTATCAAGTCTCCTTACCTGGTCTTCCACAGGGACAAGGTTGTCCTGCGCCCCCACCCGAAGTTCCTTCCGAAGGTGGTATCGGAGTTTCACCTTAACCAGTTGATTACTCTGCCAGTGTTCTACCCCAGTCACACCTCAGAGGCCGAGTACAGGCTTCATACTTTGGACCTGAGACAAACGCTTCCCTACTACAAAGAGCGAATGGCGGAAGTTTGGGGAGAGGTTCGCCAGCTGATTTTCACCTATGCTGAAGACATACCTGGCAGACCTGCAGCCAAGCGGACAGTAGCACGATGGATTACATCTTGCATTGACCTCTGCTATAGGTTGGCGGGTAGGGAGCCTTCCATAGGACTTAAGGCTCATTCCACCCGCCATAATGTTGTGTCAGTGGCTGCTTCTAGGGACGTCCCTATCCAGGAAATCTTCAGGGCTGCTACCTGGAAGTCAGCACACACCTTCATTTCCCATTACCACATCGACCTCGAGTCACGCCGTGATGCAGGTTTTGGAGCCTCAGTTCTCCAGTCCCTCTTTCCTAAGTAGGGGGTTTGTGTCTTGCCTCCTCCCAGAGAACTGCTAGGAGTCTGCCAAGAAGTGTGGCTAGAACAACATATCCACAGTCCTAGAAAACAGGTTACTCAGCTGTAACAGTAGTTCTGGGAGTGGTATATGTTGTTCAGCACTGTTCACCGACCTCCCGCTCAACCCAAAACCTGGCTTCCCAGCGGGCCAAGATCTGGCATCATGGGGCTGGAGCCAGGTTATACCACCTGGGTGGGTGGGAGGAGCCAGCTTGAAGACTTTCCAGCACATCTTAAAGCGGCAAGGTACCTACCAAGAAGTGTGGATGAACAACATATGCCACTCCTAGAACTACTGTTACAGGTGAGTAACCTGTTTTTTTTTTTTCTTTTTTGCTTGCCTGCTCCTGGGTCTGGAGTTTTATGTTGAGACCTCCTTATTCATGAAATGTGTCAGGCCCTCCAGCCCTTCAGTGAGCCCTGCCTGCTACAGTAGAAGCACAGAAAGTACCGCCATCAATCGTGGGACCAGGAGATCACGCACCTCCGCTCCCTCGACTTCCACGACTGCTCAGCTTGTCAGCACCTTGGCCTAGCATAGATAGGCCAAGGGGCAGGTCGCTAGCTCCACTGTACCCCCATCGGACTTGCTGACCTCAACACCGGTCGATCAGACAGTCTAGATTTTCCTCAACCTGGCTGATCCATTGTCGGAGGGGATCAATGAGGAGTCAGTCTCCAAGACCTCAGTCATCCTAGTCCTCACGTAGGAGGACTTGGAGTGGTCAGTGTCCCGCAGCTGCTTCCACTTGGGATCAGCCTCCACCAAAGATCGTGCCTCCAAATCCGCTGTGCATCATTTCCATGGCATCTCCAGCAGCTTCTCCTCGACATCAGCCCCTGGGTCAAAGGTCGAGATCAAGGCACTTCTCGAGCTCCCGATCCCCCTCAGCCAGGAGGCATTGCTGTCTATGTTCCTCTTCCTTCTTATCCTCAGATGATGAGAGGCTCTACTGGCATATGCAGTGGGGCTACGAGGAGCTCATCTGGCAGCAATGGGTCTTGGTAGAGCAGGATAGGGCTCCACCACCTGATCCCTGCGGTCAACAGGCCTGTGCCGATCATGCTTATACCATAGAAACATAGAATTTGACGGCAGATAAGGACCGCTTGGCCCACCAGTCTGCCCATTTCTCTACCTACTGGATAAACTGCAGATCCTAGTTAACCAGCAGCCTCTTCTTCCTACCCCCACCCCTAGAATGGCCTTTTGACTGTCCCATGCATGCTTGAATTCCACCACTGATTTTGACTCCACAACCTCCTCGGAAGGCGTTCCATGCATCCACAACCCTCTCTGTGAAAAATACTTCCTAAATTACCTCTGAGCCGCCCCCTCTATCTTCAAATTGTGCCCTCTTGTTCTTGTGCACCTCTTTTTGAAAAGATGCTACCCTCTTGGACTTTGTTGATTCCTTGAGGTACTTGAGCGTTTCTATCATGCCCGCATCTCCCTCCTTTCCTCGAGGCTATACATATTAAGCTCCTTTCGTCTCTCTTCATATGTCTTCCGTGCAGACCCTGCACCATTTTAGTTGCCCTTCTCTGGACAGCTTCCATCCTGTCTATGTCTTTAGGAGATTGGGTCTCCAGAACTGCACACAGTACTCCAGAAGGGTCTCACCAGCTGTCTGTACAGAGGGATAACAACTTCCTGTTTTCTACTGGTGATGCCTCTCCCTATGCATCCCAGTATCCCCACAGCCCTCCTTGCTGCCCTCTCACATTGCTTGCCCACCTTTAGGTCATCTGATATGACTACCCCAGGTCCCTTTCCATTTTTGTTGTTGTTAGTATCTCACCCCCCATTGTGTACTCTTCCCCTGGGTTTTGTTTCCCAGGTGCATTACCTTGCACTTCTTAGCATTGAATCTAAGCTGCCATACATTTGACCATTCCTCTAACCTTACCAAGTCCCTTCTCATCCTTTCCACCCCACCCTGTGCATCAACTCTGTTGCAGATCTTTGTGTCATCTGCAAAGAGACATGCTTTTCCTTCCAGTCCTTCTGCAATGTCGCTTATAAAGACATTGAAGAGGACCGGTCCTAATACTGAACCCTGCGGTACCCCACTAGTAACCCTCCTTTCTTCTGAGTGGACTCCATTTACTATTACTCTCTGTGTCCTATTCTCCAGCCAATTCTTTACCCAGGCTGTCACCTTGGGACCCACTCCCAGGCTGGCTAACTTGTATATTAATCTTTTGTGTGGGACTGTGTCAAATGCCTTGCTAAAGTCTAGGTAGGCCATGTCCACAGCCCCTCTGATCTACTACTTTGGTCACCCAGTCAAAGAAATCTATCAGATTTGTCTGGCATGACCTTCCCACTGTGAATCCACGCTGCCTAGGGTCCTGTGCCCTCTGGCCTCTAGATACTCGACAATTCTTTCCTTCAAGTGATTCCATCATTTTCCTATCACTGAGGTTAAACTAACAGGTCTGTAGTTTCCTGCTTCTGCCTTGCTCCCACTTTTGTGAAGGGGAATCACATCTGCCCTCCTCCAGTCCTCGGGTACCACCCCATCCTCCCATGATTTGTTAAAAAGGGTAGTCAGTGGTGTCACTAGTTCTACCCTTAGTTCTTTTAGAATTCTGGGATGAATCCCATCAGGCCTCATTGCTTTGTCCACCTTCAGTTTTAAGAGTTCTTTCAGAACCCTTTCTTCTGTAAATGGGCTGATATCAACTTCTGTATCCAGAGTGTTTCTACTGTTTGTTTTAGTTACCTCCCCCTCTTCATTTGTAAATACTGAGCAAAAATATTTGTTTAGTATCTCTGCCTTTTCACAGTCTCCCTCTGCCCACCCTCCCTCCCTTTATTAAGCCTCACTATCCTCCCTTTGTCTTCCTTCGCTCCTGATGTACCTATAAAGGTTTTATCCCCTTCTTAACTGAGTTGGCTGTCTTTTCCTCGGTTTGGGCCTTTGCTGTTCTGACTGCCTTCCCAGCCTCCTTTTGCTTTAACTGATACAGTTCCCTGTCCTGCTCCTTCTGCGATTCCTTGTGACTTCCTGAATGCTTTCTTTCTCTTGAACCTTCACTGCCACTTCCTTTGAGAACCATAGTGGTTTCTTACTGCCGTTTGTTTTGTTTATTTGCTTCACACAAGGCTTGTTACCTCTGTGATGGCAGTTTTTATTATTCCCCATTGTTCTTCCACCCCTTCTTCCTGCCCATTTGCTAGTGCATTCCTTAGGCACTCACCCATTTTGGCAAAGTCAGCCCTCCTAAAGTCCAGTACTTTTGCCTTTGTATGGCTTGACTCTATTGCTGTGTTTATTGTGAACCATACTGTTCGATGGTCGCTAGTTCCCAGATGGCTACCCACTTCTACATCTATGATCCTCTCTCCATCTCCATTTGAGAGAACCAGGTCTAAGATTGCTCCCTCTCGAGTGGGCTCCAATACTAGTTGTCTAAGGCATGCCCCCTGTAGGGCATCTAGAATAACCCCACTCTTCGGAGTGGCTGCTGCGACTGCACTCCAGTTAACATCTGGCATATTCAGATCACCCATCAGCAATATCTCCCCTTTTTCTGCCATTCCAAGTATACTTTCTATCATTTCCTTGTCCATTTCCTCCCCCTGAGAAGGGGGTCTGTATACAACCCCTGTGCGGATTGTGGTGCCATTGCCTGTCTTCAAATTTACCCACAGTGCTTCTTCTTCTCCCTATTTACCCTTTTGTTCTATTGCTTTTATTCCTTCCCTTATGTAAAGAGCTACTCCTCCTCCTCTTTTACCCTCTCTGTCCCTCCTGTAGATAGTGTATCCTGGTATGTTTACGTCCCAGTCATGGTTTTGTGTGTACCATGTTTCTGTGACTGCCACGATATCCAGATGTTCCTCCTCCATCAATGCCACTAATTCAGGAAGCTTGTTACCCAGACTACGGGCATTGGTACTCATTGCTCTCCATTTTTTGATGGCTTTACCTTCTGTTGCAGCATCCCCCACTGACCTTTCTACCTCGGTCTTTTTCTCATTTAGTACCCTGTTTTGTAGGGAGAGGCTGGGATTTTCCTGCTGGCATCAGTGCCCCCCCCTTTGACTAGTTTAAAAGCTTGCCAATGAAGCATTTAAAAGTGATTGCTCAAAAGACTTGTTCCCTTCCTGGACAGATGCAGACCATCCTGCCAGTATAGGCTGGTGTCCCTCCAGGTGGAACCCCAGTCCCCAATGAAGCCAAACCCCTGTGCTCCACACCATTTTTTCAACCATTCATTAAACTGCATGGTGATAATTACCCTCGCCTCCCCCATGCCATTGACAGGCAGCACCTCTGAGAAGGATACTGTGTGTGCCACTTGTCTTAGGCCCCTCCCCAACTCTACAGTGTCCTCCTGCACTGCTCTATTCTCATGATGAGCCTAGTTATTTGTCCCTAGGTGGACAATTACGTCCAGCTCAGACTCCCTTGCAGCTGTTCTCGTGATCCTGAGGATGCGCTTCCTGTCCCTCCAAGCCATGGCACCAGGCAGGCACCTTACTTCAGTTTTCCCAGCTCCCCCCAGTTCTATCCCCCTAATAATTGAGTCCCCCACCAGGAGCTGCTTCCTTTCCCTGTGGTGTCCTCTGCCTCCTTCCTGTGGGCGTCCCTTGTGACAGTTGTCATCAGTCTTCTCTGCGGGTGCATCCATAGGGGAGCTGTGCTCCCCCAGAATGGTGTATGGATTGTGGAGTGGAACAGTTGATTGGGTGTGCCTCTGTTCCACCATCCTCACCCTCCCTGAGCCCACTGTGGTCCAACTGCTGTGCTTTCTTCGCAGCCTCTGAGGTAGTGGTGGTGGCCTTCTGTCCTTCAGTCCTTCTGAGACCACTGTTGCTGACTCAGTCTGTGCACTCTTGCAAATGGAACCACCTGCACAGTAGCCCAGGGGCCTCCTAGTGATTCCCAGGCATTTGAAGTGGCAGGTCCAGTTTTGTGGAACTCACTTTCAAGATCCCTGAGGGGAGGCCCCATCGGTGGAGATTTTTAAGTAGGGTCTGAAGGCACATCTTTTTAAAAAGACATTTGTAGTTTGCCTATAGTTTAAAATGAAATAACTGCTGCATTGTTTTACTAAATTTATGATTTATTTAGATCTTATTATTTATTCCTATTTTACCTTATGTTTTTGTATTGTTGTAAATTGTTTTAATTTTGCCTACCTGTACAGCACGCAGAACCTCTGGGTTAGGACACTAAACATGTAAATTTTACTTACTTACTTACTTGTGGGGATCGCCTAAGAACTCTCATGCTAGATCTGGCTTGCTAGACCAGTTGATCGCTGGAGATCACCCAGTCGGATGACTCAAGGGTGATCCACAGCAGAAAATGGTCAAGGGCTGTTTTTGATGAGTTGTCAGAGGACTCCAGTGGGTCCTCTGTGCAGTTGTTGAGGATGCATACTTTTCTCCAGGAATTGGGCGAGGAAATGACCATTGACGATGGGCCAGTATCATTTGGGTCTCTCCACAGACTTATATTTGAGTCCATGAATGTCCCTTTGGAGTCAGTCCAGAAAAGGGCTAAATGCCCTTTACTGACATCCGTGGATAAAGACGAATCCCCAGGGGTTGCCTTCCCATGGCTGAGGCTATTATGGGACTGGCTCTGGAGCTTTGGCAGCATCCCTCCTCCTGCCCGGCACCCTCAGTCTGTATGGTCCACAAATATGTGCTCCTTACTGACACTCTGTCTGGGTTCTCAGACCACACCTCATCTGAGAGTCTGGTCTCTGACTTAGTCCTCAGGAAATACTGGGGACTTGGAAAAATTCCCTGAACATGGAATGAAAGAAGCTTGATCATACGTCTAAAATGGTCTATGCTGCTTCCATCATACGTCTAAAATGGTCTATGCTGCTTCCTCCCTTGGTCTCCATCAGGCAAGCTATGCCCTGATGATGGCTCACTTTGGTCACTCCCTGTTGTAAATGCTCAGTACCCTCCTCCATTACTTTTCTGCTGACAAGCAGTTATCAGTAAAAGTCATCAGAGCTCAAAGTCAAGTGCTCTCTAAACACCAACTCCAGACGGCCTTGGATGATGTGTCATAGGGCTTGGCTGAGGCTCTCCACCTTTACAGTGGACACCCAGCATAAGTTGGCTGATGTCCCTTTCCTGGGCACCAGCCTCTTTGACCTGAGAGTGGATGGTCATCTCACTAGGACTGAGCAGTCCTGTGCCACCTTGGATTCTGTGGCTTCGTCCCAGAAGGACCTGAAAGGCAAGAAGCAGAGGGAAAAGCCCTTGCAGTTTCAGACTTTTCAGCCACAGCAGCCTCGGCAGCATTAGCCCCATCAAGGGGCAGTTCCAAGCCTGGTGCCCCAAGGCCAAGTTCTCCAGCCAGGGGCCAAAACGAGGAGGGGATAGGGGAAGTGGTGGCCCTCTGGCCGCAGCAGCCAGTGTCCCTTCCACAGCTGCTCAGTGACAGGTCAGGGGTGTCCACCTCCCACCTGTCCAGTTCCTGACCCAACTCCCTATGGGGTCAGCTTCCCCACTTCTAGCCTCACTGGTCTGTCATTACTACAAACAAATGGATTCTTGAGGTGATAGGCAGAGGGTTGTCTCTCAGCTTAGAGGCTCTCCAGCCTTACTGATCCCATGCACCGACAGAGTCCTCGGTGTCACAGGACATGTCCACCCTCAGGAAGAATGTTGCTTAGCTCCTCGCAAAAGGGGCCATAGCCCATGTCCGAGATGCCCTAGCAAGTCAGAGTATGTTTCCAGGTACTTCCTGGTCCTGAAACGGACAGGGAGCTGGCACCACGTACTGGATCTGCACGATTTAAACCACTTTCTACGGAGGCACAAGTTCTAGATTGTCGCTCTGAAATGGATTATACCATCTTTGGAGTAGAGGATGTGGTTCTGCTCCCTGGATCTCCAATGCACGTTCTTGCACATCCCAGTCAATCCGTCCAACTGGTGGTACCTACAGTTCTGTGCAGAAAGGGTGCTTTATCAGTTCCAGGTCATGATATTCGACCTCTCATCCACACCCAGGGTCTAGCAGTCATAGCAGTCTTCCTGCGGCACAAGGACATCAGGGTTTACCACTGCCAGGACTACTGGCTGATAGCCAAGCCATCCTAAGAGGATGTGGAGCTGTCCAAGGATCTGGCCCTCCACACCTGCAGAGACTTGGACCTCCTGGTCAACCTGGCAAGTTTGAATGGTCCCTTCACAGGTGATTCAATTCATTGGGGCAGAGCTAGCCTCGCTACAGGCCAAGGCCTGCCTCCCTGCAGACCAGTTATTGAATCATACCTCCTTTGCGTGATAATTTCAGATTGGATGCTCATGTCCTGCACAGGATTACCTGCGGCTGCTGGGGTATATGATATCCTGCATCAGCGTAGCCTGGTAGGTTCATTGGCGTATGCGGCACCTGCAGTGGGAGCTGGGCTGTCAGTGGTCCCAGTGCCTAGATCACCTGGACCAGTCGGTCACAGTGACCCAGCTGATGTGGGATGCCATCTTGTTGTGGCTAATCCCAGAACATTTGGAGGAAAGAATCCCATCTGTCTGCCAGAACAACCATCACTCCACGAGAGACTGTGGTGGTGGTGGGGACTGTACCTTGGGGACCACAGGACCCATGGGTTCTGGTCACCCAGAAAGTCCCGTCACCACATCAACCTGCTGGATCTCCACGCAATGCAACTGGCTTTGACAGAATTCCTTCCTCTAGTCAGTCTCAGGTCATACAAGTCCAGACAGACAGTACTATGACCATGTTCTGCCTGAACTGGCAGGGTGGCACACACGCGCTTCCTTTGTGTTGGGAGGCCCTCTGCACCTGGACTGTGATGCACAGCCTGGGTGCACATCTGGCAATTCATGTCTCCAGAGCAGACAGTCAGCTGGCAGATGCTCTCAGCTGGGTGGGCGAGATGTCGCATGAGTGGTCCCTGCATCAAGAGGTGGCGAGCCACCAGCTCTCCCTGTGGGGCATACCTCCAGTGGAGCTGTTTGCCTCCTGGGAGAACACAGAACTGAGGCTTGTTCTGTGCCTACCCCTCACAGTCCAAGACACTAGTGGAGGATGCCTTTGCAAAGCCCTGGATTCCAGGCTTTCTGCCTGCCTTTCCTTCCTTTTCCTGATACACAAGGTGCTGGTCAAGGTGTGGCAGGACAAGGCATGGATGATCCTGAAACCCGGACTGGCCTCGCCAGTTTTACTCAGATCTCCTCCGCCTCAGTGGCAGACCTCCATGGTAGTTGCCTCTTCTCTCGGGTCTGCTGACCAGACAACAGAGGAAGGTCTGGTAGCTGGACCTTCAGTCTCTGCACCTCACAGCCTGGTTTCTGAGAATCTAGAGTTCCATGCTTTGGGTCTTTTGGAGAATGTTTTCCACGTCGTGGAGGCCTCCAGGAAAGAGTCGCCTCACTGGTGCTACACTTCTAAATGGACAAGATTTTCCATTTGGTGTCAAGGCAAAGAGCTTGATCCCCTTGTCTGCCCTGTGTCTGGTATCCCTAAGCACCTCTGGTCCCTATCCCAGCTGGGGCTGCGGTCAACGACCCTGAAGGTGCAGCTGGCAGCCATCTCTTCATACAGGGCGCAGGCTGGTATGCCAGTGGTGGTCAGGTGCTTCTTTAAAGGCCTTGACCACTTGTCCCCACCAGTGCTTAAGCCACCACCACTTTGGGACTTATTGCTGGTACTGCCACTGCTCATGGGCAAGCCTTTTGAGCCTCTGCACTAGTGTGAGTTGTCACACCTGTCATGGAAGACAAACTTATTGGTGGCCATCACGTCTGCCAGAAGGATTAGTGAGCTGAGGTGCTCTCTGTGGAGCCTCCTTATATGGTCTTCCACAGGAGCAAGGTAGTCCTTCGCCCCCACCCGATGTTGCTACTGAAATTTGTCTGAGTTCCCCTTAACCAGGTGATGAACCTCCCAGTCTGTTTTACGAATCCGTCTTTGGAGGTTAACCACAGGCTCCATCCATTCACTGGACCTGAGGTGGGCGCTCTCCTACTACATGGAGTGCATGGCTCAAGTTTGGGGTGAGGTTCACCAGCTGTTTGTCACATACGCTGAAGCCGTGCCTGGCAGACCAGCAGCTAAACTGATGATTGTCAGGTGGATTATATCCTGCATCGATCTCTGCTATAGGCTGGCTGGTAGGGAACCTCCTGTAGGGCTTATGGCTCATTATAAAATGGGTAAAAGAAATCCTTCACCCTGATTGGTCAAAAGACATGTTCTTACCTGTCAACAAACTGAAAGGTGGCACTACTTTCCTAATACATTAACCTCCATAGGTGAAAGGGCAGCAATATCATTGAGCAACTGATATCTTCCATCAGTCCCTCTGCAACCAGAACTGATCTTCCATCACAAACATGGCTGCTACCTTTACACTGTAAAAACCTTCAACTGGGCCCTAAAAATAAAGCTACTTTAAAAAATAAAACAAATTAAATAAACATTGTTTCCCTGATCATCACATTCTCCTTTCACACACAAACAAATTAGAAACATTAAGTATTGTTTATAGTTTTCATTACAGCTGTTTCTTTACTAACAGTGAAAAATCCCCTTCTGTCTTTACCTGCTCATCAGGGAAATCTGTTCTGCCCATGAGATAATTGAGTCACTGGCTCTAAAACAGGCCTTTCAAACAACATGAAGTCTTGCTGTAGTCTGACTATTGCAGTTAGACCCAGCACTCAAACTGTCCCAGAGAGTAGAGGGTTAATTTCTATGCAGAGCATAGAACGTTGAGCTCGAGCTCGGTTCAAACCTCTGTCTGCTGCACTTTGAAGCGCAACTGTCAGATTCTTTACTCCGCCTAACTGAACAGCCGCTCTGGAGATTTTTCCTTTGCTCACGGTTCGAAGGTCGGTTAAAGTCCTTGGTTTTACCGAATTTTTTTTTTTTTTCAAGTTTCGGTTCAGATCTCTTTCTGTAGTACAGTAAGTACTAGGTAGTGAACTAGACATAGTAAACTTGTGGAAATTGTAAAAATTGATTTTTCGACCGGTTCAGCTGAACCGGCTGTTTAGTGAATTATATACTCTGTCTTTGTTTCTAAACTTAGAGTGTGGTTACCGGTCCTTATCGGTTTTAAAAAAACTGCATTTTCTTGTGTTTTTTTTCCAATACCTTTGACATGGTTAGAAACCGACAAGGGTGTCTTGCCTGGTTGTTTGCCATAAAAAGGGTAAGTTTGTGGTTAGGATGGCTACGTCTGAGAAACCCAAAAGAAAAACCGGGCCCAATGGGGTTCAACACTGCAGTGTGTGTGGGGAGGTCTTTGCTAAGGCTGATCCCCACACCACTTGTGTTTATTGTCTGGGGTTTGACCACCTCCATTCAGACTGCCAAATATGTAACAAATTTCCCTAAATGTACCCTGGAAAAAAGATTAGGTAGGCTTAGGGGTAAGGAGGCTGAGAAGTCCGCTGACCGGATAGCACAGCCGAGTTCGGGTTCCAACCGAACCTGAGGGAGTGTGCTCTGGCCAGGGTGATACTTCTTCGGGCAAGAGGAGAGCCAATCCTGAGGGATTGGTTCCTACAAAAAGAAAAGAAAAATCGGCCAGTTAGGATCCAGAGACCCATTTTCCGACCACCGAAGAGATTGCCAAAGCGATAAGGATTGTAGAATTGCTTTGCCCGGTAAAGTCTGATCCGGCGCCTTCTGGCAGGCGCTTGGTTCGGTCGGGTCCTCCGGTTCAAGATTATGCCCCTGAAGATTTATATGAACCGGATTTGGAGGGAGATGAAGATTATGATGATGACGATGGTGTGGGAGGCCTGGTTGAGCCCATTGAACCGGACATCTCCCCAGACAGGCCTTCTGGTGTTTCCCCTCCTAGGCATTCTGAGTCCCCTTCCCACTACATGTTTTACAGGAAAGTGGCAGAAACCTTCCAGCTCTCTGTGGAAGAAGCTGTAGAGGAACCTGATTATGTGGGGATGATGGACATCCCAGAGTCCACAAGACTGTCTATTCCCCTTCATAAGTTTTTTGGAAAACAGACACAAAAGATTTTAAAAACTCCAAATTCTGTACCTCCTGTCGACAGAAGGATGGACAAAAGGTACACCATATCAGGTTCAGGTACAGAGTACTTGTATCAACAATGCAGCCATGTTGGGGTTGTGCAGGCTGCAGCCTGTGATAAGGCTAATATACCCTTGGCTTCACACCCCCCAGATAAAGACTCTAGGAAGCTGGATGCCATGGCAAAGAAACAGTACATGGCATCCGCCTTGGGACTCAGGCAGGCTAATTATATGGCCTATGCAGCCAGGTACCAGAAGTCCAGGTGGGACACTGTACTGGCACTGGCTAAGCAGGCCTCGCCCCAGCTAGCCTCGGAACTGGAGGGGGTGACTGCTGATGGGATTGAGGCATCTAAAGTACAGTTCCATGCTGCTGTGGACTCCAGTGATGTGTTATCTAGAGTCATGGCTACATCTGTGGCTCTTCGGAGAATGGCTTGGCTCAGATGTACTAGCCTCTCACAGGACACCCAGGCTAAGGCCATGGATTTACCTGTGGTGGGTAATTCTCTGTTTGGGGAGCAGACAGAGACTTACATGAAAAAGCTGAATCAGGATAGGACCACTTATAGGCGTGCACAGGCCAAGGAAAGGCAGGCAACTCCTCAAAGGCAGCAGGCTAGGGGCAGGGGCAGGCCTTTTCATAGGCCTTTCTACCAAGCACAGGCCTCTTCTCCCTTTCCTCAGAGGGGGTTCTTCAGAGGGAGAGGCAGAAGGGGATGAGCAGGGCTGCATTCATCCCTCAACCTAAGGCTCCTGCCAAGCAGACACCCTGATGTGTCAGCCCGGGTTGACTCCCCCATTCCTGTAGGAGGCAGGCTGGCTTACTTCGTCCAGGACTGGATGTCTGTTACCTCAGACAAGTGGGTCCTGGAGGTGGTAAGCCAGGGGCTGGTTCTCAGCTTCAAGAAATTTCCAAAGCTGAGGGCCAGATCTTTTCCACCTGCAAGCATCTCCAAAACCATTGCCCTAGAGACAGAGGTTTCATCTCTACTGGCTCTAAAGGCTGTAGAGAGAGTTCCTGCATTGCATAGGGGCAAAGGTCTGTACTCCGGGTACTTCCTTACCCCAAAAAAGACAGGGGAGTGGCAACCCATCCTAGACTTAAGATGCCTGAACAAACATCTTTTAAAACCAAAATTCAAAATGGTGACTCTGGGAATAATCCTTCCCTCTCTAAGGCCAGGGGATTGGCTAGCCTCCCTGGACATAAAAGATACCTACTTTCACATTCCCATCAGGTGCTCCCACAGAAGTACCTCAGATTCAAATTGCCTTCAGGCCATTTTCAGTTCAAAGCTATGCCTTTCGGCCTGACATCAGCTCCAAGGGTATTCGTAAAATGCCTAGCAGTAGTAGTGGCCTTTTTAAGAAGGAAAAATATTTCCATACCTGGACGACTGGCTCATTGTGGGTCAGTCCCCAGACCAAGTCAAGTCAGACCTTCAAGTGACTCAGCAAGTGCTCACTTCCCTAGGATTCCGTCTCAGTCTTCCCAAGTCAGTTCTCAAGCCTGTACAGCTCCTCACCTTTATAGGGGCAGAGTTGGATACAGTCAAAGCAAGAGCTTTTCTTCCCCTGGAAACGGCAAGGGCTATTGTAGAGCTGGCTTCTTCGTTCAACCTTCTGGTCTCTCGCCCAGCAAGGCACTTCCTTCAGCTTCTGGGCCACATGACAGCTTCTACAGCAGTGGTCCAAGGGGCCAGATTCAGATGAGGGACATTCAGTTTCACCTGAGGGCCTTTTGATCTCAGAAGAAAGATTCTCTAACCAAACTAGTTCCAGTGACTCAGACTCTGATCCAGGCTCTCCAGTCTTAGCAAGATCAGGGCAACCTCAGGCAAGGAGTCCCATTCGTCACTCAGTCTCACTCTGTGGTCCTAACCACAGATGCTTTTTTATTGGGGTGGGGAGCCCATCTGGGGGCTCTCACAGCCCAGGGACTGTGGTCCCCTCAGGAATCCCTTCTTCATATAAGCAGCCACGAGGTCGAGGTCACGAGAGCCTGCAGCGCTCTCCCAGCACGGATCGGCGAAACCCCCTCCCCACCCCCCGAAGCCAGAAGCGGGTCGCGAGGGCACTGGATGACCTGCTCTCCCCCTAAGCAGCCACGAGGTCGAGGTCGCGAGCCTGCAGCGCCTCCCAGCACGGATCGGCTGAAACCCCTACCCACCCCCGAAGCTGAAGCATGAAGGGTCACGAGGGCACTGGATGACCTGCTCTCCCCTAAGCAGCCACGAGGTCGAGGTCGCGAGAGCCTGCAGCGCCTCCCAGCACGGATCGGCGAGACCCCCTCCCCACCCCCCGAAGCCAGAAGCGGGTCGCGAGGGCACTGGATGACCTGCTCTCCCCCTAAGCAGCCACGAGGTCGAGGTCGCGAGAGCCTGCAGCGCTCTCCCAGCACGGATCGGCGAAACCCCCTCCCCACCCCCCGAAGCCAGAAGGTACGAGTTTCGCAGTGGAGCGAGGAATCAGTCCCAGCATTTGAATTTTGGCGCCTTCCTCTCCAGAGCTTTACTGAGCGCTGTACTGCTGTGTCGTGGCTCTTAAAGGCAGGGCAGTCGGCGTAGCAGTATAGATAGTTTTTTATTTCCTTTTTTTTCACTTTAAGCCTGTTAGTACTCTCCTTTAAGAATCAGCTTCACTTGTATGTACGGTTATTTTACTGGACTGTAAAAGTAACTAAATGTATTCCATAGCATGCACGAAGCGCTGAGCGCGTTCACTCCAGTGTAACCAGACTCCACAGAACCGCCCGAGCAATCCCCCCAATCGCTGCTAGAGTTTGCAACCGATGCACATTGGTCTCTTACCTGCATAGCCCCTCCTGCTGCTCCACAGTATATCTAACCTTTCGTCTTTCTTTCTCCCTCCACAGCCAGAAGCGGGTCGCGAGGGCACTGGATGACCTGCTCTCCCCCTAAGCAGCCACGAGGTCGAGGTCGCGAGAGCCTGCAGTGCTCTCCCAGCACGGATCGCTAAACCCTCCCACCATAGCCAGAAGGTACGAAGTTTTCGCAGTGGAGCGAGGAATCAGTCCCAGCATTTGAATTTTGGCATCTTCCTCTCCAGAGCTTTACTGAGCGCGTACTGCTGTGTCGTGGCGCTTGCCCTCCGGCGCCTGCTGCTCCCCACCACCCCACCACCACCCTTGGTCGGCTCTTACATTTATAGGCAGCTGGAAGGTCAGGTGACGCAGCAGCCAAAATCTATCAGCCTAGTTTCAGGTTTGCAGGTTATCACCGCTCCCCAGCAGAGGCGCTAACACAATCCTGCCATTCTGCAAAGCATACCTCTACTTTTAAAACATGTACTTTCTTCTAATTGCAGTGCTTGCCACGGTTATGCCCTCACCTCTCTTCCCCTACAAACCTGCCTTTATACAACCCTGCTCCTTGCTTTAGCCTCTCACCTCACCTCTCCCCTCCCTGCCAACTCCCAAGGACGGCCAATTCCACAAATCTACCACTTGTGGATCATAAGTGCCTCAATCATTCCCTGTCCTTCTCCATGGGATTACCAGTCCCTAATTGAGCTAGGTGCTGGTACCCCGTACCAAGCCAACACCTGCCCAGATCCCGCCTCAAACCCGAGGCCATGGCACAGTGCTACTAGAATTCTCACCCTGCTGCTTCTCTTGTCAGGGATATTGAAGCTAACCCTGGCCCTCTATCAAATCACAACCACGCTTCCTCCGAAGGGACTTAGCCTACTCCATCTGAACATCCGCAGTCTCCTAAAAAAATATCTGAGCTGCAAGTCACCATTCAAACTCTCAAGCCTGACATCTGCATCATATCCGAGACCTGGCTTAAACCTCACCATAGGATGCCAAATAGCTATCCCGGGTATACTGTAACCAGGCAGGACCGCCTAGGCCCTAAGAAAGGAGGAGGCATAGCCATGTATATGTCATCCAGCCTTAATTACACCCTGTCCATATCAATGGCCCGCCCCCAAATTGAAACTAAGCTGATTAAACTTCTGCTGCCACTCCTCCCGTATATGTGGCTGGCATCTATTCCACCCCAGCTACTCCTGGCAACACCATCATCAATCATCTAGCTGCCCTAAAACCCTGGCTGCCTCAGGCAACTCCACATCCTAGGTGATGTAAACCACAACTGGCTTGCACCCGCTTCCTCGAAAATACGTAGTAGTGTCAAAGCCCTCAACCTTCCCAACTAATTGACCTGCCCATGCCCTAAACCCCAACAAGTAACCACCCCTCCTGGACTGGGCTCACCTCACACCTCACAGAATAATCTCAAGGGCATCCTTCCTGACTCCTGAGCGATCACCACATGATCTATATATCTAGGAAAGTGCACAGACCTACAAACCACCACCTCCCTCCTAGGCAGATCCTCAGAGCCTACAAATCTCTCTGCCTCCAATCACTCTTAAATGATATAGCTCTTGCTGACTGGTCCTTTATCAATCTAGCGCCTCAATCGACCACGCCTTTGATAAGTTCAGTAAGCAACTCCTTCACATATGGCACTATCACGCCCCACTAAGGAAAAAAAGAGTTAGGGCTTACCACCTTCCCTGGATATCTGCCGATATAATTAGCAAATGCATAGCTAGGGATCAGGCCTGGAAAAGTCACAGGAAACTACAATCCCCCTCATCTCTGCAGCACTACCGGACCCTCCGAAACAATTGCACCAAAGCCATAAGACAGGCAAAAAACCACTACTTCCATGACGCCCTCACCAATAATCTTAATCATCCCACCAAATTCTGGAAAACCGTCAAAACCTTGCTCTCTCCGATGGCCAAACCCCCTACCCCTACCCTAAACCTCCTGGGCAATGTCTTATCAACCCCTAGCGAAGTTGCATCAGCATTCAACTCCTTTTTCTCGACTAGTGCAAAATCTCTCATAGGCAACCAGCAACCTTGCACACCCACCAACAACCACCGTGCCATTCCCTCGGCATCCTCAAACACACCCACTCTCTCTGCCACATCCCAGCCATCATCAAGCATGCCCACTTTTTCCTTCCGGCCTGTCTCCCCTGCAGAAGTCCTTGCTGCACTATGCTCCCTTGACCCTAACAAAGGCAAGTGCCCGCAAGGCCTGGACACCAAACTCCTCTTCCTATCAGCCCCTGCGATAGCCTCCCCCCTAGCTGACCTACTAAACCGCTCTTTCGCCATGGCACAAATTCCAGCCGCCTGGAAGGAAGCTGTAATCATCCCCCTACCTAAAGGGGGTGACCTATCAGAGCCGGGCAACTACCGCCCTATCTCTCTCCTACCGGCACTGGCCAAGCTGCAAGAGCAGCTCGTACTCACCCAACTAACACAATTCCTTGACTCCACCTCTTTCTTCACTCCATTCCAGTTGGGCTTTCCAAAATCATTCCACCGTCACAGCTCTGCTAAGGCTCACTAACGATATCTCTTTGGGATGGACAAGGGCCTCGCCACCTCTGCTATTTTTATTGACTTGGCCAAAGCCTTTGACACTGTGTCCCATTCCAATCTCCTCTCAAAACTGCAACAAGCAGGCCTTTCCCCGCCCGCCTTGAACTGGTTCCAAGCTTACCTGACAGGCAGAACGCAGGCTGTAAAAATTGGCCCACACGTCTCATCCCCGTTGCCTGTGAACATGGGGGTTCCCCAGGGCTCGGTCCTGGGCCCCCTGCTCTTCTCTATTCTCTTAAATGATCTGCCACTAGTCTGCGCAAACTCAGCGTTGCAAATGTACGCGGATGATACAGTGCTGTACACCTCTGGCCCCTCTACCACTGACTCAATGCTACCTCTCCAACGTGATTTCGATGCCGTTCAGACTTGGCTCAGGTCCAACCAGCTGGTCCTAAACGCCAAGAAAACCGTCTCCATAACCTTCGGCACCCATCCCAAGCTATCCCGGCTGGCTGCCCCCCCTATCTTCCACACCCTGGATGGCTCCAACCTTGACTCCTGCACCTCCTTCTGGTACCTCGGGGTTTGGCTCGATCAACACCTTGATTTCCATGCCCACATCGAATCTCTACAGAAAAAACTCCACCCTAAACTAGGGGCACTGCACCGACACAAAGGTTCCCTTCCCACCTCTATTAGGAGGGAGCTAGTCCTCAAAATGATCCTCCCATTTTTGACTACGGCGACGTGGTCTCACAGCGCTGCCTCCATCTACCCTAGCCAGACTGGACCTCTATCATTCTTCTGTCGCTACTGACTTGACTGTCCTCCCTCCACCCATCACTGTGACCTATACAGAGCCTCTCCTTCCCTCTCTAGAATCTCGCGTATTTACACTGTACTAATCTTATTTACAAATACTGGTCGAATACCTCCCCTGTACCTCAGATGTGCCCTATCAACCCAACCACCCCGCCTACCCCCTCAGAGCTTCTGATCCTAAACAACTCCTTGTACCCTTCATGCAAGCATTCTAAGGGCCAAACGGCCTTTATGCATCGACTCAAATTATGGAAATGAGCTACCTGCAGACATCAGGTCTCAGATTCCCACTGGGCCCTCAAACCACGCTCTGAGGTCTCACTACTCTGTGGCATGTAACTGCCACCCGCAGATTTAGCTTCATATATAATAAGGTTTATACCTGATGCTGGCGGCTAATCACATTGTGTACTGTGACTACTGCCAACTACTCTTGACCTATGTAACACTACTGTACTGTGACTTTACTGTCTCTATTCTTTGACCTATGTAACCCCAGGTCGCATCTGGAAACGAGCGGACCCCGCTCAGAATGCTTATCTGGTAAATCTCTTAAATAAATAAATAAATAAATATCAATCTCTTGGAACTCAGGGCGGTCCTTCTGGCCCTGCAAGCTTTCTCTCAGTCAGTGCAGAACAAGGTGGTTCAGGTCAGAACAGACAACACCACCACCATGTGGTACATCAACAAGCAGGGAGGCACTCGGTCCATTGCCTTGTGCACGGAAGCCATGAAATTGTGGTCCCTAGCTTATTCTCTGCAGACCTCTCTGATAGCAGTCCACCTTCCAGGGGAAGGACAATGTACTAGCAGATGCATTGAGCAGGATCTCCCAGGGCCATCACGAATGGTCCCTGGACCCTCTGGTGTTGAAAGTGATTTTTTCAAGGTAGGCCTCTCCAGAGATAGACCTCTTTGCAGCCCCAGACAATCACCAACTTCTTCTGTTTTGTTGTAAACCCCCAGTCTTGGGCTCAGTCCCTCTGGATGCTCTGATTTTGAACTGAGAAGGGAAATTTCTATATGCCTTTCCTCTACTGTTCAAGGTTCTGGTCAAGGTAAGGTCACAACCTTGCAAAGTCATTCTGATTGCTCCAGACTGGGCCAGGCAGCCTTGGTACCCCCTGTTGCTGTCCCAAGCAGTCCATCTTCCCCCTGTCTCTTCCCAGGAATTACAACCTGTTAACCTCCTCTCAGGAGAGGATTTGGTACCCCAATCTTCGGTCTCTCAATCTCAAGGCATGGCTCTTGAAGAGTTAGAGTATGCAGATTTGCATCTGTCCCGAGGGGTTCTTGATATTCTCAAAGTCTCTCGAAAGCCAGCCACCAGAAAAACTTATAACTCCAAATGGAAAAGATTCAGCATTTGGTGTTCCAAGAAGCATATATCCCCAGACACTGCTGAATTGTCTACAATTCTGGATTATATGGTTCATCTTAATGGCCTGGGCCTCAGACCAGCTACTCTCAAAGTACATTTGTCAGCTGTTTCTGCTTTTTCTGTCAGTGGAAAGCCTTCCTCACTGTCATCTCACCCTGTATTCTGCAAAAAATTTTTCCCCCCAACTCTGTTTCTTCTCAGCCCGAACTCTCTGGGGCTACCTCGCTGTCATTGTTCACTGCTTCGCTGTGTTCTCCGCCATCTTCAAGGGACGTTACGACTCCCCGGGGACTCGGTGGAGGTAGGGGCTACTGCCCCGGGGAGATCGAAGGGGCAGTGGCGGAGAACCAGTGTTGGGCATGTAGCGGCGTTGGCAATGGAGGAGCCGTCCCCTATCTGGCGGGAGGGGGCTTTTTCCCCTTAGTGTGTGTGCTCTTCCCCCACCCTCACCTTGCATGGAGCACATCCCAATTGGCGCACGGAGACCCTGCCGACATTGGGCCACGCCTTATGTGCTGTCCAGAGCTCGGCGCCCGGTCTCCACCAGGGCTGCTGCGCACTGGACACCCAGAACCCTCCCCGGGATAGGAGAGCAGCCCTGCGGGTGCTCAATCCTATCCCACCCCTGCCGACCCCTGGCACCCGAGCTGGCTCCCGATCCCAGGTCGCCGGCATGGTGCGAGGTGTGGCGTCCAGCGCTTCAACTCTCAGCGCCACCGGGCCATCTGTAAGTTTTTCAAGGGATTGCTTCATACCAATCCCCCATTAAGGATCCTACCCCTGCTTGGGATCTTAATGTTTGCATTGCTCAGCTTATGCAACCCCCTTTTGAGCCTTTGTCTTCAGCAGAGCTTAAGTACTTGACTTGGAAAACTGTGTTCCTGGTAGCTATTACCTCTGCCAGGCGTATCAGTGAATTGCAAGCTCTGTCAATGGGGCCTGATTTTATCTCATTCCATAGAGATAAGGTGGTCCTTAAAACTAATAGGAGGTTTTTACCTAAAGTGATTTCAGATTTTCATCTGAACCAATCTATGTCTCTCCCTGTGTTCTTCACTGATCATTCTTCTTCAGGAGAAAGAAGTTTACACAGTTTGGATATTAAAAGAGCCCTTAGTTACTACATCGAGCGTACTAAGGCTCACAGGTTTGGCTCCCACCAGTTGTTTCTCACTTATGGGGAAGTGGGGAAGGGCAAACCTGCCACTAAGAGAACTATTGCCAGGTGGATTGTGTCTTGTATTCAATTCTGCTATGAGAAACTAGGCAAAATACCTCCCTCAGGGCTGAGGGCTTATTCGACCAGAGGTACAGCTGCTTCCCTGGCTGCGGTCAGGGATATTCCTTTGCTAGAGATATGTAAAGCAGCCACCTGGAAAACAGTCCATACATTTACCAAGCATTACTCTCTGGACATCCAGGCTAGGAGTGATGCTTGGTTTGTTACAGCAGTACTGCAGAGCCTATTCCCAAGGTAGGTTCGATTCCCTTCTCCATGGAGGTACTGCTTGGTAGTCTGCAATAGTCAGAATACAGCAAGACTTCATCTTCATGTTGTTTGAAGAAAAAACTACTCACCTTAGTAATTATGTTTCTTTTAATGGAGTCTTGCTGTATTCTGACCTCCCTCCCTTCCTGCCTCCCCTCTCGGAACATGTTTTTGGGAATGGGCTGGCAGATGCAGTGTTGCACCCCAGGGGTGCATTTGAGTACTCCCTCCTTTTAGAGAGGAGGAGTGGGTTATATTATTAATTTAACAGTCTTAAGTTGTTCACTACTTGGTTTTTGAGTTTGGATTTCTTGACTTGAGTCTTTTGGGGATCCAAAATATTTGGTTGCCATTTGGCCAGTAAAAATGTTACTATTTCCACATAGTAGTTAGTAAGTATTAGCTCATAAGAATCTGACAGTTGCGCTTCAGAGTGCAGCAGACAGAGGTTTGAACTGAGCTCGAGCTCAACGTTCTATGCTCTGCTTAGAAATTAACCCTCTACTCCCCGGGGCAGTTTGAGTGCTGGGGCTAACTGCAATAGTCAGAATACAGCAAGACTCCATTAGAAGAAACATAATTACTACGGTGAGTAATTTTTTCTTGTTGTCTGTGTGTACAGTATGTTGGGAGAGTAACATTCTACCAGCGGAACTGAGCAGAATTTTGAATCCCTATATTCCATGGTAAACATTCCATGATAAGCATTCTGTGTCTTGAATGAGGGAAAAAATAGAAAAAAAAAACAGGATGAAGAAAGTAGGCAATACAGTAATACTTTATAAACAAAAACAAAAGGTGAGAAAACATAGTTACAGAGGCAGACCCAAACTACTCAAATAATACATTGCTGTCCCTCCAATTTACTGGTTTAGCATTTTTCAGTGAGTTGCTGTTAAATCAATTTTACCACTCCTCCACCCAAGTCTGGGGACTATTTTATCACCATACTTAAATAAAATAACATACTATTATTAAATCTTTAATAATGCTTCCAGAGTTTTGTTTGATTGTTGTAGAAATAGTTGTTACCCAATTTATAAGAGCAGTAAGATACTTCAGGGTGTGGGTTGTTGATTGATAAGAGCACTACCCAGCTGCTGTAATCCTCGGTAAGCGCCTCGCCTAACAACACACCTGGGGGCGTGTTTTTATCAATCAGCAACCCACACCCTACTTCAAATAAAGGGACTCAAGGAGGTTCTCAGGGTGGGGCTGAGCTGGATTGGGGGAGATTTACCTGTTTTTGTTAGTTGCCATGACCAAGGCCCCAATTTTCTGTGGCAGTTTGGGTCTAAATTCTGCTGCAAGTCCCCCTGTTGCCGCAGAACGTCTGCGGCATTAGTTTCTTATTTCTGCAGAAATTCCGCAACGGCAGTTGGGAGCTTTGGTAGTAGTCAGTAACACTTCAAAAAAAGCACCCAGGTAGGGGAAAATGTTAGTTTTTGACCTTGGAAATACAAACCAGAGAAGGTCGTCATTTAACTCCTGAGTTCTTAGTACTAGAAAGTAAACAATCCAGCCCATCCATCTCCGCCCCGTCATCCTCCCCACCCCAGCCTGAGTATAACCAGGGCCACCTCAGCCCGTCCATCTCAGCCCCATCATCCTCCCCACCCAAGCCTGAGTATAACCAGGGCCTTCTCAGCCCTGTCATCCTCCCCACCCCAGCCTGAGTATAACCAGGGCCACCTCAGCCCATCCATCTCAGCCCTGTCATCCTCCTCACCCCAGCCTGAGTATAACCAGGGCCACCTCAGCCCCACCACCCTCCCCACCCCAGCCTGAGGGTTACCAGGGCCACCTCAGCCCATCCATCTCAGCCCCATCATCCTCCCTACCCCAGCCTGAGTATAACCAGGGCCACCTCAGCCCATCCATCTCCGCCCCGTCATCCTCTCCGCCCCAGCCTGAGTATAACCAGGGCCACCTCAGCCCATCCATCTCAGCCCCACCAACCTCCCCACCCCAGCCTGAGTATAACCAGGGCCACCTCAGCCTGTCCATCTCAGCCCCACCACCCTCCCCGCCCCAGCCTGAGTAGCAACCAGGGCCACCCCAGCCCGTCCATCTCAGCCCCACCACCCTCCCCACCCAGCCTGAGTATAACCAGGGCACCTCAGCCTGTCCATCTCAGCCCCACCACCCTCCCACCCCAGCCTGAGTATAACCAGGGCCACCTCAGCCCGCCCATCTCAGCCCCACCACCCTCCCCACCCCAGCCTGAGTATAACCAGGGCCACTCAGCCCCGCTATTTTCCCACCCCAGCCTGAGTATAACCAGGGCCACCTCGCCCGTCCATCTCAGCCCGCTATTCTCCCCACCCCAGCCTGAGTATAACCAGGGCCACCTCAGCCTGTCCATCTCAGCCCCACCATCCTCCCCACCCCAGCCTGAGTATAACCAGGGCCACCTGTGCCCCACCATCCTCCCCACCCCAGCCTGAGCATAACCAGGGCTACCAAATTTGAATAAGTAATATTTTTAGTGACTGCCACACTGCACAGCGATCCTCATCCTTCTGGTTTTATCACTAAGCCAGAATACCGCTTTCTCATTCCAGTAGTGCTTTGTGCGGCTATGCTCAAAGCACGCCCTGGACAAGAAACCAGAATTCGGGCCCGGCAGTGAAACATAAAGGATGAGGATTGCTGCACAGTATGGGACCTGATAAAAATATTCCTACTTCAAATAAAGGGACTCAAGGAGGTTCTCAGGGTGGGGCTGAGCTGGATTGGGGGGGGGGGGGATTTACCTGTTTTGATTTTTAAGGTAAACCCAAACAGACAAACTAATGAGCAGGGGCTATTCCAAAATGCTTTTCAGATTTTTTTTTTTTTTTAATGCCACAGAATTCCAAAAAGTATTCTGCATAATTTAATATCAACCACAGAATAGTTTTCCAGTGTTTATATGATCCATGGAATAATCACAGTTTATATGATCCATGGAATAATTTTCCTTGGTCAGAGTCAATGTAAACTGCAGATTTGTTTTACTCACAGGTTATACGGACTCTTCTTTTTATTTATTTATTATGCTTTATCTCCTCATCCACTGGCCCTATCTGGCCAATCTACACACATTCAGCCCTGCTGCACGCTTCGGGACTTGCCTTACTCCTGAACACCCCTGGATTACGCCCCAGGGGCAGGGTTGCCAGGGGGGGCCCCTTCCCCTGATGGAGACTGAATGGTAGAATGGGATTGTGAGCTTGGTCAGTGGTACGGGGTCTGCAGCATGGGGTGGATGTCATTGTGTAGTGGCGGAACCTCCATTTTCTCCCCAAGAGGTATGTAGTGCAGTGATGTTGGGGTGGCACACCGAACGTCTGACACACCAGCCAAACATAGTCAGTCCTGGCTGTCATACCCCAGGCTACCACAAGGGGTTAAATGAACACGGGACCCCCCTCCTTCTTAGAGGAAAGCAGTCCATAGGATGCTCAAGTTCTCTCCGGCCGGCCTCCCAACTGTCCAGGCTTGTTCCCGAACCCGGGTCATCTGAGTCTGGAGCTGTAGTGGTACCACTGCACCGGCGAGCCAACTAAATACTGACTTTTCAGTGTAAACTACAGAATAATATCCCACAGTTAATGTAAACCGTGGAATAATATTCCACAGTTCATGTAAACTGCAGAATAATATTCTGCAGTTAATGTAAATCGTGCAATAATATTCCGCAGATCATGTAAATCGGGGAATAATATTCAGCGTTTTTTCCATGGTTTACAGTAAATTCTGTGGAAATCTCCGTGGAATCGCGGAAAAATTGGGGCCTTGGCCATGACCTCTGCTTGTAGAATTTCTGAGCTTCAGACTCTAATGAATTAGCCTCCTTATTAGATTTTTCAGTCTCTCTTTACGTACCAGTCTTAAGTTTTTACTGAAGATAATATCGGACTTTACACTGAACCAAATGATCCGCCTTCCTGTTTATTACCGTGAGCATGCCAGTAATGGTGAGGCAGTGCTCCACACTCTTAATGTACATAGACCACTGAGATACTATGTTAATTGCACTCAGCGCTGCAGGAAGACTTCTCAGCTTTTTGTTTCATGCAACTGTATCCAAACAGTGCCTGTCCAAATGGCTCTAACTGCATACATTTTTGTTATAGGAAGTATGGTAAGGAACTTCCTGGTGCTGTTCATGGTTACTTCCCGAAGGGTATGGTCACTTCTGTCATTTACTTCCAGAATGTCCTTGCTGCTGACATATGTGCAGCAACCACATGGAGCAGTGTACGTACTTTCACCAAGCACTACAACCTGGACATCGTTTCACGTAGACAGTTTGGACCTGCAGCACTGCAAGGCCTTCTGTCCTGATCACATAACGGACTGTACCATCCCCCTGGGTGCTTCGTACTGCATGGGAATCATTCCAAAGGCATGGCCCAGTGGAGGAGATGTCCTCAATGAAGACAGAACAGTTATGTAAGAATTGCCTGTAACAGTAGATCTTCGAGAGACTCTCCTCCATTGGGCCATAGCATACCCTCCCTCCTTCCCCTTTTTATCTAAGGGATAAACCAGATGCTGTGCTTACGGCCTTATTCCATGCATTCCGTTTCCAATTCCGTGCCTCTCCTTGTTTGCCTGGTACTGGTTTTGGTCTCCTGCTTCCTCATGGTAAGAGGCCCTCCCAGGTTTATCTCCGGCAGGAAACTGAGGAGTGTTAGGACCACCCACGTTATGTAGGCAGCAACACTGGGTGTCATTGTGGGCAGCCCCCAGCTAGTAAAACTTTCCAAGTGGTCCTGACATTAATGGTTTACAGTTCCAAAGGTGTGGCCCTGTGGAGGAGATTCTGTTGAAGATCTGCTGTTATGGTAAGTTCTTGCACAACTGTTCTTTACTCAAGTTTTGCTGTACTACTAGAGGAAGAGCAGTGTAGTAAGAGCTCTCTGCAGACTTTGAGATTTCCTCATTTTTATTGTTTTGTAGTTTAAATAGTGTGACTCTGAGGCAAGTTGGGATTTCCTGGTGATAGGTGGCACCCTAAAATTTAGAAATACATGCCTGCTAAGCTCTGGTTTTCAAATTGGTTGACCTGCTAACTCTTAGCTCTCCTTACAGTGCCTGGATAAAGATCACTAGCCATTATGTGGGTGTCTGCTTCAGATATTTAGGTCTGCTACTCTAAAATATTCAGCCTGGGCCGGCCCATCAGCGCAGCAGTAATGCTGCCGCTCTCGTCACCGTGACCCGAGTTCGGGAGCGGCCTTGGGTCATCGTGGCCAGTCGGGGGAGAGGGGGAGAAGGAGTTAGCATACCAGTGGATGCTCTCCTCCTGGATAGGAGGGTTGCCACACACTCTGTAATACTGTCACTTGGGTGGCCGTAGGTGGCAGTACAGCCGAGGGTGCTGTGGGAAGGATGCAGGGTGGAGATCCAGTGCAGCAGCACATCTTTGTATGCATACACAACTTGGCTCTCCTGTGCATGCCTGCAACCGTAGGGTTGTAGAAACACAGGAAGACCCCAGTGCCCAACAGACGACAGCCCTGGTGGACTGAAGACAGACTGACTCGGAAGCCCTCAGCTACCAGCCTGATGAAAATCGTACAGGTATGGGTGGGCCTTTTCCCATGCGGTGGTGGGGTCTGATACTGTGGCAGCATGGAGGAGAGTGATTCAAGGAGTTTGGAGATCAGCGGAGCCAGGCACCATGGAGCCCCTGAGGGAGGTCATGGCAGTGGCGCAGAAGGGGGCATAAACACAGAATAAAAAAAATATATATATATTATTCAGCCTGGTGCCTCAGGTAGGTCTAGTCAGGTCCTTCTGTCTTGCTTGAATGTCCTTTTCCCTTCCCACTGTGTCTGGCAGTGCAGTGTGTTCCATTTGTTTGAGTGTTGTGTTTATTAACTTTTTTCAGCATCAGTAAAGGAACAAGTAAAGAGGCAAACCTTTTGTTTTTTTATTTATATTTTTTGTGTTTTTGCCCATTTTTCTCACTTGTTCCCCGGGGCCCCAGCACATGCCCCATGATGCCGACTCAGCACCTTCCACCTGTCACCGTGGCTACTGCCAGAGCTCCCTGAGGTCAGCGCCACCATCCGTCCTCCACCGAGTGGCGGCCAGTGGCCAGGAAGCCTCCAGTCCCTCCCAGGAGGAGAGAGCTGCCTTGCAGCGGCTCGATCTCACTCTTCTCCCTCCCCCCCATGGACCCCCGACAACCCAGGCTCATTCCCGAACCTGAGTCGCCGGTGCATCGCAAGGTGTGGTGTCCAGTGCCTTATCCCTCAGTGTTGCCGAGCTGGCTACTCAAATTTTGTTTTTTGACAAACAGTCTGAGCTTGCCTGCACTGTGGGACTGCTTTGCGATATTTTCTCTTTTTTCCATATTCTGATTAATCTCCTGCTCTACCCGCAGGCCCCTTCTGACCACCCCCCCTCCACCGCTCCATCACCCAGCTTCTACGGGGCTTACCTTACATTGATGTTCTCTGCCATAGGACTGTGGTGGTGTCCGGCGACCAGTGAGGGGTCTGCAAGGGTCAGGCTTCATCCTGCCGCCTAGGGTGTTTTTCCTCCTAGTTTTCACCCTGGGCCTATGGATGTGCAATAGGTGCGATGTGCAAGCTCCGCTTCCCCAGAGATGTCCCCAGCATTCTGAACGTGGGGTCCCTTCCCTATATGGTGGGGACACGTGCTGTCACCTACTCACCACTGGATGGCAGGCAAGCAGGGCACCACACTAACCCCCACCCCCACCCAAGAGAGAGCTGTCCTAGGGATGCTCAATCCTTCCTCTCCCTGCACCAGCCCCAAGCAGCTTGAGTCCGTCCCTCTGGCTGCCCATGTGGCAGGAGTTAGCACCAGGATCTCAGCCTCCACGCCACCGGCTGGTCCCACTTTTCGGTATTTTGTATTTTTCTTGTTGCGTCCCTGAAGGCATCCAGTTTTGCCTCCTAATGTGTTTCAGGCCAGCTGTGCTTTTTTGTTTGCCTGTTTGTGTTTTATTCTGGGTTTTTTTGCAGGCTGCTGAGACACTTTGTCGCTGGGCAACACTTTGCACCTTTTCTTAAGCCAGCTGTTGCTTGTGGACTTAGCGTCAGTGAATGGCAGTTGCAGCACTTCACACAGTGTTCTTTTTTTTTTCATCGCTATCTTCAGAGCTGGTGTGAGCATGTGCTAGTGGGTCTGTGGTACATGCTGACCTAGCGCTATGCATGCCACTCAAAGGGAGACCACAGAGGCCCATTTCTGATACCACTTTTGACTTCAGACTTAGTACCTCCAGTTGTGCTGAGATCCCTCCGCCTGCTGGCACATTTGACTGGCGAGGACCTCAGCAGGTGTGCTGGGGAGTATCTATTTTTCTGTGGAAGACCTTTGAGAATTAGCACAGGATTAAACTTTTGGTTCCGTAAGATGGGACTGGAGGTGTTGTTGCAGAAGTTTAAAGGCAAACATCCACCTGCAATCTGAACCCACCCCAGTGTGAGGTAAGGTCTGATTAACATTTTCACAAAAAGAACTTTTGCACTTTCTTAGAATCTGTGAAATAATTTAGTTTTTATCTTGTTGATCCTGCAGTCCCTCCTGCTGGCCTTTTGAATCTAATCGCCCATAGCAGCGCACCCACAACCTCCTGCAACTGTCCCAAAAATGACGTATGAGTCGGGGAGCAGCCACAGGAGTGTGCATGGAGTTACTATATAGTTGAAGCTGTTAATAGCTCCAGTTTTCAATGTACATGTCCTGATGCTATACTGAGACCAGGTATAGGCGGATAGACAGGTCACCTCCTTAGCAACTCACTTTTTAATAAAGTGCACCATAGGCACTTATTATTTTTGAAGTCTAAAAGTTTTTTCTCGACTCTTTTCCTCCAGTTTCAACTCCAATCATTACACCATAGAGGGGAGCATAACAAACCATGGTTCAGATTTTGCATTCTGTGCCAGCAAAAGATGTCAGTCACCTGGGCAGGAAGCAAGACATGGTCTGTTGTGGACTCTGCCTCACCACGCTTCTGGAATCCACGAAGAATCAGAAGCGCTGGCGTATCCTGTGATGGCCTTCAGAATGGAATCTGGAAAACTGGCCTGAGGGCCGCAAGCAGGCCTCGGCGACTGCCGGGTCGGCATCTCAGCGGCCTTTGAAGAGGAAGTGGTGGCCACTGCAGTGGGCCCCTCCTGGATCTCATCACTTTACTGACTGGGTCCAGCGTTGAAGGGTCATTCACAGAAGGCTTCCATGAGATGTGCCTCCAGACCTTGGGGAAGATCTCTGGCTCTTGTGGCAAGAAACATAAGCACCACCGGCACTGGTTGTGGGAGCAGGAGGGAGTGAGTTCTTCAGGATCCTTCAGCTCCCCCGACCACTTGACCTTGGTCGAGACTTCCTTGGTTGAGGGGAAGGTCAAGAGCTTCTCAATACCCCTGTTGGGCTTGTTGACCTCAACTCGGTCGAGCAGGCCACAGAAATTTTCCTCTAGCCTGTCAACCAACTGCTGGATAAGACTGAGGTTTCGATCTCCCAAACCTCAGTCCTTCTGGTCCTTGCTCAGGAGGATGTGGCCTGGTCAGTATCCACGACCGGATCATCTCACCAGCAGCCTCCACCGGTGGTTGAGCTTCCAAAACCCTCTCTTACTTAATGTAACGAGGCATGTGATCTGCCATAACCTGCAGGAGGGCTCTCCTTGACATTGACCATTTGGTTGATAGTCGAGGTCCAGATCAAGATCTTGATCGCGGCAGTCTATTTCTTGATCCTGCTCAATCAGGAAGTGTTGCTGTCAATGCTCCTTGACCTTGCACAAAGAGCGGCACCAGAGGAAAATGTGCCGGCACTCTGAGGAGCTCCTCTGGCAACAGTGGTCCATCGCGGGGCAGGGTATGACTTTAACCTGTGGACCTGTAGTCAGCTGGCAGTTGCCATTTATTCCCTCACTGGTCCACACTTCGCAGGTGCTCCCCGCAACTGCTTCTCCACCCCTGAGGATGGAGTCGCCAGCACTGCAGCCAAAGGTGGGTGCTCCAAACAAGGAGGCCCGATCAGCCATCAGCATGCCAAGCCGGTTATCGATAGAGATCACCCAGTCCTAGGATTCTTGTGCGATTCACAACGATAAATGATCAAGGGCCATTTTTGAGGAATCTTCAGATGACTAGGATCGATCATCCGTGATTTCCTCCAGGACTCATATCTTCAACTGGGATTCGATTAAGGAGTTGACAACCGATTGTGGGCCGGTGTGGTTTGGGGTTCTTATCTGACTCATGTTGGAGTCCATGAACGCTCTTGTGGAACCTGTCCAGAAAATGGCCATGTACCCCTGCACGGACAATTTAGACAGGGACAGATCCCCAAGGGTTGCTTTTCCCATGGCTGAGGCCATAATGGAACCAGCCCTGGAGCTTTGGCAGCATCCAGCATCCTGCCCAGCACCCTCCATCCATATGGTCCACAAGTGTCTGTCCCTACCAAGTCCCTATCAGGGTTCTCAGACCACATTTTGGCTGAAAGACTGGTCTCGAACTCAGCCTTCCACAAATCTGGGGTCCTAGGGGACGTGGACAAGCCTCAGGACAAGGAGTCCAAGAAGTTTGACCATGCCGCAAAAAAGGTGTATGCTGTGGCATCCTTGGTTCTCCATCAGGCCAGTTACTCTGTCATGATGGCCAGCTTCAGTCACTCCCTACTGGGAGTCCTCAGTTAAATCCTCCCTCACCTTCCTTGCCAGTGAAGCTGGTCAGAAACCAAGGTCAAATGCAGGCTAAGCACCAGCTCCAGATGGGCTCGGACATGAGCAGTTCTTGTGCCCATGCCATGGCAGCGACTGTCTCCATGCATTGCAAGGCCTGGCTGTGACTGTCCACCTTTACGATGGACACTCAGCACAAGCTGGCCAGTGTGCCCTCCTTAGACACTGACTTCTTTGGCCCTGGGGTGGAAGAACATCTCACATGCATAGAGAAGTCCAGTGCCACCCTTGACTCTGACATTTTCCCAGAAGAACCCAAAACTGAAGCCTAAGAAAAAGGCTTTCCAATCCTTTAAGCCACCGCCTCCTTGACAGCAGCCCCAGCAGGAGTAATACCAGGCTTGTCACCCAAAGTTTCAGTGGCCGGGGGGCCCCAGTCAAGGTGGGGGCAGTGGTGGTGGTGCCTGTCTGGCCAGTGCCCCCGCAAAAGTTGCACAATGATGGGTTGGGGAGTGTCATCCATCCACCTGTCCTGTCTTTGTCTGCACTCCCACTTGGGGGTCAGCTTCACCACTTCTTGCCAGTGAATGTTAAAGATAGTAAGCAAAATGTATTGGTATGTAGGAACATCAATAACTGGTCACAAATGTAAATTGACTATAAGGATGGTGCTTATTTTATGTATATGAATTATGTACATCAGAAAAACTTCTAATAAAGATATGATACAAAAAAAAAGAGATGGTAGGCAGAGGGCTGCATCTGGATTTTGAGGCTTTCCTACTTTACCGACTCCACACTTCTTGGGAGTTCAAGGTGTCACGGGTCATGTCTGCCCTGAGGGAGGACATCATTCATCTCCTTGTGAAAGGATCCATGGCCCATGGCCCAGACCCCTGGTCAGTCAGGGTTACATGTCCAGGTACTGCCTTGTTCTGAAACTGATGGAGGGCTGGCACTGCATGCTGGATCTGCATGATCTGAACTGGTTCCTTTGGAAGCACAAGATATGGATATTCACTCTGAATCAACTCATTCTTCCTCTGAAGCAGGGCATGTGATTCTGTTCCCTAGATCTCTGGGATGTGTTCTTCCACATCCCAGTCTGTCCCATCACTGATACCTCTGGTTCAGTGCAGAAGGGGTACTGTTCCAGTTCTAGGTCATGTCCTTCAGCCTCTTGTACAGGCCCATGGTCTTCACCAAGTGCATGGCAATGGTGGCAGCCTTCCTATGGTGCAAGGGCATCAAGGTGTTTCCTTACCTGGACAACTGACTACTAGCCAGGCCACCCAAGGAGGCTGTCACAAGGTCCAGAGATCTGGCCCTCCACATCTATCACAATTTGGGTCTGTTGGCCAATCTGTTGGTCAACCTGGATAAGTCTGAACTGGTCCTCTCCCAGGTGATCAAGTTCATCGGGGCAGAACTAACTCCCTGTGGGCCAAGGCCCACATCCCTGTGGACCGGTTACTGGATCTACCTCCTTTGCCCAGTCATTTCAGGTTGGGTTCTCTTGCCCTTCCCGGAAATTCCTTCAGCTGCTGGGGTGCATGGCACCTTGCACCGGTGTGGTCCAATGGGCCTGCTGGCAGATGCGACACCAGTAGTGGGATTTGGGCCATCAGTGGTCCCAGTGCTTAGGCCACATGGACCAGCTGGTCACAGTGACCCAGCCAATTTGGTACACCATCCAGCGGTGGCTAGACCTGGAACAGCTGGAAGAAGAAATCCCATTTGTCCACCCAGAGCTGACCGTCATGTTAATGACGGACATGTCTCTGGTGGGATGGGGCGCATACTTGGGAGCCCACAGTCACCCTAGCAGTCCTGTCCCCAAATAAACCTGCTGGAGCTCTATACAGTGCAGCTGGCTCTTACGGAATTTGCTCAAGTCAGGAGTCAGGTCATGCAGGTCCAGACGGACAACACCATGTCCATGTACTACCTGAATAGGCAGGGCGGAACACACTCTCTTACCCTGTGTCAGGAGGCCCTCTGCACCTCCCGTTGTTCACAGCCTGGGTGCAGATTTACTGGTGATCCATGTCACAGGAGCTCACAGTCAACTGGCAGACCCTCTCAGCCAGGTAAGAGAGATGTCACATGAGTGATCCCTAAATCAGGAGGTGGTGAACCACCTGTTCATCCTGTATGGCAGTCCTCTGGTGGATCTGTTTGCCTCCTGGGAGAATGCCAAACTGAGGCTGTTCTGTGCCCACCCCCCACAGACCAGGACACTGTTGGGGGATGCCTCACAAGGCCCTGGACACAGAGCCTGGTGTATACCTTCCCTTCCTTCCCCTTGATCCATGCAATAGTGGTCAAGGCCTGGAGGAAAAAGGCATGAATGATCCTGATAGCTCCAGACTGGCCTAGACAGTTCTGGTATTTGGATCTCAACTGTGGACCTTTGTGGCGCTTGCCTCTTTTCCCCGATCTTCTAACTAGACAACAGGGGAAGATCCTGCACCCAGACCGGACATCCCTGCATTGCTTGGCCTGGTTCCTGAGCAGCTAGAGTTCCGGGCCTTCGGTCTGTCGAAAAAAAAAAAAAAAAGTGATCCACGTTGTTGAGGCCTCCCAGAAAGAGTTGACTTATCAGTGCTATACATTTAAATGGAAGATGTTCTTCATATGGTGCCAGAGCAAGAAGCTTGATCCCTTTGCCTGCCCTGTGGCGAGCATCTTGGGGTCCCTCTGGTCCCTCTCGCAGTCGGGCCTGTGAGCAAAGACCCTTGAGATGCACCTGCCAACCATCCCTGCTTATCAGGCACTTGGCATGTAAGCTGACAGTGGCCCAGAGAAGGTGGTTGGGAGCGTTTTCAAAGGCCTGGACCACCTGTCCCCTTTGGTGTGTGAATCACCACCACCACCTAGGGACATACTGCTGGTGCTCGCACGCTCAGGTGCAAGCCATTTGAGGTTATGCACAGGTATGAGATGTCACAACTGTCGTGGACGATGGCCTAGTTGATATCCATTCCATTAGCTAGAAGGATTAGTGAGCCCCAGGCACTTTCAGTGGAGTCTCCATATCTAGACTTCCACAAGGACAAGGTTGTCCTTCGCCCCCACCCAGAGTTCTTCCCGAAGCTAGTATTGGAGTTTCGCCATAACCAGGTGATTAACTTATTGGTCTATTTTACCAGTCCTTTTTCGGAAGCTTATTGTAGGCTCCATACGCTGGACCTACGGAGAGCACCAGCTGTTTGTGTCATATGTTGAAGCCATGCCTGGTAGACCAGCAGCTAAGCAGACGATTGGCGGGTGGATGACATACTGCATCAACCTCTGCTATAGGTTGACTGGTAGGGAGCTTCCTGTAGGGCTTAGGGCTCATTGCACAAGACATACTGCTGCCTCGTTGGGTGTTTCCAGGGGCATCCCTATCCAGGAAATCTGTAGGGCTGCTTTCTGGAGAATAGCACACACCTTCATTTCCTACTACAGCGTCGACCTAGAGTCCTGTCAGGATGCTGCTTTTGGAACCTTGATTCTCTTGTCTCTTCGCCAAGTAGGGATGCCCCCTTTGCCAGGAGAACTGCTAGGTGACTGCTAGAGTGTGGATAGCAAACTGTACCCACGCCCCTAGACTAGATGAGTTACTCACCTGTAACCATTTTTGTAGGAGCAGTGTACAGTTCACATCCACACAATCCACCCAGTCTCCCATGACAAGTACCACATGGATCCCTGCCTCCAGAGTGCAGAGCATCTTTTGGCACCGTTGCTTATCGTAAACCTGTGAACTTAAAGACCTACCACAAGACAATGAGACCTTCACTAAAGGGGTCATCTGTCCTTACTGTGTGAGGCAGTCCAACTTGTTTGTCTCAGTCCCCCCCACCCCCGCCAAACCTCCAGACTGGAAGGGATGCACTTGTGGTACCTGCTCTCAGTGGTAAAGCAGAGTTGCACAAATCCATATTACTTCTCTTAAATGAGATACTGTATGCAGATGGTCTGCATGTTTTGCCTTTGAAGACACCAAAACCCAAGTTGAGCCCCTCAGTTCAAAGGGGGGTCCATACAGGCATGTCCATGTGCACCAGAGCATGGAGATCCTGCTCTCCCAAATTTGCAGGTGTCCCCTGATCTAGACATCATGGAAGATCAAGATAAGGATGATGGGGAACTGAGGATAAGCTAGACCTGGTGAAACCATTTCTGACAAATGAAGGAGAGTGTCTGAAGAGGAGGGGAAGATAATGGGGCCTCAGAAAATTATCCTGAGCCAGCCCGGTGTCATGGAGGGCAGAGGCACCTATGCCTCACCTGCTGCCACACCAGCAACCTGGTTTCGGATACGAACCAGGGCCACCGGGGGAGTAGGCCGGGGGGAAGAGGATTGTGCATACCAACAGACGCGCTCCTCCTTCAGGGAGGGAATGTTGCTAGCTCCACTGCGACACTGACACCTAGGTGACCATGGGTGGCAGCGCAGGCAGGAGCAGCAGTTCTGGGTGGGTCGACACTCCCTGCGGAAGAAGAAGTCTGTACATCTGTGCATCCGTCATGCCATTTCCTTCACGGAGCATCCGAGGGCTTTCAGGCACAAGAAAAACTGAAAAACACCCCGGTCAGCAGAATGATACCTGCCTCTCTTCGGAGGCCACACTCACCCACTGGGCTTCTCGACCACAACCGAGCTAAATGTCTCCCAGAGTTAGCAAGAGGAGGCCCCAGGAGACCCCCGCTGGGGGGGGGGCAAGCCATGGGGTACTGTTAGGGTCAGAACGGGTAAGTCCCAGAGACAGCAGGGTGATGGTGCTGGGGGAGAGGCAGCGGATAGGGGCAGAGACTCGGTGTTGTGGGGGGGTAGTGAAGATGATTCTGAATCCCCCTCTCCCTTGTTTGACTAAAAGATGTTGTCCTGTCTGAGAATGGAGACTTGTAGGACATCTAAAAGGGTTCAGGACATAAAAACTCTAGATGTGAACCCCCATGTTATCCACTTCGGCTGTGGCTACAAAGTGTTTTCAAAACTTCCGTCACTGTGACCAGATTATAGAACAAGAATGAGTTGGAGCAGACAAGCAAACTTCGCTACAGTATCTATGCCCTAGTTAAGATGTTAACCTTTTCAGGAGATCTTCAAGAAGTGTGAAATCCCTCCTGTGACAGATAAGGCTACATTCAGTGCAGTAAAACACACCACCATATCTTTGGAAGGCTTGGTGGCATTTTAAGGTGCTTATGACAAAAATGTGGGTTTGTGTGAACAAGACTTGTCATGAACAGCCGGCCGTGGAGCTAGGCGTGGGCGCCCTTCCTCGTACCATGCAGTGACCGTGTTCCAGGGAATGAGCACGGATCGCCGGGGTGGCTGGGAGGAGAAGGATAGACTGCCCGGCAGCGGCTCTCCTTCTCTGGGGGGGGGGGCTCACCTGCAAGCCCTGTCACGATACCACCACCTGGGGGTGTTCGGGTGGAAGATGCGGTAGTGGGAGGCAGCAGTATGGGGACGGGGCAGATGTCGGCAGAGGGGCGGAGCAGGAGACGTGTCTCAGCTCGTCTCCTTGCTCATAGGCCCTCATTGTACGCCGACGCCTGGGGTTGAACAAGGAAACACCCCCTGTCTCTCCTAGGCGACGACTCCTCGCTGCACATGCTAGGTTCGTCTGGGCCAAACTCCATTGTGCAGGTCCACTTCAGCACAGTTGTTGGGGAGGTTAATGAGGGTTCCCTCCTCACCCACACTGGGGGGTCAAATGGGGCATCAAGGATTAAGAAAGTGGAACCATGCACTCTAGGGGCAGACTCCGACGATGACGGCTGTGTATGGGGCAGTCCGAGAGAGTGGAGAAAAGGGACAGTAAGGCACAAAAATACAGAAAGTTAAAAAAAAAAAAAAAAACTTGTCATGAAATGATTCATTCAAACAACATGAAGTCTTGCTATATTATGACTATTGCAGTTTGTCCCACCATTAGAACTGCTCCGGAGGTGAAAGAGTTAACTCCATTCTAAGAATGGAACTTAGAACTCGAGCTCTATTAGAGAAGCTCTGTCTTGGTTATTTCAAACTCAAACTGTCAGATTCTTTACTCCGCCTCACTGAAAAGTCGCCCGGAGATTTCTCCTACTGCTCGGTTCATTTCTCGGTTTAAACAGTATTTTCTGTTAAATTCAACTGCAGTATTATTATTTTAACCGCAAACCAATCGGTTCAAGCTCTGTCTGTGGTATTGTAAGTAATAGACAGGTTTTTATTTCTGTGTGGAACTTGTAAATGTTTATCGGTTCGGTTCGAACCGATCAGGTTGGTTAAAACTAAAGAGTAAGCATTTTAAAGCTTTTAGAGTGCAGTTCCTGGTTCTTATCGGTTCTAAAAAAAACGGATTTCATTACGGTTTTTTCCATGACCCGTGACACGGTTGTGAACCGATAAGGGTGTCTTGCCTGGCACTGCTGCTAAAAGGGCAAGTTTCTTGGTTAGGGCTGGCATCATGTCTGAGAAACCCAAAAGAAAAACCGGCCCTACTTTGTTTCAACACTGTAGTGTCTGTGGGGAAGCCTTTGCCAAGGCTGACCCACACACTACATGTGTTTTGTCTGGGGTTGACCACCTCAATTCAGACTGCCAGATTGGTAAAATTTCCTGCAGCCACCCTGGATAAGAGAGTGGGCAGGCTCAGGGAACGAGAGGCCAAAAGTCCGCTGACCCGATGAGCCAGCCCGGTTCGGTGCCAGCCGGACCGAGGGAGTGCCTGACCAGGGCGAGACTTCTCGGCAACGAAGTTGGCCTCTGAGGAGCCAGTTCCAGCTAAGAAAATTAAAAATCAGCAGGTAGGGAGTCCAAAATTCCTTCCCCAACTGCTGCAGAAATAGCAAAAGCTATACAAATTGTACAGTCACTTTCTCCGGTTCCGTCCGAACCGCCTTTGTCTGGTAAAAGGTTGGTTCGGCCAGTTCCACCGGTTCAAGAATATGATATTGGAGATTTTTATGAACCAGAGGAGGGGGAGGAGGATTATGAACAGTGTGAATGTGACTTTGAGAGTCTGGATGTGCCCATTGAACCGGACATTTCCCCAGACTGACCCTTAGAATCTCCCCATGCTTTCTTGAGCCCCTTCTCTTTTTGTTTTATAAAAAGGTTGTTGAATCCTCCAGCTCCCATTGGAGGAAGCTGTGGATGAGCAAGAGGAACCTGATTTTGTAGAAAGGATGGATATTCCAGAGTCTAGGAGATTGTCTATTCCTTGCATAATTCATTTAGGAAACAAACAAACAAAAATTTTAAAAGCTCCTAATTCTGTGCCTCCTGTGGACAAAAAGATGGACAGGAGGTACACTCTGTCAGGTCCTGATACAGGATTCCTTTCACAGCATTGCAGTCATGTTGGTGGGTTCAGGCTGCAGCCTGTGATAAAGCTAATATTCCCTTGTATTTCACATCCTCCTGACAAGGATTCCAGGAGGATTGATGCCATGGCAAAAAAAAACAATACATGGCAGCGTCCTTGGGACTCAGGCAAGCAAATTACATGGCTTATGTAGCAAGGTTTCAAAAATCTAGATGGGACACTGTCATGGCTTTGGCCAAACAGGCCTCTGGCCAGCTTGCTAATGAGCTGGAGCAGGTGGCTGCTGACGGCATTGAAGCATCCAATGCTGCTGTGGATTTTAATGATGTATCCTCTAGAGTCATGGCTACATCTGTAGCTTTTCGCAGGTTGGCCTGGCTCAGGTGTACTAGCTTGTCACAGGATACCCAGACTAAGGCTATGGATTTTCTCGTGGTAGGGAATTCTCTGTTTGGGGAGCAGACAGAGAATTATATGAAGGAAATGGATGAATATAGGACTACCTATAAGAGTGTTTCAGGCCAAGGAGCGCAAGCCACCTCAGAGACAGACCCCAGGGGTAGGGGTGGCCTTTTCACAGGCCTTTTACTAAACCCAGGCCTCCTCTGCTTATGTTCAGAGGGGTTCTTCAGAGGGAGAGGCAGACGGGTGTGAGCAGGCCTGCTCCCACCCCTCAGCCTAAAGCACTCACAAACAGGCACCCTGTTGGGGTGCCCAGGGCCGATTCTCCTTACCTGTAGAGGGCAGGTTGGCTTACTTGCTCGAACTGGGAGTCTCTAACTTCAGACAAGTGGGTCCTGGAAGTAGTAGGTCAGGGTCTGGTTCTCAGCTTCAAAATTTCCAAAGATGAGAATCAGATCTTTCCCACCTGCAAACCCTTAGAGACCTTTTCTTTAGAAACAGAAGTCTCATCCTCCTGGCTCTCAGAGCTGTAGAAAGGGTTTCTCCCCACATCAGGGCAAGGGTCTGTATCCAGATATTTCCTTACCCCAAAAAGACAGGAGACTGGCGGCCCATTTTAGGCCTGAGATATCTGAACAAGCACCTTTGAAACCAAAGTTCAAAATGGTAACTCTGGCAATGATTTTACCCTTTCTAGGCCAGGGGACTGGCTAGCCTCCCTAGACCTCAAGGATGCCTATATTTTCATGTCCTAATCAGAAGCTCCCACCGAAAGTACCTCAGATTCGAACTGCCCTCAGGTCACTACCAGTTCAGAGCAATGCCCTTCGGCCTCTCCTCTGCCTCAAGGGTAGTCACAAAATGTCTGGCAGTAGCAGTTGCTCATTTAAGAAGGCAAAGGTTTGCTGTCTTTCCCTACCTGGACGGCTGGCTCATTGTAGGCCAGTCCCCAGAACAGGTCAAATATCACCTGCAAGTTACCCAGCAGCTGCTCACCTCTCTGGGCTTATTGCTCAATCTTCCAAAGTCAGTTCTGGAACCTGTTCAGGTGTTCACCTTCATAGGTGCAGAATTGACACAAGCAGGCCAGAGCCTTCCTACCCTTAGAGAGGGTAAGGAACCTGGTGGCTCTGGCCTCCTTCACTCTGCAGGTCTCCGACCAGCAAGATACTTCTTGCAGCTCCTGGGGCACATGGCTGCGCCCACAGCTGTAGTGCAAGGAGCAAGATTTCAGATGAGGGACATTCAATTTCACTTGAGAGCCTTTTGGTCTCAGAGAAGAGACCCTTCCAAGTTGGTCCCAGTGACCAACCCTGATCCAGGCCCTCCAGTGGTGGCAGGATCAGAGCAATTTAAGGCTGGGGTCCTTTCATTCCTCTGTCTCACTCCTTGACCCTCACTACGGATGCATCCCTCCTGGGGTGGGGAGCCCACATGGACGACCTCTCCACTCAGGGAGTGTGGTCCCCTCAGGAATCTCTGCTCTACATCAATTTGCTGGAGCTCAGAGCTGTCTTTCTAGCACTTCAGTGTTTTCTGTGTCTGTTCAGAACAAAGTGGTACAAATCAGAACAGACAACACCACAACAATGTGGTACATCAACAAGCAAGGGCACTCGGTCTTGACCTTGTGCACCGAGGCACTGAAGTTGTGGTCTCTGGCCTATTCCTGAACACTTCCGATAGCAGTTCACCTTCCAGGAAAGGACAATGTCCTGGCAGATGCTCTCAGCAGGATTTCCCAGGGCCATCACGAATGGTCTCTGGATCCTCAAATACTGGGATAGTTTCTGCCAGATGGGGCACCCCTCAGATAGATCTTTTTGCAGCCCCAGACAATCACCAACTTCCACTGTTCTGTTGCAGGCCCCCAGTGTTGGGCTTAGTCCCCCTGGATGCCTTTCTCCTAGATTGGGAAGGGAAGTTTCTTTACGCCTTCCCCCTTCCCTCTCCTATTCAAGGTGCTAGTCAAAATCAGATCCCAGCCTTGCAGGGTGATTCTGATTGCCCCAGATTGGGCCAGGCAGCCCTGGTACCCACTCCTTCTGTCCCTGGCAGTCCATCTTCCCCTGTGTCTCCCCAGGAATCACAACCTGTTAACCTGTGCCCAGGGGAGAGTCTGGTATCCGAACCTCAAATCCCTCAACCTCAAGGCCCGGCTCTTGAGGAGCTAGAATTTGCTGACCTACACCTTTCTCAAGGTGGTGTTGAAATCCTAAAGGCTTCTAGGAAGCCTTCCACTAGGGCTACTTATAATTCTAAGTGGAAAAGTTTTTCCATCTGGTGTTCTGGGAAACATATTTCCTCGAATCTGCTGATTTGCCCATTGTTTTGGACTATATGGTCCATCGTATTCTTTGCCTGAGACCAGCTACCTGAAAGTACATTTGGCAGCTGTCTCTGTTTTTGTTTCAGCAGGAAAGCCTCCTCTTTCCGCTCACCCTGTATTTTCCAAGTTTTTAAAGGATTACTTCATACTAATCCACCTTTTAGGGTCCGCCCTGCCTGGATCTTAATGTTTGCATTGCTCAGTTAATGCAACTCCTTTGAACCTCTGTCTTCTGCAGAGCTTAAGTACTTAACTTGGAAAACTGTTTTCCTAGTGGCTATCACTTCTGCCAGGCGCATAAGTGAGTTACAAAGCCTTGTCAGTAGAAACTGACTTTATTTCTTTCCACAAGGATAAGGTAGTCCTCAGGACTAACAGGAAGTTTTGCCTAAGGTGGTTTCAGATTTCCATCTTAACCAATCTATCTCCCTTCCAGTGTTTTTCACTGATTATTTCTCCTCTGGCGAGAGGAGATTGCACAGTTTAGATGTTAAGAGGGCCCTAAGTTACTATATAGAACGTACCAAGGGTCACAGGTTCGAATCCCTCCAACTTTTCTCACTTATGGTGAGGTCGGAAAGGAGACCTGCCACTAAGAGATCAATTGCCAGGTGGATTGTCTCTTGTATCCAATTTTGTTATCAAAACTGGGAAGGTTTCCCCTTCAGGCCTGAGGCTCACTCTACCAGAGGTACAGCGGCATCTATAGCTGCTGCTAGAGACATCCCTGTTTTAGAAATATGTCAAGCAGCTACCTGGAAAACGGTCACATTTCACCAAGCATTACCCTGGATGTCCAGGCCAGGAGAAATGCTCTGTTTGGCACAGCTGTGCTTCAGAGCCTATTCCTAAGTAGGTTCTGTCCCTCCTCCATGGAGGTACTGCTGTGTAGTTCTGTATTAGTCATAATATAGCAAGACTTCATGTTGTTTGAAGAAAAAATTACTCACCTTAGTAATGTTGTTTCTTCTAATGGAGTCTTGCTATATTATGACCTCCCCCCCAACCTGCCCCTCTCAGAACTTCTACTTGGGTATGGGGTGGGCAGCCTAGTGTGACACTAGTTATGCCCATTATATATTTTCCACCCTTCTTGGGGTTTTGGGTGTGGTGTTTTATTTTATTTTATATTACTTCCCATATTATTATATTATACTATTACTTTTGGTCCCTTGACTTGAGTCTTTGTGTTGGGACCAGCATTGGGTGTTAATATTTAGGTAGCCAGTTGGCTAGTGTAGGTTACAGCTTCCACACAGACCTTAGTGAGTTTTTGTTCAGAAGATCTGACAGTTTGAGTTTGAAATAACCAAGACAGAGCTTCTCTAATAGAGCTCGAGTTCTAAGTTCCATTCTTAGAATGGAGTTAACTCTTTCACCTCCGGAGCAGTTCTAATGGTGGGACAAACTGCAATAGTCATAATATAGCAAGACTCCATTAGAAGAAACAACATTACTAAGGTGAGTAATTTTTTCTTTAATGACACCAGTCGGAAAACAATGTATGCTTCTTTTATTATTGAGTGGACTTTATGTTTCCAGGTGACTGCCCTGGCAAAGTTTACCAAATGAGTCTGAGGGGGCAAGTCAAGCCTTGAGGGCATGGTGCTAAGCAGACAAGGGGTGGGTTTTGGTCCTTTGGTAATTTCAGTAACTAGACAAGTAACGGACCCTACTCCGGATTCAAATGTAATTGCAACAGCAGTACCTTTGCTCATAGACTTATTGGAAGTACATGCAGAAGAGAGGGATCTTCACAATGAAGGGACAAGGATACATATCTGCTGCCATTCCTTTGGTGGAACATTGCAGAATTTTTACCAGCAATGGGCCCAGACAGCTATTGATGTGTGGGTTCTGGAGATTCTGACTTTGGGCAGTGCTGCAGAATTTTCCTTCATGCCCACGAGGGATCATGTCCTACAGTCACTGGTCCCTCAAAACCAGGTAAAAAAAAAAAAACTGAACCATCTTCATACAGATAGAGGCTATTTTCTCAGTTTTCCCTCACGAGAGGAGCCAGGATTTTTTTTTTTATCTTTATTGTTTTCACAGTTCATTACAACTGAACTGCACTTATGGTAAACAGACTTACACAGTACGTAATAAGTACCACTGGAGTCATCCATATCTTTTATCAAAGTAAACATTGCATTTACCATATTGTGGCACATCATGTGGGGGAAAGAAATTGTTATTTGAAAGATACCGTCTAACAGCTACAAAATACCAAAGAGAAGCACCAGAGCCACTCACAAGACCAGGTGCCAGTGACAGTTACCAGTTCAAACAGTAACAAAAGTCACAGCACTCCCTGCTTCGGATAAAGGATGCAGAAACAACGTCTTTATAGCCTGTATTTTATTCACCAAAATGCCAGACTTCATAGACATAAGACAGCAGTGGGGGCAGGTAAATCCTCCTGACGTCATTTCACTTTTCGGCTTTATCGAGGGAATGCTGTCTTATGTCTGTGAAGTCTGGCATTTTGGTGAACAAAATATAAGGTTTAAAGACTTTGGCCTGGATATTCAAACTGCGCCAGGCTGTGGCGCAAGCCTGGGCGCAGCTCAACTTTGTTGCGCAGGGGTGTGGCCTGGGCGATATTCAACGGAGCTGCGCTAGGGCACAGCAGCTTTGAATATCGCACCCTGGCCACCCCCACTGTGCATGGCGCAGTGGCACTGCGCCAGTGCAAGTGGCCAGAGTGGAGCATGGAGATGCGCTAGCGCAAGGCCATTGCGCCATGCACAGCACCTGCGATATTCAAAAGGGGACATGCAAATGGGGCCATAATTTATGCAGGGCGCACATGGGGCCATTTGCATGTCATTATGGCACCATTTGCATGCCATTAGCATGCAGGTGCACCAATCCCGACGACTTGCGCCTGGCGCCCTGCCAGGCAGCAGCTGTCAGGGACCGACACCCCCTGCAGCCCAATCGCGGGCATTTGTCTATAAGAATAACCCCCCCCCTCCAACATCCCTGGTGGTCCAGTGGACCGCTATGTGCCCAATCGAGGGCATTTGTCTATAAAAATAACCCCTCCTCCAACATCCCTGGTGGTCCAGTGGACCGCTATGTGCCCGATCGCGGGCATCTGTATTATAACCCCCACATCAAGTATCCCTGGTGGTCCAGTGGACCGATCGCTGCCTGATCGCTGGCATCTGTAAAGCATAAAATATCCTATTACCCTGGTGGTCTAGTGTACCCCCTCCTCACGCCCTGGGCCCACAGCCCGCTCCCCGGGTCAGCCAGCGGTGACGGCACCCCACCCGCCTGCCACCTGCGCCGCCCACCGACTGACAGTCTCTGTAGGTTGCACGCTTATATCAGATTACTGTTCAGATATGTGAATGAAGAATTCATCCACATATCTGGACTGAGTAGTAGGTTGCACGCCCACTGATCACGCCAGAACCATCGGGCGGCAGCCCTACTGAACTGTCAGTCGGGCGGGCGGCGGGCAGGCGGGTGGGGTGCTGCCGCTGACCGGGGCGGTGGGGCTCAGTGGGCAGGTGGGGGGTACACTAGATTACCAGGGTAATAGTTTAGTGAACAGGTAAATGTAACTTGTACTGGGTCAAGCTCCCACGTGGTGCAAGGCTTGCATATTTTGACCACTACAGAAATATTAAATGTAAGATGCAGAGAAAACAAACTTAGTTCACCAGCAATAAGTCCCAAAGTCTAAATTCAAACTCTGTTCAAAGAAAACATCCAGAGTGTCTCTGCCTAAACAAAACAGATCCTACAGAGGCCTGACCACATGGTGCAGGTTTGAAAACATATAGATTATAAGCTCCCAGTTCCTCAAGTGGCTAACTCGCCCTGATCACCATCGGTTGTCTCCCCTTGTTGCCTTTTCTTCACTACCAATTTCTCGGTTCACTTACCAGCCTCTGTGGGGTCAGAAAATGCCCACATCTTCTCCTGGTATATGATCCGCAGACATGCTGGACACATTATAGAGTGGGCTATGTTGGCATCCTGCAGCACTCTTCAAATGCCCTCAAACTTTTTCCACAGCTGAGGAGACAGTAAATTTATTCTACTTTATAGTTTCAAAGAAGTCAGGGAGCTTCAGTGTGATTCTGGACTTTAAACACTTGAACAAGTTTGTTAAACGTACAGTGTTCAAGATGGAGTCCGTGTAGTCCATCATCCGAGCAGTCAAGCCGGGAAACTTCTTAGCATCCTTTGTCTTGAAGGGCACTTATCTCCACATTCTGATCCATAGATCACATTCCACCAGCTTAGCGGTAGTGCTACCACTCGTGATGCCGGTGACCTGAGTTCGGGAATGAGCTCTGGTTGTCGGAGGGCCAGCCGAAGGAGGAGGCTTGCGCATCCTAGGGACAGCTTGCCTCCTCCGGGGGGGGGGGTGCACTGACTCGGTGCAAGTCTGGCCCCTGGCAGCAGCCAGAGGAAGAACTTGCCCAAGTCTGACAAGAGGGGGACAGAGCGTGACCAATGCTGGTTTACACCTTGCCTCAAGCGTATGTCACGCTGGGGGGGTGTACACAACAAAATACTTCACCTGGTGTGACACCAACAGAGAGGATGGATACAAGCCCTCGCCTGCTGTCATCTCGGCCTGAGGATGGACCCCGATGCGGATTAAGGTACGGTTTGGGGTTGGGGGTTAAGAGAGGGGCCCCTTCCCCACCTGAGAGGTAAACCACGACAGGATGGGGTGTCCTCCTGGGCCGAGGTATTGTGTAGGTAGGTCAGGTGACAGCATCATGGTCAAGAGGGATAAACAGAAATGCCAAAAAAAAAAAATACCTGAAATTTGCAATCCAGGAGAGGTATTATCAGTATCGAGCTCGCCCCTTTGATCTGGCAACAGCGCTGAAAGTTTTCTCAAAGATTCTGATAGTGTTGGTTGTACTACTGAGGCTGGAGGGTCATCATATTTATGTATGTCTGGATGACTTCTAATTGGGGCAGTAGGCACTGATGGCAGAGAGGTCAGTCGCAAGGACTCTGGAAGCCCAGGACATACACGGCTAGACAATAAACAGGAGAAAAGTTCCCTGACACCATCGCATAGGTTGGAGCATCTGAAGGATGCGTTTCAGACAGACAGGAAGGATACCTTAATCAAAGAGATATAGTGGTCAAGATGTCAGACAGTTGTATTCATAGCCCCCTGTTTACCGCAATTCTGCGGCCGCGGCATCAACCACAGAAGAGAGGACCACCCGTGGAGATTAAGGCTACCTGCAGAAATGTATGCTGACCACAGAAATGCCACAGAATTTATGGCCGTCTGCAGGCATACGCTCAGTACAACCGTGCGTATTGTAAAAATTCCAGGGGGCAGCACACAACAGAACAGACTGGGCTGTTAATGTTCTGGAGACGGCTTTATGACGTGAAAAGTAAGCAAACGAAGATTTCGACTGGTGGGGGGGGGCAACACATGCTAAAATCATGCGATCAGTAGCCTCTGAGTCTAGAATCTGCTGCTCCACTCTGATTCTTGACCAGGAAAGGGCAGTCATGCCTCTGCTGATTGGCTGCTTTGTGTCTAGCAAGCCAGTCAATGGGAGGTTTGAATGACCGTCCCTTTTCCTACAGCACCACTTGTTTCTTCTTAACTGCAAATGCAGAAAGTACTGTGCTGTTGTGAAAACTACAGTGTGCCGTGCCAATTCTGCCAACAGTGACAGCATGTGGTGTGACCACCAGAGTGAGAAGGAAGGAAGCAAGCAGCTGCCCTATGCACCTCAGCTGCTAATCGCATAAGCTCTGGCTCAGTGTGCTCTATTTGCCAGCATTTGTAAATAAATGATTAAATAGCCATACATTAGACAGCAATACTAAGACTGCAAATAAACCAAGTATAATAATTTATAAAATGGGCTTGTAAAAATAAGCTTTCCGATTGGCTAGAAACGAAGTGTCATATATGTTTTACACACAGAGAAAAAAAACTACAGGTCAATAAATCAATGCCCCTAAATGGAATGTTAAGATATGTCAGTGGAACGTTCATTTTTTAAAAGCCGCCATTGTTTTTAGTCTTGGTAAGCAAGGGAGTGAATGTCTTGATGACAATCCCGCTCCCAACCTCATCTCCGCTAGAACTCATAATCGGAGAGCAGCAGCGTTATATCGTGCATAAAGCATTCTTCTAGTTCAGGGAGACTGAAGCTTGCTGCTGCACAAAATTGGAACTAGACCAGAACAGGACGCCCTCTCATGGCAAACTGCGCTTCCGTCCCACTACATTTAACTAAAAAACAAATCTGCATCCCTTATTCCTTTTTTTTTATTTGTAATTGCGAAAGTGGCACAACCTGTCAGGGAGAACCTGTTACTTCCTCTTCTAACTACACTTGTTCTCTCGATCAGGACGTGGTGTGGGGGGGGGGGTGCCACAACAGTACAAATGTTAATGTGTCAGAAGATAATGATGTCATCACCTATTAGGCGGAAGGACTATTTTATCTCAAATTAACAGTGATTTCAGTTTTTTTTTAGTTCAACAATATTTTTTAAGGTGACAAATATATATATAAAAAAAAAAGAACCATTTTATGTGCGCAATAAAACACTCCAGGGTGTGTGTTGAACAGCTATTACCGCACTTCCAGGGGCTGAAGACACTCAGCCGGTGGCCTCATGTCTTACTACGCCCCTGGGCGTGCTGTAATATCTGTTCAACACACACCCTGTCATGTCTTATTGCTTACTTAATCCTTATAAAATGTATACTGACAGAGATGATTTTATTTACAGTGAATTGAAAAAGTAGTTATACAGTATTTTAGATCTCGCTCATTTGCAAGTGAAACATGGTAAGCAAAAATATGAAAAGACGTAAATGCCACACCATGATACTGGCTCATAGCTCCTGTGCGAACTGTGCAACTGCACAGGGCTCCCAGATCAGATTGACCCCTAAGAATATTCAGTTGCCTAATTAAACCTCTCTCCTTCCTGCTTCTCTCCACATCTCAATCCAGTATTTCAGAGAATATAATGATTCTGTTAATTTGTCCTCAAGAATTACATTTTTGTTCAAGGGATACAAGAACTAAAAAACAGAACTAGCAAGAAACTCATTATTAAATTGAAATGGGTTGCATCCACATCCCCTAACTACTCCTGGCTGCAGCCATAGACCTTCTCATGGAGACAGTGGGCAAATCATGAGGCAGAACTGGGCCACAGATTGTGTGAGACCGCAGTTGTAGCATACAGTAGTCCAGCTAAGAACTGTTGATCTTACTTCGAGTGGGAGCTCTTGCAGCAGGCTATCACAATTAGGACTATGCCGCAAGCACTAGGACCCTCCGGAAAACTTCTCAGCCAGCAATACCCAGCAGGGACCGCCCCTGATGTCAGCTCTGGTACAAAAGGGGCGGACCCAGCTCCACCCCAGTTCTTTTCCCGCCACAGACATGAAGATTTCCTGCTCATCTTGGCTTACCAACCCAGCTAAAGAACCTCGGGTTTTTTGCTCGTTTTGCGATTTTCTCCAGTAAGGTTCGACTGTTTCAGCGCCTACTGATGCATGTCTTCGCCATCATCGGTCTCCTTGACGGGACCCCACATCAACAAGTGCAGTTGCGGCCACCAAATCCCGTCTAAAGATGGTCATCGGCAGTGTATTTTTTGCCTGGGGCCTGACCATGACACCGTGGCCTGTTCGGCCTGTCAGAAGTTCACCAGCTGAACCCGGATCCGCCGCGTGAAGGCCTTGAAAGCGTGTCTGCTGGAACAGAAGATGGATCTGCACACCTCAGGGGAGAAGCAGAAGAAGGAGGATAAGTCTAAGCGGTCCCGCGTAAAAGACCGTAGTCGGTCCCGGCACTGGTCCCAGTCTTGCTCCCGCTCGCAGCCTTCTCCCAAGACAGCCCATGAATCCAAGGGCTCAGGTGAGCATCCCAAGTCTAAAGACCAGGCTTAGGCTGGACCTTCGGGGGAGAGGCCAGCAAAGCCCAAGGTGACTCCACTCAGGGTCACCGTTAAGCCCTCAGAGGCACAAGCTTTGGCCCGGCGCCGCCAGTCAAGAGTGCGCCTACGGAGTCCAAGGACACTCCCGTGCCCCTGGTCGGGTCCCCGTCGTCGGTCCCTTTACCGATGCCGGGTGGTGAGGCAACGGATCTGGACGCAGCCAGTGAAGGGGTTGTGTCATTATCCCCTAAGTCCTCCTCCCCCTGGGACTCAGAAGTGGGCTGTCCTGCTTAGGTCAACATCCTGGATATTCCGTTTCCCGGGAAAGCGGCCTCTGTTTTTTCAAAGGATGAGCTCCAGGATCTGTTTTCCTTCTGGTGGGGGCAGGTCCAGAAGCGGCCCCCGCCCCCCGAAGCCAGCCCCATCACCGGTCCCGGACCCTTCGGGTGAACCACATCCAGGAGGTGCCTCTTCCCTGAGGAAGACCCCTGACAGGCCCCCGCCTCCTCCTCCTACTAAGGCTCATTCCCGGTCACGGTCCGTTGACAGACACCTGAGCTGTACCAGATCGGGTAGCCGACACCGGGTCAGGTTTTACATTAGGAGCCATTCCCATTCTGCTAGACGGGATCGCTCCCGACGTCGGTCCCCACACCGCCATCAGTCTTCGGACCGACGTCAGTCAGTGAGCCACCAACGCTCGAGTGGGGCTAGCCATAAGGACAGATCTGGCTACTTGTCACCCAGTAGCCATTCCTCCTCTTCGTCTTCTACCTCTTCCTTTTCGGGAATTGGGGGTTCCCCGGGAGAGAAGGACCAGCCCCGCTCGCTTCCTGATGATCTCACTTTCATGGACGTCATGAGGCACATCCAGGCCTCCAATGAGTGGGACACGGAGGACCTGGATCCAGAACGCCGACATTTGGCTAAGTACCTGAGGCAAAAGGAGCCCAAACCCTTGATAGTTCCTCCTTTAGTGGACACTTTCCAAGACCTCACCAGAGTAACCTGGAAGCGTCTGGCTTCAGTCCTGGCAGTTCCGAAGAAATCGGACAGGCTGTATAGAGCCCCGAAGGATGAACCATTCTTGGCTAAACAGCCTCAGGCGGACTCTTGTTATTACAGCTGCTCACAACAAATCTAAGCAGCCTAAACATCTCAGCTCACAGCCTCCTGACCCGGAATCCCGCTACTTGGACCAGGTGGGCAAGAAAGTCCATTCTGTCTCCACCTGTTCAGTTAGGTCCCTGAATTTCCTTACACACATGGTCCAGTACCAGAATGCATAATGGGAGCGGGGACAAGAGCTGGTTAATGCCTTGCCAGACTCCGAGAAGAAAACGGAGATTCTGGACCTTCTCAAATCGGGTTCAGACGTAGGCACACATGTTTTGCGTGCCTCGTATGACACTGCGAATACAGCAGCCAGAGCGGCAGTGTCAGGTGTCTGCTTCAAGCGCCATTCCTGGTTGAGGGTCTCAAGCTTTCAACAGGATCTGTAGTCCGGAATCTGGGACTTACCGTTCCAGGATTCTGTGTTGTTTGGGCCAGAGACGGAGTCTTTGATCTCTCGCCTCCAAGAGTCAGGCAAATCCATCTGGACTGTCCGCCAAATGTACCATGGAGACCAGCGGAGATAGCGAAAACAGCTATTTCGGAAGCCCTCAGGTGGTCCAAGCCCGTGGTAACCAACAGGGCCAGAGAGGAGGCTTTCGAAGGAGAGCCGGCAACCAGCAGCCTGGAGGCCCTTCTCCCCGTGGCCCCAAGTCCTCCCTGGCCTCTCTGCCCACCCCTGGCTCCGCCCAGTGACTCCCTTCCGAACCCTCCTCCAGCGGAGGTACCAGGGGAGGTGGTAGGGGGTCGCTTCTCCCTGTTCTTTCAGGGATGGAGCTCAAAAACTATGGACAAATGGGTCCTAGACGTCATAAGGAGAGGACACACCTTAGAGTTCACGGAGATTCCTCCAGACACTCCACCAAGGTTCTCCAGATATCCTCTTTCTCATATTCCTCTCATAGAAGGAGAGATACAGGCCCTCTTGCAAAAAAGGGCAATAGAACCAGTCCCTCTGAGTCAACGGGGAAAAGGGTATTACTCCCACTTCTTTCTGGTACCAAAAAAGACTCAGGAACTTAGTCCCATTCTGGACCTAAGCTCACTAAATCTTTATATAGAGTACAAAAGGTTCCAAGTGGTGACCCTTTCGGGGTCTTCTTCCTCTGCTGCACCAAGGGAACTGGCTCTGCTCCCTGGACATGCAAGATGCGTATATGCATATCAGGGTCTTTCCCCCTCACAGGAAGTTCCTGAGGTTCCACTTCCAGGGGGAGCATTATCAGTTTCGAGTTCTTCCGTTCAGCCTCTCTTTCACTCCTCGAGTCTTCACAAAGTGTTGGCAGTAGTGGCTGCGATTCTAAGGCATCAGGGGCATTATGTCTTCCCTTACCTGGACGCTTGGCTGCTAGCGGCCCTGTCAAGGTTACACCTGCTTCAAGCTCTCTGAGATACCTATACTATCTTCCGAGACTTGAGGATCACCCTGAACCTTCCAAAGTCTTCCCCAGAACCCAGCCAAAGACTCGTCTTTATTTGGTGCGGTCCTGGATCGGTCCAGGGCATGGTTTTTCTACCCCCGAAGAGGGGAGATCGCTTGCAAGAGATAGCCGGATCGGTTCTAGTAGCTCCTCAGGTCCCAGCAAGGACCTTCCTCGGACTTCTGGGGCACATGGTGGCGGCCATTCCAGTTACTCCTCTGACCCACCTTCCCATGAGACTCCCACAGTGGATGCTCTGGGTGCAGTGGGATCAGTGCTCAGTCGACCTCGACCACATGGTCAGAGTCACGGAGCCAGTAAAGAGAATGCTTCTTTGGTGGATGGATCCACTCAGTTTGGAAAGATGGGCCCCCTTCTGTCCGGAGCCCCCAAATCAGACCCTTACCATGGATGCCTCGGATTTGGGGGCGCACCTAGGGACTCACCAAACACAAGGTGTTTAGACCCCCGAGGAGCGCAAACTCCACATCAATGTCCTGGAGATGCAAGTGGTCCTCAATGTGCTATACGCCTTTCAGGAGGACCTCATGCCAGGCTCTCTTCTGGTTCAGACGGACAACATGGCGGTCGTCTTCTACATCAGCAAGCAAAAGGGAGCTCATTCTTACCCCCTGTGCAAGGAGGCGATGAGAGTCTGGTATTGGGCGCTGGAATGGCACATCACTCTCTCCTCGGCGCACGTTCCAGGTGTCCTCACATGAGTGGGAGCTACTGCAGTCAGTAGCGGAACAGCTGTTTGACAGATGGGGTCATCCAGAACTGGACCTGTTTGCATCACCACGCAATGCCAAACTGCCGCTTTTCTGCTCACGAGACCCCGTGCCTGGTGTTTTCTGGCCAGACGCGTTGTCCCTATGTTGGGCAGGAAGGTTTCTTTACTCCTTTCCTCTCGTCCAGAGGATTCTGTTAAAGTTACAGGCCGAGGGGGCGCAAATGATTCTGGTCACCCCGCTGTGGCTTCAGCAGATTTGGTTCCCACTACTTCAGCGGCTTTCCATGGAACCTCCAATTCCACTGCCAATATGCTTGCAGATCTTACTTCGAGAGGGCTCTTCCAGTAGATAATTACATATAGGACTGACGTCGGCCGGTGGCAGGACCCCACGGAAAAATTTCTAGCTAGCAGTCCCTGGTGAGGGACCGCCCACACGTCAGGTGACCGGCGTCAAGCGACGTCGGTATAAAGGGGCGGTTCCGGACACCCGCCTTCCAGTTCTTTCCACCGTTAGCTCGTGCAGCTCTCGTGGTAAAAGTTCGTTCTTAGTCAGCCCTGTTCTTTCGTCGGTTTTACCAAGATTTTCAGTATTTTCCTTCTTATCGTTGGTACATCGTCGGTGTATGTCGTCCCCTACACCTTCCGAGCACAAAAACAAGTGCGACTTGTGCGGCGCCTAACTGCCACACAAGGACGGCCATTTCCTCTGCCTCTTCTGCCTAGGCCCCGACCACCTGGTCGACAAGTGCCCGCATTGCCTTAATTTCAACGCGGCTACCCGCAGACGACGCCAACAGTCCCTGGAAGCCCATCTTCTAAAGAAAAAGATGTCTTCGATGGAAAAAGAATTGAAGAAACTCAGGCAGGCGTCGACTTCTCCAGAAGGGCATCGTAAAAAGCGGGACAAGGAAAGGCACCGGGAGAAGGCCTCCCGCTCACATGGCGCCCAGGTTTAACATCTCCGGGGACCATCTGACGGCAGCCTCCAAGGCTTTGGAGAAGGCGTCGGCCCGCCCGTCAGGCTTGCGCTCGGGCCTTGCGGGTGCCTCCGGGCAAAAGGAGGCCTCCGCCCCCAGTTCCGCTGCAGGCTCGTGGCCTACTGGTGTGGGCGACTCCCATAAGTCGGACGTCGGAGCCGGGAGAAGGTCGATAAGACGCCCGACCCTTTGGGGCGGCGCACGTCCTCGTCCCCCTCGGACGGGCATCCCATCCCTCGGCCACGCCTCCGGCGAGGGACCCGGCAAGACGGGCCTTGGCTCCTCCGGCGCCCGCCGAGCAACCCCTAAGCTGCGTCGGCTCCCCGATGTGCGCCGGCGATGAACCTACAATGGACCTCCAACCCCGTCGTACTCGGTTCCCCGCAGCCTTCGCTGCTGTCCAGGGAGCCCGAGTCACCCCAGCTTGACCCCGGGGATTCCCCCCCATCCCTGGGCGATGTGGGGGATGTTCCTCCGTCAGACCCTCCTCCTAGGGAACCGGATCTGACGCTGGCCCCCCCGGACGCTGGCTCCGACGCCGGTCCCGCCAACGCCGGTTCCGACGCTGGTTCCACTGACGCCGGGCGGGAATATTCCTTCCGCGGGCTCCTGCCCTCCCCGGCCACTCACTGTTGATCCGCCCAGGCCAGCTTGGGCCGTCTGCTGCGGCAGCTCCTCTGGCGCCTGGGTACCGCGTCTATCCGACACTGTCATACCTGGGACCGCAGTATCCAGCGCCGCAGTACCCGACGCCGGTCCCCGACCGCAATACCCGGCACCGGTTTTCCCGCAGCCAGGCTTCGGATACTCGCCTTACGGATACAACCCGTATTCTTATCCGCCTCCTCCTCCACCTCCACCGCCCCCTCGGCCGCCAGTGGATCTGCAGGAGACTCTGGCTTCCTGGTGGGCTAAGGCCAAGGCTCAGCTCACCAAGGAAGTGGAGAGCCGCCTTACGGCGACGTTGCCACCACCAGCCCCCGTACGCCCGAGACGGCAGACTCCCTCTCCGCCTCCGGACTCCAGGGCCCTTCCCTCTGGATCCCGAGAGGGGCAGGACACGCGTCCAGGGACACCCCCCAAGGAACCCGTTCCTCCCCCTAGCTGGGTTAGGGAGTCGTATTCTGCTTCTGATTCTTCTTCGCTCTCGGATTCCTCGGATTCTTCTGACTGATGCTCCAAGAGAGACGACGAGCCTCGCTCTCCGTCCAAGCCCCGGCCGAGGACCCCTCCGAAGTCTCCTCCGGAGGACCCCTCCTTCACGGAGTTGCTCAGGAAAATCCAGGAAGTACACCAGTGGCACTCCTTGGAACCAGATCCTCAGCGGGTCAAACTCGCCGAACATCTGGACCTGCCCCTGACGGCTCCTACTGTAGTGCCACCCTGGACTGAGCCTCACGCCCACCTTGTTTCCACTATTTGGAAACAACCGTCGGCTTTAGCCCTGCTTCCTAGGAAGTCTAACAGGCTATACCAGGCTCCTGAGGATGTAGATTTCTTGGACTGTCACCCTCGTGCAGATTCGGTTGTGATTAGTGCCGCTCATGGCCGGTCGGCACATCCAAAACATCTAAGCTTGTCTCCCCCGGATAAGGAATCTTGCCTCCTGGACCAGTATGGAAGAAAGATATATGCCTCTTCCACACTGGGAATTAGGGCCCTGAATTATGTTGCTCATATGGGGGATTACCAGAAGGCCATCCTTACCCAGGCGGAATCCAAAATTGACTCCTTGCCTGACTCTCAAGTCAAGCAGGAGTTAGCAGACTTAGTCCGTTCTGCTTGTTCGGCCAGTCGTCACATTCTGCGGACGACACATGATGCAGTGGACACTGCCGGGCGGAGCTCCGCTTTCGCCGTAAGTCTTAGGTGTCATGCCTGGCTCCGCGTGTCAGGTTTGGTCCCGGAGGTGCAGTCAGCGATCCAGGAAGCACCTTTCAGGGGTTCGGTGCTTTTCGGCGGTGATGTCAAGGACATCATCACCGACTTGCAGGAGAAGGGAACGGCTCTGAAATCTGTGGATTCCATGTACCGTCCCCATCCCCCACAGCGCCGTCCTTTTCGCAGACGCAGTCGGCCACAAGGAAACCCCAAGGAAGGCGGGCCACTAAACGCCGGGCCCTCGCAGCTGCCAGGCCCCCGCAAAAAGCAGCAGGTGCCCCATGTGGCGGGCTGCCCCACCATCTGTCTCCCCTCTCCCACCACCTCCGGACACACTGGAGGAACCGGTAGGAGGGAGGTTCGCCCTCCACCTTCCGGGCTGGGAGAGGATAACAACAGATTCATGGGTGCTTCAGATTATAGCGGAAGGGCACTCTGTAGAGTTTCTAAAGAAACCACCCCGCCACCCCCCTCCGAAGTCGTCCTCTGCAAGGGACCATCTTCCTTTGGTCCAGGAAGAAGTCTCCACCCTTCTCGCGAGGCAGGCCATAGAACCCGTTCTGCCTCACCTTCAAGGGACGGGTTACTATTCTCATTTCTTCCTGGTCCCAAAGAAGACGGGAGATCTCAGACCCATTCTCGATCTCAGCTCTTTGAACCTTTACGTGGAATACAAAAGGTTCAGGATGCTCTCCCTGCAGACCCTTCTGCCCCTTCTTCGGCCGGGTCAATGGCTCTGTGCGCTGGATATGCAGGATGCATATCTGCACATCCCCATTCGCCCCTCTCATCGCAAATACCTTCGGTTTGCTTTCCAGGGGGACCATTACCAGTTCTGGGCACTCCCGTTTGGTCTTTCCTCAGCACCCGAGTTTTTACCAAATGCCTGGCTGTGGTAGCGGCCCACCTGCGTACTATGGGAGTTCAGGTGTTCCTTACCTGGATGACTGGCTCCTGGCGGCCTGCCCAGGAGGAGCTCTGCATTTCTCTCCCTCACCCAGCAGGTCTTCACTTGCCTGGGTATTACCATCAACCATTCCAAGTCTCATCTGGATCCATCCCAGAGACTACAGTTTATCGGGGCTATCCTCGATACGACGGTGAGCAAGGCCTTCCTGCCTCCGGACAGGGCGGCCTCTCTTCAGTCACAGATTTCTCTGCTATCAGAACGCAAGAAAGTTCCGGCGAGGTCGGTTCTCCATCTCTTGGGGCTTATGGCGGCCGCCATCCCAACAGCTCCCCGCACTCGACTCCACATGAGGATCTCTCAGTGGACTCTTCGCTCACAGTGGGATCAACTTGTAGACGATCTAGATCATCTAATTCTGATCTCCTCGCCGATGGCACAAGACTTGCAATGGTGGATGGTTCGAGAGAACCTGTTTTGGGGGGTTCCCTTCTGTCATCTTCCCCCCTCCCAGACTCTGACCACAGACGCATCAGGCGAAGGTTGGAGAGCCCATCTGGGTCCTCACCGAACCCAGGGGTTATGGTCCAGGTTGGAACTAGCTCTCCACATCAATGTGCTCTAGATTCGAGCAGTATTATATGCTCTTCAAGCCCTTCACCAGTACATTCTTCCCGGTCACCTAGCCATCCAGACGGACATGTGCGCAGTGTGGTACATCAACAAGCAGGGAGGGACTCGATCCTACCCTCTATGCAGGGAAGCAATGAGGGTGTGGGACTGGGCAACTCTTCACAACCTTCACCTCACTGCGATTCACGTTCCAGGAGTCGACAGTACCCTGGCAGACAAGCTCAGCCGCTCCTCTGCCCTTCCACATGAGTGGGATTTGGACCAAAAGGTGCTAGAAGACATCTTCCAGCTTTGGGGGACTCCGCAGGTAGACCTGTTTGCCTCTTCCCAAAACGCAAAACTTCCCACCTTTTGCTCGCTTGTTCCAGAGCGAGGCGCTTTCTGGAGCGACGCTCTGTCTCTAAACTGGAAGGGCAGATTCGTCTATGCTTTTCCCCCAATTCCTCTGGTCCCTCGGGTATTGCAGAAACTAACAACAGAAGGAGCGAGAATGATTCTGATCACTCCTTTCTGGCCCAGGCAAATCTGGTTCTCTCTTCTACAACAATACTCAGAGGTTCCTCCTCTTTCTCTTCCTTTATCTCAAGGTTTGCTGACCCAGGATCAGGGGACCCTGGTCCATCTGGGCCTCAAGTCCCTACAACTTCATGCATGGCTCCTACAGACCTAGCTCAATCTCACTTTGGCGTCTCTCCAAAGGTGGCCGAGATTCTGGTGGAGGCTAGAAAACCCTCCACTAGGTCCACTTATGCCATGAAATGGAAGAGATTTTCTATTTGGGCCGCTTCTAGGAACGTGGAGCCCTTCTCCTGTTCTGTGGCCATTCTGCTTGAATATTTACGTTATCTGTTCGACCTGGGTCTCAGTCATTCCTCCTTGAAAGTGCACATGGCCGCTATTTCAGCCTACCATGTTCCTTTCGCTGATAAAGCTTTTGCCCAACTGGAGGTCTCTAAGACTTTTCTCAGAGGGGTCCTTCATCTGAGGCCCCCCATCCGAACTCCTGCTCCCCCTTGGGACTTGAACTTTGTTCTCGAGAAACTTACCCTTCCTCCCTTCGAACCTGCGGCATCCGCAGATCTGAAGTTTCTTTCACGGAAGACGGTCTTCTTGGTGGCCATTACTTCCGCTCGAAGAATTTCCGAGCTCCAGTCCCTTATGTGTAAAATCCCTTATTTGATTTTTCACAAAGGACAAGTTGCTCTTCGTACGAACCCTAAGTTTCTGCCTAAAGTGGTAGCAGAGTCTACCTTAAATCAGTCTATAGAGTTACCTGCCTTTTTCACTCAGTACTCCAACCAAGGGGAATATTTACTCTATACCATGGATGTTCACCGGATTCTAAGATACTACACTGATAGGACAAAGGATCTCAGAAAAACTGACCAGTTGTTCATCTCTTTTGCTCACAAAAGGGAAGGCAATGCTGTTTCCAAGCAATGCCTGTCGAAGTGGTTGGCTCATTGTATCACTTTCTGTTATGACAAGTACAACAAGACCCTTCTGGGTCAAGTCAGAGGTCACTCCACTCGTGGAGTAGCGGCCTCTGCGGCTTGTTTCAAGAATGTGTCTGCGGCAGACATCTGCGCTGCTGCCACCTGGACTCCGTCCATACCTTTGATGAACACTACAGTTTGACATTGCCTCTCACCAGAGAGCAGGCTTCGGTTAGCTGTTTTGCAGGGCCTCCTGTCTTGAGGCTTGCAAGGCTACTGCTATTTTCAGGAGTAGTTTCTCCTCCGGTGCCTTTTATTTGTTCCAGACTGCTTGGGATTCAGTCCTATACGTAATTACCTACTGCAAGAACCCTCTCGAAGTAAGATAGTACAGTTACGTAAGAACTTACCGTAACAGTAGATCTTCGAGAGAGGCTCTTGCAGTAGGTAATACTTTCCCGCCCTCCATCCCCCTAGGCTTCTTCAGCTCCTTTTCCATATAGAGAAATATCCGCTTCTCTCTCATCCAGCCTCTTTTGACCCGTGGCGGGAAAGAACTGGAAGGCGGGCGTCCGGGACCGCCCCTTTATACCGACGTCGCTTGACGCTGGTCACCTGACGTGGGGGCGGTCCCTCGCCAGGGACTGCTAGCTAGAAATTTTTCCATGGGGTCCTGCCGCCGGCCAGCGTCAGTCCTATATGTAATTACCTACTGCAAGAGCCTCTCTCTAAGATCTACTGTTACGGTAAGTTCTTGCGTAACTGTACTTTGCTGTCCCAGGATCCTTCATGCATGGCTCCTTCAGACGTAGCAAAGAGCAGGTACAGGGTATCGCCAGAGGTGGCGGAAGTTCTTGTGTCGGCGAGGAAGCCCTCTACGCGTCCCACTTACGCTATGAAATGGAAGCGTTTTTGTTTGTGGGCCTCGTCTCACCATCTGAATCCCATTTCCTGTCCAGTAAACTCAGCTCTTCAGTATCTCCTTTCCTTATACCAACAAGCCTTGAGCTACTCCTCCATTAAGGTGCACATGTGGGCCATCTCGGCTTATCACACCCTTTCGGGTGACAGAACCTTAGCCCTACTGGACGTGGCACACACCTTTTTACGGGGGATTCTTCATATGAGACCTCCCATTCGGGATTCTATCCCACCCTGGGACCTCCTTTTTTGTGTTGGAGAAGCTTACCCTTCCTCCGTTTGAACCTGCATCGGATTGTGAGCTGCGATACCTGTCGTGGAAGGTTTTTTTTTTTTTAGTTGCCATTACTTCAGCTCGAAGAGTTTCAGAGCTTCAGGCTCTGATGTGTAAAGAGCCGTACTTAATTTTTCACAGGGAAAGGGTTTCTCTGAGGACGAACCCTAAGTTTCTTCCGAAAGTGGTCTCGGAGCTTACCCTTAACCAGTTGGTTGACCTTCCAGTTTATTTTCCTCTCCTTCACACTTTGGACATTCACAGGACGCTTACCTTAACTCATTGTTTCCTAGCAGACGCCTGTAGTTGTCAGTAAAATACACTGGTGTGTCCTGAGGACGTCTGCAGAAGTCTGCTACTGACTCCCAGTGTGCCCTTGCAACATCTGGAGAAGTCACTTATATATTTTAATATATAGTGTAACAAAATATAATATATATTTGACTGCATAGCACCGTTGGAAAGGTAATTTTATGCTGGACAACTTTGTCACTGATATTTTGTGCATATCACGTATACTTTAGGAGTTATTTGCATTTGTTTATGGTATGGTGTGTATGGCTTATGGTGCCTGTTTTAGTGAAAAAAATATTTTTTTTGCTGTTTCAACCAGCTTTAAAAAAAAAATTACATATTATTATTTGCATACCACCATTGGGAAGGTAATTTTTGCTGAACAATTTTGCCACTGATATTTTGTATATATCATGTCTACTTTAGGAGTAATTCATATTTGTTTATGGTATGGTGTGTATGGCTGACATGTTTTCCATCAAGATTCACCTAAGCAGCTTGAATAAAATTCACTTTTTTGGCACTTCAGCAGGTATAAAATAAAAACCGTATTGATTACAACTGGTTGCATAGCACCATTGGAAAGCCATTTCTGTGCTCGTCAACTTTCATGCTGATACTTTGTGTGTATCATGTATACTTTTGGAGTTATATGCATTTGTTTATGATATGGTGTGTGTGGTTGAGATTCATCCCTCAAATCTCACCAAAGCACCTTGACTAAAATGGGGAAAAATTATGTTTAATAGTAAAAAGATATCTTTTTTTAACAAACGTAATATTAAAACACCATCTAATGTCTGCATTCTTACTTTGGTGTTGATATTTTACATATTTTCCAACAAAAAATGACTTATGTTGCCCTTTTTTAGTGAAAAAAATGCTTAATTTGCTTTTTCGACCAGCATAGAAAAAAAACAAAATTACTTATTATTACATGCATGCCACCATTGGAAAGGCAATTTTGTGCTGAATAACTCTGCCACTCATACTTTGTGTGTAGCATGTACGGTTATTGAGCTATTAGCATTTGTTTGCAACATGCTGACTATGGCTTGGTTTTGCTTAGAAAGACCCAGGATTCACTGTTAAAAGTATACAGGAGATTCAGGAAGCAAGTGGTGTAATCTCAGAGTGAGCCTGTGGAGGCAATGAGTTAAGCATATGGCTAATCACCGAAAATCAGAGCAATTGTTTGTGGTCTTTGTGCCATAACACTTGGGTAGACCTGTTTCCAAGCAGACCATCTCTAAATGGATTGTCCACTGTGTCTCTTTCTGCGTTGAAAAGCACAACAAGCCCCTTCTTTGTCCGGTTAGGGGTCACTGCACCAGGGAAGTGTCTGCTTCCTTTGCCGCGCTGTGGAACGTATCCATTAAGGATATTTGCGAGGCCGCTACCTGGAATTCAGTGCATACTTTTGTGAAGCACTACAGCTTGGACATTGCCTCCAGATGCCGTGCAGTCTTCGGCCTGGCAGTCCTTCAGGGACTATTGTCTTGAGCCTCTATGTTCAGCTTCATCTCCATCTCCACCTCCCGGGGTCGATTACCTCCTTGGCGAGGGACTGCTTGGGATTCAGTCCTAGTGAGAACCTCCTGCAAGAGCTCCCACTCGAACTAAGACAGTACAGTTACGTAAGAACTTACTGTAACAGTAGATCTTCGAGAGGACCTCTTGCAGCCGGCGTTACTTTCCTGCCCTCCTTCCCCCTCTGAGGTGTACAGATTTCCATCTTCATGCATCAGTTCTCCTGTCAGGGCTCATTCTCGGGACTTGGCTGGGGAACTGGGGTGGAGCTGGGTCCGCCCTCTTTTGTACCAGAGCTGACGCCAGGGTGGCGCCGACATCAGGGGCAATCCCTGCTGGGTATTGCTGGCTGAGAAGTTTTCCCGAGGGTCCTAGTGCCTGCTGCATAGTCCTAATTGTGATAGCCTGCTGCAAGAGCTCCTCTCGAAGATCTACTGTTACGGTAAGTTCTTACGTAACTGTACTTATCCTCTTTACAGTGGGCGGCAGTTTAAATAACATATTTGTCTGCCACTGCCTCCCAGCTCTCTGTGAGCTGGGGTAGTGTCCATCAGGGTGGATTAGGCTCCATAAAAGAGTTCAGGTGTGACAGGGTCGGGATAGAGCATCGAGGGTCCAACATGCATATCTTCTGTACCCTCTGAGAGCCTTGAGTGACTCCCAGTCCTCCCACCAATGTAGATCAGATGTCTGATTTTGATTGCGTTGCAGAAGCTCGAGTATGGGTGCCAGTGCAGTTTTCTTGAATGTCACAGAGTGGTCTGCACATTCAAAAAGTTCACATCACAAGTTTTGGAGCCTTCTTGACCCATACAGGCCTCTGTGGGTTTGGCCCTTAAACTTTTCTGACAGCCTACATTTAATTCTGTCATTCTTCTGAAACACCATGAGCATGGTGGAGGGATGCTTGCTAAATATTTAAATAATATGATAAGCACCATGATTTCTTGCTGTTAAGTTATGGTGTGCTTAAGTCAGGCATGTACCATGTGATTTTATTAATAAAAGAAAACCAGTTTTTGAACTGTATACATGTGCAAGTCACCTTATTTATGTGCCACAGAACTTTGCCCATCGCCGCAGAAGTAGGCCTAATGGTGCAGTAGAACTTCATAGTCCCTGCCACATAAGTTAGGTCTGTTGTGCTGCAGAGAACAGGGGGCCTTGTTAGTATCTGCTCACAAGATGCTTTAGTATTGGAGCTGATATCGACTGCAGTAGAGCTGGTGCAGTGGGCCAGACTCCATACAAGACCACTCCAAAACAGATTAGTTTACGCATGGTCTCCAGCCTCAGAGGATTACCAGGCCCCATTTTGTTGTCCAGGCCGGTCCTGCAGTCACTTTTGTGGTGGGAGAAGACCGAGAATCTCCTCAGGAGAACTCTCCTTGAAGCTCCTCTGAATCTGATTCTGCCCACGAATGACAGCCTGTCAGGCTGGGGAGTGGTCCTGGACCAGATCCCAGTGCAGGTAGTCTGAAACCCACAGGAACAGTGTCAGATAAAAGTTTTAGAGATAAGGGCAGTGTATCTAGCATTGATACATTTCCAGGACTGGGTTCAGTCACAGGCGGTGAATGTACAGTAGGACAGTGCTGTCACCATAACGTACAGTACATAAACAGTCACAGAGGCGCAAGAAGCTTAAGCATGCTCAACGAAGCAACTGGGGCCCTTCAGTGGGTGGAGAAAAAGCTTCTGTCACTCATAGCTGTTCATCTAGCAGGGGACCTAAATGTTCAGGTGGCTTGGCTAACCTGTGAGAGAGCCATGCTGGGAGAGTGAGCTCTGAACCCAGAATTGTATATCTGCTGTTCAGAACTTGGATAACAGGGATGTCATGCCAAGAAAATTTCTGGGGGGGCACAAAAATAATATTTAATGAAGGGAGGGCACTAGATATACTTTTGAAACTCTCCCTCCATTCAAAAAGCAATAGTTGGATGTGAATTTGAGGGGCACAAGCCATTTCGGCATCCTTGGCTAGAAGTGGTAGATGCTCCGTCAGAACAGTGGGACTTCAATAGAGGGTATCTGTTCCCACCGCTTCAGTTGGTGCCCAGGGTGCTGAAAAAGGTCCAGTAGACAGAAGGATGCTTTCTGCTGATACGGAGTAGGCAAGAATGCCGTGGTTCTCAGACCTGATCAACCTAGCAACTCAGGCAGTGTTCTGGCTCCCATGTCACAAGGACTTGCTCAGTCAGGATGCAATTCAGCATCCAAACCCAGAGGCGATGCAGCTGGTAGCCCGGCGCCTAAGAAGGGAAGACTCCTGAAACGGGGTTTTTCTGAAAAGGAAGCAGATGCCTTAATGGCCTTCTGGAAGTTTTCCACCTCGGTGGCATGCGACAGTGTGAAATATATTTACGATATGGGCCAGAGCTCAGGTCATTAGACACACCAAGGCTATGGTCCCGCAGATATTAGATTTTTTGCAAACGGGAGTGGACAAAAGACTTGCATTAAGCACCTTACAAGGCCAGGTGCCCACTTTCTGAGCAGTGCTGAGCCTAGCTATTGGTATTTCCTTGGAGACCAACTAAGATGCTGTTCGTTTTATCAGAGCAGTCAGGCAAGCATGTCCATCTTTTCACTCTCCAGTCCCACTTTGGGTTTTGAATTTGGTGTTGCATACTCCGTGCAAACTGCAGTTTGAACCTCTTTCGTCATTTCCCCTTGATACTCCCTTACAGAGTTTGCTTCCTGATTGCAGTGTGTTCAGCCAGGAGGTTTGGCGAACTCCAGGCTGTTTCATATAGGGAGGCTTATCATATAATGTATAAGGACAAGCTAGCCCTGAGCACAGTGCTTTTTTTCCCCAAAGGTTCTCAACAGTTTTTCAGGTCTGTCCATTTGATCCAAACCAGTGAATCCAAAGGAAAAGGAATTTCATAAACTGGATTTGCACAGGGCGGTCAAGATATACTTAAATAGAGTAGAATTCAGAAAGTCATAACATTGTTTCTTTGTCCTGTTTCAAAGGGCAAAAGAAGGCCAAAAGGCATGTAAGGCCACCTTGACTAGGTACAGTATGTAAAATAAGAAGACCCAAAACAGCACACAAAGTGAGTAGTGATGACAGGAACAGTTCAGCTAAAAGCAGTTTTAAAGTCCAGCACTTTAAATAAAACAGCTTTTAGCTGTAGTGAACTGTTCCTGTCTTCATTGCTCAGTTTGTGTGCTGCTGTTTTGTTTCCGTGTGCTTCTGGTTTCTGATTGCTGCACTGTCGTCCTGGAGTGAGCGCTTTCCTTCCTGCCTTTTCTAGGTGGGTAAGAGACTGCATTTTGAAAGCATATGTGGCACAAAAGAAGGGGGCATGAGCTCTGATCAGAGCATATTCCACCATAGCGCTTGCAGCATCCTGGGTAGAAAGGGCAGAGGTGTCATTTGTGAAACATTACAGACTTCATGTCCAGAACTACGCTGATGCTGCCTTTGGGTGCAGAGTATTACAGGCAGTAGTTAACCAATGAATCCAGCAGCTGCCCTTGAAGGTCTTATATGGGACAGTATTCACCTTTGCCCTAGTCCGGATGGGTACTGTTTCGTAGAACCCATATGTACAAATCCATTTTCCCTTTTGACATTGTGGAACAATACAGAAAAGGGAAATTACATCCATACATATTGTAATTTTCTCCAATGTTTGTTTATTTAGTTTTTGTTAGCCAGGAAAAGAGGGTGAGGCAATTCTATCTGCTGATGGAACAGCTTTGAGTTATACCACTATCAGCAGGGGTGCCTATTACCCGTATGTACAAAGTCCTTTTTCCCCATTGACAATGTTTGAGCTAACTGAAATGGAAATTACAGCAAGTATGGATGGAATATCCCCCTTTGCACTCCAAGAGCCCTCACAGAAGTCTAGTACATTGTGAAAGCCATTGCTTGTTCTCCTCTTACGTAATGGGTATAGAATTTTCACCCCCAAATGATGTCCGTATTGTTTCACTCTCTAAGGATGCTCATAGACTTTTCACCTCCAAAGAATGCCAGTTGTGTTTTCATACCCACATAAAATCCATAGGTTTTTCACCCAAAATGATACCCATAGGGTTCTCATACCAAGTGTGATGCCCATAGGGTGCTCACTCCTGGTAAGATGTTTGTGCATCCCCCGTATATGTTTTTACATATTTGTATTTTACCCCCAATTGCACCTGTATGATATTGCTAAATGTTTGTTTTTTTATTCAGGGAGATTTGGTGGCGTTGGTTCACAGCGATGACAACCAGGAGGATGAAGAAAATGAACTGATTGTGAAATGGCTGCATCACCAGAGCAGCCTCATCCTTCGAGCAGAGGGACTATTAACAGGTTACTGCAAGGACATCCATGGGCAGGTAAGCACAAGAACAAAACTGGTGCTGACTACTGCATGTCATCCCCGTAAACAGATCATTGTGTCCTAGGACCGTTCCTCTTCCTTGCTTCATAGTGGGTACCAGGGGAAACAAAAACAGTACAGCCAGTGATCTATATGGGGGAAGGACTTTTTAATTGAAAACAGCCAAGTCCTTTTCAAGTGGGGCTCAATTCACCCATAAAGAAATCCCAGTTTGCATCCTTAGATCCCAGTTATATAACTATCCACATTAAAATGGAATTGCAAGCCAGTCTGGTCTGTGCAAGTAAGAATATCAGGATCAAAACATGATGATACCCATTTCTGCTAATGCTGTTCAAGAGCTGAAGTCATAATTCTCTGCCAATGACATCACACTCAGTTACTATGGCACTGACTGTGATGTCATAAACAGAGGATTATGACCTTTGCTCCTGAATAGCATCAGGGCAAAATGAACTGTAAAGGACAAGGAGCTTATTTTGATGCACATATTATTACTAATAAAGAAAATAGCAGATCTTCCCAGAATCGGTCTTCACTATTTATTCATACTTTCGGGTCATGGGGCAGAGGCACCAAGACCCCGTGTGTGCTTTTTAGGGCTGCAGTGGGCATAGCCCTGCAGACCTCTTGCTTTAAACACAGTTGTCCGCTTTATACTGATATAAATTGGCTACCTCCCACTGCTAGTCGAACTCTTGCTCTTGCCCCCCTAACTGATATTATTATTAGATCAGGAATCGCCGTCTCTCTGGCCTCCCTTCTGACTCCGCTGCCTTCCTTCCATGGCCTTCGCTCATCTGATAATTCGCTGCTGCTAATACCAAGGTGTAAATCTAACAAAAGAACCCTTGCTTGCCCACACTCAGCGGTCAAACTCTGGAACTCCTTGCCTCTTGATGTTCGCCAAGCCCCTAGTCGTGCCCAGTTCAAAAGCAATTGTCACTTTTTCCTCTTCAGCCAGGTCACCTGTGTTTGCTTCAAACCACCTTGAACCGACATCTCGGACTCTCCCAAATTTCACCTCTGTTGCAAACTGCCCTCTGCAAAGCCCATCTAGTCTTGTCATTAGGCACTTAGGTCTCATTTTTGGTTTTTGTTTGGTGCTAAAACTGCTCTAAACCTAGAGTAGCTGTCTGTTAACTACATGTAAATACTAGTCACTGAATTCATGGTTCTGTTTTGTATCACACTGACCTATCTTGTTACTTAGTCAGGTATTTTGTGACATTACTATTGTTTCTTTGTATCTAAACTATAATATGGATCCAACTTATTTGTGCTATGTGCAGCTTTACTTATTGTTTCTGTTATTGGCCTACCACTGGCACTGTAACATATGCCTAGTCCTAAAATGTTTTTTCTCCTGTATCCCTCAACCACTATCACCTATATGGTGTTTTGATATACTGTTATGTATCCTCCCGGGTCATGCCTGAAAATAGTCATTGTTATGGCTAGTGCACCTACCCGGCAAACAAAAACTAAATAAAAAATATCAGAAAAGGACTCGGCACATTCCTTCCGACCAAACAACATGTTGGAGTTGCAACACAGTCACCTCCGCATCCGTGAACCACTCCGCTCTTTGTCTCCGGTGGAAGTCACACTGCACTATTTTTTTTTACTGTTTTGGCGGTCACGGTGGAACATGGCACACTCTGCCATGTCCAAGATAGCTGCCAAACTGTATTTCGCATGCACGACCACTAGCTCATGAGCAGTACAGGGCGGCGGCCATCTTGGTCATGGCAGACTCTGCTGTGTTCCGCTGTGACTGCCAGTTTATCTTTTTATTTCATTATACATATCCCCTCCACCTGACCCTCTCTCTTAGCACCCACCACCAGAAACTTAACAATGACACTGGGGGTGCACAATCCCCAATGTTGCAATCATGTTCTGTGACCTTTTTTATTCTTTTTCTCCCCCACCCGACCCTCCCTCTCAGCACCTTGTGGAGGGGTTGTAGGATAACAGATGGACCAGACACAGAAGTTCAGGTTTAATACATAATCTCTGTGTGAAATTTATTTAAAACACAGGAATCACCTTAAGCAATGGCATATCCCTTCTTCAGTACATCAGTTTGCAGCAACAGACTATGCATGTCCTTCTTCTGCACTTAGTCAGTACCTACTGATCTGTCTTTCCTGTGGAAATGAACTATGCCCTATGTTGGTCTTGTGCGTTTGGGTGATGGGGAGAACAAAACAAAACACAAAAACAAGCTAAAGACAAAGAACCTCAGTGCAAAAGCTCTGAAGCAAGGGTTACCCCAAAGGGCATTGGCAGTAAGCCAAGTTTCAAAGAAATACAAAATCACACTTACCCCCCATAATACAAAGCATCATGGGATGTATATGCAAATCATCATGACATTTTAGGCTGATTCAGCTTAAAGCAGGAATGCATGGTGCCAAAGGGTCTCTCAAACAATCTATAACTTACATGTATTTTACAATGTATTTTAAATAACACAAAAGGGGGGGGTTCTGATATCTGTACCACGGTAACTTAACTTTTATAATAGCCCCCTACTAACTTCTTATCTTTATCAAAAACACCTAGTGCCATGATATTTTCAACATTTACAGGTTTCATACACATAAGGCATATACATCAAGGTATTTTATGATATAGTGCTATTGCATACTAAATCCAACAACGAGGAACACAGCCTATTGTTTTACATCAGGTCGGAGGTCACCACAGTAACCTCCCTGTATGAGGACCTGAGAAGGGAAAGGAAAATTAAAGCAGGCACTATAGCATAGTCAAGAAAAGGGAGGGGGGTGCCCATAGGTGGCCAACCTTAAGAACTTGAAATTGTAAAGGATAGATTAAGCTAAGAAATAGAAGAACTGTTGCAAAAGATTAAGAAAAGGTCAGTCCTCAAGTGTGGCAGGATCTTCCTGTTACACTCCCCCCCGAAACATAACAGTGACGCTGGGGGTGCCCAGTCTCCCAGTGTTGCGATGACGATTCCTCAGTCCTTTTTTTTTTTTTTTGTTACCCCTAAAATGAGAACCGTCCATCGATGTCTTTGCGCCATTACCCCACCTGACCCTCTCACTCAGCAACCCCCGAGCCCTTACTTACCCATTGGAGGTCCAACACCATAATCTTCTCTGACTGCAGACTCGTCTTTCACTTTTCAAAGCCAGACCGCGAACTGAGGAAACAGGTTCAATGTATTTTAAATGGGTTTTTTTGAACTTACTGCCAGAACTTGGCCATTTTATCATATTTGTGCCCAGGATTTTTAACGTGCCTTCTTTGGGACCCCACCTTATTAACAATCGCACCGCCATTAGGCAGATCTGTCACAAAAGGTGATTTCGCAGTCTCTGCATGAAATCACCTTTCAAGCAGAAGTTGAAAATTTTCTCTGCCCTTGTTCATGAGGTGGGGTCATAAGAAGGCGATGTTGAAAATGTTGTGTGAAAATATTAAGAAATAACAAAGTTCTAGGGACGTGGATATGTTGTTCAATCCACACTTATTGGCAGGTTCCTTGCCGCTTTCAATGTTGCCGGAAGGTCTTCAAGCTGGCTCCTGCCACCCACCCGGGTGGTAAAACCCTCGGCTCTGCCCCATGACGCCTGATCTTCTTTACCGCTTGGAAGCTCAGGTTCCCTGCTTAGCGCTCTGCGTTTCAGGCCTGGATCCACACTCTTCAGTTAACCTGAAACTAATTCTAAAGTTTACAAGACTCTGGTCTTCGTCTTCCCTCACGGCTGCGATGGACAAATCGACTCCCGGCTTTCGTCGGTGTCCCTGTGGGCAGAAGATGTCCCGGACCAATCCGCACTCCATGTGTGTCTACTGCCTGGGGCTTGGCCATGATTCGCAGGCTTGCGAAGTGTGCAGCTCCTTCTTGGCTTCGGTCTTGGAGGACCGCGCTGCGTGACTTCTTCTTAGGTGCCCTGAAAAAAACGGTATCTGCCGGTCAAGTCGAAGGAGGCCCGTTGGGTGGTGTCCGCGGCGGCGGGCTCCGTGGAACAGTTGGAGCAGATGAGCACCCTCAAGGAGGAGGCGGCCCAGGCTGCTACCTCTTCCTTCTCAGCCGCAGCATTTATCCTGCTCTCCTTGGGCTCTTCCTATACAGCTTCTTTTAAGGAGCTTTGTCAGTCCCTCTCCACCAAGGGAGAAGGACCATCGGGACATTCCAGTTGGTCCAAGAAGGACTCAAAAGGTAAGTCCCATCATCAGCGTTCGTGGGAACAGGAGAGATCCCCTTCACCAGGCCGTCGGCTTTTGACTTCGATCGAGGTTGCGGCTAAGGCCGCTGGCTTCACGGTGTCCCCGTCAGGTCAGCAGGCTGAGACAACCATCGACGTGGTCGAGATTTTTCTTGACCCATCGGACGGTTTGTCAACTGGTGATGCCGACAACCCTACTTCTCCGGTTCCCCCGGTGATTACTGAGGATTTGCCTGTGCCTCCTGTGCCGGAGTCCCCAGTTAAGGTCCCTGTACTGAAGGAAGGGCGGGTTTCCCCCATTCCCCCTCTGACCCACCCTCAGAATCCCCGAAGGTTATTGGTCCTCTTCCAGGTCCAGCCGGTCCCGCCGATGTTGGTGGTCTCGGTCTCAGCACCATGGAAAGCGGCGCTGCCACTCATCCTCTTCGTCCTCTTCGGAGGATAGGCTCCAGCACAAGTTGCGTCGGCGCTACGAGGACTTGATGTGGCAGCAGCTTTTACTGTCCAGTAACAAGCCGACTCCGTCATCTTCTCCAGCCATTAAGTGGCTGTCACCGGAGCAACCGAAACAGCCCCTTATAGTAGTCGAGGAACCGGCACCAGTTGTTAGGCCGAAACCGGCTGCTCCACCCATTGTGGTGGAACCTCCGCCTCCACAACCTAAGATTGGGGCCCCGACTAAGGATTCTCAGTCGGGTCAGGGCTTGCCCCATAGGTTGTCGGTCACCCTTACTCCCGATCGACCTCGGCAGGTGGAGGGTGGCTCAGGCACTCGGCAGCTGTTCGCAGACTCCTCGGAGTCTGACGACGACTCCTCCCTTTTCTCCAGGCCGCTTGACCTGGAATCTGCAGGGGGTCAGTCGGTGGACGAGAGCCCATCCTCGTTTTTGGGAATGCTTCAACTCATCTCAGAGTCTACTGGGATGCAGCTTGAACCAGTTCAGAAACGGGCCAAGTATCCCCTTACGGAGATACTGGACCGAGGGGATTCCCCTACGGAGGCCTTTCTGGTAGCCGAAGCCATTGTTGGCCCGGCTCTGGAGTTGTGGCAGCGGCCAGCATCTTGTCCCGCACCTTCGGCCAGGATGGCTCGAAAGTATGCGGTCCCTACCGGTTCATTCTCCGGTTTCTCGGAGCACCCCTCTGCGGAAGGGTTAGTGACCAATAGCATTTTCCGGCATTCCGGGAATGCTCGGGATGTGGACAAACTGCCCGATAAGGAATCCAAAAAGTTGGATTACTCGGAGCGGAAGGTATATGCTGCTTCCTCCCTAGGCCTTCGTCCGGCTAGCTCAGCCATTCTGATGGCACACTTTTCACACGCCCTTTTGGGCTCCCTGGATGAGGTGATTCCTCATCTCCTGGCTGACCTTCAGATGACAGTCAAGCAGGTGCGGGATCAGGGAAGGGAGGTAGCTAAACAGCAGCTCCAAACTTCATTGGACATTGCTGATACGTGTGCCCGGTCAGTAGCGCCCGAGTGGCCATGCGCCACAGAGCTTGGCTGCAGATCTCCACCTTCACGGCTGATACCCAGCACAAGCTGGCAGATGTTCCCTTCCTGGGTACCGACTTGTTCGGTCCCAGGGCGGAGGGTCATCTCCAAGGGATCGAGAAGTCCAGTGCCACCTTGGACTCGGTCACATCTGCCCAGAAGGATAAAGGCCGCCAGCAGCAGCGTAAGCCCTTTCATCCTTCAGCCTGTGCAGTACATCCGGCCCAGCAACACCAGCATCAGGGCCAGCAGGCTCACGCTTGGCGCCCCAAAGCCAAGCCTGCTGCTTCCTCCAGCAGGAAACGTGGAGGAAAAGGCCCAGGTGGCTCCTCAGCTGGCTCTTCCTCCAAGCCTGCTCAGTGATGGGTTGAGGGGTGTCGCCCCCAATCTCGTCACTCCTCCCCGGGTTCCCCCCGTGTGGGGACGGCTCCACCACATCCTTTCTGCCTGGTCCGCTATCACCACGGACCGCTGGGTGTTGGAAGTGGTAGGCAGGGGTCTGCCTCTGGAATTCGAGCAGTCCCCCCCATCGAGCCAGCGCCTCACAGGGGGCTATGGGTTCTGCAGCGTCTCTGTCGGCTCGTCAAGCTGACATTGCCTTGCTCCTCCAGAAGGAGGTGATCAGCGAGGTGGCGGACCCCCCTCCAGACCCAGGGTTTGTGTCCAGGTACTTCCTGGTCCCAAAACGGATGGGGGGCCCCCATTCTCGACCTACATGACCTGAACAAGTTACTAAGGTCTCGCACCTTCAGGATGGTCACTCTGGCACAGATCATTCCATCCTTGGAGCCAGGCATGTGGTTCTGTTCCTTGGACCTTCAGGATGCATTTGTTCACATCCCAATCCATCCATCTCATCAGCGATTCCTCCACTTCAGAGCAGAGGGATCCCTTTACGAGTTCCGGGCCATGCCCTTCGGCCTCTCTCCAGCTCCCAGGGCCTTCAGCAAATGCATGGCAGTGGTGACAGCATTCCTGCGGCACTGAGGGGTCTGGGTGTACCCTTACCTGGATGACTGGCTGATTGCAGCCCCCTCCAGGTTGGAGGTGGAGCGGTCCAGGGACCTGGCCCTCCAGGTCTGCTCTCAGATTGGCCTCCTCATCAATGAGGCCAAGTCAGAACTCGTGCCATCTCAGGTGATTCAGTTCATCGGGGCAGAGCTTGACTCTCTTCGAGCCAGAGCCCAGCTCCCGGCGGACAGGGCCGAGGTCCTTTCCTCCTTTGCCCAGTCATTTCAGGTTGGGCAATTGCACCCTGCCCGGGACTTCCTGCGCCTTCTGGGCCTCATGGCAGCCTGCACCAGCGTGGTCCGTTGGGCCCGCTGGCATATGCATCCCCTGCAGTGGGGGCTGGCCCACCAATGGTCACAGCGCTGCAGTCCTCTGGACCAGCCAGTGACGGTGACCCAGGAGATGTGGAACGGCCTATAGTGGTGGCTCGTTCCAGCTCATCTGCAGGAGGGTATCCCATTTGTCCGCCCTGAGCTGACAGTCACTCTGACAACTGACGCCTCTCTGATGGGTTGGGGTGCCCATCTGGGGGAGCTCAGAGCCCATGACCTCTGGTCCCCTCAGGAGTCTTGATGCCACATCAACCTGCTGGAGCTTCGGGCGGTCCAACTAGCCCTCACCACCTTCGCTCCGTTTGTACGGGGTCAAGTGGTTCAGGTCCAGGCGGACAACACCACGACCATGTACTACCTCAACTGACAGGGCGGGACGCACTCCTTGCCCCTGTGCAAGGAGGCTCTCCACACTTGGTCTCTTGTGATCAGCCTGGAGGCGGATCTCCTAGCCATCCTTGGGGCAGGAGCCTCCAACAGTCTGGCCGATCCCTTCAGCCGGATAGGCGCTGCATCTCACGAGTGGTCTCTCCTGCTGGAGGTAGTACTAGATCTGTTCTCCCATTGGGGCACCCCTCAGGTGGACCTGTTCGCCTCCAGGGAGAATGCAAAGCTGAGGCTGTTTCATGCCCGCCCCCCCCTCAGCAGGGCTTGCTGCAGGGGGATGCCTTCTCGAGGCCGTGGACCCCGGGCCTCTTCTACGCCTTCCCTCCATTTTCCTTGATCCACAAGGTGCTTCTTAAGGTGAAGAGGGACAAGGCGCAGGTGATTCTGGTAGCCCCAGTCTGACCCTGCCAGTACTGGTACCCAGATCTCCTCAGCCTCAGCTCCAGGCTCCCGAGGCGGCTTCCAGTCCGCCCGGACCTGCTCTCAGTCGACAAGGGGAAGGTTCTCCACCCGGACCTTCAATCCCTGCACCTGACGGCCTGGTTCCTGAGCGGCTAGAGTTCCAGGCCTTGGGTCTTTCCGATGAGGTCCTCAACGTAGTTGAGGCGTCCCATAAGGAGTCGACCAGAAAATACTATGCCTTCAAATGGAAGAGATTCTCCATTTGGTGTCAGGACAAAGGGTTGGACCCTTCCTCCTGTTCCTTGGCTAGCATTCTGGACTACCTGTGGTCCCTTTCTCAACTAGGGCTTCGGTTGATGACCTTAAGGTGCACCTAGCAGCCATGTCTGCTTACCAGGCACAGGCCGGCAAGCAGTCGGTTAGCCAGAAGGATGGGAGAGCTCCTGGCGCTTTCCATCGAGTCTCCTTATACTGGTCTTCCACAGGGACAAGGCTGTCCTGTGCCCCCACCCGAAATTCCTTCCGAAGGTGGTGTTGGAGTTTCTCCTTGACCAGGTGTTGACTCTGCCGGTGTTCTACCCCAGTCACACCTCGGAGGCCGAATATAGGCTCCATACCTTGGACCCTAGAAGAGCGTTCTCTTATTATAAGGAGTGGACAGCTGAAGTTTGGGGAGAGGTTCGCCAGCTGTTTGTCACCTACGCTGAAGCCTCACCTGGCAGACCTGCAGCCAAGCGGATGATAGGCAGGTGGGTCACCTCCTGCATAGATCTCTGCTATAGGTTGGTGGGTATGGAGCCTCCAAAGGCATAAGAGCTCATTCTACCCGCCATACCACTGCTTCAGGGGCTGCTTCTAGGGATGTCCCTATCCAGGAAATCTGCAGGGCTGCTACCTGGAAGTCAGCACACACCTTCATTTCCCATTACCACATTGACCTAGAGTCACACCGGGATGCTGGTTTTGGGACCTCGGTTCTCCAGTCCTTATTCCCTAAGTAAGGGGTGCGCGCCTGGCCTCCCTCCTCCCAGAGAACTGCTAGGAGTCTGCCAGTAAGTGTGGATTGAACAACATATCCACGTCCCTAGAAATACAGGTCACTCACCTGTAACAGGAGTTGTAGGAGTGGTATATGTTGTTCATCCACACAACCCACCCGACCTCCCTGGCTTCGACGTGCAACCTGGCTTCCAGCAGGCTAGATCTGGCATCGTGAGGCAGAGCCGAGGGTTTTACCATCCGGGTGGGTGGGAGGAGCCAGCTTGAAGACCTTCAGGCAACATTTAAAGCGGCAAGGAACCTACCAATATGTGTGGATGAACAACATATACCACTCCTAGAACTCCTGTTACAGGTGAGTAACCTGTATTTATGAGCCTACATTGAATTTTGTGAACACAGGCTCGTAACTTTGGTAATTTTCAATATTTTTCCCCAAAATTCACAAAATAGCCATATCTTTACAGCACCTCATGATTGTGACACCTGTCAGTTTTCAAATCCTGACCAAAATGTTTTTTACTTCTCAAAAGATGATTTCACAGTCCCTGCATGAAATCACCTTTTGGACAGGAATTGAAAATTTTCTCTGACCTTATTTATGAGGCGGGATCATAAGAATGCTATGATTTAAATTTGGTGTAAAAATGTTGAATATTCAATATTTTTATCCCAAATTTTCAACATTGCGATTTCTTTATAGCACCTCATGAATGTGACAGCTGTCATTTTTCAGCTCCTTCCTAAAGTGTGTTTTTGTGTCCTGAAAGTTGATATCCAGTCCCAGCGCAAAATCAGCTTTAGGCCGGGAGTTGAACATTTTCTCTGCCTTCTTCATGAGGCAGGGTCATAACAAGGCTATGTTAAAAATTTGGTGTAAAAATATTACAAAACAGATTTTCAGTATTTGTACCCCAATTTCCTCGGCTGTAGCCCTGTTGGCTCTGGCCAGAGTTTGTTTTATACAGGGAGGGAGCAACATCAGCTATGGACACTGCCAGCACACCTCACACGATGCCACGTGCTCTAGCCAGTAGCCATTGTCAGCTGCCTCACACACAATTGTGTTCTTCCCGTCAAGTGCACACCATGGAAGCGACAGTGCCTCAGTTTGACCATTGTCAACTGAATTGTTTTCTGTGTCACCACCGAAGAGTCTTTCTTTCTATAGTGTCATCTTTGCTTTATTATTTTCTGTGATGACAAAATCCGAGAAAAAGAAAGGGGCTAAAAAAGACTATTAGGCCCTCATCATGCATTGTTGCTTCTATAGAAAACCTGTCGTGGCAGCGGATTGAGATAAGCGGTGCTGGACCTTTCTTTTTCCCCGACTCACTACATAGATGCATATGATACCTGCTTCTCTGTGGACTGCTGTACATTAGAGATTTGCACACTGAAGTGAGGTGGCCCGATCCCCACCTTCGGAGGCAGGCCATGCACGCATGAGGTCAAGGCAGGGTCTCTCTGCCCTTCCCCTGGGCCCCTTTCCGGTACTTCTGATACCGAGGAAGCACAGGGTCCTCCTTGACCTTGCCTCACTGAGGCATTGTGAGCCCGGGAGGGTCTGGTGGACAGCCAACTCCTTCTGGGAGGCCGGCTGAGCACCCCCCCAAGTCTGTCTACCCTGGGCAACAGACATCCCTGGTATTGAAGCCAAAGCTGTACACTCAGTCTACACCGGTGGACACCTCAGTGCCATGGCCTGGTGCTGCTCCGGCTTCTGACACCATCTGCAGTGCCAGTGAGTGGGGTGATGCCGGCTGTGACATTGGGCATCCTCCTGGTACCGTTCCCAGTATTGGAAGCTGGACCAGCACCAGGTCATGCCACAACCAGTTGCTGAGGCGGATGTGGTGATCTCTGCCCCAAGTAGCTCTTGTGGCTCTAGGGAGAAGGTTAACGCCACCCCTGGTGTCTGTTCTGGGCCCAATACTGGGTGTGGTGCTGGTTTCACCCCTAGGTCCGTCCCCGGATCTGGTGCCATTCACAGCACCAGGCTGGCCCCTGGCACCATTCATAGTGTCAGGGATGGGCCTGGGGTCAGCGTCAGAATTGGCACGGAGGGCAGTGCCGGGCATGGAGCCAGGGGAGGACTGTGTCTAGGCCTGTCACTGGGCCTGGTGCTGGAGGCTGCATGAGATCAGAGTCAAAGGATGGCTGGGCCATGGAGTTCTCCCTGGACCTACAGGCTGAGCCTGCCACTAGTGAAGACTGGGGGTCTCCCCTGTGGACACCAGCCTGGTCATCCCTCTTCTGTAGGTCCACCTTGTTCAGGTTTTCTTGCCAGGCCTTTTACTCAGGCGAGGTCTCCTGAGCATCCCTGCAGCCAAGGTATAGGCTCTGGAGCCTCAAGCTTCCACTTCTCTCTTTGGCCTATACCACCTCTGCCTGCACTTCCAGGGATCCTGGACCCTCTGGGGCCAGTCGCCTGGAGTCAGCATGGATGCACAGCTGATGCCTTGTACCAGTACCAAAGATATGCTAACCGGGCCCCCTGGCACCACCCACTTCCATGTCCAGCACCTCCTCTCTGTCAGCATCCTCCTCTGAGGCACGGAATCTGGCCTTTACGTGTCCTCAGCCTCAGAGTACTCCCTGTACCAGAGATTTGTGGCTGACATGTTGCAGGTAGGGAATATTGACACTGCTGCCACTCACAATACCCTGTCCTTACAGCTGGGACTCCCAGGAGCTTTCAGTCATGCCCACTGTGTCATCACTACCTGGCCCAGAGCCTTTGAGGAATGTTTAAGGACAGTTTGGAGACGTCCCTTCGCGCTTCAACCCCAAGGGATATTCAACAGTGGCACTGTGCACCAATGGGCTCTGCAGGTACACTGCCTCACCCCACCTCAGAGATTGAGACTCTGCAGACCCCGACAAGGCCTTGTTACCTGGTACATGACCGACCTCCCAATGATGACTCTGCTCAGGCAGATGTTTTGGAAAGAAAGGTGTTTACCTTGACTCGTACCATTATATGCATTACTGCACATCAGGCACATCAGACAGCTTACAACAAGTGCCAGTGGGCGCAGTTCTTCTCCTGTAGGGTCAGGTGGGAGCTTTTGGGGACCCTCCCGCTCATCCATCTGACCCAGACCAGTCTCCAGTCTTACCTAGTGCAAAAAAATACTTTAATGCACTAGTTGGGGTTGATCTCATGCCTTTCAAAGTATGGAAATGTGGTGTTAGGGTTCCCAACCCTTACACACCACACCACCCTCCCCCACCCAACCGTTCCACCCTCCACACACCATCAGGTGTTGGGGTGTGCTTTGAGGTCATTAGCGCTGATGCTTATCCTACTCCGCAGGTACATAAGCTGAGATGGACCCTAACGCTCACCCCATACTCTGTCCATCTCAGCGTATTTATTTATGAAATGGGGTGAGCTTTAGGATAGATCTCAGCTTATGTACCTGTGGAATGGGGTGAACGATCCCAAGGCACACCCCGATGCCTCATGGTGTGTGTAGAGTGGAGGAGTGGGATGGGGTGATACGGTTGGGTGGGGAGGGTGGGGTTGGGTGTAAGGGTTGGGAACCTTAATACCACATTTCCATACTTTGAAAGGCATGATATCAATCCTAACTAGTGCATTAAAGTATTTTTTTGCATTTAATTTCCTCACTTTTTATGAAGTAAACTGTATTTCTGTACAGGTGAAAGACAGGGCTGGAAGTTAGGAGAGGGTTGTGTCCATATGCCAAGTGCTTTATCATCTTTCCCTTGTTTTGACACCTTTAGGTGATCAGAAAAGAGAACGGTCCTTTTCTTGTTTGGTGATCGTCAGCACCTTCCGCACCCATCCTGTAGCGCTCCCCAGGGTTTCCTCTTCCCAGGTGCATTACTTTGTACCTCTTTGCATAGAACCTCAGTTGCCACGTGATTTTTTAACCAGATTTTCAACATGAGCTTTTTGGGACCTCCCCTCATGAACACTGGCACTGTGATTTTGTTAATTCATCCCAAAATTTGAAGTCGCACAGCAGCCGTGTCATTCTGCGGCACAGGTGCAAAAACACATTTCAGGCAGGATGTTGCTGTACAGTTCATGAGGAGGTGTGAAAATATGTCAATGTTGAAAATCTGGAAAGAAAATAAGAAAAAGTTGTGACGTTATGAGTGTGGGTAGGAACTGCGCAACCCACGCTCATAACACGGTAATTTTCTGTTCGTTTGGTTTTTTTTTTCACAATTTTAACATGGGCTTTTTGGGACCTCCCCTAAGGAACAGTGGCACTGGTATTTTATTAATCCATCCCAAAAGTTGATTTCACACAGCAACCGCGCCATTCTGCATCACAGGTGCGAAAACACATTTCGGGCAGGATGTGAAAAATGACAGCTGTACTGGTCATAAGGAGGTATTAAAAAATGGCAATGTTGAAATGTGGAGTGAAAATATTAAAAGGTGGCGAAGTTGCGAGCGTGCGTAGAAACTGCACAAAGCATGCTTGTAATGCTGTCATTTTTTGGAATCTTTGCACCAGACTTTCAACATGGGCTTTTTGGGACCCCACCTCGTGAACGGTGGCACTGTCATTTCGTTAATCAGTCCCAAAAGGTGTTTCCGCACAGCAACAGCAAAATCACCTTTCGGGACCGAGTAACGAAATGACAGTGACAGTGTTCACAAGGTGGGCTCCCAAGAACCCCATGTTGAAAAGTTGGGGCCAACATTCCTAAAATAGGCTGAGATATCAACATAAGTTTAACCCCCACCCCCAACCCCCACTGACTTCCATTCTATGGCATACCTGATTCCTCACATCACAGTTCAGCTATGAAGAGTGCAGACATGTCCCCAGTCCAGATAAAGATCCCTGCTCCCAACCTCGGGAGGTAAGTATGGGTAAAGGGGGTAAGAGGAGGTGGGTGCTCAGTGGGGATGGGGGGAGGGACTGGGGAGATGACAAGGGACTGTTTTCTTTTTTACAGTTGGAAAAAACATTGTGGGATGGTTTTCTTTATTTAACAGGGAAAAAAAAGAAACGTGTGTTTTTTTTAGCACACTGGGGTGGGCTCCCAGTGTGCCTCATGAGTTTTTTATGGGGGCACATGCTGCCGACAGGGGGATTGGTCACCCATGTCGGCAAAGAAAATGGGTTTTGGGGGTGGGGGACATCTCGGTGTCAGAAAGATAAAAAGAATTTAACTGGGCACACTGGGGTGAGCTCCCAGTGTGCCACATAAGTGTGTGGTGTGGGAGGAGGCATACCGACATGGGGATTGGGCACCCCGATGTAAGTGGGGCATAAAATGAATGGTGCAGAATTCTGCATCGAGAAGACATCGGTGGACTTTTTTTTTTTTTTCATTTTCAACAGGATTAATATACATTTGGGCATACTGGGGTGGACTCCCAGTGTTGCCACATAAGTATGTGTGTGTGTTTGTGTGTGTGTTTGGGGGGGGGTGAAACATACCGACATAGGGATTGGCCACCCCGATGTCAGTGGAGCATAACAGGAATGGGTTGCAGCATAAGAAAATTTAGGTGCAAGATTCTGCATCGAAAAAACATTGATGGATGGTTTTCTTTATTTTCAACAGGTGGAATCCATTTGGGCACACTAGAGTGGCCTCCCAGTGTACACATGGGAGGGCATACTATGGTAGTTCCTGCATCGAAAATTTAGGTGCAGGATTCTGCATCGAAAAGATGCCGGTGGACGGTTTTCTTTATTTAAAAAGGTTTAATACATTTGGCCACAGTGGGGTGTGACATACTACGATAGTTCAATGCAGGATCCTGCATCGAAAATGAAGGTGCAGGATTCTGCATCAAAAAGACATCAGTGGACTGTTTTCTTTCTTTTCAACAGGTTTAATACATTTGAGCATAATGGGGTGGGCTCCCAGTGTGCCACATAAGTAAGTGTGTGTGGTGGGGGGTTGAAACATACAGACGTGGGGATTGGGCACCCCGGTGTCAGTGGAGCATTACGGGAATGGGTTGGGGCATACTACGGTAGTTGGATGCAGGATCCTGCATCGAAAATTGAGGTGCAGGATTCTGCATTGAAAAAATGTCGGTGGACAGTTTTCCTTATTTGTAGCAGGTGTAATACATTTGGGAACACTGGGGTGGGCTCCCAGTGTGCACGTGTGAGGGGGGGGATACTATGGTATTTGCAAGATATAAACCCACATGGAAGATAGGATGCAACATACCATGATATGTCGAACATAGGATGCGACTTACCATATGTCGTGCGGGACATCTGTTTTTTCCCATAGGAAATAATGGGCAATAAAATATGTCACAACTTTAGAACACAGGAATACTTTCTCACCAAACCTTCAAAGGGCACTTTAAGGCAACAGCTTTATACGCTAAAAATTTCAAACCACAACTTACAGCAGTTTTTGAGATGTAGGTGAGCAAAAAAGTGCCTAAAACAGCCAAACCTTCTGTATTTTCAACATTCTGTATCTCAGAAAGTAAATCAGTAATAACACAAAATTTGCCATACATACAGACCATTACATGCCATTATGCGTGCCGAATTTCATGCAAATCAGTTGAACCATTGCAGTTATTCACCTCCAAACATAGCCCTTTAACACTAAACACCCTAACCAACCCTAAATATACTGACCCTACCGGGCCAGTATTTATAGTATTTTATATCATAGACACACACATACATAGTTGTATTTTTTCAGTGGAGTGAGTGGGTGGCACCCTTTCCTCCATTTGTTTCCTGCCCTGCTCCTCCTTGCCCAGGGTAGATCTCATCTAACTTATTATATACCTGTTAGTTGCTATATGCAGCCTATGTCCCGGGCACTATCCAGTCTAACTCCACCGAGCAAATGCTCTGTCTCTGGAGAGATGCTGTGCGCCATATTTTTGGATCAGTGTACTAGTTTCACACAGGGTACATCACTGTGGTTGGAAAACAAAGAGCTGAGGTAGTTAAGTCCTATATATATATCTGGGCATAGAGTTTAGTGCAAACGCTATGTGGAATGATCACTTTTTAAAGATCTTAGAAACGCCAAAAAAAAAAAAACAGCACTGGGACTAACCAGATTCAACTTTAAATATGGTGACTTAAGCGTTAGACTCTTCGTAGAAGTTATAAATGTAAAACATCAAGCTCAGTTGTTATATGGTTCGGAGGTTTGGGATATAAATAACAGAGATCGTTTAACTATCCCATTAAATAAAATGATGAGAACCATTTTGGAACTGGGCCCATCCTGCCCTGCCCAGTATATAAGAGCAGAATTGGGCCTAGTGAATGCAAATGCCAGAACTGAAACAAGAAAACTAAATATTTGGCTGAAAATAACAAGGTATGAGACAGACAGGCTGACTAACCTCTGCCTACGAGAAAAGCACATTTGGCACAGCCTGGGCTTTGTTACAAACTACTGGTATAGTTCAATCATGAAGCTTCTAGAAAAACATAAATTGCAAGTCCTAAGTAAATATGTGGCAGAAGGGGTCAGGGCTAATGTAAAATACTAAAGGTATTGCTCCAAAAAAGTCACAAAGTTCTGGGAAATTAAGGACTTAGAACATATCAACAATTCAGCTTATTCGAAGTGGTTTGCTAAGAATAATTTCTACTTTGGTATGAAACCCTACTTGGACATCTTAAAGGACCCAGGAGCACGTAGAATATTCATTATGTATAAATTTGAAAGGTTCCCTAGTAATGTTCTAAGGTGTCAACACAACAGATTGTATTTGGGGACAGCAACTTGTACCTGCTAGGTGGGTGGAAATGAGGACCTCACCCATATTTTATGGAAATGCTTATGGTTTAACAAAGAACAAGCATGTTGGCTTAAACCATTTCTGAATGCCCAATTTGATATAAACACGCTGACTAACATTCTCCTTCATACAGCAGATACCTGGACTATTGATAGGGTAGCCAAATATTTTACAGTGATAAACAAGGTAAAGACTGAGACTCATAAATGTGCAGTAGATCCCTAGATGTTTTTAGTGTGAAAATCAGTTTACTCTGAATATATGTGCAATAGATTCATAGCTCTTCCTAGTTTGAAAGCCAGTTTATGTGAATATATATGAAATTATCTTATATTGTATTCTGTATATTTATGCACCTTATCTGAAGCTGTGATTGTGTATGTATTATTGTAATCTCTTTCAAATAAATGTTTTTAATTGTTGATGACTGTAATAGTCAAACAATAAAAGGAAATGAATCCTGTGGTTGTGCAGAGAAACAGGGCATGTTCTTTCATGTTGGAAATTTTTTTTTTTTGGTGCTTGCGTGGAGCATGCCAGAGGAGACTGCCTCCTTAGGACTGCTAGTCCTACAAGTCCTGTGCTCTCCATCCCTACTTTCTCTCATATGTCATAGAGAAAAAATGGATCTTACTTCGAGACACAGCTCTTGCAGCAGGTTATACCATTAGGACTGACGCCGGCAGGCGTCAGGACCCCACGGAAAATTCTAGCTAGCTATCTTCAGCGGGACTCGCCTCGACGCCGGGTCCCACCTCCGACGCCAGACGTAATATATAAGGGGGCGGTCCCGCCAGATTCCCCAGTTCTTTCCTACCGTCGACTTGTATGTCTCGACCCTTCGTTCAGTTTCTAGCACGCTAACGCTGTGGTAAAGTGTTTTCACGGGAAATTCATTCTCTCTGCTCAGCTTTTCTCTGATGTCCTCCTCGACCTCCGGGTCACTCCTTGAAGTGCGCCTGTGGGAAGCATATCCCATTCAAGGATCCACACTCGGCCTGTGTCCGGTGCCTAGGCCCAGACCACGACACTCGGTCCTGCACCTTTTGCCGGGGTTTCAACAGCAGAACCCAGATCCGTCACCAGAAGGCCCTACGGGCATTCCTGCTCGAGGAACAACTCAAGACCATGGCTTCCAGGGCGGATTCTTCGCAGAAGGCCCGCAAGCATGCTGAGAAGCATAGAGAGAAGGCCCCTTCCAGGTCTCCGTCTAGGGCCTCCGACTCGCGCAGCTCCGGCTCCAAGTCCGACCGCTCTCCTTCCTGGGCCAGCTCTCAGCCTCCCCCCGCTGCGGTGAGAAAATCTTCAGACTCCTCTTCTCAGGCCAAGACTCCCAGGCCTTCCTTGTCCTCCAAGGCCCTGGCTAAGTCGGGGGATCATCACCATCACCACAAGTCGGGTTCCCGCCATTCTGAACCCGACGTCAGGTCCACCTCCTTGCCTTCTCCTCCCCAGCGGAAGACCAATGAGCTCACCTCACTGAAGAGGCCGTTGGACCCGACGCCGGTTCGCCTGACATCGACCTCTCGCCACAGGTCCCCAGAGCCGTCGTCCGTCAGAAGACCGTCGCCGGCAAAACCAACTCATCACTGGACGCCGGCAGGGGGACCGGTGCCCGCACCAATCGAGAAGAGGACCCCGACGCCTCTGACCGACGTCGGTCAGGAGACCATCACTGAGGAGGAGTTGACTCAGCCCGAGGACCAGACGGGCAACCCCGGTCCTGTTGAGACTCCCAGGGAACCCTCTCCGCAACCCGAGGCCCCTGTGGAGCCGACGCCGGGACCCGATGACCAACCACCAGCGCCCGGTCCGTTGTCGGGCCTTTCTTTTCAGAGGTGAAGGAGCTTTTCACTTGCTGGTGGGATACCATCAAAAAGGACATGGTCCCCACTCCACCTCCACTTCCACCTCCTCCTCCTCCTACACTGGTTACTCCTCCGATTCCTGCGCCCCCTTCTCCATCTGGGTCTGCAGGCCGGTTACCTCCTCCCCGGGAGCCCAGAACCCCTCCAAGGGGGAGACCAGACAAAAGGAGACCTCCGTCCAGATCCTCTTCTACGTCACCCAGCCCTATTAGACCCAGAAGACGCCGACGTTCGCCTTCGACGGAGGACACGGGATCAGAGTTTTCAACATACAGATCCCCATCTCCTCTCTCCATCCCTTCTCCGGACCCACGTGAGCTTCCAAAGTCTCCTCCGGATGACCCTTCGTTCTCAGATATCATGAGACACATCCACGAGAACATGGGATGGGATGCGGAAGAGTTAGACCCCGGAAGGCTACGCCTTGCGAAGTATCTTCGGCAGAAGGACCCCAAGCCTGTGGTGGTGCCACCCTTGGTAGACACTTTCGTGGACGTCACCAAGGCAGCGTGGAAGCGTCCACACTCACTCCCGGCGATGCCGAAGAAAGCTGACCCCTATACAAGGCTCCAAGGGAAGACCGGTACTTGGCTCAGCATCCTCAGGCCGACTCTCTGGTCATAACAGCCTCACATGACCGGTCCCAGAGACCGCAACATTTGAGCACCCTGCCACCAGACCCAGAGTCCAAGCAGCTGGACGCCATGGGTAGGCGCATGTATGCTTCTGCTACCTGCGCCATCAGATCCCTGAATTATTTGACCCACATGGTGCAATTCCAAAATGCCCTGTGGGAGCAGGGTCTGGATGCGGCTGAGAAATTGCCAGAAGGTGAGCAGAAGGAGGAGATGTTGCAGCTCCTCCGTACGGGTTCGGACGTGGGAACCCAAGTGCTACGAGCCACGTACGACTCCGTGGACTCCTCGACCCGAGCAGCAGTTTCAGGCGTATGCCTCTGGAGGCACTCTTGGCTCCATGTCTCCGGTTTTACCCCGGACGTCCAGAAAAACATCATGGACGCCCCATTCGAGGGAGAAGTTTTATTTGGTAAACCTTCCGAGAAGATAATTACCAAACTCCAAGAGGCCGGGAAGGCAGGCGAGTCGGTTCAGGCCATGTACCCACCCAAGCTTAGTTCCTTTCAGAGGAACCAAAGCCACCGTGGGATGGACGAGAGACAGCAGTCCCGCCTGTTCCACAACAGAGGGGCTCGGTTTCCGTAGAGCCCAGGAAAACAACCCGCAGGTCGAGGCCAACGACTCTTAAGCCGCCCAGCCAGCAGCGGCCCCTCAGCTGCCACAGCCTGACTCCTTTCCGGCCCCCGCCCCTCAGGATCAACTGGATTTCATGGTCGGGGGTCGCATTGCGAATTTCCTGCCAGGATGGCAGTCTATAACCACTGACAGGTGGGTTCTCCAGATGGTTGGAAGAGGCCACTTTATAGAATTTGAGGAAAAGCCACCCTCGAGGCCTCCTCTGCTCTCCCGGTACTCGGGTCAGCACAAGTCATTGGTCAGACAAGAAGTACTCACGCTCCTGCAAAAGGGAGCGATAGAGTACGTCCCAGAGAACCAGAGAGGACAAGGATGCTATTCCCACTTCTTCCTGGTTCCAAAGAAAACAGGGGACCTCCGTCCGATTCTGGACCTCAGCGACCTCAATTTGTCGGTCGCCTACAAAAGATTCCGCATGGTGACTCTTCCGGGTCTTATTCCCATGCTGAAGCAGGACGCCTTTTTAGCGTCTTTAGACATGCAGGACGCTTACCTGCACATCCCTATAGCTCAAGCGCACAAGAGGTTCCTGCGCTTCGAGTTTCTCGGCCATCATCTTCAGTTCCAAGCCCTTCCATTCGGGCTGTCATCGGCACCCAGGGTCTTTACCAAATGCATGGCAGTCGTGGCAGCATCTCTAAGGAGACAGGGCCATTATGTGTTCCCATACCTGGACGATTGGCTTCTCATGGCCGCCTCCAGAGAGGCATTGTTACGGGCGATCCAGAGTACCCAGGACCTGTTTCGATCTCTGGGTATCCTAATCAACCACGAGAAGTCTCTCCTGGTACCGTCACAGAAGTTGCAGTTCATAGGCGCAGTACTGGACACCGTTCAGGGAAGAGCATTTCTTCCAGATGACAGAGCGGAGCGCATCAGATCCCTCATCAGGGATCTTTCGTCGAAGAAGACCGTCCCAGCCAGGTCGGTTCTTTGCTTGCTCGGACACATGGCTGCGGCCATTCCTACTGTCCCTTTCGCAAGGCTCCACATGCAGGTAACTCAGTGGATGCTCAAGGTGCAATGGGACCAAAGGCAAGACCGCATGCAGCATCCGGTCAGAATCACGAATACCGTGATTCGAGACTGGCAGTGGTGGCTAGACCCAGGGACACTCTCACGGGCGTCCCATTTATAGCGCCTGGCCCGGAGGTAATCCTCACCACAGACACCTCAGGTCTAGGGTGGGGAGCACACCTGGATGGGGTGAAGTCCCAGGGAATGTGGACTTCTGGAGGCTCACCTCCATATCAACGTCCTAGAGATGAGGGCGGTCCTTTATGCCCTGCAGGCATTTCAGTCAGAGATCCCGCCGAGTACTCTCCTGCTTCAGACAGACAACACGGCGGTGATGTATTACCTCAACAAACAAGGAGGCACACACTCTTACCTCCTTTGCAGGGAAGCCATGAGGGTGTGGGATTGGGTAATCCGACACGGCGCGAACCTGATCACAGTACATGTTCCCGGGGTGGACAACACCATCGCAGATGGCCTGAGTCGCTCCCAGGCCAGAGTCCACGAGTGGGAACTTCTTCAGGAGGTAGCAGAGGATCTGTTTCTTCGATGGGGAACTCCAGAACTGGACTTGTTCGCTTCCCCATCCAACGCAAAACTGCCCAATTTTTGCTCGCTAGATCCAGGGCCTGGTGTTTTCTGGCGAGACGCGTTGTCCCTCTCCTGGGCGGACAGATTCCTCTACGCTTTTCCTCCCTTCCCGTTGATCCAGAGAGCTCTTCTCAAACTGCGCAGGGAGCATGCAACGATGATCCTGGTGGCCCCCTTTTGGCCCAGACAGATCTGGTTCCCTTTGCTAATGCAGCTATCCCGGGAACCTCCGCTCCCATTACCGTTCAGCTCCCATCTCTTGTCTCAGGAAGAGGGTTCACTGGTCCACCCGGACTTACGCTCTCTGAACCTGCATGCATGGCTCCTAGAGACATAGCCATTTTGCGACACGAGGTCTCGCAAGAAGTTGCGGAAGTCCTTTCCGCAGCCAGAAAGCCGGCAACGCATGCTACATACGCCATGAAATGGTGCCATTTTTGTTTATGGTCGCAAGCACGCGGCCTTTCCCCTCTAGGTTGTCCAGTGAAGGCGGTGCTAGAGTACCTGCTCTCCCTTTTCCGTTCGGGTCTCGACTCCTCTATTAAGGTGCACCTCTGTGCTATCTCCGCGTATCACCTTCCGATGGGACAGCGCACTGTGGCGCAATTAGATGCCTGTCGGGAATTCCTGAGAGGGGTGTTGCATCTTAGGCCTCCCATTAAGGACCCTGTACCTCCATGGATTTACTCTTCGTGACTGGAACAGGTCACGCCCCCTTTGAACCTGCCGCTGGATTATAGCCATGCTTGTCATGGAAAACGTTATTTTTAGTTGCTGTTACCTCAGTGAGAAGAGTTTCTGAGCTTCATGCTCTCATGTGTAAAGAGCCTTATTTAATTTTCCACCGGGACAGAGTATCCCTGAGGACGAATCCTAAATTCTTGCCTAAGGTGGTTTCCACACTCACTCTCAATCAGGATATTGACCTGCCTGTCTACTTCCCTAATCATTCCAGTAGAGGAGAGGCACTGCTCCACATCCTGGATGTTCACCGCAGCTTAAGGTACTACCTGAGCAGAACTAAACAACTACGTAAATCGGAACAACTTTTCGTTTCCTTTACCGAGAGGATGGTGGGCCAACCAGTATCCAAACAGTCCCTGTCTCGCTGGCTTGTCCAGTGCATATCACACTGTTACGATATCAGACAAAAGGCCCTCCCGGGATCTGTCCGGAGCATTCCACTAGGGGAGTGGCCACCTCCTTTGCAGCACTTCGAAACGTTTCCACTTCTGCCATCTGTGCTGCAGCCACTTGGAGCTCTGTACATACCTTTATCAGGCATTATAGCCTGGACATCGCTTCACGGCGAAGAGCCGGCTTCGGTCTGGCTGTGCTACAGGGTCTCCTGTCCCAGAATCAGGACCTGAATGAACTTTCTAATTTCCTCCTCCCAGAGTGTTTGCAGCGCTACTGCTTGGGAATCAGTCCTAATGGTGTAACCTGCTGCAAGAGCTGTGTCTCGAAGTAAGATAGTACAGTTACGTAAGAACTTATAACAGTAGATCTTCGAGAACAGCTCTTGCAGCAGGTATCTTCCCACCCACCTCCCCCCTTGGAGGAGGCATGACTTCAGCCTTTCTGAACATGAATTTATACCCTTCTGTCTTCTGACGGCGGATCCTCGGTCTCCCATTTCTATGTCAGCCTACGGCCGGAAGTCTCCGGCAGGAGAATCGAGGAATCTGGCGCGCCTCCTATACTACGCTCTGACGCCGGAGGCGGACCGACGCCGGGGCGGTCCCGCTGAAGATAGCTAGCTAGAATTTTTCCGTGGGGTCCTGATGCCTGCCGGCTTCAGTCCTAATGGTGTAACCTGGTGCAAGAGCTGTTCTCGAAGATCTACTGTTACGGTAAGTTCTTACGTAACTGTGCTTTTTGTGTTTACTCTCAAGCTCTGTCTGGTGACATGGAGTTATTACTTTTGGGAGTACAGATATCATTTATTCATTTTTGGGCATTGTTTGCCATCTCACTTGCAAGGGGGTCCCAAATTCAGCTTCCCCTTTTGTTACTTCTGCCATTGCCATTTGCGCAAGGCTGCTACCCTGTCTTTACCTAACACTATCTGGTGAATGGTGAGTGGCTTTGCCTCTTTTTAGACCTGCTACCCTTGTGCCACCTGGTAGGCCCAACCCACAGACTCTAAGTTGGATTTTCTTTGGTTATTTTAATTCATATATCCTTTTACAATCACATTGGGCTAGAAAGTATCTAATCTCGCTTTTTATTTCTCCACTTTGTTTCTCTCATGGCAAAAAAAACTGAGGTGCATAAGGGAGCCAATGACAGTTATGCATGTGGTGCACTGGCAACGTCAGTAGTGAATGTTGGCTCCCTCCCTGTAGGAAAAAAGTTCCCGGGGGGTCCTAGCACCTCCGGCCCTAGACCTTTAAATATGAAGTAATGGTGAAGATGTTCTGGAAGATTAGCAGTTACAGTAAGAACGTAATTTTCAGTTTTTTTATTCCGTTTTATTTTGGAATGTTTGGGTTTGTGGTCTGCCAACAGGGATTTTATTTATTAGTACTCTCCTCTTTTAAATACTTTGCTTACTGATTACACATTTGACCAGTAATTTTGATAAATGAAATCATGGTGGCATTTTATTAGTAATTAAAGGGAAACTTCCAGCAGTAACCGGGCCATGTCTGGGTGTAAGGCATGTCCCAATTAGCTTTTTCACAAAATGTATATATTTTTTTTTAGTTTACTAGTGCTGAAATATTTCTCTCGTATCTGGTTGATCCTGCCTGTGTCCCGCTGGCATTAGTAAGTTAAAAAAAATATATACATTTTGCAAAAAAAGCTAATTAGGCCATGCCTTACACCTGGACATGGCCCGATTACTGCTGGACTGATCTTACTTCGAGTGGGAGCTCTTGCAGCAGGCTATAACAGTAAGGACTATGCCACAGGCACTAGAACCTTCTGGAAAACCTTTCAGCCAGCAGTACACAGCAGGGACCACCCCTGACGTCGGCCCCGGCCCGATGTCAGCCCTGGTACTAAAGGGGCAGACCAGCTCCACCTCAGTTCTTTTCCCAGCGTTCCTGCGTGAGAAGAAGCCTCATTTCCAGCTTGCCAGAAATGGCTAAATCTGTGTTTTTTTCAACCCGCTTTGTACCGCTTGACAGTTTTTCTGTGTTTTCAACGGATGTCTTCGCTGTCGTCAGTCTCTCCAGAGCCACACCAGAACAAGTGCGACTGTGGGAGGCAGATCCCCTCCAAGGACAGGCACAAGCGCTGTGTCTTTTGCCTTGGGCTGGACCATGACACCGCAGCCTGCTCAGCCTGCCAGGCGTTCACCAGCCGGACCTGGATCTGATGTCTCAAGGCCCTGAAGGCGTTCCTTTTAGAGAAAAAGATGGATCTGCACTCCTCAGAGGGGAAGTGCAAGGAGAAGACCAAGCGCCACAGGAAAGACCGTAGTCGATCCCGGCACCGCATCGCTGTCCCATTCTCACGCTGCTCTCCCAAGAAGGCCCTGTTTCCCCGGACTCAGGCAAGCATCCGAATCTTCCCAGGCCAAGGCTGGCCCATCGGGGAGAAGCTGGCTGCCTAAGGTGCACCCCGCTAAGGGTTACCACCAAGCCCTTGGAGGTAAAAGCTCGCCACACTTCCAGCCACTGGTGCTGCCTTGCTAAAGGTGCACCTCTCGAGCCGAAGGACTCTTTGGCGCCTCAAGAAACCCCGTCCAGTCCCACCTCCGACACTGGTTGAAGGGGCGAGGAGTGGCACGGCCACAGAAGAGCCGATGTCCCCATCTCCCAAGTCCTTCTGCCTCTTTGGCTCCTGAAGAGGCTCTCCTTCAAGGGCCGATGTCCCGATACCTTTCTGGGCCGAAGCTGCTGAGATTTTCCTGAAGGACGAGCTGCAGGAGTTGTTCTCCTTTGGTGGGACAAGTCCAGAAGCGGCCCGCGTCGCTGGCCCAGACACTGGTACCGGACCCAGCTGGCAAACCACAGCCTGGAGGTGAGCCTTCCCGAGGAAGTCCCCTCACGGCCGCCTACGCCTCCACCTAAGGCTCGTTCCCGCTCTCAGTCCAGAGACCGCCGCAGAGGCTCCAAGGACGTCGCCGGTCTAGGTCTCACACTGCAGCCCTACTGCTCCTCTGGGCGTGAGCACTCCGACATCGGTCCTCTGGCCGACGCCGGGTTCTACGCCTCACCAGTCCGGTCCAGGGACCGATCGCCGGTCCCCCAGCTACCGACAACAGAGGGAGTCTGATCACAAGGAGAGGTCAGACTATTCCAGACCTAGTAGTCGGTCCTCCTCTTCTTCATCGGCATCCTCCTCTTTTTCCTCTTTTGGGATCGGGCGGTCCCCAAGAGAGAAGGACCAGCCTCGCTCGTCTTCGGACGATCCAACCTTTATGGACGTCATGAGGCATATCCAGGCCACCAACGAGTGGGAAACAGAGGACCTGGATCTGGAATGCCTAAGGTTGGCCAAATACCTGAGGCAAAAGGGGGCAAAACCAGTGGTAGTCCCTCCTTTGGTGGACACATACCAGGACCTCACCCACTTGACCTGGAAGCACCCAACCTCCATCCCAGCTGTTCCCAAAAATCGGACAGGCTGTATAAGGCCCCAAGGGCAGAAGCCTTTTTAGCAGAGAACCCTCAGGTGGACTCTTCAGTCATTACGGCTGCCCATGATAAGTCCAGGCAGCCGAAACACCTTAGCTCGCAGCCTCCCGATCCAGAGTCTCAGTATTTGGACCAGGTGGGCAAGAAGGTTTACTCTGCCTCCACCTGCTCCATCCGGTCCCTCAACTTCCTGACGCATATGGTCCAGTACCAGAATGCTCTATGGGAAAGGGGACAAGAGCTACTCAGAGCCATGCCAGATTCTGAGCAGAAGACGGAGCTTCTGGACATTCTTAAATCGGGCTCCGATGTAGGTTCTCATGTCCTTAGAGCCTCGTATGACACTGCAGATACGGCAGCCCGGGCAGCCGCTTCCGAGGTTTGTCTTAGGCGCATGCCTGGTTAAGAGTTTCAGGCTTTCACCAGGATCTGCAGTCCGGTATCAGGGATCTGCCTTCCAAGGTTCCGTATTGTTTGGGCCAGAGACAGAAGCACAGATTTCATGTATCCAGGAGTCGGACAAGTCCATCTGGTCAGTCCGCCAAATGTACCGCGGCGACCAGTGACAGCAGCGGAAGAGGCCCTTTCGCAAGCCCTCAGGTAGTCAAGATGGACAGCCCGTGGTAGTCAGCAGGGTCAGAGAGGCGGCTTTCATAGGTGAGCCAGTAACCAACAGCCTGGAGGCGCTCCTAACCGTTGGCCCAAGTCCTCCCAGGCCTCTCTGCCCATGCCCGGCTCAGCCCAATGACACCCTTCCGCCACCTAAAAGGAAGACACAGGGGAGACGGTCGGGACCGCTTTCTCCTTCATCTCAAGGGTGGAGATCGATAACTGCAGACCAATGGGTCCTGGATATTGTCAGGAGAGGAACACGCTAGAGTTCACAGAGTTCCTCCAACTACTCCACCAAAGCACTCCCAATATCCTCCTCATATCCCACTTCTAGAAGGAGAAATTCGGACCCTCTTGCAGAAAAGGCAATAGAGGTAGTCCCTTGCATCAGCGGGAATAGGGTTTATTCCCACTTTTCCTGGTCCCAAGACAGGGGACCTTCGTCCCATCCTGGACCTCAGCTCCCTCAGTCTCTTTATAGAGTACAAATGATTCAGGATGGTGACCCATAGAAACATAGAATTTGACGGCAGATAAAGACTGCTTGGCCCACCCAGTCTGCCCATTTCCCTACCTAATGGATAAGCTGCAGATCCTAGTTAACCAGCAGCCTACTTCTTTCTGCCCCCACCCCCTGGAATTGCCTTATGACTGTCCCTCGCATGCTTGAATTCCACCACTGTTTTTGACTCCACAACCTCTCTCCGAAGGCCGCTCCATGCATCCACAACCTCTCTGTGAAAAAATACTTCCTTAAATTACCTCTGAGCCGCCCCCATCTTCAAATTGTGCCCTTGTTCTTGCACACCTCTTGTTTTGAAAGATGCTACCCTCTTGGACTTTGTTGATTCCCTTGAGGTACTTGAAAGTTTCTATCATGTCCCCCCTCTCCTCCTTTCCTCGAGGCTATACATATTAAGCTCCTTAAGCTCTCTTCATATGTCTTCCCGTGCAGACCCTGCACCATTTTAGTCGTTCTCCTCTGGACAGCTTCCATCCTGTCTATGTCTTCATGGAGATTGGGTCTCCAGAACTGCACAATACTCCAGATGGGATCTGACCAGCTGTCTGTACAGAGGATAATAACATCCTGTTTTCTACTGGTGATGCCTCTCCCTATACATCCCAGTATCCCCCCAGCCCTCCTTGCTGCCCTCTCACATTGCTTGCCCACCTTTAGGTCATCTGATATGACTACCCCCAGGTCCCTTTCCATTTTTGTTGTTGTTAGTATCTCACCCCCCATTGTGTACTCTTCCCCTGGGTTTTTGTTTCCCGGGCTGCAGGACTACTTCCCCTGCTGCATCAAGGAGACTAGCTCTGCTCCCTAGACATGCAAGATGCATATATGCACATCGGGTCTTCCCTCCCACGGAAGTTTCTGAGGGTCCACTTCCAAGGGGAGCATTACCAATTAAAAATTCTTCTATTTGGCCTCTCCTTCGCTCCTAGAGTCTTTACAAAGTGCTTGGCAGTGGTGGCTGCGGCTGTAAGGCGGCAGGGACAGTACTTCTTCCCTTACCTCGACAACTGGCTGCTTGCGGCCCCGTCCAGTTCATGCCTGCTTCAAACTTTCGAAGACACTTATTTTCTATTCCGAGAGTTCAGGATCGCCCTGAACCTTCAGAAAATGTACCCCAGGCCCAGTCAAAGACTCATCTTTATTGAGCGGTCCTGGATTCTATCCAGGGCATGGCTTTTCTACCCCCGGACGGGGCGATCGCCTGCAGGAGATTGCCGAAGGGATCTCAGTAACTCCTCAGGTCCAGCAAGGAACTTCCTCAGGTTGCTGGGGCACATGGCGGCGGCCATTCTGGTCACTCCTCTGGCCCACCTCCACATGTGGGTCCCACAGTGGATTCTCAGGGTGCAGTGGGACCAAGGCTTCGATGATCTAGACCTTCTAGTCAGGAGCACCGAGCCTGTCAGGAGAACTCTACTTTGGTGGATGGACCCCTGCAATTTGGAAAGGGGGGCCCGGTTCCATCCGGAGCCACCAGGTCAGACCCTTATGACAGATGCGTCAGATCTGGGCTCAGGAGCGCACCTGAGTACTCGTCAAATGCAAGGAGTTTGGACACCCGAGGAGCGGTCTCTCCATATCAATGTACTGGAAATGCGAGCGGTCCTCTATGCCCTACAAGCATTTCAGGAGGGCCTGGTACCAGGCACTTTTCTCATTCAAACAGACAATATGGCAGTCGTTTTGTACATCAGCAAGCAAGGGGGCACTCATTCGTACCCATTTTGCAGGGAGGCGATGAGAGTCTGGTACTGAGCACTGGAACAGCGCATTCCATCAGCAATGCATCGCTCCAGACGTCCCTAAACAATCTGGCCGACAGCCCAAGCAGGTCTCAATCCAGAGCACCAGTGGGAGCTGTTACAAACTGTAGTAGATCAGCTCTTCGACAAGTGGGGTTGTCCAGACCCTGGACCTTTTAAGTCCTGCATGGCAGCCAAACTGCCAATGTTTTGCTCGCGAGAGCACGCGCCTAGAGTTTTCTGGTCAGACACATTATCCCTTTGCTGGTCAGGGAGGTTTCTCTACGCCTTTCCGCCCTTTCCTCTCATTCAGAGAGTCTTGCTGAAGTTGCAGACCGAAGGGGCTCAAATGATTCTTATAGCGCCCCCTGTGGCCTCGGCAGATTTGATTTCCACTCCTGCAGTGGTTGTCCACGGAACCTCCAATTCCGTTGCCCATATGCTCGCAGTTGCTATCCCAGGAACAGGGATCGCTGGTCCATCCGGACCTCAGTTCCTTACATCTACATGCTTGGCTCCTTCTGACGTAGCCCAACACAGATATGGGGTCTCCTCAGAGGTAGCGGCAGTCCTAGTGTCGTCGAGGAAGCCCCCCACCCGCTCCGCCTATGCTATGAAATGGAAGCGGTTTTGTTTATGGGCCTCGTCACAGTATTTGGACCCTGTCACCTGTCCAGTGAACTCAGCGTTACAGTACCTCCTCTCCTTGTACCAACATGGCTTGAGTTACTCCTCTGTTAAGGTGCACATGTGGGCTGTCTCCACCTATCATGCTGTAATTGGGGACAAGGATTTAGCACAGTTAGATGTAGCCCGCACCATTTTAAGGGGAATTTTGCATTTGAGACCTCCCATTAGGGACCCTATCCCACCCTGGGACCTCCTTTTTGTGTTGCAGAAGCTTACCCTCCCTCCTTTTGAATCGGCAGCAGATTGTGAGCTGCGTTTTCTTTCCTGGAACGTGTGTTTTTTGGTTGCTATTACCTCAGCTCGAAGGGTTTGTGAGCTCCAGGCTGTGATGTGTAAAGAGCCATATTTGGTTTTTCACAGGGAAAGGGTTTCCCTTAGGACAAATCCTAAGTTTCTTCGAAAAGTGGTCTCAGAGTTGACCCTCAACCAGTCGGTTGACCTTCCAGTTTATTTCTCTTCCCCTTTGAATAGAGGTGAAGCTCTCCTTCACACATTGGACGTCCACAGAACTTTGAGGTATTACCTCAAAGGACAGCTACACCATCAGTCAGAGCAGTTCTTTGTGGCCTTTGCACCACAATGCTTGGGCAAACCAGTGACCAAGCAGAGCGATTTAAGTGGATCATCCACTGCATATTATTTTGCTATCAGAAGCATAATAAGCCCTACGGGTCTGGTTAGGGTCACTCCACTAGAGGAGTGTTTGCATCTTTGCCCTGAGAAATGTCTCCATGAGGAACATCTGTCAGCGGCCGCTACCTGGAACTCTGTGCAAACCTTTGTCAGCATTACAGCTTGGACATCATCTCCAGACGCCGTGCGGTTTTGGTCTTGCCGCTTTTGCAGAGACTTTGTCCTAGGCCTCTGAAGTCAGTAATGTCCACCTTCCGGAGTCGACTACCTCTTTGGCGTGGGACTGCTTGGTATTCAGTCCTTACTGCAAGAGCTCCCACTCAAGTAAGATAGTACAGTTAAGTAAAAATTTACCATAACAGTAGATCTTGAGAGGAGCTATTGCAGCAGGCGATACTTTCCACCGCCTTCCCCTCAAGGTGTGCAGATCTTCATATACTGCGCCCGTCTCCTTCTCTTGTCAGAGCTTCTTGGCCTGAGGGAGAACTGAGGAGCTGGGTCTGCCCCCTTTTGTACCAGGGCTGATGTCGGGGGCAGTCCCTGCTGTGTGCTGCTGGCTGAAAAGTTTTCCAGAGGGTCCTAGTGCCTGCGGCGTTAGTTCTAATGATTATAGCCTGCTGCAAGAGCTCCTCTCGAAGATCTACTGTTATGGTAAGTTCTTACGGAACTGTACTTTCTCTTGTGTCAGAGAATAAAGTTTTCATCTTGGAGCTTTACTTAGCTGACTGTCCATCACTTTGTGTGCACTGATTTTTTTTTTTTTTAACTGCTTTCTGTCAACAGGTGCGTGTAGTGTGTTAGCAGCGGGTTAAGGATCATAGCAGCATATTCTATTTTTGTTGTCCTGAATTTACAAATCTCAAATCTCGCCTCCCCACACACAAATTTTCCTTGCCACCCCAGCTATTGTGATGCTGAGCTGATGCTAGAGTATTTGATCAGAAAGCCAAAATATTTCATCAGAAAGTAATCTAAGATCTTACTTCAAGAGGGCTCTTCGAGTAGGTATTCACATATAGGACTTACCATCGCTTCAGGACCCCACGGAAAAATTTCTAGCTAACGTCTCTGGCCGGGACCGCCTCCTGTCAGTTGACCGCATCATATCGACGCCAGTGTAAAGGGCAGTCCCCACGCTTGCCTCTCCAGTTCTTCCACCGTCGGCTTGTGAAAGTTCTTCATGGTTGAACAACGCTTGGCCAGTCATTTGTCAGTCCTCAAGTCTTCAAACTTTTCAATCTTTTTCTCTGCCTTTACGGCTTTATCTTCAATTCGTTGTGTATGTCATCCCCGACGCCTTCTGAATTGCATAAGAATAAGTGTGACTCGTGTGGTTCCCAACTTCCACACAAGGACGGCCACCCTTGTGCCTCTTCTGTCTGGGCCCAGACTACGCCGGAAAAGTGCCAGCACTGCCAGAAATTTAACTCCACTACCGCAAAAGAAGGCAGCAGTCCCTGGAAGCCCATACCTTGAAGAAGAAAATGGCCTACATTGAGAAGGAACTAAAGAAACTCCAGGGCAGCGTCCACTTCGAGGTCTAGAAAAAAACGCGACAGGAAAAGCACGGGAGGCGGAACAGGCTTCCTCGGCAGCCTCAACCCGGCCGGAGTTGCAGCACTTGAGTAACGTCCTCCGGGGATCACCCATGACAGCCGCCTTGGTGGTTACCAAGAAGGTGTCAGCCTCCTGCCTGGCTCGGGCCCTTCGAGCCTCCGAGCAAAGGAGGCCTCCTTCCAGGAAGGCCGCTACTACCACATCGCCTTCGGTCAGAGCAGGTCCGATAAGTCGGATGTTGGTTCCACGATGCTTGCCCAGACAAAGGCTGCTAAGTTGCTAGCCTCTTGGGCGCCCAGCCAGACTTCATGGGCAAGGCCAAATCTTCTGTGTGGCCTTCCTCAGGTGAGTCCGCTAAAGTCGGACGTTGGCTCCTCCGACGCCCGCCCGGATTCGGCAGATAAGTCGGACGCCGGTTCCATTGACACCCGCCCGACCAAGAAGCCTGTGCTAGACCCTAAGGAACAGTCCGTTGCCCAGGCTCTCCGCAACATGCCAAGTTGCCTTCTGGGGTCCCCACGTCTCTTCAGTTGACCCCCAGGGATCATAATCCTCCTTCTCTGGTCGTCACGGGGGATACTGAGATGATGCCATCAGGGAACCCTCTTTCTGGGACCTGATACCCTGATGCCGGACCCTCAGATGCCAGTCCCTACGTCGGCGTACCTAACGCCATCTGGCGTCCCCTTACCATCAGGTCTTTCGGACCCTGTCAAAGGTGTACCCACGCTGGGCCAGACACCCGAAGGGGCCAGCATTACCACCTCCTGGCCCACCAGCAGGGCCTCTTCCAGGTCCCTCTGCTCCATCATATCCCCTGGCACCCGGGTATCCAACACCGCAATACCCGACTCCGCAGTATCCGGTGCCACAGTACCTGACAGCAGGCTACCCGCTGTCAGGTTATGGATACTCCTTCTACGGATATCCTCAATATCCATATCCCCCTCCTCCTCCACCTCCACCGCCCACTCCCCAGCCACCAGCGGATCCGAAGGAGACATTGGCCTCCTGGTGGGCTGAGGCCAAGGCTCAGCTCACTCGCGAGGTCGAAAGTCATCTGCCGACGCCGGACCCTGTACAGGATCCCTTACGTCGGAGACGGGAGACATCCTCCACCCTTCATGACACCAGAGGAGAGCCCTCTGGCGCCCGAGGAGGTGAGGATACGTGCCCCAGGGAACTCCCAGAAGGGTCCGTTGCTCCCCCTCGTAGGGAGGGGTCTTCCTCCTCTTCATCAGATACGTCTGACTCGAATTCAGAGATGAGACGCTCTGATCCCAAGAAGAGCCACGTACTCCAGATCACGCCAGGCCGAGGACTCCCCAAAGTCCCTCCGGAGATTCCTCCTATCTGGAGTTATTGAGGAAAATCCAGGAAGTCCATCAGTGGCAATCACTGGAGCCAGACCCACAGCGTAAGAAACTCGCTGCTCATCTGGATCTGCTCTGAGACTGCTCCTGTGCTGATTCCACCCTGGATAGAGCCTGCACGGATCTTATGTCCACCATTTGGAAACAACCTCTCATGTGAGCACCTTCCAGGAAGGCGGACAGGCTATATCAGGCTTCTGAGAGTGTAGGATTTCCATAACCTCCACCCCAAGGTGGACTTGGTTGTCATCAGTGCCGCTCACGGCCACTCCGCAAATCCCAAACACCTCAGCTCATCTCCGCCTGATAAGGAATCCCAACTTCTGGACCAATATGGGAAGAAGATCTATTCCTCTTCTACCATGGGTATTAGGGCCCTGAACTATGTGGCACATATGGGGGATTTTCAGAAGACCATCCTTTGTCAGGTGGAATCTAAATTGGACTCCCTTCCTGAGTCTCAGACTAAGCAGGAAGTGGCGGATCTTTTCCGTTCTGCTCATTCGGCCAGTCAGCATATGCTTCGTGCCACTTACGACACAGTGGACACAGCTGGAAAATGCGGCCTCGCTGTAGGCCATAGGCCATGCCTGGCTCCGCTTGTCAGGTTTGGTCCCTGAAGTGCAATCCACTATCCAGGATGCTCCCTTCAGGGGTTCGGTGCTGTTCGGGGGTGATGTCGAGGACATCATTACCAAACTGCAGAAGAAGGGCACTGCACTCAAGTCTGTCAACTCTATGTACAGGCCCCCTCAAGGGCAGCAGCGTTCTTTTCGTAGACAAAATAGACGAAGACAAAAACCACAGGGCAAACAGGCCAACAAACGTCAGGCCCCTCCAGCAACCAAGACTCCCCCCAGCAAGAAAGCCGCAGGAGCCTCGGCTGCTGCTTTGCCCCACACCTCCTGATTCCCTACCTCTCCCACTGCCTTTGGAGGTTCCAGAGGAACCGGTAGGGGGAGATTCTCCTTCCATCTGCCGAGTTGGAATACGATAACATCAGATGCTTGGGTGCTTCAGTTGATATCAGCAGGACACTCAGTAGAGTTTCTACAGAAACCACCCCGCTAGTCACCTTACTCCCTGCAACATCTTCCTCTGGTCCTAGAGGAAATTATCTCCCTTCTCTTGAAGGCGGTAATAGAACCCATCCCCAACCATCTTTGGGGGGACAGGTTACTATTTCCATTTCTTCCTAGTTCCACGAAGACGGGAGATCTGAGCCTCATCCTAGACCTCAGCTCCCTGAACGCGTTCATGGAGTACAAACGCTTCAGCATGCTCTCTTTGCAGAGCCTTCTACCACTTCTTCGCAGGGACAGTGGCTATGTGCTCTGGACATGCAGGATACCTACCTGCATATCCCTACATGCCCTGCCCCACCGCAAATCCCTTCGTTTTTGCTTTCGGGGGGACCACTACCAATTCAAGGCCCTCCCATTTGGTCTTTCCTTGGCCCCCCGAGTATTTACCAAATGCCTGTCTGTGGTAGTGGCCCACCTGCATACCCAGGGAGTTCAGGTATTCCCATACCTGGACGATTGGCTCCTGGCGGCCCCGTCCAGAGAGGAATTCATATACTCTCTTTCCCTTACCCTATAGGTTTTCACCAGTCCGGGTATCACCATCAACCGGGCAAAGTCCCATTTGGTCCCTTGCCAACACCTCCAATTTATAGGAGCGATTCTGGACACGACCATCGGCAAAGCCTTTTTGCCTCTGGACAGGGTAGACACCCTTCAGACTCAGGCCTGTCTTCTGTCCGGTCGCAGGAGGGTCAGAGCCAGGTCAGTCCTTTGCCTCCTCGGGCTAATGGCGGCTGCCATTCCGACAGTCCCACTCGCTCGGCTCCATATGAGGATCTCTCAGTGGACGCTTTGGTCACAATGGGACCAGACCCTGGACAATCTAGACCAAGAGGTACTAGTTTCTGATCCCATGATCAGGGACTTACAATGGTGGATAGTACAGTAGAACCTGTGCCTGGGAGTTCACTTCAGCATCGAACCCCTCCCAGACACTGATGACAGATGCATCAGGAGAAGGCTGGGAGCTCATCTTGGGTCCTACAGGACTCGGGGCAGCTGGTCCAAGTTCGAACAAAACCTGCACATAAATGTGCTCAAACTGAGAGCAGTCCTTTATGCCCTTCAGGCTCTGCACTCCCTTTTCCTTCCCGGTCATCTTCTCATACAATCAGACAACATGTGCATAGTCTGGTACCTCAACAAGCAGGAAGGAACACGTTTCTACCCTCTGTGCTGGGAAGCGATGAGAGTCTGGCTTTGGGCAACCCAGCACCACCTTCACCTGACTGCAGTTCACGTTCCAGGATTGGAAAACATGCTGGCGGACCAACTCAGTCGGTCCTCAGTCAAGTCCCACGAATGGGAATTGGATCAAGAAGTCGTAAACGACATCTTTCAGTAATGGGGAACACCTCACATAGACCTCTTTGCTTCTCCCCAAAATACAAAACTTCCCGCCTTCTGCTTGCTCGCTCCAGGGCGAGACATTTTTTGGTGGGACGCTCTGTCTCTCGCTTGGAGGGACAGATTTGTTTATGCCTTCCCTCCTATTCCCTTAATTCCGAGGGTCCTGAACATTCTCAGATTGGAGGGAGCTCGAATGATTCTCAGCGCTTCCTTCTTGCGCAGGCAAGTTTGATTCTCTCTCTTCTGCAACAGTTTTCAGAGGAGCCTCCACTTCCTCTATCTCTGTCACAACAATTGTTGACCCAGGATCAGGAGACCCTTGTTCATCCAGGTCTCAAATCCCTTCATTTACAAGCGTGGCTCCTGCAGACATAGCAAAAGCCTGTTTCGGAGCTTCTCCGCTCGTAGCGGACATCTTGATAGAGACCAGAAACCCTTCCACCAGGTCCACATATGCCATAAAGTGGAAACGGTTTTCTATTAGGGCTACCTCGAAAGACTCTCAACCTTTCTCATGCCCAGCCAATAAAGTCCTGGACTACATGCGTCACCTCTTCGATCTGGGTCTCAGCCATTCCTCATTAAAGGTCCACATGGCCACTGTTTCAGCCTACCATATTCCCTTCAGGGACAGGACTTTTGCTTAGTTGGAAGTCTCCAAGACCTCCTCAGAGGGGTTCTCCATTTAAGACCCCCCCCCATCTGCATTCCTGCCCCTCCTTGGGACTTAAATTTCGTTTTGGAGAAGCTGGGCTCCCTGGATGAGGTGCTTCCTCATCTTCCCACAGACCTCCAGACTACAGTCAAGCAGGTTTGGGATCAGGGCTGAGCTGTAGCCAAACAGCAGCTCCAGACAGCTCTGGACATCTGGGATTCTTGTGCCTGCTTGGTAGCGGCTGCAGTCGCCATGTACCGCAGGATTTGGCTGAGGATCTCGACCTTTACGGCAGATACCCAGCACAAATTGGTGGATGTACCCTTTCTGGGCACCAACCTGTTCGGGCCTAGATACAACAGTCACCTTCAGTGCATAGAAAAGTCCAATGCTACCTTGGACTCTGTCCAGTCCATCCAGAAGGACTCTATAAGGGCTCCGAGCGACAGAACTGTAAGCAGCAGCAGGCTCAGTTTTGGCACCCTCGGCACAAGGTGGCGGCTTCGCCGTCCCGAAAGCCCGGAGAGAAGGGCCTTGGTAACTCCACTGCCGGGTCCTCCTCCAAGCCTGCCCAGTGACAGGATGGGGGTAGCCAACCCCATGCTCAACACACCTCCCCTAGGGAGCCGGCTCCACCACTTCCTTTCCACTCGATCCACTCTTACCACAGACAGGTGGGTTCTGGAAGTGGTCAGTCAGGGTCTGCCTCTGGAACTCAAGCAGTACCCTCCAAGCCTAGCCAAGCCCCATAGGAGGGCTTAGTATCCGCAGACACTTGGTCAGCTCTCTGAGACGACATCGCTCAACTCCTCCGCAGGAAGGTAGTGGCCACGGTAGCGGATCCTCCTGCATTCCAGGGTTTTGTCTCCAGGTACTTCCTGGTGCCAAAACGGACGGTGGGGCTGGCGCCCCAGTCTAGATCTACACAACCTTTTATTTTATTTATTTATTTTATTTAAGATTTTGTTAACCGGGTAGTTGTACTGATCCCAGGACCCATTTTCAGGCATGACCTGGGCCATGTAAGGCGGCATAGAGTAGAAACCTGAACAAGTTTCTCAGGTCTCGTACCTTCAGGATGGTAACTCTGTCCCAGATCATAACTATCTCTCAAGCAAAACATGTGCCTTTGCTCTCTGGATCTCCAGGACACGTTCTTTCACATCCCAATCCATCCATTCCACCGAAGGTTCCTCCGCTTCTGGGCAGAGGGAGCCCTTTATGAGTTCCAGGCCATGCCATTTGGCTTCTCCTCAGCCCCCAGGGTCTTCACCAAATGCACTGCAGTGGTGGCGGCCCACCTTCGGTGTCAGGGGGTCCGGGTCTACCCCTACCTGGACGACTGGTTGATTGCAGGGCCCTCCAGGCAGGAGGTGGAGTGGTCCAGGGATGTAGTGCTCCAGACTTGCATCAAACTGGGCCTCCTCATCGACGAGGCCAAGTCAGAACTGGTGCCCATGCAGGTGATCAGTTTTATCAGAGCAAAACTCGACTCTCACCAAGCCAGAGCCAGTCTGCCGATGGACAGGGTGGAGGTTCTTTCCTCCTATGCCCAATCATTTCTGGTTGGTCACTTGCACCCTGCCCGGGACTTCCTGCTCCTTCTGGGTTACATGGCGGCCTGCACCACCGTGGTCCAATGGGCTGGTAGCATATGCTGTCCCTGCAGCGGAAGCTGGCCAGTAAGTGGTCCCAGCACAGAGGTCACTTTGACCAGCTGGTCACTGTGACTCAGAAGATGTGGGAAGCTCTCCAGTGGTGGACCGTCCCAGAGCATCTGCAGGAAGGGATCCCGCTTGTCTGCCCTGAGCCGACGATCTTCCTGATGACCGATGCCTCTCTTATGGGCTGGGGTGTCCATCTGGGGGAACACAGAGTCCACGGGCTGTGAACACCAGAAGAGTCCCAATGCCACATCAACTTGATGGAGTTCTGTGCAGTTCGGCTGGCGCTGACTGCCTCGCTTCTGTTTGTTCGGGGTCAAATGGTTCAAGTCCAGATGGACAACACCACGACTATGTACTGCCTCAACAAGCTGAGAGGGATACATTCCCAGCCATTGTGCAGGGAAGCTCTCTGCACCTGAACTCTGGTGCACGGCCTGGAGGCAGATCTCCTAGCCTTCATGTGGCAGGAGCTCCAGTCAGTTGGTGGATGCTCTCAGCTGGATGGGTGACGCTGCCTCACGAGTGGTTTCTCCATCCAGAGGCTGCAGACAGTCTGTTCTCCCAGTGAGGTACCCCTCAGCTGGACCTCCAGGGAGAACACAAAGTTGAGGTTATATTGTGCCTGCCCCCTCTCAGCAGGGGGATACTTTCTCAAGGCTGTGGACCCCAGGCCTCTTCTGTGCCCTTCCTCCATTTCCCTTGTTACTCAAGGTCAGGAGGAACAAGGTACAGGTGATTCTGGTGGCTCCTGGCTGGCCACACCAGTATTGGTACCCTGATCTCCTCAGCCTCGGCAACAGGCTCCCAAGGTATCTTCCAGCACGCCCAGACCTGCTTTCCATCAACCAGAGGAAGGTACTCCACTCGGACCTTCAGTCCCTGCACCTGACAGCCTGGTTCCTGAGCGGCTAGAGTTCCAGGCTTTGGGTCTCTCCAAAGACATCTTCATGGTTGTGGAAGCTTCTCAGAAGGAGTCGACTAGAAAATGCTATGCCTTCAAGTGGAAGAGATTCTCCATTTGGTGTCAGGGCAAGGGACTTAGACCCCTTGACCTTTCCGGTGGTCAGCATTTTGGACTATCTGTGGTCTCTCTCAAAGGGAGGACTTTGGTCGACGACTTAAGGTGCACCTGGCAGCCATCTCTGCTTACTGCGGCTGGTCAATGCTGTCGGTGACACATGAGACAGTGGTCTGGCGCTTTTCAAAGGCTTAGATCACATATCCTCTCTGGTGAGTGAACCTCCACCTCCGTGGGATCTACTGCAGGTACTGGCAAAGCTCATGGGCAAGCCACTCGAACCAATGCACAAGTGTGAGATGTCACATTTGTCATGGAAAACCGCCTTCTTGGGCCGGCCCGCCAGCGCAGTGGTTGGATTTCCGCTTGCGATGCCAGCAACCCGGGTTTGGGAACGAACTCTGGAAGCTGGAGGGCCAGCCGGGGGGAGAGGGCTTGAGCATCCCAGGAACTGCTCGTCCTCTCCAGAGGGAGGGGGGAACCAGAGCTCGGCTCTTGTCTGCCCGGGTGGAGACCAGTGCACAACAAGCCCGATGCCTAGCGGGGCGCGATGTGCCAGATGTCGGCTCAAGCTTGGACGCTAGGGGACATGGTACATCGCGAGAACACCGAAAACACCTCGCTGCCTCCTAGTAGACGGAGCACCAGGCCCCGACCCTCAATGCCCCTACCTGCCCAGAGACAGCATCCCGACGAAGATAGACGATTAGTGTATGGGCTCACCCCATACCCCGCCTGGGGGTAATAACCATGGCTCCATGGGGGATGGACTACACTGGCCACCAGGTAGGTGAGCGAGGGCTGAAAAGGCCGTAGGTGACTCCCGAAGAGATGGGGGCTGCGAGGAGGAGGGGAGCAAAAAAAAAAAAAACCCCCCTTCTTAGTGGCCATCACATCAGCCAGAAGGATTGGGGAGCTCCAGATGCTCTGTCGAGTCTCCTTACCTGGTCTTTCACAGGGACAAGGTTGTCCTGCGCCTCAACCTGAAGTTTCTCCCGAAGGTTGTGTTGGAGTTTCACCTGAATCAGGTGATGAGACTGCCGATGTTCCACCCTATTCACACCTCAGATGCCAGATACAGGCTCCATACTTTGGATCTGAGGTGAGCACTTGCCTATTACAAAGTGCGCACATCCGGAATACGCTGAAGCCGCACTTGGCAGACCTGCAGCCAGGCAGATGATTTTCAGGTGGATCACATCCTGCATTGATCTCTGTTATAGGTTGGCGGGTAGGGAGCCTCCCGTAGGGCTAAGGTCTCATTCCACCCACCATGCCACTGTGTCAGCGGCTGCTTCTGAGGATATTCCTATCCAGGAAATTTGCAGGGCTGCTACCTGGAAGTCAGCACACACCTTCATTTCCCACTACCACATTGACCTTGAGTCGCGCCGGAATGCTGGTTTTGGGGCCTCAGTTCTCCAATCTTTGTTCCCAAAGTACGGGGTGTGCACCTAGCCTCCCTCCTCCTAGAGAACTGCTAGGAGTCTGCCAGACAGTGTGGATAGAACAACGTATCCACATCCCTAGAAAAACAGGTTACTCACCTGTAACAGTAGTTCTATTTATTTATTTATTTGCGTTTGGTAACCGGGTAAGCACACTAGACAGCAGGTGCCTATTTTCAGGTGCGACCCGGGAGAATCACAGGGTAATTACATAGGAGAAGATACATTGACAACATTACAATCAGGAGCAGACATACTCCAATAGTGAGACAGAGTAACAGTTACAAAGATAACATTTTTCAGGTGTATCAGTTACAAAATTAACCTAACAGTAGGGAAACAGCACATACTCCAAAATAGTGGGATGAACACAAGGGATTATGAGGGCGGGAGGAGAAGAAGCAACGGAATTGCATATAAACGACCACAGATTACTAAACATACAGGCCCAGGGGCTTCAGGGTGGTGTGAGACCTCCCCCAAGTTGAAAGACACAAAAACGTCAATTTAACTAGTAGAGTGCTGCACCGAGTCGGCAAAGGGGACAGAGCTAGGTTGGGGTACCAAAGCAGAATAGGTCATGGGGCTGGGCGTTAGGCGGCACACAGGCAGGTTGCAGCAGGTTTCAGGAAGCTCCAAAGGGAGGTTTTAAAGGTGGAGTGGGTGGGGGAGGCTTGAACTTGTGGGGGAAGGGAGTTCCATAGCTTGGGTGCGTGAGAGGTAAATGCCCTATCACCAGTGAGGGTGCGGGTCTTGGGGACCAGGCGGGTCTGGGACGCACAGGACCTAAGGTGGTAGACGGGGGAGGCATGTTTCAGGGGGAGGGCGAGCGAAGCAGGGGCGGCCGTTCGGATTGTGTTGTCAATGAAGTTGCCCATGGTGTAGATCCGGAGTTTATCGGGGGGAGCCATTCCAGTCGGGAGTAGAGCTCACATCGGGTTCTAGGAGTGGTATATGTTGTTCATCCACATGGGCCCACCCAACCTCCCCAGCTTGCACTCACACTCTGCTTTTCAGCGGGCAAGATCTGGTGTCATGGGGCAGAGCCAAGGGTTATAAAACCCAGGTGGATGGAGGAATCACCTTGAAGACTTTCCGTGATTCTTAAATGGGAAGATTACAAGATAGGTGGATGAACAACATATACCACTCCTAGAACTACTGTTACAGGTGAGCAACTTGTTTTTCTAGGGACATGGATATGTTGTTCATCCACACTGTCTGGCAGGTTCCTTGCTGCTTTAAATCTTGCCGGAAGGTCTTCAAGCTGGCTCCTCCCACCCACCCGGGTGGTAAAACTCTCGGCTCCGCCCCATGATGCCAGATCTTCCTTACCGCTTAGAAGCTCAGGTTCCCTCCTTAACGCTCTGCGTGATAGACTGGATCCTAGCTCTTCAGTTCGTCTGAAACTCGTTTTAAAATTTTCAAGACTTCGGTCTTCCTTTTCCCTCGCGGCTGCGATGGACAAATTGACTCCCGGTTTTCGGCAGTGCCCTTGTGGGCAGAAGATGTCCAGGACAGATCCGCACTCCAGCATCTACTGCCTCAGTTTAGGAATACACCCGGCAGGCCTGCGAGCCTGCTACTGTCTTCGTTTGGCCAACGTCTTGGAGGACCGCGCTGCCCGGTTGAAGCTTGAGTGCCCCGAGAAGCACTATCCGCCGGTAAAGTCGAAAGAGGCCCATTGGGCGGTTACCGAGGCGGCTGGCTCGGCTGAGCAGCTCGAGCAGATGATCGACCTCGAGGAGAAGGCAGCCCAGGCCGCATCTTCCGCCTCCTCGGTCGCAGCATTTATCCCGCCCCTCTTTGGGTACCTTGTATTCTGCTTCGTTCAAGGATCTTTGCCAATCCCTTTCCACGAAGGGAGAGGGGCCATCGGGACGTTGCTCTCGGTCCAAAAAGAAGGATTCGAAGGGTAAGTCCCATCGTCGGCGTTCGTGGGAGCGGGAGAGGTCCCCTTCCCCAGACAGCCAACTGTCGACTTCGGTCGAGGTTGCGGCTAAGGCCGCTAGCTTCACGGCGTCCCCGTCAGGTCAGCTGGCCGAGACACCCGTCGACATGGTCGAGATTTTTCTCGACCCGTCGGACGGGTTGTTGACTGGTGAGGCCGACAACCCTTCTTCACCAGTTCTCCCGGTGGAGACCGAGGATCTGCCTGCACACCCAGTGCAGCAGTCCCCGGTTAAGGTGTCCAAGCCGAGGGAAGAGCGGGCGTCCCCCGCTCCTTCCCAGGCCCGTCCTTGGGAAACACTGAGGATCTCGGTCTCAGACTTCTTCTCGGTCCAGCCGATCCTGCTGACATCGGCGGTCTCGGTCTCAGCACCGAGGTAAGCGGCGACGCTGCTCATCCTCGTCTTCCTCCTCGGAAGAGGAGAGGCTTCGGTGCAAATTGTGTCAACGCTACGAGGACCTGACGTGGCAGCAGTTACTTTTGTCCGGGAGCAAGTCGACACCGACGCCTTCCCCGGCCATCAAGTGGCTGTCACCCGAACGGCCAAAACAACCTCTCGCTGCAGTCGAGATGCCCAAGCCTGGGCCGGTTGTTCACGGAACCTGCTGCCCACTGATTGTGGTGGAACCTCCGCCTCCACAACCAAAATCGGGCGCCGACCATGACTCGGTCGGGTCAAAGCCTGCCCCACAGGTTGTCGGTCAGCCTCACCAACACCGCCTCGCAGGTGGAGGATGGCTCAGGCCCTAGGCAGCTCTTCGTGACTCCTCGGAGTCCGACGACGACTCCTCCCTGTTCTCCAGGCCGGTTGACCTGGAGTCCTCCGGGGCCAGTCACTGGACGAAAGCCCATCGCCCTTATGGGTCTGCTTCGGCTCATCTCGGAGTCCACTGGGATGCAGCTCAAGCCCGTATCCAAACGGGCCAAGTATCCCCTGACAGAGATACTGGACCAAGGGATTCACCCACAGAGGCCTTTCCAGTGGCTGAGGCCATTGTAGGCCCAGCCTTGGAGCTTTGGCAGTGGACTGCTTCCTGCCCTGCACCCTCGGCCAGGATGGCCAGGATGTATGCGGTCCCTACCGGCTCTTTGCCCGGTTTTTCGGAACACCACTCTGCCGAGGGTTTTGGTCACCGACAGCGTTTTCCGGCGTTCCAGGAACACTAGGGACGTGAACAAGCCCCCCGACGAGGAGTCCAAAAAGCTGGACTACGCCGGGCGCAAGGTGTACGCTGCATCCTCCCTTGGCCTCCGCCAGGCCAGCTCGGCCGTGCTGATGGCACACTTCTCAAACGCCCTCATGGGCTACCTGGATGAGGTGATCCCTCATCTCCCGGCTGACCTGCAGACCACGGTCCGGCAGGTTCAGGACCAGGGTAGGGCGGTGGCGAAGCAGCAGCTCCAAACAGCTCTGGACATAGGAGACCCCTGTGCCAGATCGGTTGCGGCCGCAGTGGCCATGCGCCGCAGAGTATGGCTGAGGATATCCACCTTCACAGCGGATACCCAGCACAAATTGGCGGACGTCCCCTTCTTGGGGACCGACCTCTTCGGCCCTGGAGTGGAAGGTCACCTCCAGCGGATCGAGAAGTCCAGTGCCACTCTGGACTCGGTCACCTCCGCCCAGAAGGACAAAGGCCGCCGACAGCAGGAGCACAAGCCCTTTCGTCCTTCTGCGCCTGCGGCACGTCCGGCCCAACAGCACCAGGGCCAACAGGCTCACGCTTGACATCCCAAACCCAAGCCCATGGCTTCCTCTAGTAGGAAGCAGGGAGGTAAAGGCCCAGGAGGTCCCTCAGCCAGTCCCTCCTGCAAGCCTGCCCAGTGACGGGTTGAGGGGTGTCGCCCCCAGCCTCGTCACTCCCCCCGGGTTCCCCCCCATGTGGGGACGGCACCGCCACTTCCTTTCCGCCTGGTCCGCTATCACCACGAATCGCTGGGTGTTGGAGGTGGTAGGAAAGGGCCTGCCTCTGGAATTCGAGCAGGCTCCACCCTTTTGAGCCATAGCCCCTCGGGGGGCCACAGGGTCCGCAGCCTCGCTGTCGGCCCGCCGAGCCGATATTGCCCTGCTCCTCGAAAAAGAGGTGATCAGGAAGGTGGCGGATCCTCCTCCAGACCCGGGGTTTGTGTCCAGGTATTTCCTGGTCCCAAAACGCACAGGGGGCTGGCGCCCCATTCTCAACCTGCACGACCTGAACAGGTTCCTACAGTCTCGACCTTCAGGATGGTCACTTGGCTCAGATAATCCCATCCTTGGAATGAGGCGTGGTTCTGTTCCCTGGACCACCAGGACGCTGCTCTTTCACGCCCCAATCCATCCGTCCTCACCAGAGATTCCTCCGCTTCAGAGCGGAGGGATCCCTTCACGAGTTCGGGCCATGCCCTTCGGCCTCCCTAGCTCCCAGGGTCTTCACCAAATGCATGGCAGTTGTGACAGCATTCCTGCGGCGCCGAAGGGTCCGGGTGTACCCCTACCTGGACGACTGGCTGATTTCAGCCCCCTCCAGAGCGGAGGTGGAGCGGTCCAGAGATCTGGCCCTCCAGGTTTGCTCTCAGATTGGCCTCCTCATCAACGAGGCCAAGTCGGAACTCATGCCAAAGCAGGTGATGCATTTCATCGGGGCAGAGCTCGACTCTCTTCGAGCCAGAGCATGGCTCCTGGCAGACAGGGCCAAGGTTCTTTCCTCCTTTGCCCAATCATTTCAGGTTGGGCAATCGCGACCTGCCCGGGACTTCCTGCGCCTCCTGGGCCTCATGGCGGCCTGCACCAGCGTGGTCCGTTGGGCCCGCTGGTACATGTGTCCCCTTCAGTGGGGACTGGCCAGCCAGTGGTCACAGCACTTCGATCCGTTGGATCAGCTAGTGGCAGTGACCCAGGGATGTGGAACGCCTCCAGTGGTGGACGTTCCGCACATCTGCAGTAGGGCATCCCGCTTGTCTGCCCCAGCCGACGGTCCTCTATCGACCGATGCTCTCTGATGGGTTGGGGTGCCCATCTGGGGGAGCACAGAGCACACAGCCTCCGTCCCTCAGGAGTCCCGATGCCACATCAACCTGCTGGAGCTTCGAGCGGTTCGTCTAGCCCTCACCGCCTTCGCTCCGTTTCTACGGGGTCAAGTGGTTCAGGTCCAGACGGACAATACCACGACCGTGTACTACCTAAACCGCCAGGGCGGGATGCTGGCCATGCCTTTGTGAAGGGAAGCCCTCCGATTTAGTCTCTCGTGCGCAGCCTGGAGGCGGATCTCCTCGCCATTCACGTGGCAGGAGCCTCCAACACCCTGGCCGATGCCCTAAGCCAGATAGGGGCTGCGTCTCACGAGTGGTCTCTCCTGCCGGAGGTAGTACAAGATCTGTTCTCCCACTGAGGCACGCCTCAGGCGGACCTGTTGCCTCCAGGGAGAATGCGGCTGAGACTGTTTCAGCCCGCCTCAGCAGGGCTCACTGCAGGGATGCCTCTCGAGGCCGTGGACCCTGGTTCTTTCGCCTTTCCCATTTCCCTTGATCCACAAGGTGCTTCTCAAGGTGAGGAGGGACAAGGCGCAGGTGATTCTGGTAGCCCCAGACTGGCCCCGCCAGTTCTGGTATCCAGATCTCCTCAGTCTCAGCTCCAGGCTCCCGAGGCGGCTTCCAGCCCGCCCGGACCTGATCTCAGTCAATCAGGGGAAGGTATTACATCCGGACCTTCAACCCTGCACCTGACGGCCTAGTTCCTGAGCAGCTAGAGTTCCAGGCCTTGGGTCTTTCCGACGAGGTCCTCAGCGTCGTTGAGTCGTCCCGTAACGAGTCGACCACAAAATGCTATGCCTTCAAATGGAAGAGATTCTCCATTTGGTGTCAGGGCAAGGGCCTGGACCCTTCCTCCTGTTCCTTGGCAAGCATACTGGACTACCTGTGGTCCCTTTCTCAGCTAGGGCTTCGGTCGACGACCCTTAAGGTGCACCTGGCAGCCATCTCTGCTTACCGGGCACGGGCCGGGAAGCAGTCGGTGGCGCAGGAGAAGGTGGTCGGGTGCTTTTTCAAAGGCCTTGATCACATATCCCCTCCAGTGCGAGAACTTCCACCTCCGTGGGATCTACTGCTGGTATTGGCTAAGCTCATGGGCAAGCCATTCGAACCGATGCACAGGTGTGACATCTCTCACCTGTCGTGAAAGACCGCCTTCTTGGTGGCTATCACGTCAGCCAGAAGGATGGGAGAGCTCCAGGTGCTTTCCATCGAGTCTCCTTATCTGGTCTTCCACATGGACAAGGTTGTCCTGCGCCCCCACCTGAAATTCCTTCCGAAGGTGGTGTCGGAGTTTCACCTTAACCAGGTGTTGACTCTGCCGGTGTTCTACCCCAATCACACCTCGGAGGCCGAATATAGACTGCATACTTAGGACCCTAGAAGAGCACTTCCCTTATTACAAGGAAGCGGACGGCTAGTTCGGGGAGAGGTTCGCCAGCTGTTTGTCACCTACGCTGAAGCTTCATCTGGCAGACCTGCAGCCAAGCGGACGATAGGCAGGTGGGTCACCTCCTGCATAGATCTCTGCTAGGTTGGCGGGCATGGAGCCTCCCAGAGGGTTAAGAGCTCATTCTCCATGCATACAGCTGCACGGTGGCTGCTTCCAGGGATGTCCCTATCCAGGAAATCTGCAGGGCTGCTGCCTGAAGTCAGCACACACCTTCATCACCCACTATCACATCGACCTTGAGTCACGCCGGGATGCTGGTTTTGGGGCCTCGGTTCTCCAGTCTTTATTTCCCAAGTAGGGGGTGTGCGCCTTGCCTCCCTCCTCCCGGAGAACTGCTAGGAGTCTGCCAGACAGTGTGGAGGAACAACATATCCATGTCCCTAGAAATACAGGTTACTCACCTGTAACAGGAGTTCTAGGAATGGTATATGTTGTTCATCCACACGACCCACCTGACTTCCCCGGCTTTGACGCACAACCTGGCTTCCAGCGGGCTAGATCTGGTGTCATGGGTCTGAGCCGAGAGTTTTACCACTCGGGTGGGTGGGAGGAGCCAGCTTGAAGACCTTCCGGCAAGATTTAAAGCAGCAAAGAACCTGCCAGACAGTGTGGATGAACAATATATACCATTCCTAGAACTCCTGTTACAGGTGAGTAACCTGTATTTACCCCCCATGCCAGCGATGGTTCAGACCTGATTTTGGTTCTTTTTTTTGTTGTTGTTTTTGCAACAAAGGTTTTTATTTTATTTAACATGTAGCTGTGCACATTTTTCACAGTAAGAAGACAGAGTGCAAAATTGATGCACAACAGTAAGATTACCCTAGGCTGCAGTGCCCCTCCCCCAGTGGTTATGGAATTTAGGGGAATTGACATCAGTGAGTATGATCGTATTCCAAGACAGAAGTGCAAATTGAGCCTTCAGTATGTGAGACATAAGCTTGGGCTCACTGTCCTAAAATGGCATCGAGTCATTCAGTCCATGTGGTTCACCATCTCTCTATAGCAGCTTGTAGGGTTCATATCTGGAGGTGTTTATGACATCAAGAAAAGTGTGGGTGGTTCAACAGCTTATAAATATACATGACATCATAATAGGCTTTTAACTTTCCCTGCAGTTCTTTTTTTAAATTTAAGATTTTATTTCTCCTTGCTTTTGCAGGTGAAGATCACCTGGAGGGAACCTTCACAAACAACGTTGGGGACAGATGTCCGAAGTCTTCCAGTATAAACTCCATGACAAAAATGTTTCCTTCTTTGCTCGAGGAACCTCAGCGGCTGTGCTATAAATAACCGTGGGCCGCCACTCTAGGACAAACAGGTGTTTGGCGCACAGGCACCTCTGACTACTGCTGGCTGCTATCAGATGCTACTTATGTTTCAAGTGTTTCAGAAACAGTGGCTAAAGACGGATTATCTTGTTTGTGCCAATAAACAAGAGATCATTTGTGGGGGTAATTGTCCAAGGTATCAGCGCAGCAAGAGAAATACTTTTTTGATGGAGGATATAGCGGCTGCAAAAATAATGGAGTCTGTGCGGTATTTGTGTGATAAATAACTGGTGGCTGTTGCTCCATGATATGCAAGGCCTTAGCACACAGGCACCTGAGTGTCTCAGCCTGTGTGTGGATGTTGCAGGAACACAAAAATACTTATCCACAAGGAAGGAATCTAAGAAAATATGGCAAGATTTACAATTGAGTGTGAGCTCAGTACTATAAAGATCACACTGATATTGGTATAACTGGGTTTATTTCAGCAGCTGGTGGGTAACAAAGGGAAAAAGGTCAGAAGGTGAGTTGTCTGTATCAGGGGCTCAGTAGGTTGCAGGCTTGCCTCTAGGGCTAGAAGACTACAAGATAATGGGTTCTAGTCCCATAGCAGGAATTTGGGTGCCATCTTGCAACCTTCAGATGAGACTTTAAAGTGAGGCCCCTTCTGTCCCTCTCTGCTTACGTAAGAGGATTTCCCCTGTAAATGAGATGGCTCCTTGTAACCCTCTCCCCAGTGAAACACTTGGAAACAGCTGTCACAGCTCTTGTGCATTTGTGGTCAAAATTACAAATAAATAAGTAACTCTAGGTCCCTCAGGTCTGGCCCCTCTGATTTATAAGCAGGAATTCATAAGCGTACTGTGTGTCGGCACAACAGAAGGGCTGCCACTCCTGGCGCCAGTGACCCAGGTTCAGGAATGAGCCTTGGATGCTGGCAGACTTGGGAGGAATGAGGACTGAGTGCCCTAGACAACATTCCTCTCCTTCGCAGAGAGGGTCGCTGCCTTCTCCATGCTACTGCAACCTGTTTGACCACGGGTGACTGCAGTGGAGGCAGAGCGGGAGGGAAGATGCCTGCCAGGCTCTGCATTGGCACGCTTTGGTTGGAGCCCCTTGCATGTCGTTGTCCTAGGAGCTGGGAGCAAGACAAAGTTGAAATCCCAAAGGCAAGCAGGATGGTAAGTGCACTCCCAGGCCGCACCACAGTGACTGGCCACTCCCACCAAGGAGCCTCCCAATAGAGCAGTAACTCCCAACAGGCTTGGCAGTGGTTTCAGGGCAGGTTGGAAGTCAGTAAGAAGCGCCTGTGAAGCAGCAGAAAAGGCTGTGGATTGTCTAGCTAAATGAGGCAGTTCTGGCATCAAGGGGAATATATATATATATATATATTTATATTTTATGATATTTTATTATTGTATTTCCTCCACCTTCCATCCCCAATCTCGTTTGCATACCCCCAGCTCCATCACTGAACTGTCTTGTGGACTTACGGGTCAACCACCATTTACTCAGTGCCATATTGGCTGGTGGCCTGCCACATAGGGTCATGCAGTGCCTGTGGGGGATGCTGAATGAGCCAGAGCTATTTCCTCCCAGGCCATCAAATCATGACGCATGCTGCATCAGCACCCCCACACACACACACATATATCCATTTGCTGGCTATGTCGGTGCTCCCACCTGGCCTCCGCCTGTTGGCAGAACTCAGATTCACCCCTCCCCGAGGGAGGGGAGCCATCTTAGGATGCTCAAGCCTCCCTCACCTGGCTGGCCCCTAAGTGATGCTGGTTCATTCCCATACTACAGTCACCCCGTGAGGCAGGAGGTACATTGTCCAGCAGCTCGGCCCCTCTGTGACACCAGGCAGGCCTAGATAAAGATTTGTAAAACAAAATGTATGTTGTGCAAATATGTACTAAGGAGACAGCACATCTAAAGTATTTATTTATTTAGTTAGATTTTGTTTATGGGGTAAGTGCACTAGACAGAAATTGCCTATTTCCAGGCATGACCCAGGAGAAATACAAAAACATCAGGTAAAACATGGGGCAGTGCAGTACAATAGGACAGTGGAACACAATATAACTTCAAAAGAAGATACAACAGCATCAGGTTACAAGGAATAGTGTAGTGTGTACAGTCAGTAGGAAACAATGTAACTGCCATAAGCCATTTTATAGGTAATCCGTGATCTTACTTCGAGTGGGAACCCTTGCAGCAGGCTATTACAATCAGGACTACGCCGCAGGCACTAGGACCCTCGGTGAAACTTCTGCCAGCAATACACAGCAGGGACCGCCCCCGACGCCGGCCCCGCCCCGACGTCGGTCAGGGTACAAGAGGGGGTGGAATCAGCTCCACCTCAGGTCTTTCCCACCACGTCCTGCATGTGAAGTCGAAGGAACAGCTTCTGCTTGCAGTTGCAGCTAAAGATCTTCATAGATTTGATCTACAATCAACATTATTTCTTCAATTTTCAACGGGTTTTCTCGTCCTCTGGTACCCGACGTCAGTCCGCTGCCCGTCGGTTGTTTCTTCCGCTTTTAGAGCATTGTTTTCCTCACTCTCAGCTCCGTTTTCCGAGTCCGACGTCAGCCGTTTCCTGGCCGAGTTCGATATCTTCTCGGGCGTCGGCATCTCCTGAACACTTAAACAAGTGTGACTGCGAGAGGCAGATCCCAGCGAAGGACGGCCATCGGCGATGCGTTTTTTGTCTAGGCCCGGACCACGACACCGGCAACTGTGCAGATTGCCAGGCCTTTACCAGCCGGACCCGCATCCGCCGCCTGAAGGCCCTTAAGGCCTACCTGCTGGAGCAGAAGATGGATATGCACTCCTCGGAGGGGAAGCGGAAGGAGAAAAAGTGCCACAGCAAAGACCGTAGTCAGTCCCGTCATGGTCGCGCTCGCGGCCATCTTCAAAAAGGCCCGTCCGTCAGGTTCTGGAGATCCTCCGAAGACTCCTCAGGCTAACGCCAGCCTGTCGGGGGAGAAGCCGGCCAAGCCAAAGGTGACCCCGCTAAGGGTCATCGCTAAGCCCTTAGAGGTGCCTGCTTCGGCCCCACCTGCTAAAGGCGCGCCTCCAGAGACCAAGGACTCTCTGGCACCCCCCCGGCGTCACCCCGTCGTCGGTCCCTACACCAACGCCAGTCGAAGGGGCGAAGGACACGGGGACAGTCGCAGAGGAACCGATGTCCCCGTCGCCCAAGTCCTCCTCTCCCCTGGACCCTCAGGAGAGCTCTCCTTTGTGCCCCGACATTCCGGAGACTTCCTTCCCGAAACAAGCGGCTGAAATATTCACCAAGGATGAGCTCAAGGATCTTTTCTCCTTTTGGTGGGGGCAGGTCCACAAGCGGTCCTCCCTGTCGGCGGCCCAGACACCGGTACCGGACCCTGCAGAAAAACCATAGCCAGGAGGTGAGTCTTCCCTGAGGAAGTCACCGGAGCTCCAGCCTTCACCTCCCTCCAGGGCTCATTCCCGCATAAGGTCTCAGGACCACCGGCGTCGCTCCCAGGACTCAGGTGACCGACGTCGGTCTAGGCCACGCTCCAGGAGCACTTCTTGCTCCAGGCGAGAACGCCTCCCACATTGGTCCTCTCACCGATGTCGGTCATTGCTCCGTCGCTGGTCCAGGGACCAGAGTCGGTCCCCTAGCTACCGACGTCAGTGAAGGCATGGTCATAGGACAGGGTCAGACTACTCCAGGTCGGATAGTCGATCCTCCTCCCCAACGTCTTCCTCTTCTTCCTCTCTCAGCCTCAAGCGCTCCCCGGGAGAGAAGGACCAGCCTCGCTCACCGCCAGACGATCCTACTTTTATGGACGTCATGAGGCACATCCAGGCCTCCAACAAGTGGGACACGGAGGACCTGAATCTGGAACGCCAGAGATTGGCCAAGTACCTGAGGCAAAAGGAGCCAAAGCCTCTGGTTATCCCTCCTTTAGTCGATACATTCCAGGACCTTACCAGAACCACCTGGATGCATCCGGCCTCAATCTCAGCAGTTCCAAAAAAGTCAGACAGGCTGTATAAGGCCCCGAGGGCAGAACCCTTTCTAGCGGAACACCCCCAGGCCGATTCTTCGGTGATCACGGCTGCCCATGACAAGTCTCAGCAACCGAAGCACCTTGGCTCCCAGCCTCCCAACCCGGAGTCTCGCTACCTGGACCAGGTGGGAAAGAAAGTATATGCTGCCTCCACCTGTTCCATCCATTCCCTCAGTTTCCTAACGCATATGGTACAGTACCAGAATGCAATGTGGGAAAGGGGACTAGAGCTGGCGAAGACCATGCCAGACTCTGACCAAAAGGCAGAGCTCCTGGCCCTCCTCCAGTCGGGCTCAGACGTAGGCTCCCATGTATTGAGGGCCTCGTATGACACGGCAGCCAGAGCAGCCGCTTCCGGGTGTGCCTCCGGCGCCATGCCTGGTTGAGAGTCTCGGGCTTTCACCAGGATCTGCAGGCTGGTATCAAGGATCTGCCCTTCCAGGGTACTGTGCTGTTTGGGCAGGAGACGGAGGCCTTGATCTCCTGCCTCCAGGAGTCGGGCAAGTCGATCTGATCGGTCCGCCAGATATACCATGGCGACCAGCGACTACAGCACCGTAGACGACCTTTTCGTAAGTCCTCAGGCAGTCAAGGTCCAGCCCATGGCAACCAACGGGGGCACAGAGGAGGCTTTCGCAGGAGATCCGGAAACCAGCATTCTGGTGGACCTCCTTCCCATGGGCCCAAGTCCTCCCAGGCCTCTCTCCCCACTCCCGGCTCTGCCCAATGACCCCCTTCCACCCCCCCTTTCGCGGGAAGATCCAGGGGAGCCGGTTGGTGGCCTCTTCTCCCTTCATTTCGAAGTGTGGAAGTCAATCACCACAGACCAGTGGGTCTTGGATATCATAAGGAGAGGACACACGCTGGAGTTCACAGAGTTTCCACCGCATACTCCACCAAAGCTCTCCCGTTATCCTCCTTCTCACATCCCACTAATAGAAGGAGAGATACAGACCCTCTTGCAGAAGAGAGCAATAGAGAGGGTCCCCTTGCATCAGCAAGGGCAGGGTTCTATTCCCACTTCTTTCTGGTCCCATAAAAGACTCAGGACCTTCGTCCCATTCTGGACCTCAGTCCTCTGAACCTCTTTATTGAGTACAAAAGGTTCAGGATGGTGACTCTTCAAGGACTCCTTCCCTTGCTGCACCAAGGGGACTGGCTCCATTCTCTCGACATGCAGGATGCATATACGCATATCGGGGTCTATCCTCCCCACAGGAAATTTCTGAGGTTCCACTTCCATGGGGAACACTTTCAGTTTCGAGTGCTTCCGTTCGGCCTCTCTTCTGCTCCGCGAGTCTTCACCAAATGCCTAGCAGTGGTGGCTGCGGCTCTAAGGCGTATGGGGCACTATGTGTTCCCCTACCTAGACGATTGGCTGCTTACGGCCCCTTCAAGAGTAGGCCTTTTACGAGCTCTCAAAGACACTTATACTCTGTTCCGAGAGCTGGGGATCACCCTAAACTTAAGAAAATCATCCCCGGAGCCCAGCCAAAAGCTCGTCTTCGTAGGAGCAATCCTGGATTCTGTCCAGGGCATGGCCTTCCTCCCCCAGGACAGGGGAGTTCGCTCGCGAGAGATGGCAGAACGGATCTCCATAACTCCTCGAATTCCGGCTCGGAATTTCCTCAGTTTACTGGGGCACATGGCGGCGACCATTCCTGTCACTCCCTTGGCCCGCCTCCATGAGAGCCCGCAGTGGATGCTCAGGGTGCAGTGGGACCAAAGCCCCGACGATCTAGACTCCCGGTCAAGATCTCGGAGCCAGTCAGGAGAACTCTGCTTTGGTGGATGGACCCCAGCAATCTGGAAAGGGTCAGCTGCGTCCGAACCACCATGTCAAACTCTGACAACAGATGCCTCGGACCTGGGGTGGGGGGCGCACCTGGGTGCATGTCGAACGCAAGGGGTTTGGTCACCCGAGGAGTAGTCCCTCCACATCAATGTGCTGGAAATGCGAGCGGTCATCTACGCCCTCCAGGCTTTTCAAGAGGACCTGGTGCCAGGCTGTCTTCTAGTTCAGACAGACAAAGTGGCGGTCATCTTTTACATCAACAAGCAAGGGGGCACTCATTCGTATCCTCTTTGCAGGGAGGCGATGGGAGTCTGATACTGGCCGCTGGAGCGGGGCATCTTGCTGTCCGCAATGTACATTCCAGGCGTCCTAAACGATCTGGCCGACAGCCTCAGCAGGTCGCATTACAGAGCGCACGAGTGGGAGCTGCTACAGTCCGTGGCGGACCAGCTCTTTGACAGGTGGGGTCTTCCAGAGCTGGGCCTCTTTCGTCACCGCATAGCGCCAAACTGCCAACGTTCTGCTCGCGAGCACGGCCTGGAGTTTTCTGGCCAGATCGCTTATCCCTTTGCTGGGCAGGAGGTTTCTCTATGCCTTTCTGCCCTTCCCTCTCATTCAGAGATGCTGCTCAAGTTACAGGCAGAAGGGGCCGAATGATCCTAGTGGCCCCAAATGGCCTCGGCAGATTTGGTTCCCACTACTGCAGCGGTTATCAACAGAACCTCCAATTCCGCTGCCCATATGCTCGCAGTTACTGTCCCAGGACCAAGGGTCACTGGTCCATCCGGATCTTCAATCCTTACACCTACATGCTTGGCTCCTTCAGACGTAGCTCAACATAGATACGGGGTTTCCCCGGAAGTGGCGGCGGTCCTAGTGTCGGCAAGAAAGCCCTCTGCTCGCTCCGCCTACGCTATGAAGTGGAAACGTTTCTGTCTTTGGGCATTGCCGCAGCGTTTGGATCCCGTCACCTGCCCTGTGAACTCAGCTTTACAGTATCTCCTCACCTTGTACGATAAGGGTCTGAGTTACTCCTCTATCAAGGTGCACATGTGGGCAATCTCTGCCTAGCATGCTGTCGTGGGAGATAGAGCATTAGCACAACTGAATGTAGCCCGCACCTTTCTTAGGGGAATTCTACATATGAGACCTCCCACTCGGGACCCTGTCCCACCCTGGGACCTCCTTTCTGTGTTGGAGAAACTCACCCTCCCTCCTTTTGAACCAGCAGCGGATTGTGAGCTGCGTTACCTTTCTTGGAAGGTTTGTTTTTTGGTTGCTGTTACTTCAGCTCAAAGGGTTTCCGGGCTTCAGGCTCTAATGTGTAAAGAGCCCTATTTGGTTTTCCACAGGGAAAGGGTTTCCCTTAGAACAAATCCTAAGTTTCTTCAGAATTGACCCTCAACCAGTCGGTTGACCTTCCTGTTTATTTTCCTTCCCCTTCCAATGGAGGGGAGGCTCTCCTCCACATATTGGATGTCCACAGGACTTTGAGGTATTACCTCAAAAGGACGGTTCAGCACCGTAAATCCGAGCAGCTCTTTGTGGCTTTTGCACCACATTGCTTGGGTCAACTGGTGTCCAAGCAAACTATCTCTAAATGGATAGTTCGCTGTGTCTTGTTTTGCTACGAGCATCACAATAAACCCCTGCCGAGCCCGGTTAGGGGTCACTCCACCAGAGGAGTGTCAGCTTCTTTCGACACCCTGCGAAATGTCGCCATACAGGACATTTGTGTGGCCGCAACCTGGAACTCGGTGCATACCTTTGTCAAGCATTACAGCTTGGATATAGTCTCCAGATGCCGAGCTGGCTTCAGCCTAGCCGTATTACAAGGGCTTTTGTCCTAAGGCCTCTGGAGTCAGCATATTCCACCTCCCAGGGTCGTCTACCTCCTTGTTGTGGGACTGCTTGGGACTCAGTCCTGATTGTAATAGCCTGCTGCAAGGGCTCCCACTCGAAGTAAGATAGTACAGTTATGTAAGAACTTACCGTAACAGTAGATCTTGGAGGAGCTCTTGCAGCAGGCGCTACTCCACCCACCTTCCCTTCAAGGTGTGCAGATCCATTTCGTTTTTCTTCTCCGATTCTCTTCATGGTAGGCTTCGTCTCCTTCTCTTGTCAGGCCTTCTTCTGGGTCTTGGCAGGAGAACTGAGGTGGAGCTGGGTCCACCCCCTCTTGTACCCTGACCGACGTCAGGGTGGGGCCGACGTCGGGGGTGGTCCCTGCTGCGTATTGCTGGCAGAAGTTTCACCGGAGGGTCCTAGTGCCTGTGGCATAGTCCTGATTGTAATAGCCTGCTGCAAGAGCTCCTCTTGGAGATCTACTGTTACGGTAAGTTCTTACATAACTGTACTTTGTAGTAGGAAGCAATTGATTTAGCGAGCCTAGTAGCTAAAGCAAGTGTCTTAGATACAAAAGTTTACATGGATGGGTTGCCTAAAAGTATGAGAGAGACTCTGGGCATGGTGCAAGAGCATTTGTCATTGGCTTGTAGGAATGAGTGGAGCTCTTTCTTAAAAGTCAAGTGAGACTGGGAGCTCCTGATGTGACCTGGGAAGGCATTCCGGAGCCTTGGTGCAGCTGCGGCAAAAGCACGTTCCCCCATTTTCATTGCACTTCAAGGGGCATGGAGCAACCGTCTACCAGCAAATCTCAGTGGGTACGGTTGAGCGCTATGGTGTAACATACTAGCCAGGGATTCAGGTGCTCCAGCTCGGATAATGCTTTCTATGAGGCAGCCCACTGTCTATTGACGAGTGGATGAAGGGGACAGCCACCCTAGACTAGAGCAGAGCATACAGCGGTGGGTAAGTTTGGGAGCAGCCAAGGCGAAACAACAGATATTATTGTAGCAAGCCTGCAAGTGTCCCATTTTTGCAGAGCTCCTTTTTTAGAGTCCTGAAAAGCCATAAGGCCATAGGTTAGTCTCGGCTTGAGAACCCCTTGAGCAATGGCTAGTCTAGCAGTAACTGTTAGAGATGGTCTGACTCTCTACGCTATACCCAGTTTGGCGTTGACAGCTCTGCAAGTGTTGGTTATGTGAGGACTGAAGTCGAGTGAGGGGTCAAGAGTGACTCCCAGACACTTAAAGTTGTCCAGTACCTCCAAGGTAGAGCCGTCAGGGCCAGGAATTGCAAGAGGTATGGCACAGGACATGGTTTTGGGGGCAGAGCCAAACATCATGGCCACAGTCTTTTTTGCATTTAGCAGGAGCGTCTTTTGCCACAGCCAGGTATTCAGACAGTTGAAGTCAGTCTTTAGCATGGCATTTATGAATGCTGGGTCCTTGTTGCTGGTGTAAAGCACCATATCGTCTGCATAAAGGGTGATAGAGGAGAGACCGGGGGTTTAGGCAGGTTATTGATAAAAGGGGGAGCAATAACGGTCCAAGAATGGATCCTTGGGGAACACCGAGGCTAGTAGGAGCAAGAGCTGATTTGACTTTATTGATCTCCACAAACTGAGTACGGCCAGTGAGATAAGAGGCGAACCAGGAAGTGACATCTTGCGGGAAACCGATGAGGTTATCTGGTCCAGCAATAATGGGTGACTGACCAAATCAAAAGCCTTTGAGAGAGCAACAAAGATTGCCCCAGTGAGGAGGCCCTTGTCCATTGCCTGTTTTATGTCATTGCTCATTGGTGAGCTGTATTTGTGCTATGAGACTTTTTGAATCCATGCTGGGCAGGGGTGAATAGCTTGCTATGATGAAGGTATTCTGACACTTGCGCTGCAGTCAGCTTTTCCAAGATCTTGCATAGGACAGCAGCGATGGCTATGGGACGGTAGTTATTTACACACAGGGGATCACCTTTCTTATACACAGGTACCACCCTCGCAATCTTCCAGACCGCTGGTACCACTCCAGTGATGATAGATTGGTTGATGACACTCATTATAGGTGCAACGAAGGCAGAGGCAGCCATTTTTAGGAATTTTGGCAGTACTGCATCTGACCCCGCAGATCCACAGGCTGGAATGGATTTTATGAGTCGTTGAACCTCCCCCGTAGATATCATCCGTAGGTTGAAAGTGCCTGTTTTTTTTTCCTTACCATCAGCGATTGGATTAGGGAAATTTCCTAGTAGGCTGGTGTACTCCAGGAGGTCAGAGAAATTAGAATTCATAGCATTGGTTATAGTATGCAGGTTGTTACAGTTGATACCATTCAGTGTAATTTCACTGATATCTGTCTTACTTCCCTAAACCATTAAGGACTTTATGTGAGACCAAAACCCCGGGAGTCACTCGAGTTTTGTAGCAACTTTTTACAGTAGGCTTTCTTTGCTACCCGGATGTCTCTTTCAGGCATTTCTCCATCGCCTGTACTCTTCCCAGTCCCCCTGTAGTAAGGATTTCTTAGCTTTGGTCCATGCTCTGTCCCTTTCCTTCATCGCAGCCATAGAAACATAGAATTTGATGGCAGATAAGGACCGCTTGGCCCACCCAGTCTGCCCATTTCCCTACCTGATGGATAAGCTGCAGATCCTAGTTAACCAGCAGCCTACTTCTTCCTACCCCCACCCTAGAATTGCCTTATGACTGTCCCATGCATGCTTGAATTCCACCACTGTTTTTGACTCCACAGCCTCCTCTGGAAGCCGTTCCATACATCCACAACCCTCTCTGTGAAAAAATACTTTCTTAAATTACCTCTGAGCGCCCCTTCTATCTTCAAATTGTGCCCCTTGTTCTTACACATCTCTTTTCTGAAAGATGCTACCCTCCTGGACTTTGTTGATTCCTTGAGGTACTTAAAAGTTTCTATCATGTCCCCCGTCCCTCCTTTCATCAAGGGTATACATATTAAGCTCCTTAAGTCTCTCTTCATATGTCTTCCGGTGCAGACCCTGCACCATTTTAATTGCCCTCCTCTGGACTGCTTCCATCCTGTCTATGTCCTTGCGTAGATGAGGTCTCAGAACTGCACACAGTACTCCAGATGGGGTCTCACCAACTGTCTGTATAGAGGGATAACCACTTCCCTTTTCTACTTGTGATGCCCTCCCTATGCATCCCAGTATCCCCCTGGCTCTCCTTACTGACTTCTCACATTGCTTACCCACCTTTAGGTCATCTGATATGACTACACCCAGATCCCTTTCCATTATTGTTGTCGTTAGTACCTCCCCTGCTATTGTGTACTGTTCTCCTGGATTTTTATTTCCCAGGTGCATTACTTTGCACTTCTTTGCATTGAATCTAAGTTGCCATATGTCTGACCATTCCTCCAACCTTGCCAAGTCCCTTCTCATCCTTTCTACCCCTTGTGTATCAACTCTGTTACAGATTTTTGTGTCATCTGCAAAGAGGCATACCTTTCCTTCCAGACCCTCTGCAGTGTCACCTATAAAGACGTTAAAGAGGACTGGACCCAGGACTGAGCCCTGATGTACTCCACTAGTAACCCCCCTTTCTTCAGAATGTGTTCCATTCACTATTACCTTCTGTGTCCTGTTGTGCAGCCAGTTTGCTACCCAGGCTACCACCCTGGGACCCACTCCCAGGCTGGCTAACTTGATTATTAATCTTTTGTGCGAGACTGTGTCAGATGCCTTGCTAAAGTCTTGGTAGGCCATATCCACAGCCCCTTCCTGGTCAATTACTTTGGTCACCCAGTCAAAGAAATCGATTAGATTTGTCTGACATGACCTTCCTGCTGTGAATCCATGCTGCTTTGGGTCCTGTGCCCCACTGGCCTCCAGGTACTCAACAGTTCTTTCTTTCAGAAGTGATTCCATCATTTTCCCCACCACTGAGGTCAAACTAACAGGTCTGTAGTTTCCTGCTTCTGCCTTGCTCCCACTTTTGTGAAGGGGAATCACATCTGCCCTCCTCAGGTACCACCCCATCTTCCCATGATTTGTTAAAAAGTGTGGTTAGTGGTGTCACTAGGTCCTCCCTTAGCTCTTTTAGGATTCTAGGGTAAATCCCGTCAGGTCCCATTGCTTTGTCCACCTTGAGTTTTAGGAGTTCTTTCAGTACCCTTTCTTCTGTAAATGGACTGGCATCAACCCCACTATCCAGAGTGCTTCTACTGTTTGGTTTAGGTAACTCCTCCTCTTCTTCTTTTGTGAATACTGAGCAAAAGTATTCATTCAGTATCTCTGCCTTTTCCTTGTCTCCCTCTGCCCACCTCCCCTCTTCTTTATTAATCTTCACTAAATCTCCCTTAACCTTTCTGTGCTCCCTAATGTACCTATAAAAGGTTTTATCCCCCTTCTTAACTGAGTTGGCTATCTTTTCCTCAGTTTGGGCCTTTGCTTTTCTGACTGCCTTCCCCACTTCCTTCTGCTTTAATTGATACAGTTCCCTGTTGTGCTCCTTCTGTGATTCCTTATACTTTTTGAATGCAGCCTTTTCTCCTTAACCTCCCTGACACCTCTTTTGAGAACCATAGTGTTTTTATTCTGCTTTGTTTTCTTTATTTGTTTCACACAAAGGCTTGTTGCCCCATGATGGCAGTTTTGATTTTCTCCATTGTTCTTCCACCCTCCTTTCTGGTCATTTGCTAATGCATTCCTCAGGTATTCACCCATTATGCCAAAGTCAGCCCTTCTAAAGTCCAGTATCCTTGTCTTTGTATGCTTGTCTCCATGGTTGTGTTTATTGTAAAGCACACTGTGCAGTGGTAACATGTTCCCAGATGTCTACTGATTTCTAAATTTGATTCTCTCTCCATTTGAGAGTACCAGGTCTAATATTGCTACCTCCCGAGTGGGTTCCACCACTAGCTGTCTAAGGCATGCCCCCTGTAGGGCATCGAGAATGACCCTGCTCTTGGATGTGGCTGCAGTCCATGTCGCCCAGTTAACATCTGGCATATTCAGGTCCCCCATCAACAGTATCTCCCCTTTTTCAGCCATTTTGAGAATGCCCTCTATCATTTTCTTGTCCATTTCCTCCCCTTGAGACGGGGGTCTGTATACAACCTCTGTGCGGATTGTGATGCCATTCCCTGTCTCCAAGGTGACCCAGAGTTCCTCTTGTCCTCCCCCTTTACTTTTTAGTTCTGTAGCTTTGATCCCTTCCCTTATGTAGAGAGCTACTCCACCACCTCTTTTACCCTCCCTGTCCCTTCTGTAGATTGTGTACCCTGGTATGTTGACATCCCAGTCATGGTTCTCCATGTACCATGTTTCTGTGACTGCTACAATATCCAAGTGTTCCTCTTCCATCAGGGCTACTAGCTCTGGAAGCTTGTTTCCCAGACTACGGGCATTGGTACTCATTGCCCTCCATTTAATGTTGGCTTTATCCTTTTTTACCCCATCCCTGCTCTTATTGCCCTTGTCCATTTTTCCATTTACCCCTGTCCTGCCCTCTGTCAAGCTCTGTACCTCAGTGTTTACCCTACTACCTGCCATGTTTTGTGGGGGAGGCTTGAACTTTCCTGTTTCCTATCAGCACCTCCCCCCTTGGCTAGTTTAAAAGCTTGCCAAGGAAGCCTTTAAACCTGTCACCTAGGAGCGTGTTTCCCTTCCTGGACAGATGCAGACCATCATGCCAGTATAGACCTTCATCTCTCCAGGTGGACCCCCAGTCCCCAATGAAGCCAAAGCCCTGTGCTCTGCACCAGTTTTGCAACCATTCATTAAACTGCATGGTGTGCAGTACCCTAGCCTCACCCCTGCCATAGACTGGCAGCACCTCTGAGAAGGTTACCGTGCTTGCTACCTGTCTGAGGCCCCTCCCCAACTCCACAAATTCATCCTGCACTGCACTGATCTCATGCCTAGCTAGGTCATTTGTCCCGAGGTGGACAATGATATCTAGTTTCCTCTCCTGTGATGCTGCTTCTGCAGTCCTGAGGATTTGCTTCCTGTCCTTCCAAGCCATGGCACCAGGCAGGCACTTTACTTCCCTTCCCCAGGTCTACACCCCTAACAATTGAGTCCCTATCAGAAGCTGTTTCTTTCCCCTGTGGTGTCCCTTGCCACCCTTTTGTGGGTCTCCCTTGTGGATGTCCCCAGCATTCTTCTTGGTCTCCAATGAGAGTGTCATCATAGAGGAACCTTGATTTGCCAGACTGACATATGATTTGTGTAGAGGTGCAACCCGGGGGCTACGCCTCTGTTCCACCATCCTCATCTTCCCAGAACCTACTGTGGTCCATCTGCTCTTCACACATGGCAACCTCTGAGGCAGTGGTTGTGGAACTGGTGCTCTTTGGGTGAAGGAGGCCTCCTTAGTCCTTGCGAGTTCAGCCTGGAGGTGGGCAACCTCCTCCCTCAGAGCTGACAGTTGCCTGCAAATAGGGCAGCAGCGCAGGTTCCAGAATGTCTCCCGGAAAATTGCTGCCCCACAGCCAGTGCATTGCACCACTCCCCACATGTCCCTCTTCCTTATAATATACAATGAGTAATATATAATTATTTTTTGTGTGTGTGTACTTACCCTTTATGCACTCTGCTGGGTAATTAAGAATATGACAGTTCTGCCCCAAGACCTGTTGAGGAAGTGATGTCAGAATCTTGGCTATAATGGAAATGCCACACCTGGGGAGGGCAGGGTGAGGAAGGGTGGTGGGTAGGCCACAACCACTGGTGACTGTTAGAAACAATCAAATACACCACTGCTCCACCACCCTGGTGAGTACTGCCCTTTATAGTAAGTCAACCAACACCACAATTTACTAGACCACTGCTCCTACACAAACCACTTTACTGAGTCCAGGGATAAAAACAAACTCACTGTTCAGCCAGCAGGACACTTCTAAAATATTGCACAAATAGCCTTCCAAATCCTATGTGTCTAGCACAGAAATCAAGCAACTTCAGTTGTATTACACCCCCTCTGGTTATAAAATTACTACACTTTAATGGAATCCTGCAATTCTTAATGCCAATAAGAAAATAATGAAACTTTCTGTAGAAAGCGTAGCTTACCTTCCTCACTAGTCCCCTACAATATTATGTTTTACCAGGTTCCCAGTTCCTCAAATGTGTTCTAGTTTGTACTCTGCAGTATAGCAAGTTTCTCAGCTTCCAACAGGAGCAAAAGCATGTCAGAGATCCATAGTCTTAGTATTTCTAGACTTCAGAACCAAAGAAGAGATCTTGAGTATAGCTTGGTCAAGAAAAATCATTAATTTTGGGGATGTGAGACTTTTTTTCGATCAGGATTATACCCCACGTTACTAGCTAAAAGACAGCAAGTACAAAAATCGGGCAACTTCAACAGAAAGGAGTGAAAGCTTTCCTAGAATACCCAGTGAGGATTCGAATAATGACTGAGAAGGGTCCCAGGCGGTTTCAGGAATTGATAGATACCAAGGAAATGCTGGAATCATTGGGAGTTTCATTGCAGAAAGAGGGGGTCCTGGAGAAGTTCGAGGAACTTAAGAATAAAGCTTGGGTTCCAGGAGGAACCAAAAGGCGAGGGCCACAAAGGGAGAAGGGGTTCTCAGGCATGTGTTGCAAGCTTTCAGAGAAATGCAGAGGAGCCCATAATTGCCCGAGATGGAGAGAAGTAGGAGGAAAACAAGGCCTAGAAGAAGAAAACTCAGAAAATGAGGACACTTGAAATGTCAGTGTGGTAGGAGAACTTTGGCAAAATTTAAGCTTAAAAGCTGTCGCCCAAAAAGGCTGGGGTGATCAGTGGAGAAAGCACAAGGGGAAAGGAACTATGAAGGGAGATCTGAACTGAACTGAAATGGACAGAATGAAAAATATAAAATGTATGGGTAGGAGGGGAAGGATAAAATCATGGGTTAAATGAGACCTAGACTAGAAGCTGTGGATATTTGGTAATATACTTTGAAGCTGGAGCCTGGGTAGATTGGTGGGGTATCTGGAGGTAGGTCTTGAGTTGGTTTCCTAGCTCACTCGTGGAACCTTGGGGACCAGTAAAAGGAAGAGTGGAAATGTTGTGAGACGCACACTATTGGAAGGTTGCTGGGGCCCCGGTGTGTGTGTGTGGGGGTGGGGGGGGGCAGCCACTGGTTCTCTCAAAAAGGTATAACGCGCTTAATGGAGTGGGAGAGAGGTGGTTAGGTCTTGAGGGGGGCTCACCCTCCGGGTGCCCAGGGGCTGGACCTCGATTATCTCTTAAGCTTCTGAAGTGTAAACAGAGCGAATTAATATATTGGTGGGCGCAAGCCTGCCAAAAGGAGAGTGAGTGGTCGGTGGCTACCCCCCAGCGCTGAGAGGCTACACAGGGATATTTATTAATTGAAATATGAAACAATTGAGTTAACTGGTCTCACTGGTTAGAAGTCAATAAATTAGCACAGGTCAGAGGGGTACGCGGGGAGACAGAAGCTCGGACCGGGCCTTCAGATTGTCTTAAAGGAGTGCCCTCCTCATGTTGCGCAGGCTCCACAGTAACAAAGGATTGCAGTTAAGGAGGGGGAGGGAGTACTAAAAAGTATAAACATAGGGGAAAATTATTTTTTTTCTTTCTTGAATCATTAAGTAGTAGAGACAAGAGGTGGAAAGGCTAATCATAATTTGTTTAATATAGACAAGCTGATAACTTAAGGGGGGTTTACACAGGTACCAGACATGAAAACACCTGGTCATGGGGAGGAGTTCCTCATAGAAAGAACATGTTTGTATCCTCTCTTTTCCCTTCTGAACATCATCTGAGGAAAGGAGGGGAACAAGAATCCAGAGACTAGGATTCCCAGTATTGGAAGTCATAATACTAGATAAGCAGTGTTGTTTTATAGGTTACAGTTGTTGTTGTGATTTAATAACTATGTGGTTAAAATGTTTAGTGGTCACACGGTCTGTCAGAAATGTGCAAGGAAGAGATTTGGGAAATGGTCTAGAGGCTGGAGGGAGGTTAAGGATCCCATATCATGGATACTGTTAAATGAAACATAATGGCTAGCCCAGATATTTATATATGTTCATACAACGTTAGAGGTCTTACAAACCCAGTTAAAAGAAGCAAAGAAATAGCTCTTGTTAAAAGAGCAAAGTCTGATATTGTGTTACTACAGGAAACTCATATGTCAGCATCAGAACATGCCAAGTTAGCCAAATTTGGGTTCTAGGAGGTGGCTGCTGCATCGTACAAGAAAGGTCGTAGAAGGAGAGTAGCTGTATTACTGCCCAGTAGGATACAGTTTAAACAAGAAGGGGTATTAAGAGATAAGGTAGGTACGTTCTAGTGAAAGGACAGCTAGTGGGTAAAAAGGTTACATTAGCATCAGTGTATTTCCTACCTGGGTCAAGATATGAAGAATATAGAACATTTTTATTAAAATTCCAGGAATGGGGAGAAGGGATGCTGCTGGGCGGAGGAGACCTAAACTTAACCTTGAATCCACAGGTGGATACCACATCCAGAATCCCCAGAAAGGAACACAAAATAGCTAGGAAGGTTGCAAAACTACTAATGGAACTGGGTATGGTAGATGTGTGGAGGGCAATGAATGGGAGTAAGAGAGATTATTCATGTCATTCAGCTCAATATCAAATGTATTCCAAATAGATTACTTCATACTTCCTAAGGAGGATATAACCAGGACTTGTGATAGCTGGATAGGGGATTTTGTTATGTCAGATCATGCTCCCATTTATATACATAAGGAAGAATACTTTTTGGAGGCTAAACGCTTTGCTATTGGGAGATGAAGCAGTAAAGGAGATTATTACAGATACATATAAGCAATATATGAGGGAAAATGATGTGGAAGAAATATCCCCAGCTATTCTATGGGATGCTGCGAAAGCAGTACTGAGGGGCAAATTTGTGGCAATCTCCTCAAGGGAAAAAAAAAAGAAAGGGAAGCCAGAAGAGATAAAATAACAATACAGATAAGGGACCTGGAGGATATGCAAAGAGCAAAAATAAGTAAAGAAAGAACGAAGGAATTACAACAACTTAAAAGGGAACTGCATAACATTATGGATTATCAGGTGGAGCAGCAATTACTATTTATGAGACAAAAATATTATGAAGGAGGACCTAGGGCCTTAAAGTTACTGGCAGGATGCCTAAGGGGGCAAAGGGCAAGAGCGTGTATAAATTCTATGAAAAACCCTCACACAGCAAAATTTGAGACCCAGGTAACCGGAAATAGCAGAAGTCTTTCGAGACTTTTATGCCAACCTATATAAACCAGACCCAGAACCAGTGAGAGAGAAGGTTTTTGAATGATCTCAGGCTACCAAAATTTAGTAAAGAGCAGGGGGAGAAATTACTTGTACCCATAGGAGCAGAGGAATTTAAGGAAGTTATTGGGAATTTAAAAACAGGAAAATGTCCGGGAACCGATGGATTGCCTCCAGAATTTTATAAAACCTTTAGGGAATTGATACAACCTTTGTTAATGAGCGTTTACAAAGGGGGGGATGTGTACCACCGTCCTGGACCAGGGCAGTTATCTCGGTACTGCCCAAGCCAGGAAAGGACCCAACCAAATGCCCCTCATATCATTCAATTTCACTATAGAATAATGATTATAAGATATTAACAGCCATATGGGCTAGGAGACTTCAACAAGTCCTCCCGTGACTCATACAACTGGATCAAACGGAGTTTGTCCCAGGATAATTTGAGAAGAACAGTCCATATCATAGATCAGATTATTAAAACAAAAACACCTTCAGTCCTGTTGCATCTAGATGCAGAAAAAGCATTCAACAAGGTGTCTTGGAGTTTTATGGGAGCGGTCCTTTCCAAGTTTGGGCTGCCAGAGGAGTTCCAGAGAGGGATTTTTCAGCTTTATGAAGGAGCTAATGGCCATATCTCTATAATTTTAAGCTGGGCAGGGGCACCAGGCAAGGATGCCCTATGTCACCATTGTTATTCACCTTATATATCGAACCGTTGGCTCAGGCCATAAGGCAAAGTAGAGAAGTAATAGGAATTAAGGTGGGAAGGGTAGAACATAAACTGGCATTGTATGCTGATGACATACTTTTATATGTGAGTAACCCAGACACGACTAGAGAAAGTATTCAAAATAATTGAATTTTATTCAACTGTTTCTGGATATACCCTGAACAGAAAAAAAAACTGAAGTACTCAGTTTTAATTATGATTATGTCAGCTCAGCGAACATTAGAGACAAATACCCAGTGAACTGGAACAGGGAGTGTATTAAATATCTAGGTATAAAACTGGGCACAGTGAACACACAACTATTTTAACTTGAACTACCGGCCTCTGATAGCTCAGTTAAAGAAAGATTTTGGGAGATGGGCTTTGTTACCATTGTCACTGCCTGCTAAGGTACAGTCCTTGAAGATGAAAGCCTTGTTGCAATTATTATATCTGTTTCAATGTGTACCATGTTCTGTCCCACAAGGAGAAATAGATAAATGGCAGAGGATGTTCCTGGACTTTGTATGGGGAGGGGGACACCCTAGGATCAGGAGAAACTTGTACCTCCCGGAAGCTGAAGGGGGCCTGGCGTTACCAAATCTTCTTGCCTACTGGTGTGCAGCCCAGATGAGGATAGCTTTGCTATGGGGTAACCTTCAGTATGATGCACTCTGGAAAAGGATAGATATATACGAGCATTTAGATATCCCGCTGTGTGCAGCCTTGTTTAGGGGAGAAGGGGACAAACACTTAAAATCAAAACTATACAGGAACTAAAGCAGTACTAGAAGGATGGAGAAGAGGAACTAAGAAGGGAAATGCACAGAAACAGATGTGGAGATATAGGTGGTTTGCGTATAACACAGTTTACACCAGCAGAACAGAATGATTGGTACAAAAGGCAAGGGCAAAGAGGACTGGTTTCCCCAAGGCAGTTATTCACAGGGTCCACCATGATGTCCTTTGAAGCTGCTAAACAAAAATGTAAATGGAAAGAAAAGGATCGAATCCGATACTATCAAATTAGGAACTATATACAAGATATGAGAAGTAAGTTGGGAAAAGAGGGATTGGAGATGGGTGAGGATGTAGTATTCCACAAAATCTGGGCTTCACCAAATGGAGAAAGAACTATCTCCATTTTTTATACAAGTTACATAGCAGATACTCAATCCACATCAACATACATAAAGGATAAATGGGAGAGAGACCTGGGGGTGTCACTAACTGACAAACAGTGGGAAGTAGTTTGGGTAAATACATGGCATATAACGACTTCTCCAGTGTGGAGAGAATTTGGCTGGAAAATTCGAACAAGATATTTTATGGTCCCAATACAAACTGTACATGGGCCAGGAGGTGGGTCTAGCATGTGTTGGCGAGGATGTGGGGAAGCCAAGGCATCACAGGCCCATATCTTCTGGTTATGCCCAGAGATCCAGGAGTATTGGAGACAGGTGGTGGACATGTATCAAAGGTGTTTGTGACACCTACACCACCCGATCAGGAACATTTAGTATTGGGAATACACCTTTTAAGCATGAAAGGGAAGGATGAAAGACAACTTTGGGGCATTTGAATTGTCGCCGCCCTTAAAGTGGTAAAAAGGAGATGGCTGAGGCCTGAACCACCGACAGTGGAAGAGTGGAGAGGGATAGTAGAGGAAATACAGAGAATGGAGAGAATCACAATGGGGCTCAGAAGACAAACACCCAAATTCCAAAACCAATGAACAAGGTGGCTGCTATATGAAGCTCAAATAGAAATAATCTGACCAGATAAGTGGAGGGATGTGGGGGGAAGGAGAAGGGGGTGAATAAGACCTAACAAGGGAACTACTGAATTGGAGAAGAAAACAGTTAATGTTTAGTAGTTATATGCACAATATACAGATGATTTTTTAGAGGTGACCAATCTTTATTTTATTATATGTTTAAGTGGAGCTGTGATAGCTTTTTATCACTACCATTGGATATAAAGTAACTGATAAGAGAAAATATGTGGTATATATGAAACAAACATCTGTGTAACATAAATAATTAGATAAATAATGTATCGAATGAAATAGATTATGGATGTATAAAATGAACAGGATTGAAAGCTGTGATTGATATATATATATATATATATAATCTAATGTTCATGTAGAAAAGAAAATTTTCTCTGACCTAAATAAAAGATAAGTATTAAAAAAAGAAACTGTTAGCTCATAAGTAGGTGCCCATCTAGCATTGTGCCAGTCTTTATACAAGTGCCCAAGGAGGCCACAGTTGACTAGAGATGAGACAGCCTGTACTGTACTGCACAGTCTAGTAAGATGGGTGTGCAAAAACACCTTATGACTACAATGTTGTGAAAGAGCAGGGAGGAGGGGTATGTAGAACTGTGAGGAACAATGGTAATACTTAACTCGAGGGAGCTTAAAATGCAGTGGAGCAAGGTACACAGCAGGGAAATGAGAATTGGAGTCTGCATTACATAACTCTGTGGGTTCGAAAGCAGGAAAGCTGCCGGTCAGGGGAACACAGGATCTGTATAACAGGATGAAAGGTTCTTCCTGTAGAGCAGTTAAACTGTAGGAACCAACGGGAGATCAGGAGGCGGAGCATTTAACAAGGGGTGGGTGGGGGGCGCAAATTTTGCCAGGGGGTCAGTTCGGTGTTGGCTCCGGGGCCAGATTGCCCAAAGTAATCTAGTTCAGTGGGGCTCTGGGTCTGAGAAACACAGAAAACAGGCTCCTGAGGTAGAGACTGCTTTGCCAGCAAACTGCAGTCCATCAGGCAGAGACACCAAATTTGAAAAGCAAGTCCAGGGAGGAACTTCGTACTTGGCTTTGGTGATGTGCAAAGTGGGTGGCTGAGGCTGTGAAAATTACTATTTTGAACCGCAAACAGCGGTTCAATTTGAGTGGGAGTTGCCTGAAGGAAAAAATAGTAAAATCGGAGGTTATATCAGTATAGGAGGGACGAAGAGATTTCACAGAAATGAAAAGAAAGTGGTGTTAACTTGGAGAGGGGAGGTACTGGAAGAAGTGGGGGTGGGAGCAGCAAGGAATTTACAGGCCAAAAATAGCAGAGGCTGAAATTTGCTAAGTGGCAACTACAGGGATGACTAGAAACAGCTAATTAGCAGCAGGGGCAAGCTGTAACCACGAAGCAACTACGGGAGCAGCAAGGGCTCCTTATCAAATTAGCAGGGGTACTCAGGCTAACAATATGAAAGTCCGTCAGGCAGAGGCACCAAATTTGAAAAGCAAGTCCAGGGAGGAAATCGTACCTAGCTTTCTGATGTACAAAATGGGAGGCTGAGGCTGCGGAAATTCCTATTTCAAACCGCGATAAGCAGTTCGATTTGGGTGGGAGTCGCCCAAAGGCTTCCGTGCTCCACCTGGCATGCTAATGTGCAAAGTGGGTGGCTGAGGCTGTGGAAATCCCTATAGCAAACCATAATCAGCAGTTCGATTTTGGTGGGAGTCTCCCAAAGGCTTCCATGCCCCACCTGACTTGCTGATATGCAAAGTGGGCGGTTGAGGCTGTGGCAGTTCCTATTTCAAACCGCGATGAGCAGTTTGATTTGAGTGGGAGTCGCTCCAAGGCTTCAGTGCTCCACCATACTCAGATATGGATAGCTCGTACAGTAAATACTGAGCTAATTCCACGGTCGGATAAACAGTGCATGTATACATAATAAAAATCCCAGCAAAGACTGTGTGGAATTCTGCAGCACTTAGATTGGTTGATTTATGCTATATTTAGTTTTCTATTATTTGTTTTTGCCGGCTATGGCCCTCACTCAGAGGGACTCATCCTCCAGCCCCACGTGTCCCCACTCGACCAACCCCTGGTAGTTCCCCCACGTCAGGGCCAGGGAGGACAGCAGTGGTGGTCCCCCCCCCCAAAAAAGAACACAAATCCAGAAGCCGGGGGTGGCACAGGGACGAGGGGCCATCATGGAGCCCATCAGCTCCCTTTTCCTCTTTTTCTCCCGTCTCTCCTCCCCTACCGATATAGGGACGTCGGTACGTGCCTCCCAATCCGTACTGCCCTCCAACTACTGCCAGAGGGCAGTCAACGAGCAGGACGACTGGTCTCCCTGCCCCCGAGAGAGTAGAGCAGTCCTCTGGATGGTAGATCATCTCTCTCCCCCCTGCCGATCCCTGGCGGCCCGGGATCGTTCCCGAACCCGGGTCACCAGCGTGGCGTGAGGTGTAGCATCCAGCACCTCAACCTTCAATGCCACCAGGCCAGCTTCGATTTGTGCTGTATTTGAAGGACTGTGTGGTCCATGAGGTATCGTGACAGATGGGGTGGGGTGGTGTAGCTAAGATTATTTCATACTGAAAACAAGAAATGGTCATTGACAGCAGTGCGGTGAATACTCTGTTCTCCCTGATGTCCATGTTGTAGCATGCTGTGAGCCAGTTGCAATAGAGAACAGAGACTTTCTGTGTGACCCTGAGCGAGTCCCTTTTTCTTATTTTGCTTAACCTCTCTGCAACCTCTTTAATGGCCATTCTATAATGTCCATTCTGTATGACTTTGCATTGGGGCCGTGATGTGTTGCCTGATTGAGATCATCACTGTAGTAAACTGGGAAGTCCTAGAGAGGATGAAACATTTGTCTGTACTTTGTCATTCTCTGCTTATACCAGATCAGATGTTCAGGTCTGTTGAAAAGGCAAACTCTGTTCTGGCAAAGCGTTGTCAGCGTCACTTACAGAAGGATTTGCACACTCTTGACATCTTGCTCTAAGAATGAGACTTGAGAGTATGTGTATGGTTTGGAGAGATGCACTTGCGCGCGCGCATACACACACACACCCACACTGTGTATTTCCCCCAGCGTACGTAATGTCAGCAGCATTCACTTCCCCTCCCTCTCCTGGACTGTAATGTTTTCAAGGATAAATCCAAATCATGGAAAGGGTAGGCTGACAACACTGATCAATTTTAGTATTTTAAGAGACCTGTGGATGCTGTTTAACAAATCAAATTCCTTTCCTTTAATAATATAAAATAGAAAATGGCATCTTGCTGTAACCTGACTGTCTCACAGATGTGTCTACAGATTTCCACAGCAGCACCCATGTACTGTTACGCTGAATGGTGCTGGCACCAGACAAACTTAAAATGAAAGTTAGTGCCCATGCGAACATTTAAGCATTTTTCCAATATTAGGAAAAACATTTTAAAATGCAATATTCAAACACAGTTCAACATATATTTAATTTGTGTCCCCATATTTTTATTATTGAGAAATTTGCATGCAAACATTATATTTGTCTCCAGAATTTATCTCATCCTTGTGCTCCCCTCTGATGAACTCATAATTGTGTGTGTGACATCACAGTCAGTCACCATGGAAATTATTCTGATTACACAAACAAGACTATGACATCAGCACAGACAAAGCAGGAACATGAGATGAAGTCAGAGACACAAAGATCATGGTTTCATGCTAATGTCCTCCATAACAAAGCATTGGGGACATAATACAGAAAACTAAAGAAATATAAGCAGATTTGTGTCTGAATATCGTATGTTAAAATGGTTTCTAGATACGGAAAAACACTTTGAAAAAATTGCCCCTTTTTACAATGGAATAGTATGGTTTATAATCACAATGTCAGACTCCAGGCTGTGCTTACAGAGCTTCCAGTAGCTACATTTTTGAAGAGTTCGGGAACCCTCCCCTTGAATATTTTCAAGGATCCCACACAAGGTTTTAGGAGTCCTACTCTGGCAAAATTCCTAATTGATATAGAAACAATGACTAGGAAATCCAGTTAAGAAGAGTGACTGTAAATAATGTATCACTGGATGCTGTCCCAGTCTTCTGATATGAGGGCCGCCTGATGGGAAGGCCACTGTGCTGGTGAAAAATGTTTAGGAGCTGGCTAGGCTGCAGGATGGGGCTGGAGTGGCGCTGCAGTGTGATGTCAGAGTTGTGCCAGACTCCACTGCCACAGTGACCCCCTGTGGTGGGCCTGGGAGTTTGCTCCTCTGTATGAGGATCGTTGTATGCGTGCATGGTTGCCACAGGCATCACCTGGTGCTACACATGGTGGTGGGACAGTTAAGTGGCAGAAAAAGATACACAACCATCAGGATAACAATCGATGATGCTCTCGGAGCCTGCTGTACGTTGATTTGTTCTGCTTATTTTATAATGTACTATCAAATCATTTTGCAGTACTGTATTACTTCCTGGGGGATTTACATACAGTTAAGTTGTAACTGTGAAGCTAACAGCTCAGTTTGCTTCATGTGTGGAAATTAGCATGAGTTTGTAGTACTCAGATTAATCCTTTCATTTTTAATCAACACAATAAAACTAATTATGTGTCTCAAGAGGGAAGCCGAAAAGCAACTGCTAATGCCCAGTCACTTGACTTCTTTGTGATTCACACCTCACACCTATTTAAAAAAAAAAAGTGACTGCAGCCCTTCATCATACAGAAAAATGGAGCCACCTACAGGAAAACTCGTCCCATAGACTTGCAGGAGTTACACAGGAAAACAAAGCAATTCGGCTTCCATAGGAAATATTGTAATCTACAGGAAAACCTAGGAAAATTGCCCTGGAGTTGCAGGGAAAATGTTAAATCAATCTGGGAGCAAGTGTATTTGTGTTCATTGGCGAATACACGCACATCACAGGCGGTTAAGTATAAGGTATAGGTGACTATATAACCACCCAAAAAGTGTGTATACTCCCTACAACCACATATCGTGAAGTGTGTTATCTTGCTTATAAAATGGGTAATTTAAAAAAATTATTTTTTTCTTGTGTTTTTTTTTTTTCATTTATTATTATTGTGGATTGAAGAGAAAGTAGTTCCTGACTGCCATTTCCCTGTATGTAATTCTGGTTAGGTGTGCCATTGGACAAAACATTTGGCATCCAGAGTCACCTGATAGCCCAGTGGGTGGTGTACTGGGCTCTCAGGCCACCAACCCAGGTTTAGGAGTGGACTCAGGAATTGGATCTGGCAGCTAAGAGGTCTGTGGTGTCTGTTGTGTGGCAGCGCTCCCAACCAGGAAGGATGTCTTCGAGGTTCTGCAGCTGCAATGAGCCCTGTGGTGGGCCGGGGAGGTTGCCCCTTCTACAGGGTGATACTGCATGCTTTGCGAGATCTGCTAGGACTGTGCTGAGCGGAAGGTGGCAGTACCATGGAAGAAAACCAGGAAAGGCCATTCAACATGTGGATCTCACCAGCCATGACGGTGAGGGAACAATAGACAGTGCTAAGAGGTTACTGACGGGGGGAAAAAAAAAACCCCGAAGTGAGGTGCAAATGGTGGTGTGGGGGGAAAAAGCTATATGAAAAAGAAAAAGAATGTTAACATCCCCCTCCAACGTGGCCTGTGTGATTTACTGAATTTCCCCTTCCTATTTTGTAAGCTAATAAAAGCCAGGACTCATTTCTTAGGTTGCATTAGTTTTTCCTCATTATAATGTGTGTTGTCAATGCTTAGCAGTGGCTGATACTGCACCAAAAACTAAACTTATCATCTCAGTTGATCATAGCCACAGAAATTGCAGTTTTGAAAAAGAAACTGCAGAAAGGTCAAGTTAGCCAAGTGGGTCTGATAACTGAGCGGTGGAGAACCAAGGCAATATTTAGAGGGCCTGGGTTCAGTTTCCAGTTAGGTTATATTAGTTCATTCTCCATTTTTTTTTCATGTTATGTTTGGTGCGCCTCACTTCTTCTCTGACCCCATTCTGGCCACCTCCTTCCCAGCCCCCAGCGACCCGAGACTTACCTTCCACTGTCTTGTTCTTGCAGTGGTTGCCCAGTCACGGTGGGAGCCTTGAGGGGAGCTTGAAGTCGTCATCCTGTCAGGGGAAGTATTTTCCCTGTTTCTTCCCACCCATCCGGAGCCCCAGGACAGACATGCCTACCCCCACTGCCCCAGTAACAGCTTCTTCCTCCCTCCCAGCCTAGTGCCTGGCTCCTTCTCGGCCTGTGCTGCCCCCTAGCCTCCACCACAAGGCAACCAAGAGCTGAGAAACCCACATCCCTCTCGGAGAGAGAGTTGCTTCTCGGCAACCTGATGCCCCTCGTCGACTTCTGGTGGCCCGCCTCCTCGCCTCCTGAATGCGGTCACCGGGTATAGCATGAAATAAATATCCTGCGCCACTGGGCCGGCACTATTTTAATTAATTTGTTTTTTTATATATGTTCCTTCCCCTACCGAGGTATATACCCTGTTCAGGGGACTTCACTGTCATTCGAATGGCAAGGGAGTTTTCTCCCAAGTTTTTTCTCCCTTGGTTGCCTCCCTCTTTCTGTGGTGTTGGCTGCAGTGCCTATTAACCTCGACCTTGCATCATACCCCTGTGGAAAGAGTAAACTCCCCATCCCACCAACAGGGATCACTGCACACCAGAACCTTTTGCCAGCCCTCCCTGGCTGAGGCACACTGCTCTCCAGCAGCTGCCTGCAGCCTGACCTGCCTCCTGAAATGGTAATCAGAGTCCACTCCTGAACTCCAGCCGCCTACCCAGTAGATGGACCATCAGGGCAGCATGGAATTAATTTTTATTGAATTTTATTATTTCATAACATTTATATCAATAACTTATATGATATACCTCATTTTAGAACATGTCCAGTAATACAAACATATCTGCTTGTGTAAAAAAATTCCTGACAGTAATTTTCTGTTACATTGTTTTTCTTTTAAAGAAAAATGACCCCAAAAGGAAGAACCCCATTAAGCAACGAATAAACCCCCAATTCGGGGTTTCAGCAAAAACAAAAATTTTAGGCCCGCCGGTTCAGCGGTACTGCTACTGCTTGCAATGCCAGCGACCAGGGTTCAGGAACAGACCCGGGTTGCTGGAGGGCCGGGGGAGGAGGATGAGCATCCCTTGGACTGCTTGTCTCCTCCGGGGGGACAGGGGAACCTTTGCTCAATGCATGTCCGACCTCTAGTTGAAGCTGGAGGTTCGGCATGCCCAAGCCCCACAGCAGGAGTGGAGCATGTTGGACGCTGGCAGAAGCCTTGGTGTCAAGCGCACGCCATGTCTCCGGGGGGGGAGTACACATGGAAAAGGCCCCAACACCACACCGATCAAAGGGCTAGGCAGGCCCTCGCCACTGGCTGGAGCATCTCTGGAGAGGATCCCAACAAAGACTAAGGTACTAGGGGAAGGGGTTGCTTGAGCCGCCCGGCTGCCCACTTCCAGTTGGTCCTGCCTGGGGGATAAGCCATAGCAGCATGGGGGGTTCCTCCTAGGGTCAGTCTACCAGTGGTACATCAGGTGCTGTGCCTGGGTTCAGGGTGGGGGATAAAATAGAAATTAAAAAGAAAAAAATATTTTTAATTACTTTTTGGCATCTTTATTTCTGCTTGTAAATCTCCCTGTATTTAAACTGTGACCATGTTGTGTGGTGCCATTTCAAGTGTGAGCATAGCTTGGCACGGGTTATGTATTTAGTGCAAGTGAGCCTTGCTGACACTGAAAATGGTGCCATGCTATATGTGGCCATTGTTTACATACATCAGGAATTTATTGGGTGGTGGGACGAACCCAAGGAGAGAATACTGGCTGGAGGGGGTGTTTAAGCCGGGGATCACTGAGGAAGAGAAGGACCTAGGGCTAATGGTAACAGGGACCATGAACAACACTGCCCAGTGCAGGAGAGTGGCTGCAAAAGCAAACAAAATGCTGGGTTACATAGCAAGGGGTGTTTAGGTCCAGTAGAAGAGAGGTGATCTTGCCCCTCTACAGGTCAATGGTAAGGCCGCACTTGGGAGTATTGTGTGCAGTTTTGGAGGCCATACCTAAAGTGTGATATCAGGCTACTGGAGGGGGTGCAGAGGAGGGCAGTGAAGATGATATGTGGAGCAGAGGGGAGAGACTATGAGAGCAGGCTGAGAGACCTGAATATGTACATCCTGGAGGATAGAAGGGACAGGGGGGGATGTGATAGAGATATTTAAGTATCTGAGGGGAATCAGTAAGGATGGGGCAGATGGGGTCTTTAAGCTAAGAAGGGGGAGGGACACCAGGGGCACTGGCTAAGAATAGAAGGGGAAGATTTAGGAGGGAAATAAGACACTATTTCACAGAGAGGGTGGTAGCAAAATGGAATTCACTACCAGAATGGGTGGTATGTAAATCTGTGAACAACTTTAAGAGCATGGGACAGGGAGAGTGAGGGGTGGGGAGGCGGCAGTGAGATGACAAAGGGGAGGTGGGGAAGCTGCAAATAGTGGTGTTAGCTGCACACACGCAGGATTAGACTGGGTGGTCTGTTTCTGCTGGCACATTCGTATGTTTTTGTTCGGGTGTGTTTTCCTTTAGCTGTAACTCAACAAGAACATAAAAAAGAACCATGTATAACACATAACCAGTGAAACTGTCGAATAGGTGTTGAAGCTTTTATGTAGAGGGTTATCGTTTCAGCACTTTTCATCTGAGATTATGTCATTTGAGAATATGCATTTTGCCATTTTGGCCTATTTCCTTATAATAAACTATTCTGGTACTAATATTGCATCTTTGTTTATTCTTCGGTTACTGGGTAAGCCCCACTGAATGAAAAAAATTGTTTACAGAGGTGACCCAGATCAGATAGACATTTTTACATGTAAAATTATAAAAAGGGAAGGAAGAATCCTACATCCTGATTGGTCGTTAGCCATGCATTAAAAATGTCTGTTGGATGGCTAAAAACAAGTGCTGGCCAGGTGGATGCAGGTCAAGAATGAAATCTATGGGCCAGTAGAATTTTTAAAAACTGTCAGATGCCATTTTTCCCCTCGCTTAGCCCACACATACATATATGCACATGCTCCTCTCGCAACAAGACCGATATTAAAAGGGAGCACTCACATTTGGCACTGGACAGCACTGCACTCCTAGTGTTTTTTCAGTGCAGTGCTCACTGATATTTTACTGTTCACTGCTGTTTAATCTCCATCCCCCCTGCCACCGCCAATCAACCGCCCGCCGGTCACATGCTCCAGCTGTCTATCAGGCTACTCGACTGCTCACAAATAAAAAAGAATTACCCCTGAAATCCTCAGAAAGTCACAGCAACAGTCCCTGTTTAATCCTTATGGCATTCTCACGTGTGAAGTAGTCCACTAGTGTCTGGTGGGAGTTTTTTTTTTTTTTTATTTAGTGTGCTTTAATCCCCTATGACCAGCTGGCCTCCATCAGTCCAGCCCCATCAACTGCCTTCTCTGGGACTTACCTCATCTGTCGCATGCACCCTGGCTTACCTCCCTGGGTGGGGAGCGGGGGATACTCTCGAGTGGAGACTGAAGGTGACTGATGGTGAGAGCCACAGTCGGCAGTGTGAAGCCAGCGGTGAGGAGCAGACATCACCCTGCTGCAGTTATTGGATTTTCCACTTATTCTTCCTCCCCAGGACCCTGAGACTTGCCACCCTGCACAAGCAGTGGCATGCACGCGAAACTGAGCCCATCGGCATCCTCCCTGTCTTAAAGTACATTATCACAAGTACAGCTACAGTACCTATCACAGGCATGGTCCATCTCAAGCTACACTTTGGCCCACAACAAGCTACTGTCAGGTTCTACCTAGTGCCTGATCTAAAACCTGCAGTGATGCTTGGCCTCAGTTACTGTGCCTCCTCAGACAGAGATGATTTTGATTGCCAAGATTCGAGGTGAACCACTTCCACAATGTGTTAGCATTGTCACGGGATCCCCACTCTGCATTCATCAGGTCTTCTTCCAGGAAACACCTTGTTGGCAGTGCATGGTGGCACAGACTTCCAAAAATGCTGCAACTTCACGGATGAGCCAGTAATCATCTCAAAAGGTGCCAACATCGGAAAGTTTGCTTGTCTACAGGGGACCAGCTCCATCTCATGCAAGAACCTCAGCCTGGTTCCACCAACTCTAGTCCCGTCAGTACTATCACGATCACTCCAGCTTCAGCAGAGTTACCCCTCAGTCAGCGACTATCCTCTTCAGAACTTCCAGCATCTCCAACAGAGAAACAGCAACTTTTGAAATTCCTGGAGTCTTATCTGGATATCTTTGTAGGTCCAGATAACAAGCTCAGATGCTCTGATATCCTGCAACACATCATCGGAGTGCAGCCCAACCAGAAACCAATCCGTCAGCAAGCCTACAAAATGGGACACAAACAGAAACAAGTCGTAGAGGATATAATCAAAGACATACTGGAACAAGACATTGTTGAAGAGCCTACAAGTCCCTGGGGTGCACCTTGTCTGCTGGTGGTAAAGAAGGACAAAGGGTATCGCTTCACGGTGGACTACAGAAAACTTAATGCCTACACGATGCAGGATGCTCATCCCTTACCTACAATCGAAGATGCCTTAAGAGAGTCTTGGCACAGCCAGCCCTGCTTACTTCACCACTCTAGACCTTCAGAGTGGGTTCTACCAAGTTTCTATTGATCCAGCGTCTCATCCATACACAGCATGGCACTGCCACTTGGGACTTTTCAATTCAAAAGTCAGCCTATGGAACTTCGGAATAGTCCAGCCACATTCCAACATGTTATGGAAGCTGTACTACATGGGTTGTCTTGGAAATCTTGCCTAGTCTACCTGGACGATGTTATTGTCTTCAGCAGAACTTTGCCAGAGCACCTCCAACATCTCAAAGAAGTGTTTGAACATCTCAGACAAGCCAGTCTTAAGCTTCGCCCAGAGAAGTGTTGTTTTGCACAGCATCAAATTCATTGCCTGGGACGTGTTGTTAGTTCTCAAGGCATATCTCCAGGCCCAGAAAAGCTCTCACCAGTGGAAGACTATCCAGAGCCTAACAATTTCAAAGACCTTCGAGCTTTTCTGGGCTTGCCTGGCTACTACCGAACATTCATTTGCAACTGTGCCAAGATTGCAGCTCCATTGTATGCCCTCACCAAAAAGGGATGTGACTATACATGGAGTTCCGAATGCAGAGGTCTTTGAGACATTAAAAGAAAACCTAATCTCTTCTGCAGTATTGGCCTACCCAAGGTTCGACCAACCCTTCAAACTCTATTCAGATGCTAGTCCCTTTGCAGTGGGCACTGTACTCTGTCAAATATTAGAACAGAACGAGTTGTCCCCTATGCTGGATGCTCTCTTTCCTCAGCTGAGCAGAATTATGGCATCACAGAAAAAGAATGACTAGCCATGGTACTTGCCATAAAGAAATTTGACTGCTCTCACTTCGAGCGGGAGTTCTTGTAGCAGGTAATACCAGTAGGACTAAGGCCGTCAGGCGTTAGGACCCCATGGAAAAATCTTCTAGCTAGCAGTCTGTGGCAGGGGATCACACCCGTCAGCGCCACTCGACGCAAGATGTGGTATAAAGGGGGCGGTCCCCTGGCACCATCTCAGTTCTTTTCCCGCCGTCAACCCACTTACCTCGGCTCCTCGGATGCCCAGTCTTCGCAGTGGACCACGCTTTTTTCTTCATGTTTCCAATGCTTCAGCTCCAGGTTTTTCAACATTATTTGACAGTTTTTGCATGTCTTTGCCTTCCTCCATGTGGCACAAGTCGAAGTGCCAGTGCGGGAAGCAGATCCCAGCCAAGGACGGACATGGAGCCTGCTTGATTTGCTTAAGCCCAGACCACCAGCCCGACGATTTCCCGCAATGCCAGAAATTCAATCAAAAGACCCGCATTAGAAGAACCAACGCCCTGAAGGCTTATTTCCTTGCGAAGCAGGTGGCAGCCATGCAGGATTCTCCATTGGGACACAGTTCTTCATCCCTGCTAGAGAGTCTCCCCCTAAAGAGAAGTCATCGGGGAGAAGCATCACCATCACCGGAAGCGAGATAGGGCCAGGTCAGAGTTCTGCCCTAAATCCCCTCATAGGGCATCTTCTTCCTCGGCCTGTAGCAGGAGGTCAGGGTCAACCCCTCCAGCTGCCGCTGGGACTGTTCCAAAGAAGACATCCTCCTCTTCAGCTCAGGACAAAGGTAAGGAGTCTTCTTCTGGGCGCTCGTCTGCACAGCTGCCCTTGTCTCACCAACCCCACAAACCTTCACATGAGTTGACCCAAGAGGGACAGGCATCTTCAGGCAGGCCTTCAAACTCTGGCTGTAAGTCCAGTGGTTCGTCCGACAAACACTGACACTCGAACGACTCCATCAGATGCCAGGAGACCATCCGGCATCAGACATGTCTGCCCCCTACAAAGGGGAAGCCTCCCGCAGACGACAAGCATCCTGTTAGCTGGGCTAGTTTGCCCTTGGACCAGGACCATCAGGCCCCAAAGATCGCCGTCAGGCCCCAAAGATCAGGCGTCTGCCCCTACTCCTGGGGATCAGTTGCCCAACGGCTCACAGCTGAAACCGGACACTGGATCGGATGACAAGTCTGCCCATGACACTGAGCCAGATCTGCAGCCGAATACCATTGGGGAGGAGTCCCCAGACTGGACGTCCACACCAGAAGGCCCTAACGGTCTGACGCCCGGCCCCTCGAACCAGACGCCAGCACCCCAATCATCCTGTTAGCAGATGTCAGTGCTCTGTTCACCTCCTGGTGGAACATGGTAAAGGAGGCATCTGCTCTACAGACCTCCAGAGCCCTCCCCAAAGGAAACCCCTGCAATGCCTCCTCCGCCCGCTGGTGGTCAGGCGCCCAATGAGGGCTCTCATCCACCGCCTGGCCCAGTAGGAAGAAGGAGAAGGCACCCATCGTCAGTGCCTTCTTCAAGTGGTCATCCATCGTCATCCTCTGGAGCAGATGCAGGGGACTCCTCATCAGATTACTCTTCTGGGGACACTCTTCCACTACCTTCCCCTAGTCCGAGAGACTTTTCTACATCCCCCCAGATGACCCCTCATTCCTGGATATAATGAGGCATATTTAAACAATCTACCTATGGGACACTGAGGAGCTTGATCTTGAGAAGCACCGCTTGGCAAAGTTTTTGGGATCCGAGGACCCAAAACCCTTGGTTATCCCACCCTTGGTGGAGTCCTTTCAGGACATAACCAGGCTTACCTGGCAGCACCCCTCCACTACGTCTGCAGTGCCCAGAAAGGCGGACAGGCTGTACAGGACTCCAAAGGGGGAACCATTTTGGGGGAGAACCCCAAAGTAGATTCCATGGTGCTCACAGCAGCTCATGGAAGAGCTCAGCAACCTAAACACATGCGTGTCCAGCCTCCAGACCCTGAATCCGAAAAGTTGGACCACATGGGATGAAAGGTCTACACATCAGCCACTGGGGCTATTCTCACATGATGACTTACCAGAAGTTCCTCTGGAAGAAAACCATGGACCCTGGTGAAGGCTCAGCCAGATTCTGACAAGAATGAGCTCATGGCATGCATCCAGTCAAGCATGGATGTAGATAAGCATGTACTTAGGTGCTCCTACAATTCAGCAGACATGGCAGCCAGGGCTGCAGCCTCAAGCATCTGTATGAAGAGGCACGCCTGGCTCAGAGTATGTGGTTCCTCCAGGACCTGCAGAATGCCATCCTGGGGCCCCCCCCCCAGGGCTCTGTCCTTTTTGGGCAAGAAGCAGAGAAAGTAATCCTGGGGCTTCAGGACTCTGGCAAGGCAGTAGCTGAGGTGCACAGGATGTACAAGTCAGAACTTCCCACTTCCTGTCATCGTCCTTTTCAGAAGAACCAAGGACAACAAAGGAAAAGGCAACCCCAAAACAATGGAGTCTTCAAAAGACGCAGCTACCCTATCCCTACCAGCGTCCAGGGCCCCAAACATTCCAAGGTGCCCCAAACCCCCTTGCTCAACCCCACAAACACAGCATGACTCCCTGCCATCCCTCCCCCACCCTCAGATTCCATTGTGGGAGATGGTAGGAGGGAGATTCTCCTTCTAACTGTCAGGGTGGTCCAGTATCACCTCGGACCAGTGGGTCCTTCAGACAATAGAGAGGGGTTACTCCCTGGAGTTTCTAAGCTGTTCTCCAGACAATCCTCCCATCCTGTCCCATTGTTTGGCCAGCCACGCCCTTCTTCTGAAGGCAAAGATCCAGGCCCTCCTACAGAAGAAGGCCATCCAGGTGGCTCTGCCTACCCAGCAGGGCAAAGGCTTCTAGTCACATTTTCTTCTGGTTCCCAAGAAAATGGGAGACGTCCGTCCTATACTAGATCTCAGTCAACTGAACCAATTTATCCAGTACAGGAGGTTCAGAATGGTGACACTGGCAAGCCTCTTACCAATGATCCATCGAGGAGACTGGCTAATCTCCCTAGATATGCAGGATGCGTACATCCACATCAAAATCTTGCACTCACACAGGAAGTTTCTGAGCTTCCTTTTTCAAGGTCAGCACTATCAATTCAGAGTACTTCCATTTGGCATCTCATCAGCACCAAGAGTCTTCACCAAATGTCTGACAGTGGTAGCTGCGGCAGCCCTGAGAAGGAAGGGCCACTTTGTCTACCCTTACCTGGACGACTGGCTCATTTCTGCCTAGTCAGAACACCAGCTGATCAGTGCTTTGCAGGAAACAGCCTTGATGTTCCAGTCGCTGGACATCACTCTGAATTGGTCAAAGTCACAGCCCTGGCCCTCCCAAAGGCTTCAGTATATTGAGGCAGTCCTAGACACCATTCAGGGCATGGCCTTTCTGCCAACAGACAGAGCAGAATGGCTGAGAGGAGTTGCCCGCAAAGTGCAGACCTCAGACCGAGTCTCAGAGAGAGTTATCGTGCAACTACTAGGGCATATGGCAGCCACCATAGCCACAGTTCCCTTGGCAAGACTGCACATGAGGTCTCTTCAGTGGCACCTCAGACTTCAGTGGGACCAGAGCTTAGGCGAATTGGACTGACCTATTTGAATTTCAGAGGCAGTCCGTCGTTCTCTTCTTTGGTGATTAACTCCAGTCAACCTCGAGGTAGGGGTTCCCTTCCAGAGACCGAACCCGATGTATATCCTTACTACGTACGCTGCGGGTCTAGGCTGGGGAACCCATCTGGATGTGCACCGAACAAAGGGCTCTTGGAACGTAGCAGAACAGTCTCTCCACATCAGTATTCTGGAGATGAGAGCTGTTCTGTATGCCCTTCAGGCTTTCCAAGACCAGCCCTACCTGGGCCCACTCCTAGTCCAGTTGGACAATACCCCAGTAGTGTTTCATCTAAACAAGCAAGGGGGGTACTCACTCCTATCCCCTATCAGAGAGGCCATGAGAGTGTGGTACTGGGCAGTAGAACACGGTCTGGACATCACGGCAATTCACAAGCCATGGGTTCAGAATGTTCTCGCCGATGGTCTATATCACTGTCAATCTCTGAAACATGAGTGGGAGTTGCATCAAGAGGTGGCAGAAGACCTCTTCGAAAGATAGGGTCGACCAGAGTGGGACCTCTTTTCGTACCCATGCAACGCTAAACTGCCAAATTTCTGCTCACTAGATCCAGGGCCTAGTGTTTTCTGGCAACACGCATTGTCCCTCTCCTGGACAGAGAGGTTTCTGCATGCCTTCCCTCCCTTCCCTCTTCTTCAGAGAGTCTTGCTCAAATTGCAGATGGAGGAAGCCAGAATGATTCTGGTAGCTCCTCTCTGGCCTTAACAGATCTGGTATCCGCTGCTGCAGCAACTAGCCATGGAGTCTCCCGTGCAGTTGCCCCTCTCCTCTCACTTGCTGTCCCAAGAGCGGGGGATGCTCATCCACCCAGCTCTGCAACCTCTACATTTGCATGCCTGGCTTTTGCTATCTTAGCAGAGGAGAGATTGGGAGTGTCAAGTAGAGTGGCAGACGTACTAGTAGCAATGAGAAAGCCTTCCACAAGGGCAACCCATGCCATGAAATGGAAGCATTTTTGCTTATGGGCAGCATCCCGTTCCCTGGACCCCTGGATTGTCCGGTAAAATATGTGCTGGAGTACCTTCTTCATCTTTTGGGCTTGGGCCTCAGCTGCTTGTCCATTAAGGTGCACCTTTGTGCTCTGTCAGCCTACCACACGAAGGATTCTGGCACAACTTGACGTGTGCTAGACCTTCTTGAGGGGAACCTTGCACATCAGACCCCCACAGAGGGATCTTGTCCCTCCATGGGATCTTCCTTTTGTTTTGGAGATGCTCACCCTTCACCCTTTTGAACCGGCCCGACATGCGAGCTTCGCTTTCTCTCTTGGAAAGCGTTATTTTTAGTTGCCGTTACCTCTGCTCAAAGAGTTTCCAATCTACAGGCTCCGATGTGTAAAGAACCTTATCTTGTTTTTCATAGGGACAGGGTTGCACTGCGTACTAACCCTAAGTCTTTGTCGAAGGTGGTGTTCGAACTGACCCTGAATCAGGACATCCAACTTCTGGTCTATTACACAGAGTATTCTAATAAGGGGAGGCCCTGTTGCATACTCTGTATGTACATGGGATACTCTAGCGTTACCTCAGCAGAACTAGTTCCGTTCCGCAGACAGAATAGCTGTTCATTTCCTTTGCTTATAGGAAGACAGGGGCTCCTGTCACCAAGCAAACACTAACCAGATGGTTGGTGCACTGCATCACCTTTTGCTATCAGCACCACAATAAACCCTTACCGGGACCAGTGAAGGGTCACTCCACCTGAGCTGTGGCAACCTACTTTGCCTCTCTGCGGAGCGTATCTTCGGCAGACCTTTGCATTGCTGCCACTTGGAGCTCAGTCCATACATTTATCAGACACTGCAGTCTGGACGTTGCTTCTAGGTGGAGAGCAGGCTTTGGACTATCAGTCCTTCAGGGCCTCCTCTTCTAGGTTCCAGCTTATCTGTGTTATCAGTTAACAGTTTTGTTCTCCTCCCATCTGATCTGGGCCTATCTTTGGGTACTGCTTGGGACTCGGTCCTATTGGTATTACCTGCTGCAAAAGCTCCCCCTTGAAGTGAGATAGTACAGTTACATAACTTACCATAACAGTAGATTTTCAAGAGGAGCTATTGCAGCAGGTGGCTTTCTCACCATCCAGCACCAAGGGACAAGTTATTCTTTTTCTCTTTGAGTAGGGGAGACCCTCCTCAGTTCTTCATTCCTTTTGTTAGTCAGGTCTCCGGCGGGAGAACTGAGATGGCACTGGGGACCTCCCCCTTATACCATATTTCACGTAGGGCGGAACTGACTTCGGGGGCGGTCCCCCACCACAAACTGCTAGCTAGAAGATTTTTCCATGGAGTCCTAATGCCTGACAGCCTTAGTCCTATTGGCAGTGGTGTAACCATGCATACTTCCCGTAAGCACATGCATACAGAAAAATTACAGTAGTGTTTTTCATTTTGAGTAGTTAAAAAATAAAACAACAAAAATGTTTGTTTTATTTTTTTAAAAGGAATCAGCCGGTCCGCCCGGCGCAGTGGTTGATTCTGCACGCCATGCGACCCGAGTTTTGGAATGAGCTCGGAATGCTGGAGGGCTGGCTGGGAGACAGCTTGAGCATCCCACCACTGCTCATTGTCTTCAGGGAGGGAGGGGCTGCAACCCGGTGTTGGATGACCACTGGTGGAGACCAGGGGTTGGGCAACACGTCGGGTCATTGCTGGGAGGTGCGTGGCAGACGTCGGCTCTTGCCTTGATGTCCGGACTTCATGCACCACAAGGAAATCAGGAAAAATCACTCGCTGGCCGCCAGATGATGGCCCTCTGTTCCCTGAAGTGCCTCCAGGGCCTCCTGTTCCTCGGCCGCATCCCGGGCCCTAGAAGTATGTGCTGGGGCCATCCCTCCCCCGGTGCCTTCCCCCTCGAAGGAGGGGATTCGCCGATGAAGGATAGCCGGATATCCTGGGATCGGCTGTGATATGAGGTCCAGAGGAGGGCTGGGTAAGGACAGTGGGGCTGGGGGGAACCTGTAGAGCCTGAAGGAGTGGGGACCAGTGAGCATGGGGGCAGAAAAAAAAAAGGGAATCAATGTTGATCTGCTGGCTGGCTGACTGACTGCTAGACCCGATGAGTAATGCACACAGGGGGGTCTTTCTCTGTCCTCCTCCAGCTCCCAGACATACATACCGCCATGAAGCAGCTAAGTGCTGATTGGATAGTTGCTGCCCACGTGTTTGCAGGCTCTGCCAACCAGCTCTTCTGATTTTTCCCGTGACCGCTGTAGCAAGTAGAAGGACTGTAACTGAGAGGAAGAGTGGAGACCAGTGAGTGCTGTGCCTGCCCTAGTTCACTGCCCCTCCATTTGAGCCACTGCTGTCCATGCCCGCTGACCCATTAGAGAGAGTTGTTTCGACCGCCGTCACGGCCGCGCCAGCACTGAGCAGAGAAAGCAGACATACAGTGCAACAGTGGAATACATCTGTGTGAGGAACCTTCCTGGAGTGGAAGTCAGGTTGGTTGGGGTATTGAAATTTTTTAGGGTCGGTCACCATCGGATGGGTGGTCAAGAGGAGACCATCATCGACTCATACTGTGACAAGTAATTTTTGAAATTAGTTTAGCTGCTGCTGCTGGAAATTCTTTGCAGTTCTTAGCCCACTGCCACTTGCTTCATGCCTGCTGCAGCTGCCTTGCTCAGCCTGCTTCAGGGATCTCTCTCTGGCCATCTAGGAGGGAATCGGGATCATGGGACTGAGCCGGAGGAGTAGGACATGGACACCAAAACTAAAGTCCCAGTTTTGGTCAGCAAAGAGGCAATCTGTACATATAACATAATTATTTGGGTTTTTTTTTAATTGTTGCTGTGTTGTGTAATGTTAGTTCCTCACATACATGTCCAGGAGGTTGCACTTCAAAGATGTTATTTTGCTGACTGACAGGCAGAGGTTGGGGTGAGGAGCTGCTGAGCTGCACTCAAGATGACTTGGTCAGTCAGCTGACATGCTCAGCTCAGCTGGTGTGCCTCTACTCTTCTTTAAGTTCCACTCCAAACAACTGCTGACCTCAGGGCTGGCCTGGCTGCCCTCCTTCAGATGCACCATGTCTCTACTTCCTCCTGGAGAAACAAAGAGCTATAAAATGTTGCCAGCAGATTTGGAGCAGTACTGTAGAGGCTACACACAGAGCTCATTTTAAGTGTCTTGTATTTTGCCATGGAATTTGGAAATGCTGCACATAATGTCATCTGTATGGAAATGCTGCTGCACATACTGTCTTGTGTAGTGTTTTGCTGAAGGAATGCTGCATAGTGCCTCATCTAGCATTTTACAGTGGGAAGGTTACACTGTACACTGTGTTTCGTTCTAGTATTGTTTCATCTGTTTTTGCACCCCTCTTCCCGTTTGCCCCTATTTACTATACTTGCTCCCAGCCGCATCCCCTGCCTTACTATCCTGGATGTACACCATTCCTAATTGTTCCTCTGTGGCTTACCCCATGGTGGGGTCAACTGGGGAAGGCCAGGTCCCATTACAGCTCAGTTCCAGAGGTGGGTGTTGAGTCATTGAAGCAGGGGTCCTGCCACATGTTTTTTTTTATGTTACTGTTGCCCTGCCCCTGGTCATCGACCAGCCAGAGATAGTGACACACATGCACACTAACATGCACTGCATGCCAAGGCACAATCAGAGCCAGCCCTCACTGAGATCAGCTCCAGACCCAGGTGGTGGCAGCAGTATAGCAGAGACTGGGAACCCTCCCTCCCACATACACACATATGCATAGAAGGGCCATATAATCAGGCCACCTAGTAAACCCTGTCCCCCCCCCCCAGGTAGGAGAACGAGCCACTGTGGTGTGCTTCATTTCAGTGTCATTCAGACTGGCTCATTTTTAACTCTGTAAACTGGATTTTGTAACATTACACCATAAGAGAACTAACTGGGAACTAAAGTACGAATAGAGGTACCAGAACTATGATATAGTTGCAGATCATTGTTTTTATTTGTTTATTTTGCACTTTTAGGACTGTAGTCATTAAAATTGCTGATTATTTTTTGCCAGATTTATGAACTTGCTTTGTTTATTTTTTCTTGCATCTGAATACTTAAGGTTGTTTAAAAGAAAACAACACTGGAGCTTTAATTTATTTTGCATCCAAATTAGCTGGGGCTGCTAATAACACCTGAACTGGTATTGTGAAAGAAACTGCATGTTTTTTTATGAAATGACACTGTTATGCTAGAATAGTAATGTGTTTAAGTTTCTATGGGGGAGGTATTCAATTCATAACTCCAGTACCTGCTCAGTTCATTGCATTTTTTGTGGAGTCTGGATGAGGGGGCTATGATGCAACCTGTTGGGCTGGGGTGGGTTTGAATGTTGGATACAACTACAATTTGCTGGGTGAGCAGGAGTAAAAGGTAACATGGTGGGCTGGGAATGGGCCAGAAAATCTAAGGAGTTATGCTAGGGGGCAGCTTGCTGGCCCAGAAGAAAGGGCAACATGCTGGGCTCAGGGAGGAATGGAGACTCTAGACAGGAGGGTAGGATGCAACATGCTGTGCTGGGGAAAGGTTAAGGATTATAGGGAAGGGAGCAAGGGTGAAACATGCTGGGCTTGGGGAGAGCTAAGGGCCTTGCACTGGAGCAGGTGGCTGGGCTATGGGGCAGGTGGTTTGGGCAACATACTGGACTGTGGGAAGAAGGCTAAAGTGTACATTATTGGGCATGGGGAAGGGGTAACAGGGTAGCAAATTATTTTTCAAATTACCCCCAGAATGCACCAAAATGCACACAAAAACCACAAACTTTTCTGGGGGCCTAGGTGGACCCCAGACCCCCGGACTATGCTTTGGATTTTTTGTGAGTACACTTTTTTAAGGCTGGTTACTCCACTGCCTATTGGTATTACCTGTTGCAAGAGCTCCTCTCGAAGATCTACTGTTACGGCAAGTTCTTACATAACTGTACTTTACCTTCACTACTCCTCCTTTACAGCTATCGTTGATCGCACTGTCCTCAGATGGTTATTCAAAATGAAGGAGCCAGTAGGCAAGTTCACCTGATGGATCGCCATGCTGCAATACTACAACTTTGAAATACAGTACAAACCAGGTCGAGTTCACTCAAATGCCAATGGTGTAAGCCGGAGACAATATCCCTCCGCATCCTCCTCAACAAATGAAGAATCCTGCTTACTAGCGCTTCCCTTCCACGCCACGGATGTGCTCCCTGTGGACACTCCTACAGCACCTCAGGTTGCTTTTCTGCTATTAACTGCTTCTACAGAAAGAAGCAGCAATCCTTATCTACGGCAAGCAGCCAAAGAGCTTCTCATCTCCTTTACTTCTGACCTCTCCCTGGCAGTAGTCAAAACGTAACAAAGAACTGATCCTCAGTTCACAGACATAATCACATACTTAGAGTCTGGAACCTTACCGCAACAAAAAAAGCATCGCCAGGATGTACTTTTCGTTGCTTCACAATACTTCCTGAATGATGGTGTGCTTTTCCACATTTGGACCAACGAAGGCAAGGGTCATCGCATGGATAGAACTCGTGTACAGCTGGCTGTGCCAGCCTCTTTAATCAATCAACTTCTTCTCTCCACTCCTGCCTCTCCTCTTTCTGGAGGTCATATGGAAGTCCACAGAACCTCGAAAAGACAAGGCTTCACTTCTGACCTCACATGAACAAGGACATTGTCTGATTTGTCAAATCCTGCCAGTCCTGCTCCCAAAGAAAGCCCCCTGCCAAACCAACATAGGCACACATCATTCCAATGCCTGTAGCTACTGAACCATTCCAAAGAGTCAGCACAGACATTCTTGGGCCTTTACGTACATGCTGTAACTCCGGCAACAAATACATCCTTGTTTTTGTGGACTAAGTATTTGGAACTAATCTCCCTAAAAGACATTAAAGCTGCCACAGTGGCAAGTGCCTTCCCTAGCACAGTCATTTGTTGTCATGGTACCCCATCATACCTGCATTCAGACAGAGGCATTAACTACCTTTCAACTATTGTGGGAGAAACATGTAAACTTCTTGACATCAAAAAGACTCACACAACCAGTTATCCACAATGCAATGGACAAAGTGAAAGAATGAGATCTACCATTCTCAACACACTCTTCAAGAACCTGGATTAAACTCATGATACTCAAGATCATTTTGTTCCATTTGTGCAATTTGCTTACAACACAATCCCTTATGTTGACAGTACAGAGTGCACACAATTTTTCTTAGTCCATGGACGTGACCCAAGAACTCCACTGGACAGGGATCTCTCACTGCTAGAGGTTCCTCAGTCAGCTTCTTCCTTCATTATTCTTATGTTGGAACAGCTTGAACTTGCCAGACTTGTTGCAGTCACCACGTTGGGTCAGAGAAACTCTGCAATGCAGAAAATGTCTGCAGCCAAGTCGCACGAGCCTTCATTTTCCATTGGGGACATCGCATATTTGTACCAACCTGTCCTAGTTCTGGATGTCACCAAGAAACTGCTTTGCCCCTGAGCTGGTCCCTTCTACATTGTAGAAAAGCTTCCTCCTGTGTACTTTCGTCTACGCTGCAAGTCTGATGGAAAGCTGGTACACAACAAAGTCCACATCAATTTGCTTAAAGCATGGGTACCTGAGTAACACCCTTCTAGATGACCCCAGTCCACCAATGAAGCTGCACTTGAGCCTTCCATCCTCTCTGAAGCTGAGATCCCTTCAGACAACTTACAACCAGTTTCTACAGATCTTCCCACTCCTGACACTCTCCAGCCAGATTCCATTTTGCCTGATTTGCTAGATGACCTTCCTGGGATTTCTTCTTCTCAGCCTTCTTCTGCTCAGGACTCTTGTACCAACACCAGTGTACTTGATCAAGAAGATCTTAAGGAAGTTGTTCACCAATGAATCCTGGACTTATAGAGTCCAGTGGTGCAGATTTGACAGTGTGCAGAACTCCTGGGTCGCTTTTAATGACCTGACCCCATCCTATCAGGAACTGGTGCCATCCACACATGCCACTATTTCCACTAACCAGAAAAGTGAACGGAGGTCTTGAACTTTGGTAACTGGACTCAGTGGTGGTACACTTGTACATAAACACATTTTTTCCCAGGAAATACTTCTTGTCTGCATTATAAAATGAGTGCGCTGCAACTGTAAATTGCACTGTTATGTTGCATTTTGGGTATCCAGCTGCTACCCTTCCCTCCCTTCCCTGTGCTTTAGCAGTTGTGGCATGACCAAACTTCAAGTTGCTGTGGTGTTTTCCCCTTCCCCTGGCACTGGTCTGACTGGTCACCAGTGTAGTACAGATCCCCCATCACCACCACAGTGGAGTATTGTTTAAATCATTTTTTCTTAAAGTTGGTAAAATGTTCTTACCATGCTTACAAATGTTTCTTTAAAATTTCTTATTGTAATGTTAACATGCTATTGCTTTGAGTGGTGCTCACATTCACTGTCCTGGTGGTGATGTGGAGTACACATTAAGTATGGGGCTAATGACAGCCGCCATCCCTTTAAAAGCTCAGGACAAATGTTTTTAATTTGTGCTAATTACTGTGTTAGCAGGGGCTAGGAAACCTCTTAGACTAATCTGTTTGTCAAAGTCTGAACCTCATGGAGAGAAGATGTGCCTGCTACTGCCTATGAATTATCCTTTTATGCACTTATTTACTGCGTCCGACTCAGTTCGTCATGGTACCAACAAGGGGTCCTCACCAGCAGCAACCGAAGGGTCTGGCAGACCAGAGGGATGGTAAGGGTCTTTTAGTGGCAGACCAAAATGCCACAGTACTCTGGAATTTACAGTCCGTTTTCCGGTACAACCTGAAGTCAATTAAAGGTACAACATACAAATATACATATTTTAACAATATAAAAAATACAGAAATAACATTAATACAATACATTCATTGACATACACATTCGTTCAGATTTTTAAAATGATTAAAAGCTGCCATGTTGAAGGTATTAACAGATGTAGATTGCTTAACATTGAGAGGTAAAGTGTTCTAGAAGGAAGAAGCACAGTAGGCAAAAGTTCTCTTGCCTGCATTTGATTGTACAAGGGGCAAGACCAATTGAAACTTTGCAGATGATCGTGATTCATAAATGGAAGAATATTTGGTAAGTGAATTTCGTAAAGTGACTGGAATTCCAGTATTTATTATTTTAAATGTAAAATAAGGTGGAGGCTGTCCAGGAAAGGGTGACAAAGATGGTGCATGGTTTGCACCACAAAACATATGAGGAGAGACTAAGAGACCTCAATATGTATTCACTGGAGGAGAAGAGAGAAAGGGGCAACATGATAGAAACTTTTAAGTACCGCAAGGGCATAAACAAGGTGCAGGTGGGAGACCTTTTCCAATGTAGAAGAGATACCAGAATGAGGGGGCACAATATGAAATGGAAGGGGGGAGATTAAGAGGTAATGTGAGGAAGTTTTTGTACACAGAGAGGGTGGCGAATGCTTGGAATAGTCTGCCACAAGAGGTGGTAGGGGCAAGTACAGTGGAGGGGTTTAAACATGTCTGGTGCAAGCGCAGTGGAACCTTGGCAGGAGGGAGTGATGAAAAGCCATTAACCACTTAGGGTGAGTGGATGCATACATGTATAGGGCCTAAAGGCAGACTGGATAGGCCTAGCGGTCCTTATCTGCTGACAATTTCTGTGTTTCTAAAACGAGACATTGTATACCTGTAATTATTCTATACAAAAAAACAATTGAGTTGATTTAATATTTGCAAGTAATGTGTGCGATGGGGAGTCAAGAATGGAAAATTCCCTATTTTTTGTAGTAATGTTTCTTTTCTAGATACAGTACACACAGGAGCAGTATCAGTAACCAACGATACATAGTTCAATATTGGGAGGAGATTTTGTTGAGCAATAACATAACGTGTTTCTTTTGTTAAAACATTTCATAATCTGTATAATGTTCCTATCTTTGCATATATCTTGGAAGTTAGTTTGTCCATATGAACATTGAATTTTAGGGATGGGTCCAAAGTAACACCTAGATATTTAAACAAATCTGCAGTCTCAGTTGGACTACTCCCTCCCCCACCCCCCGTGAACAAACTGTAAAGTCACGTGAGTATTTTTCAATTGTAACATCAGATCCAAACAACATGGCTTTAATTTTCATTTTGTTTAAAACCAGATTGTTCTGACAAAACCAATCTTGAACTTTAGTAAACTCACTGCTTAGTGTAGAACTGACTTCTAGAACAGATGTACTATGAGACACAAATGCTGCATCGTCTGTGTAGAGTATTAAGTCGCAGTTGGGCGGTACTTGTGTGATAGGGTCAATAAAGAGAGTAAAAAGTAAAAGGCCCAGTATGGAGCCCTGAGGGGCTCCACACTGGACCATGTGGAATGTAGTAAAAAACCCAGGGCCAGCCCGCCAGTGCAGCGGCAAGGCGTCCGCTTGCAGTGCTGACATACCAGGTTCGGTGATGGACTTGTGAGTCAGAGGGCCGGCTGAGGGGAAAAGGATTGAGCATCCTGGGGAATTGCTCTCCTTCTCTGGGGGGGGGGAAAGAATGTCTGGCACTTTACGGACCCCTGGCATAGTCCGGGGGTACCACTGTGGCCAGCGCCATCACCTTAGGGAGGCGGGATGGACGCTGAACGTCATTGTACATCCCTGCCCCCAGGGGTCCAAAAGCCAAAGTAGCATGGGTTCCAAGTCCCACATGTTCAAGACATTTCAATAGGATGGTATGGTATGGTCTACTAAACCGAATGCCTTGGTTAGGTCCATGAACACTGCACCTGTCATGTGGCAGAGGAACTATTTTATGTAAAATTTAGCCAGAAATTGTACTTTTTTATGATTTTAACCTATTGATTTAATTGTTTTATACATATAAAATAGAGTCCCATTTTATAAGCACAGTAAGACACTCCAGGGATGTGCATTAGACACTTCTAACGCATGACCAAAGGCTGAAGGCACTCCACCTGCGACCTCGTGCATTACTAGGCCCATGGCTGTGCATATGTGCCCAATGGGTAGCTGTAAGTACTATGAGATTATTGGATGTGTTAAATGATATAAACTAGAACTGTCCCTCCTGTTATATCTTCTAGATGCAGTTCCTATGCTTGTATCCTATATGTATCCTCATACAGTTCTTAATAAAAATTATATTTAAAATAAAAAAGGGTATAATGCACATCCCATCGTGTCTTATTGCTTACGTAATGCATGCAACACAAACTATGGCCAATGGCTTTTCTGTGTTGCTACTAGGAACTCTCAGAATGCCATCCTTACTGTTCTGTCAGCTGGATATGTTGTCGAGCAAGGTATTTCCATCAAAGCTTTATTCATTTCTTAATGTTATTTCTGTTTCCATATGTAATTCTTTCAAGACGGGCTATTTCAACCATGCTACTCTTCCATAGTTGTACTTAGAGAGAGGGGGGTCTTTCCATGTTCTGAGAATTAACTTCTTGGCAATTTAATACCCATTTTGTGTCTTGGATCTGGTTTATTTTCTGGGATGAGTAAGCAGTAACACGCAGCAGGGTGTGCTGTCATGGTCAGATATACGCACACTTGAGGTGCAATGTTTTATTAAATTTTTTTTACACTTATTTTTCCCTCCGGTCATGGTCAGCAGGGGCCTCTCTCTCAAGCATCCTGCCTGTTCCTCCCCAGCCTGAAGTCTTCCTTGCCAGTACCGTCTCTCTCCTCCTCCTCGATACCACACTCGGCACTCCAGTTTAACCCCTCCGGGGTGGTGCCTCCCCTCCCTTGAACACTCTTCTTAGTCTCCAGTGTGGGTGAGGACCCGGGTGGAGGAACCTTCGAAGTCAGGCAGGCCGGACCTGGCTGCGGGCATGGGGTCAGGTGCCGTTGCCTACCCCTGCCGACTGGGTTTTTCCTTGTTCTGGTGCTCGCGTATCCCCCCTGCATAGGCACGCTCCCGAAGCAACGGTGCACGGCAACCCTGCCTTGCTTCAGGCCACACTACTTGCATGCTGCCCAGTGTGCTGCTGCACTTCCAGTCTCCACCAGGAGCCACTGGCACACCGGGACTCCCCCCCGGGGGAGGAGAGCAGCCCAGCGGGTGCTCAATCCTCACCCACCCCTGCTGACCCCAGCGTCCAAGCTCGCTCCCCAACTCAGGTCGCCAGCATAGTGCAGGCGTGGCGCCAGTGCCTCAACCCTCAGCACCACCAGGCTGGCATCTTGAAGTGCATTATGAGACACAAGGCAAAACCAAGTGCCTTCAACCACCCGAGAAGTGCATATATATGACTGCAGCAGTCACACATCCTGAACAGTATGGCACATATCAAGTGGGTGCAATATCAGTATATATATATATAGATATAGTATATACTCATATACATATATATTCTTTGCAAAAACATTTTAATGCACCAGTTAGGATAACAACACCACAAAGTAGGAAATGTGTTAGGTTTCCAATCCTAACTCACCATCCGACCCCAAAAGCAGCAAAAGGAAAAAACATCAGGGTTTGGATCTCCTGAGTTTTGATGAATCAGTGGTAGGGTCTTCCTTGGGGTTGTCAACCCTAATGCAAACTGCCCTAAGGGAAGCAGGGAAGGCAGTACGGCAGGCAAAGTCCCAAACTGAGGAAACACTAGCACAAACAGTAAAAGAAGGTGACAAGATTTTCTATAGATACATTAGTAAAAGGAGAAAGCCCATAGGGGGTATTGCTAAGCTCAAAGGAGAAAATGGGGCATGTGAGGAGGAGGACCCTGTAAATGCATCTATCCTAAATAGATACTTTTGCTCAGTATTTACTGAAGAGAAGGTAGGTCAGGGCCCACAGCTCAGCACCATGGACACAGGGGGGAGAGAGGTGAGCACTATTCTCTTCACAAAAGAAAGGGTCCTACAAGAGCTCGCTAAGCTCAGGGTGGACAAGGCAATGGGACCTGATGGCATACATCCCAGGGTACTTAAGGAGCTAAGGGTGGAACTAGCAGAGCCTTTAGCAGAACTGTTTAGCGAGTCTCTGAGCACAGGAGAGGTCCCAGAAGACTGGAGAAGGGCTCATGTGATCCCGCTCCACAAGACTGGTAGCAGGGAGGAGGCAGGGAACTACAGACCAGTCAGTCTTACCTCAGTAGTGGGCAAGATTATGATGGCACTCCTTAAGGAAAGGGTAGTGCAACACCTGGAATCCATAGGGGCACAGGGTCCAAGACAGCATGGGTTTACAAAAAGGAAGGTCCTGTCAAACTAATCTCATAGATTTCTTTGACTGGGTAACCAGAATGGTGGGCCAAGGGGAAGCAGTTGATGTCGCCTACCTTGACTTCAGCAAAGCTTTCGACACTGTTCCACATAGAAAATTGATAAATAAGCTGGGTAGGCTCGGGTGGGTCAGAAGTTGGTCAACTGGGTGGCAAACTGGTTGACGGACTGAAAACAGAGAGTGGTGGTAAATGGTATACAGTCAGAAGAGATGCAAGTCACAAGTGGGGTACCTCAGGGATCAGTCCTGGGGCCAGTCCTCTTCAATATCTTCATTTGTGACATTGCAGATGGACTAGAGGGTAAGGCTTGTCTGTTTGCTGATGACACCAAGATCTACAACAGAGTAGATGATCCAGATGGGGTGGGCAGAATGAGAAGAGATCTGGATAAACTAGCAAAATGGTCAGAAGAGTGGCAACTGGGATTTAATGCAAAGAAGTGCAAGATCATGCACATAGGGAAGAGAAACTCTGAAGCCACCTATAGGCTGGGAGGGGAGTTGCTGGCAGTCACGAAGGAAGAAAGAGACTTTGGCATCATCATCACCTATGACCTGAAATCATCCAAACAGACCTCTAACGCAGTAGGTAAGGCTAGGGGGATGTTAGGGTGTATTAGTAGGGGTATCACAAGTCGTAAGAGGGAGGTAATAATCCCTCTTTACAAGACACTAGTTGAGCCCCATCTGGAGGGACTACGTGCAGTACTGGAGAGCCACACCTTCACAAGGACATTAACCAAATTGAGGCAGTCAGAAGGGCAACCAAAATGGTGCAGGGACTGCATCAGAAGACATATGAGGACAGATTAACGGAGCTCAATATGTATACCCTTGAGCAAAGGAGGGAGAGAGGTGATATGATTGAAACATTCAAACACCTCAAGGGCATTAACAATGTGAAAGAGTCTAACATGTTTAAATATAAGAAAAATAGTAGGACAAGAGGACACAGCATGAGAATAGAGGGAGGCCAATTAAGGGGGAATGTGAGGAAGTTCTTTTTCACAGAAAGAGTGGTGGATGCATGCAACAGCCTACCTTAGGAAGTGGTGGCTATGAATACAGTGCAGGGCTTCAAACAGGCATGGGATAGGCATAAGGGAGCAATACAGACAAATATGGATAGATAGGTCATTGACAGTGTAAAGGTGTGTGGCACATTCATAAGGTAGAAAAAATGGGCAGACTGGATGGGCCTTGCGGTCCTTATCTGCCGTCAACCTCTGTTATGTTTCTATGATTGGTTTTCACCTGTTCATCAAATCTGTCCAATGCACAGGTAAAAACAAGCACTGGAAAGATGGACCACATTGCTGGAAAAATTAGGGAGAAGTTAGAAACGTTTATTTTCAAATCGCGACCATTTTTCCTCCGGTAACACTGCTTATCCCCGAATTGCCCATCGATGAGGAAACTTTTGCCACCAGTATGTCTTTACTTAGTTCCCTTTTCAGCCAAATATTTACTGTATTCTCCCAATCCCGTTCTGCCAATTGATAGTTCCCCAACCCCTGACAGTTCATACTGAAACTAAACAGTATTACGTTACTCTCCCATGTGAGCTGATAGTCCCGCACTACAAATCTGCTCTCACCCAGCTGCCACTTCTCTGTGTCCTCACCTGCAGCTGATGTAGCCGCTGCCCGCTCCCCACCCTTAACAGTACATAAAAACACATTTCTCTAGCTCTGTCAGTCTTCAGCTGCACAGGAAGTTCCCATGGGAAAACACAATCTCTATAATACCTTTTTTTTTTTTTTTTAATTAACATTGACAAAGCCCTGACGTGTCCAAATGCAGTCCCAGACTCCTGCAGGCATGTTACAAACCAACTACCGAGCGGACTTCATGTAAAAAAAAAACAAAAAAACAATGTTTCTGGTCACATTGCTTGCCTTGCCATTTCTCCAAATCCCCACCTGCTCCCTGGGTGACTTCTGTCATGTCCTGCACTTTCAGTCCCTGGCTGCTCTGGTGCTCCCACATTCAAAAAACAAAACTGTATGCTTTTTTTTTTTTAAATTAGAGTGTATTTTCTTACATCCCCTCTTGATGTCTTCCTGTTTCTGCCATGTTCCTGTCTGCTCCCACTCTTACCATCATGCTGCTGGACCCACGGTGTAAAAAATATTCCTGCTTGCTCTAATATGCTCAAACATTAAAAGACATAACTGTAAAACACCATGATAAGGAAAAACATGTGAAAAAACTGACGGGGTGGGGGGGGTTTAGTCTGAGTTTTCTGTATTATCTACAGACCCCAACGAAGGACAAATGCCTTGAACCCACACACCAAGGCGGAAAGACTATTTTACATGAAAAATGGCAAATTATTTACTTTTTTTCACATCAAAATTTTTTTTTAACTTACAAAAATTATTTAAAAAAAAAGAAAACCCATTTTATAAGCACAATAAGACACTCTGGGGTGTGCATTGAACAGATATTACCACACTTCCAGGGGCTGAAGGCACTCTGCCTACAGCCTCATGCCTCACTACACCCCTGGGCGTGCAGTAAGATCTGTTTTGTGCACACCCCATCATGTCTTATTGCTTACTTAGGGTTGCTGCCACACAAACCCCACAAAAAGAAATATACTATTAGGGTTTCACACCCCCTCTCCTTGTCCACTACCTTCATAAGTGTTGTCCAGAGTATAGGTACATAGCTGCCCATCCATGGTCTAGTACCTCATACTGAGTCTGCATATTTAAAAGTGTTTAGTACCAACCCTAATCATGACCCTGTCCCCTTGTAAATCAAGGACATGCAGTAACTCCAAACTCATCCCACATACGTCTGCGTTATCTATGAATCCTATATCGATTATAACGATATTTCTAGAAACACAGGTATAGAAGTGAACATCACTTTATAACATAACTCTTACAGAGTGAGGATAGAATCATTTCAATTTTTATATAAACTTTGAGATTGTTCTGTAGCTATTACTGCATTTTATTGATGATAGCATTGTTTTACCACTGTAGCTATTCATCCACTAAACATGTATATTCTAGGGCCGTGGATGTAGTTCACTTATCCAAACTTTGGCAGTTCCAGTGGGATGATGTTATTAGTTGGAACATCTCTAAGCTAAGCTCCTCCCACAACCTGGGCAGTATAATCCCCTACTCCGCCCTGAGATATCAGATTTTCTTTCCGCTGGAAGAACAGGTCACTTTCTTCTCACTCTGTTTAGGATTTTCTATGCCTTTTGAAGTTTTTAAAGTTATTTGCTTGTAGTTTCGCAGTTTTTTCTACTCCTGTCTCCAGACCAATGATGGAACACAAGAAAATGGGATTACATTCTGTGTTCGATGCTGCCAGAAAATGTCAAGTCACCAATCTGCATGATGTGCGTGTACTGCCTGGGCAGGCAGGATGACATGGTCTGGTACAGCCTGTGCATCTCTTTGAGGATATCTCTTTCAGGAGGTCACACCATTGGAACTACAGCCATCAGGCACCAGAACCACATGGAAACTTTCTAGCTAGCAGTCTGTTGGGGCTGCCCAAGGCAACGCCATCACACAGGCGTCCTCCCTACATAGCCATGGGTGTCTCCAAACCCTCCTCAGTTCTTTTACCATTGTCGACCAGCGCATGTCAAACTCCACGGAGACGCCTCAAACTTTAATCGACCATTTACTTTTTTTTACTTTTAATTTCCTTTCTCACTAACGTAACCTGTGTTTCTTTTTTTGTACAACCTGCATTTTCCACCGTGCCTCCTGCAGTTTTCATGGCCGCAGCAGTCCCTTTCAGCAAGCCCATGATGGTTAGGCCTGCCCCTTCCTATGGAATTCTCCAGAACACCAGTGAACAGGAAGACCCAAGCAAGTGGCCATCCTTTCTGGAGAGGCAAGCCCTTTGAGAAAAGCTTGTCTGGGATACCGACCCTCTCCTCAGTTCCCCTGGGTCACAGGGACCCGAGGGGCAGTCTTGGATTTTCTTCTGTTCAACAGAAGTGCTCCAGAGTCACAACTCTTTGCCCCCGATGCCTTTCCCAGTCACCCCCTTCTTTGTGGGCAATGACCGTGGCCACATCATGGTCTCCTGTACAATGATGCCATCTGCCATCCAACACCCTCTATTCCCATAGGATATGGCTCTGGCAGTTTCCATCGCTGGTCTTTCCTTGGCGCGGAGTCCTCTGCCATGCCTCCAACACCCTCTCTTCACCCAGTGTGGGTTTGGCTGGTGCCTCATCAGGCCTTCCTCAGCCAATGACAGTTGGTCAGCGTTGGGCCTGTCTTGTTGCCCACCACCACTCCTCCCCTACGGGATACCAGGCAGGGAATCCACTAGTCCTCTTCGGACCGCGCTGTTTCTATCTTACCTTGGGCGTGGGGCCCATTCAACCCCCATCCCACTGTCCTTCCTCCTCCACGCTTGGCCCTTCATCCTCAGGGACGACAGGCAGGGAGTTGGGTCAAGTTCTACCTCTGCAGGCATCGGCTCACCTTAGCTTCTCAGGGACAAGCCCCCGTCCCTTTGGTACTGTCCCCAGCAGTCAGATGTCTCAGCCATTCCAGCTGTCCTTCTGGGGATCCCTTCCTCTCCCTGGGTGTCACCGGGTACTCCCTAACCATGCCTTGGCCTACCAGGAACCCACCAGGCTTCCCTCTCCTCCAGCGATGTTGGGGCGCTTTTCAGTGAAAACCCATCGACACTTGCCTTGGCGATGCACCTCCTGTGATATCTGGTCATCTCCTGTGTCTTCTTCAGAGGCCAGGGGATGATTGTGTATTTTGATGTCTGCCCCCACAGGCCACTGTAGGGGAGAATGGGGGGATAGGGAGGAGAGCTGTTGGGGCTGGGAGCCACTCTCTTTCTGCCTCCACAGCCTGGGGTTGGGCCTTAGCTTAGCTTCCTCTGTGGGCTCACCCTTGACCCCCACCCTGCCTCCCAAAGGCTCACTTGTCCCCCTACCCCCTTTCCTCTGGGTACTATTGCAGTTCCCATCAGCTTTGAGATGCTTCATCTCATGCGTGCTGCAGCATCGGGGGGCTATGGGGGTGGTGCCTAGAAGGGGGATGTACTCGGGAGCCCTCTGGCCATAGTTTTGGGATGGACACTTCTCCCCCCCCCGCTCTTCTTACTTGGCTGGTTTCCTTGGAGGTTCCCACAGTGGCCATCTGGTACTGGCCTCTCTTGTGCCACCTGTGTTGCTGGCCAATGGACCTTCTTTCTGGCCCCTTCAGGACAGCACCCCCCCAGTGGTGATGTCCTGCATGCCTCTTGACTCTCTTCCCCCCTGGCTGCAATGTCCAGCAAGCGCATCCTTTGGGGGATGTGCCTTTGGCAATTGCTCACTTGCTCAAGTCTCAGGCTTTGTACCCTGGTGTTCAGCTCCAGCTGCTGCCCTGGGCCCTTCTAGGGGCCTCCAGAGGCAGGCTTTGCTCAGACCCTTTTACCCTGGGGCCGACGTAGCCTGGCCTCTGAATTGATCTGTCTTGGATGCCGCTGAAGCCTCCATCAGGTGGTGGAAGTTCAGGACATGCCTGCACACCCTGGGCTCAGGGTTTTGCTATGCCAAGGCCCTGTTATCATCCATCCTTTCTGCCCCAGGCTTTTCGGGTCAGATGTGCAGGGTTATTTTTTCCTGGTCTGTAGTCCTCCAGTGGGATCCTACAGTCACCCCCCCACCATGCTCAACCAAGCAGGGGTCATGGGGAACTCCCTGGTAGTGCCTCCCAGGGGCCTCGGCTGGGCACCAGGCCTCCGGGTACATGCCAGGCTACCACAGCCCTGCCCCCCTTCATGAGACATAGATAGGGGGTTGCTTCTTCCTCCCCCCCTGGTTGGAGGGGTTCCAGCCACCACCTGGGTCCTGTAGCTTATGGCCCGTGGCTGCTGTTCCTTGCGCCCACAGGCAGTACCTTTGGTTCCCATTCCAGGTGGACCTTTACCTGCTCTGGGACACTGTGCCTCAGGCCTTTCCCAAATGCCTGGCAGTGGTAGCAGCTGCTGTCACAAGGGGGGGGTTGTATGTCTTTCCTTGCTTGGACAACCAGTTGCCTAAGGCCCAGTTTTTGGACTTATTGCTCTAGACCCTAGAGAGTGTTCCAGGCATTTATTCCAAGCTTTAGGAATTTTGATCAGTATGCACAAGGGAATCTTAGCCTCATGCTGATGCTTACAGTTCATAGCAGCAGTGCTGGATGCAGCTTAGGATTCTAGGATCTTTCTGTAGGACAGGGCAGACCATCTGGTAGTCCCGGTCTGGCTGATTTACAACAGCAGACCTGCCTTGGCAAAGTCCTTCTGGAGACTTCTGGGCCTGATGGCTGCAGCCATTACCACGGTACCTCTAGCCAGGCTGCACTTGTGGATTCCTTAATGGACATTGTGCATCCAGAGGGCCTGATGCCCTGACAACCTAGAACATTGGCAAAGTCTAACAGCAGGCTCTGGTCTCCTCACCAGTCACAAAGGTGCAACTCTGGTGGATGGGACCAAGCAAACTTTTGAAAGGGGTTCCCTTCCTCTTTCCTTCTGCTCAGCAGATTCTCCCCACAGATGCTTCGGGGTTGTGCCGAGGGGGGAACTCCCTGGTGCCCCCTCAGACTGAAGGAACATGTTTCCTATGGGAGACCACACACCACATCAATGTTCTAGAGATGCAGGCAGTTCTATATGCCCTACAGGCCTTCCTGATACACCTGTCCCCCAGCCACAAGTGTTGTACATTACATAAACAGACAATAGAGGACTCCTTCGTCTCCGCTGTGTCAAGAAGCAATGAGGGTCTGGTACTGGGTTCTAGAACACAGTCTGCTACTGTCAGCCATCCATATTGTAGGCGTTACAACCATCCTGGTGGAAAGGTTCAGTGAGACACAGCTGCATAAGTGGGAACTGCTGTCCTCCTTTGTAGAAAAACCTGTTCAACAGGTGGGGTCACTCTGTACTGGACCTTTTATGCATCCCACCACATCACCAAACTCCCATGTTTTCTACTCGCTAGCTCCAGGGCCTGGAGTTTGCTGGTGAGCCGCATTGTCCTGCTGTTGGACAGGAAGGCTCTTCTATGCCTTCCCTCCCTTTCCTGTGTTTCAGAGGATGTTAATCAAGCTCCAGATGGTGGGGGCCCCTATGATACTCTTGTCCCCCAGTCTCGTCCCGTCTGGTTCCTTTTAGTCCAGCAGCTGGCAGTGGAATGTCCCATACCCTGTCACTGTGCTGAGTCTTTTCTCCCAGGAGCAGGACACCTGTTCTATCCTAACCTCAAGTCTTTATATCTCCATGCCTGGCTCCTGCAGGCACCAGCATAGCTCAGTTTGGGATCTCCTCACAGGAGGCTGCCATCCTGGTGACTGCTAGAAAGCCTTCTACCAGGGCCACTTCTTCCATGGCATGGAAGTGTTTTGCTCTCTGGGTAGCTGCCCATAAATTGGCCCTCTTCACTTGTCCAGTGGCTGAGATTCTGGAGTACTTGCTGTTGCCTTCAAATTCTGGGCTGCATTTTATGGAGAGTGCCACTCTGATTCTGGTGGTTCCCCTTCACGCGCGTCAGAACTGGCCTTTAATATTGCAACAGTTACCAGTGGCTGTCATTGAGGCACAGGTCATGAAGCATAGGAAAAACCAGGAACAGTTGTAGAATTCACTAAAAGTGTTTATTAGTACTAGCAGTAGCATAAAAAATAAACTTGTTTAGTATAACTATTTACAAAGGCAGAATAAACAAAGAAGAGCCATCTGAGCTTTCCTTCAATCTCTATGTGTCCCAAAACATTGCAGCTCTCTTTATAAGTCTTTGCAACCTCCTTAACAAGCATCCTGTTTTCTGTAAAATGTTCTTGTAAATTTCAGGCAGGTGCAGCAAGAGCACAATGTCCCAGAACTGAGGCCCCTTCTCCACAGCTTCTGAAAAAGGGCTTAAAAACTGCTCTCAGGTTAACCCCTTGAGTTCCCAATAGCTTTTTGCAATCATATCACACTATAATTATATCCATTTCAACAGTAACACTATATCATTTCTAAACAAATGGATCCCAATATCAGTTACATTTCCACATAATGATTTGCATATATTTTTATACCAGCAGATATGCAAGGGAGGAAAAGATAGAAGCAGCAAGGGAAGACTGAGAGATAGTGATAGGCAAAAGAATTGCGAGACTGTCGGGGTGATCAAATCCTAGGTCTCACAAGAAAATTTGGTTGCGCAACTGGACCGGCAGGAGACAGGAAAGGGAAGAACAGAACAGATCTCTGCATTCAAACTCTCCATAACAACTGGGACAGGGTCCTATTCAACCCTATCACGTACCCCCCTCCTTAAGAGGGAACCTGTTTTATCAAACAGGTTTCCAAAACTTTCTATTAATTCTCTACTAACATTAGCTTCTAACTTTCAGAAATTTAGCACATGTGCAGTATCCTTTTTTCTATAACAGTAAAGCAAAAAGTAAAGTTTAAACTCGTACATTTGTTTTTCAACCTTATATCTTGACAGAAAATAAGCATTGCTATTCTCTTTACCAGATTTTGTATCACCTTAAATTTAAATGGCAGTAGTGCCAGGTACCTTGCCATTTGGTTGCCCGATAGAGAGGATTGTGATCTGTTATAAGTACAAAGTCAATTCCTAGCAAATAAAACTTAAGGGACTCCATGGCCCACTTTGCTGCTAAACATTCCTTTTTAATGGTGGAGTACCTTTTCTCTCTGTCATGCAACTTCCTACTTATGTACAGAATAGGATGTTCCATCCCATCTATATTTTGACTCAGGACTGCACCTAGGCCTACCTCTGATGCATGTGTTTGTAACAAAAATGGTTTCTCAAAGTCTGGGCTTCTTAAAACAGGGCTGAACATAATGCAGCCTTAATGGCTTGAAAAGCTTTATCACACTCTGGGGTCCATTTCACATTATTTGGGTACCGTTTTTATTGTGAGTTCTGTGAGGGGAGTAGCTAACTCTGCAAAGTTGGAAACAAATCTTTGATAATCAGCCAGTCCCAAAAATGACTTGACATGTTTCTTGGTTTTGGGGACAGGGATGTTAGCTACAGCTTCTATCTTGGAAACCTCTGGCTTGACTTCTCCATTTCCCAAAACATAGCCCAAATATCTGGTTTCCTGCATGCCCAATACACTTGGTAGGATTAATTGTCAGACCTGCCTTTTGATAGCTGGTAACTGCTCGTAGGTGTTTCAAATGGCTTTTCAGTCTGTTCTGTACACCACAACATCATCAGGTACACAGCACAATAACCAGTGTGAGAGGATAAAATTACATCCATGTACCTCTGGAAGGTAGCTGGCGCACATGTAAACCAAATGGCATGGTGGTGCACTGATAGAATGCAACAGGAGTAGCAAATACAGTTTTGTCTCTGGATTCTTTAGCTAAAGGGAATTGTCAGTAACCCTTGGTGAGATCAAGGGTACTGATATATTTTGCACTCCCCAGTCTGTCCATCAGATCATCTATTCTAGGCATAGGATAACTGTCAAATTCTGACACTTGATTAAGTTTCCTAAAATCAAGGCAGATTCTAACACCCCCTTCTTTTTTGTTTACAATTACCATTGAAGATGACCAAGCACTCCTTGACCCTTCTATGATACCCAGTTCTTACATTTTTTGTATTTCCTTAACCACATCAGCTCTTAACTGCTCTGGTAACCTGTATGTCTTTTGCCTAATAGGACGAGCACTCCTTGTCACTATTATATGCTCAACCCCTTTTGCTAGGCCTGGTACTGTGGTAAAATTTCTATTAAATGTCTTTAGCAAGTTACAAATTTATGCGGTTTGTTCAGGTGTTAAGGAAACATTCAACTTTACAGCATCACAGTTCCAGTTTGTTCCAGTCTGGTAGCTACATCAATATCTTCTTTATCAGTTTCTGGTAAAACTAACAAAACAGCTTTTGGCGTTTTTTTCAACCCATTTCTTGAGGAGGTTAGCATGGTATATCTTAATAGGATTTTTCCTGTCGGGGTCTCAGTCTCATAGTTAACGTTGCCAGTACATCTAAGCACTCTATAAAGCCCTTGCCACTTCATTAACAGTTTATTTTCTGTTGTGGGTAACAGTAGCAAAACTTTTTCACCTGGCTCAAAAACGTTTACTTTTACCCCATGGTCATAATATACCTTCTGCTAGTTTTGGGCCTCCTCCTGATTACTATGGGCAATTTCAAGCTAATTTGCCAGCTTCTTTCTTAGGGCACACATATAAGAAGATATAGATTGCTTCTGAGTGGGATTATCTTCCCACGTTTCCTTTATCACATCCAGTGGCCCTACTGCTTGCCTACCATACAGCATTTCAAATGGTGAAAACCCTGTTGATGCCTGTGGCATTTCTCTGTAAGCAAAAAGTAGGTAAGGCAAATATTGGTCCCAGTCTTTCCCTTCCCCTTTTACAAACCTTTTTAACATACATTTTAGGGTTTGGTTAAAATGCTCAACAAGACTGTCTGAGGGTGATGGGGGAGGTTCTTATGGCAGTGATACCTAGTAATCTGTACAGTTCCTTAAGTAATGCGCATCAAAATTACTACCCTGATCAGTAATAATTTTTTTAGGTGTGCCCACTCTGCTGAAAATTTTTGCAAGCTCTGCTGCCACTTTTGAAGCTGTGACAGTACGCATTGGAATTGCCTCTGGGTATCGAGTAGCACAGTCACATACTACTAGAATAAATCTATTACCCTTTTTACTTTTGTCTGAAGGACCAACCACATCCATTGCAATTCTCTCAAAAGGCACCTCTATCAAGGGTAGGGGCACCAGGACACCATGTATTTTCTAGTGACTAGGGCTACTTTCTGACACTCAGCAAAGGAATTACAGTAGGTGGCAACATCTTCATGAATTCAGGCCAGTAAAATCTGTACAGCAATCTGGCAAGGGTACAATCCCTCCTGAGTGACCAGCCATAGGACTATCGTGCTATCTGTAACAACTCTGTTCTATACTTCTGTTGTATAACCAATTGTTCTGTCTGTTCCTGTATCTGAGGTTTAACCCAAACTCTGTAGAGTAACCCATTACATTTTTTAAACATTGGTTCACCCTGTTTTGGCTTCATTTCAGCTGCGTAAAATAACCCTGGAAAACAACCGTTAGCTTGATCTGAAGCAAAATCACAATCAGTTATCAGTTTAGCTTCAGCATTTTCGTATTTTAAGCCTTTATGTCCATCAGTCTTTTGTTGCCACAGTTGTTTCAGACGTCTTCTTTCTTTCCTGGACTTCCAGATCTTGAAGCTGTTCTCAAACAAGTCTGAATCAAAGTCACTGAAAGGAAAAGTGTCCCCACCATTTGAGATTTTCTTTGCCTGAGCTCTTGTTATCACTGCTGTTGAAACTGCAGGGTTCATTTCCTCTGAGATTAACTATGTAAATCCTGGACAGTCATTTCCAATAATCATGGGTACAGATAACTTAGGTACTACCCCCACTTTCATTTGATGCGACACATCCTTAATGGTCAGAGTCACTTGGGTGGTGGAATAGTATTGCGTGTCCCCAAGGATGCAGATGACGCCAGTACCTGGTCCTTTTGCACAGTGTTCTCCCAGCACTTCAACATGGGCTAGGGTCTGGCTACTTCCCAATCAATGAGTTCCTTACAGTCTTATCCCCACCTTCATATCTGTTAAGTATTTGGCCCAATTTGCTAAGGACAAATCTGCTCCAGTGCCACTCTCCTTACTATGGCAGTTTCTTGCAGTATGGAATGGCTTGTTACAATGATAACAAATAAAGTCTTTGGGGCAGATTTATTCCCCCATCAGAGTTCTTATCAGACTTTGAGTTTAAATTGGAAAAGAATGTTCTACCAGTGCTTGGCTGTTACCTCACTGCTGTGGCATCAATCTGGCCATTTGAAAGTCCTTGGCCAAAAGAACAGCCTTTTCCTCACTTTCTGGTCGATGTTCTTTCACCCAAAGCTGCACATCTGTAGGCAGGATGTTGAATTGCTCCATTGCAAACATATCAATGATCTGTGGGACTGTTTTGTTCTCTGGTTGGAGCCATTTAATAAGGAGCTTTCTGAGTCAGGTGAAGTTTTATCGAGGATTGTCAAATGCATTGTACTTCAGGGACCAGAATCTTTGCCTGTAGGTCTCTCCTGAGATGTATCTTTTCAGGATTTCTTTCTTCACAGGGTCATAGTTTTCTGAGTGTGCAGTGTCCATACTGCTGTAGACAAGTTGGGCTTTACCTGTCAGGTAGGGTACCAGTCTGATTGTCCATTGCTGCTTTGGCCATTGGCAGGCTGTGACAACTCTTTCAAAAGTTGTCAGGTATGCCTCAATATCATCCGAGGGACACAACTTTGTAAGTTTAATGTCTTTTAAGTTGCTTGTACCTTGTTGCTCTGCTGGACCAGTGCCAGATCCTTCTACTTTGATAGCTTGCGAGGCATCCAGCCAGCGCTGCTCCTGTTGCTGCATCTCTTCTCTTCTCTTCTCTTCTCTGTTTCTCTGTCTCTCTTTGTTGTATAGTCCACCATTTGAAAAAGTCCATCAGGCTTTCAGGTTCTGTCACTGCCTGTTCTTTTTCCATAACTTGTGCTGGCTGTACAATCTCAGCTTGGCTTCTGTCTCTGCTAGTTTGGCTGCCATTCTCCTGGTAACTACTCCAGGACTTGCTACTGCAGAATCCATACCTTTCTCTATGCTTTCCTGGTACTAGGTCCAGTACCCATGCACAAAACTCCTGGCTTAGAGTATGCACAACATAAATCCCACTTAGGCTGCCACCATCTGTCATCGAGGCACAGGTCAGGAAGCATAGAAAAAAAACAGGAGCAGTTGTAGAATTTGCAAAAAGTGTTTATTAGTACTATCAGTAACATAAAAAAATAAACTTTAGTATAACTATTTACAAAGGCAGAGTAATCAGAGAAGATGCATCTGAGTGTTTGTTCAACCTCTGTGTGTCCCAAAACATTGCCGCTCTCTCTTATGTCTTTGCAACCCTCCCCCTTAACAAGCATCCTGTTTTTTTCTAAAATGTTCTTGTAAATTTCAGGCAGGTGCAGCAAGAACACATTGTCCCAGAACTGAGGCCCCTTCACAGCTTCTGAAAAAGGGCTTAAAAACTGCTCTCAGGTTAACCCCTTGAGTTCCTAATAGCTTTCTGCAATCATCTCAAACTATAATTATATACATTTCAACAGTAACACTATATCATTTCTAAACAAAGGGATCCCAATATCAGTTACATTTCCACATAATGATTTGCATATATTTTTATACCAGCAGATATGTAAGGGAGGAAAAGACACAAATAGCAAGGGAAGACTGAGAGACAGTGATAGGCAAATAATTGCGAAACTGTCGTGATCAAATCCTAGGCTTCACAGGAAAATTTGGTTGTGCAACCAGACAGATAAGAGACAGGAAAGGAAAGAACAGAACAGATCCCTACATTCAAACTCTCTATAACAACTGGGACAGTGCCGTATTCAACCCTGTCACAGTATTGCCCCTAGTGCCCCCTTCCTTGGTGCCCAGGCTTGCTGTCAGAGGCACGAGGAACCGTTATCCATCTGAACCTCCAGTTCATCTCTGTATGCCTGGCTTCTGAAGACATAGTCACTGGTAGGTCTGGTGTCTTCCCAAAGTGGTTGATGCCCTGGTGGCCCCAGAAAACATTCCACCAGGGTGACTTATTCTGACCTGGAAGCTCTTCACTTTGTGAGCGGCTTCCATCACCTGGATCTCTTCACCTACCCAGCGAACCAGATTCTAGGTATTTATTGTCCTTATCAGTTGTCGCACATGAAATACTCTTTTCTACTAAAGGTGCACTTGTCCACCATATCTGCCTTCCATGTGCCCATTGGGGGCCACACAGTGGCCCAGTTGGATGTGGCTCACACCTTTCTGAGAGGCATTCTGCACTAGAAGCCCCCATCCCTCTCCCTGTCCTGGCCTGGGACTTGAATTTTGTTTTAGAGCAGCTTACTTTGGCTCTTTTGAGTCTACCACGACTTGAGTGCTACACTTTCTTTAATGGAAAGCAATATTTCTAGTTGTTATTACCTCTGCTCGTAGGATTTCTGAGCTGTAGACGCTCATGTGGATGGCCTTGTTTGCTTTTTTGCACAGGGTGTCTTTGCGTCCTAATCCTATGTTTTTGCCTGCGGTGGTGTCTGTGTTTACCTTAAATCAGCTCATCCACCTAATTGTTTGCTACCCAGAACATTCCCATCCAGGGAATGCATTGCACCATGCTGTAGAGGTTCTTGGAATATTCCGATATTATGTCCATCCCACAAGGGACTTCTGGAAGTCCTTGCAGCTGTTTGTTTCTTTCACCCCTGGGAAACAGGATGTGCCAGTTTCTAAACAGTCATCCCTGTTGTTGGCCAACTGTATTGTCCTTTGCTTCTTGCACTTCAGCAATGAACTCCCTGGGGTGGTTCAGGGCCCTTTCACCAGAGGCAGAGCCTCTTCTGTTGCTTGTCTCAGGGGTGTTTTCAGCTGCTGAGATTTGTGCTTCTGTGACTTGGGATACTGTCTACACCTCACTACACATTACAGTCTGGACCTTACCTCTCAAGAAGGGGCAGGGTTTGGCCCAGCCATATTACAGGGACATCCCTCTTAGGTCTCTTCTTTCAAGTCACCCAGACTGTGCTCCTGTGCAGTACTGCTTGGGACTCATTTCAAAGGTGTGACCTGCTGAAAGTGATATCCTTGAAGAAAATAGAACAGTTGCATAAGACCTTACTTAACAGTAGATCTTGAAAGAATCTCTTTCAGGAGGTCATGCCGTCCATCCTCCCTCCTCCCCCTTACTCTGATTTTTCCTCTCTGGTCTCTCTCTCTCTCTCTCTCTCCCTGGATGGCATACCTTCTGATTCACAGTTGTCCTATATGTGGGTTCCCATTGCCCTCTCTCGGTTCCCTCAGGAGAAGGTCTTCTGTGGCTGGTCTCCAGCAGGGAACAGAGGAGGGTGTGGGGCCATCCACGACTATGTAGGGAGGATGTCAGCATGATGATGTCACCATGGGCAGCTCCAATAGACTGCTAGCTAGAAAAGTTTCTGCATGGTCCTGGTACCTGACGGCTACAGTTCCAAAGGTGTGACCTGCTGAAAGAGATTCTCTCAAAGACCTACTGTTAAGGTAAGTTCTTACAAATAGAATAAAGTATGGGTGATGTGTGTAACAAGAATTTTACACACACCTGAGGTTTTGGGTGCCACATGGGGTTTATCTAGGCACCAACACTGAGGGTGTGTGTAATATCTGAGCTTATAACACCAATTTATATTTTATTTTACACAATTGCTGGTTTTGCTTTCTGGCCATGGCAATTATATAAACTAAACTGACATTCTGGTGTGGCAGCAGTACAGTTGCCTGTTAGCATGGTCCGCCATAGGTTTTCATATTTCCCTTTTTTTTTTAATTTACATTTTGCATTTTATCCCAGGTTTTCCTGATTATGGGACCCCAGCAGACATGGCTGTGCGTGCGCGTGGAGGTGAACCCGCACCCTGGGTACCGGCTTGGCCCCTTCTGCCCCACCCCATGGCTGTCACTGGGCTCCCTGTTGCCCGAACTGCCACCTGTCCTCCACCAAGTGGCAGCCAAGGGCTGGGGAAACCCCTCATCCCTCCCTGGGAGAGGAGAGCCACCTCGTGGCTTCTCAGTCCCACTCCTTGCCCTCCACCCCTTGCCAACCCCCAACAACCTGGGCTCATTCCTAAACCCAGGTTGCCAGCATTTTGTTTTAGGTCCCCCCCCACAGGTGATTGTTTTGTGGAGAGTAGTAATAAAAAAAATAGAAAAATTACTTACCACTGAGTAAGAGTGGTGGTGCGGTTTGCTCGAGAAGGCAGGGTGGTGAGTGTTTGGAAACATGGAAGAGCCGTGGCTGGGCATCCGCAGAGCAAGGGAAAGCATGCATGTGTTTGCCATAATAAACACTCCTTTATTACAGCAAATTACAGCACGGTTTCCCAGTGGTAGAAAGCAAAACCCGGTAATTATATAACTATTCTTTATCCATGCTTCCTGAGTCCCTCAAGGATGGGAAACTCCAGCTCTCTCTGGGTTGGCCTTCAAAAAGGGATCTGAAGGATCACCCTAAGGACCATACTAAGGCCTTAGCTGTGGCCAGGTCTGCTGCACAGCTTGTAGACCTTGAGGCAGAAGCAGCAGCTGCTGCAGCGGGACCTCCTCGGTCTTAGCGTTGTTCCCATCTGGGGTCAGCATCAGAGGGTCATTCATTGACCAGTTCCATGACATGTGCCGGTCCTTCCAGACCTTGGGTGAGAGCCCTGCACTCTGTGGTTCCAAATGTAAGCCCACCAGTGCCAGTTGTGGGATGTAGAGAGATTTAGGTCTTTCCAGTCCCTGACTCACCGACCGCTCAACAGTTGTTGAGTGTCCTTCAGCCAAGAGGCAGGTCGGGCCAGCCAAGGGCTCTTTGATTCTCCCATCCAGCCTGTGGACCTTGGCCCCAGTCAACCAGGCTGTCAAGATTTTTCTTGACCTGGTTGACAAGTTGTCGACAAGGCCAAGAAGTCAGTCTCACAGATCTTGGTGCTTCCAGTCCTCACTCAGAAGGACATGGCCCAATCAGTGCCCCAGTCAATCCTTCCAGGGACCAGCCTACACCCAGGGTCAGGTCTTCTCCCTTGCTGCTCAATGTCAGTAGTTGCATTACCTACTGCCAGGCAAAAGATGACCCCATTTGTCATCAGCCAGACAGTTGAGATCACGGTCAAGGCATTCACACTCTCAGTCCAGCTCAACCATGAGGCACCACTGTCCACGTTCCTCATCCTCCTCCTCATCATCATTGGGTGAGGATGGGCACTGGTGTAAGATGTGCCGGTGCTATGAGAAATTCCTCTGACAGAAGTAGGCCATTGCAGGGCAGAGCTCTACCCCAAAGACCTCGGGTCCCCTCGCAGCTGCCAGTGGTTGCCCTGCTGGTCCAGGTTCCACAGATGCTCCCCACACCTGCTTCTCTGCTGATTAGGTGGAGCTGCCTCCCAACAGCTGCCAATTGGTGCTCTGACCAAGGAGGCCAGCCATTCGGCCATCAGCTTGCCAGACACAATGTCAGGTTAGATAACGCCAGGTGAGGACTCCCAGGTGGTTCGTGGTGATCAATGGCTGAGGACTGTCTCCAGGAGTCATTAGATGACTTGGATCAGGAGTCCATGGCCTCATCAGGGACTCAGGTCTTTGACCATAGCTCAGTCAAGAAGCCTTCCACTGACGTTGGGCCGGTGTCCTTCAGTGGGCTGCTTTGACTGATCTCGGAGTCCATACTAGTCCCACTAGATTCAGTCTAGAAGAGGGCTAGGTAACTTCTCATGCAGATTTTGGCCTGGGATGAATCCCTGGGGGTTGTCTTCCCAGTGGCTGAAGCTATCTTGGGACTGGCCCTGGAGCTTTGGCAGCATCCTTCCCAGCACCCTCTGCCTGCATGGTCCACAAGTACGTGGTCCCTACTGGCTCCCTTTTGGGGTTCTCAGACCACCCTTTGGCTGAAGGGCTGGTCACTGAGTTGGTGTTACATAAATCTGGACAGCAGGGGATGTGGACAAGTCTCCAGATGAGCCTGTAAGACTGACCATGCCAAAAAAAGTGTATGCTGCGCCACTTTGGGTCTCCATCAGGCTAACTTAGTCTATGCCACTGTGATGGCTGATCATGGTCATTCCTGCTGAGAATTTTTATTTTATTTCATTTTTATTGAAGAGACAGTAGTACATAGCACAGTCTGATCACGACATAAGGAATGTATCAAGCTGCTGAAAATGGTATTATATCCATTGAGTAACCTTATGTTTAGTTATATCACACACCTATCAGTCTTTGGATCTTTGGTTAACCACCGAGCCCCGAATTCCTCCAAAGCAGGCGGCCAGACCTCTTTATTCTATTATTAAGAGTTCATGGGGTTCCGGATCCTCCTAGTTGGACCGAACTCAGGGCTGCCCCTCTTTTCAAGGAATAAATTCTGGGTCTACCAGGATATATAAAATATCCATTTCTGCCTAAATAAATCCGATCTATTATGTAATTTAGCTGTGAGATGTTCCAACCTTTAAATATGCAGCATTATTTGACGCCAATCTAAGGTTTTTGGTATTAAAGTGGACATCCACTTTCGGGTTATGGCTTTCTTAGCTCCTAATAAATAAAGTGGGAGTAGATCATGGTCCTATCATGGTCTCTGAGGTGGGTAAATGGATAACATGAAGATGTCTGCCATCAGTTCAACTACCCTCTCCCAGACATTCCTTTAACTCCTCTTGTAAAGTGCACCAAAATGGTGTTAGTTTAGGGCAAAACCAAAAAACATGGCCCAAGTCTGCAAGGGTGCAATTGCAGCCTCTCCAGCAGTGACCGTAAGACCTTGGGAGATATTTTACTAGAATCGCTGGAGAGCGAAAGTACCTGGAACGGGATTTCCACGCAAATTTTCTCCATATGTTAGAGAACGATATTTTAATTGCTATAAAGGTTGCATCCCTCCATAATGGGAAAGGGTTTCTGATGCTAAATCTTTATTCCATGCCTCTAATATCGAATGAGAGGAGTCCCCCAGGAAATCCCGTAGTGTTCTATAGATATGGTCTATTAGGTTCCCCCATGGAGACCCCCACATTGTGTCTCTGAGCAGGACCCATAGGGTAGGTAAGGGGACAGGACACGAGGCAGTAATTTCTCTCTGTCTTAAAATATAGTTTCTCACCTGGACATATCAGAATGCATCTCAGTCAGGAGGGCATACTTGGCTTGTAGATCAGTAAATGATATGATGCCTGAATTCGTGATAAGTTGATAATAGTAGCGAGTCTAATCTCCGCCAAGAGGAGAATGAGGTATCTAACTTAGCCTGATGAAAATCTTCATCCTCAGATAGCAATGTAAAGAAGAACTATTTGTTTAAGGGGCTTTTTTAAGTTATGCCAGATCTTAAGAATTTGGGCAGAGAATTTAGTAAAATTGCAAAGGGGAAGAACCCGTTCCAGGGAGGCAAAAGCAATTTTCTCTATTTCATATAGAACATTTATGAAAAATTCTATGTCCTTCCAGGCTGATTGAGTAGTCGGAGAAAACCATTGGAAAAAGAGCTTTAAAAAGGCAGCCTTCAATCCTAACACTCAATATGACCTGGGAAAGGGAAAAAATCAATACCCTATGGAAATTTAACAATTTTCTGTTGAACATAAAAGACTTTAGAGAAATGATACAGCACAAAATTAAACAGATTATCTCTGACAATAAGAAGCAGGGTACAAAAGAGGAAACACTATGGGACACCCTTAAAGTAGTCCTGAAGGCTGAGATAATAAAATATGCAGCCCACTACAAAAGCAGCAAAAGTTGCGCCTAGACAAGCTCCAGCAACAATTCCAAGATTTGCAGGCTCAGCATGCCGTGAGGGATGAAGGGTCTTTCCCCTCCTGCAAGCTACCAGAGAACAGATCCAGGGATCTTGGATATTCGTAAAAGCAAGCTCTACATTATATTAAACAAAAATATTATGAAGGAGGCCCTCGGGCTACTCGCTTATTAGCCCATAGACTTAGACAACACAAGACCCATCTAATATAACCCAGATAAAAGACCCAAACTCCAAGAGGGTAGTTATTCTCCCTAAGGAGGTAGAACATGCCTTCCAGACTTCTTATAGTGCCCTATATAGAACAGAGAGGGGGGAGGATGCCCAGGGAATTGAGGTCTTCTTGGAGGGTCTCGAACTCCCAGGGATATCAGAAGAACAGAAACAATTACTGGAAAAGCCAATCTCACTGGCAGAGTTGGGCCAAGCTGTTTTGGCCTTAAAAACATATAAAAGCCCTGGTCCCGACGGATATACAGGTGATTTTTACAAGACATTTAGAATAGATCTGTCCCCCACCTTACTAGTGGCCTGTAGAAGTGCTCAAATAGGTGAATCAATCCCAGACTCTTGGCGGTACGCTTACATATCTAGAATACCAAAACCGGGTAAGGATATTACATCCTGCTCCTCATACAGACCTATCTCTGTTCTCAATATAGATTATAAAATATTCGCCTCCATACTTTCGAAAAGGTTTGAAATTTTTTTGCCAGAGTTAATAGACTTGGATCAAACTGGTTTTGTCCCAGGCCGTCAAACACAGGATAATATAAAAAGAACACTGCACTTGTTGCAGCAGGTGAGGAGTAAGGGGTCCCCGTTTCTTCTGCTTTCTCTGGAACCAGAGAAGGCGTTCGATTGTGTCAAGTGGCCTTTTCAGTGGGCGGTGATGGGGAAAATTGGAATATCATAATCGGTTATTAAATTAATAAAATGAATGTATACAGACCCCAAAGCTTATATCAGGATAAACGGTTCCTTTTCCGGCCCCATCTAATTATCCCGTGGCACTAGGCAGGGATGCCCCCCGTCCCCCTTATTATTCGCAATATACTTGAAACCCCTAGCCCAGGCCCTAAGGCAAGAAGTAAGATTAACGGGTGGAGTGTTAAATCAGACACCCATAAACTGGCATTATACGCGGACGACCTCCTGATATATATGACTGACCCTGAGGCTTCTCTTCCCCTTCTTTGGGATATATTAAAAAGATTTGGAGAAATATCAGGATATAAAAGTAATCTGGCCAAGACAGAAGTCTTGGCTTTGAATTTTAACCCATCAGTAAGATTGAGAAGTAATTACAGTTTCCGATGGGACCTGAAGAGTATTAAATATCTGGGAGTACGGATTGGTCTATCACATGCTGACCTGTTTTCTCTGAATTATACCCCCTTTATGACTAAAACCTGTGCTGAATTAGAAAAATGGAGAACTCTCCCTTTGTCCCTATATCAGAGAATAGAATCCGTTAGGGTGGTGGTCCTTCCCCGTTTTCTTTACCTAGCTCAGACTCTTCCAATACAGATACCAGATGTATTTTTTAGGACACTGCAAAGGAAAATATCTGCCTATATTTGGGCGAACCAGAAGCCAAGGATTAACCTCTCAGTTTTACATACAAACATACAAAATTTGCCAGCAGATAAAGGCCTAGAGGTCTATCAAGTCTGCTCGAATGTGCAGCTAGCACCCCTTATTCTGCAGCTGCCCTCCTTCCACCCTTCCTTCATTAACCCTCCCCTTGTCCTGTCCCATCCTCGTTTGAAGCAGTCCACTGTTCTACTGCATACCACTTCTGCAGGTAACGCATTCCACCCAGCCATCCCCTCTCTGTAAAAGTGTCTCCTCATCTCCTCCCTGAACCTTCCTCGCTCCAGTCTCATATCATGGCCCTGGTGGCCCTCCCTCCCTTACTTTGAACAGCCCCTCTGTACCCGTCTTGTTTATTCCTTTCATGTATTTAAAGGTTTCAATCATGTCCCCTGTCTCTCCTCTCCTCCAGTGAGTACATGTTCAACTCCTTCAACCTCTCTCTATATGATAAGTCCCCAGCCCCTTGATCATCTTTGTCGCCCTGCGCTGCACTCCCTCCAGTAACTTAATGTCCCTCTTCAGATACGGACGCCAGTACTGCATGCAGTACTCCAGGTGTGGTCTAACTAATGACCTATACAGTGGCAGAATCACCTCCTCCCTCCTCGAGGATATATCCCTTGCAATACAACCCAGCATTTTGTTGGCCTTTGCAGCTGCCTTCCTACACTGTGCAGAGTTGTTCATTAACCCTGTGATGAGCACACCCAGATCCTTCTCCTCCTCTGTCTGGGCTAGCTGCACTCCCCTAGCTGGTAAGTCCTCCTTGGGTTCTTCATCCCAAAATGCATCACCTTGCACTTTTTGGCATAAAGCCCAGTTGCCAGGTGTCTGACCAGGTTTCAAGCTTTGCCAGATCATCCTGCAACCCCTGCCATCCCCTAGGTCATCCACCACCACGCCAACCTTGGTATCATCAGCAAACAGACTGATCTTGCTCTTGATGTTCCGTGATATGTCTGCAATGAATATCCCAAACAACACTGGTCCCAACACGAGCCTTGTGGGACACTGCTCGTCACTGCCTTGGGTGTGAGAGCTCCCACCCACCACCACCCTCTGTTGCCTTCCTGCAGCCAGTTTTCTACCCATCTCACCAGCATTGCACCTGCCCCTGTGCCTCACTAACTTCCTTCCCAGCCTCCATGTGGCACTGAGTCGAATGCCTTACTGAAGTCCAGATACAGGACATCCACTGCATGTCCCCTGTCCAGTTGCCTAGTTACCCAGTCATAGAACTCGACCAGGTTGGTTTGGCAGGATCGGCCATGTATGAAGCCATGCTGTCTGCTGTCCTGTAGTCCTTGGCCTCTAAGAGGGCCACCAGCCCTCCTTCAGGATAGTCTCCATTAGCTTACCCACGATGGATGTGAGGCTCACTTGTCTGTAGTTTCCTGGTTCATCCTTGGGGCTACTCTTGTGGAGGGGCACCATGAGCCATCCTCAGTCCTGGGTACACACCCGAATGTAGTGAGGCATTAAATAGGTCTGCCAAAGGTCCTGCAAGGATCTCTGCCAGCTCCTTCAGTACCCTGGGGTGGATGCCATCTGGGCCTGGCGCCTTGTTCACCCTCAGTGCCTTCAAACCCTCTCGAACTCTGCCCTCCATGATTTCCCATCTGTCACCACTTCCTCCCTGTCTGCCATTTCTCCCATCTTGGGTGTCACCCCCTCTTCTCTTTAGTAAATACTGAGCAAAGTACTCATTTAGTGCTTCCTATCGATCCTGCTTCCACCCACCCCCTCCTTCCTAATCCTTACTATGTGGTCCTTACAGCTTCTTTTCTCCCTGATGTACTTAAAGAAGTCCTTCTCCCTTCTTAATGCCTTGTGCCAGCCTGAGTTCGTGAGATGCTTTGGCTCCCCTTACTGCCCTTGTCACCTCCTTCGATTCTGTCAAGTACTCCTCTCTGTCCTCCCCCCTCCCTGTTTTCTTGTATTTCCTAAAGGCAGCTCTTTTCCTCCTTACCTTTCCATGACCTCCTTGCTCAACCAGCTCAGTTTCTTAGCCCTAGCCTTCTTGCTCTGGGCTTTGCAGCAGGTTTTGGTTGCCTCCACTATCCCCAACTTTATGAGCTCCCATCTCTGGTTAGTATCCATACTAGATTGAATTCTGGCCAGGTACCCTTTTACCACTTCCCCATCCTCCAAAGACGGCCCTCCTGAAGTCCAGCACTCTTGTGCCAGATTCCACTCCTTCCTTGCCCATATCCAATGTGAGCCATACTGAGTGGTGGTCACCCCTGACAGCAGTTCCTCCACTGTAAGTTCTCTCTCACAAAGTCCCCATTTGCCAGCACAAGGTCAAGGGTATTCCCTAACCTGGTTGGTTCACTGACCATTTGCAGCAGGAAGCTGTCCTGGAAGGCATCCAGCAGTACCTGCTCCCTTCTGTTCCTGGTTGTTGGGGTGCTCCAGTCCACTCCTGGCATGTTGAAGTCCCCCACAATCACCACACTGCCCTTCTCACAGGTCCTCCTGATCTGTCCCGCTAGTTCCCTGTCTAACTCCTCCATCTGAGATGATGGCCTGTACACCACTCCCATTCTAAGACTCCTATTCTTGGAACCCTGGATTTGCACCCAAAGTGACTCTGTACTACCCTCCTCCCCTTCCTCCCTTACACACTTCAGTCCTTCCTTCACATATAGTGCCACCCCCTCCTTTCCCAGTCACCCTGTCCCTATGAAATAACCTGTACCCTGGTACAGACAGGTCCCAGTCATTATATTGGGTGGCCCATGTTTCCGTGATGGCTGCAATGTCCACCTCTCCCTCTGCCATGAGAACCTGCAACTCTGCAGTTTTCCTCCCAAGGCTCCTAGCATTAAGGGTAACCACCTTCCACCCTTTCCCCCCCTCCCATCCTGCCCTCCTTTCCTAGCATCACCAGTAGTACTTGCCATTTGTCCTTTGTCACTGTTATGGGGGTAAGCTCATATGATTTCCCAACCTGTGGTCTCTGCATATCTCTTCCCCAACTGCCACCCCCACCCTAGTTTAAACTCCCAACTTCCTCTATATATTCTTCCATCCTCTGCTTCAACACTTCTTTCCTTCCTCACTCAAGTGTAGTCTGTCCTTGGCATAGAGACTACTGTCCTCCCAGGTCCCTCCCACCCCCAACAGCCCATACCCTTTAGCACAACACCAGATTCTTAGCCATCTGTTAAATTCCTCTATTCTCAGCTTTCTTGTTGTGCTTGCCTTTGGCACCGGAAGTATCTCGGAAAGTTACTGATCTTCCTGCCCCTCACATAATTGTGCTAGTTCCTCAAACCTCCTCTGGACTATATCTACTGTCTTGTCAGCCAGGTCATTTGTCCCAAGATGTATAATTAAATGAGGCTTGTCCCTACCCCTTCTAGCATATTTCAGAACAGACTGTCCCACCCTTTCCGCTGTCATTCCTGATGGCCTCCACCCAATGCGACTATGCCTCTCCGCCTTGCTACCCCACCTAACTCCTCTTAGTATTGAGTCCCCAGCACTAAGATTCCACCCTCTTACTCCCTGCTTGATTCCTTTCATCTCCCTCCCTCATTTCCAGCTCCTCTTCTTCCTCCTGCACATTATTATGCCCTTTTACCCCTGTTGCAGTTCTCCCAGCAGAACTTCCCCCCACTCCAGTTTGGTCCAGGCATTTATCAATTACTCCTCTAATTTCATCACTTCTCTCCTCCACCTTCTTCCTCTCTAGCAGTGCAAAACTATTTTCTGAAGAGCCTTCACAAATGCCTGCTCCTCTCTCTGCATAGTAACCTGTTCTCCCTTTCCACTCCATGACTTTTGCCACTTCTTCGCCTCCCCTCACAAGTCCCTATTGCCTCCTTCCATTTGACTTTTGTCTCCTGACCTGGTTTCCGGCAATCGTTCTTCCTGGCCTGGGCCCTTTGTCTCTGCTTCCCTTCTTCTGACCCTCTCCTCACCTGTTGGCTTGAATTGCCCTCCCTCATCTCCCTTCTTCCTCCCTCCAGTATTGGGCTAAACCCACCCCAATCTGCCTTGCCTGTCTTAGTTCCTCCTGCAGACCCTCAATCTCCTTTTTAAGTTTTCTATGTGGTTGCACACTAAACATCCTCCACTCTCCAGGCAATGTTTAGAAAGATTGGTGCACCATGATTGTTGCAACCTACCACCCTACCCATTGCTGTCATTGCCCACCAGCGACCCCCACCCTTCCAGATGCAGGATACCAAGCACTCCCCAAGTCCCCACTCTCCCCTCTATCAGTGCAAAACATTCTTTATTTCCCTTACCTCCTTTGTTGCCGCGTTTAGATATGTTGAGCAACTGCTTTTATATTCCTATCCACACTCAAAAATACTTTAAGTAGCCATTGCACAACCTTCTTCAACTCCTACTCCTCCTTTACCCAATGCAATAACTATGTGAAGTAGTAATAATGAAAGCGCCTAGATTTGCATTTACTTCCTTCCACTGAGAGAGCAGTCACCTCTTCACTTGCTGCAGTTCCTTTCCTGGATGTCTGCTTCTGTTATGACAGGTGCAAATCCTTTGCCTGTTTGAGGAAGTGATGTCAGAACCCTAGTACAAAGGAATAATTGACCAGGGGTGGGTGGGGTGAGGGGTTTGGGTGGTGGGACCAGCCAGTCTTCAGAAACAATCAGGTAGCTGAGGCCTCTAGTCAGACAATTAGCATCCTTCCCCACTCAAAACTTTGCAGCTAGTGAAGCCAGCAACAATGAATCAATTCTACTCAAAGCCCCAACATAGGTTTGCTACCCAAAGAAACAGGACACCAATTCAAACAGCTTCACCAACAATACATCAAAATAGGTTTGGGATTATAAGATATAGGTCTCCAATTCAAAGAAACAGACCAGTTAAATTACACCAATTATGTTTAAAAGAGAAGAAATAGGCCTCTACAAATGCAGCCTGCCACACCGTAAACCAAACAAATGAGCCACTTTTAGCTACCAAAACAGGTTTCAAAATTCCAACAGCCCCAAACAATACCCTGCTAGCCCCTTAGTAGTAAGAAAGAAAATAAACATTCTACCAAGTAGAATCCATGAAAAACAATGTAAAACAAGAAGCTACTGTACTGTAGATCTGATCCTGTCCCCCTTCTAGTACAGCTTTCTAAACAGCAGGGGGGGATGCCCCTACCTAATTTTAGGTTATATCATCTAGCTTCCCAGATTAGAATACCTCTATACTGGCTTGATACGAACTACATAGCTAGATGGAAGTCGGTGGAGAGTCAGGAAAGGGAACTTGTGGATGTCTGTCACACCTTGCTCTCTTTCCCCTCAGAAACAAAAATGGAGAAAATAGACAACCCATATACCCAATCCACACTGCAGTGTTGGCAAAAAGTATTAACATCACAGGAATTTATAAGTTGGAGACCCACCATGCTCTCTTTGCCTCACACAGGCGCTTTTATTCCAGCCAAGATGGATAAGAGATATCTTAAATGGCAAAGAAAGGGTCTGCATTTGGTATATCATTTTATGCCCCAGGGGACAATTTTGTCATTAACGGACTTAGCCCAAAAATATGGCATTCCATACACGGACAGGTTCAGGTACTTCCAGACCAGGGATTACCTCAGCTCCTTTGGGGGGTGGTAAAATGGAGGGATTTTCCTCTCCCCGGACTCCTGGAGATTTTCATAGGGGCGATAGATGGGGGACCAGTCCCGCCTCACATAATTTCATCTCTTTATAAGGGTCTACAATCCCTGAAAGAGAACCCCTTAGATAAAGTCAGGCTAGCATGGGAAAAGGATTTGTGGGTAGGGATATCTTTATCTTAATGGGAAAGACATTTAAAGACAATGCAGAAGGGCACCTGCTCTGGACATTGGAAGGAGTTCACCTGGAAACTGTCAGTAAGGTACTTCAGAGCACCTGCAGTGGTTCAGAAATATAGCATCCATGGGGGAGCAGAGTGTTGGAGGCAATGTGGATTTACCCCAGCTACTTTGGGTCACATATTTTGGTCCTGTAAGGTACTTCAGCCCTTCCTTACCCGCTTCCATGAAGCCCTTCAACAAATAATATCCCCTAACATAAACTTTGACCCTCACTTCTTCCTTTTTGGTGAGTGTCCAGTGGAGCATATAGATGCTCCGACAAGGAAATTTATTAATCTGGCTACCCTTGCTGCCAAAAAAACTATTACTAAAAATGGTTCTCCCCCTTGCCTCCCACTCTGGATCTATGGCACCAGGTAATGATAGATATTTTCAAGATGGAGAGAATTACAGCCATATTAAATAAATCCCAAACTGGCTTTGAGAATATATGGAGAAAGTGGGTAATGTATATTGTACCTGTCCGGGCTGATTTTGTACCTTAGGCCGAGCCCTTATCTTCACTGTAAATATGTAAGGGAACTAACTGAATCACCTCATATGTATTTTAGTATTGTTCTGGGTAACAAATGAAACCAGATGGAACATAGATATATGTGCACTCCTATGTTTTTTTGTTTTGTTTTCTTTTTTTAACTATTTAAGTTTTTAATTTTCCCTCCTCCTTAAATGTTATTATATAATTTTGTTAATGTATGGTTACTGTCATAAATAAAGATTGAAAGTTCAAAAAAAAGGCAGCCATTGGCCCAGTGGTGTAGAGGGTTGAGGCTGGTGCTTACCTCAAACCATGCTGGTGCCGGGTTCAGGAACAGACTCGGGATGCAGGGGCTGGCAGGGAAAGGAGAGGATTGAGCATCCGTAGGACTGCTCTCCTCTCCTGGGGTGGGTTAATGAGTCAACATCGCACTGCAGTGACCTCTGGTGGAGACCAGGAGCTCTGCAGACACATGTAGGAGGAACATCAGAAAGTGGAAAATCCGCTTTGTGACTGTCCAGATGATGGCTGCCGGTTCACCGCTGCCGCCAATGCCCTGAAGGAGACCATTCACCTCAGCAGCACCCTGGGGCTAAGTATGAGTGCTGGGTGCCCCCCGTGCCTTCCCCCTCGGAGGAGGGGGACCCACCCAGCGAAGGATTACGTCCGGGTTACCCCATGGATGGCTGTGATTTGAGGTTGGATGGCTCAGGAAGGGACAGGCGGAGTGGATGGGACCTAGGCAGCCCAAAGGAGTGGTGGGTCGCAAGGCATGAAGGCGAGAAAAAGAAACAAGACAAAAAAAAAAAGGCGGCCATTGCATACAAACTCCCCCTGATCTAAGGGGATGCATAGTAAGGTGAAGTGGACTCTTTGTCTCTGACCATCCCAGAGTATTTATTTATTTATTCATTCATTCATTCTAGGAATTACAATACCATTGAGCACCAGGCAGCTCATTTACAAAGGTTCCACATTGGTAGGGAGGGTTACAAACAGTTACAGAGAAACAGACAAGTCACACAGAATAATTCAAAACAGATGTACATGTGATTACCATAAAGTAAAGGACAACTGAGCTTCAGTTATGTACACATTAATCAAAACCTGATCAGGGCAGAGGGAAGAAAAGTGGGGGGCCAAGAGGGAGAGGAGCAGCCAAGGCAGCCTTGTCAGGTTGCAACTATGATAGGGGCGGAGAAAAGAGTTTTAGAAAAGGGGGAAGGAGAGGGGAAGAGGGGCAAAAGGCAGAGAGGGGTACGATAAAGGTGATAGAGGTATAAGTGAGGGGAGGTCAAGGAAGGGGGGGTGGACTGGTGGTCCTGAAAAGGGACCTGGAAATTAGGTGGAGCAGTCACAGGAGTTTTCAGTTAGGAGGTGAGTTTGGAGCTTGTGCTTGAACTCTCCAAGTTTAGAAAAGGTAACTAGACTGTTGGGGAGTCCATTGAACCAGGAAGAGGCTCTGCTACAAAGACCTTGGCCGCCCTTACTTCCTGGTCACTTCCTTCGCTCCATCAGGTGCCCCTCCCTGTCTTCCTCCCCCGAGTTTTCTTGTATCTCTTATAAGCGGCTCTTTTCTTCCTAACCCTGTCTATGACTCCTTGCTTATCCAGCTAGGTTTCTTCACCAGCCTTTTACTCTGGGCCTTGCTGTAGGATTTAGTTGCTCTACTGTCCCTAGCTTTATGAGCTCCCAGCTGATTTGTGTCCATATTAGGCTGAATTCTGGACAGGAACCCTTGTACCACTTCACCCATCCTTTTGAAGTCTGTCTTTGTAAAGACCAACGCTTTGTGCCAGATGCACCTCTCCTTATCCATCTGCAGTTGGAACCATACTGTCCTGTGGTTGCTTCCGCCAGTGGTTCTTCCACTTGCAGATCCTTCACCACTCCCTGTTAGTCAGCACTAGGTCTAGGGTGTTCCCTTCTCTAGTTGTTTAGGTGTGATTACCTCTAGCTTGATCATATAAATCACTTGTAAATTATGTATTGTTGAGATATTCTTAAATCACTGCAAGATTAGACCAATTTCATCACACGTCTCTGAGTTGCCTTTTCTTTCTAGACCCAGGAATAAAATGTTGTAAAAGCCGTATAGATGTAAACAATTAGAGATAGTATATTTTTTAGTGTTCTCATTACCTACATAATTAAATACTGTTGTTGGGCGACATCAGGGAGGAGTCCGATAGACTACCAGGAAAGTCTTTTTTATTAATAACTTATGGGCCAACATTGGGGATGGATGGAGGGGCACTATACTACAAGTGAAAATTTTTTGTTTGTTTGTTTTACATAATTTTATACTGTGATTGGGGTGGCATGGGATCGCAGGGGATGCTAGGCTAATAGGAAAGTGTTTGTTTTAATTACATAGTTGAGGCAGCATCAAATTGTGGATGGCTATACAACCAATTACATTTTTTAATTACAATGCCATCTGCTGGCGAATTACTTGTTTTACTTTGAACAAGGTAAAATGACGTTGGAGGCAGCAGTCACTCTGAATGAGTGGTGACTGCCATCTAGCGAGAATTGAGGAAGTGTATTAAGCACCGGCTGGAATGCTGCATTTCACACCACAGTATCACTCCACTGCCTCAGTACGGGCAGCATACTGGGGACCGCCTCCCTACTGAGCGGCATATCGGTGCCATTTAACCTTTCTATAATCACCACTGTAAATTACAAGTTGCAAAGAGGCATTTTACAACGTGAAAACTAAGCAATACGGTGCATTTTGAAATTAGAGTCCTTCAGACCATTTTAAGGCTGTGATCAACCAAAATTATTAAATAGTCAGTTCTCAATGTCTGTGTGATCTACAGAGTGGAAAGATGGCATAGATCTCCAAAACTTAAAAATACTTGTTGTTTTCACCTAAAACAGAGAAAGAAAATATATTTTAAGATTCCCATAATTACCTAATTACAAGCGAATTGAAAATGTTTCAGCAACTATAATCACCCAGTGGAATCACTTAATAAAGAAGATGATAAAAGATAGAGGAGGTAAAAGGGATAGTGTGGCAGAATGATGGGGAGGGGCATTTGAGGTTATAAGGTGGAGGAAGGAAAGGTTATGAAGGAGGCGGGAAGGGAGGAGGAGAGAAGGTGAGAGGGAGGAAGGAAAAAGGGGAATGGGGTGTGTGAGTTGAGAGAGTCTTTGCAGGCTGTTCCCATGGGTCATCATCATGCACTTCGATTCAGTTGCCCACCCCTTTGTCCTTACTTAGTGTTCCTGGCCTTAGGCCTTGACAGTCAGGTGCCCTTCATTTCTTTTGTGCAGCACATCCTGATCCCTCCCACTGTTTGAGTGCCAGTGCCCTACTTGTTTCTTTCCTCCGCCCCACCCATAAAGAATGAAAAGTTTCTACTAAGCCCTTTGATTCCACTCTACCAGGGACTGATTTTGTTGTGATCATTACTGCTCATGACAGGTCAAAGACTCCTATGCTCCCTCCTGATAAGGAATTCAGGAGGCTTCCTATCATTGGCAAGAGGGCATATGCTTCAGTGTCCCTTAGCCTCAGAATTGCCAACTACCAGGCTTACATGACAACATATCAGAACAGCCTGTGGAAGTCAATGGCTGCCATGGCTGACAAACTGCTGATAGCCCATAGAAAACTGAGGTTCAGCAGACCATTACCTATGACGTGGAGGCACATAAGCACCTGTTAAATCTTCCTCAGGTACAGCTGCTTGTGGTGCTGCTTTAGGCATTTGCCTGCACCACCACTTCTAGTTAAGGGTTGCTGACCTTGCCTGTGATGTCCAGCAGTCTTGATACTTGATAAACTAGGAGTAGAAGTGCACCATGGGTGCTTCAGGTCTACTCCTCCACTGTACAGTGGCAATTCAGCTGTTCTCCCAGGAATCCATAAGGGCATCCGATATTTCTTAAAGCAGTCCAGACTTGGGGCATCAACAGTATATTGAGGTCCTTTATGCTGCCTTTAAAGATAAGCATCCTTCTGGCGCCAGTGTTGAGTCTGCCTTGGGACCTCCAGTTATCTAAAATGACCCTGCAGTCTCTGCATACTCTGAATTCGAGACATGGGGTAGGGGCCAGAGTACTTTTCACAGGCTCTATGCCTCGGTAGAGGCTACTCCTGGGGACCTGAATGTAGTTCTCGTGACCCCAAGCACGCAGACTGGTTTGTTTCCTGGTGCCCATGCCAGGCTCATCAAAGGTTGGAGTATTGGCAGTGCCCCGCTGCCTTCTACCTCCTCCCCACTCACACTTCCTCCGGCCCTGCAGATCAGGTTATTGTGGTGGTGGGTGGGTTGCATATCCTCTTCTTCTAAAGTGGAGGGAGATAATGACAGATGCTTGGGTACTGGAGGTGGTTCAGAAGGGACACCCTAGAATGCCTCTTTGTCCCTCCAGTACACTCTCCCTTACCAAACTGCTTCCCTCTGGGACATCTTGCGCTCCTCCTTGAGGAGGCTCAAATCTTCCTCAGCAAGGGGCCATAGAACCAGTCCTTGTTCCAGAAATAAACACAGGCTATTATTCCCAGTACTTTCTGGTACCAACATGGACCAGGGATTTACAGCCCTTACTGGACCTCCGAGGGCCTTGGCCTGTTGTAGAATATAAGCAGTTCCAAATGGTCTGTCTGCAGTCCTTCCTCCCCTGCACTTGCAAGGGGATTGGACAGTTGCTCTGGATTTGAAGGATGCTTACCTCCATATCAGGATCTGCAAGTCCAACAGACAGTACCTGCAGTTTATGCTCCAGAGCTCACACTTTAAGTTTCATGTCTTGCCTTTTGGTTTCTCATCTGCACTGTGTGTCTTTACCAACTGAGTTGCAGCAACTGCAGCCACCCTCAAAAGGGAGAGCTTCTATGTCTTTCCATACATTAATAATTGGTTTGAAAGTCCCATCGAGGGAGGCTGTTGTTGACATCTTATTCTGTACACAGCAGATAGCTCTTGAACAGTTGGGCATTCTGGTGCACAAGCGAAGTCCATGCTCACTACTTGCCAGTGTCTCTGATACACGGCAGTTCTGGACATGGGGTTGGGTCAGGCTTTTCTTCCTCAGACTGCTGCAGCCCAGGTTGCTTAGACTCAGTTGTCTCCAGTGACTTTGACTCAGCCATATATCTACATCGACTAATAGGCCTCAAGTCTACTGCCATTTTGACTGTCCTGCTGAGTCGCTTGCACACTAGGATTCTGCATTGATTCCTCTGTGCTCAGTGGAGTCAGCATTCTGATGAGCTAAAGTGTCTCATAAAGTGTCTGCTCCATTCCGTCACTCACTGCTCTGGTGTTTGGACTGCTCCAACCTTAAGATGGGATCGCCTTTCTCCATCCGTCCACTGTTAGAGATGACGATGGATACCTCTGTGGTGGTCCCTCTAGATCTGACTCTGCAAAGCAATGCGCTGAGGATGAGGGCTGTTCTGCTGGCCTACAGGCCTTTGGCACCCTCCTTCTGGGTCATCAGTTGTTGATCTGTATGGACAACATCTCAGTGATGTACTACATAAACTGCCAGGGCTGTGTCCACTTGTATCTTCTGTGCAGAGAGGCAATGAGAGTCCGGCACTGGGCCGTGGAACACGTTATGTTCCTGTTGGCAGTTTTTCTGCCTGGTACCCTCCATTGCAGATTGCCTCAGCTTGTCCCAGGGATTGCCACAAATGGGAACTGTTGGACACTGTCATGGATGACCTCTTTATAAAGTGTGGTTGTCTGGACAGAGACCTCTTTGCATCTTCATACAATGCAAAGTGCTGTGTTTCTGCTTGCTCCAGGGCCTGAAGTTTTTGGCAAGATACGTTGTCCTCTCATGAAAAACAAGGTTCATGTAGGCCTTTCCTCCGGTCCTTCTAATACAGAGTGTTCTGGTCAAGTTGAGGGTGGAATTGTCTACCCTGATTCTTGTGGCTCCATACTGGCCCAGACAAATCTGGTTTGTTCTTCTTCAGCAGTTGGCAGTGTAACCCCGCCTCTCTCCTCTACAAGTGGGATGTCTGCTGCAGAAGTGAGGCTCTGTGGTGTACCCGGATCATCAATCCCTGCACCTGCATGCCTCGCTCCAGAGGACATAGAGCTCTCCGGCTTTGGTATTTCCCCAGCAGTTGCAGCTGTTCTGCTGGTGGCCCAGACCATCTACTAGATATACCTACTTGCAAAATGGAAACATTTTTTATTTGGTGTGCTGCCCATCTGCTGGACCTATTTACATGTCCAGTTGGCTTCCTATGGACTACCTCCTGTCCCTTGCTGACATGGACCTCTGGTATTCCTCTGTTAAGGTCAACCTCATTGAACTGTCCTCTTTTCATAACCTCACCTTGACAAGACAGTGGCCCAGCTTGAGGTTTCTCACAGGATCTGTCGAGGTATTCTGCTTCCACACCCCTGGTCCCTGACCTGGTTCCAGTGTAGGATTTTAATTTGGTTCTGGAGACCTTTACTGTGCCTCCCTTCAAGCCAGCTGTTATTTGTGAGCTGCACTTCCTCTTGTGGAAGACATTGTTCTTACGGCTATGACGTCTGCCAGACATATTTCTGAATTACAGGCTGTGGTTGAGGGAGCCTCTTTTCTTATTTCCACAAGGATCGGATTCCGTTGCATACCAGTCCTCGATTTCTGCCATAGGTCATTTCTGAGTGAACACTAAATCAGACTGGAGACTTTTGGTTTACTTTTTGACTCCCATGGATAGTGGGGAACATAGTCTGTACATGCTTGATGTCTATCAGATGCTGCATTGGCATCTTGATCGTACTAGGGATTGTAGAAAGTCCTGTCGCTCTGAGACTTTCACCCCTGGATGGTGGACTCAGCTGTTTCAAGCATGACCTTTCAGAATGGTTGTTCTGCTGCATTTCTTTCTGTTAGCGGAAGCAAAGTAAGCAACTTCCTGGTCCTGTCGTGTTCACTCCATTAGGTGGGATGGCTACTTCTGTGGCTTGTTTTCACAGTGTGTCCATGGCTGACATGTGCTAATGCCACTTGGATCACTCTGAATATTCTTACTAAGCATTGCAGTTTGGACATCATCTATTGTACACATGCTGGATTTGGCCTTCTTATCCTGCAAGGCCTCCTTACCAAGGCTCCTTAGAGCCTTCATTCCTCCCTCAGTGCTTTGGTATTGCTTGGGAATCACTCCATGTTGTGGCTCAATGGAGGAGATATCCTCGAAGAAGATAGAATAGTTACTTACTGTAACAGTAAATCTTTGAGAGAATCTCCTCCATTGAGCCACAGCTATCCATATTCCCTACCCCCATTTCAGGTGATGGGTGGTTCTTCTGCCTGCTCTTGCATGCTGGTTCTGTTCTTATGTTATGCCTGAGTTTGGCATATTTACTCAGGTTTCCATATCCTCTCCTATGTGCCTAGTTTGGTCCTGGTTGTTTTGGTCCTTGCCATTCCAGTTATCCTTGGAGCTTGTCTCCAGCAGGAACTGAGGCATGATGGGGCCACCCATGTTATATAATGCACTACCCAGGTCACCCCAAAAAAGGGACTGTATTGTCCCAGCGGGTTCACCCGGTTACCAGAATTCAGTTAAATAAGTAAGTAGCCGACCCGATGGTGCTGAGGGTTGAGGTGCTAGATGCCACACTTAGCACCACACCAGCGACCCTGGGTTTGGTGATGGGAGTGGGTAGCCGAGGGGTGGGCAGGGAGGGAGAGGATGGAGCATCCGGAGGACAGCTCTCCTCTCCTGGGAGGGATCCAGGGTTGCTCGGTGTTCTGATGACCCTGATGGAGATTGGGGATATTGCAGGAACACCAGTCGATATAAGAGGGCAGGTGTGGTAGAATGCTAGCAGGGCAGCGTGCGCAGAGCGTCATTGCATGCTGCACTCCGAGGGGAACCAAGAGTGGAAAACCCCGCAGCCGGGTGAGGTGATGGCGGGTCTCCTGGGCTGAAACCCCACATGCCCAGCACCAGCCACAATCCCGATCCTACTCCTGGGGATCCTCGGCCTCCTTCTGTGTGGGGCTGGCAGGAGAGGAGGGATCCTGATACCAAGCTTCGATCGGAGGAGTGGTTCAGGTGGGCGGTTAGGGGTGGAAGCTGAGTGAGCCTGCCTGAGAGATGCCCGGATTGGCAGCGAGAAAAAGAATGAAAAAAAAAAAAGTAAGCAATGATTGTTTTCTTTGCGTTGTATCCTTAGAGGAAGTAGCTGTTTCTAGAATAATATAGTCCAAAATATCTTAGCTGGCTTTTGCACCAATTCGAAGTTGCCAAGCCCCAACAAAAACAGCTGTGAGTGGGTGTGTGCTTTCCCATATCATTAATGAGGTATTCTTTTCCTACAGCTCCCTGCTCCTGCATGTCCTTCAGTCCGGAAACAAGACGGCTTTCTGTAGGGCTTGAAAATGGATCAATTTCAGTAAGTATGTGATTTTTATTTTTTAATGTGCATTAAATTTCTGGAAAATTGTGGCATGAACCAAAGGCATCTGTTGAGGATTAAGTGTGATTTGGACTGACCTGACAGTTTAGTGATTGTGTCCACTTGCCACTTGGGGACTACGGTACTGGTTCCTGTCTTAAGCCTAGTAGGATCCTTTATCTGGCCATGGAACCAGACTGGTAATAGCTACCAGGAAAACTTTGCTACTGCCACTGCATGTGATCCTTTTTTTTTTTTTGGGGGGGATGCTGTGCACGACCATGGCATGCATTACTGAATTCCCAGAAGCTGTCCTGTCCAGCTGTCCCTTATGATTCTTCCTTGTATAAGCTCCACCCAAGGAGAATGCCATGGCCGAAGATCACAGAATGGTTGGTGGGCAGCACAGGAGAACAGACCTGGCAGGAAGTGGACACAGGAGCAGCAGGGAGAGGTAAGTAAGAGCCACAGTCTGTGGGGTGAGGGATGGGATAGGTGGAGTTAGCGATAATGACAGCTAGGAGAAGAAAAAAGCAATGAAGAGTGCAGTGTTTTGAATGAAAAGCAGATGTACAGTGGGACTAGGAGACCCTTGCTGCTCCAGTCCAAAGCCCTGAAAAGGCTCAAGCAGTGCTGATTGTGAAACGGACTAATTAAAAGTTACTGCAGGAAAGTTACCAGCATGCACATCCTGTTATGCTTCCTTAGGGAATTGTGTGTGCTTGTATCTTTTTGTTGCATGTAAATTTAGAGGTCATTGACATAGGGAGGCAGTATTAATTTTTCCCTAAATTGCCACTTATTTTAAAATTAAAATGTCTTTCCACAGGATTTTATTCTTGCTGAAGATTACAACAAAATGACTCTTGAAAAAACATATCTAGGTAAGATGTACATATTTTTCCCTCCCTTCCCCATAGCTGCCTTTTCATATTGTTCGTGTTTTGCCATGTAGAACTGGAACACTTTAACATCCATATTCAGGTCAGGACTCCGTGTTCTACTTGTGTTTTTTTTTAGGCCCAGTTACTATTTTGGTCACAGACTGTTCTCTTTTGTAAGTGCTCACAGATGTTTGTGCTTTTAAAGCTAAACGCTCAGAATGTTTCTGTATAGTCAAGCTTAAGATTTTTATCCGTTTTCTTTATTTTGTTGTTTGTCACTGCGTGTAGCGCTTTACAATGTGTAAGGCACTCAGTAAAGATAATTTGTTATTATAAACAGATCTCTTAAAGAGCAGGTACTTTATATAAACTTTTTCAGCTGTTTTGCTGTAGTAGAGAATACATATTTTTGTTTCATTTCTATTTTTCCTTTTCGGGTTTATAACACATCTTGGTAGCCTCTCCAAGAAATCTGTGCAAAAAGTGACAGTCTGCAACTGACCATACAGTGGTTGTGTTTGTGACATCACAGTCTGTTGCAATGGAAAGCATTATGAGGTTACTTGAAGATAGTCTGCTTCTTTTCGAAAGGCACTGGGAAGTAAATAGGAGAAATTCCTTCTCCTTTTCTGTTAGCATTCCATAGCTGCCAATGCTACATTTTCTGAAATGTATTTAGCAGATCAGTAACAAAAGGAAGTAAAATTAAGCAGAACTTTTTAACTGTATTTCAGAATAGACTGCTCTTTGAACACAATGTAAGGACTTCTGTTGAAGTCACCAGTTTCCCTAGTTGCACCTGCATAGTACTCCACTTCTCAGTCTTAATAAACTGGTAAAAAATTATCTTTATTTTTATGAATCAGACTGCAGCCAGCCTAATAAACAGACCTCATCAAAATGGTGACAGAGAACAAGCTGACTGATTTTGTGGCAGACAGCCCCAAATCTTTGCAGTCACAGACAAGAGACTGGAGCCCTGGCAGATCCTTATCCCATGCAGGCAGGCCACGTGATAAAAGATAGACTCAGGAGGAATGAGGACAGTTGTAATATTACCCTAAAAGCTGTTCTTAGAGTGCCAAAATCAGTTCCCTTACATAGAAGGTGGAACATGGACTGGCAAATGTGAAATAGAGGTTGCCCTAGTGGACAACTGGGGCAGGGACCTGGAGCAGGGACTGAGTGCCACAACAGAACTGGTTGACTTTTACAATGAAGCCGTACTGCAGCTCACAAGCGGAGGCGGCAGATGTCAGCTGAACTGGAAGATCTGCAACTGTACTCGAGGACGAAACAACATCAGGCTATATTGTTTGCCTGAAGGGACTGAGACCGGTGATACAGCGGCCTTTTGAATAGTTTATGCAAGCAATAATACCCTCCAGGTGGGCGGTATTGGGCAATATCGGACCGCCCAGGAGTAATATAGCCCCTGGAAGGTCTGGTATTGCCAATACCGCCCACCCTGGAGGGGTATTATTGCACTTAGAAAAATGGACACTATAAAAAAAAAAAAAAGGCCAATAAGAAATTGTTAATAAAAATTCATTTCAAATTAGTTTTGTAATAAACTAGTTCCTCAGCCTACTAGAATAATGAAATGGTTGCCATGGTTTTACACTCCCCTCCCCACACACACATAGTCGTCTTGCAGAATAGTAAAACAAATACATCAGTTGTAATTGACTCAGGACTGCAGCATTCTGCCATGTGAGGAGTGACGGGAGCTTACCCTTGGAGCAGGAGCTGAATATTCTTGAAGCTGTGGCCGAGCAATGTTTGCCCAGTGCTGTCAGCAGTTTGTTGTTGTTGTGACGGGGCTGCAGCATGGTTTGGGACACTGAGAAGGCAATTAGCCGGGATTCCTGTTCCCTTTAGTAAGGTAGTTTTTTTTCCCCTTCAAAAAAGTAGGATTTCTTGTTTTGTTTGCACTAAAGCAGGACTGCCCTCAAGACAAAAGGGTATCTCCGAACACGTGACGTACTACCGTTACTTAACTGTTTGAATCTTGGGGTTATTGGACTTAAACATGAATTGTGTGGCACTTTTCTTTGGGTAGCAGTTTTTTTCAGTTTAGCAAGCAGCGCTCATACAGTTTTACACTTGGGGCAATGGTTATCTCTGATAGAAGGCAGTCTGTTTTAGTGCTCCGTGTCTTGAGTGGCGCTGCATTGCGGATTCATGTGACGAAATGGAGCAGCGGTCTCAAAAGGAATGGCATTTGAAACAGAGCTCTGTAAACTGCTTATCGAGTAAAACAGAGCAGTACCTGTGGTATCACTAGTGTGCATGACAGAGAATGGTATTTTCTTCATTTTCTGTATCGCAGATGGCGTCCGTCTGCAGTACAGAAAATCAAGAAAGTACCAGGCTGTCATGCAGACTACAGTTCTGTAGGTACTGCTGTCTCGGTGTGGCTTCATTCTGAAATAATTGTTGATTTTTTGGGAGGGGTCATTTTGGACAGAGAATCTTTCTGATTTTGGGTGATCATCTGTGTTTGAAAGGACTGTTCAAGCGAAGTGGTGGTAGCCTCACGTGCACAACACTGAGTAGTCTAGAGGTAGTTTCTCCGTTGTTCTCATACACAGTAGGGCCTCCAGAGGTAGTGCTCTGTCTCACACAAAGTCAGTTTGATTTGGAGGTCGAACTTCCTTTTCTACACAGCTGTGCTTTTACATTTTACTGTGAATTCTTGAGTCTGTTGCGGCGGGGAGAGGGAGATCGGCTGACAGTTTAAGGCTTGCTCAGAGAGGCTATCAACATGGCAGCAGTTGCTTTTTGAACATTCCAGCCCTTTACAATCAGAACTAAATGAGGCAACAGAGACTGGGACCAGTTATTTCCCAGTCTCTGTCGTCTCATACCTGACCGACAGATTGCTGCGTTCAGCCAATCAGGATGAACTTTTCCTTTCTCCCATTTTCTAAGTATGAACTTTTGGACCTGCCACAAGACCTGTGCCTGGATGTCGAGGCACAGGTCTTTAGTCCTAAGCCACAGGGGAAAAAATAGACCCTTTGTCACCAAGCGTATGTGTTGCCCGACTAAATATGAGAGTCTTGCGAGAGGTATGGGCAAAAGTTAGTGTCTTTTGGTGGCATGACCTTCTGCTTTGATCATAATTCCCCAAGTAATGACCCAACATCCCCATATCCTGCAAGTGGTTCCAGAGTTTAGAGGGGAAAACCGTGAAGGCCAAATCATTGCACCATTAAGCTGAAAGTCCAGACTGAGGAGAGGTACACTTTGTGGGTACCTTGATGAAGCTAAATAATTCTTGCTGGACCGGAAATCTGTCTGATCCAGTGGAATGAGAGCTGCAGTAGCACACGTGAGTCAGAAGGGATGGAGCCCACAATCCAGGAGTAGATAGGCCACATTTGCCAAGAAGCATTGGGAACATATTAAGAATCAAGGATGAGGGCAGTAGACAGCCTTTGTCGGCACCTGAGTGCTTTATCAAGGTACTGTCAGTTGTCTTTTCCCTTTGTCTCTGCTTCCTGATATGCCTTGAGGTGGGGCAGCTTTGACTGCAGGCCATGCTGTCTCGGATTCGATCTTAGTCCTGGGGTGCATGTGGCCACGTTTATGATGTTGCCTGCTTTATTTCTGTTTATCAACTAAAGACAAAATTGAAGACATGAAAGGGCAAGAAAAATTGACTGAGCCAACTAAATTTATTGCTGGGGCCGTGTGTTTGAAACTCTCAGATTTTTATTCCTTGCACTGTACAACATTATACTTATGTTTCATTTTAAAATATGCTTCTCTGGGGGCTGGCCCATCGGCACAGTAGTTAGTTTCTGCTTACGGCGCCAGCGACCCAGGTTGGTGTGAACTCGGGTCGCTGGAGGGACTGGCCGGGGCAGAGGATTGAGTGCCCGGAGGGCTGCTCTCCGCCTCCGGGAGGGTGGGCTGCAGTTTCGTTGCAATACCGCCACCTAGGTTAACACAGGTGGAGGTGTAGACAAGGAGGCAGAAACAACAGGAGGGGTAGATGTTGGCCAAGGGTCCGGAATGAAGGCACATCTCTCGTGCCCTCGTCTCCTTGGTCTCTCCCCATGTGCCAACATCCACAGGGAGGCGGGACAGAAAGCAGGAAAAGACCTGCAGGGATGCCTGGAGGTGGGCCCTGGCATCACAAGACCAGGACCGGGAGGAGCTGCACGAGTCCATCCAACTTGGATGATGGATGGCAGGCTAAGGGTGAGCCTCCCACCCCATTTGGGGGTAATCTGAGGACAGATGTCAGGAGGACTTGTGAGGGTCTGACAGTTCCCAGAGACCTGGCAGGCAAGGTGCCTTGGGAGTCCTCAAGGAAGGCAGATGCTGCGTGGTGAAAGGGCATAAATAGCAAGTTTAAAAAGAATTTGTTTCACTGCAAGAGTTACTTGAACAGATTGCAGGGTGTTTTACTTTGTGTCTGATGAAGAAATGATTTCCTCAGACTGCTTAAAGAATTGAATGTGAAACAGCAACAAGATGGTAGGAAACATTGCATTATTCAGTATGTTCAAGTGGGTGATTAAAAAAAAATGAAGGAAGTAGGTAATGGTAGGACTCTGGATCAAGTCTGTTACCACTGGAAAGTCCTGAAAGAGCCACAAAGTGAATGCACGGCAGAAGGGACCTAAAATAGGAGGCAGTATGGCGCAGTGGTTTAAGGCTCTGAGCTGCAAATCTGGAGACCTGGGTTTGAATCCCACAGCCCCACTTGCATATTGTGTGACCCTGAGCAAGTCACTTAACTTCCTCGTGCTCCCAAGTTGCACCTGCAAACAAGCTTTCAGCTTAGTGTGTCTCACCTGGTAAAATAATTGGTAAAAAAAAATTCATCCTTTGTCCTAAACAACTGCAAAACACAAGAACTCATGGTGCACGCCATTTAAATTCCCTCAAACTTCCTAACTGCATACCACAGGTGTAAACATCCAGTAACACTTCTTATCATGTGCTTTGAGTGTCAATACTCCATATTCAGCAAACTATGAAATACTCGTGCACCAAGAATACCACATTCCAATTCATGTACTGTAAATGTAGTAGCCTAAATATAGAATCAGCATACTAACATACTAAAAGCCAGCAAATAGACCTCATGGTCTGTTGTGTCTCTTTCATTGCCAGCCCCTTACTGGGTGCTCACATCTCTGTCCCCACTCCCATAGAGGTCTTCCCGGCTTCAGTTTCCCCGTACCTGTCCCACCCCTCTTGAATCCTCCACTCTGCCCTCTTCCACCAGTCTCCTGGGTAGTGCATTCCATGGCTCCACTACCCTCTCAGTGAAGTAGTGTCTTCTATGCTGCCCCTGTAATTCCCCCCTTCCAGCTTCCACTCATGCCCTCTGGTTGTCCCCCTTCTTAAGTCCGAACACCTACTCTACTCTGCCCTTGTTGATCCTCTTTACATAAAGACCTCATCATGCCCCCTCCTGTCTCTCCTCTTCCCTACACGTACAGGTTGAACTCTTACAGTCTGTCCTGATAGGCCCACCCCATGCCTTGAATCATCCTGGTCGCCCTCCTCTGGACCTATTCCAGCAGTGCTATGTCTTTCTTAAGGTGTAGTCTCCAGAACTGCACACAGTACTCAAGATGCAGGCTGACCAGGGCATGATACAGAGGGAGGATCACCTCACTCTTCCTGGAGGTAATCCCCTGGTTATGCAGCCAAGTATCCTGTTAGCTTTTGCTGCAGCTGTTCGACAATTTTCAGTGTTAACTCATTTTGATGTCCACCACTACCCCAGGTCCCGCTCACCCGACGAGGCTTGCAGGATGACCCCCGGTGTATGCATGCCCTGGGTTTCTGACCCCAGATGCAGCACCCTACACTTCCCTGCATTAAACTTCAGTCCCCACCTTCTTGACCACTCCTCCAGGGTATCCAGGTTCCCATGGAGGCCACTTTCCCTCCTCCCTGTCTGCTAGTGCTCCCAGCTTTGAGTCGTCTTCAAAGAGACTCCGCTTACTCCTAATACCCCTCCCTATGTCAGAGACATAGGCATTGAACAGGAGTGGCCCCAGGACCGAACCCTGGGGTCCCCATTGGTGACTCTTCTGGGGAGGAGACTATCCTACCAACCACTACTCTTTGAACTTGCCCCACAAGCCAATTTTCTACCTACTTAAGCAACTGCCCCTCCACCCCATCCCCCAGCTTTGTTAGGCCATTGTGGGGTACTGAATCAAACACCTTGCTGAAATCCAGATAGAGGACATCCACCAGCCTATGTGGGTCCAGGGCACCCGTCACCTAGTCATAAAACTCCACAAGGTTGGTCTGGCATGATCTCCCTGGAACAAAGCTATACTGCCTGTCTGGGTGCCCCAACCTTTCCAGTTGTCCCCAAGCCTCTCCTTGATATTGCCCTCCATCACCTTGCCTACCATGGACGTTAGGCTAATAGGTTTGTAGTTCCCATCTCTCTCTAGAACCCCCTTGTGGATAGGCACCACATGGGCCACCCTCCAGTCTTGAGGCACCAGCCCTGTCTGCAGAGAGATGTTGAAGAGTGCAGCCAATGGAGCTGCCAGCACATCCGCCAGCTCCTCAGTACCCTTGGATGCAGTCCATCCAGCCCTGGCACCTTCTCAGTGTTTAGCGACGAGAGGGCGCCCTCACCCTATCCACTGTGATTACATCCTCCGGCCCCCCTCCAAATTTTGGCCCATCCTCACCCCTAGCCTCTTCTGGTCCCCAGACTCCGGGTGACCTCCCATTTCTGTGGGCTCCCTTCCCTCCCATCAGGACGGAAGGATCCCCGCCCTCCGCACGTAAGCACGGCAAAGTACTCATTTAGTACCTCTGCTTGTTCCCTGCTTCCTGAGCCCATCCCTCCCCAGTCCTAATCTTGCTGATCTGTGCCCTCACTTTCTTTTTTCCCCTGTGTATTTAAGAACCTTCTCCCCACTCCGGATATCCCTGGCCATTCTCACCATGCTGGTGACCCTCCTGACAGCAACTTGTATTCTCCCTGCTCCCTTTCCCCTTGAGCACTTTAAGCACATCGAGGCAGCCTTTCTTTTCCCCTCACCACCTCCTGCACCTCCCAGATCCACCAACACGGCTTACTGGCCCTACAGTGCTTGCAGCTACCTTTGCACAGGACCTAGTAGCCTCCTGAACCCCTTCTTGATGATCTTCCACAAGCTCCAAGCATTCATGTCCGGCTGTAACTCATCCAAGCACCCTTGAAGAATCCTTCCCATGCCCTTGAAGTCTGCTTCCTGAAGTCTTACTACCATAGACGCAAGCGTCTATCCTTCCCCTAGGTCCAGAAACCAGATGGCGTGATCACTACCTGCCAGCGAGCTGCTCACCTTCAGGCCCCTAATCTGGTCACTGCCTGCTAGGACCACGTCCAATATCTGGCCTCCCTAGTAGGCTCCCCACCTGCACTAGGAAGGCATCCTGGACGACATCCATCAGCCTCTGCTCCTGGCCATCGAGGACGCATAGTGCTCCAGTCTGCCCCTTGTATGTTTAGGTCCCCATGACCACCACCCTACCCTTACCCAGGCCACAGTGGCCCCTGATATTCTCAACCAGATTGCCCTCGGGGTCCGCCGCCATTGCAGAGGTGTGAATATCACCCGATTTTAAATTCCTCCCTGTTTGCAGGGTTACCCAAATCACCCCACATCCAACCAGCCTCCTCCACTCCGCTTAACAACAATGTCGTCACCATCAACGCCAACCCCCACTCCCCTATCCTTCCTGAACATTGTGTAGCCCCCAAGTTTAGCTCTCCTAATCATGCCTCTGGGTGGCCCATGTCTCAGTAATTGCTGCCACGCCTGCTGCCCTCAACTAGTATTGCCTGGAGCTCGGGCATTTTATTGCCCATGCTCTTGGTATTGATCAGGACCATAGTCCACCCCATCCCTCTCTCTCCCAATTTTTGCGCCTGTGCAGTCCCCTGTCCCACTTCCCTGCACATTTCCTTGGCTTTGCAACACAGCCCTTTGTGTTTCCTACTCCTGAACCCTCTATCAGCCCCCCTAGGGCTGACTTTATTTCAACCCTCCCACCTTTACAAGTTTAAACCCCACTTCTCGTCTGTGAATCCAGACAATTTCAGTTTAAGGATTTCCTTCCCTCCACGTTGAGGTATAACCTATCTCTAGCATATAGCCCTTATCCTCCCATGTATCCCCCAGTCTCCCACCAACCCATACCCTCTGTCTTGCACCACTCCCTGAGCCACTGGTTCACCACTCTTAAGTTTTTGCTGGTTCTCCCTGTGACACTTGGCCAGCTGGTTATGATTGTTCTGTGATATTTGTAATATAAAATGTAGTGTGTGATTGTTCCATAAGGCAGCTGTGCCATGGCCCCCAGGTTTCAGTGAAAATGACAGAATATATATTAAACCAGGAGATCTCTGTAATGTGATTAACTTCCTTGAGACATTGCTTTCTATGGCCTTTTTTTTTTTTTTTTATGACCCGTTGCTTCTTTGAAATGGAAGTGAAATGGGACTTATGTGAGTCTGCCAGAGGATGGAGATCATAAACTTTTATGGCGTCTTAAGAGGAAGAACATTTAATATTAACTGGTGTTAAAAGACATAAAACCCCTTTGAAATGCCTGGGTAGAAGGAACTGGGAAATTAAAGACTGTCATAATTTGGGAAATTAGTTTTGCCAAAGTCACATTATTTAAAATATCTCCTGACACGTAGATCATTGTTTGTATAATATTTATATTCTAAAAGGAGGAGCTAGATGACATCATGGAAGGAGTGTGTGAGAGAGACACAGTTTAAACTAGGACTTGTGCCTGATCTTAGTGACACAGCTTTTTGGACTCTTAAGAAACAAGATCTCTAACTTAGGCACTTTGAGGTAATACATTAGATAGAAAAGTGTAACTGTATGTTGGTAGGAGTTTGTCTGTAGGTTTCTTGTAAGTGATTGTATGCTTTGTGATATAATGTTCTGTGTTTACATTTTACATATTTTATCCATTTTTAAGTAAACTTTTCATTTAAAAAGGCTACGTGGGTGTGTCTTTGAAGTTCTTTTTGCATGTGATGTATACAGGGTTAAGTTGACAGCTGTTCTGAAGGGCTTGATGGTGTTACCAAACTGGAAAAGGTAAGAATATACTTAAGGTCTTTATAGAGTTTTAAGGGTTCATTTTGGATACCTGGTTTGGTACGTTAGGTGAAGATATCTGTCATCCCCGAAGAGCAGATTATTTGAGCCTGTACATTTGGTCATGGCATAAGGTTCACAGTTTGAATCCCCAGAACTTGAGACTGAAGGTGATTCGACCCACAAGCAGACAGGAAGGTTACCCTGTTCTGTTACCTGTTCACATTACTGCGCTTGGAGGTTGGCACTGTGGGAGCAGAGGGCCTGACCTGCTGAGTGCGTTTGTGACAGATTGGTTGGCAGTGCAGATAAATTTGGTAACACAAGCTTAAACTGTTCAGTGTGTCAGTTTAATACTGTACAGTCTTACTCAAGCAAAAAAAAAAGGCAGTGATTTATTTTTAAAAAGGAAATAGAACTATACCATTTTGCTTACAGTCATGTTCCTACCTGTTTTATTTTTTTTCTAAAGTGCAAGCTAGAGTAGCTGTAGTTAGGGAAGAAGATGGCTTCCAACTACAGTGGGCATACTGTAGATTACTTGGAGCAATTGTGCCAGAACAGAGGAGTCCTGTATGAGGGAAGAGCCACCAAACAGAATAGATGCCCAGTGCATCGACTCACAGACTGAGTATAAAAGACCAAACCTTGAGCATGGAGGGGCTAGAGGCCAGTGCTGTGTCCAGATCCGGTGAGGAGGACAGCAGGGCCAGTGCCAGCAAAGGGCCACAGCAGCAGGGAAGGTCACCAGCATTCTGCAGCCAGAAGCACTCAGGCTGCAAATTGAGTTGCGTAGAATGGAGCTGAGTTCCAGAGAGAAGTAGTGTGAGAGAGACTAGCTGCAGGAGAAGAGGCGTGAACAGAAAGAGGCTGACCGGGAACAGCGGGAGGCTGACCATGAAGAGCGTCAGTGCCAGTGAGCTGCAGAGGAGAAGAGGAGTGAGAACAGTGAGAAGCTGAACATGAGGTGCGTGGCGCCAGAGGTGACATGAACTGGAGAAGTTCACGACTCCAACCACCAGCACCAGAGCAGGTAAGTGGCTTGGGTTTAACTGGAAATACAGGACTGGGTTACAAATTGAATTCCAAATTGATAGCTGAATTTAAAAGAGGGAGGATATGGCCTTTTTAAATTCCTTTGAAAAGTTTGTATTCAGGCTCTAATTCCTAGAGGGTCCTGGAGCTTTTCAGCTATCCCCGCTACTTACCGGAAGGCTCGGGATGCATTGGGTCAAATGGACAATGAGGACAGTAATGATTACAGCAAACTTAAAGCTGCACTTTAAAAGTTTGATTTAACTACAGAAGCATACAGAGCTAAATTCTGTAAGCTCAGGAGAAGCCTTGATACGAGCTACGAGGAGCTAGCCATGAAACAACGTCAGTTTTGAAAATGTTGGTGGGAAGGAATTGAAACAAACGCTGTAGAAAAAATTGAAAATGCTATTTTGTTAGAACTGTTTTTTGGGCATGCCCAGCAGAGCTGAAAACCTGGCTGGAGGACCGATATCCCAAAACAGTGCAAAAGGCTGCTGAACTCTTGGACTGCTATACCGAACAGACACTCTGAGAGTGAATGAGTGCGTGCAGTGCAGAAGAAAAGCGCGCCATCAGGGCAGCTAAAACCTCTCTGCCTCCACCAAACCAGTTAGCCCAGGTTTCAGAGAAAGATTTTCTGAGAAAGAAACAAATGTTGGGTCTGTAAAGAAACTGGGCATATTGCCAGACAATGTCCCAAAAGGGCGAGCAATACACAGAATGAGACTAAGAAAGAAGTGGGTTGCTTAAATGTCCTGGAAGCATGTCTGTGAACATGAGGGAACACATGCACCCAGTCACGATGAATGGTGTACAGACACAAGGGTTAAGGACACAGGGCATCCCTGACATTGGTAAAGGAGATCTGGTAGAGCCTGGTTAGCTTGTACCCAATAAATATGTCACTGTACAAGACTTCACTGGTGAGGAGAAAACATTGCCACCGCCTAGTGTTCTCCTAGACTGGGGTGAAACGGGGACTGTGCAACAGGTGGCTGTAGCTAAAACTTTAGCAGTTGATGTCATCCTTGGCAACAATCTCAAATGGAATGTTGTATGCAGTTACCCATAGCCAAGTGGCAAGGGAAAATTGTAGTTCCCTGAACCCCACAGAAGCCATTGTGGAAACCACTGTTAGGCTGGTTTCCCAGCCTGTCTCCCTGATATGGAGACTAATGAAAGGGGTAGAAATTTCCCCAGTAGCAGTTAACCACACAGCTATGGAGGGTTACTCCGATGAAGGAGGGTTGACCCATTGTCAGAGGTTAAGGATTGCAGTGATCCTGAGTGCCCTGACTCTAGTGCTAGGGACCCTAGTTTAGAGACTGAAGGGGACATGTCCCATGCCTTGGGAAGTGTAAAGAGTCTGCAGCTGCTCAGAAAAGTGACCCTAATCTAGAGAAGCTGAGGGCATGAGCAGACTCTGACGGAGCACAGGGAGGTGATGGTAAACATGAGGCTTATTGGGAAAATGGACTGAGGTATACTCAGGCTGCGAAGACAGAGGGAGGGGTGATAGGCAGGCAGCTTGTCATTCCCCAGGGGTATCGTGAGCAGTTGCTTAAGATTACACATGAGATTCCCTTGTCTGGTCATCTGGGAATCGCGCACTACGTAGAGGTTGGCCCAGAATTTCTATTGTCCCAACTCACCCAGCAGGTGAAGGAGTATTACAGGTCTTGTCACGGTGCCAAGAAATAGGTAAGGTGGGTAAGAAAACCCAGGCCACCCTAATTCCATTACCCATAGTGAAGGAGCCATTCCAGAGGGTGGGAATGGATATTGTGGGGCCTTTAAATACCCCCAGCTCCTCCAGGAAGGGGTTCATCCTGACTGTGGTGGATTATGCCACCCTGTATCCAGAGGCAGTCACTTTATCCTCACCGAGGACACACAAAGTGGCAGGTGCCTTACTTGGGATTTTCTCCCGTGTTGGGTTTCTGCAGGAGGTTATCACTGATCGAGTGGGTTCCTTCTTGTCGGAGCTGATGAAATGTTTGTGGGAGAAGTGTGGGGGTGCAGAGGCGCGACACTTTACCACCTGCAAGCCAATGGTCTTGTGGAAAGATTTAACGGTACCCTGAAGTCAGTGCTCAAGCGCTTGCTGAACAGCATGGAAGGATTGGGAGAAATACCATCCCCACCTGTTGTTTGCATGAGGAGGTGCCCAAGAATCAGTAGGATTTTCCCCTCAAACTCTTTTATATGGACGCTGGGCACGTGGGCCCTAGACTTGATCTGGGAGGACTGGGAAGGCAAACCGCCACCCAGGGAACTCCCATAGTGGATTATGTCCATAGGTTTAGGCAAAGGCTGAAGAGCTTATGGGACAGCCCAGAGCAATCTGACAGCTGCCCAGCAGAAACAAAAGTGTGACCGATCGCAGATCCAGAGCTCACTGCATGGTGGGTCAGGAAGTCATGGTCTTTATTCCGTCCGAAAGACAAGCTGCAGTCTGAGTGGGCAGGAATGTATAAAGTCAGTAGGAAGATAAATGATGTGAACTATATCATAGAGTTACCTGACAGAAGACAGACAGAAAGAATGTACCATGTTAACATGATGAAGCCTTACAGTATGCTAGTAGGACTGACTTGGTGTTTGCAGTATATAGTCCTGGGAGGATGGACAAATGAGACCCTCTTCTGGACTTGCTGGAAGAAAGCAAGTGGGAGTCCTCTGTGGAGCAGTAAAATTGTCTCCCCAGCTGGCCCCAACAAGATCCAGGAAGTAAGGGAGGTTTTAGCAGACTTTGCCCTCTGTTTAGTGCCAGCGATGGACTAACCCCCCTAGCGGCGCTTGATGTGGAGACAGGGACACAGGCGCCCATACAGTGAACAACATATCGGGTGTCAGAGGCTGTCCAAAAGGACGTAGGAGGGAGGTGGAGGAAATGCTGGATTTAGGGTAATCCAGAAATCCCACAGCCCTGGGCCTCACCGTAGTCCTTGTGCCCAAGCCAGATGGCTCTACTGTTTCTGTGTGGACTAACGTGGACTGAATGCAGTCACAAAATCAGACGCCCAACCCGATGCCCCCAGACAGACGAACTCCTGGACAAGTTGGGAGGGGTGACATCGCGAGATGACTACTGACTAAACAAAGAGGTATGGCAGATCAAGTTAACAGACAGAGCTAGGGAGAGGTTGGCCTTCATCACTCCGATAGGCTTATTTGAATTTAAAGTAATGCCTTTTGGAATGAAGAACACCCTGGCTACTTTTCAAGGTTGGTGGGCCAGGTGTTAAATGGTGCTGAGGAGTATGCCGTGGCGTACCTGGATGACATTGCCATCTTTAGTGCCAGCTGGGAGGAACACCTGTCCTAGCTTAGGAAGTGCTGGGCAGGATACAGAGGGCCGGGCACACTGTCAAAGCTGATAAGTACCAGTTAGCCATGGCTGAAGTTGCATACCTTGGGCATGTTGTAGGCTGGGACAGCTCCGTCTCAACCAAGTAAAAATAGAGGTGATCAAGCCCAGACCAGAAACACAGAAGCAGATCATGAGTTTTCTAGGGACAGCAGGGTACTATAGGACATTTGTACCCAGTTACAGCACCCTGCTGCTCCCTTATGTGACCTGGTAAAGGAAAGGATGCCTAAGAAAATTACCTGGGAACCAGCCTGCAAAATAGCCTTTACCAGACTGAAGGAGGCACTGTGCAGTGCTCCTGTATTGACAAGTCCTGACTATAGCAGATCCTTTATAGTCCAGACTGGCGCCTCAGATGTGCATATTGGGGCAGTACTGAGTCAGACATCCAACGAAGGAAAGATCACCCTGTGGTGTACCTGAGTAAAATGTTACTTCCCAGAGAGCAGGCTTACTCTGCTGTGGAAAAAGAATGCCTTGCCATAGTGTGGGCCCTAAAGAGTTAGAGCCATACTTACATGGGCAGCATTTGAGCACAAGCCGACCACAACCCCTGGTTTGGCTGACCCAAATAGGGAAAAACTAATGTAGACTGTTAAGATGGAGTCCTGCCTTGCAAGGGTATGACGTGACGATCTTACATAGGGCTAGAGCTACCAATCAGAACACAGGTGGCTTGTCCTGTCTGTATGAGGAGTGAACTGACTTGGGAAGCTCATCCCATGCTGGGATAGAGCCCCAAATTCAGTCTAGGATGGGAGGATTGTGACGCTTGGCCAGCTGGTTATTTTGTTCTATGATATTTGTAATATAAAAATGTAGTGTGTGATTGTCTCCATAAGGCAGCTGTGCCATGGGTACCTCCCTCCCAGGTTTCAGTGAAAATGACAGGATATATATTAAACCAGGAGATCTCTGTAATGTGATTAACTTCCGTGAGGCATTACATTTTATGGCCTTTTTTATGACCTGTTGCTTCTTTGAAGTGGAAATGAAATGGAACTTTGAGTCTGCCAGAGGGTGGAGATCATAAACTTCTATGACATCTTAAGAGGAAGAACATTTAATATCAACTGGTGTTAAAAAGCTATAAAGCCCCTTTGAAATGCCTTGGGAGAAGAATTGGGAAATTAAAGACTGTCATAATTTAGGAGATTAGTTTTTGCTGAAGTCACAGTATTTAAAATATCTTCTGACAGGAAAATCATTGTTTGTTTATTTTTATATTCTAAAAGGAGAAGCTAGATGACATCATGGAAGGGGTGTTTGAGAGAGACACAGTTTAACCTAGGACTTGTGCCAGATCTTATTGACACATCTTTTTGACTCTTAATAAACAAGAGCTTTAACTTAGGCACTTGGAGGTAGTACATTAGTTAGAAAAAGTGTAACTGTATGTTGGTAGGAGTTTGTCTGTAGTTTTCTTTGATTCTTGTAAGCAATTGTATGCTTTGTGATATAGTGTCCTGTGTTTACATTTTACATATTTATGTCCATTTTAAGTGAACCTTTCATTTAAAAACTGCCTGAGTGTGTCTTTGAAGTTCTTTTTACATGTGATGTATACGTGGTTATGCTGACAGCTGTTCTGAAGAGGCTTGATGGTGTTACCAAAATGGGAAAAGGTAAGAATATACCTAAGGTCTTTTATAGAGTTTTAAGGGTTCATTTTGGATACCTGTTTTGGTGCCCTTAGGCAAAAGATATCTAGCATCCCCGAAGAGCAGATTATCTGAGCCTGTACATTTAGATACGCTGGCATAAGGTTCACAGTTTGAATTCCCCAGAACTTGAGACTGAAGGTGATTCGGACCCACAAGCAGACAGGAGAGCTACCCTGTCTGTTACTTATTCACTCTCTTGCACTCGGAGGTTGGCACTGTGGGAGCAGAGGGCCTGACCTGCTGAGCGTTGCGACTCTCCCCACTCGCCTGTGGTACTGGCAGTATTTCACAGAAGGAGACTGAGTATTCTGTAGAGTGACAGACCCTGGCCAACGTCTGGAATCTTGCCTGTATTTCTAGTTCACTGTTCTTGTCTGAATTGTTTGTTCACAGGTGCACCAGAAAGTCTGGGGATCCCTACATTCCGTTGCCATTGAGTGTAGGCTGGAATTTGGCATTCATAGGATTTGTTATAACTGGGGCATTTGGGAATTCCTTAAAATGGCACCTTTCAAGACTGCAAGTTCTCAATTTTGGAAGTATTTGGCTTCTAAAAGTAGCTAAAACTTCCAGAATAAAGGAAAGGATGTATTTGACTCCTAGAAAGGAGAGAGAAACACTTAGGTGATATCCAGTTTTGGAAGCATGGAAGTAAATAATGATTGATTTTATCTGGCCCAGTGGTGCTGAAGCTCTGCCAAGTGCCTTACCTTGCGCTATGCCAGTGACATGGGTTCGTTCTAAACCTAGGTCGCTGAGGGTCAGCCAGGGAAGGGGGAGTAGGATTGAGCAAGCAGCCTGGCAGCTCTCCTCTCCCAGGGAGGGTTTCAGGCCATCCTCATCTTGGCTGACACCTAGTGGAAGCTGGGTGTCAAAGCATGTACGTCAGATGCTGATATGTCAGGAGGGAGGAAGAGAAATGGGCTAGGAACACATGCATGCCACCAGACGTATGCTGTCTGTTGCCATGTCCTCAGGACAGGAGAAAACAGGTAGGAAAAGGTCAGCATGACGGGTTGTATGACACCCTACCACCATCTGCCACGTCACCAGCACCCTGCGGTAACTATTGGATTGTGCTTTGAGAGGGACTACCCTCCTTCTCTAGCACCGCTGTGGGGGAGGTGGAAGATCTGTGTGAGTACTGTGCTGGTAGGTAAGCTGGGGAAATTGTGGATGATAATTGGAGGTGGTGAGCTGGCTGAAGGGAGCCTACCCAACTGTGGTTAGAGGAGATAAAAATATAAATAAAAAAAATGTATATTCTTATCTGAGAAGTGCTATTTTACCATTAATGTTTTATAACAATTTTGCAGATTTGGTGCTTGAAATAATGACTTGCAAAATTTGAGACCCAGAAAGTATTTTGATTATAAAACTCAGAAATTACTTGGCTGCTGAGCCGAGCAAGTCGGACATCTAAAAGTATAGCTCTTCTAAAACAACAAAACTTTTGAATAAATAAATGTTTTATCAGTGGATTTTGGACTTCAAATTCAGTTCTCTAAAATCAGAACTTATAGCACAGTAATGGGTAACCCAAAGAAAGATGGAGGAATCAGGATGGCAATAAAAGCAAATCAGTTTCTGGTCTTCCAGCCATGAGGTCTGTACAAGGCCATACTACTTCAGAGGAAATAGTAGACAGTGAGGAAACTCTGCATATGTTGGGCTCAAAATAAACAGATTAATTACAACAATGTCTGCACTGACTGAAAATTTGATTCCTTGACCACTCGGGTTACCACAGTGGAATCGGAGAGTGCTACCCTCAAAACAGTGTCTCAAGATACCCGTAAAAGTGCAGAAGCTGCTTGAGGCACATCAGCCAATTTAGTGAAGGAGAATTCTCACCTGAGATCCCAGCTCGAATCACTCAAGAACCAGGCTCACAGCGAATATTCGAGTAATAGGGATGCTAGAGCAAGCGAGGGAGATCATCTGGCCCTCTTCCTGTCTGACTGGATGATAGAACAACTGGGGCAGGCTATCAGTGATAAAAGATGGCAATTAAAAGGCATATCGTGTTTTGTATAGGGATGACCAAGCGATCCAGAGGCCCTGGGGCAATAATAGCTGCCTTGGATGGTATCGGCTCCAGGGACTTGATTTTGGCTCTTGCCCAGAAGACTGTAGTACTGCATGAGGGGACACGTATTCAAATATATCCCTACCTGAATTATGCCACTCGGCAGCGCAAGAAGAAATATGAGGAGTCCGAGCTCTGCTTTGTAGCGCAGCTTATCCACAATATGCTGATCCCCGTCATTTTAGAATAATCCATGAAGGAGAATATTTATTTTTCTGATCCGGGAAGCCCTGAAATGGGCTCAATGCCATGCTTTACCCCAGAGAAGAAGAGAGAAATCTGAAGAATCAGATCCAGAAGAAGCAGATGAAGAGACCTGAAATCTGTAAGCTTAAGGGTGTAATTGGTCTTCCTACCATTGACCTTGATACTCTCTTTATGATAAAACTGATTCATGGCTTGTAGACATTTGGGATATATATAATTATCAGTTCTGTTTATGGGTGGAGAATCAGGTTTACATGATTCCTGTTCTATGATGTATTAAAATAGGGGTGTTTCTTAGATCTGTAGCGATTCCTATCACAGATATTCTGGTCTCTTTAGGGGTTAGCTAATAGTGAAAATTACAATAATTTAAAACTCACAATGACCTTTGTTTGGGAATTAGGCTACTTAAGCTGATTCAACGGAATTACATAAAATGACCCCACCGAATTCAAAGCATGAAGTTCTACGGACATTTAGTTCTTTGTCTGACATTTTAGATGCTAGATCTTTACTGAAGTTACTCATTAGGGTTCTGTAATCTGGTGTAAGCATGGACACTCAACTCCTTCTGGAAGGAGCTGTAAACCAAACTATTTTGTAAGAATAATTGAGGTAATTTATCATGCTGCTCATGGTCTATTTGACAGCATAAGCGACTTGTAATTCTGACTTTTCTTTAATGTTTCTATTCCTCCCAAAGATGTATCTTATAGATTCAGTATGTTTTTTATTTGCTTGTGTTAAGAGGTGTGGTGCCCTCGTGTGGTCATTTATTGATATGAATCCTTATATACTGTACTGTCTCAGGAAAATGTTTTACTGGATGTCTATTGTATAACAATAAACATAAAGTTAAAAAAGAAAATAAATGACTTCAGATTTTGGAACCATGTACTTTTTTATTATTTTTTTCCATAGAATTGAGAGCTTTAGCTCTATCAGTTCATGCTCTCTTGTGCCCTTTAAAGGTAGGTGTAATGTGAGGAAGCTTGTGTTTGTATAGAGAGTGGGATAACTATGGAACAAGATACCAAAGGATGCAGTGGATGTAAGGAATGTTAACTTTTATTTTGTTTTAATTCACGTTAGGTCAATTTGCTGATGGGATCGATTACTCCTTGTACATAAAAATCCTGTAACCTGATTAGTCAGCTAAGGTCTTTACTCATGGGTAAATCTTGCAGTAACCCACAGCGAGGAGAGGCATTTCATAATTGGGGGCCTGGCCAGCTCCCATGGCTTCCAGACATGCTTCATGTGAGCTCCTCAGACTGCAAGCTTTAATTGCTATAATTCATAGTTATTTCTGAGACCAGTTACTTCAAACTGGGCGTACTTGCACATCTCTCGTGAGACATCCTGAGAATGTTTGGAAAGATTTGGATCACTGGAAAACCTAAAACAATGGCTGCTACTTCTTAGGACTTTTCAAACCAAAAGCAGTCGGTAAGGAAGGTGGAAGGCAGAGGCACAGAACACTAGTGAACCTGAGGTGATGCTTGGATCCCTTTACAGAACAATGCCACAAATGCACACATCACTAGAGCTTCTAAATAAATTTGATAATTATGCTCAGAGACTGCATAGTAGAGGTTCAGCGTGGAGAGATAGTGGAGGCCACAGGCATGGCAGACTGAGCACTCTTGGCTTCTGCAAATCTGATATCAGACAACTCACTGTTGAAATCTTAGCTCAAGCGTGCTGAAAACCAGCTAAGGGAATTCCGTGAATGCATGAGTGGCCTGCCCAGTGGATTTGAAGGGCCAGCTGAGACAGTGCCAAACACCATCATCGTGTGGTTGAAGGAAGCGCTGGGCATTGGGGAACAGATCCTCATACAGACTGACTGGTTTTATCGGATGACACCTCATAAGGCACAGGGCATAGTTCTGAGAACCCTGCTGCTGAGAATGAGCTCCCTGCGACATTGAGACCTGATTTTGTGAGCAGCTCGGAGGCACAGAGATGTCGAGGTGGAGGGAGAAAAGAAAAATTACTTACCATAGTAATCTTGTTTTTCCAAGAGAATCTTACTGTATTCTGACGTATGGAGTATGGTCACACCAAGGACTGTCCGGGCCAAAATGGTTACTAGAACCTATGCAAATGATGGAATGCTAGGCTCGAGCTCGGTTTTCAAACCACTGTCCCTGGAATACTGTACATCCTGCAACCCTCAGATTCTTATGGAGTATGCATAAGAACAAACTAAACTATCCTAATAAATAACTAGCACCCTCCCCCCAAAATTATATTTAAGAGTGTGGGTATCACAAAGACTCAAGTCACAAATGCCCTAAAAGAAACAACTCAGAAGTTTCAAACAGCAAGGACAGCTGTATTGCAGTGCCCATAGGTTCTAGTAGGGGAGGAGCTCAGAATACAGTAAGATTCCTTGGAAGAAACAAGATTACTATGATGAGTAATTTTTCCTCTAACCCCAGGAAATCTTACTGTATTCTGACACATGCAGACTACTCAAGCAGTACCTTTTGGAGGAGGGCAGAGAACCTATTTAGGAATAGGCTGTGCAGTACTGATGTGCAAAATCTGGCATCACTTCTGGTCCGGTATCCAGGCTATAGTGTTTGGTAAATGTGTAAATAGTTTTCCAGGTTGCTGCTTTACAAATTTCCAACAAAGGGATATCTCTGGTAGCTGCTGTAGGAAGCAGCTGGTACCCCTGTAGAGTGGGCCATAAGACCCACAGGAGTTCTTTGCCTACTGCTGCTGTAGCAGAATTGACTACAGGCAACAATCCAGCATGCAGTGGTCCTCTTTGAGGCAGGTTTGTCCTTGCCCATCTCTCCTTAAGTCAGGAAAAGCTGAGTACTGTCCTGCCTATGATTCTTAGTGTGAGCCAAGTAGTAGCTGATAGCCCTCTTGACATCCAGGCTATCAGCCTATATTCCCCTGAACTGGAATGTTCAGTGAAAAGACTGGCAAAGTGATGGAAAGTCCAACATCACCTTGGGAGAACTTCCTGTTAGTCCTGAGGACTACCTTGGCCCTATCGACTGAAATGTAATTTGGGTCTGTGGACAAGGCCTGGAGATCACTGATTCTCCTGGTTGAGGTGATAGTTATCAGGAACACCGTTTCCCATGTCACATATTTAAGCTGTGCTGAAGACATGGTCTGGAAGGTGGCTGCATTAGCTGGCCAGTCCATATATTGAGGTCCCATGCAGGAGTTAGCCCCTGTGTGGGGGATGCAAGTGTAACAGACCTTTGAAAACTTTCTGAATACCTGGGATGAACCCTTACCCGCTGAGAGGTAGCAGAGACAGCTGCCAGGTGCACCTTAAGGGGTAGATGGCCTAGGCCGAAGGGAATGAAGGTGTGCCAGATAATCCAAAAAGACTGCCAAGCTGGCCTGGCTACACTCTATATGTTTTTGCTGACACCAAACAGAAGTAGAAGAAGAAGAAGCATTTATATAGCACTTTTCATACACAGTATCCCAAAGTGCTTTACAAGCAATGCTAGACTGGTAGTGAAGTGACTGAATGTGTGGTGGCCACTCATATCGCATACATCATCACCACACACAGCCTGGATAATTGCATGAACCAGTTTATGGGAAGGGGCATGTTGGCCAGGACACCAGGAATGTTCCTGCTCTTTTGCAAAGAATGCCCTGGGTTCTTTTACTTCCACCTGGACACCCACCAGGACAACACCAGGATGGGCAGAAGGGACCTCGGTTTAATGTGTCATCCGAGGACGGCACACCAAGCAGTACAGCACCCCCAATACTGCACTTGGATGCCAGCAATTTTAGGTGCAAGCCCAATCCCGGTGTGGGACGAGAACCCCACGACCTTCTGGTCCAGAGGCGGATGTGCTACCAACTGAGCTACACTGCCACCTGAATACCTCTACCACTTAGAGGTGCAAGTTTTCCTAGTAGCGGATTTTCTAGAAACTCTGAGTACCTCTAGAACCCCTTCAGAGATGATGCGCCAGCATACTCTCAAGTCCTCCAAGAGCCATGCCTTGAGTCTGAGGGACTGGAGACTGAGTTAAAGGATCCTGCTCTGTGAGGAGGTCAGCAGGTTGTGCATCCTGGGGAGGAGATGGGTCTGGATACTGACAGGGTCAGGAGCCATGAATACCAGGGCTGACTGGCCCAGTCTGGAGCAATGAAGATCATTGTCGCTGGCTGAACCCTGAGCTTGTTCAGCTCTCTTGAGTACCAGCGGAAATGGAGGAAAGCATATAGAAACTTCCCTGTCCATCCAGCAGCGGTGCATCCAGAGACACTGCACGCACTGCACGCAGGTCTGCAGCAGAATTGTGGCAGCTGGTGATTGTCTGGGGCTGCAAGAGGTTCACCTCTGAGGTGCCCCACCTTCTGAACACCACAACTTGCAGGATCTGCCTGTTTAGTGACCTCTTGTGGTGATTCTGATTGATCCTGCTGAAAGCATCTGCAAGGACATTTTGTCCTTCCCTGGGAGATGAACTGCCATGAGGGCGATCCCAGGGGTAGGCCAAATTCCATGCTTTCATGGCCTCTGTGCACAGGGGAGATGATGTGTGTCCCTTGCTTGTTGATGTAGTACATTCTGATTGTGTTGTCTGTTCTGACTTGAACCACCTTGCCCTGCACCATTAAGGCAAAGGACTGAATGCCTAGATAAACTGTCCTGAGTTCCAGCAGGTTTATGTTATGCATAGACTCCTGCTGAAGCCAAGTACCATGTGCAGTGTGCTCCCCAGGTGGATACCCCATCCTAGGAGGAGGCATCCGTTGTTAGCACTGCTTATGGTGGCTGCTAAAGGAAAGGCACACCTTCACTGAGGTTGTCCTTTTCCTGGCACCACTGGAGTGCATGAAGAAGGGCTCCTCTGACTGGCACCATTTTGACAGAGAATCTTCTTTTGTGGTCAGTGAGATCTGACATGGAACTGGATGTCTCTCATCTGGAATCTGGCACTGTTGCTGTTGATGCAGCCATATGTCCTAACAGCTGGAGAAAGTGCCTTGCTGGTCTGGGATTATGCAGCTTGAAGGAGCTGGCCAACTTTACCAGGCTGTCCACCCTCCCTGAGGAGGAATTCCTTTTCCCTTAGTGTGTCCCATTCCTCTCCTATAAATTCCAGGAGCTAAACTGGCCTCAGTGCTGACTTTTTTTTGGTTTACTAGGAAGTCTAAGGACTGCAGAGTATCCCTGAGTGGTGGTTAGTGTATCTTTTGACCTGCTGGGGTGACTGCTTACTACTACTAGCCAGTCGGTTCAAAAATCACGAAGACTGTACTCCCTGCCTCCTTAAGTGTACTACCACTACTGCTAGGCACTTTGTAAACACTCTTGGAGCAGAAGTCAGGCCGAAAGGGATGACTCTGAACATATAATGGCTTGATGGCAATCTGAACCTGAGGTACTTTCTGTGGGATTGCCTGATAGGTATGTGGAAGTAGGCATCCTTTAGGGTCTAGAGATGCCAGCCAATCTCCCTGCCTGAGTGTAGGGAGAGGATGGTGGCTAGGGTGAACATTTTGAACTTTGGTTTTGTCAAATGTTTGTTTAGATGTCTGAGATCAGTATGGGTCACCACTCCCCTATTTTCTTTAGGGTGAGAAGTATCTTGAGTACAGTCTCTTTCTCCTTTGGGTCAGGGGATGGGCTCTACTGCCTTCTCCTGCAGGAGTTTTGCTACTTCTGTCTCCAGTATGATTGCTTCTGATGAGGTTGCAGGCCTGAAAACTCTTGCCATCAGTTTGAGCAAGACCTTGAAGCTGAGAGCAGGACACTGGCTCACACCTCCAGGACCCACTTGTCTGTGGTAATAGAACTCAATGCCTGGTGGTGGTGAGCCAGCCTACCCCTGCTGAAAGTGGGAGATGATCTGGCAGACCCCTTAGGGGTCTGCTTTACTTGTGCACTGGACTGGGGACTGGGGCCAGCACGACTGCCCCTGCCTCTGAAGTACCCTCTCTGTGTCTGGTAGGCTGGGAAAGACTGAGTCTGGAAGAAAGATCTGTAGTGAGTTCTAACCCTCCTCCTCTACTCTGGTACTTCTGAGGTGTTGCTGCTTTTCTTAGCAGCAGCACTCTTTGTAAGTCACCTTGTATTTATCCATCTGTTTCACGTAGGCATCTGTCTGTTCACCGAAGAGAAGTGTGCTCTATAAGGAATTCCCAGGACCTTTGCCTGGGTGTCCTGGGATAGATTAATGGCCCTGAGCCAAGCAAACCTTTGCAGGGACACTGAAGTTGCCACAAGGCTGGCTACAGTGCCATTGGCATCTACTACCATTCTAAACTGGTATTTGGAGGGTTCTGTGCCCTTTTGCAGCCTCAGCTAGGTCAGATGACATGGAAGCATGGCAGGCCTTAGCAATCCCCAAAACTGTGTTCCTGAGACAGTGGTTTGAAAACCGAGCTTGAGCCTAGCATTCCATCATTTGCAAAAGTTCTATTAACCATTTTGGCTCTTGGGCAGTCCTATGGTGAGACCATACTGCATATGTCAGAATACAGCAAGATTTCCCAGGGTTAGAAATTACAGTTCTACCACAGTCTCAGCTGTGCAACCACTCCAGACAGAAAACTTTTAATGGCAGTAAGCGTGACCTTCAAGAATTGAACATCCTCCTTACATCTGTTTTCCCAGAAAAGGTGTTTAGTGATGCTAAAGAGCTGGGCAAATATAAAATATGTAAACATCACAGGAATGCACAGAAGGATCAGCGATTCCAAGCAAGGTGGAGCAACAGGCAGAGCTAAACATGGCAGGATGGTCAGTGGCATCTCTTCCACCCCATGGGGAGCGACAGTGTTGTGCTGTATTTTGCTATCAGTGTACATTTACGGTGATGAGGAGTAGCGTTATTGTTGGATATCATGGGTTTACATACAATCAATCCTGCATATGTGGTTGGTATTATACTAAGGCTAGTAGTAAATGACACTAATGCCCATACTCCACATAAAGAAGGTATACACTATACTCCACCTTCTTTATCCAGGGTCCTGCTACGTGTAAGTGAACTGGTTATTTTGGTGACGTAGTTACTTTCTTAATGTGTATTGTTACAAGTTCCTGTATGAATATTGCTAGATTAGGTTTGTATCTGGAGGTTTGAGCAGGTTGGACGGGTACCTGTTTATTAGCAGGTTTATTTCACTCTGTTTCAGTATAGCTCATATAGGGCTAACAAAAGCATGTTATTATTAGTTCTGTGTAGAAGTGTGGGAGGAGGGAGGGGTTGAGCAGCCATTTTGGTGCTGCAAACATGTCCATTTGTTTATTTATGTATTTATTTATTTAACTTTGTTGATCGGGTGAGTGTACTGGCAACAAATGCCTTTTTCAGGCAAGACCGGGTGCAACAGCACAGACACAGACATTGACACTGGAGGTAGTACATAATGGATGTGGCACAGACTCAGGAGGTAATATATCATGGTTCAGATTCTTAATACAGAAATTGAAAAATAGCGGACACAGGTTGTAATGAACTATTATACAGTATTCATAGGAAAACAAAAACTTGCAGTGTGCAATGAGGAGGAAGCAATGCTAAAGTTGCAGTTATTGAACACTTAAGGGCATAGAAGCTGGGGAGATAATAAATCAAATGCTGTGTTGTTAGGGCAAGTAAGAGTGAGGAGTCAAATCAAGTCAGGTTTTGTTTATAAAAAGTGCTTTTCCAAAACCAAAGCGCCTGTACAATGCAATAGCAACATTTCAAATTAAAATACCCAGTATTAAATTCAGTGCAATATTTAAAATCAACATGTGTCAGAAAATGCTTGTTGAAATAAATATGTTTTAAAGCAGCCTTAAATGATTCAGTGGTCAGGCACTCTTTCACCTGATGAGGTAAAGAGTTCCACAGGTTCGGCCGATGTGCAAATGCTCTGGCCCTTGAGGTCTTCAAATGCACCCTGGGAACCTCTACCAATCCCTCGCAGTGGAACAGAGTGGTCAGAGGAGATCTTGCAGATAATGCGGTCCCTGTTTGTGTAGGGCCTTACAGGTCAGCAACGTGACCTTGAAGGTGATTCTCCACCATACTGGCAGCCAGTGCAGTTCATGGAGCACAGGAATAATATGACTGGCTCTAGGTAAGCCAGTCAGCAGCCTGGCTGTCACCTTCTGCACCAGCTGCAGATGGCAGATATCCACCCCTGAAGCCCTAGGTAGAGAGCATTGCAATAGTCAAGGCGGGTGGACACAAAGGCATGGACCAGTGTTGAAGGTCCTCAGGTGGAACCAGATGTTTCACCTGGGCGATGTTCCTCAGATGGTAAAATGAAGTTTGACCATGGCCGACACCAAGCTTTCAGTGTCAGCTTGCAGTCAAGTACAACATCCAGGTTACACACTGCTCAGAGGTCCTCAACTGGCTGTCCCCAGTATAGTACCGATGGCTGATCAGGAGGCAGCCCTCTGCCCGATGACCTGGGTCCACCACCAACACCTCAGTCTTCTCTGGGTTCAATCTCAACCAGTTAGCACTCATCCAATCCTGAAGAGGAGAAGGGAGAAAGAGTTAACGGAAGCAATTGCAGGCGTATGATGAGTAGTGAATTTTAAAAAGCTTGGCGAAGGCTGCCAATATGAAGAATTGCTTTATAGGTGGTGGTGGTAAAGAGTTCCATATTGAGGCAGCTCAGTAAGTTTACTTATTGTTCATAGTAACTTAAGTCAGGCTTCTGCCCATTGGTAGCATTGTGCCTATTACAGATTTCCACTGTTGTTGAAGGGTCATAATTAAAGGGCCCTTGCTGTAGCCCCTGTTTAATGTAACAATTAGAAGGTTAACCAAATATTCTAAACTAATTGTACATGAGACATGTGGTCCTATTTTCTTGCAATTAAAAGTTTTGTGCTAAGGAGTTCTGGTTGAGTATTTGAGAAAATGGCAGCCAGTTGAGAGTGCCTGGCAAACCACTTAAAGCTTCCACATATTTGACAACTTTTCATCTCCAAAATTAATTTCTCGATTATTGTGGACCTCTGCTGATTCAGTATATTCAGCTATCCGGCAAATCTCACTTAGAATGGTGGAACAAGACTTTTCGAAAAAGGGAGCGTTGACGGCATTATTCCAAATTGCTGAATAATAAAAACCTTGTAAGCACTATCAATCTGATTCCAAACGTCTGCCTCTTAGAACTCAAAAGAATCACTATAAGAGCTTGAATCATACATGGCTCAATGTTAACTCTTATCAAAACAATACTATCAATTAGTATCTGATGTCAAAGCTATTAAAATCCTATGGATTCATTGACACAGAGAGTTGCAGACGTAACGCTAGAATAAGTTCGATTGAAGACACAGTTCAAAAAGAAGATAAGGAATTGTTTCAACTGGGAGAAAATGCAGAAAATGGAAGAGAAAATTGACGATCTTGAAAACCGATCTCTGAGAAATACCTATTAATCATCGGAATGCCTGAAGGCGCTGACATCCTGACATGATTACATTTTTCAGTACCTTTTTTATCAAGTGGCAGGACCTCTGGATTCTGGATAAACCTACCAAATTGAAAGGGCACATAGGGCTCTCGGATCTAAGCTGAAACCTGAAGAAAGACCCAGGGCTATCATCTGCAAGCTGCTTAAACTTTCAGGACAAGATCAAGATTCAGTATGTGTCAAGAGCTCAAGTTTCCTTATATTGGCAGCAGCACAGAGTATTTATTTTCAATGACGCCGGTCAAATGATAAGAGAAAAGTAGGGAGCCTATTCTGACATTAAAAATACTTCACGAGGGTAATATTAAAATTCAGAGTTCAGTTTCCAGCCAAATTGATAATTTCTCTGCTGCACAGAACCTTTACTTTCCTCTCAGCTGAATTGGCGCATCAACAGTTGCCTATTGTGCCACCCGATCGATTCAAAGAACAAACCCCAAAACTTCAGCATTCAACTGTATAGATATATAAGGTAAAGAGATTGAAATGTTTTGAAACACCTGAAAATTCTTTGAGGTGTGTGTTATAGATGATAAGGCAAAACTGTTAAGCAGATTGTATGTAATTCTCCTTGTACATTAATAAGGCAGAAGCTATGATCTGCAAAGCGAGAAAGAAAAACTGTTTGAATGATGCCTGTTGATTTAATGTGCTTTGCCATTTGCAAAGTTTGTTTGATGGGAGCATTTCAATATTTGAGTTTTAATGCTGCCTTAATCTTATAACACTGAATATTCTACACCGACTTTTATTCTCCGTCTTTTGAAGCCTGATCTTTTCTGACTATGTAAGCATTTGCCTTCTGAGCGTTTGAGAAGCCTCTTCAAGAAGGTGAATATGGAGGCTGAGTTAAAAAGATGCAGAGTAGTTCATTCCTTTTGACCTCTTTGCTATATTTAATCTTCCTGCGCTTTTTAAGCGGAATGATGGATCTAGTCAGCTATGCAATTTAGATGTTTTTGGAAACAGTGCATTACTAATCTGTTTCAATTCATCTATTGAACTTGATTCTGTGACTGGTTAATCCTGGCTTGTGGTGCAGTGTTTGGGAATGCAAATATGTTAGATATTTCTGTGTCCGCAACTATGAAATTCAATACCCTTCTACAGACTCTGGATTACAAGACTGAGGTTTATGCTATGAAATAGTTGGGGTTTCTGTTTTCAGCGCTACAGAGATTTTGTTTCATACTAGGCTGAAGTTATTATATGCAGAGTCGAATAGAAAAAGCGACTTAGCAAAGGGCTAATCTGCGTATGTTTGGCTGGTAGTTGAGACAATACCTTTAAATTAAAATTATTCATACAAAAGTGATGTCTTTAAAATCTACACAGTCAAGATTTTAATTGTTTCTTTCTGTGTAGCCTATTATATTAAGTAATTGTGCAGACATTTTCCATTTGCTTAATTGAGAAGTTTTATTAGAAAAATGCCTCTGTAGATAAATATAGAGAAATACCGAAATCTTTCTCTGTACTGCATCAGTTCATCTGCTTTTAATTTTTGAAGCTCTAATGCCTGAAAATAGAATATAAGAGTCTTTGTTTATTACACAGAGAGTAGTTTCTCTTTTACTTTTCCTCCTTTTTGTTAAATACATTTCTAAAATTTATAAAACTGGAATATGGTACATGGCACTGTACTCTTTAAAAATCTGCTTGGCAGATACAAACTTTTGTGATTGAACACCTCAGATGTTCAATTACTTATATGTATAGTATTAGATACTTAGTTTATGAATCTCAATATCTAAGAAATAGGAATATAGGGAGTGGATTAGTTCTCTAGTATGGGATCCGTACTAATTCCGCTTTACTGATTGCCCGACATTCATTTTCCTGTCACCACAATATCGACAGTGCCAAAGCCCGACATGATAAATTCCAATGCATGTAATCCCGACACAAGCAGCAAGCACACATTTTAAAATTAAGCAGCATGTGGTCATTTTAAAAGCATCATGTTTCGTTTTGTTTTGTTGGTCATTTACAAATAATATTACCCTAGTTACTCCTGTTACCCAACAACAAAATAAAACCATGAAGCAACTTTGTTTTAAATGTGTAAAGCTTGTTGTCAAATATCACATCACATCACACTATAAAATCACCTGTCAGTGTCTGCTGCTTCAGCATTTCTGCAATACAAAAGCAAAGATGCAATGTTTTACTATCCTGAACAAAGTGTTTCGTCACCACTGTTATAAGATAAAGTTTCCTTCCCTGTTCACAATCAGCCTTTGGTTCAGCAGTATAGTTCTTGAACAAAAATGTAACTTTATTAAAATCCTGTTAAAATCAAATAAAACAGTCTCAGATCATTATTTAGAGGCAGCAAAATGAAGAGAGGAGTGCATTGTTAGCTCAATGGTCTTTGGACAGTCGCAGAGTGTTGCTGGGCTCCTGAGGGCAAGGTGCAGGTCAATAGTTGTGAAAATGTACTGTCAGACAGAAGAGCATGTGGCTGATGAAAAGGTAATGTAGCGATCTTGAATAAGGGCTATGTCAGGAGTCTTTGGACAGGCACAGAGTATTGCTGGACTCCCAAGGGCAGGGTGAGGGCACGGAGAAGGTCTCTAATAGTGGCTATTGCACTGTCTGACTTCACATTGTATCTTATATTCTGAGTGTACCACTTCTTGTTTTGTATCTGTAAACTTAGGGCTTGACAGGACAGAAGAGTGTGTGGCCGATGAAAATGTAATGATCTTGAATACTACCTATTTCAGGAATCTGTATATCGGGAAATTTAGCAGTCAGGCAAAACGCTAGTCTGGAATAAGGGACGGGATATTGATTTGGGAAATTCATCGATGTGAATTAGTACCTAACTCCTCTAGTATAACCTATCCACAACGTTCTGCTAATCTGTCGTTAATTGAGAACTATCTGGATAACTGTCCTTTATCTAAAATATCAAAGGAGGACAGGGAATGACTTCTGGTTGAGCTCTCTCAAAGATGGCGGCATAATCATCGAGCTCCGTGCCTTCCTGTCTCTAAAATTCCCAAGCATACCGGAATACCACAGAAGGCATATTAAGAGTACATGACTCCAAATAGTAGCATTAATTAAGCCATCACAGTGTCGACAGTGGAAGCATCGGACTCTGAGCAGTGCCAGGCCCTGACGGAACATCAGAGCAAATTACTCCAGGCAGGCATAAACAAAACAAAAATAACCAAATTAAACTGGACATGATTTATAAGGAGCTCCTATCTTTTCAGGCAGAAATCAAAGATCTCTATGGGGAGTTGAGAAAGGATGTGGTAAACCTAGAACAAAGAACGGATGCATTGGAGTGCCAAATTACAGTGGTTGAAAACAGTGTAGATGATATGGAGACAGAAATACAAAATATACCAGATTAATATGCCCATCTTCGAGCCAGACGGGAGGACATTGAAAATGGAGCTCGTGTAAAAGTATAAGGCTATACTGCATCCCTGGGGCTCAGAGGGGCAAGATGTAACTGAGTTCACTATAACTTTACTGAAAACAGCACTAGAATTACCCCAGACTTGCAAATTGAAATGGAGTGAGTTCACAGGGCACTGGGCTCTCGCCCTACGAACCCAAATGTAAGACCTCGATCAATTATTGAGGTTCCTCAGCTTTGCAGTTAAAGAGAAAGTACTTACTACCGCTGGTACAGGGGAAGTTTTCTATGGGCAGACACGAATATACCTTGATAACCACTATGCGCCACAAATCATGAAATATTGTCAGGCATATTCAGATATTCTACCTGCCCTGAAGGAGGCATCTGTTAAATTTTCCACACCAGACCCAGCACGCTTGCTGGTGCAGCTCCCTCGAGACAGCAGGAATTCCATTCGGCTGAAGAACCGGGAGGAACTTCGAAGCACGGGCTACAATTCAAGACGAGGCCAGAACAGAAAACGCAGACACAGGGTCCACGAGATGGCAGACAGCAATAAATCCACAAAATCTTAAGGGGTCCTCTCAGAAATCACCATCTACAGTATCTCTAATTGCTTGGCTGAATTTTGTCACCCTGCCCATGGAAGAACCTGAATGGTAGTAACTTTACCGTTGGCATTGCTTTTACTATTAGGCCTGATTAAGGCCTAGCTCATGACTTCTTACCCACTAGAGGACTAGATTTTCCACTGAAAGGAGAAATACCCTTGAGGTACCTTATTTCTTTTTCCAATTTTGAGTCCTGCTAAGCATCTCCATCTTATACATGCAAACCTAGACTTGAATACTACAGGACTGTTGTTAAAGACAATTTTGTACTGCCTGGGTTTATTTGATATTATTGATACCTAGCTAAGTTACTTATTTTTCATACCCCATGTTCTAGCGGGTTAAAATGCTCACAGTGACACTCCGTTTGGGTCATGGACATAAAAACAAAAGGACCTTAGCCACAAAAGGGTACTATTAAGTAATTAAAATATCAAGGTTATGTATTATAAACATAATGTTTATGAAGGAGGTAGGCACTCTATTCTCTGAGATGGATTACTCACATTTTCATTGTTTGTCAGGGCTGACTAATTTTTGTTATTTTTCCTCTTATGGATTTTTTTTGGCCTGCTCATCATTTGTTGTTTAGGGGACATCTACTCTAGGGGGCCGGGAGATTTTATCCTCGGATTTTCTCCAGTGCACCCTCCTTTTCTGAAGGGCGCACACATAGGGTGAAAATATGACATCTCCCTACATTGGAAGTACAGTTTTGCTTACCTGTTATAGGTATTACTGGATTAGACAGAATAAGATATCTAATGTTAACCTGGGGTGTTTTTCACAGCATCTGGACCCTGATATTACATTGTTTTTTTTTTTGCTGTTAATCTGTTTCTCCATTCCCCACGGTGCTCCCTCCTGCCAGGTCACCCAGCCCCGCCTCCCACGCGCAGCTTACCTCTCCGCTTTCCTCCACGGCTTGCTCCCCATGGCGGGAGGCGGGAATCCTCAACCTGCTGGAATGGATCCGGTGCGGAGGTTACTGCAGTTCATGGAATGGGGCCTGCGGCGAGCAGCATTCATCCTGCCGAGGATCCATTTTCTCCCTTCCCAAGTGCAGCACGGTGGTGTGCAGACACCAATGGCTGAGTTGTGCATGCTCCCGTACATGCCATGCCAGGCATCTACCCCATAACCGCCCCTATGTGCGAGGCCACCAGTACCGGCCCCCAGCCTCCACTAGGGGTCAGGCATGCAGCAGACTCTGTCCCATCTCCTCCCAGGAGAGGAGAACTGTCCTCAGGACGCTTGATCCTCTCCCTCCGCAGCCGACCCCTGGCAGCCTGGGCCACACTGCTAACACAGGTCACCAGCAGGAGGTAAGACAGGATGCCTCAGCCCTCCACGCCACTGGCCAACAATATTACATTGTTAACCCTGTTGGCTATTTTATATCAGTTTATATATTTCTATTACTCTAGAAAGTGGTTTGGTTATATTATTTATGTAGTTTACAGCAAGATACAGCAGGTCCTTTTGGTCTACGTGACAGCGCATTTCAAGGCTCGCATTAGAGGATATAAACAGGATAGGAAAGCAGGGAAGGATTTTCAGGGGATATGTGGAGTACCAGTACATAGAAAGAAGTCGGGACACTGAGGTGGGGTGTGTTCTGTGACTCTAGGGATTAAGAACTGGCTCAGGTTATTCAGAAGCAGCCTTTTGATTTTTGTAATTGAAAATGGTGATTAACGTAGTACAGTTCTTATCTCTTAACATAAACAGACTTAATCTGATTAAGAGATCTTGCTTATTTCAGTATCTTAAAAACAGTCTAATCATATAATCTATTTACAAGAAACTCATTTTTCAGAAAAGAACAGTAGAAATTGACACGGGAGGACGGTTTTGAGTCTTTGTTTCTTCTTATCCAAGGGAAAACAGCGGGGTGGCAATATTGATCCCCTCCACTGCCCAGTTCCACATTGAGTCACAGTACACAGACCCACAGGGCTGTTTTGTGATCCTCACATGCCTCATGTGTGGAAAACAAGTTTCCATGGTGAATGTAAATCTTCCTCCACAGCATACACCATTGAAGACTCAGCGGTTTTCACCAAGTTGCTAGATCATTTGCAGGGTTGTCTAATAATGGAAGGAGATATACATTTAACATTGACACCCCATCTTGACTCCTCAGTCCCCTTCACAATATTGCCTATTACCATCCCCAAAACAAGTTCATGCTCAACAGAACTCTCTTGGGATAACTGACATTTGAGACACTTCTTCCGCACCTCAAGGGCATATACTTTTATTCCTCAGATATAATACTTATTTGAGGTTAGATTACTTTTTATCTCTAAAGAACACCAAAACTGGCTACAAGACTTAATGATTAGCCCTAGATTTTATCTGATCATTCCCTTTGCTTCTGAAACTGGATCTTAAAATTCCAAAAGACTACTGGGTGGCACCTTAATATGTTATTACTCAGGGATGAAACTTTTAAGGCTAGTTTCAGAGACAAGATTACACAGATCCTCTCAGAAAACTCTACCCCTGACATGCCGGCCCCCATTATTTGGGACACGCTGAAGGCAGTCATTCGGAAATCATTTCTTATACAGCATATAAAAAGAGACAGTGGGAAAGTAGCTACACTAAACTCCACGCAGAATTACAGAATTTGCAACACAATACTAATTTAGCTACTGCAGAAGCGAGAGAGCAGATCAATCAGAAGAAGGCAGCATTGCAAAAGATCCTCGATGAAAAAACTCAGCAAGCATTATTTTATCTTAAATCTTATAGATTTGAAGGAGGGCACAGAGGTGCTAGAAATTTAGCCTGTAGATTTAGGAATCTTAGAATGGCCAATGATATAGCCCATCTTAAAGACCCACAACAAAATGTTTATGCCTAGAATACTGCACATATAATGGAGATATTTCGGGCTTATTATTCTGCTTATGTGAGACACCCCACAGTTGAGCCATCTTGCATATGAAGCATTTTTTTATCACATCTCTCACCCTGAAATTATGCAGGATATGGCTGAGAGACTAAAAACACCTATTAAGGTAGAAGAACTCAAGAAGGTAATTTCACACAGTAAAACCCTGAAAACACCAGGCCCAGATGGACTGCCATCTGAATGGTATAAATCTCTTTTAAACAACTGGCCCCTGCCCTATTGACAGCCTTTTGAGAGATTCAGGAGGGTGGACCCTCCGCAGGCATATACTAATATTTCCCAATTCTAAAACCAAATAAACCATCTGACCTACCTACCTCCTACTGGCCAATATCCATTTTAAATATGGATTACAAGTTATTTATGTCTATTCTGGCCTTTACAATTGATGAGATATTGCCACCTCATAAATCCTGACCAGTCAGGTTTATTTGGTCTCGCCAGACCACAGACAACATACGAGGACATTTCATCTACTGGATCACATAAACCAGAGGAAGATTCCCTGCAGTCTTTGTCAGCCTTGATGCCGACAAGGCTTTTGACCAAGTCAGGTGGCCCTTCCTATGGAAGATGTTGTCTGTATTCAGATTCCCAGTGGAGTTTATAGATATAATGCAAAGAATATATTCCTCCCAAAGCATTCTTAAAATAAATGGACAGTTGTCAACATTAATATCCCTTAGTAGAGACACAAGACAGGAGTGCCCTTTGTCATCCTTTCTCTTTGCTCTCTACATAGAACCTAGCCGAGTTCATATGCCAGTGTCCCCAGATCCAAAGTATACCACTAGGGGAGAACTTTTACCCTTTTCTTATATGCTGATGATGTATTGCTGACACTGTTGGAACCAGAGAATTCTATTCCCACCACATTGAGACAATCAGTATTTTCTCTGCCATTTCGAGCTATAAAATAAATACACAGAAAACGGGATCTTGACCTTGAATTTTTCCCTACCCAAAACCTGAAACAACTCTAGCCAGCCAGTTGGAAAAATAACAAAATAGAATACTTGGGGAACCATCCTAATAAACTTGAACATTTGGAGCATTAACTTTGAGCCCTTGTCCCCGAGATAGAACACCTGATGGATACATGGTCTCACCTATTATTACCATTCTATTCCAGAATACAAACTATCCATATGACTGTCTTCCTAAGATATTATACTTCTTCCAGACCTTGCCTCTTACCCAGCCCATTTTTATTTTGTGTCCTAGAACAGAATGCTATCTAGGTTTGTATGGGCGGCAAGCAACCAAGGATTCAATGGTCTCTATTACAGTTACCAATTGATAAAGGGGGCCTAAGCCTTCCAAATCTGAGAGAATATCATAGAGTAGTAACAGTAAAATAGACATGACCTGGCTTAATAGGCAGATGGATCCAATATGGAAACCCATTGAATTTGTCCTAAATGATTTTTATTTAATATCTTCCCAATAGTATCCCCCAACAGTATAGGAACTTCATCTTTGGTACTAGTAATACCTAAAAGCATGGTATGAAATAAGGACTCTCTCAGCTTTAAAAGAAACTTTTATTACTTTAGAATATAGTTAGTGAGAGAAGTTTTATTCCAGCACAAATGGACTGTGCCTTTAGAGAATGGCACACTAGGGGGCTTTCAATGATATACCAATTTTTGGATGTGCAAGGGGTTGTCCCATTTGCTTCTTTACAGGCCACCTTCCATCTTCCTAATTCCCATCATTATAGGTACTACAGATGAGAAAATTTTTACTTCAGAAACAACCACCGGAATGCTGTCCCAAATCCTGTCTCCCCCTCCTCGATGAATCTTTTAATAGAAGCCATCAGAGGATAGAAAAATACTCACTGGATAGGTCTTATATACAAGAGCTTGAGAGGGCATTGGCATGACTCCACCAGAGATGTATTGCATGCTTGGAACCTAGAATTACAAACACATATGACATATGAGAAGTGGTTGGAACCAATTTTACCCTCCATGAAAATCTCTTAAGCCCCATACTGGACTGAATTTATATGGAAATGTAGACTACGATTACTTAAATTTCTCCCAGAAAATTATGGTATATGCTGGAGGGATGTGGAGAACTTGTGGCTAATATGACTCACATTTTTGGGCCTGTCCAGGATAGCCCAGTACTGGCAAGACCTTGAGAATAGTTTGACAATTAGTGAGTGATGAGTTAACTTTATCACAGCAATTAGTGATGCTCTATATCAGAGAGGATGGTTCAGTTCCCCAGCAAAAGTAAAATATATTTATACCTGGCAGTGGCCAAGAATGTTCTTACCTGCCTCTGGCGAACCAGTACTGTTCCTACACTGAACATGTGGCACAGTGTGATGTCTGAAATGTATTACCTGGAATGGACAATAGCTAAGAGAACAGGTAAAATTAATTCCTTTGAACTGACATGGAGACTTTGGGTGTTTATATTGTTCGATAGATCCGTGTTTGTCCCCTGGGTAATCTAGTCTAGAAAATCAGATTAATTCCCTGAAGATGTACTCTGATCTATGTGATGTTTTTATTGTAGTTTTGAGATATGTGATTTTAAGCTGCTATACTGACCTGAATGTACTGCTGACTGTCTTAAGTATTTACTGTGATGTAAATTATACTCCTACTGATGTAATTGGGGAAAAGACAAAATAAAGAATATTAAAAAAAAAAAAGTACAGAGAATGTTTAGCAAAAATGCTAGCATTCTTGGAATTCCAGCAGGCCTTAAGTCAGATGGCATGCGATAAGGCTCCAGGCCTGGACAGCCTAACTTTCAGATTTTATAAAATCTCTCTCTAGAGGTTCTGCCCCATATTTTTAAAATGTATGAGGAGGCATTCCAATCAAAAACACTAGACCCTTCCTGCAGGAAGCCTTCATTTCAGTTTTAGCTAAGCCAGGAAAAGACCCTGCAAAGTTATGAACTGCTGGCCTAGCTCTATTTTAAATATTGATTTTAAGATTTAACTAGGAGCTGGCCAACAGACTTCAGCAAGTATGGTCAAACTGACTGGTCCTGAACAAGTAGTATTTATGACTGTCCAGCTCTTGGCAGATCACATACGGAAACTTCAACACATAATTTCTGCATCTGGGAGGCTGTGGTGTTGGCCTCCTTGATGCAGAAAAAGCATTTGAACATGTATCGTGGGCGTACTCTATTCAAGACATTCAAAAATTTTACTTTCCAGAGGAATTCATTTATTGATAAAGCTGATATATTCCACCCTCTGCTTAGGTCAGATGCAATAAAGTCCTTTTATCCTCTTTCATTAATATAATGGTACTCACCAAAGTTGCCTGCTCTCTTCTTTTTATTTAATTTATATTTAGAACCCTAATCCGATGCATTAATGCTAATCCCTTAATCTTCTGTATTTTCTTAGGTTGTAAGCAGTGTAAAATATCTGCCTATGCAGATGATATTCTCCTCCATTTAATCAGTCAATCAGTCTTTATGTATCCAGGCGAAACACCATTGAGACAACTCATTTACAAGGTGGACCTGGTCAGATACAAACAGTTACAGTACAGTAAGAAAAAGGCATGTGCACAAGGCAGTCAGTTACAGAGTGAATGGAAACAGTTATTCATATACTAATAGGTTATACATTTAAAGGTCAATTCCATGGAACTGGGTTCTGTAAGAGGGTAACCATTTAAAAGAGACTAGTTTGCACTTTATTTTTTATACTGTATAAATAGTACAATAGTACAAGTTTAAACAATCTTAGTACTTCACTAAGGATGGGCTTTGAGGAAGTTATACAATTTGGACTGATTTCTTATTACCAACTCAGTATAGACAAAGTACAACTATTACCATTAAATCATCTTGTTAGGAAAACTGAATTTTCAGAATGAATGTTTAAATGGCTAAACAAAGATCTTGTTTATTTAGGCATCAAAATCAACACATCCATGAAAAAATCTTTGTAGCAATTTTGTTGAACCAATGCATATCCTAAGAATGGATTTAGAAAGATGGCATAAACTGCCTCTGTCTCCTGGGGAGAATTAATTTGATAAAAATATCTCTCTTGCCTAAATATTATATTCAATGGTAGTGCTTGCCATGAAACTACCTCTTAGCTGGTTTAAAACCTACAAAGGCTTCTTTCAAATTAAATTTTTGGTGGTCATAAGCCTCAGTTAAGTTATGTTTGTCTGACAGCCCCAAAATTATGGGAGGCCTTGGTGCACTGAACCTTTGGCATATTACTACGCTGCACAGACTTCTGAATATATTAGATGGGTCTCTTTTGAAAAATGCAGTGATGCATCTTACTATATCCCTCAATGGCTAAATATAGAACAGGATTTATGTACTTTAAATAGAAGCTCCTTAAAGACTTTGTTCTATTTAAAATATAGAGTTCTGCCTAATTCTTTAAAAGGTACTCCTGTTGTACCTTTCTACTTCTATTTAGTTAGTTTAAAATATATGAGAAAAGATCTTGTTAACCCATGGAAACCACTAATTTGGTTTAGTCCAAATCTGAGAATTAATACAAAGTTAAGTTTTGATCAACCCAATTTGGTCAAGTAAGGAGGTGGTCACTATAAATCAATTCTTAGAAGACATAAAATGGATTCCCTTTATTAAACTTTCACAAACTTTCAATTTAAAAATGGACTACTTAACATATTTGCAGATTAAGTATCTGTTAAACTCTAAATTTGGGAATCTTATACCTATAGTATACTCTTATTTTCTAGAAACTCTACCTGAATTAAATTTAGAATGTCAGGCTATTTCTGGCTGCACAACAATCTAAATATAATTAATCATTGGTGAAAAGTCTTGAACCATCCTGTTTCTGACACCCATTGGAGCGTATCTGTCAAAATACTCACCTATATATACCTTTTGCAGGGTTCATTTTTGGGTGGGAATTGGGACAATTGCCACACAGTTTTTAATTTTGACCCACCTTTTCTTCTACCTTGGGGACAACCTATTCACTCTTATAGAGGTTTTAAACTGATCTTTTAGGAATCTGGGCTTGGTTGAATAATATGACCCATTATTTTTTCATTTGACCCTTACTTTTTATACCCAGTGGGTCAATGTCCCACATAGATAAATATTTGAAATGAACCCTGCTTTTGATGGGTGCAAATACACACAATTTAAAATCATGCAGGCAATCTGTAATACTCCTGAAAATTACATGAACAGGAAATTTTAAACTCACAAAATTGTATAAGATGTAACACGGAGATAGGCTCACTTTTACATATTTTGAGTGCTCAAAAGCTAAATCCCTTTGGAATAGTGTAATTAAGAACTTAGATACTACTTTGGGGTTATCTTCTGCTTTTACTGTTAAACATTGTATTTTGGTATGGACATCCACGAATATCTGCACCAAACATTTCCACTTTAGTTTGATCCCTATGGTTACTAAAAATTTATATTGAGACATTGGTTTGATCAGAGCACCCCACCTTTATCAGAATGGTACAGAGCGATATCTCAGATTTTACGATCTTAGGTATGTTCTTGACTATACATAATTATTTTTCACTTTATTCTCAGAGGTGTGGTCCTTTAGAGTCTTGGGTGACCAATCTCTTTCATTATTGAATACCTGTACAAGATGTAAGGAAATATATTACAAGTCTGTAATTATCTTTATATTTTTATTAGCTATGACTATATATTTTTTTCTTTTACAGTGGAAGGAAGGGTAAGGGATGGGTGGGGATGTATTAACTGTATTAATAGCATACTGTTTCTTTCTTGGTTTCTTGGTGTTGTGAAGCATAAGAAGGTATTAGTCCATTGAGAATGCCCCCCAAGTTTATGGTAGATTGAGGACTTAATTAGTGGTCAACCACAAGTCCATACCCTTTTAAACGTTTCAAAATTTTCAGTCAGCCGGCCCAGTGGCATGGAGGGCTGAGGCATCATCCTTACCTCCTGCCACGCCGGGTGCAATCTGTCTGTGGTGTGAACAGGCTGCCGGGGGGTCGGCTGGGGAGGAGAGGATCAAGCATTCTGAGTATAGCTCTCCTCTCCCGAGAGGGGTTGGGATGAGTCCGCTGCATGCCAGACCCCTAGGCGGAGGCAGGGGTCGGCACCAGCCTCTCACATGCAGGGGTGGTTACAGGGCAGTCACCCAGCCGTCACGCAGGCGGACTGCTCGCGGCTCAGCCATTGAAGTGCCATTGCATGTTGCTGTGCTGCTTGGGGGACGGAAAATGGCCCCTCGGGCAGGATGATTGCCAGACACTGCAGGTCCCACTCCGCAAAGGCGGCAGCCCCCACACTGGATCTGTTCCCGTGGGTTGAGAGATCCCCACCGCTCCGCCATGGGTAAGCTGTGGAGGACAGCGGAGGGGCAAGCTGCGAGCAGGAGACGAGGCTGGGCACCCTGGCAAGAGGGAGCACCATAGGGGATTAACAGCAAAAAAAATTTCACTGTCAACTAGTTTTTGTGAAGTTTGTTCCATATTCTAGGTGCCCTTATTGTGAAGAAGAAGTCTTTCGTTAGTTTTGATCTTTCCAACCTCTAACTGTTTGGAATACAACATTGGTACTAACTTTCTGTTACAGAAGTGAATACCACATTGTTGCATTAAAATTGGTGATTGCAGAACTTTAAACAGGAATAAAAGGTCTTCTGTCCGCACCGTAATTCGGGAATGAAGGTCCAATTTGTGAAGTCTGTCTGCATAGTTTAGTTGTGCTAAATGGGGTACCATTTTAGTTGCCCTTTTTGTATGTGTTTAACCCTTTCTATGTCTTTTTAGGTAGGGACTCCAGAATGGTGATCCGTAATCAGAATGTGGTCTGATGTATGTTTGGTAGAGGGGATTATGCATTCTTCTGTCTTTGTAACAAAGGCACGGTCTATTCTTCTAAGTAGCGTATTGGAATTCTTTGCTAATTTGTTACAGTGGTCAACTGAGGACAACTTATTGTTGATTATGATACCAAGGTCTATTTCACTATTTGTTACCTATAATGTGGTGGTGTTTATTTGGTAGGTTTGTTTTGTTTATTTAGGTTTGTAGGTTTGAGTAGGATTGTGGTTTCAGTTAGTACTATAGTTGACTGTGTTATGCTGCATGCAAGGGCATTTAGGATAACAATTTCTGTTAGAGGCTGGGCTAGGATTAGTTAATTCTACTTGCTGTAAGGAGAGTGGTGTGAAGAGGCTGTATAGGTAGTGTGGACCATGAGTAGGATTATAGAGTTAATGGTTGTAGGGCAGCAATGCAGATGAACATACTGTGGAGGCTGGGAGAGTGTCCAATATGCCACAGGCTAAGGAGGCTTGAGGAAGAGGTTCAGTGGCTTGGCAGGGAGCTGGGGAGATTGAGGGAGGAGGGAGGATTGTGTCGGTAGGAGGGCTGACATCTGAGAGCATTGTGGGGGCACCACAGAGAAGGAACAGTGGGGCAAGGGAGAGGTCAGGGGAGGAGGCACAGTAGATAGGAAGCCAGTTGATGAAGGGTGGACTGTAGTGGGACCTAGAAAAAGAGGATCAGCAGTAGGCAGGAGGAAACACACAATAAAGCAAAGGGAGGAGGAACATGTTTGCTGTACTAGCAACACTTGGGAAAGAGGACGCAGGAGGAGATTGCACAAGGATAGTACTCACAAAGAGAAGGAGAGGGGCATTACTAGTGGGGAGATGGAGTATGGCATGGCAGGTGGAGGGATAATGGGAGGTGAGGAGGGGCGGAAGGTTGGCAGTTTAACAGGAGGGGAGGAGTCTCAATTCTGGAGGGCAGGGGAAAGACACTGGGACACACTGTCAAAGCACCATCTTGAGTGGCCCCAGAAATGAGAACCTGGGTGGGGGGTGGCGATGGGCACAAGGAAAGAGGAGGAGGTGTACTAGTGTTGGGGACTCCATACTCAAGGGGATCAGATGGGGGCATGGCTGGAGAGGCACAGTCAGAAATGGGTAAGTCCGTACTCAGGATTAAAGGCAGGACAGGCAATCCTAAGGTGCATAAGGAGGGTAGGAGGAAACTACATTGTGGTACATGTGGGACAAATGACCTAGCGGGAAATGGTGGAGGTAACAAAGGAGATGATTGAAGAAGTGGAAGGCTGTGTGAGGAGACTGGGGGAGTCTGTGGCATTCTCTGAAGTGCTCCCAGTACCCTGTGCAAGCACAGTGAGAAAGAAGGAGAGGATTAGGGAGTTGAACACATGGTTGGTAGGATGGTGTCAGACTAAGGGATATGGGGTTGTGGGTGGCTGGGACAGTACCTGGGATAATAACAATCTGTTTGCAAGGATAGGCTGCACCTGAGTGGGGGAAGGAGGTGTTAAAGCAAAGACTGGGAGGTATATTGCGACAAGGTGGACTTAAACTAGATGGGGGTGGCAAGTGGACAGCAGGCAGGCAGAGATCTGATAGAGTGGCGCCTACCCCCAGGCTAGCAGGGAAGGACTTGGGGTGGCGAAAAGGAGGGAATAAAAGGAAGGAAATGGAGGCTAATGAAGGAAGGGGGCAGGATGGAGGGTGGTCTTGCCGAATGCAAGAAGCTTTAGGCAACAAATCTGCTGAGCTACAGGCACTCTTAGCAGTGTGGAAGGTGGATATTGCAGCTGTCACAGAAACGTGGGCAACTGAGCACTGGGACTGGGATCTGGCAATCCCAGGATACAAAGTATACAGGAAGGGAAGGGCAGTGGGGTGGCAGTCTGTGTGAGGGATAGGATCAAATGCACAAGGGACGAGGGGAAGAAAGGAGAACGGAGGCAATCTAGCTGCAGCTCCTAGACTCAAGGGGTAGGAAACTGAGGTTTGGGTGGTATACAGGCCACCGTCTCAGTCTGAGGAGCTTGACAGGAATTAGCAGGACAAATCAGAACGGTATGTAGAAAAGGGAAGGTGGTCATCGTGGGGATTTCAACTTGCTGGGGGTTGACTGGAGCATTCCAGTCACCTCCAGTGTTAGGGAGCAAGTGCTCCTGGATGCAATCAGGTTGGTCTCCTGACACAGTTGGTTAGTGTGCCTACTAGTCTAAAAGAACACTTTAAATCTGGTGTTGTCGAATGAGAGGCAGTAAGGAAATAATGGTGGAGGACCCACTAGCCGACAGCGTATCACCAAACGGGTGGTTTAATATCACGATGTGGGAGCCAGAGAAATCAGTTACTAAGGTAGTAAATTTGGGGCAGATTTTGGGACGAGATGCAGGAAGTACTGAAAGGGAAACTAGAGGGCATAAAGCAGGAGATAGATGCAGAGCAGAAATGGGGTATTATTAAAAGGGGATTACAGAGGCAACAGAAGCCTGCACCAAGACACAGAGTAAGAGGAGCAGAGAAGAAAACTATGCTGGTTGAACAGCGAGGTGGTGAGAGCAAAGCGAGAGGCACACCAGAGGTATAGAAGGACAGGGAAGGAAGTGGACAGGAGGAGTATGCAAGACGGTCCAAGGAGGTGACCAGAAAAGTGAGAGAAGCCAAGGCCCAGAGGGAGCTGAGATTAGGCGAGGGAATTAACGGGTGGGGAGACTTTTTCAGATACTTTTTCAGACATGGAGGAAAAGGAGGGACCGCTACCACCATGGGCTGGTAGGGTGGGGACGGGGAGGAGGCAGCAGATGGAAGAATCGAGGCAAGTAGAGTCCTAGAGGACTGAGGGCACTGAAGGTAGATAAGGCACCAGGGCAAGATAGTATCCACCCCAGGGTGCTGAGGAGATGACGGAGGTGTTGGCGGGCCGCTGGCGGATCTGTACAGCACCTCACTGGAGTCGGGATGTGTGCCACTGGACTGTAGGATGGCACATGTGGTACCATTACACAAGAGTGGACCAAGGGATGAAATGGGTAATTATCACCCTGTAAGTCTCACCTCTGTAGTGTGCAAACTCACAGAAACAATACTAAAGGAAAGACTGATGTCATAACTGGAGGACAGTGGCCTCCAGGATGTGAGCAGCATGGGTTTGTGTCAGGGAAGTCTTGTCAAACCAACCTGATACAGTATTATGACTGGGTGACAGGTGACCTGGATAAGGGTCATGTGATGGATGTTCTTTACTTGGACTTCAACAAGGCCTTGATTCTGTGCCTCATGGGTGACGGGGAAGCTAACTGTGGTGGGTAGCGGCAAAAATGATGAACTGGATTACAAGCTGGCTGAGTGGGAGGGCTGCAATCGGTGGCGGTGAGAGGGAGCTCTCAACCCCAAGGCCGGTGACGAGTGAGGTGCCACAGTGCTCTGTGTTCGGGCCAGTATTGTTCGGCTCTTCATATCAGACATTGCACATTGGGTGGTGAGCAAGATAAGTCTGTTCACGGACGACACCAAAATCGGAGCAGTGGTGAATGGAGAGGAGGGATGTAAGCAGCTGCCGGGGGACCTAAGCAAGCTAGAGGAGTGGTCAGAGAAGTGGCAGCTGGGGTTCAACGCATAAAGAAGTGTAAGGTTATGTACTTTGGGGTGAAGAACCCAAGGAGAGAATACTGGCTGGGAGGAGTTAAACTGGGGATCACTGAGGAGGAGAATGACCTTGGGGTAATGATAACAGGGACCATGGACAACACTGCCCAGTGCAGGAGAGCGCTGCAAAGCGAACAAAATGCTGGGGTGCATAGCGAGGGGTTTTCGTCCAGGCAGAGAGAGGTGATCTTGCCCTCTACAGGTCGCAGGTAAGGCTGTACTTAAGAGTATTGTATGCAGTTTTTGAGGCCATCCCTAAAGCGTGATATCAGGCTACTGAGGGGTGCAGAGGAGTGAAACAAAGATAATATGTGGAATGGAAGGAACAAACTATGACAGCAGGCTGAGAAACTTGATTATGTACACCGTGGAGGATAGAAGGGACGGGGTGGCATAATGCAGACATTGAAGTATCTGAGGGAAATCAATAAGGATGGGGCAGATGAGGCCTTTAAGTTAAGGAGGGTCACCAGGGGCATGCGCTAAGAATAGAGGGGAAAATTTAGGAAGGAAATGAGGAGACACTATTTTTACAGAGGTGGTAGCAAAATGGAATGCCCTACCAAGAATGGGTGGCGGTATGTAAATTTGTGAACAGTTTCAAAAGGGCATGGGAAAGGGAACAGGGAGAGTGAGGGTGGAGGAGGTGGGGGTGGCAGTGGGATGACAAATGGGAGGGGCAGCTGCAAACTAGGGGTGCTAGCTGCACACTGAAAGCAGACTTAGATAGACCAGGTGGTCTGTTTCTGCTGGCACATTTGTATGTTCGTATATATGTTTTGGGTTATTTTTTCCTAGATCAATTACGGTACACTTTTCAGTGTTAAAGTTCATCCCTTTTGTCCTTGCCCAGATTTCTGATTTTGGATAGATCTTCGTTAGTTGATTTATGCAGCTTAGTGAGTCTACCTTCTCCTAACGTCATGTGGTCAACAGATTTGGACAGTTTATTGTTTGAGCTGACTTACATGTCTGATTAACTGTGTGGGTCAAAGGACAGAGCTCTCATGGTACCCCATTAGTCACCATCCCTATGTCTGACAGTAAGCCATTGATTTTACCTATTGTGTTCTGCCTGTCAGCCAATGGTTCACCCAGGTGACTAGATTGGTGGGGAGTCCAAGGGCAGAAGTTTATCAATTAATTTCCCATGTTCCACCTATTCAAAGGCCTTGCTGTGATCTAGAAGTATGACATCCATGGGGTATTAGAGTCAATGCCCTGGTTTATGTGATTGTAAAAGGCAATGAGGTTGGAAGTATAAGAATGGCCCTGTTTAAAACCATGTTGTGTGGAGTCACAGATGTTTAGTGCCCAAGTTCTGTTCCTATTATAGTTTTGATGATTTTCTCAAGTATACAGGAAATTGAGGTCAGACTGATGGGACAATATTTTTCCTGATTTGATCGACTTCCTTTAGAAAATGGGCGTTACTATGGCTGCTAATCAGTCGAGAGGGACAAAGGACTCTGCAAGGGATTTATTAAATATGATTGTTAATGGGAGATTAATGGTATCAGCTGTTTCTACTAGAAGTCTTGGGCTTATTCCACCTGATCCTGGACTCTTTTAGTAAGAGATTTTAGTACCACTTAGTGTGACTATTGGTTCTTGAGAAACTTTGGTTTGTTGATTCCTGTTCCTGAGAGGGAATATGTGCTTTTGGTTGAAAAGAGCGAACAAAAATGATTGTTTAGTTTATCAGCTGTGTCTTTGTTGGAAGTGATTAATGTTTTTTATTAATAAAGGTCTGACATGCTTTGTATTCCCTTTTTTTGTTTAGGTATGCAGATATGATTTATGTCCGTCCTTTCGCAATTCTGAATTCAGGTTATGTTTAGATAGGTAGATGCTTTTTAGTTTTTCACTGAGGCCCGTAGAGTAAAAATATTTTTTTATTATTTGGGAATTTTTAGTTTAAGAAAGAGATGTTTTTGTGCTTACTTAATTTTTTATATTATTATTTAACCATATGGGGATTTTCCTTTGTTGTTATTTTCTTTTTGTGGGAATATATCTTGTCTCAAGGTTTAAGATAATATTTTTCAAGCATTTCCATGCCTCCTTTAGAGTAAGGGGAATAGTATACTGTATGTCCCCAGTTTATGTGACTTAAATGACTGTTTATTGATTTAAAGTCTGCTTTGTCATAGTTTCTTAGAAGTGTGTTATTAATAGGGGTTGTTGATAATGTAATAGGGTGAAGTAGATTGATTTGTGGTCACTGTTACCCGGGGCAGACAAAGAAAGATTAGTGATGTTGTAATCAGTCGTGGTTATCAGGAGGTCTAGTATATTATTTCCTCTGGGGTTCAGTGATTAATTGATCTAATCCTAAGTCAATAGTAGTGAAATAAGTTTTTCTTCAGGTGAGAATTGCCTGTTAGGGTCTCCCAATTTATGCTTGTCATATTAAAATCACCTAGAATTGAAATATTTCCTTTGTTTGCTAGCTGTTTAATTTCTGCAAGTAAAGTGTCAGTGTATTCAGAACATGCTTAGGTGGTCTGTAGCATGTACCCACTAGTATATGAAGCTGGCCCTTTAACAGAGCTGTAACCCATAAGTCTCGGTTGAGGTTTGAATGGTATTCTCAGAAGAGGGATGTCTTTCCTCACATACATACAGACAACACCACCCTTCTGTCTGTTCGGTCTTTATGATAAAGTTTGAATCGGGTATGTTTTGGACCATTCAGAGTTATTATCCCACTAGGTTTCTGATTCTATAATGATACGTAGGTTAATCATTTGGATTTTTACTTGTAATTCTGCCAATTTAAGGGTGTTTAATGATCTGGCATTTAGAGACAGCACATTACATTCTTCTTGTGTATTGAGTCTATTTGTTAGAGATGTGGATATTAATCCATTCTCCCCTTTATTGATTAGTTTAAAAGTCATTAATGAAGGTGGCAATTCTTTTGCCCAGGATGGTACTTCCTCTCCTGCTTAGATATAAACCATCCCAGCAGAAGAGTGACGGTTTATCGTGGAAGTCCTCCCAATGGGTTAGACGGGATGTTTTGCCTGAGACACCATTTTCAAGCCACTCATTAAAGGCCTTAATTTTGTTTGTTATATGAGGAGTGGCTTTGGGTACCAGAAGAATTTCGGAGAAACATACACCGTAACCCCTTTCTACCAGGATATTATTTAGAGCTACAAAATCCTGTTTGAGCTCTTTTAGAGTGGTCCTGTTGATGTCATTAGTCCAAGCATGAATTATCACTAGTGCCTTTTTTGTATCTTCATTGAGCATTTTGCTTGCCATTTTTATGATAGCCGATAATCTAAACCCCATGAAGCTTGAACAGATCCGGTTGCTTTTGTCAGGGTTGCATATTAGCTAGTCAGTTTGTTTAATGATAAAATCACCCAGGACAGATATTGGCTTTAGGTTACTGATTTGATTTATGGGGTTCATTTGGAATTGAAATGTCCTGCCCATAGTTATACTGAGACTTGTAATGGGTCTTGCTCCAAATGTGTTATGTTTTGTTTTCTTAGATTGTTAGTTACACTGCAGTGGTTCTTATCTAGTCTTATTACTGGGTTGTTGTTATCCAGATTCATACTTTGGGCTGTAGGGTCATTTCCCCCCAAAAAATAGGTCATATTTATTATATAGTGGTAAAACTGGGGCACTGGTAAACACCTGTCCTCCTCTTCTTTTGATTTTGCTTGGGCACCATGGCCCACGTGTCTTCATCTGCCGTTTGTTCTAATGACCTCTTGTCAGTTTTATGGGGCTGTTTATAGTAGGTTCTGGGTCTATGAAGTTTGTAATGTCAAGGTTAGATACCATGGAGTCGATATAGTTTTTCTAGGACTAATATATCAGATATAACTGACACCTAGCTTGGAGCATAGTTAATTCCTTTTGCAGTGAGGTAATAAGTACACAGTTTATGCAAATAACCAAGTATCTGCATTCCAAGACTGTACCTATGACATGTCTGGCAACCATTGCCGGAGGTATTCATGCTTATGCTCTTGTCTGCCCTAGGTACTGACTGATGAAAACTTGGAGTAGTTTGTACTTGCCTGGTGTCTTAGTTATGGGCCCTGTGTCCTGCTGTCCCAGCAGACACGGCAGATGGACTGCACGTGTCTCGCGCATGGGAATGCGCTTGCACCCACGGGAGCATTGCTACAAGTAGCCACCGATCAGAAATGATGCAGCAGATGCTTCTGGTTTGGTGCTACAGCAAATTACACAAACTGTTTAAAATCAAATGTTTCATCAAAGTGGGAGCTGTCCTTTACATCCCATTCATAATATCATATGACTTATCTATGTGATTGTAGCACTATTGACAATTTTAAAACATATATGGAATTAAAAAAGTTTTATGCTATACAAAATTTATCAATAAAATGTAAAGAAAATGTAAACACATTTTAAAATTTATTTTATACATGGGTCCATTGTACAAGTGCAGTGAGGCACTCTAGGATGTTGTTAATTGAGGGATTACTCACTTCTTGCGTGGTTAAAGGAAGTTTCTGGCTTAAGGTGTTGGGCTTCATAGCCCACTATGTTATGCTAGCGTGAGCTGATTTTTTGTAAAAGTACATTTTTTTACTCACTCTGTGGACTTAGTGAAGGATCGTAATTGGTCCGTAGCCACCGCCAGCCGATCCCTTCCAGCTTCCTACTGGCTCTGCTCCGCCTCCGTGCTCATTGTTTTTGTGACATGTGAGCAGGGAGAGTGGGGGCAAGCCCTGTATGAGTCTATGGGGCGTTTTTAAAAGACGCTTTATGAAGCTATAAGCAATCTGAGATGGAAAGGAAAGCCACCACTCTACTGTATTAGGATATTATACTATTTTAGGAAAAATCGGGCTCATCGCTGGCGTGTATTGGGCCGTGAAGCTCAATACCTTATGCAATTTCCTCAGAAATTCACTTTGTCACTCAGTTGCTTGTGATGCATCACACAAGGTGTGGATAAATCTTCTAGTAACCCATGCTTTGTCATGTGTTATTGCGTAAATAACATTACTGGGCATAGTATTTAGATGGAGTATGATGAGGTGCATATGTCATATGCTGGAGAGAAATGGTTGGATCACTGCCTCTGGCTCCCAAAGGTTTCAGGCACATGCTTCCTGTTCATAGTGCCACGGCCATAACAGCTTACGAGAGCCCTTGGCATTAAAGCAACGGTATTTGTTAGCTAAAAATCTCATCTGTTTTTTTGCATTTACAGATTTCTGACAGAATTAGATTTATCAATCAGCATATTTTTATTTTCTCAGATATTTTTAAAACAGCTTCTTATACTACGCTTATAGTTAAAGAGCTAGTGGTACCAAAAATAGCAGACAGGAAAATATTACACATTTTAAGAGGTATTCATTTGTAACGTTTATTTCTGATGTAGTGTTCTTTTTCTTTTGTGCATCAGAAAATTTTCTGTGAGATAGTATTATGCTGGATGTTTGAATAGTACTCTGCCTGGTAGCTGATGTATTTAGTTTATTCCTCCACTGTATCATCAGCACTGTGATCTCACTGACTGTGCTCAGCAGCTGTGATGTCACAGTCAGTGAGGTCACACTGCTGGTGATGTAGTGGAAGGAAAAGAACTAGATAGGTCAGCCGCCAGGCAGAATGCTGTTCCACTCATCACATATCAGGTAAGAAATCATCTAATTAACCAAATCAAAAGAAAAAGTACCTCAGTTATAAAAGGTGATAGTTAACAGCTTTTAAAAACAAGATTACTTTTAGGTAGTATGTCAGCTCTTTAATGGCTCAAGTCATTAAAGATGGCCACCAATAGCAATTTTAAAAAGTCCTTCCCTTGAGGTCTCTTTTCAACTTAACATACTAGGTTCATGCTGTGGATGTAGCAGAGGGTGCTAGCATATAGTATTCAATGGTAAACAGCACAGCACCACACCATAATGATTAATTTATATCTGGTGGCACAGCCAGAGAGCAGTTATGTGAAATACAATGAAAAGAAAAATGGGTACATTGTCGTTTTCACTAGAAATACATTTATTACTAATAAAAAAACTATGCGTAAAAATGTTCTTCTAACGTCCGCTTTAAGCAATGGCCACATCATTCATAGTACTAAACTGTACAGCTGTTTGGATGGCAGGAGACAAACAAGATGGATCCTTTGTCTTTTTTCCATGTAGCATTTTGTATGTTGTAATGTATCAGCGGTGCTAACATTCACTGACCTGTGGTTTCTACAGCTCACCAAAGCAGAGTGACTATGGTTCTGTTCATCTTGGAAATGGAATGGGTCTTGAGTCAAGGGGCAGGACAAGGCCTTCACGTGGCACTGCTCAGAGAGTGGGCAGCAGTTAGGTACTTATCGGACAAATGCTTCAGCTTCCTGTCTACAGTATCCTTTGCAAAACCTCTGTGGTGTTCTCAACCCTCCCGATCACTCCCCAAGTAGTTGGGTGTGTTCTGAGGTGAACATATCCTTCTTGTAACCTGGTTTTGTACTACACTGCCATGAACTGGAGCGGTAATGGTATCCAGCTAAACTAAGACAAGTGCTTAAGCTATAGAGCTGCTGAGTGCTAAGTGAGCAACTGGTGTGCAAAATATGAAATCCTTTTCATAAACAGATGTACTGTTTACTGACAACTGAAATAATGAAAAATATTTGTGTAGCAGAAATTGCAGGTCAGGAGCATAACACACACTCATTGAACAAAGTCTTTCCATCAGATCATTATGGAAATCATCTGGTGCAGGTCTTTATAAAGATCAACAAGTTGTCTACAGATGAATCTTCACAGAAAATGTGTTCAGGTTGTATATATTAACCTGTTTTTTTTGTATTTATTTTAACAGACAGTAATCCATCGAGATTATTCTCAATTACATAGAGAATATTGCATAGGGTAGAGTAAGTTACGAGAATTTAATACACATTTCTGAGGTGTGTGATGCTACATAAAACCCTGGAGAGCGAAGCTCCTGAGGGGTTTATAATATAATCACACCCATGGGTGTGTATTAAATTGAGTGCCATTCCATGCTTTAATTTTTTATATATTCATATTCTATGCAGTTTTATAGAATAACTCGTATACATACATATACACTGTTTCGTGCAAGGAACAACCTTATTATTACATACTTCAGGAAGAGAAAGGACTTCATTGTATATGGGAGTCAGTGTCCTCACTTAATAAACCACTATAGGAGGGTTAACAAGATGTCTGTTTATCATTTTACCAGAAATTTCTACCGACTGCTGTGAGAAAACAGCCCAAGAACACATGGCCATTATCTATTCCATAACTTTCTTAGCATGTGAAACTGTTTATCCATTGCCCCAAGTGCTATTGGTGCTATGCAAATTCGTACATACTGTAAAAACAATTCTATAATTACTCAGTCGTTAGGTACTGTTAACTTTCTGAGACCTACTAATGTAGCAAAAATGTCTCAGTATCTGCAAACATTTTCCAACATGTAAACGCCATTCTGGCCGTGGGCAACCTACTGTTATTCTGATGTTGATTACTTTGATCACTGGATCAACAGCTAGCTGCAAGATAGGATTTAGAGAGTGCTTGTCAATGGATCACTGTCAAGGGAAGGCAAAGTAACCAGTGGCATTCCACAGGGTCTGTGCTGGGACCGATCCTCTTTAACATATTCATCGGGGATATTGCAAACGACTTGAAGGTGAAGGTTTACCTGTTTGCAGATGACACAAAACTCTGCTACAGAGTAGACACGCAGGAAGGATCAAAAGGTATGGAAGCAGAACTGAAAAGCTTGAGGAATGGTCCAGGGATTGGCAGTTGAAATTTAATGCCAAGAAGTGCAAGGTTATGCATATAGGAAAAAGAAACCCAGGGATAAAGTACACACTGGGAGGCAACAGTTAGAGGAGACAAAACAGAAAGAGACCTCGGAGTAGTCATCATGGATGACTTAAAGGTTGGAAAACAGTGTGAAAAGCCAGCATAGAGGGGCGTGGCATCCTTGGATGCATAGGGGAATTACAAGTAGAAAGAGCGAGGTTATCATTCCTCTCTACAGGTCCTTGGTGAGGCCACATGTAGAGCATCAGGTCAGTTTGGAGGCCCCACCTCAAAAATGACATGGACTACCTGGAGACAGTACAGAGATGGTGCATGGACTGCATCATGAGTCATCACGACAGAAGAGTCAGGAAATTAAATCTGTACACCCTTGAGCAGAGAAGGAACAGAGAGACATGAACGAAACTGAATGCGTAAAGGAATCAACACAACACAAGCAGGAAACCTCTTCCAGCAAAACAGAAATGCGCATACAAGGGGCACAGCATGTGTCTGGTGGGAGGAAAGTTCCATAGCAACCTCAGGAGTACTTCTTTACAGAAAGGGTCATAGACCCATGGAACAGCCTACCTCAAAAGGTGGAGGAATCAAGACAGTACGAAGTTCAAACTCGCATGGGACAGACATTGTGGACACATCAGGGTGCAGCCTAAATAGGGAGGGTCAAAAACACAGGCAGACTAGATGTATCTTCGGTCCCCATCTGCCAACACAATTCCTATGTTCCTGTGTTCATTTGCACGTGTTATTAGGGGTAGTGCACCTAAGGGGACACAGCTCGCCTTTCTAGTGCCCCTTTGTACTTTTGTTACTATCTAGTCGACTAACCATAAAACAAGCCCCATTGCGCTACCAAACAAATGTTCAACATATATACATTTTAGATGTATTATTTTAGTACTCTGAAAGTTTGTAAAATATAAGTTTGAAAGTAAAAGTCTTGAGGCCGTGACCCACGACTGTTCAGCTCGGGCTCCACAGTGTCCCAATGCTTTATTTTTTATAATTTCTGGTGAGCAGTTTTTTCCAACCAGAAATGATAAAAACTTAACCATGGCATAGTAAGAAAGCAGGATTCAACACTGGATGTTTAAACATTAAAACATAATTGGAGTATCCTGTACCGGAACACATGTGACCATTCTTAAGGAGAGAATTATGGTGACTGGATTAAGAAACTGCAAAACAGGTGAACAGCAGTCCGAGAAGCAAACAAAAGTCAATGTTTTTAAAACTTGGGTTTTAATTTTGAAATATGCAGTGCTTGTGGCACAACATTTTAAACATTTAGATTCCTTGGGGGAAAAAAAGTCCAACAGACGGTTCTAAACAAAAAGTCTTTGAATGTACACCCGTTTGTAACAGGAACACGTCCGGTCACAGCTGCAGCGGGAAGTGAAAGTGACAGCAGCTGTGGTGTGACAGTGAAGCTCGTATGCCAACAGACTGAGGCAGCACGTGTCTGTTGTAATAACCAGCTGGGTTATTGTGGCAAATAATAACTGGTTGAGCCCATACGAAAAAATTGCTCACCACTTATTATGATAGTTTTGTAGCCATATTGATCTTCTTCAATTACATCTCCTCCATAGAGCCACACATATTGAACTGAAACTCTTGTGTGGGGTCTACTCAAAAATGTTTGACTGGCTGGGCCACCCACATACAGAACAATTATTATAAATGTAGGAAGTGTTGTAATAACACCTTAAAACACACTTAATCAAACAGATGATTTCCTGTTCAACCTACAGTAAATGGAGGGCCATATTCCTCGTGCACATAATTTCCTGTCAGGAGCCTAAAACACATGGCTATCCCAGCCCATGATTACAGACTGATTTACATATGAGTAACTCTTAACTGCAGGGACTCACACATAAATACAATGGCTCACTCAAATTAGCTTTTATGGACTTTGAGACATTAAGAAACCCTGTTGATGACAGTTCCTTTGGAGACCAGCTTTTACTGTCATGTTTTGCTCTTTGGCCTATCCTCCACACACTGTGGGTCTTTATCAGTTGTTTAGCTATCGCAGCTGTGGCATTATACTTCGAGACCCTGTATGTATTTCCCTACCTGAATGATTGGCTTCTTAGGTCTCCTCCTGGGATTTGTGATACAAACATTGTACTGGACTTGCCAGTCATTATATTAACTCAGCAGTCTGGTCAGTGATTGGCACAGTTTTAGATGTCACTAGGGCAGTGACATCTCCCAGAGAACCATGCCTCTACTGTGATCATTCAGGTTACCTTGATTGCTTGACTGGATCACTGCAAGGTTCATGCTCAGACTTCTGGTCTTACTGCGCTGCCATTGTGACTGTCCCACTGGCCTGCCAGAAAATGTGCATTCCCAGTGGATGCTCATGTGTCCAGTGGACCCAGGCTACCCAACCCCTGGCTTACCTAATTTCTGTCGTATCACCAATAAAGAGTACACTATGCTGGTGGCAGGACTGCTTCCATCTCCTGCGAGGGACTCTGTTCCTCCTTCAGTTCCCAGGAAGTCCTTACCATGGACACTTTTGAAATGGGATAGGGCTCATCTGTGTGCACTCAAGACCCAGGGTGTTCGATCCCTTTCTGACTGCTCTCTCAGATCAACATTCTGGAGATGAGGGCTGTTCTTTTGGCCTACAGGCCTGTAATTCACATCTGGGCCATTCCTACTCTCTCTGCAGAGAAGGGATATGGGTCCTGGGAGAGGGCTTTGACCCACAGTGTACACATTTTGTCCACTTTTCTACCAGACTGCCTGAACATCTTAGTGGGTGCTCTTAGGAATTGGGTAGTTCAGTCCCATGAGTTGGATCTGCTGGACAGTGTGTGTTCGCTAGCTCTTTGATTGACAGGGTCAACCAGAGTTGGATCTTTTGTATCCTCGTACAGTGCAAAACTACTATGTTTCTGCTCACTTGCTTCAGGGTTTGGGGTTTGCTGGCAAGACGAAGCTTCCGTTCTTTGGAAGGGAAGGTATCTCTACCCATTACTCCAGTCATTGTAATCCAGTGGATACTGGTAAAGCTACAGTGGAACCAGAAACTGATTCTATGGCTCCTTTCTGGCCCAGAAAAATTTGATTCTCTCTGCTCTGGCAAATTGCAGTGGAAACATCTGTCCCATTTCCTCCAGAAGTAAGGCTCCTGTTGCACCCAGACGCTCCATCACTGCAACTGCATGCCTGGCTCCTGAATACATTAAACTGTCCTGCTTCAGTTTCTACAGTGGCTGCTGATGTTCTCTTAGTGGCTAGAAAGCCATCTACCTGGCACACTCATTCCAGATGGAAACGCTTCAGTATCTGGTGTGCCTCTCACCACTAGACCGTTTATCCTGTCCAGCCCATTGTGTTTTGCCCAACTCCAGTGCCTCGTTATAGCCTGCAGTACACTTTAGTGACATTAGATCTTTTGGCCATTTACCCTTTCATAGCCTCTTCAAGGGCAAGACTGTTGCTCAGTTGGAGATAACTTTTAGGTTCCTTAAGAGTTTCCTGCATTTACTTCTCCTGCCCGCTGCCTGATCACAGTGTTGGACCTTAACTTGGTTCTAAAGTCCCTCAGTCATGCTGCATTTGAGCGGGCTGCCACCTGTGATCTTCACTCCCTTACATGAAAAACACCTTTGCGGTGCCCATCACCTCAGCTTGAGGGTTTCTGAGCTGCAGGCACTAGTTATGGATCTCTTGTACCTTAATGCTCATCAGAATTGGATTTCTTACCTATCCTCGATTCCTTTCCAAGGTAGTGTCTGCATGTTTTACTAAACATTACAGTTTGTATCTGGGCTTTGACCTTGCCATTTTCATGGCCAGCTGAGTTAACTGTCCTCACTGCCTGGCTGTCCTCCAGCTGTGCATTGCTGAACTGCTTGGGAATCATCCAGTATGTACTGTATGCCTCTATGGGGAGATTCCTCCAAGAATATAGTTGGTTTCTTGCCAGTAGCAGTAGATCTTCAAGAGAATCTCCTCCATAGATCCACAGCATTCCCACCCACCTTCCCTCTTTGTATTTGCTGGTGGAATACTCTAAAAGACATACCATGACTGCATGCTTGGTCTTCTTCTTTCTGTACCTCTTTAATGGGGATCTATATTACTAAAACCGCCACCTCTCCTGTTGGCCTGGTTGGGATTTTGGTCTGCCAGTCATGTCGATATAGTACAACTTTGAGCTTGTCTCTAGTGGAAAACTGGGGCAGTGTGGGGCTGCTAACATTATATAGGTGGCACTGATGTGTATGCCAGTGTATACAGCCTCAGCTAGGCAAAGTGTCTGAGTGGTCCCAGCACAGAGGGCTTATAGCTCAATGTCTGGCTCGGTGGAGGAGATTCTCCAAAGATCTATTGTTACTGGTAAGTAGTAAAACTGTGCTTGTACAGACAGACGAAGCAGGTAACCTGATACCTTTATTGAACCACCAAATAATTTTTCATGGATAAGCCTTCATGTAGCACCAGGCCCTTCTTCAGGTGAAGAACATCTTACAGTGTTCCCATTTCTTTCCTTCCCATTCATTACCTTAAGAAAGATCATGTGTGAACCTGAAAGCTGTGTGTGTGTGTGTGTAAGTAATTTATTTACCCTGATTAACAAAGCTGATATGCAACATCTTATTTCCAGTGGGGTCCTGCTTTTACTCATTTCCACAACTTAGTGGACTGGAGCTCTTGAGAAGGACAACCCCATATGCACTGTGCAGCCTCTAGTGTAATGGCAAAATGCCGTTGAGTGCCTTCTGTGGCATTTGCCATTCCCTGTCTCTTTTTTTTTTTGGAGGGGTCCTCCTGGTGGTCTAGTGTGCAGACTTACATTCCGCTCCTCGTGGTCTGGTGTGCTTGCTTCTCTTGTACCTCCACTGCTTGTGTGAGACTGATGCACGAGGGACTGGAGAGACACGCAGCATTAGGGAGCAGGAGCCACCGCTTGTGAGGCGCACAGGTCAAGGGAGGAGACGAGAGCGATGAAGAGAAAAAGTAAGAGACGATGATGAGAATGACTGCTGGCTACAGCGTGTGGCAGTGAAAGAGTCAGATCCATTACTTTCAGTTGGAAACAATTTAACATAGAAGTTGATGGCAGATAAGGGGACCGCAAGGCCCATCCAGTCTGCCCATCATTAACCAAGTAAAAAGAAAAGAAGCGGTTACCCAAAAAAATAGACGAGGGTGATGGTGGCAGGAAACGGAGGGAACAGTGCGGGTTGATGCTTGTGGCAGCCAGGATCACTCAATCAGTCGGTGGCCATCGTCTGAAAACTACAGAAAAACTGGAAAAATGATGCATCAGGCAGAGAGATAATGTGACGTGACAGTCACTGAAAAGCAGCCAATGAATGAAAACGCAAAAATACTGAGCTAAAAGGTGTGGTGAGTGACAAATAAAAGGGGTGTCTGGCCCAAACAAAACTACTGTAGAAATTAAGGGGAGCCTAAGCAGTTCGAAATAAGGGTACCTAGGAGAGAAGAATTTTTTTATGGTTTGACTGGAGGAGGGGTTACCATCAACAGGCTGCAGTAAAAAAAAAAGCTGCCCAACTTGCTGTTGTCACTCTGAAGCTGACAAAGTGCATAAAAAAAGAAGATTAAGCATGCCAGGGTAAAATAAACAAAAACAATAAAACTTGGTTCTAGGAGGATGGGACTGGACCAACTCCAAATCATTTGCTGCCAGACAACAGTTTGGTTAGGGAAACAGAGGGTAGGAAGTTCTGTCACCTGGATGTGTCCCAAGAAAAGCTGGACTTTTGTGAAAGAAAAAGAAGTGTGGGAAACAGCTGGGTTGAAGGTCTCTTACCTGGGTGTGACCGTGTCCAAAGAAAAGCTGGTTTTATTGTAAAAGAATAAAAGAAACAGAAAAATAAAAAAGAACGTAACAGGAAAGAAGACAGCTGTGTAGGAAAGAACTGAAAGGGTGGGAATGTTGTGACCTGGGTGTGTCCCAAGAAAAGCTGGATTCATTATTAAAAGAATAATACTTGGTTGTCCCAAGAAAAGCTGGATTTGTTTATAAAAGAAGAAAAAAATAAACAGAACATTTAAAATAACTTTTGCAAGAAAGAAGACAGCTGCATGGTGAAACAGTTGAGTGGGAAGGTCTGTTACTAGGGTGTGTCGAAGAAAAGTTGGATTTTTATAAATAAAGAAAAAAAAACTTTTGCAAGAAAGAAGACAACCATGGGGAAACAATTGGGTGGAAGGTCCATTACTGGGGTGTGTCCCAACAAAAGCTGGAGTTTTTATAAAAGAAAGAAAAAACTTTTACCAGAAAGAAGACAGGAAGGTTTGTTACTTGGGTGTGTGTGTATTGCAAGAAAAGCTGGAGTTTTAATAAAAGACAAAAAAAAAAAAAACTTTGCTGGAAAGAAAACAACCATGGGGCAACAACTGGGTGGAAAGTCTGTTACCTGGGCATGTCCCAAGAAAACTGGAGTTTTAAATTAAAAGAAAAAATTTTTGCTAGAAAGAAGACAACAGTGGGGAACAACTGGGTGGAGAGGTCCATTACTTGGGTGTGTTCCAAGAAAAGCTGCAATTTTATTATAAAGAATAAAAGCAGAAAAAAGAACTTTGTGTCACAAGAGAACTGTGAAACAGCTGAAATGGGTGGAAGGTCCATAACCTGGGGCTGTGTACCATGTACTTAGAATTAAAAATAATTGTGACATGGCACAACATGCATCAGAATTGACAGAAAAATAGCAAACAAAATGTGCAAGAGGCCACTCAGGAGTACCATAAAAAGACTGCACGAAGAAGGTGCGGTAGACGACAAGTCCCTGTAACAGGACTCCAGCCACAAGAATTAAAGGGAAACGTCCACCTAAAATTGGACCCTCCATAGTGTGAAGGGGGCCCTGATTAGCATTTTCACAAAGAGTTGTTTTTTATTACTTATGCGTTGTTTTATTTAGAATTTATCGTGTTGATCCTACTTACCTCCTCACTGGCATTTTAAAGCCAAGTGCTCAGCGTGCTCCCCACAACCTCCCGAGCTGTCCTGAGAATGATGTACGATGAGGAGCAGCCCCAGGAGCATCCATGAGTTTACTATGTAGCTGAAGCGTTTAATTGCTCCAGTTTGAAATGTACATGTCTTGGTGCTGTACCACCACTAAGTATAGTCTGGCCATCACACAGTACTGAAACACTGTACAGGGCATGGAGAGAAAATGGTGATATGAAATATGCAGGTGCAGGTACAAAAATACAGCGTTCAGTTCTCAAGGAAATGGAGTGTCCATTCATTGATGACTTCAGAGAAGATGGGACTTACGGTACTCTACATGAATGTAGCTGGACTGTCTGAAATGTATGAGGCCATTGCACAGACCATGGTGGAGAAGTTGGATGTTGCTGTGAAGAATAGCCCGTGGTAAGCTTGATACTGGATGAGTCCGTAAACATTAGCAATAACAAGAAACTTAATAATTTACATATGATACTTAGACACCATTACCCCATATATCGCTTTTAGTGCAATGTGGAAGTTATTAATGGAAAGGCGACTTTTACAGGGCACTTTGTCAGTGTCTGAATAACAGGGCTTTACAGGTAAAAACAAAACAAAAACTTGCTGCCTCTGTGCTTATGGAGCATCAGTTATGACTGGTGTCGCCAAGGTGTAGTATACAAACACGAACTGATTATAACCCTGAATTGACTGGCATACACTGCACAGCCCATTGGTTGATCTTTGTGTGCCAGTGATACAGCTCAGTCCATGGAACAAGTGAAAAAATATAAACGAGACTTGAGGTCCATTTTCATTTTTTCAGTAATTCCGCTATCAGAAGTAACAAATTGAATGAACTACAGAAACAGCTGGAAGAACCAGATCTGAAATACTGTCCGCCTCATGCAGGGCAGGTGCTGTCCATTTATGGTGCAGTGTCTGTTGCGTGTAGGACTCTCAAATCATTAAGAAATGTGTTAGAACATATGACGCCATCCAGTCCACCAACAGTGACAAAACAAAAGGATTGTTGCAGTCTGTACGTCAGTTTAATTTTGTGGCTCTTTCTCATGTAATGCTGGACATCTTGTCACATATTGTTTTTCTTTCTATACATTTGCAAAGGGAAAATCTCAATTTCTCCATTGTGCTACCAATGGTCACGAGTACAAAAAGGCTGTAAGGTCTTCAGTTGGAAACCCTGGTCAATCGGAAACAATTTTTCGATACTGATCTTAAAGGCAGTAAGTACAAAGGTGATAAATCCTTGACATTAACACTAGAGACCAGCTTTTGATAACTTAAAGAGCACATATATCAGTGCTTTAATGGATGAACTAGACAGATGTTACCCCAAGAAACCTTAGACAAAATAAGCTGCTTCATGCCTTAGAACCCAAGAGAGCGCAGTTTCAAACAACAGCCAGATGATTTCAGTACCTATGGTGAAGAGTCTCTAGACAGAATTCTGCAGCACTTCAACTTTTCTGACTTAGCTACATAATCAGCAAAACAGAATTAATTTTACAAAACAGATCATGGTCTCAAATGATTATTAACAATCTCAGGCATTCCAGCAGTTTGTGGAGGTTGTACTGAAAGAGATCCAGGTGTGTTCAGAGTTTGAAAATATCAGCTTGCAATGGTTGCACCAGTGGCTAGTGTTGAATATGAACTGATGTGGCTTCAGTACTCAGAACTGAAGGAGCTGCAAACGAGAAAAATGAAGAACAGAAGAAGAGACTTTTTTATGGTAGCTTCGGTCTCAGCCTCACTTACCAGACAAGGGTCCAAAGTTTAAGGAAGGGCCAGATTTATTTTACCTCATTGTTGTGTGTTTTCATTCATTCGGTCACCAGGTTTATTACTGTGTATGTTCATTCATTTGGTCTGCTACTTTTTCAGTGACTGAGTTGCCAATCACATTTTGTGTGTATTGAGTTAGTTGCCTAGCAGACATTTTTTCAAATTCTAATTACAGTAATTCTACAACATGGCTATGGTTGGTTGTCATCAAATGTTGTGGAGTAATTGACCTTATGTAAAGGTACGTCATTTTACATTTTGTGCATATTCCATCCCATATGGCTGACTGGTGTTCACTGTCATTAAACCAGATGTATAATCTTGTACTTACAGGTAGACAGTAAGTGTGACACAACCGAGAACACTGTTTTTTTTTTTCCAGAAAATTTTTATGCCACCATAGTCTGGGGACAGCTAATCAGCCTTGTCCCTGCTCCCCAAGTCATCAACCTCCATCCGTGGGACTCACCTTGGTCTGATGTCCCCATGAATTCCTCATGGCAGGGCCAGAGGAAGGAAGGCCATCTTCCACCCAGTACAGTAATCCAGGGTGGGACAAATCAGATTTTGAGTCGGTGGTCAGTTTGGTCACTAGCTTTCAAAATCTGGTGGCCAAACCAATATTTGTAATGGTCACCTTTAAGGGCTGAAAATTACTTTGTAGTAGCCAAGTTGGCCAATAGCTTTCAAAATATGGTAGCCAGACCAGTTTTTAAGTAGCCATTGACCACCTGGCTACCTGGTTTGTCCGCCCTGAATCCAGAGCGGACCTCTGCATGCTTCGAGTGGTGATGTGGACTTGGAGACGAGCAGGCAAGGCTTCATTAAGCCCCCAACTTCTCCTTTTTCAGTTTTCCCCCACCACTGCAGTTGTGTAGCGTGTGTGGAAGCACACACACACACACACATTACATTCCACAGTCCCTCCTTCTTGCCCGACTGTGCTGTTACCATCTGGTGGCAGTGTTAAGCTAGGAGAGAAAGTTGTTCCCTGACACTTGATCTCTCCTGCCTACTGGTGATCAGAGTCCTTTCCCAAACCCAGTTGCTGGCGTGGCAGGGAAGCAGGCCAGCTCCTCCCTCCATGCCTCCAGGCCAGCCTCAAACATTGGTGTCTGCACAACGCTTAAGCAACTTTTCATCCATAACTGAAGTGTTCTTTTCTGTTTTTCTCATGTCCTAAGAACTACAGGGCTACCCTAGCATGGTTGTCGTAGTGGGAAGATCCCTAGGTCCTCACTACATTTTTCTCAGTCACCAAGTGCCTGTTGTTCCTAATGTTGACTAACAGGAAGTATGCACTCTGGAGTTTGTTCTTTGCTTGCTAACCTACCCTCATACTTGGTAAGTGATTTGTGTGAGGCGAGACAATATAAAGGATTAAAAGCAAAACAAAAATCCTGCATATAAAGCATGCACTACCCCAGCACCCCCAGCATAAAATTTAGGTCCGACACTGGCACTGGATTTGCAGTCTGATAGTGTTTGATCCAGGATTTTACATTGGGGGTGCTGGGGTGGTGCATACTTGGTTTGCAGTTTTCTTTTATTTTGTTAATTCGCTATATTGTCTGCTGTTATCAAGTCATGACATTTTTGACAGAAAATACAAGTGTAATCTGTAGTTTTGAATGTATAATTTCACAATCAATATATTGGACTTCTTCCACAAAATGCAATGCAGCAGCAGCAAGCGAGGGTTATGTCTGTCCCCACTACCCAGTGGCAGTTGGGTTTAGCATTCAGATTTGAGGTGGTGATCAGAGCAAGCTCTTGCATATTATGCAAAGCCTTTTGCCTTATGAGCAAAGGAGGGGCAAGGCCATTAAACAGTCTGCTTTTCTGGTCTGTACCTGGTACCTTCTGCCACATATTCACATTGCTAGGAGATGTATGAGGCTGACAAATTCTTTGCTCTGGGCTACGGCCTAAATGGTTGAGGGTCTGGTCTGAAATTTTCAGGGTATATGGAATCTGGGTCACTGATGTGCCTTTGGAAGGTTTGGTGAGAAAATATGAATCCGTTCAAAAGTTATTAAAGTTTACAATTTCCGATTATAGTCTATGGGGAAAATATATGTCCACCTCAGAAAAGCACTTTCTGCTTTGTGAGCCACTGACACACAAATGGGTTTTGCACTTTAGTGCCGCCGCCATCTTGTTTCCAGTTAGAGACGGCTAAAAAAGCGTTGTAATTCAAAATATACTGCCCTTGTAAACACCAGCAGTTGTGTTTACCTAATCGGGCCCGAGGAACATGATCCTGACATTAGTTTTCCAAAATAGTGTCCGAAATAGGTTTTCTGAGTTTTCGCCATTTGTAGTGCCACAGTTTGCGCACTTCTTTGTGAAACTGCCACAAATTCCAGCAATTTTCGCACAACTACCGGCACTGTTGCGTGAAAGCTGCCCAAATTGCGGGTAATCATTGCTTTTGTGAAAATTGCCACAGTTTGCAGCAATACTTGAATGGGAAACCCATTGGCCCCAGGAAAAAAAATTTTCTGACACTTGCTGGCCTAAATAATATTGAATCAGAATTTTGCCTCCCTTTATATAAACCCCAATGTTGGTGTTTACCTAATAAAGGGAGTTTTTCACCTTTAGTGCCTCTAAGGGGCCAAGGCATGTTTTATTTATTAAAAATATTTCTGCTGACATCGTGGTGCCCGTGCCCCATGGCGTAGGAATACCCCCAAACACACACACATGCACACACTTGCTACTGTGGGACACTGGGCAGCCCACTCCCAGTGTCCTGAATTTTTTTTAATGCTTCTGCCAACATTGGGGTTCTCAATCCCCATGTCGGCAGAAATCCAACCCCCAGCTGGTTAGTCACTGGGGAGCCTACCCCAGTGTACTGAAAGATTTATTTTAAATTGTCCTTTTTTATTTTTCCCAACATGAGGGTGCCCAATCCTTGTATTGCATGACCCCCAAAACAGTGTGGTACACTGGGTAGCCTACTTCCAGTGTTCCAGTTATGCTGTGTATCTTAGTATTGTGGGGACACTGGGGACCCACCCCAGTGTCCCAATATATTGTCATTTATACCTGTCAAAAACAAAACAGTCCCCCAACGCCTGTTTTTTTTTTTTTTTTAAATAACCTAGAAAGAATAACAACCACCATCTCCTCCAGTCCTCCTCCCCATCCCGACCCTCCAACTGAGCAACCCACCTCTCTACACCCCTTGCCCTGTACTTACCACCAGAGGCCATCGGTGCCATCTTCTGTTGACCGGGACACGTCTGCACTCTTGAAAGCTGAACCGCTAACTGAAAATCAAGGTAAGTGCCATATAATAGCTGTCTTGGCATTTTGAACTTATGTTGATATCTCAGACATTTGGCAGTTTTACCAAATTTTCAACATGGGCTTTTATGGGACCCACCTCATGAATACTGTCACTGTTGTTTCGTTAATCGGACCCGAAGGTGATTTTGGCGTCGCTGCATGGAATCACCTTTTCAGGACCAGTTAATGAAATGACAGTGCCAGTGTTCATGAGGTGGGTATCAGAAAGTTTATGTTGAAAATTTGTGCCAAAATACCAAAAATGCCTGAGTTACATGTGGTCGCTTGAAATGTTTCTACGCACGCTTCATAACTTTGCCAGTTTTTAGATTGTCACTCCAGATTTTCAACATTGCCATTTTGCATATCACGTCATGAACAGTACAGCTGTAATTTTTCACATCCTGCCCAAAATGTGTTTCGCTACTGCGGGCAGAGTGGTGTGTTTGTTGTGTGAAATCACCTTTTGGGACAGATTAAAGAAATAACAGTGGCAGTGTTCATGAAGTGGGATCCCAAAAGGCCATTTTGAAAATAAGGTGACAAAATTCCTAAAAATGCCTAAGTTACATGCGTCCATTGAATTTATTCTACACACGTGCATAACTTTGATACTTTTCAATCGCTTGACGCCAGATTTTCAGCATAGCCATTTTCTGCACCATCTCATAAATAGTACTGCTGTCATTTTGCACATCCTGCCGAAATGTGTTTTCGTACCTGTGGCACAGAATGGCAGTGCAGTTTGCATAATTATGTTTTGCCTTGCATTTTCAATTTCTCTACCGAGGTACATGAGCTGGGATAATAAGATGGCTATGCTGACAACTTGGTCACTGCTGTTCATTTTACGGGCTATTGAAAGTGCCCAGAGGGCCCCGCGCCCACACCTACATACATATGTGCAAAATAAGGATACTGTTATACTATCTCAAAAAGGAAATTCATTGCAAAAAATCCTGCTAATGCATCAGTTCGGGTTTCTATTAGAGTGACAAAAGTCTGGAAATTTGGTGCTAGGGTTACCAACCCTACCACCACCCCCCACTCCACTCTCACACACACCAACAGGCGTCGGTGTGCCTTGGGGTCTGCCAGGCTTAACCTCACCCCATTCTCCTATACATTGTACCATCTCAGCTGATTAAGCTTGTTAAGTTATCCAATCTCGCACTAATTAGCTTCTTCTAAAGCCTTAACCGTTAGAAAATGAAAGGCATCTACAGCTGCCAGAAGTCCTAGTCTTGTCCCATGTATTTTCTCACCTTGGCCTCTTCTTATCCACCCCCACCGTCTCTTCCTTTCACTCCCATCCTACCCCTTTGTCACATGCTTTTACCTCCTTTTCCCCACGCGCCCTGCCACCCTTCTACCCCCATCCATTTCCACTACTCCCCAACTTTCTCCAGCACTCCACTCCTATCCTCCCGACTTCTCCCTGTACGCCTGGCACCCTCTTTTCTCCCTCTTCTTCTCCTGATTCCCGGCCCCCATTATCCTCTCACTCTCCCCTTTCCTCCTTCTACCACCCTCATAGTCCCTTGCTTATTCCTCTCATATTAGTTCCTTGTGCCAAATTCACTAGACTTCCACCTCTGTTAGTCTGCAATGTACCAGAAGTTACCTTGTAAATATCATATCTGTCATGTAAATAATGTATTTGTACCCAGTGTTAATCCTATGAACTATGACAGTATGTACTATGCCTTGTCATTTCTCTCTATATACTAACATACTAAAATGGCAGCAGAATAGGCCTAACGGTCTCTTGAGTCTGCTCGATTTTCAGCACCGCACTGAGAGTCGATTTTGGTGTCCTCCGATATTTTCTGATACATGTTCTCAGGACCTCCTTCTGAATGAGTCTGCTCAGTGGAGTTATTACCACAATAAACCTGAATTGAATTATTTACACATGGAATGGGGTGAGAGACCATGACCCAAAGGCACACCGATGCCTGTTGTTGTGTGGAGGGGTGGGGTGGTAGGTTGGTAACCCCAACACCTAATTTCCAGACTTTTGTCGCTGTAATAAAATCCTAACTGATGCATTAACTGAGTTTTTGCAATTACTATATACAGTATATGTGGATATATTTATATAAAATCTTTAGTGGTTTTCTGTTTGTTTCTGTATGGATCTTACCTTTCACCAGCATCAGAGAACTGGTGGAGATAGGAAGGGATGGCAGTTTGTTCCCACCATCATACACTCTGATACTTATTTGTTTTAACAAGGGAAAACACTAATTCCTGGAAAATGACAAGCATTTGTCAATGCCGAATGTTTGCATAAAATTATAGAATTTTAAAGGAACGTAAACAATAGGGCATTTAAATCAACGATTGCTGGTGTTTTCTGTTCATTATTGACATGCTGGTAACATATTTGATGCTATTATATTTGCATTCTCATGCCGAGTGTTTTTCCCACTTTGATTTATGCTTCAAGAGATGCTCTTCAGACTCCTGTCTGTAACTCGGAGAAACCACTAAAAGTTGGGGAAAAACACAGGAGGGATGATGATGCTTGATGTTCATGTTCAAAGTCATGATGATGATGATGATGATAATGTGTGTTAGCTGGTTAATAGGTGGAAAGCCAGTGTGATTGGTGCAGGCACATCCTACACGGTTTACGCCCATCAGGCAGCTGAACACCGTCATCATCAGCCTTCTTAGGACTGGCTTTTGAGTAGCAAGCCTCCTGCATGCCTACATCCATTGGCTTATAGAGTACATAACTCCAGAGCTCTACACTGCTGGAGCACCACCAGTATTATTGCTTTGCACACTGCACAAACAAACATAAAAAGGTGTCACTCACCGCTATAAGTTTTACTGAAATATTCTAGAGCTTTTCTTTTCTATTGTAATTATGCTTCAGTAAGATCTGTACAGTCTATTTCTTTTTATGCCAGTGTTCCTTAACAGCTTCCCTTAGATTTGATTTCAGACCAGGCATGCGTTTGTTGGGGACCAGTCGGGCAGGTGACCATCCTCAAACTGGAGCAAGACAAAAGTAGCTTGGTTACCACGTTTAAGGGACATACAGGTAAGGACAACTTGGGTGCATACAGTATGTAAGAAGTTTGAAATTCTGAAGTGGGCATACTACCAAAGCAGGAATGAGTTCCATATAGACAAACTGGGCAAGCGTTTCTAATTAAGCAGGTTTTGCCGTTGTTTACTGCCACTGATTAAAATGATAGATAACAATAGAATCCAGCTGCTGTTTGGCAGTGATACTCTTGATTACGCTGCTGTTATTACTTGAAAATCTTACAGCAATGGAAAGACCTGTGCATCTTTGGATGATGGAGCTTGGAGGGCCATTTGTGCAACTCAGACTGATCTATTTAAATAACCCTGCAGGTATCTGCAGATGCTTTAGTGAAAGGAGACTGCAGGTTATAGTTCAGTGAGTCTGCATCAAACTGTTTATTAGATTCACATGATCATAGTATAGTTACTTATTTGAAATTGTCACCCCACTCCATAGAATACCCAGCGCTAGGAAGCAAGAGCAGTCTCCATCCCCAGGTGGACTCCCTCAAGAAGTGCACTCTTTAAAATAGAAACCAGTGATCTAATGTTTAGCTTTGTGACTTACCAGCAGCAACGTAATTGTGCTCAGAACACTGTGAATACATGGCCTCTCATGGGACTGGGGAGGGCTGCATCCTGGACTGAAGTTGAGGGATGTCAGGATCGCGGAGCAGCTGCACAGGGAGGGAGCTGGATGTCATTGTCCACTTAGGAACAAAGGACCTGGCTGGGAAAGGATCAGAGCAGTGCAGGGGAGTTTGTGGAGTTGGGAAGGGTCTTAGACAAGTAGTAACGCATGGTAACCTTTCTCGGAGGTGCTGCCTATGTATGGCATGGCTTAGTCTTAGGGTGCTCCACACCATGAGATTCAATCAGTGATTGAAAACTGGTGCAGAGCTCAGGGTTTTGCTTCACTGGGGACTGGGGTCCACCTGGAAGGATACAGGCCTATACTGGTGCAATGGTCTGCATCTGTCCAGGAGGGGAACCAGGATCCTAGATGATAGGTTTAAATGCTTCATTGGCAAGCATTTAAAGTAATAGAGGAGGGGCACTGAAAGAACAGGAAACCCTGCCCTCCCCAGAAAAAATCAGGGTAGTTAGTGAGGTAAACACCAAGATACAGAAGTTGATAGGAGAAGGGCAGGGGTAAATGGAGAAAAAGGCAAAGTCGTAAGACAGGGATGGGGCAAAAGGGGTAAGGCCATCAAAATGGAGGGTAATGAGTACCAGTGCCTGTAGTCCGTAACAAGCTCCCGAACTGGTGGCCTTGATGGAAGAGGGACATCTGGATATCGTGGCAGTCACAGAAACATGGTACATAGAAAACCATGACTGGGATGTCAACATACTAGGGTACACAGCCTACAGGAGGGACAGGGAGGGTAGAAGAGGAGGAGGAGGACTAGCTCTGTATTTAAGGGAAGGGATCAAAGCAATGGGTAAACAGGGAGGAGAGGAGGCACTGTGGGTCACCCTGAAGACTGGAAATGGTACCACAGTTTGCACTGGGGTTGTGTACAGACCTCCGTCTCAGGAGGAAATGGACACGGAAATGATAGAAGGCATCCTTAGGATGGCAGAAAAGGGAGATATTGTTGATGGGGACCTGAATATGCCAGATGTTAACTGAAGCACTTTGCTGCAGACACATCCAAAAGCAGGGTAATTCTCGTTCTACATGGGGCATGCCTCAAACAGCTAGTGTTGGAACCCACTCAGGAGAGAGCAACCTTAGACCTGGTACTCTGAAACAGGGACGGAAAGAGGATCTCAGATCTAGAAGGGTAGCCATCTGGGAACAAGTGACCACCAAACGGAGTGGTTCACGATAAACACAGCCGTGAGAGTCAAGTCATACAAAAGTGAGGGTACTAGACTTTAGGATGGCTGACTTTGTCAAAAGGGAGTGTCTCAGAAAGCACTAGCAAACAGGCAAGAAGGAGGGTGGAAGAACAATGGGAACATCAAAATTGCCATCACAGGCGCAACAAGCCTTGTGTGAAGCAACAAACAAAGCAAAATGAAAGAAAAAACACTATGGTTCTCAAAAGAGGTGGTGGGAAGGTTGGGGAGAAGAATATAGCATTCAGGAACTATAAGGAAACACAGAAGGAGCAGGACAGAGAACTGTATCAGTTAAAACAGAAGGAAGCGAGGAAGGCAGTCAGAATAGCAAAAGCCCAAACCAAGGAAAGATAGCCAACTTGGCTAAGAAGGATAAAACCTTTTATAGATGCGTTAGGGCCTGAAGAAAGACCAAGGGAGGGATAGTGAGACTTAATAAAGGGGAGGGAGGTAGGCAGAGGGTGACAGTAAAAAGCAGAGATACTGAACGAATACTCCTGCTCAGTATTTACAAAAGAAGAGGAGGGGAGGTACCCAATCCAATCAATAGATGCAGTCTGGATAGGATGGTCAATACCATTCCTTTCACAGAAGAAAGGGTTCTGAAAGAACTCCTAAAACTGAAGGTGGACAAAGCAATGGGGCCAGATGGGATTCACCCCAGAATTCTAAAAGAACTAAGGAGAGAACTAGTGACACCACTGACTATCCTTTTAACAAATCATGGGAGGATGGTGTGATACCTAAGAACTGGAGGAGGGCTTATGTGATTCCCCTTCACAAGGTGGGAGCAAAGCAGAGGCAGGAAACTACAGACCTGTTAGCTTGACCTCAGTGGTAGGGAAAATGATGGAGTCACTCTGAAAGAAAGAATTGTTGAGTACCTAGAGGCCAGTGGGGCACAGGACCCAAGGCAGCATGGATTCACAGCGGAAGGAAGGTCATGTCGTATCTAATCTAATAGATTTCTTTGACTGATGACCAAAGTAGTAGACCAGGAGGGCTGGATGAACATGCTTCCTAAACTTTAGCAAGGCATTTAACACGGTCCCACACAAAAGATTAATAAACAAATTAGCCAGTCTGGGATTGGGTCCCAGAGTGGTAGCCTGGGTAAAAATTGACTGGACAACAGGACAAAGGGGTAATAGTAAGCGGAGTCCACTCGAAGAAAGGGAGTTACTAGTGGGGTACCGAGGGTTCAATACTGGACTGGTTCTTTTAATGTCTTTATAAGTGACATTGCAGAGGGACTAGAAGGAAAAGTATGCTTCTTTGCAGATGACACAAAGATCTGCCACAGGTTGATACACAAGTGGAGGTGGAACAGATGAGAAGGGACTTTGGAGGCTGGAGGAATGGTCAGAAGTGTGGCAGCTTAGATTCAGTGCAAGTAATGCACCTGGGAAACAAAACTCAGGGAAGAGTACACAGTGGGGGATATTAACAACAACACAAATGGAAAGGGACCTGGGGGGTAGTCATCAGATGACCTTAAGGTAAGCAAGCAATGTGAGAAGGCAGTAAGGATGGCTGGGGATACTGGCATGTATAGGGGAGAGGCATCACCAGTAGAAAACAGGAAGTTGTTATCTCTCTGTACAGACAGTTGGTGATGTCCCATCTGGAGTACTGCGCAGTTCTGGAGACCCCATCTCCGCAAGGACATAGGCAGGATGGAGGCAGTCCAGAGGAAGGCACCAAATGGTGCAGGGTCTGCAACAGAAGCCATATGGAAGAGAGACTAAAGGAGCTTAATATGTACACCTTGAGGAAAGGAGGGAGAGAAGGACATGATAGAAACTTTCCAAGTACCTCAAGGAATCAACAAAGTCCAAGAGGGTAGTATCTTTCAGAAAAGAGATGTGCAAGAACAAGGTGACAAAATTTGAAGATGGAGGGATGGCTCAGGGCAACGTGAGGAAGTATTTTTCAAAGAGAGGGTGGTGGATGCATGGAATGGCCTTCCTGAGGACGTTGTGGGTCAAAAACAGTGGGGAATTCAAGAATGCATGGGACAGACATAAGGCAATTCTTGTAGGGGTAGGCAGTAGTAGGCTGTTGGTTAACTAGGATCGCAGCTTATCCAGTAGGTAGGGAAATGGGTAGACTAGGTGGGCCAAACGGTCCTTATCTGCCATCAAAGTCTATGTTTATATGTATAGGGGTGTGGTCTTGAACTTCAGACTTGATACTGTAGTTTTTTGGTGGGTGGGTGGTGGGAGCTCTGATACCAACATTGAGGAAGGTTCCCTCTCCAGGCCAACTACTGAGCCAGATGACTGATGTTGTTGATGTGGACTAAACATTTTTGATGCTTCCAGGTTTGTATTTAGCAAAACGTAAAATACATAGCATTCCATGTCCTTGGAAGAAGAATTCTTTCTGTTCAGATCCAGGGTAACACCATGCTGTACCTGTTTCAGCAAAAAGGCCCTAAACTGACTGCTTTTTTTTTGTCTCCTCCCATTTCAGGTAGTATCACTGCTCTGTGCTGGGATCCAGTCCAGAGAGTGTTATTTTCTGGCAGCTCGATCATTCCATTATTATGTGGACATGGGGGAAGAAAAGGGACAGCTATCGAGCTACAAGGACACCGTATGAACTCCTGACCTCTGCCACCCAAAACTGTTAAAAAAAAAAAAAAACTCTTTTCAGATTAGGGACAATCATTTATGTAAGGTGTATGCAAGAAAACTGAAGGAACTGAAGAAAGAAATTTGGTTTTATATAGTACGTGTTCTACACACTTTATCCCAAAGTGCTTTACCTTCTTGTATGGCACACAGGGAGAGTCATCTGGCACAGATACAGATTATGAAGGACAGATTACACTGAGGGAAGTTAAGAAACCTACTTAACTCGGGTAACTCAGTGGTGGTTGTAGGATGCAAACTTGCATCTCCAGTTTCACAGATCTTCTCTGACTACTAGGCCTGACAACCTCCAAGAGCAGAAATCCCAACTAGAGACAATAGAACTGGTAACGATACAAGCACTGTAATTGGTGTAGCATCAGGAGTCACTGAATCATCGCGCGGTGGTAGAAAGTATCCTGTACTGTGAGCAGTGAAAGACCTGGGTATAGATATTTTAAGGGGCAGAGTTGGGGAATGAGCCGAGAAGCTGGAGGGCTGTTGGATGGAGGATGGCAATTCATCCTACAGAAGACTTTCCTCGGAGGGGTAGAAGATGACCACCCTTACTTCTTGTGTCCCACCAGGGTGGGGTTCCCAGGAAGCACAAGCCATTTGGGGATAGCAGTGGGAGGAGCGATGCAGTGGTTTTGTGGTGTGCATACCTGTTTGTGGACTGCCATCTGTTAACAGGCATGTGTCTTGAGGTGGGAGTAAAATGGAAAAAGAAAATGCACACGTCCAACTTGAAGAAGCTGTCCCAACCACCAAATTCGGAGAAGACGGGAGGGAGGGGATTAGCCTTCATCAGTGGCCCTGCTATGGGAGGGCTCTCAAGGCAAGTAAAAGGCTTAATGCTCTGTGGGTCTGGGAAGGTGATGGAGCTGGTGTAACCAACCATGTGGGAGCCAAGGTGGGGAAGTCAGGAGCAGAAGACTAATCAAAAAGCAAACCGATATTTTGAGGTTTTACTTCTTAGAGCTTTAGACTAGTATCTGTCAAATTAAATCGTTCTTTGTTTATGTACAAGTTTATTCTGAGTCTAGAGTTTAGCACCTACCTTCCTTGACTCCATGAAGAGTAGCTCTGTACTTTAGCCTGTGCTTTCATCAAAATGATGTTTCATATTTGCTGTTTACTAGAGAAGAAATGTTGACTTTTTTGTTTTCTTTATGGCACATCTTGGTAGTCTGTCTGAGAGTCCTGGAGGAGCTTGCAAAACTGAAGGTGGACAAAGCAATGGGACCAGATGGCATACACCTGAGGATATTAAGGGAACTGTGAAGAGAGCTAGCATTGCCTCTGGCAGCCATGTTTACCAAGTCACTCAGCACAGGAGTGGTTCCAGAGGACTGAAAGAGGGCATATGTAGTCCCTCTACACAAAAGTGGTAGTAGAGAAGAAGGGAATCAGGAAGTGAGCCTCACCTCAGTAGTTTGTAAGATCATGGAGGCAAGGCAAAGTTTATTTTTCGAGGCACCCAATCCCAGAGGCTCTGGGCACCATACAAATAAATACAAGCTAATCATAAAGACTACAACACATACATAAAACACTAATAAATAAACCAGATAGTTTAAAAACAGTTAAAATATGGTAGTCATTAAAGGCTATCCCAGAAATAAATACTAATAGACAGTGTCTGGAAAGGCTTGACTAAACAGGAGGGCCTTGAGGCGGCCTTAAATACTTTCACTGAAGGGGACTCCCTTACAGATGGTGGCAGCGAATTCCACAGGATGGGGCTGGTGACGCTGAAAGCTCTGTTGCTGGCGGTCTTTAGCCTCGTCCTGGGAATCGCAAGGAGGCCCCTAGAGGAAGAGCAGAGGGAGTGGACTGAGGCAGCAGGTGTCAGAAGGTCAGACACGTATCTGCTTAAAGACAGAATAGTGGCATGCTTGAAATGCAGCGGTGCCCTGGATCCAAGACAACATGGATTCACAGCAGGAAGATTGTGTGAGATGAATCTGATAGATTTGTTTGACTGAGTAACAGAAGTAAATCAAGGTGGTGGGTGGACATCACCTACCTTGATTTCAGCAAGGCCTTCAACACCGTCCCACATAAAGGTCTACAAGATGAGTAGTCTGGGCATGAGGCACAAGGTGGTAAACTGGGTTAGGAACTGGCTAATGGACAGGGAGGCAGGGGTCGTGGTAAATGCGATCCAGTCCGGGAAAAGGGTTGACCATTGGGGTACCTCAGGGATCAGTCCTTGGGCCAGTCTTGTTTAATGTCTTCATTAGTGACATTGCAGAAGAGCTGGAGGAAAAGTCTGCCTATTTGCAGATAACACCAAGATCTGCAACAGGGTGGATACTTCATTCAGACAGGGTGGAGAAATGAGGAGGGACCTGGAGAAGCTTGAAAAATGGTCTGAGGTATGGCAACTGAGGCTCAAGTCAAAGAGTGCAAAATAATGCACCTGGGATGGAACCCTGGTGAGAGCTGTAGGATGGGAAGAGAGTTGCTGGCGATCACCAGGAAGAAAGGGACCCGGAGGTTATCATTTCAGATGACCTAAAGGTATCTTAGCATAGTACAAAGGTGGCAGGGAGGGCCAGTGGCATGCTTGGGGTACATAGGCAGAGGTATCACTAGCAGAAGGAGGGAGGTAGTGATGCCATTGTATAAAACACTAGTGAGACCTCACCTAGAGTATTATGTGCAGTTCTGGATGCCACACCTTTGTAAGGACATTGACAGGGTGGAGGCGGTCCAGAGAAGGTGATGACTTGCACCAGAAAACCAATGAGAGATTAAAGGACCTCAGTATGTGCTCACTAGAGTTGAGAAAGGATCAGGATAACGGATAGAAACATTCAAGTACCTTAAGGCATAAACAAGGTGCAGAGGAAGACATCTTCCAGTGTATGAGGAGTACAAGAACCAGGGGTGCATTATATGGAATTGGAGGGTGGCAGGTTGAGGTAAAATGTGAGGAAGTTTTCTTCACGGAGAGGTTAGTCAGCATGGAATAGCCTGCCACAGGAGGTGGTGGTAGCGAGCACAGTGAAGGAATTTAAGCATGCTTGGGACAGGCATAAGGGAACCTTACAGGTGGGAACGAAGGGTGAAAATCCGTTGACCAGTAGGGTTATAGGCTGCAAACAATTGTAGGGCTTACAGGCGGACTGGATGGGCCTGGCAGTCCTTATCTCGACAATTTCTATGTTTCCATGTAATTTCTTTTGCTTGTGCTCAATCTGAGATTCAGTTCTTTGGTAGAGGAATGAAGATGTCACAGTTTGATTCTTTGAAGAGGTTTTATGGAGGAAAAATTAAACCTGTGCCACCACTAAGAAACCAAAGAAAGATTCCTTTTTGTTCAAGTAAATGCAGAACAGTTAGAATGGTCTAGCTTCTGCTTGGTTCATATTTTTTCTGCTCATTCTCTTTCTGTGTGAGTGTCTTTTCTCTGTCTCTCTTGTTTTTGAAACTAACTTGTATGGAGTCTCCCACCCACTTGGCAAAATTTTAGGTACTTAAACCAATGACATCATCTGTTATATTCAGTCTGTGGCTCAGATGCTGATACCACGTAATTGAATAAGTCATTACTGCAAATAAAATTGAGCACATTAAGGAGTTGTGCCATTTTCAATTTATTTTGTTTTCTTGTTCATCCTGTTTTCAAGGCTGCTTCTGTTTAAGACCTTCCCCAGTCCTTGGTCTGGCCACCTCCCAACCCTGTTGCTGTTGACCAACTCCATGGCTTACCACATAATGAGGCTAAAAGTGTGTGGGGTGCTACTCTCACTGGACTGACAGTGCTAGTCAGTCAGTAGAGCATGTGGTCTGAGGTGGCCTGGGTGTTAAATTTTGCTGCACTTATGGGCTTTTCTGTTCATTTTCTTCTCCTTGCAGATGCCGACATTTAGGACTCCAAGGTCGGTGTGCATGTCAAAGTGTCCAGCATGGAGTTGGCCAGCAGCCTCGCTCCTGCTGCAAGTATCTCAGGTATGCCGTCACCTGTGAGCACCCTGAAATTGGTTCCACTAGTCAGGGGTCAGGATCATTCAGGTCCAGATGGACAAACGCCCACGACCACATTTTCCTGAACAGACAGGGCAGTAGCACCCCTTCCCTGTGTCAGGAGACACTCCACACCAGGACCCTTGCCCGTAGCTGGGGCGCTGCTCTGACGATTCATGTCAGAGGGAGAACAGTGACCTGACAGACACTCTCAGCTGAGTAGGAGAGGTCTCATTAATGGTCTTTTGAAACAGGAAGTGGTGAACCTCCTGTTCTCCTTTGAATTCACCCTCGATGGATCTCTTTGCCTCCTGGGGAACACCAAACTGAAGCTGTTTTGTGACCACCTCCTCAGTCCAGGACAGTGATAGGAGATGCCTTTGCAAGCCCTGGGTCCCAAGCCCGTGTATGCTCTTCTCCCCTTCCTGATCCACAGAGTACTGTTCAAGGTCAAGAATGACAAATCTCGATGATCCTGATAGCTCCAGACTGGCCAAGGCAGTTCTGGTACCTGAATCTCCTCAGCCTTAGCAGCAGGTCTCTGTGGTGATTGCCTGTCTGCATCTGCTGACCAGACAACAGGTGAATGATCCTGCACCCGGACCCTCAGTCTCTGTACCTCATTGGCTGGTTTCTGAGTGGCTAGATTTCCGAGCCTTGGATTTTCCAAGGTGTCCTCCACAACATGGAGGCCTCCAGGAAGGAGTCTACTCAGAGGTGCTATGCCCTTATGTGGAAGATTTTCCATTTGATGCCAGGGCAGGGGCGTGATTCCCTTGCCTGACCTGTGGCTAGCATCCTGGACTACCTCTTGTCCCTTCCCAACTCGGAATGGTGGCAGTGACCATTAAGGTACACCTGGCAGCAGTCTTTGCTACTGTTCATGGGCTGGTGAGCTGATGGTGGCCCAGGAGAAGGTGGCTGGTTGCTTTTCAAGGGCCTAGGCCACTTGTCCACACCTGTGCATGTACCCTCCACTGTGGGACTTACTGCTGATTTTGGCAGTGCTCATAAGGCAGTCCATTTGAGCCAGTGCACAGGTGAGCAGTGTCACAGCTGTCATGGAAGATGGCGCTCCTGGTGGCCATTACATCAGCCAGAAGTATTGGGGAGCTCCAGGCACTGTCAGTGGAGTCTCCTTACCTGGTCTTCTACAGGGATAAGGTTGTCCTTCACCACAACCCAAAGTTCCTCCCAAAGGTAGCATCGGAGCTTCACCTGAACCAGGTGATTAACTTACTGATGTATTTCACCAGCCGATCTTCGGAGACTGAACACAGGCGTCATACTCTGGACCTGCAGAGGGCATTCTCATATTGTGTGGCATGCACAGCTGGAGTTCAGGGACAGGCTCGCTAGCTGTTTGCCACCTGCACTGAAGTCACACCTGGTAGACCAGCAGCAATGCAGATGATTATGTGGTGGATTACTTCTTGCATCGACCTCTGCTGTAGGTTGGCTGGTAATGAGCCTTCTGAGGGCTTAGGGCTCATTCCTCCAGACATATTCCAATCTCAGGTCTTCATACTACCTCATTAGTCTTTCTGGCCCCATTATAGCACTTATTTCTCGCCCCCACCCTGCCCCTTTTCTCCTCTATCACTCCTTCCCATTTATTTTTGACAAATGCCTCCAGCTGCATCTTCATCCTCCCTCTCCTCTCATCCCTGTTTCTCTGCCACCCCAGGCCTGACCCTACTCATTCCTTGTGGGCACATGCATCCTAGCTGTGTTCACCATTTTACTATATCTGCCTCTGTTAACTACCTACACTTCTCCTCCTCCTCTACACCTTACTCTTCCTATAATTGACCCCTTTCAATAGCACTGTTGTACATGAATTGTTTACTGTTATTTCACTGTTGCTTCCTTGTTGTTTGTTATTTCTGACGTGGAACCTTTGTAAAAGAGCCTTGGCTCAAAGGTACTTGTAATCCTAGAATAAATAAAATAAATAAGAATAAAATATTTACTGCCTCAGTGGCTGCTTCCAGGGATGTTCCCATACAGAAAATATGTAGTGCTGCTCCTGGAGGTCTTGCATACCTTTATTTCCACTCCTGGAGTCATGCTGGGATGCAGGTTTTGGGACCTCGGTTCTCCAGTCTTTGTTCACCAAGTCAGGTGTGTGCCTTGCCTCCTCCTGAAGAAGTGCTTGGACTTTGCCAGACTGTGAATAAGTGAACCTTATCCACCCCTAGAAGAGTAGGGTACTCACCTGCAACTGTAGTTCAACAGTGCTATATGGTTCACAGCCATACAACACACCTGGCCTCCTCTGGCAGGTGGCACATGTATCTTGCTTCCATAAATGTAAGGTCTGATGTCACGGGGCAGAATCAGGTGGATATACCACGGGTGGAGGGAGGAGCTTAGCTGAAAGACATCCAGCCAGTAACATTCCAGTGAAACTGCTCAGTGTGGATGTGAACCATATGCCACTCCTAGAACTATGGTTATAGGTCAATAACCTATTTATTTTACCCTTAAGGATCTCATTCTCTAGAATATCTTGCACTGTATGTATGAACTGGCCCATCTGGGTTGAGGATTGCTCCCATCTTCCCTGGTTTAGAATAAGGCTTGCTTGAAGGAATCTAAAGAAATCTGTATTATTTAAACCAAGCCTCTTTATGGTATCTAACTCCATTGACTCCCCTGTGAGAGAAACTGGCATGGGCAACATGATCCTCCTCATACTGCCTATACCTTAAGTCCAGACTTGTCGGAGGAAAAGCTGTGCCCTAGGCGAGCCATCTGAAGGACCAAAGATGGTGTCCCAGATGACATCTGTCCCACACCTGATACTCCACCTCCAGGGTGGTCCTGACCAATCTTAATGACACTTTCCTGAGCACACTTGGTGTCCTCATCCATAGCTCTAGTGCCCCATTGGGAGCTACTTTACTCAGCCTGTTCCTGGTTTTCCATTTGCCTTGTCTAATTCATCCTGCTTCACTTTCTTTCACTCAGTCAGTGAGCCAAAGGAGAGAAGTTGGTGGGTGGTGGGTGGGCCATTTTAGGTCAGTATAAAGCTTACAATGGTGCATGCAGCGAGGAGAGGCTGAGGCAAATCGGCAGGTATTATTTTATCTAGTGTCCCACTTGTGGAGACTGGCTTTTGACGCACCAGCATAAGTAGCAAGCCATAAGCAAGGACTGAGGTAGAATGCCCTGGGCGATGACTATCCTGGCAGAGGGGTCAGAGCATAGCTAGTTGTATACACACCGATTTTAGCGTAACAGATTTGCAGGTGGCGGAGATATGCTGATCATAACAAGAAGACATGAATATGGGGTGCAAAATAATATAATTCCAGGTCTGGAACTGCTCTACCTCCTCTGTCTTTCCCTGCTGCAAAAGTTTAAATTTAATTGTGAGACTCCACCCCACCCATATATATATTTAGAGAAAGATTTCTGCCATGCCAAAAATTGTCTCCTGGGGTTTCACCAGAACACTCTGGAACAGATAATGGTATTTAGGCAACAGATTCAGAGTAAGAGAACCCATTCTGGAATAAAGCGTAAAATTTAACAGGGACCGCCTGTTATTTTATTTTGTTTTTGATAACGGGTAAGTGCTCTAGACACAGAAATGCCTGTTTTCAGGCACGACCGGGGAGGGTACAAGTCAGATAAAGTACATCAACAGTAGACAGTAAATACAAGGTGGTAATGGTACAGGAAAATATAAATATCAACACTATTAAACATAAGAGCATGTTTCACAGTCAGATTTAAACAATATTATCCATTTAGATGGAGAAAATGCGATTAAAACAAATATGAATGCAAATGTTTAGTGGAGGAAATACTAACAGTACAAGATAAATAGTACAGCAGATGATCAAGCAGGACTCATAAAATAATCAGATAGACATCAGGCTCCAAGTTTATAACATCTGTGGCTTCTGTTTAGAGGAAAGTGGTGGTGGAATACACCAAGCAGAAGGGCAGGCAGTGAGTGTAAGAAAGTGAAGCAAGATGAATTAGGTAAAGGGAGAGGTGAGTGTTAAACAGAGAAGTGCAGGAGGGGAAAAGTGGGTAAGGAAACCTGGAGGTGGCAGTGGTGTTATGGGTGTGAGGAGGAGGTTCAAGGAGAATAAAAGCATATACAGGGGCTGATCTAATTAGGTGTTACAAAGCTGTCATTTGAAGCGTAGCACGAGTAGGGGCCAGTCGGATGTCTAAGAGGAGAGAGTTCCAGAATTTTGGGGCAACGTGGGAGAATGCATGGACTCAATGGAAGTTTAACACCTAGGGATTATGAGGAGAGTTTGGTTCACTGATCAGAGGCCATATGAAGAGATTTGCAGGTTCAACATGATGGCTAGAGATGAAGGGGTCCTCAGTCTGATGATGCCATCAGTCAGTGAGTCAAAGGAGAGAAGTTGGTGGGTGGTGGGGAGGGCCATTTTAGGTCAGTATACAGCTTACAATGGTGCATGCAGCGAGGAGGCTGAGCGAATCGGCAGGTATTATTTTATGTAGTGTCCACTTGCGGAGACTGGCTTTGATGCACCAGCATAAGTAACTGAGCCATAAGCAAGGGCTGAGGTGAATGCCCTGGGCGATGACTATCCTGGCAAAGGGGGTCAGAGCATAGCTAGTTTCTCTGTACCGATTTTAGCGTTAACAGATTTGCAGGTAGGAGATATGCTGATCATATTCAAGAGGCGCGTCAGCGACGCCAAGATATTTGAAGGAGCTAACGCTGTCCAATAGAGAGTCATCAATATAAGAGATTTCCAGTCATCCCTGGCCGGCTTTGAGCCTGGTGGCAAAACCAAGAGCATGACCTGGGTTTTACCAACATTAAGGACAAGTTTGTTGTTGGAGAGCCAGGATTGGATGGACTGGAAGTCAGATGAGAGGAGTGGTTAATGACAGAGCTGTTCTAGAGCTGAAGTAAAGAACAAGATCTTTTTTCACCAGAAAGGAGCAAGCCCAAGGACGTGGTGCTTCAATGCCATGAAAATCATAGACACAAACCACAGTACCAAGCGCACCAGTATGTGTGGTTGTGTGCCTGCCTTTCTGTGTTTTTTTTTTTTGTTTTTTAAGAACCAGGTCATCTACATATAGTAAGGATGAGCACTTATTTTTTTTAATTCTTTTGGTAACTGGGTAGTCCCCAAGGCACAAGTGCCTGTTTTCAGGGGTGACTTGGAGCGCTTAGGGTGGTTAAGTGACTTGCTCAGAGTCACACAGTATGCAGGTGGAGGTGTGGGAATCAAACCTATGTCTGGTGGATGTGTCAAGCTCATTACTCTAACCACTAGGCTATACTGCCAGCCCAAGTTAAGGTCCTCCTCTACCTTGGATGCCAGTGGCTTGAAATTAACAACAAAAATTTAGATAGGTCCTTGACACCAGAACCCCAAGGTATTTAGGATGCATCCCATTTCAGTGTAGCGACTCCCTCACGAGGTGTTGTAGTGAAGCGTGAGAACTTCAGTTTGGTCTTATTCAGCACACTGCCTGCCGAGTATGAATACTGTGAAGTGCTCCACATTGCTCCTTACTTACTTCTCTAGGTTTGTCTGATACAGCGGACATTGTCCACGTATAGAACTGTTTCCTGCATAGTACCACACAGCACAGCACCCTTGACCGAGGGTTCAGACGAATCCATTGGGCCAGAGACTATATGTATAAGGCAAATAATGGGCAGAGGGACAGACCTGCGTACCAGTGTGAAGGTGGAAATCTGCAGATATGCCACCATTTGTCAGAATATTTGCTTGTGGGGATTGAGAAAGGGTTAGGATACTTGCCATGAACTTTTAAGGAAACCAAATTGCTCCAGGATTTGGAATAGAAGCTCCATACCGCTTTATGAAATGCTTTTCAGCATTTGAACTAATTAAACATGCTTTAATTTTACAGATGTCATCTATGACATGTATTGTCTGCCAAAATTGTCCGAGGCCTTTCTACCAAGTATGAAGCCAGTCTGGTCCATATCAGTAATATCGGGCAGAATTAAATTTAGATGGATGCCAATATTGCCTTGAATAATTTATAGTCCATGTTTAAGAGGAAATAGGGTGCTGGGGAAGTGAATCTGATAGGGGCCAGGTGGGTAGTTAGGAGAGAAAAATGAATGAATGATAAAAAAAAGTTGGGAAACAGAGCGAGAAGAACTACACAGTGTTATATCTTTACCCTCCTTAGAGATTATAGAGATGGTGGCATATTACTAGGTTGGCGACAGGTTGCCCTCTCCATGATGTCTTTGAATACTCTCTGTAGCAATGGGGTTATTTCATCCATGAAACATTTGTAAAATTCTGACCCAGACCCATCAGGGCCTGAGCACACATTAATTTTTTTGGTTTTAATTACTACCCAAATGATCTCTGCTTTAGAAGTAGTCGCAATCAAAGCAAGCTCTACTCGTTGTTTTGGGGAGGGCTAGAGAGGCCAAGAAACCCTGTGTTCTCCTGCACTGGTCTCCTTATGTGGGCTGTATAGATTTTGATAACACTATGTATGAAAGCTATTGAAATCTGTGCTGTGCTGTGTCGACACCATCTCCCCTGTACCAAGGTGGAGATCTTTGTAATGCATGCCTAGCAGCTTGCTGTTTTAATCAGAAGGCAAAATTCCTCTGTCTCAGGAATAACAAAGCTTCTTCTGTTTCTCCGTTTTGGAGTTCCTGTAGCTCTGACTTAACTTTTTGAGTTCCTTATCTCTGAGTGCCTACCACCTCTCTTATTTGGGCCTTTTACATGCAGTGATCTGTATCTGGCCGATACAGATCAACTGCAGACCCTACTGCTGTGTAAGGTGATCACAGCTCCATAAAGAGAAATGAATAGCACCAATTCCACAAACCATGCTTTCCTGGGTTCGTAGGGTTTTGTTTCGCTCTTCTGGGCTATGTAGAGCGCTGTTCCACTTGTTTCTGTCCCCTGACAAAGGGAGTCCCGAACTCTCTTGGGTGTTGCGGAGGATCGCTTTTACATAGTACAAAAGGGTGGACGTTACGTGTTGATCTGTACCGCACATTCCGCACAGATCCCACTGTAAAGGCGATCCACTCTGCAACAGTCAAAGTGGAACAAAGTGGGTCATGGAATGAGTGGTATTGACAAGTGCCATGTAAAAGTGCCTTTTGTGCCATCTCTAGGTCCTGCAAGGATTGCCGCAAGCCATGCTTGTCTCTCCTGTGCTTCCTTGCTGCTGCTGAAATGATCACCTCTTGCAGCGCCATCTTAACTGTATCCCGTAAGATATGTGGGAGATTTTGGGGTTATCATTCACTAGCACCACCCTCCCCACTTATTTATTTATTTGACTTTGTTGACGGGTGAGTACACTGGCAGTAGAAGGCTTTTCAGGCATGACCCAGGTGCAAATACACAGCTAAATTATACAGTCATCATGATACATAAACAGGTGAAAACAATATGTACAGAACAATGTTTACATGATACAATAACAACCTCTGACTTAACTTTTTGAGTTCCTTCAATCTCTATACCAAAGGGTGATCAGTCACGTAGTAGAGAAACATTGAGGTGCCAGAGGGTCGTCTTTGTCAGCAAATTCAGGTCTGTACACACAAAGACCAGTTGATGGTTCAGCGGAACAGAGGACCCTACCCACACTGAATCCACCCTTGCAAGGTCCGGTTTTGGGTGACAGATCTTGAGTACATTTTAAAGTGGGGATGTAGCAAGTGTAGTCTCTTGCGATTGGGTATATCATCATTAAACATCCCCAATCCTAGCTTTCCCATTGATAATACTTCTTTAGCCCCAGAGCTTGGTTGGGGATCTGTGAAGTGGTATCAACCCTCTACAAAGGATCAAGTTCCAGTCACCTCTTACTGTTCTGTTGGGTCCCTTTCATTTTACTGACTACAATTTGAGAACGTGTTCATAGAATGCACACAGGAGCCTGGAGGAGTATACAAATAAACAGTTGTCACGGAATGTCCTGGACCCACCCACTACAGAGAGTACCCTCCTTCCTTGTCCACGGTAGCCTCCTCTTCTACAAGTGAGAATTCAAGACCAAGGTCAGGACTCTTCTGTTTTTACCTACATGCCAGAAGGCATTGGATGCCGTAAGGCAGAAACTGAGGACATTGGATATCCCATATTCCCTCACAGCATGGCTTTGCTTCAGTGTGGGGCACAGCAGTATCTGTTCTCAAACTCAAGGAAAGGTGATCACTGTGTGGAAAAATTACACCCACAGATGAGATGAATGGGCAGAGGAAACATATTGAGGAGGAAAATTGATGATCATAACCAGGTACTGTGTTACAAATAAAACGATGTTCCTCCCCAGTATTTATCTATACATGACTTGAGACATTTGTTAAGGTCGTCTTTTGGGACCAAAGTCAGTTACCATTATTTGATTTCTAATGGAGAACCTGTTTATGGGAGGTGAAATCTAAGCTTATTTACTAAAAAAGTCAATCAGAGGAGTTACTTAACATGGCAGTGGGAATCGGGATGCCAGTGGACATCAGTGAAGTTACTTAATATGGCAGTGGGAACTGGGTGAGTGAGGGGTACCTCTGAACACTAGCGATGTTAATTAACATGGCATTGTGGATCGGGGGTGGTACCACTGGACACCAGGCAAGTTACTTAACATGGCAGTCAGAATTTAGTGAGGGAAGGAGTATCATTGGACACAGAGAAGTTATTTAATATGGCAGTGGGGATCGGATGAGGAGGAGGTACCACCGAACACCATAGATGTTACTTAACTTGGTAGTGAAGATAATGTGAGGAGGGGTGTACCACTGGACACCAAGATAGATATTTTAAAATAACAGTGGGGAACGGGTAAAGGGGGGACTGCTGGTCACCAAGGAAATTACTGAACATAGCAGTGGGGATCAAGTAAGTGGGGGTACCACAGGACACCAGGCATGTTACCTAATATAGCAGTGGGGACTGGGTGAAGGAGGGGTGCCGCTGGACACCGAGGAAGTTACCCGACATGGTAGTGAGGATCAGATGATAGGGAAGTACCACTGAACACCATGGAAGATGCTTATTATGGCAGTGGAGACCGGGTGAGGAGGGGTACCACTGACTTCAAGGAAGTTTCTTAACATTGCTTTGGGTAAGAGAGGAGGTATCAATGAACACCGTGGAAGTTACTTACCATGAGTAGGGATGGGGTGAGGGAGGGATACCACTGGACACCAGGAATTACTTAACATGGCAGTAGGGCTCAGGTGAAGAGAGTACCACTGGATACCAGGAAGTTACTTAACATGGTAGTGTGGACTGGGTGTGGGGGTACCACCAGATACAAGGCAGGATGCTTAGCATGGCAGTAGGGATCGTGTAAGGGAGTGGGTACCACTCGACAGCAGGAAGTTACTTAACATGGAAGTGGGGATCGGTGGGGTTACCACTGGACAGCAGGAGGTTACTTAACATGGCAGTGGGGATCAGGTGAGAGAATCGTACCACTGGACAGATGTTTTCAAGACATCGGTCAGGAAGCATAGGAAAACCAGGAGCAGTTATAAAATTCTAAGTAGTGTTTTATTATTATCAATAACAGTAAAATAAAAAAAAATGTCCAGGATAGCTATTTACAAAGGCAGTACAAACAAAGAAAACAAAGTCCTTCATCTGATGGTATCTCTAATTCAAAATTTCAGTCTCTCTCTTTCTTCAACAAAGACTGCTCTCTTTATGTATATAATGTATTTTCCTGGCAGTTAACCTCTGCAGCTTGAGCTCATTAAGATACCTCCTGTTTCTCACAAAATGTATCAACATTCTTGTCCATTTCTTTCTTGCAGATGCAGCTAAATAAAATATAGTGTCCCAGAACTAATCTCCAGTTGACAACTGTGCAAAAGAGTTTGTGGAGGTCAAACTACATCTCAAAGTTAACCCCTGAGTTCCAAATAGCTTTTGCAATCATTGCTGCAATATAATGATATACACTTTCAAACCAGGGATCCCAGTTTCACACAAAAATCCAAGTATATTTTTATAACCACAGATAAGCAAAGGGAAAGACAAGATAGAAACAGCAAGTGAAGTCAAAGAGTTAGCGGGGTGGGGGGTTATGGGACCATCACAGTGATCAGTTCCTAGGTCTCAGAAGACAATTTGATTGCACAGTCACACAGGCAAGAGACAGAAAAGAGAATAGAACAGATCCTTGCTTTTAACTCTTTCTACATAACAAATGGGACGGGGTCTTAGTCAACCCGGTCACAGGAAAGTTACCTAACATGACAGTGGGGATTGGTTGAGGAGGGGTACCAGTGGTCAACAGGAAGTTACTTAACATTGCAGTGGGTACTGGATGAGGGTACCACTGGACACCAAGGAAGTTACAGGATGTGGCAGTGGGGATTGAGGAGGGTACCACTGGACTCCAGGAACTTACTTAACATGGCATTGGGGAATGAGGAAGTGGGTACCACTGGGCTCAGAGAAGTTACTTAGCATGGCAGTGGGGATCAGGTGGGATGGGGTACCACTAGGCACCAAGTGAGTTACTTAACATGGCAGTGGGGATCAGGTGAGGGAGGGTACCAATGAACGCCAGAAAATGACTTGGCTAGGAAGTTACTTGACTTGGCAGTACATATGAAATATCTTATATTGTATTCTGTATATTTATGCACCTTATCTGAAGCTGTGATTGTGTATGTATTATTGTAATCTCTTTCAAATAAATGTTTTTAATTGTTGATGACTGTAATAGTCAAACAATAAAAGGAAATGAATCCTGTGGTTGTGCAGAGAAACAGGGCATGTTCTTTCATGTTGGAAATTTTTTTTGGTGCTTGTGTGGAGCATGCCAGAGGAGACTGCCTCCTTAGGACTGCTAGTCCTACAAGTCCTGTGCTCTCCATCCCTACTTTCTCTCATATGTCATAGAAAAAAATGGATCTTCCTTGAGACACAGCTCTTGCAGCAGGTTATACCATTAGGACTGGCCTTGACAGGCGTCAGGACCCTCGGAAAAATTCTAGCTAGCTATCTTCAGCGGGACCATCCCGACGTCGGTCCCACCTCCGACGTCAGACGTAATATATAAGGGGGCGGTCCAGCCAGATTCCCCAGTTCTTTCCTCACCGTCGACTTGTATGTCTCGACCCTTCGGTTCAGTTTCTAGCACGCAACGCTGTGGTAAAGTGTTTTCCACGGGAAATTCATTCTCTTCGCTCAGCTTTTCTCTGATGTCCTCTCCGACCTCCGGTCACTCCTGAAGTGCGCCTGTGGGAAGCATATCCCATTCAGGATCCACACTCGCCTGTGTCCGGTGCCTAGGCCCAGACCACCACACTCGGTCCTGCACCTTTGCCGGGTTTCAACAGCAGAACCCAGATCCGTCACCAGAGGCCCTACGGGCATTCCTGCTCGAGGAACAACTCAAGACCATGGCTTCCAGGGCGGATTCTTCGCAGAAGGCCGCAAGCATGCTGAGAAGCATAGAGAGGCCCCTTCCAGGTCTCCGTCTAGGGCCTCCGACTCGCGCAGCTCGGCTCAAGTCGACGCTCTCCTTCCTGGGCCAGCTCTCAGCCTCCCCGCTGCGGTGAGAAAATCTTCAGACTCCTCTTCTCAGGCCAAGACTCCCAGGCCTTCCTTGTCCTCCAAGGCCCTGGCTAAGTCGGGGATCATCACCATCACCACAAGTCGGGTTCCCGCCATTCTGAACCCGACGTCAGGTCCACCTCCTTGCCTTCTCCTCCCCAGGAAGACCAATGAGCTCACCTCACTGAAGAGGCCGTTGGACTGACGGCGGTTCGCCTGACATCGACCTCTGCGCCACAGGTCCCCAGAGCCGTCGTCCGTCAGAAGACCGTCGCCCGGCAAAACCAACCTCATCACTGGGCGCGGCAGAGGGACCGGTGCCACTGATCGAGAAGAGGACCCGGCGCCTCTGACCGGCGTCGGTCAGGAGACCATCACTGAGGAGGAGTTGACTCAGCCCGAGGACCAGACGGGCAACCCGGTCCTGTTGAGACTCCCAGGGAACCCTCTCCGCAACCCGAGCCCCCTGTGGAGCCGACGCGGGACCCGGTGACTAACCACCGCGCCCGGTCCGCTGTCGGGCCTTTCTTTTCAGAGGTGAAGGAGCTTTCACTTGCTGGTGGGATACCATCAAAAGGACATGGTCCCCACTCCACCTCCACTTCCACCTCCTCCTCCCTACACTGGTTACTCCTCCGATTCCTCGCCCCTTCTCCATCTGGGTCTGCAGGCGTTACCTCCTCCCGAGCCCAGAACCCTCCAAGGGGAGACCAGACAAGAGACCTCCGTCAGATCCTCTTCTCGCCACCCAGCCCTATTAGACCCAGAAGAGCGCCGACGTTCGTTCTTCGACGGAGGACACGGGATCAGAGTTTTCAACATACAGATCCCCATCTCCTCTCCATCCCTTCTCCGGACCCACGTGAGCTTCCAAAGTCTCCTCCGGATGACCCTTCGTTCTCAGATATCATGAGACACATCCACGAGAACATGGGATGGGATGCGGAAGAGTTAGACCCGAGCTAGCCTTGCAGTATCTTCGCAGAAGGACCCCAAGCCTGTGGTGGTGCCACCCTTGGTAGACACTTTCGTGGGATCGCCACCAAGGCAGCGTGGAAGCGTCCCACACTCACTCACGGCGCAGCAAGAAAGCTGACCCCATACAAGGCTCCAAGGGAAGACCCACTCTGGCTCAGCATCCTCAGGCCGACTCTCTGGTCATAACAGCCTCACATGACCGGTCCCAGAGACCGCAACATTTGAGCACCCTGCCACCAGACCCAGAGTCCAAGCAGCTGGACGCCATGGGTAGGCGACGATGCTTCTGCTACCTGCGCCATCAGATCCCTGAATTATTTGACCCACATGGTGCAATTCCAAAATGCCCTGTGGGAGCAGGGTCTGGATGCGGCTGAGAAATTGCCAGAAGGTGAGCAGAAGGAGGAGATGTTGCAGCTCCTCCGTCACGCAGGTTAGGGACGTGGGAACCTAAGTGCTACGAGCCCGCTGCGACTCATGGACTCCTCGACCCGAGCAGCAGTTTCAGGCGTATGCCTCTGGAGGCACTCTTGGCTCCATGTCTCGGTTTACCGGACGTCCAGAAAAACATCATGGGCGCCCCATTCGAGGAGAAGTTTTATTTGGTAAACCTTCCGAGAAGATAATTACTAAACCCAAGAGGCCGGAAGGCAAGCAGGTCGGTTCAGGCCATGTACCCACCCAAGCTTAGTTCCTTCAGAGGAACCAAAGCCACCTTGGGATGGACGAGAGACAGCAGTCCCGCCTGTTCCACAACAGAGGGGCTCGGTTTCCATGAGCCCAGGAAAACAACCCGCAGGTCGAGGCCAACGCACTCTTAAGCCGCCCAGCCAGCGGCCCCTCAGCTGCCACAGCCTGACTCCTTTCCGCCCCCGCCTCAGGATCAACTGGATTTCATGGTCGGGGTCTGATTATGCAATTCCTGCCAGGATGGCAGTCTATAACCACTGACAGGTGGGTTCTCCAGATGGTTGGAAGAGGCCACTTTATAGAATTTGCGGAAAAGCCACCCTCGAGGCCTCCTCTGCTCTCCCGGTACTCGGTCAGCACAAGTCATTGGTCAGACAAGAAGTACTCGCGCTCCTGCAAAAGGGCGATAGAAGTACGTCCCAGAGAACCAGAGGACAAGGATGCTATTCCCACTTCTTCCTGGTTCCAAAGAAAACAGGGACCTCCGTCCGATTCTGGACCTCAGCGACCTCAATTTGTCGGTCGCCTACAAAGATTCCCATGGTGACTCTTCCGGGTCTTATTCCCATGCTGAAGCAGGACGCCTTTTTAGTGTCTTTAGACATGCAGGACGCTACCTGCACATCCCTATAGCTCAGCGCACAAGAGGTTCCTGCGCTTGAGTTTCTCAGCCATCATCTTCAGTTCCAAGCCCTTCCATTCGGGCTGTCATCGGCACCAGGGTCTTTACCAAATGCATGGCAGTCGTGGCAGCATCTCTAAGGAGACAGGGCCATTATGTGTTCCCATACCTGGACGATTGGCTTTCTCATGGCCGCCTCCAGAGAGGCATTGTTACGGGCGATCCAGAGTACCCAGGACCTGTTTGATCTCTGGGTATCCTAATCAACCACCAGAAGTCTCTCCTGGTACCGTCACAGAAGTTGCAGTTCATAGGCGCAGTACTGGACACCGTTCAGGGAAGAGCATTTCTTCAGATGACAGGCGGGCGCATCAGATCCTCATCAGGGATCTTTCGTCAGAAGACCGTCCCAGCCAGGTCGGTTCTTTGCTTGCTCGACACATGGCTGCGGCCATTCCTACTGTCCTTTGCAAGGCTCCACATGCAGGTAACTCAGTGGATGCTCAAGGTGCAATGGGACCAAAGGCAAGACCGCATGCAGCATCCGGTCAGAATCACGAATACCGTGATTCGAGACTGGCAGTGGTGGCTAGACCCAGGGACACTCTCTCGGGCGTCCCATTTATAGCGCCCGCCCCGGAGGTAATCCTCACCACAGACACCTCAGGTCTGGGTGGGGAGCACACCTGGATGGGGTGAAGTCCCAGGGAATGTGGACTTCTCGGGAGGCTCACCTCATACAACGCCCCAGAGATGAGGGCGGTCCTTATGCCCTGCAGGCATTTCAGTCAGAGATCCCGCGAGTACTCTCCTGCTTCAGACAGACAACACGGCGGTGATGTATTACCTCAACAAACAAGGAGGCACACACTCTACCTCCTTGCAGGAAGCCATGAGGGTGTGGGATTGGGTAATCCGACACGGCGCGAACCTGATCACAGTACATGTTCCCGGGTGGACAACACAATCAGAGATGGCCTGAGTCGCTCCCAGGCCAGAGTCCACGAGTGGGAACTTCTTCAGGAGGTAGCAGAGGATCTGTTTCTTCGATGGGGAACTCCAGAACTGGACTTGTTCGCTCCCATCCAACGCAAAAACTGCCCAATTTTTGCTCGCTAGATCCAGGGCCTGGTGTTTTCTGGCGAGACGCTTGTCCCCTCTCCTGGCGACAGATTCCTCTACGCTTTTCCTCCCTTCCGCTGATCCAGAGAGCTCTTCTCAAACTGCGAGGGAGCATGCAACGATGATCCTGGTGGCCCCTTTGCCCAGACAGATCTGGTTCCTTTGCTAATGCAGCTATCCCGGAACCTCCGCCTCCCATTACCGCTCAGCTCCCATCTCTTGTCTCAGGAAGAGGGTCACTGGTCCACCGGACTTACGCTCTCTGAACCTGCATGCATGGCTCCTAGAGACATAGCCATTTTGCGACACGAGGTCTCAAGAAGTTGCGGAAGTCCTTTCCGCAGCCAGAAAGCCGGGCAACGCATGCTACATACGCCATGAAATGGTGCCATTTTTGTTTATGGTCGCAAGCACGCGGCCTTCCCTCTAGGTTGTCCAGTGAAGGCGGTGCTAGAGTACCTGCTCTCCCTTCCGCTCGGGTCTCGCCTCCTCTATTAAGGTGCATCTCTGTGCTATCTCCGCGTATCACCTTCCGATGGGACAGCGCACTGTGGCGCAATTAGATGCCTGTCGGGAATTCCTGAGAGGGTGTTGCATCTTAGGCCTCCCATTAAGGACCCTGTACCTCCATGGATTTACTCTTCGTGACTGGAACAGGTCACGCCCCCTTTGAACCTGCCGCGGATTATGAGCCATGCTTTCTGTCATGGAAAACGTTATTTTTAGTTGCTGTTACCTCAGTGAGAAGAGTTTCTGAGCTTCATGCTCTCATGTGTAAAGAGCCTTATTTAATTTTCCACCGGACAGAGTATCCCTGAGGACTAATCCTAAATTCTTGCCTAAGGTGGTTTCCACACTCACCTCAATCAGGATATTGACCTGCCTGTCTACTTCCCTAATCATTCCAGTAGAGGAGAGGCACTGCTCCACATCCTGGATGTTCACCGCAGCTTAAGGTACTACCTGAGCAGAACTAAACAACTACGTAAATCGGAACAACTTTTCGCTTCTTCTACCGAGAGGTGAGGCCAACCAGTATCCAAACAGTCCCTGTCTCTGGCTTGTCCAGTGCATATCACACTGTTACGAGAATCAGACAAAGCCCTCCCGGATCTGTCCGAGCATTCCACTAGGGAGTGGCTACCTCCTTTGCAGCACTTCAAACGTTTCCACTTCTGCCATCTGTGCTGCAGCCACTTGAGCTCTGTACATACCTTTATCAGGCATTATAGCCTGACATCGCTTCACGGCGAAGAGCCGCTTCGGTCTGGCTGTGCTACAGGGTCTCCTGTCCCAGAATCAGGACCTGAATGAACTTTCTAATTTCCTCCTCCCAGAGTGTTTGCAAGCGCTCACTGCTTGGGAATCAGTCCTAATGGTGTAACCTGCTGCAAGAGCTGTGTCTCAAGTAAGATAGTACAGTCTACGTAAGAACTTATAACAGTAGATCTTCGAGAACAGCTCTTGCAGCAGGTATCTTCCCACCCACCTCCCCTTGGAGGAGGCATGACTTCAGCCTTTCTGAACATGAATTTATACCCTTCTGTCTTCTGACGGCGGATCCTCGGTCTCCCATTTCTATGTCAGCTTCACGTCGGAAGTCTCCGCAGGAGAACTCAGAATCTAAGGACCGCCTTATATACTACGCTCTGACGCCGAGGCGGACCGACGTCGGGGCGGCCCCGCTGAAGATAGCTAGCTAGAATTTTTCGTGGTCCTGATGCCTGCCGGCTTCAGTCCTAATGGTGTAACCTGGTGCAAGAGCTGTTCTCGAAGATCTACTGTTACGGTAAGTTCTTACGTAACTGTGCTTTTTGTGTTTACTCTCAAGCTCTGTCTGGTGACATGGAGTTATTACTTTTGGGAGTACAGATATCATTTATTCATTTTGGGCATTGTTTGCCATCTCACTTGCAAGGGGTCCCAAATTCAGCTTCCCTTTGTTACTTCTGCCATTGCCATTTGCGCAAGGCTGCTACCCTGTTCTTTACCTAACACTATCTGGTGAATGGTGAGTGGCTTTGCTCTTTTTAGACCTGCTACCTTTGTGCCACCTGGTAGGCCCAACCCACAGACTCTAAGTTGGATTTTCTTTGGTTATTTTAATTCATATATCCTTTACAATCACATTGGGCTAGAAAGTATCTAATCTCGCTTTTTATTTCTCTCCACTTTGTTTCTCTCATGGCAAAAACTGAGGTGCATAAGGGAGCCAATGACAGTTATGCATGTGGTGCACTGGCAACGTCAGTAGTGAATGTTGGCTCCCTCCCTGTAGGAAAAGTCTCGGGGTCCTAGCACCTCCGCCCTAGACCTTTAAATATGAAGTAATGGTGAAGATGTTCTGGAAGATTAGCAGTTACAGTAAGAACGTAATTTTCAGTTTTTATTCCGCTTATTTTGGAATGTTTGGGTTTGTGGTCTGCCAACAGGGATTTTATTTATTAGTACTCTCCTCTTTAAATACTTTGCTTACTGATTACACATTTGACCAGTAATTTTGATAAATGAAATCATGGTGGCATTTATTAGTAATTAAGGAAACTTCCAGCAGTAACGAGCCATGTCTGGGTGTAGGCATGTCCAATTAGCTTTTCACAAAATGTATATATTTTTTTAGTTTACTAGTGCTGAAATATTTCCTCGTGATTCTGGTTGATCCTGCCTGTGTCCCGCTGGCATTAGTAAGTTAAAAAAAAATATATACATTTTGCAAAAGCTAATTAGGCCATGCCTACACCTGGACATGGCCCGATTACTGCTGGACTGATCTTTACTCGAGTGGGAGCTCTTGCAGCAGGCTATAACAGTAAGGACTATGCCACAGGCACTAGAACCTTCTGGAAAACTTTCAGCCAGCAGTACACAGCAGGGACCACCCCTGACGCCGGCTGGCCTGATAGTCAGCCCTGGTACAAAAGGGCAGACCCAGCTCCACCTCAGTTCTTTTCCCTACTGCTCACAGACGTGAGAAGAAGCTTCATTTCCAGCTTGCCAGAAATGGCTAAATCTGTGTTTTTTTCAACCCGCTTTGTACCGCTTTGACAGTTTTTTCTGTGTTTTCAACGGATGTCTTCGCTGTCGTCAGTCTCTCCAGAGCCACACCAGAACAAGTGCGACTGTGGGAGGCAGATCCCTCCAAGGACAGGCACAAGCGCTGTGTCTTTGCCTTGGGCTGGACCATGACACCGCAGCCTGCTCAGCCTGCCAGGCGCTCACCAGCCGGACCTGGATCTGATGTCTCAAGGCCCTGAAGGTCCTTTTAGAGAAAGATGGATCTGCACTCCTCAGAGGGAAGTGCAAGGAGAAGACTGGCGCCACAGGAAAGACCGTAGTCGATCCCGGCACCGGTCGGTCCCATTCTCACCGCTGCCCTCTCCTAAGAAGGCCCGTGTTTCCCCGGACTCAGGCAAGCATCCGAATCTTCCCAGGCCAAGGCTGGCCCATCGGGGAGAAGCTGGCTCAGCCTAAGGAACCCCGCTCAAGGGTTACCACCAAGCCCTTGGAGGTAAAAGCTCGCCACACTTCCTGCCACTGGTGCTGCTTGCTAAAGGTGCACCTCTCGAGCCGAAGGACTCTTTGGCGCCTCAAGAAACCCCGTCCAGTCCCACCTCCGACACTGGTTGAAGGGGCGAAGGGTGCGGGCACGCACAGAAGAGCCGATGTCCCCATCTCCCAAGTCCTTCTGCCCTTTGGCTCCCGAAGAGGCTCTCCTTCAAGGGCCGATGTCCCGATACTCCCTTTCTGGGCCGAGCTGCTGAGATTTTCCTGAAGGACGAGCTGCAGGAGTTGTTCTCCTTGGTGGGACAAGTCCAGAAGCGGCCCCCGGTCGCTGGCCCAGACACTGGTACCGGACCCAGCGGGCAAACCACAGCCTGGAGGTGAGCCTTCCCCGAGGAAGTCCCCTCACGGCCGCCACGCCCACCTAAGGCCTGCTCCCGCCTCAGTCCAGAGACCGCCGCAGAGGCTCCAAGGACGCCGCCGGTCTAGGTCTCACACTGCAGCCCTACTGCTCCTCTGGGCGTGAGCACTCCGACATCGGGTCCTCTGGCCGACGCCTGGTCCACGCCTCCGCCACCAGTCCCGGGACCAGAGCCAGTCTTCGGGCCGACGTCGGTCCCCCAGCTACCGACAACAGAGGGAGTCTGATCACAAGGAGAGGTCAGACTATTCCAGACCTAGTAGTCGGTCCTCCTCTTCATCGGCATCCTCCTCTTTTTCCTCTTTGGGATCGGCGTCCCCAAGAGAGAAGGACCAGCCTCGCTCGTCTTCGGACGATCCAACCTTTATGGACGCCATGAGGCATATCCAGGCCACCAACGAGTGGGAAACAGAGGACCTGGATCTGGAATGCCTAAGGTTGGCCAAATACCTGAGGCAAAGGGGCAAAACCAGTGGTAGTCCCTCCTTTGGTGGACACATACCAGGACCTCACCCACTTGACCTGGAAGCACCCAACCTCCATCCCAGCTGTTCCCAAAAATCGGACAGGCTGTATAAGGCCCCAAGGGCAGAAGCCTTTTAGCAGAGAACCCTCAGGTGGACTCTTCAGTCATTACGGCTGCCCATGATAAGTCCAGGCAGCCACACCTTAGCTCGCAGCCTCCCGATCCAGAGTCTCAGTATTTGGACCAGGTGGGCAAGAGGTTTACTCTGCCCCACCTGCTCCATCCGTCCTCAACTTCCTGACGATATGGTCCAGTACCAGAATGCTCTATGGGAAAGGGACAAGAGCTACTCAGAGCCATGCCAGATTCTGAGCAGAAAGACGGAGCTTCTGGACATTCTTAAATCGGGCTCCGATGTAGGTTCTCATGTCCTTAGAGCCTCGTATGACACTGCAGATACGGCAGCCGGGCAGCCGCTTCGAGGTTTGTCTTAGGCGCATGCCTGGTTAAGAGTTTCAGGCTTTCACCAGGATCTGCAGTCCGGTATCAGGATCTGCCTTTCCAAGGTTCCGTATTGTTTGGGCCAGAGACAGAAGCACAGATTTCATGTATCCAGGAGTCGGACAAGTCCATCTGGTCAGTCCGCCAAATGTACCGCGCGACCAGTGACAGCAGCGGAAGAGGCCCTTTCGCAAGCCCTCAGGTAGTCAAGATGGACAGCCCGTGGTAGTCAGCAGGGTCAGAGAGGCGGCTTTCCTAGGTGAGCCAGTAACCAACAGCCTGGAGGCGCCTCCAACTGCTGGGCCCAAGTCCTCCCAGGCCTCTCTGCCCATGCCCGGCTCAGCCCAATGACACCCTTCCGCCACCTCAAAAGGAAGACACAGGGGAGACGGTCGGGACCGCTTCTCCTTCATCTCAAGGGTGGAGATCGATAACTGCAGACCAATGGGTCCTGGATATTGTCAGGAGAGGACACACGCTAGAGTTCACAGAGTTCCTCCAACTACTCCACCAAAGCACTCCCAATATCCTCCTCATATCCCACTTCTAGAAGGAGAAATTCGGACCCTCTTGCAGAAAAAGGCAATAGAGGTAGTCCCTTGCATCAGCGGGGAATAGGGTTTATTCCCACTCTTCCTGGTCCCAAAAGACAGGGGACCTTCGTCCCATCCTGGACCTCAGCTCCTCAGTCTCTTTATAGAGTACAAATGATTCAGGATGGTGACCCATAGAAACATAGAATTTGACGGCAGATAAAGACTGCTTGGCCCACCCAGTCTGCCCATTTCCCTACCTAATGGATAAGCTGCAGATCCTAGTTAACCAGCAGCCTACTTCTTTCTGCCCCCACCCTGGAATTGCCTTATGACTGTCCTCGCATGCTTGAATTCCACCACTGTTTTTGACTCCACAACCTTCTCCCGAAGGCCGCTCCATGCATCCACAACCTCTCTGTGAAAAAATACTTCCTTAAATTACCTCTGAGCCGCCCCATCTTCAAATTGTGCCCCTTGTTCTTGCACACCTCTTGTTTTGAAAGATGCTACCCTCTTGGACTTTGTTGATTCCTTGAGGTACTTGAAAGTTTCTATCATGTCCCCCTCTCCCTCCTTTCCTCGAGGCTATACATATTAAGCTCCTTAAGTCTCTCTTCATATGTCTTCCCGTGCAGACCCTGCACCATTTTAGTGTTCCTCCTCTGGACAGCTTCCATCCTGTCTATGTCTTCGCTGGAGATTGGGTCTCCAGAACTGCACGAATACTCCAGATGGGATCTGACCAGCTGTCTGTACAGAGGATAATAACATCCTGTTTTCTACTGGTGATGCCTCTCCCTATACATCCCAGTATCCCCAGCCCTCCTTGCTGCCCTCTCACATTGCTTGCCCACCTTTAGGTCATCTGATATGACTACCCCCAGGTCCCTTTCCATTTTTGTTGTTGTTAGTATCTCACCCCCATTGTGTACTCTTCCCTGGGTTTTGTTTCCCGGCTGCGACTACTTCCCCTGCTGCATCAAGGAGACTAGCTCTGCTCCCTAGACATGCAAGATGCATATATGCAATCAGGGTCTTCCCTCCCCACCGGAATTTCTGAGGGTCCACTTCCAAGGGAGCATTACCAATTAAAATTCTTCTATTTGGCCTCTCCTTCGCTCTAGAGTCTTTACAAAGTGCTTGGCAGTGGTGGCTGCGGCTGTAGGCGGCAGGGACGTACTTCTTCCTTACCTCGACAACTGGCTGCTTGGGCCCGTCCAGTTCATGCCTGCTTCAAACTTTGAAGACACTTATTTTCTATTCCGAGAGTTCAGGATCGCCTGAACCTTCAGAAAATGTACCCCAGCCCAGTCAAAGACTCATCTTTATTGAGCTGTGTCCTGATTCTATCCAGGCATGGCTTTTCTACCCCGGATCGGGCGACGCCTGCAGGAGATTGCCGAAGGGATCTCAGTAACTCCTCAGGTCCAGCAAGGAACTTCCTCAGGTTGCTGGGGCATGGCGGCGGCCATTCTGGTCACTCCTCTGGCCCACCTCCACATGTGGGTCCCACAGTGGATTCTCAGGGTGCAGTGGGACCAGGGCTTCGATGATCTAGACCTTCTAGTCAGGAGCACCCGAGCCTGTCAGGAGAACTCTACTTTGGTGGATGGACCCTGCAATTTGGAAAGGGGGCCGGTTCCATCCGAGCCACCAGGTCAGACCCTTATGACAGATGCGTCAGATCTGGGCTCAGGAGCGCACCTGAGTACTCGACAAATGCAAGGAGTTTTGACACCCGAGGAGCGTGTCTCTCCATATCAATGTACTGGAAATGCGAGCGTCCTCATGCCCTACAAGCATTTCAGGAGGGCCTGGTACCAGGCACTTTTTCTCATTCAAACAGACAATATGGCAGTCGTTTTGTACATCAGCAAGCAAGGGGCACTCATTCGTACTCATTTTGCAGGGAGGCGATGAGAGTCTGAGACTGAGCACCGGAACAGCGCATTCCATCAGCAATGCATCGCTCCAGACGTCCCTAAACAATCTGGCCGACAGCCCAAGCAGGTCTCAATCCAGAGCACACGAGTGGGAGCTGTTACAAACTGTAGTAGATCAGCTCTTCGACAAGTGGGGTTGTCCAGACCCTGGACCTTTTACTCCTGCATGGCAGCCAAACTGCCAATGTTTTGCTTCTCAGAGAGCACGCCTAGAGTTTTCTGGTCAGACACATTATCCCTTTGCTGGTCAGGGAGGTTTCTCACGCCTTTCCGCCTCTTTCCTCTCATTCAGAGAGTCTTGCTGATTGCAGACGAAGGGCTCAAATGATTCTTATAAGCCCTGTGGCCTCGGCAGATTTGATTTCCCTCCTGCGGTGGTTGTCCACGGAACCTCCAATTCCGTTGCCCATATGCTCGCAGTTGCTATCCAGGAACAGGGATCGCTGGTCCATCCGGACCTCAGTTCCTTACATCTACATGCTTGGCTCCTTCTGGCGTAGCCCAACACAGATATGGGGTCTCCTCAGAGGTAGCGGCAGTCCTAGTAATCGTCGAGGAAGCCCCCACCCGCTCCGCCTATGCTATGAAATGGAAGCGGTTTTGTTTATGGGCCTCGTCACAGTATTTGGACCCTGTCACCTGTCCAGTGAACTCAGCGTTACAGTACCTCCTCTCCTTGTACCAACATGGCTTGAGTTACTCCTCTGTTAAGGTGCACATGTGGGCTGTCTCCACCTATCATGCTGTAATTGGGGACAAGGATTTAGCAGCTGATTAGATGTAGCCCGCATCATTTTAAGGGGAATTTTGCATTTGAGACCTCCCATTAGGGACCCTATCCCACCCTGGGACCTCCTTTTGTGTTGCAGAAGCTTACCCTCCCTCCTTTTGAATCGGCAGCAGATTGTGAGCTCGTTTTCTTTCCTGGACGTGTGTTTTGGTTGCTATTACCTCAGCTCAAGGGTTTGTGAGCTCCAGGCTGTGATGTGTAAAGAGCCATATTTGGTTTTTCACAGGAAAGGGTTTCCTTAGGACAAATCCTAAGTTTCTTCAAAAGTGGTCTCAGAGTTGACCCTCAACCAGTCGGTTGACCTTCCAGTTTATTTCTCTTCCCCTTTGAATAGAGGTGAAGCTCTCCTTCACACATTGACGCTCACAGAACTTTGAGGTATTACCTCAAAGGACAGCTACACACCATCAGTCAGAGCAGTTCTTTGTGGCCTTTGCACCACAATGCTTGGGCAAACCAGTGACCAAGCAGGCGATTTCAAGTGGATCATCCACTGCATATTATTTTGCTATCAGAAGCATAATGGCCCCTACGGGTCTGGTTAGGGTCACTCCACTAGAGGAGTGTTTGCATCTTTCGCCCTGAGAAATGTCTCCATGAGGAACATCTGTGCGGCCGCTACCTGGAACTCTGTGCAAACCTTTGTCAAGCATTACAGCTTGGACATCATCTCCAGACGCCGTGCGGTTTTGGTCTTGCCGCTTTGCAGAGACTTTTGTCCTAGGCCTCTGAAGTCAGTAATGTCCACCTTCCGGAGTCGACTACCTCTTTGGCGTGGACTGCTTGGTATTCAGTCCTTACTGCAAGAGCTCCCACTCGAGTAAGATAGTACAGTTAAGTAAAAATTTACCATAACAGTAGATCTTGAGAGGAGCTATTGCAGCAGGCATTACTTTCCACCGCCTTCCCCTCAAGGTGTGCAGATCTTCATATACTGCGCCCGTCTCCTTCTCTTGTCAGAGCTTCTTTGCGGAGGGAGAACTGAGGAGCTGGGTCTGCCCCTTTGTACCAGGGCTGATGTCGGGGCAGTCCTGCTGTGTGCTGCTGGCTGAAAAGTTTTCCAGAGGGTCCTAGTGCGCGGTTAGTTCTAATGATTATAGCCTGCTGCAAGAGCTCCTCTCAAGATCTACTGTTATGGTAAGTTCTTACGGAACTGTACTTTCTCTTGTGTCAGAGAATAAAGTTTTCATCTTGGAGCTTTACTTAGCTGACTGTCCATCACTTTGTGTGCACTGATTTTTTTTTTTTAACTGCTTTCTGTCAACAGGTGCGTGTAGTGTGTTAGCAGCGAAGTTAAGGATCATAGCAGCATATTCTATTTTTGTTGTCCTGAATTTACAAATCTCAAATCCGCCCCCACACACAAATTTTCCTTGCCACCCCAGCTATTGTGATGCTGAGCTGATGCTAGAGTATTTGATCAGAAAGCCAAAATATTTCATCAGAAAGTAATCTAAGATCTTACTTCAAGAGGGCTCTTGCAGTAGGTATTCACATATAGGACTTACCGCTATGCGTCAGGACCCCACGGAAAAATTTCTAGCTAGCAGTCTCTGGACGGGACCGCCTCATGTCAGTTGACCGCATCATATCGACGCCAGTGTAAAAGGGCAGTCCCCCACGCTTGCCTTCCAGTTCTTCCACCGTCGGCTTGTGAAAGTTCTTCATGGTTGAACAACGCTTCGTCAGTCATTTGTCAGTCCTCAAGTCTTCAAACTTTTCAATCTTTTTCTCTGCCTTTACGGCTTTATCTTCAATTCGTTGTGTATGTCATCCCCGACGCCTTCTGAATTGCATAAGAATAAGTGTGACTCGTGTGGTTCCCAACTTCCACACAAGGACGGCCACTCCTTGTGCCTCTTCTGTCTGGGCCCAGACTACGCCGTGGAAAAGTGCCAGCACTGCCAGAAATTTAACTCCACTACCGCGAAAGAAGGGCAGCAGTCCCTGAAGCCCATACCTTGAAGAAGAAAATGGCCTACATTGAGAAGGAACTAAAGAAACTCAGGCAGACGTCCACTTCAAGGTCAGAAAGAAAACGCGACAAGGAAAAGCACGGGAGCGGGAACAGGCTTCCTCGGCAGCCTCAACCGGCCGGAGTTGCAGCACTTGAGTAACGTCCTCCGGGATCACTCCATGACAGCCGCCTTGGTGGTTACCAAGAAGGTGTCGCCTCCGCCTGGCTCGGGCCCTTCGAGCCTCCGAGCAAAGGAGGCCTCCTTCCAGGAAGGCCGCTACTACCACACGGCCTTGGGTCAGAGCAGGTCCGGTAAGTCGGATGTTGGTTCCACGATGCTTGCCCAGACAAGGCTGCTAAGTTGCTAGCCTCTGGGAGCGCCAGCCAAGACTCGCCCGCCAAGGCCCGTCTTCTGTGTGGCCTTCCTCAGGCGGGAGTCCGCTAAGTCGGACGCTGGCTCCTCCGACGCCCGCCTGATTCGCAGATAAGTCGGACGCCGGTTCCATTGACACCCGCCCGACCAAGAAGCCTGTGCTAGACCCTAAGGAACAGTCCGTTGCCCAGGCTCTCCGCACATGCCAAGTTGCCTCTGGGGTCCCCACGCCTCTTCAGTTGACCCCCAGGGATCATAATCCTCCTTCTCTGGTCGCCACGGGGATACTGAGATGATGCCATCAGGGAACCCTCTTCTGGGACCTGATACCCTGATGCCGGACCCTCAGATGCCAGTCCCACGTCATGCATTTCCACGCCATCTGGCGCCCCTTACCATCAGGTCTTTCGGACCCTGTCAAAGGTGTACCCACGCGAGCCAGACACCAGGGCCAGCATTACCACCTCCTGGCCCACCAGCAGGGCCTCTTCCAGGTCCTCTGCTCCATCATATCCCCTGGCACCCGGTATCCAACACCGCAATACCCGACTCCGCAGTATCCGGTGTTGACAGTACCTGACAGCAGGCTACCCGCTGTCAGGTTATGGATACTCCTTCTACGGATATCCTCAATATCCATATCCCTCCTCCTCCACCTCCACGCCCACCCCCCAGCCACCAGCGGATCCGAAGGGAGACATTGGCCTCCTGGTGGGCTGAGGCCAAGGCTCAGCTCACTCACGAGGTGAAAGTCATCTGCCGGCTCTCCGGACCCTGTACAGGATCCCTTACGTCGGAGGACAGGAGATCCCTCCACCCTTCATGACACCAGAGGAGAGCCCTCTGGCGCCCGAGGAGGTGAGGATCACGTGCCCAGGGAACTCCCCAGAAGGGTCCGTTGCTCCCCTCATAGGGAGGGGTCTTCCTCTTCATCAGATACGCTCTGACTCGAATTCAGAGATGAGACGCCTGATCCCGAAGAAGAGCCACGTACTCCAGATCACGCCAGGCCGAGGACTCCCCAAAGTCCCTCCGAGGATTCCTCCTATCTGGAGTTATTGAGGAAAATCCAGGAAGTCCATCAGTGGCAATCACTGGAGCCAGACCCACAGCGTAAGAAACTCGCTGCTCATCTGGATCTGCTCTGAGACTGCTCCTGTGCTGATTCCACCCTGGATAGAGCCTTGCACGGATCTTATGTCCACCATTTGGAAACAACCTTCTGCGAGCACCTTCCAGGAAGGCGGACAGGCTATATCAGGCTTCTGAGAGTGTAGATTTCCATAACCTCCACCCCAAGGTGGACTTGGTTATCATCAGTGCCGCCACGGCCACTCCGCAAATCCCAAACACCTCAGCTCATCTCCCTTGATAAGGAATCCCAACTCTGGACCAATATGGAAGAAGATCTATTCTCTTCTACCATGGGTATTAGGGCCCTGAACTATGTGGCACATATGGGGATTTTCAGAAGACCATCCTTTGTCAGGTGGAATCTAAATTGGACTCCCTTCCTGAGTCTCAGACTAAGCAGGAAGTGGCGGATCTTTCCGTTCTGCTCATTCGGCCAGTCAGCATGTGCGCCCGTGCCACTTCACGACACAGTGGACACAGCTGGAAAGAGGCGGCCTCGCTGTAGGCCTCATGGCGCATGCCTGGCTCCGCTTTGTCAGGTTTGGTCCCTGAAGTGCAATCCACTATCCAGGATGCTCCCTTCAGGGGTTCGGTGTTGTTCGGGGTGATGTCGAGGACATCATTACCAAACTGCAGAAGAAGGGCACTGCACCAAGTCTGTCAACTCTATGTACAGGCCCCCAAGGGCAGCAGTCTTTTCAGAGACAAATAGACGAAAAAAAACCACAGGGCAAACAGGCCAACAAACGTCAGGCCCCTCCAGCAACCAAGACTCCCCCAAGAAAGCTGCAGGAGCCTCGGCTGCTGCTTTGCCCCACACCTCCTGATTCCCTACCTCTCCACTGCCTTTGGAGGTTCCAGAGGAACCGGTAGGGGAGATTCTCCTTCCATCTGCCGAGTTGGAATACGATAACATCAGATGCTTGGGTGCTTCAGTTGATATCAGCAGGACACTCAGTAGAGTTTCTACAGAAACCACCCCTAGTCACCTTACTCCCTGCAACATCTTCCTCTGGTCCTAGAGGAAATTATCTCCTTCTCTTGAAGGCGGTAATAGAACCCATCCCCAACCATCTTTGGGGGACAGGTTACTATTTCCATTTCTTCCTAGTTCCAACGAAGACGGGAGATCTGAGCCCTCATCCAGACCTCAGCTCCCTGAACGCGTTCATGGAGTACAAACGCTTCAGCATGCTCTCTTTGCAGAGCCTTCTACCACTTCTTCGGCAGGGACAGTGGCTATGTGCTCTGGACATGCAGGATACCTACCTGCATATCCCCATATGCCCTGCCCCACCGCAAATCCCTTCGCTTTTTGCTTCGGGGGACCACTACCAATTCAAGGCCTCCCATTTGGTCTTTCCTTGGCCCCAGTATTTACCAAATGCCTGTCTGTGGTAGTGGCCCACCTGCATACCAGGGAGTTCAGGTATTCCCATACCTGGACGATTGGCCTCATGCCCCTGGCCAGAGAGGAATTCTATACTCTTTCCCTTACCCTATAGGTTTTCACCAGTCCGGTATCACTATCAACCGGGCAAAGTCCCATTTGGTCCCTTGCCAACACCTCCAATTTATAGGAGCGATTCTGGACACGACCATCGGCAAAGCCTTTTTGCCTCTGGACAGGGTAGACACCTTCAGACTCAGGCCTGTCTTCTGTCCGTCGCAGGGAGGTCAGAGCCAGGTCAGTCCTTTGCCTCCTCGGCTAATGGCGGCTGCCATTCCGACAGTCCCACCTCGCCGCTCCATATGAGGATCTCTCAGTGGACGCTTTGGTCACAATGGGACCAGACCCTGACAATCTAGACCAAGAGGTACTAGTTTCTGATCCCATGATCAGGGACTTACAATGGTGGATAGTACAGTAGAACCTGTGCCTGGGAGTTCACTTCAGCATCGAACCCCCTCCCAGACACTGATGACAGATGCATCAGGAGAAGGCTGGGAGCCCATCTTGGGTCTCACAGGACTCGGGCAGCTGGTCCAAGTTCGAATAAAACCTGCACATAAATGTGCTCAAACTGAGAGCAGTCCTTATGCCCTTCAGGCTCTGCACTCCCTTTCCTTCCGGTCATCTTCTCATACAATCAGACAACATGTGCATAGTCTGGTACCTCAACAAGCAGGAAGGAACACGCTTCTACCCTCTGTGCTGGGAAGGATGAGAGTCTGGCTTTGGGCAACCCAGCACCACCTTCACCTGACTGCAGTTCACGCTCCAGGATTGGAAAATCATGGCGGACCAACTCAGTCGGTCCTCAGTCAAGTCCACGAATGGGAATTGATCAAGAAGTCGAACTACATCTTTCAGTAATGGGGAACACCTCACATAGACCTCTTTGCTTCTCCCCAAAATACAAAACTTCCTCCTTTCTGCTTGCTCGCCCAGGGCTAGACATTTTTGGTGGGACGCTTGTCTCTCGCTTGAGGGACAGATTTGTTTATGCCTTCCTCCTATTCCCTTAATTCCGAGGGTCCTGAACATTCTCAGATTGGAGGAGCTCAATGATTCTCAGCTTCCTTCTTGCGCAGGCAAGTTTGATCTCTCTCTTCTGCAACAGTTTTCAGAGGAGCCCACTTCCTCTATCTCTGTCACAACAATTGTTGACCCAGGATCAGAGACCTTGTTCATCCAGGTCTCAAATCCCATTCATTTAAGCGTGGCTCCTGCAGACATAGCAAAAGCCTGTTTCGAGACTTCTCCGCTCGTAGCGGACATCTTGATAGAGACCAGAAACCCTTCCACCAGGTCCACATATGCCATAAAGTGGAAACGGGTTTTCTATTAGGGCTACCTCGAAAGATCTCGAACCTTTCTCATGCCCAGCCAATAAAGTCCTGGACTACATGCGCCACCTCCTCGATCTGGGTCTCAGCCATTCCTCATTAAAGGTCCACATGGCCACTGTTTCAGCCTACCATATTCCCTTCAGGGACAGGACTTTGCTTAGTTGGAAGTCTCCAAGACCTCCTCAGAGGGTTCTCCATTTAAGACCCCCATCTGCATTCCTGCCCCTCCTTGGGACTTAAATTTCGTTTTGGAGAAGCTGGGCTCCCTGGATGAGGTGCTTCCTCATCTTCCCACAGACCTCAGACTACAGTCAAGCAGGTTTGGGATCAGGGCTGAGCTGTAGCCAAACAGCAGCTCCAGACAGCTCTGGACATCTGGGATTCTTGTGCCTGCTTGGTAGCGGCTGCAGTCGCCATGTACCGCAGGATTTGGCTGAGGATCTCGACCTTTACGGCAGATACCCAGCACAAATTGGTGGATGTACCCTTTCTGGGCACCAACCTGTTCGGCCTAGATACAACAGTCACCTTCAGTGCATAGAAAAGTCCAATGCTACCTTGGACTCTGTCCAGTCCATCCAGAAGGACTCTATAAGGGCTCCGGCGACAGAACTGTAAGCAGCAGCAGGCTCAGTTTTGGCACCCTCGGCACAAGGTGGCGACCCGTCCCGAAAGCCGAGAGAAGGGCCTTGGCCCTCCACTGCGGGTCCTCCTCCAAGCCTGCCAGTGACAGGATGGGGGTAGCCAACCCCATGCTCAACACACCTCCCCTAGGGAGCCGGCTCCACCACTTCCTTCCACTCGATCCACTCTTACCACAGACAGGTGGGTTCTGGAAGTGGTCAGTCAGGGTCTGCCTCTGGAACTCAAGCAGTACCCTCCAAGCCTAGCCAAGCCCCATAGGAGGGCTTAGTATCCGCAGACACTTGGTCAGCTCTCTGAGACGACATCGCCTAACCTCCGCAGGAAGGTAGTGGCCACGAAGGATCCTCCTGCATTCCCAGGGTTTTGTCTCCAGGTACTTCCTGGTGCCAAAACGGACGGTATGGCGCCTCAGTCTAGATCTACACAACCTTTTATTTTATTTATTTATTTTATTTAAGATTTTGTTAACTGGTAGTTGTACTGATCCCAGGACCCATTTTCAGGCATGACCTGGGCCATGTAAGGCGGCATAGAGTAGAAACCTGAACAAGTTTCTCAGGTCTCGTACCTTCAGGATGGTAACTCTGTCCCAGATCATAACTATCTCTCAACAAAACATGTGCCTTTGCTCTCTGGATCTCCAGGACACGCTCTTTCACATCCCAATCCATCCATTCCACCAGGTCCTCCGCTTCTGGGCAGAGGGAGCCCTTATGAGTTCCAGGCCATGCCATTTGGCTTCTCCTCAGCCCCCAGGGTCTTCACCAAATGCACTGCAGTGGTGGCGGCCCACCTGTGTCAGGGGTCCGGTCTACCCCTACCTGGACGACTGGTTGATTGCAGGGCCCTCCAGGCAGGAGGTGGAGGGTCCAGGGATGTAGTGCTCCAGACTTAGATCAAACTGGGCCTCCTCATCGACGAGGCCAAGTCAGAACTGGTGCCCATGCAGGTGATCAGTTTTATCAGAGCAAACTCGACTACCAAGCCAGAGCCAGTCTGCCGATGGACAGGGTGGAGGTTCTTTCCTCCTATGCCCAATCATTTCTGGTTGGTCACTTGCACCCTGCCCGGGACTTCCTGCTCCTTCTGGGTTACATGGCGCCTGCACCACCGTGGTCCAATGGGCTGGTAGCATATGCTGTCCCTGCAGCGGAAGCTGGCCAGTAAGTGGTCCCAGCACAGAGAGTCACTTTGACCAGCTGGTCACTGTGACTCAGAAGATGTGGGAAGCTCTCCAGTGGTGGACCGTCTCAGAGCATCTGCAGGAAGGGATCCCGCTTGTCTGCCCTGAGCCGACGATCTTCCTGATGACCGATGCTCTCTTATGGGCTGGGGTGTCCATCTGGGGAACACAGAGTCCACGGGCTGTGAACACCAGAAGAGTCCCAATGCCACATCAACTTGATGGAGTTCTGTGCAGTTCGGCTGGCGCTGACTGCCTTCGCTCTGTTTGTTCGGGGTCAAATGGTTCAAGTCCAGATGGACAACACTACGACTATGTACTGCCTCAACAAGCTGAGAGGGATACATTCCCAGCCATTGTGCAGGGAAGCCTCTGCACCTGAACCCTGGTGCACGGCCTGGAGGCAGATCTCCTAGCCCTTCATGTGGCAGGAGCCTCCAGTCAGTTGGTGGATGCTCTCAGCTGGATGGGTGACGTGCCTCACGAGTGGTTTCTCCATCCAGAGGCTGCGACAGTCTGTTCTCCCAGTGAGGTACCCTCAGCTGGACCTCCAGGGAGAACACAAAGTTGAGGTTATATTGTGCCTGCCCCCTCTCAGCAGGGGATACTTTCTCAAGGCTGTGGACCCCAGGCCTCTTCTGTGCCCTTCCTCCATTTCCTTGTTACTCAAGGTCAGGAGGAACAAGGTACAGGTGATTCTGTGTGCTCCTGGCTGGCCACACCAGTATTGGTACCCTGATCTCCTCAGCCTCGGCAACAGGCTCCCAAGGTATCTTCCAGCACGCCCAGACCTGCTTTCCATCAACCAGAGGAAGGTACTCCACTGACCTTCAGTCCCTGCACCTGACAGCCTGGTTCCTGAGCTGCTAGAGTTCCAGGCTTTGGGTCTCCAAAGACATCTTCATGGTTGTGGAAGCTTCTCAGAAGGAGTCGACTAGAAAATGCTATGCCTTCAAGTGGAAGAGATTCTCCATTTGGTGTCAGGGCAAGGGACTTAGACCCCTTGACCTTTCCGTGGTCAGCATTTTGACTATCTGTGGTCTCTCTCAAAGGGAGGACTTTGGTCGACGACCCTTAAGGTGCACCTGGCAGCCATCTCTGCTTACTGGGCGTGGTCGGTCAGCTGTCGGTGACACATGAGACAGTGGTCTGGCGCTTTTCAAAGGCTTAGATCACATATCCTCTCTGGTGAGTGAACCTCCACCTCCGTGGGATCTACTGCAGGTACTGGCAAAGCTCATGGGCAAGCCACTCGAACCAATGCACAAGTGTGAGATGTCACATTTGTCATGGAAAACCGCCTTCTTGGGCGGCCCGCCAGCCGCAGTGGTTGGATTTCCGCTATGTATGCCAGCAACCCGGTTTGGGAACTAACCTGGAAGCTGGAGGCTAGCCGGGGAGAGGGCTTGAGCATCCCAGGAACTGCCTGCCTCTCCAGAGGGAGGGGGAACAGAGCTCGTGCTCTTGTCTGCCCCGGTGGAGACCCGAGGCAATAAGCCTGATGTTTGAACGGGGGGCGAGCAAAGGATGTCGGGCGCCTGCCTTTGACGCTAGGGGACATGGTACATCGCGAGAACACCGAAAACACCTCGCTGCCTCCTAGTAGACGGAGCACCAGGCCCCGACCCTCAATGCCCCTACCTGCCCAGAGACAGCATCCCGACGAAGATAGACGATTGGGTGTATGGGCTCACCCCATACCCCGCCTGGGGGTAATAACCATGGCTCCATGGGGGATGGACTACACTGGCCACCAGGTAGGTGAGCGAGAGGCTGAAAAGGCCGAGGTGACTCCTCAAGAGAGGGGGCTATGAGGAGGAGGGAGCAAAAAAAACCCCTTCTTAGTGGCCATCACATCAGCCAGAAGGATTGGGAGCTCCAGATGCTCTGTCGAGTCTCCTTACCTGGTCTTTCACAGGGACAAGGTTGTCCTGCGCCTCAACCTGAAGTTTCTCCCAAGGTTGTGTTGGAGTTTCACCTGAATCAGGTGATGAGACTGCCGATGTTCCACCCTATTCACACCTCAGATGCCAGATACAGGCTCCATACTTTGGATCTGAGGTGAGCACTTGCCTATTACAAAGTGCGCACATCCGAATACGCTGAAGCCGGACTTGGCAGACCTGCAGCCAGGCAGATGATTTTCAGGTGGATCACATCCTGCATTGATCTCTGTTATAGGTTGGCGGGTAGGAGCCTCCCGTAGGGCTAAGGTCTCATTCCACCCACCATGCCACTGTGTCAGCGGCTGCTTCTGAGGATATTCCTATCCAGGAAATTTGCAGGGCTGCTACCTGAAGTCAGCACACACCTTCATTTCCTACTACCACATTGACCTTGAGTCGCTACCGAATGCTGGTTTTGGGGCCTCAGTTCTCCAATCTTTGTTCCTCAAAGTACGGGTGTGCACCTAGCCTCCCTCCTCCTAGAGAACTGCTAGGAGTCTGCTAGACAGTGTGGATAGAACAACGTATCCATATCCCTAGAAAAACAGGTTACTCACCTGTAACAGTAGTTCTATTTATTTATTTATTTATGCTGTAACTGGTAAGTACACTAGACAGCAGGTGCCTATTTTCAGGTGCGACCCGGGAGAATCACAGGTAATTACATAGGAGAAGATACATTGACAACATTACAATCAGGAGCAGACATACTCCAATAGTGAGACAGAGTAACAGTTACAAAGATAACATTTTCAGGTGTATCAGTTACAAAATTAACCTAACAGTAGGAAACAGCACATACTCCAAAATAGTGGGATGAACACAAGGGATTATGAGGCGGGAGGAGAAGAAGCAACGGAATTGCATATAAACGACCACAGATTACTAAACATACAGGCCCAGGGGCTTCAGGGTGGTGTGAGACCTCCCCAAGTTGAAAGACACAAAAACGTCAATTTAACTAGTAGAGTGCTGCACCGAGTCGGCAAAGGGGACAGAGCTAGGTTGGGGTACCAAAGCAGAATAGGTCATGGGGCTGGGCGCGTTAGGGCGGCACACAGGCAGGTTGCAGCAGGTTTCAGGAAGCTCCAAAGGGAGGTTTTGAAGGTGGGAGTGGTGGGGAGGCCTCGAACTTGTGGGGAAGGAGTTCCATAGCTTGGGTGCGTGAGAGGTAAATGCCCTATCACCAGTGAGGGTGCGGGTCTTGGGGACCAGGCGGGTCTGGGACGACAGGACCTAAGGTGGTAGACGGGGAGGCATGTTTCAGGGGAGGCGAGCCAAGCAGGGCGGCTGCTCGGATTGTGTTGTCAATGAAGTTGCCCATGGTGTAGATCCGGAGTTTATCGGGGAGCCATTCCAGTCGGGAGTAGAGCTCACATCGGGTTCTAGGAGTGGTATATGTTCATCCACATGGGCCCACCCAACCTCCCCAGCTTGCACTCACACTCTGCTTTTCAGCGGGCAAGATCTGGTGTCATGGGGCAGAGCCAAGGGTTATAAACCCAGGTGGATGGGAGGAATCACCTTGAAGACTTTCCGTGATTCTTAAATGGGAAGGACATGCAGACAGTGTGGATGAACAACATATACCACTCCTAGAACTACTGTTACAGGTGAGCAACTTGTTTTTCTAGGGACATGGATATGTTGTTCATCCACACTGTCTGGCAGGTTCCTTGCTGCTTTAAATCTTGCCGGAAGGTCTTCAAGCTGGCTCCTCCCACCCACCGGGTGGTAAAACTCGGCTCCGCCCCATGATGCCAGATCTTCCTTACAGCAGAAGCTCAGGTTCCTCCTTAACGCTCTGCGTGATAGACTGGATCCTAGCTCTTCAGTTCGTCTGAAACCTCGCTTTAAATTTTCAAGACTTCGGTCTTCCTTTTCCCTCGTGCCGCGATGGACAAATTGACTCCGGTTTTCGGCAGTGCCCTTGTGGGCAGAAGATGTCCAGGACAGATCCGCACTCCACGCATCTACTGCCTCAGTTTAGGAATACCACCCGGCAGGCCTGCGAGCCTGCTACTGTCTTCGTTTGGCCAACGCCTTGGAGGACCGCGCCCGGGTTGAAGCTTGAGTGCCCCGAAGCACTATCCGCCGGTAAAGTCGAAGAGGCCCATTGGGCGGTTACCGGCGGCTGGCTCGGCTGAGCAGCTCGAGCAGATGATCGACCTCGAGGAGAAGGCAGCCCAGGCCGCATCTTCCGCCTCCTCGGTCGCAGCATTTATCCGCCCTCTTTGGGTACCTTGTATTCTGCTTCGCTCAAGGATCTTTGCCAATCCCTTTCCACGAAGGGAGAGGGCCATCGGCGTTGCTCTCGGTCCAAAAGAAGGATAAGGGTAAGTCCCATCGTCCAGGCGTTCGTGGGAGGCGGAGAGGTCCCTTCCCCAGACAGCCAACTGTCGACTTCGTCGAGGTTGGGTGCTAAGGCCGCTAGCTTCACGGCGCCCTGGCCAGGTCAGCTGGCTGAGATAATCTTCGGCCGACATGGTCGAGATTTTCTCACCCGCCGGACGGGTTGTTGACTGGTGAGGCCGACAACCTTCTTCACCAGTTCTCCCGGTGGAGACCGAGGATCTGCCTGCACACCCAGTGCAGCAGTCCCCGGTTAAGGTGTCCAAGCGAGGAGACGGGCGTCCCCTCCTTCCCAGGCCCGTCCTTAAACACTGAGGATCTCGGTCTCAGACTTCTTCTCGGTCCAGCCGATCCTGCTGACATCGGCGGTCTCGGTCTCAACACCGAGTGGCGGCGACGCTGCTCATCCTCGTCTTCCTCCTCGGAAGAGGAGAGGCTTGGTGCAAATTGTGTCAACGCTACGAGGACCTGACGTGGCAGCAGTTACTTTTGTCCGGAGCAAGTCGACACGACGCCTTCCCCGCCATCAAGTGGCTGTCACCCGAGCGGCCAAAACAACCTCTCGCTGCAGTCGAGATGCCCAAGCCTGGGCGGTTGTTGGCGGAAACCTGCTGCCCACTGATTGTGGTGGAACCTCCGCCTCCACAACCAAAATCGGGCGCCGACCAAGGACTCTCGGTCGGGTCAAAGCCTGCCCCACAGGTTGTCGGTCAGCCTCACTCACGACCGCCCTCGGCAGGTGGAGGATGGCTCAGGCCCTAGGCAGCTCTTGGCGGACTCCTCGAGTCCGTGACTCCTCCCTGTTCTCCAGGCCGGTTGACCTGGAGTCCTCCGAGGGCCAGTCACTGGACGAAAGCCCATCGTCCTTTATGGGTCTGCTTGGCTCATCTCGGAGTCCACTGGGATGCAGCTCAAGCCCGTATCCAAGCGGGCCAAGTATCCCTGACAGAGATACTGGACCAAGGGATTCACCCACAGAGGCCTTTCCAGTGGCTGAGGCCATTGTAGGCCCAGCCTTGAGCTTTGGCAGTGGACTGCTTCCTGCCCTGCACCCTCGGCCAGGATGGCCAGGATGTATCACGGTCCCTACGGCTCTTTGCCCGGTTTTGAACACCACTCTGCCGAGGTTTTGGTCACCGACAGCGTTTTCGGCGTTCCAGGAACACTAGGGGCGTGAACAAGCCCCCGGCGAGGTCCAAAAAGCTGGACTCGCCCGGGCGCCAGGTGTACGCTGCATCCTCCCTTGGCCTCCGCCAGGCCAGCTCGGCCGTGCTGATGGCACACTTCTCAAGCGCCCTCATGGGCTACCTGGATGAGGTGATCCTCATCTCCCGGCTGACCTGCAGACCACGGTCCGGCAGGTTCAGGACCAGGGTAGAGGCGGTGGCGAGCAGCAGCTCAAACAGCTCTGGACATAGGGAGACCCTGTGCCCAGATCGAGTTGCGGCCGCAGTGGCCATGCGCCGCAGAGTATGGCTGAGGATATCCACCTCACAGCGGATACCCAGCACAAATTGGGGACGTCCCCTTCTTGGGGACCGACCTCTTCGGCCCTGGGTGGAAGGTCACCTCCAGCGGATCGAGAAGTCCAGTGCCACTCTGGACTCGGTCACCTCATGAAGGACAAAGGCCGCCGACAGCAGGAGCACAAGCCCTTTCGTCCTTCTGCGCCTGCGCACGTCTCGACCCAACAGCACCAGGGCCAACAGGCTCACGCTAGCATCCCAAACCCAGTTTCCATGGCTTCTCTAGTAGGAAGCAGGGAGGTAAAGGCCCAGGAGGTCCCTCAGCCAGTCCCTCCTGCAAGCCTGCCCAGTGACGGGTTGAGGGGTGTCGCCCAACCTCGTCACTCCCCGGGTTCCCCCATGGGGGGCAGCACCGCCACTTCCTTTCCGCCTGGTCCGCTATCACCACGAATCGCTGGGTGTTGGAGGTGGTGGAAAGGGCCTGCCTCTGAATTCGAGCAGGCTCCACCCTTTTGAGCCATAGCCCCTGGGGGCCACAGGGTCCGCGAGTCTCGCTGTCGGCCCGCCTGAGCCGATATTGCCCTGCCTCGAAAAGAGGTGATCAGGAAGGTGGCGGATCCTCCTCCAGACCCGGGTTTGTGTCCAGGTATTTCCTGGTCCCAAAGCACAGGGGCTGGCGCCCATTCTCAACCTGCACGACCTGAACAGGTTCCTACAGTCTCGGACCTTCAGGATGGTCACTCTGGCTCAGATAATCCCATCCTTGGAATGAGGCGTGTGGTTCTGTTCCCTGGACCACCAGGACGCGTTCTTTCACGTCCCAATCCATCCGTCTCACCAGAGATTCCTCCGCTTCAGGCGGAGGGATCCCTTACAGTTCGGGCCATGCCCTTCGGCCTCTCCTAGCTCCCAGGGTCTTCACCAAATGCATGGCAGTTGTGACAGCATTCCTCATGCCGAAGGGTCGGTGTACCCTACCTGGACGACTGGCTGATTTCAGCCCCTCCAGAGCGGAGGTGGAGCGGTCCAGAGATCTGGCCCTCCAGGTTTGCTCTCAGATTGGCCTCCTCATCAACGAGGCCAAGTCGAGAACTCATGCCAAAGCAGGTGATGCATTTCATCGGGGCAGAGCTCGACTCTCTTGAGCCAGAGCATGGCTCCTGGCAGACAGGGCCAAGGTTCTTTCCTCTTGCCCAATCATTTCAGGTTGGGCAATCGCACCTGCCGGGACTTCTCGCCTCCTGGGCCTCATGGCGGCCTGCACCAGCGTGGTCCGTTGGGCCCGCTGGTACATGTGTCCCCTTCAGTGGGGACTGGCCAGCCAGTGGTCACAACACCCGATCCGTTGGATCAGCTAGTGGCAGTGACCAGGGGATGTGGAGGCAGCTCTCCAGTGGTGGACCGTTCCGGCACATCTGCAGTAGGGCATCCCGTTTGTCTGCCCGAGCCGGCGGTCTCTCTATCACCGATGCCTCTCTGATGGGTTGGGGTGCCCATCTGGGGAGCACAGAGCACACAGCCTCGGTCCCTCAGGAGTCGATGCCACATCAACCTGCTGGAGCTGCGGGGTTCGTCTAGCCCTCACCGCCCGCTCCGTTCTACGGGTCAAGTGGTTCAGGTCCAGGCGGACAATACCACGACGTGTACTACCTAAACCGCCAGGGGCGGGATGCGCGCCATGCCTTTGTGCGGGAAGCTCTCCGCATTTAGTCTCTCGTGCGCAGCCTGGAGGCGGATCTCCTCGCCATTCACGTGGCAGGAGCCTCCAACACCCTGGCCGATGCCCTAAGCCAGATAGGGCTGCGTCTCACAGTGGTCTCTCCTGCGGAGGTAGTACAAGATCTGTTCTCCCACTGAGGCCCCGCCTCAGGCGGACCTGTTGCCTCCAGGGAGAATCGAAGCTGAGACTGTTTCATGCCCCCCCCTCAGCAGGGCTCACTGCAGGGGATGCCTTCTCGAGGCCGTGGACCCGGGCCTCTTCTCGCCTTTCCCCATTTCCCTTGATCCACAAGGTGCTTCTCAAGGTGAGGAGGGACAAGGCGCAGGTGATTCTGGTAGCCCCAGACTGGCCCTGCCAGTTCTCTTATCCAGATCTCCTCAATCTCAGCTCCAGGCTCCCGAGGCGGCTTCCAGCCCGCCCGGACCTGATCTCAGTCAATCAGGGGAAGGTATTACATACGGACCTTCAACCCTGCACCTGACGGCCTAGTTCCTGAGCAGCTAGAGTTCCAGGCCTTGGGTCTTTCCGACGAGGTCCTCAACGTCGTTGAGTCGTCCCGTAGAGTCGACCACAAAATGCTATGCCTTCAAATGGAAGAGATTCTCCATTTGGTGTCAGGGCAAGGGCCTGGACCTTCCTCCTGTTCCTTGGCAAGCATACTGGACTACCTGTGGTCCCTTTCTCAGCTGAGGGCTTGGTGCGGCGACCTTCAAGGTGCACCTGGCAGCCATCTCTGCTTACCGGGCACGGGCGGGAAGCAGTCGGTGGCGCAGGGAGAAGGTGGTCGGGTGCTTTTTCAAAGGCCTTGATCACATATCCTCCGAGTGAGAACTTCCACCTCCGTGGGATCTACTGCTGGTATTGGCTAAGCTCATGGGCAAGCCATTGAACCGATGCACAGGTGTGACATCTCTCACCTGTCGTGAAAGACCGCCTTCTTGGTGGCTATCCGTCAGCCAGAAGGATGGGAGAGCTCCAGGTGCTTTCCATCGAGTCTCCTTATCTGGTCTTCCACTTGGACAAGGTTGTCCTGCGCCCCACCCTGAAATTCCTTCCGAAGGTGGTGTGGAGTTTCACCTTAACCAGGTGTTGACTCTGCGGTGTTCTACCCCAATCACACTCGGAGGCGAATATAGACTGCATACTTAGGACCCTAGAAGAGCACTCGCTTATTACAAGGAGCGGACGGCTGAAGTTCGAGGGAGGTTCGCCAGCTGTTTGTCACCTACGCTGAAGCTTCATCTGGCAGACCTGCAGCCAAGCGGACGATAGGCAGGTGGGTCACCTCCTGCATAGATCTCTACTATAGGTTGGCGGGCATGGAGCCTCCCAGAGGGTTAAGAGCTCATTCTACCCGCCATACGCTGCATCGGTGGCTGCTTCCAGGGATGTCCTATCCAGGAAATCTGCAGGGCTGCTGCCTGAAGTCAGCACACACCTTCATCACCCACTATCACATCGACCTTGAGTCACGCGGGATGCTGGTTTTGGGGCCTCGGTTCTCCAGTCTTTATTTCCCAAGTAGGGGTGTGTGCCTCCCTCCTCCCGGAGAACTGCTAGGAGTCTGCCAGACAGTGTGGAGGAACAACATATCCATGTCCCTAGAAATGGTTACTCACCTGTAACAGGAGTTCTAGGAATGGTATATGTTGTTCATCCCACGACCTACCTGACTTCCCGGGCTTTGACGTATTAAACTGGCTTCCAGTGGCTAGATCTGGTGTCATGGGTTGAGCTGAGAGTTTTACCACTCGGTGGGTGGAGGAGCCAGCTTGAAGACCTTCCGCAAGATTTAAAGCAGCAAAAGAACCTGCCAGACAGTGTGGATGAACAATATATACCATTCCTAGAACTCCTGTTACAGGTGAGTAACCTGTATTTACCCCCATGCCAGCGATGGTTCAGACCTGATTTTGGTTCTTTTTTGTTGTTGTTTTTGCAACAAAGGTTTTTATTTTATTTAACATGTAGCTGTGCACATTTTCACAGTAAGAAGACAGAGTGCAAAATTGATGCACAACAGTAAGATTACCCTAGGCTGCAGTGCCCCTCCCCAGTGGTTATGGAATTTGGGGAATTGACATCAGTGAGTATGATCGTATTCCAAGACAGAAGTGCAAATTGAGCCTTCAGTATGTGAGACATAAGCTTGGGCTCACTGTCCTAAAATGGCATCAGTCATTCAGTCCATGTGGTTCACCATCTCTCTATAGCAGCTTGTAGGGTTCATATCTGGAGGTGTTTATGACATCAAGAAAAGTGTGGGTGGTTCAACAGCTTATAAATATACATGACATCATAATAGGCTTTTAACTTTCCTGCAGTTCTTTTTTAAATTTAAGATTTTATTTCTCCTTGCTTTTGCAGGTGAAGATCACCTGGAGGAACCTTCACAAACAACGTTGAGGACAGATGTCTGAAGTCTTCCAAGTATAAACTCCATGACAAAATGTTTCCTTCTTTGTCAAAGGAACCTCAATGGCCAATGCTTATATAAATAACCGTGGGCCGCCACTCTAGGACAAACAGGTGTTTGGCGACAGGCACCTCTGACTACTGCTGGCTGCTATCAGATGCTACTTATGTTTCAAGTGTTTCAGAAACAGTGGCTAAGGCGGATTATCTTGTTTGTGCCAATAAACAAGAGATCATTTGTGGGAGTAATTGTCCAAGGTATCAGCGCAGCAAGAGAAATACTTTTTGATGGAGGATATGCGGCTGCAAAATAATGGAGTCTGTGCGGTATTTGTGTGATAAATAACTGGTGGCTGTTGCTCCATGATATGCAAGGCCTTAGCACACAGGCACCTGAGTGTCTCAGCCTGTGTGTGGATGTTGCAGGAACACAAAAATACTTATCCACAAGGAAGGAATCTAAGAAAATATGGCAAGATTTACAATTGAGTGTGAGCTCAGTACTATAAAGATCACACTGATATTGGTATAACTGGGTTTATTTCAGCAGCTGGTGGGTAACAAAGGGAAAAAGGTCAGAAGGTGAGTTGTCTGTATCAGGGCTCAGTAGGTTGCAGGCTTGCCTCTAGGGCTAGAAGACTACAAGATAATGGGTTCTAGTCCCATAGCAGGAATTTGGGTGCCATCTTGCAACCTTCAGATGAGACTTTAAAGTGAGGCCCCTTCTGTCCTCTCTGCTTATGTAAGAGGATTTCCTGTAGAATGAGATGGCTCCTTGTAACCCTCTCCCCAGTGAAACACTTGGAAACAGCTGTCACAGCTCTGTGTGCATTTGTGGTCAAAAATTACAAATAAATAAGTAACTCTAGGTCCCTCAGGTCTGGCCCCTCTGATTTATAAGCAGGAATTCATAAGCGTACTGTGTGTCGGCACAACAGAAGGGCTGCCACTCCCAGCGCCAGTGACCCAGGTTCAGGAATGAGCCTTGGATGCTGGCAGACTTGGGAGGAATGAGGACTGTGCCCTAGACAACATTCCTCCCTTCGCAGAGGGTCGCTGCCTTCTCCATGCTACTGCAACCTGTTTGACCACGGGTGACTGCAGTGGAGGCAGAGGCGGGAGGAAGATGCCTGCCAGGCTCTGCATTGCTTTAGTTGGAGCCTGCATGTCGTTGTCCTAGGGCTGGGAGCAAGACAAAGTTGAAAATCCCAAAGGCAAGCAGGATGGTAGTGCACTCCCAGGCCGCACCACAGTGACTGGCCACTCCCACCAAGGAGCCTCCCAATAGAGCAGTAACTCCCAACAGGCTTGGCAGTGGTTTCAGGGCAGGTTGGAAGTCAGTAAGGCGCCTGTGAAGCAGCAGAAAAGGCTGTGGATTGTCTAGCTAAATGAGGCAGTTCTGGCATCAAGGGAATATATATATATATATATATATATATTTATATTTTATGATATTTTATTATTGTATTTCTCCACCTTCCATCCCAATCTCGTTTGCATACCCCCAGCTCCATCACTGAACTGTCTTGTGGACTTCAGGGTCAACCACCATTTACTCAGTGCCATATTGGCTGGTGGCCTGCCACATAGGGTCATGCAGTGCCTGTGGGGATGCTGAATGAGCCAAGCTATTTCCTCCCAGGCCATCAAATCATGACGATGCTGCATCAGCACCCCACACACACACACATATATCCATTTGCTGGCTATGTCGGTGCTCCCACCTGGCCTCCGCCTGTTGGCAGAACTCAGATTCACCCTCCCGAGGGAGGAGCCATCTTAGGATGCTCAAGCCTCCCTCACCTGGCTGGCCCCTAAGTGATGCTGGTTCATTCCCATACTACAGTCACCCGTGAGTAAGGAGTACATTGTCCAGCAGCTCGGCCCTCTGTGACACCAGGCAGGCCTAGATAAAGATTTGTAAAACAAAATGTATGTTGTGCAAATATGTACTAAGGAGACAGCACATCTAAAGTATTTATTTATTTAGTTAGATTTTGTTTATGGGGTAAGTGCACTAGACAGAAATTGCCTATTTCCAGGCATGACCCAGGAGAAATACAAAACATCAGGTAAAACATGGGGCAGTGCAGTACAATAGGACAGTGGAACACAATATAACTTCAAAAGAAGATACAACAGCATCAGGTTACAAGGAATAGTGTAGTGTGTACGGTCAGTAGGAAACAATGACCAACTGCCATAAGCCATTTTATAGGTAATCCGTGATCTTACTTGAGTGGGAACCCTTGCAGCAGGCTATTACAATCAGGACTCGCCGCGGGCACTAGGACCCTCGGTGAAACTTCTGCCAGCAATACACAGCAGGGACCGCCCCGACGCGGCCCTGACGTCGGTCAGGGTACAAGAGGGTGGAATCAGCTCCACCTCAGGTCTTTCCCACCACGTCCTGCATGTGAAGTCGAAGAACAGCTTCTGCTTGCAGTTGCAGCTAAAGATCTTCATAGATTTGATCTACAATCAACATTATTTCTTCAATTTTCACGGGTTTTCTGTCCTCTGGTACCCGACGTCAGTCCGCTGCCCGTCGGTTGTTTCTTCGCTTTTAGAGCATTGTTTTCCTCACTCTCAGCTCCGTTTTCCGAGTCCGGCGTCAGCGTTTCCTGGCGAGTTCGATATCTTCTCGGCGTCGGCATCTCCTGAACACAAACAAAGTGTGACTGCGAAGGCAGATCCCAGCGAAGGGCGGCCATCGGCGATGCGTTTTGTCTAGGCCCGGACCACCGACACGTAACTGTGCAGATTGCCAGGCCTTTACCAGCCGGACCGCATCCGCCGCCTGAAGGCCCTTAAGGCCTACCTGCTGGAGCAGAAGATGGATATGCACTCCTCGGAGGAAGCGGAAGGAGAAAAGTGCCACAGCAAAGACCGTAGTCAGTCCCGTCATGGTCGCTCGCGGCCATCTTCAAAAGCCCGTCCGCTGTCGGTTCTGGAGATCCTCCAAGACTCCTCAGGCTAACGCCAGCCTGTCGGGAGAAGCCGCTGGCCAAAGGTGACCCCGCTAAGGGTCATCGCTAAGCCCTTAGAGGTGCCTGCTTGACCCCACCTGCTAAAGGCGCGCCTCCAGAGACCAAGGACTCTCTGGCACCCCAGCGTCACCCGTCGTCGGTCCCTACACCAGCAGCCAGTCGAAGGGGCGAAGGACACGGGACAGTCGCAGAGGAACCGATGTCCCGTCGCCCAAGTCCTCCTCTCCCTGGACCTCAGGAGAGCTCTCCTTTGTGCCCGACATTCCGAGACTTCCTTCCCGAAACAAGCGGCTGAAATATTCACCAAGGATGAGCTCAAGGATCTTTTCTCCTTTTGGTGAGGGCAGGTCCACAAGCGGTCCTCCCTGTGCGGCCCAGACACGGTACGGACCCTGCAGAAAACCATAGCCAGGAGGTGAGTCTTCCCTGAGGAAGTCACGGAGCTCCAGCCTTCACCTCCCTCAGGGCTCATTCCCGCTAAGGTCTCAGGACCACGGCGTGCTCCCAGGACTCAGGTGACCGGCGTCGGTCTGAGCCACGCTCCAGGGGCACTTCTTGCTCCAGGCGAGAACGCCTCCCACATTGGTCCTCTCACCGATGTCAGGTCATTGCTCCGCCGCTGGTCCAGGGACCAGAGCCGGTCCCCTGCTACCGACGCTGCGGGGAAGGCATGGTCATAGGACAGGGTCAGACTACTCCAGGTCGGATAGTCGATCCTCCTCCCCAACGTCTTCCTCTTCTTCCTCTCTCAGCCTCAAGCGCTCCCGGGAGAGAAGGACCAGCCTCGCTCACCGCCAGGCGATCCTACTTTTATGGGCGTCATGAGGCACATCAGGCCTCCAACAAGTGGGACACGGAGGACCTGAATCTGGACAGCCAGAGATTGGCCAAGTACCTGAGGCAAAAGGCCAAAGCCTCTGGTTATCCCTCCTTTAGTCGATACATTCCAGGACCTTACCAGAACCACCTGGATGCATCGGCCTCAATCTCAGCAGTTCCAAAAAGTCAGACAGGCTGTATAAGGCCCGAGGCAGAACCCTTTCTAGCGGAACACCCCCAGGCCGATTCTTCGGTGATCACGGCTGCCCATGACAAGTCTCAGCAACAAGCACCTTGGCTCCCAGCCTCCCAAACCCGAGTCTCGCTACCTGGACCAGGTGGGAAAGAAAGTATATGCTGCTCCACCTGTTCCATCCATTCCTCAGTTTCCTAACGCATATGGTACAGTACCAGAATGCAATGTGGGAAAGGGGACTAGAGCTGCGAAGACCATGCCAGACTCTGACCAAAGGCAGAGCTCCTGGCCCTCCTCCAGTCGGGCTCAGGCGTAGGCTCCCATGTATTGAGGGCCTCGTGTGACCACGGCAGCCAGAGCACCGCTTCGGGTGTGCCTCGGCGCCATGCCTGGTTGAGAGTCTCGGGCTTTCACCAGGATCTGCAGGCTGGTATCAAGGATCTGCCCTTCCAGGGTACTGTGCTGTTTGGGCAGGAGGCGGAGGCCTTGATCTCCTGCCTCCAGGAGTCGGGCAAGTCGATCTGATCGGTCCGCCAGATATACCATGGCGACCAGCGACTACAGCACCGTGAGACCACCTTCCGTAAGTCCTCAGGCAGTCAAGGTCCAGCCCATGGCAACCAACGGGGCAGAGGAGGCTTCGCAGGAGATCCGAAACCAGCATTCTGGTGGACCTCCTTCCCATGGGCCCAAGTCCTCCCAGGCCTCTCTCCCCACTCCGGCTCTGCCCAATGACCCCTTCCACCCCCTTCGCGGGAAGATCCAGGGAGCCAGGTTGGTGGCCTCTTCTCCCTTCATTTGAAGTGTGGAAGTCAATCACCACAGACCAGTGGGTCTTGGATATCATAAGGAGAGGACACACGCTGGAGTTCACAGAGTTTCCACCGCATACTCCACCAAAGCTCTCCCGTTATCCTCCTTCTCACATCCCACTAATAGAAGGAGATACAGACCCTCTTGCAGAAGAGAGCAATAGAGAGGGTCCCCTTGCATCAGCAAGGGCAGGGTTCTATTCCACTTCTTTCTGGTCCTAAAAGACTCAGGACCTTCGTCCCATTCTGGACCTCAGTCCTCTGAACCTCTTTATTGAGTACAAAGGTTCAGGATGGTGACTCTTCAGGACTCCTTCCCTTGCTGCACCAAGGGACTGGCTCCATTCTCTCGACATGCAGGATGCATATCATATCGGGTCTATCCTCCCACAGGAAATTTCTGAGGTTCCACTTCCATGGGGAACACTTTCAGTTCGAGTGCTTCCGTTCGGCCTCTCTTCTGCTCCATGAGTCTTCACCAAATGCCTAGCAGTGGTGGCTGCGGCTCTAAGGCGTATGGGGCACTATGTGTTCCCCTACCTAGGCAGATTGCTTGCACGGCCCCTTCAAGAGTAGGCCTTTCACGTCTCAAAGACACTTATACTCTGTTCCGAGAGCTGGGGATCACCTAAACTTAAGAAAATCATCCCGGAGCCCAGCCAAAGCTCGTCTTCGTGGGAGCAATCCTGGATTCTGTCCAGGGCATGGCCTTCCTCCCCAGGACAGGGAGTTCGCCATGAGAGATGGCAGAACGGATCTCCATAACTCCTCGAATTCCGGCTGGAATTTCCTCAGTTTACTGGGGCACATGGCGTGACCATTCCTGTCACTCCCTTGGCCCGCCTCCATGAGAGCCCGCAGTGGATGCTCAGGGTGCAGTGGGACCAAAGCCCCGACGATCTAGACTCCCGGTCAAGATCTCGGAGCCAGTCAGGAGAACTCTGCTTTGGTGGATGGACCCCAGCAATCTGGAAAGGGTCAGCTGCGTCCGAACCACCATGTCAAACTCTGACAACAGATGCCTCGGACCTGGGGTGGGGGCGCACCTGGGTGCATGTCGAGGCATAAGGGGTTTGGTCACCGAGGTAGTCCCTCCACATCAATGTGCTGGAAATGCGACGGTCATCTCGCCCTCCAGGCTTTTCAAGAGGACCTGGTGCCAGGCTGTCTTCTAGTTCAGACAGACAAAGTGGCGGTCATCTTTTACATCAACAAGCAAGGGGCACTCATTCGTATCCTCTTTGCAGGAGGCGATGGGAGTCTGATACTGGCCGCTGGAGCGGGCATCTTGCTGTCCGCAATGTACATTCCAGGCGTCCTAAGCGATCTGGCCGACAGCCTCAGCAGGTCGCATTACAGGCGCGCAGTGGGAGCTGCTACAGTCCGTGGCGGACCAGCTCTTTGACAGGTGGGGTCTTCCAGGCTGGGCCTCTTTCGTCACCGCATAGCGCCAAACTGCCAACGTTCTGCTCGCGAGCACGGCCTGGAGTTTTCTGGCCAGATCGCTTATCCCTTTGCTGGGCAGGAGGTTTCTCTATGCCTTTCTGCCCTTCCCTCTCATTCAGAGATGCTGCTCAAGTTACAGGCAGAAGGGGCCGAATGATCCTAGTGGCCCCAAATGGCCTCGCAGATTTGGTTCCCACTACTGCAGCGTTATCAACAGAACCTCCAATTCCGCTGCCCATATGTCATGATTACTGTCCCAGGACCAAGGGTCACTGGTCCATCCGGATCTTCAATCCTTACACCTACATGCTTGGCTCCTTCAGGCGTAGCTCAACATAGATCACGGGGTTTCCCGGAAGTGGCGGCGGTCCTAGTGTCGGCAAGAAAGCCCTCTGCTGCTCCGCCTACGCTATGAAGTGGAAACGTTTCTGTCTTTGGGCATTGCCGCAGCGTTTGGATCCGTCACCTGCCCTGTGAACTCAGCTTTACAGTATCTCCTCACCTTATGCGATAAGGGTCTGAGTTACTCCTCTATCAAGGTGCACATGTGGGCAATCTCTGCCTAGCATGCTGTCGTGGGAGATAGAGCATTAGCACAACTGAATGTAGCCCGCACTTTCTTGGGGAATTCTACATATGAGACCTCCCACTGGGACCCTGTCCCACCCTGGGACCTCCTTTCTGTGTTGGAAAACTCACCCTCCTCCTTTTGAACCAGCAGCGGATTGTGAGCTGCGTTACCTTTCTTGGAAGGTTTGTTTTTGGTTGCTGTTACTTCAGCTCAAAGGGTTTCGGCTTCAGGCTCTAATGTGTAAAGAGCCCTATTTGGTTTTCCACAGGAAAGGGTTTCCTTAGAACAAATCCTAAGTTTCTTCAGAATTGACCCTCAACCAGTCGGTTGACCTTCCTGTTTATTTTCCTTCCCTTCCAATGGAGGGCTCTCCTCCACATATTGGATGTCCACAGGACTTTGGTATTACCTCAAAGGGCAGTTCAACACCGTAAATCGAGCAGCTCTTTGTGGCTTTTGCACCACATTGCTTGGGTCAACTGGTGTCCAAGCAAACTATCTCTAAATGGATAGTTCGCTGTGTCTTGTTTTGCTACGAGCATCACAATAAACCCCTGCCGAGCCGGTTGGGGTCACTCCACCAGAGGTGTCAGCTTCTTTACACCCTGCGAAATGTCGCCATACAGGACATTTGTGTGGCGCAACCTGGAACTTCGGTGCATACCTTTGTCAAGCATTACAGCTGGATATAGTCTCCAGATGCCGAGCTGGCTTCAGCCTAGCCGTATTACAAGGGCTTTTGTCCTAAGGCCTCTGGAGTCAGCATATTCCACCTCCCAGGGTCGTCTACCTCCTTGTTGTGGGACTGCTTGGGACTCAGTCCTGATTATGAAAGCCTGCTGCAGGCTCCCACTCAAGTAAGATAGTACAGTTATGTAAGAACTTACGTAACAGTAGATCTTGGAGGAGCTCTTGCAGCAGGCGCTACTCCACCCACCTTCCCTTCAAGGTGTGCAGATCCATTTCGTTTTTCTTCTCCGATTCTCTTCATGGTGGCTTCCCGTCTCCTTCTCTTGTCAGGCCTTCTTCTGGGTCTTGGCAGGAGAACTGAAGTGTGGCTGGGTCCACCCCTCTGTACCCTGACCGACGCCAGGGTGGGGCCGACGCCGGGGTGGTCCCTGCTGTGTATTGCTGGCAGAAGTTTTCACCGAGGGTCCTAGTGCCTGTGGCATAGTCCTGATTGTAATAGCCTGCTGCAAGAGCTCCTCTTGGAGATCTACTGTTACGGTAAGTTCTTACATAACTGTACTTTGTAGTAGGAAGCAATTGATTTAGCGAGCCTAGTAGCTAAAGCAAGTGTCTTAGATACAAAAGTTTACATGGATGGGTTGCCTAAAAGTATGAGAGAGACTCTGGGCATGGTGCAAGAGCATTTGTCATTGGCTTGTAGGAATGAGTGGAGCTCTTTCTTAAAAGTCAAGTGAGACTGGGAGCTCCTGATGTGACCTGGGAAGGCATTCGAACCTTGGTGCAGCTGCGGCAAAAGCACGTTCCCCCATTTTCATTGCACTTCAAGGGCATGGAGCAACCGTCTACCAGCAAATCTCAGTGGGTGCGGTTGAGCGCTATGGTGTAACATACTAGCCAGGGATTCAGGTGCTCCAGCTCGGATAATGCTTTCTATGAGGCAGCCCACTGTCTATTGACGAGTGGATGAAGGGACAGCCACCTAGACTAGAGCAGAGCATACAGCGGTGGGTAAGTTTGGGAGCAGCCAAGGCGAAACAACAGATATTATTGTAGCAAGCCTGCAAGTGTCCCATTTTGCAGAGCTCCTTTTAGAGTCCTGAAAGCCATAAGGCCATAGGTTAGTCTCGGCTTGAGAACCCTTGAGCAATGGCTAGTCTAGCAGTAACTGTTAGAGATGGTCTGACTCTCTACGCTATACCCAGTTTGGCGTTGACAGCTCTGCAAGTGTTGGTTATGTGAGGACTGAAGTCGAGTGAGGGGTCAAGTGACTCCCAGACACTAAAGTTGTCCAGTACCTCCAAGGTAGAGCCGTCAGGGCCAGGAATTGCAGAGGTATGGCACAGGACATGGTTTTGGGGGCAGAGCCAAACATCATGGCCACAGTCTTTTTGCATTTAGCAGAGGCGTCTTTTGCCACAGCCAGGTATTCAGACAGTTGAAGTCAGTCTTTAGCATGGCATTTATGAATGCTGGGTCCTTGTTGCTGGTGTAAAGCACCATATCGTCTGCATAAAGGGTGATAGAGGAGAGACCGGGGTTTAGGCAGGTTATTGATAAAAGGGGAGCAATAACGGTCCAAGAATGGATCCTTGGGGAACACCGAGGCTAGTAGGAGCAAGAGCTGATTTGACTTTATTGATCTCCACAAACTGAGTACGGCCAGTGAGATAAGGCGAACCAGGAAGTGACATCTTGATGGAAACCGATGAGGTTATCTGGTCCAGCAATAATGGGTGACTGACCAAATCAAAGCCTTTGAGAGAGCAACAAAGATTGCCCCAGTGAGGAGGCCCTTGTCCATTGCCTGTTTTATGTCATTGCTCATTGGTGAGCTGTATTTGTGCTATGAGACTTTTTGAATCCATGCTGGGCGGGGTGAATAGCTTGCTATGATGAAGGTATTCTGACACTGCTGCAGTCAGCTTTTCCAAGATCTTGCATAGGACAGCAGCGATGGCTATGGGATGATGATTATTTACACACAGGGATCACCTTTCTTATACACAGGTACCACCTACTAATCTTCCAGACCGCTGGTACCACTCCAGTGATGATAGATTGGTTGATGACACTCATATAGGTGCAGCGAAGGCAGAGGCAGCCATTTTAGGAATTTTGGCAGTACTGCATCTGACCCGCAGATCCACAGGCTGGAATGGATTTTATGAGTCGTTGAACCTCCCGTAGATATCATCCGTAGGTTGAAAGTGCCTGTTTTTTTTCCTTACCATCAGCGATTGGATTAGGAAATTTCTAGTAGGCTGGTGTACTCCAGGAGGTCAGAGAAATTAGAATTCATAGCATTGGTTATAGTATGCAGGTTGTTACAGTTGATACCATTCAGTGTAATTTCACTGATATCTGTCTTACTTCCTAAACCATTAAGGACTTTATGTGAGACCAAAACCCGGAGTCACTCGAGGTTTTGTAGCAACTTTTACAGTAGGCTTTCTTTGCTACCGGATGTCTCTTTCAGGCATTCTCCATCGCCTGTACTCTTCCCAGTCCCCTGTAGTAAGGATTCTTAGCTTTGGTCCATGCTCTGTCCTTTCCTTCATCGCAGCCATAGAAACATAGAATTTGATGGCAGATAAGGACCGCTTAGCCCACCCAGTCTGCCCATTTCCTACCTGATGGATAAGCTGCAGATCCTAGTTAACCAGCAGCCTACTTCTTCCTACCCCCACCCTAGAATTGCCTTATGACTGTCCCATGCATGCTTGAATTCCACCACTGTTTTTGACTCCACAGCCTCCTCTGGAAGCCGTTCCATACATCCACAACCCTCTCTGTGAAAAAATACTTTCTTAAATTACCTCTGAGCGCCCCTTCTATCTTCAAATTGTGCCCCTTGTTCTTACACATCTCTTTTCTGAAAGATGCTACCCTCCTGGACTTTGTTGATTCCTTGAGGTACTTAAAAGTTTCTATCATGTCCCCCGTCCCTCCTTTCATCAAGGGTATACATATTAAGCTCCTTAAGTCTCTCTTCATATGTCTTCCGGTGCAGACCCTGCACCATTTTAATTGCCCTCCTCTGGACTGCTTCCATCCTGTCTATGTCCTTGCGTAGATGAGGTCTCAGAACTGCACACAGTACTCCAGATGGGGTCTCACCAACTGTCTGTATAGAGGGATAACCACTTCCCTTTTCTACTTGTGATGCCCTCCCTATGCATCCCAGTATCCCCTGGCTCTCCTTACTGACTTCTCACATTGCTTACCACCTTTGGGTCATCTGATATGACTACACCCAGATCCTTTTCCATTATTGTTGTCGTTAGTACCTCCCCTGCTATTGTGTACTGTTCTCCTGGATTTTTATTTCCCAGGTGCATTACTTTGCACTTCTTTGCATTGAATCTAAGTTGCCATATGTCTGACCATTCCTCCAACCTTGCCAAGTCCTTCTTATCCTTTCTACCCCTTGTGTATCAACTCTGTTACAGATTTTGTGTCATCTGCAAAGAGGCATACCTTTCCTTCCAGACCCTCTGCAGTGTCACCTATAAAGACGTTAAAGAGGACTGGACCCAGGACTGAGCCCTGATGTACTCCACTAGTAACCCTTTCTTCAGAATGTGTTCCATTCACTATTACCTTCTGTGTCCTGTTGTGCAGCCAGTTTGTTACCTAGGCTACCACCCTGGGACCCACTCCCAGGCTGGCTAACTTGATTATTAATCTTTTGTGCGAGACTGTGTCAGATGCCTTGCTAAAAGTCTTGGTAGGCCATATCCACAGCCCTCCTGGTCAATTACTTTGGTCACCCAGTCAAAGAAATCGATTAGATTTGTCTGACATGACCTTCCTGCTGTGAATCCATGCTGCTTTGGGTCCTGTGCCCCACTGGCCTCCAGGTACTCAACAGTTCTTTCTTTCAGAAGTGATTCCATCATTTTCCCCACCACTGAGGTCAAACTAACAGGTCTGTAGTTTCCTGCTTCTGCCTTGCTCCCACTTTTGTGAAGGGAATCACATCTGCCCTCCTCAGGTACCACCCCATCTTCCCATGATTGTTAAAAAGTGTGGTTAGTGGTGTCACTAGGTCCTCCCTTAGCTCTTTTAGGATTCTAGGGTAAATCCCGTCAGGTCCCATTGCTTTGTCCACCTTGAGTTTTAGGAGTTCTTTCAGTACCCTTTCTTCTGTAAATGGACTGGCATCAACCCCACTATCCAGAGTGCTTCTACTGTTTGGTTTAGGTAACTCCTCCTCTTCTTCTTTTGTGAATACTGAGCAAAAGTATTCATTCAGTATCTCTGCCTTTTCCTTGTCTCCTCTGCCCACCTCCTCTTCTTATTAATCTTCACTAAATCTCCCTTAACCTTTCTGTGCTCCTAATGTACCTATAAAAGGTTTATCCCCTTCTTAACTGAGTTGGCTATCTTTTCCTCAGTTTGGGCCTTTGCTTTTCTGACTGCCTTCCCACTTCCTTCTGCTTTAATTGATACAGTTCCCTGTTTGTGCTCCTTCTGTGATTCCTTATACTTTTGAATGCAGCCTTTTCTCCTTAACCTCCCTGACACCTCTTTTGAGAACCATAGTGTTTTTATTCTGCTTTGTTTTCTTTATTTGTTTCACACAAAGGCTTGTTGCCCCATGATGGCAGTTTTGATTTTCTCCATTGTTCTTCCACCCTCCTTTCTGGTCATTTGCTAATGCATTCCTCAGGTATTCACCCATTATGCCAAAGTCAGCCCTTCTAAAGTCCAGTATCCTTGTCTTTGTATGCTTGTCTCCATGGTTGTGTTTATTGTAAAGCACACTGTGCAGTGGTAACATGTTCCCAGATGTCTACTGATTTCTAAATTTGATTCTCTCTCCATTTGAGAGTACCAGGTCTAATATTGCTACCTCCCGAGTGGGTTCCACCACTAGCTGTCTAAGGCATGCCCCTGTAGGGCATCGAGAATGACCCTGCTCTTGGATGTGGCTGCAGTCCATGTCGCCCAGTTAACATCTGGCATATTCAGGTCCCCATCAACAGTATCTCCCTTTTTCAGCCATTTTGAGAATGCCCTCTATCATTTTCTTGTCCATTTCCTCCCTTGAGACGGGGTCTGTATACAACCTCTGTGCGGATTGTGATGCCATTCCCTGTCTCCAAGGTGACCCAGAGTTCCTCTTGTCCTCCCCTTTACTTTTTAGTTCTGTAGCTTTGATCCCTTCCCTTATGAGAGAGCTACTCCACCACCTCTTTTACCCTCCCTGTCCCTTCTGTAGATTGTGTACCCTGGTATGTTGACATCCCAGTCATGGTTCTCATGTACCATGTTTCTGTGACTGCTACAATATCCAAGTGTTCCTCTTCCATCAGGGCTACTAGCTCTGGAAGCTTGTTTCCCAGACTACGGGCATTGGTCCTCATTGCCTCCATTTAATGTTGGCTTTATCCTTTTTTTTTTTTACCCCATCCCTGCTCTTATTGCCCTTGTCCATTTTTCCATTTACCCCTGTTCTGCCCTCTGTCAAGCTCTGTACCTCAGTGTTTACCCTACTACCTGCCATGTTTTGTGGGGGAGGCTTGAACTTTCCTGTTCCTATCAGCACCTCCCCCTTGGCTAGTTTAAAAGCTTGCCAAGGAAGCCTTTAAACCTGTCACCTAGGAGCGTGTTTCCCTTCCTGGACAGATGCAGACCATCATGCCAGTATAGACCTTCATCTCTCCAGGTGGACCCCCAGTCCCCAATGAAGCCAAAGCCCTGTGCTCTGCACCAGTTTTGCAACCATTCATTAAACTGCATGGTGTGCAGTACCTAACCTCACCCCTGCCATAGACTGGCAGCACCTCTGAGAAGGTTACCGTGCTTGCTACCTGTCTGAGGCCCCTCCCAACTCCACAAATTCATCCTGCACTGCACTGATCTCATGCCTAGCTAGGTCATTTGTCCCGAGGTGGACAATGATATCTAGTTTCCTCTCCTGTGATGCTGCTTCTGCAGTCCTGAGGATTTGCTTCCTGTCCTCAAGCCATGGCACCAGGCAGGCACTTTACTTCCTTCCCAGGTCTACCCCTAACAATTGAGTCCCTATCAGAAGCTGTTTCTTTCCCCTGTGGTGTCCTTGCCACCCTTTGTGGGTCTCCCTTGTGGATGTCCCCAGCATTCTTCTTGGTCTCCAATGAGAGTGTCATCATAGAGGAACCTTGATTTGCCAGACTGACATATGATTTGTGTAGAGGTGCAACCCGGGGCTACGCCTCTGTTCCACCATCCTCATCTTCCCAGAACCTACTGTGGTCCATGCTCTTCACACATGGCAACCTCTGAGGCAGTGGTTGTGGAACTGGTGCTCTTTGGGTGAAGGAGGCCTCCTTAGTCCTTGCGAGTTCAGCCTGGAGGTGGGCAACCTCCTCCCTCAGAGCTGACAGTTGCCTGCAAATAGGGCAGCAGCGCAGGTTCCAGAATGTCTCCCGGAAAATTGCTCCCCACAGCCAGTGCATTGCACCACTCCCACATGTCCCTCTTCCTTATAATATACAATGAGTAATATATAATTATTTTTGTGTGTGTGTACTTACCCTTTATGCACTCTGCTGGGTAATTAGAATATGACAGTTCTGCCCCAAGACCTGTTGAGGAAGTGATGTCAGAATCTTGGCTATAATGGAAATGCCACACCTGGGGAGGGCAGGGTGAGGAAGGGTGGTGGGTAGGCCACAACCACTGGTGACTGTTAGAAACAATCAAATACACCACTGCTCCACCACCCTGGTGAGTACCGCCTTTATAGTAAGTCAACCAACACCACAATTTACTAGACCACTGCTCCTACACAAACCACTTTACTGAGTCCAGGGATAAAAACAAACTCACTGTTCAGCCAGCAGGACACTTCTAAAATATTGCACAAATAGCCTTCCAAATCCTATGTGTCTAGCACAGAAATCAAGCAACTTCAGTTGTATTACACCCCTCTGGTTATAAAATTACTACACTTTAATGGAATCCTGCAATTCTTAATGCCAATAAGAAAATAATGAAACTTTCTGTAGAAAGCGTAGCTTACCTTCCTCACTAGTCCCTACAATATTATGTTTTACCAGGTTCCCAGTTCCTCAAATGTGTTCTAGTTTGTACTCTGCAGTATAGCAAGTTTCTCAGCTTCCAACAGGAGCAAAAGCATGTCAGAGATCCATAGTCTTAGTATTTCTAGACTTCAGAACCAAAGAAGAGATCTTGAGTATAGCTTGGTCAAGAAAAATCATTAATTTTGGGGATGTGAGACTTTTTCGATCAGGATTATACCCACGTTACTAGCTAAAAGACAGCAAGTACAAAAATCGGGCAACTTCAACAGAAAAGGAGAAAGCTTTCTAGAATACCCAGTGAGGATTCGAATAATGACTGAGAAGGGTCCCAGGCGGTTTCAGGAATTGATAGATACCAAGGAAATGCTGGAATCATTGGGAGTTTCATTGCAGAAAGAGGGGTCCTGGAAGTTCGAGGAACTTAAGAATAAAGCTTGGGTTCCAGGAGGAACCAAAAGGCGAGGGCCACAAAGGAGAGGGTTCTCAGGCATGTGTTGCAAGCTTTCAGAGAAATGCAGAGGAGCCCATAATTGCCCGAGATGGAAGTAGGAGGAAAACAAGGCCTAGAAGAAGAAAACTCAGAAAATGAGGACACTTGAAATGTCAGTGTGGTAGGAGAACTTTGGCAAAATTTAAGCTTAAAAGCTGTCGCCCAAAAAGGCTGGGGTGATCAGTGGAGAAAGCACAAGGAAAGGAACTATGAAGGAGATCTGAACTGAACTGAAATGGACAGAATGAAAATATAAAATGTATGGGTAGGAGGAAGGATAAAATCATGGGTTAAATGAGACCTGAGACTAGAAGCTGTGGATATTTGGTAATATACTTTGAAGCTGGAGCCTGGGTAGATTGGTGGGGTATCTGGAGGTAGGTCTTGAGTTGGTTTCCTAGCTCACTCGTGGAACCTTGGGGACCAGTAAAAGGAAGAGTGGAAATGTTGTGAGACGCACACTATTGGAAGGTTGCTGGGGCCCCGTGTGTGTGTGTGGGGGGTGGGGGGGCAGCCACTGGTTCTCTCAAAAAGGTATAACGCGCTTAATGGAGTGGGAGAGAGGTGGTTAGGTCTTGAGGGGCTCACCTCCGGGTGCCCAGGGCTGGACCTCGATTATCTCTTAAGCTTCTGAAGTGTAAACAGAGCGAATTAATATATTGGTGGGCGCTAAGCCTGCCAAAAGGAGAGTGAGTGGTCGGTGGCTACCCCCAGGCTGAGAGGCTACACAGGGATATTTATTAATTGAAATATGAAACAATTGAGTTAACTGGTCTCACTGGTTAGAAGTCAATAAATTAGCACAGGTCAGAGGGGTACGCGGGGAGACAGAAGCTCGGACCGGCCTTCAGATTGTCTTAAAGGAGTGCTCTCTCATGTTGCGAGGCTCCACGTAACAAAGGATTGCAGTTAAGGAGGGGAGGGAGTACTAAAAAAGTATAAACATAGGGGAAAATTATTTTTTCTTTCTTGAATCATTAAGTAGTAGAGACAAGAGGTGGAAAGGCTAATCATAATTTGTTTAATATAGACAAGCTGATAACTTAAGGGGGTTTACACAGGTACCAGACATGAAAACACCTGGTCATGGGAGGAGTTCCTCATAGAAAGAACATGTTTGTATCCTCTCTTTTCCTTCTGAACATCATCTGAGGAAAGGAGGAACAAGAATCCAGAGACTAGGATTCCCAGTATTGGAAGTCATAATACTAGATAAGCAGTGTTGTTTTATAGGTTACAGTTGTTGTTGTGATTTAATAACTATGTGGTTAAAATGTTTAGTGGTCACACGGTCTGTCAGAAATGTGCAAGGAAGAGATTTGGGAAATGGTCTAGAGGCTGGAGGAGGTTAAGGATCCCATATCATGGATACTGTTAAATGAAACATAATGGCTAGCCCAGATATTTATATATGTTCATACAACGTTAGAGGTCTTACAAACCAGTTAAAAGAAGCAAAGAAATAGCTCTTGTTAAAGAGCAAAGTCTGATATTGTGTTACTACAGGAAACTCATATGTCAGCATCAGAACATGCCAAGTTAGCCAAATTTGGGTTCTAGGAGGTGGCTGCTGCATCGTACAAGAAAGGTCGTAGAAGGAGAGTAGCTGTATTACTGCCCAGTAGGATACAGTTTAAACAAGAAGGGTATTAAGAGATAAGGTAGGTAATGCTCTAGTGAAAGGACAGCTAGTGGGTAAAAAGGTTACATTAGCATCAGTGTATTTCCTACCTGGGTCAAGATATGAAGAATATAGAACATTTTTATTAAAATTCCAGGAATGGGGAGAAGGGATGCTGCTGGTCGGAGGAGACCTAAACTTAACCTTGAATCCACAGGTGGATACCACATCCAGAATCCCAGAAAGGAACACAAAATAGCTAGGAAGGTTGCAAAACTACTAATGGAACTGGGTATGGTAGATGTGTGGAGGGCAATGAATGGGAGTAGAGAGATTATTCATGTCATTCAGCTCAATATCAAATGTATTCCAAATAGATTACTTCATACTTCCTAAGGAGGATATAACCAGGACTTGTGATAGCTGGATAGGGATTTTGTTATGTCAGATCATGCTCCCATTTATATACATAAGGAAGAATACTTTTTGAGGCTAAACGCTTTGCTATTGGGAGATGAAGCAGTAAAGGAGATTATTACAGATACATATAAGCAATATATGAGGAAAATGATGTGGAAGAAATATCCCAGCTATTCTATGGGATGCTGAAAGCAGTACTGAGAGGCAATTTGTGGCAATCTCCTCAAGGGAAAAAAAAGAAAGGAAGCCAGAAGAGATAAAATAACAATACAGATAAGGGACCTGGAGGATATGCAAAGAGCAAAAATAAGTAAAGAAAGAACGAGGAATTACAACAACTTAAAAGGAACTGCATAACATTATGGATTATCAGGTGGAGCAGCAATTACTATTTATGAGACAAAATATTATGAAGGAGGACCTAGGGCCTTAAAGTTACTGGCAGGATGCCTAAGGGGCAAAGGGCAAGCGTGTATAAATTCTATGAAAAACCCTCACACAGCAAAATTTGAGACCCAGGTAACCGAAATAGCAGAAGTCTTCGAGACTTTTATGCCAACCTATAAAACCAGACCCAGAACCAGTGAGAGAAAGGTTTTGAATGATCTCAGGCTACCAAAATTTAGTAAAGAGCAGGGGAGAAATTACTTGTACCCATAGGAGCAGAGGAATTTAAGGAAGTTATTGGGAATTTAAAACAGGAAAATGTCCGGGAACCGATGGATTGCCTCCAGAATTTTATAAAACCTTTAGGAATTGATACAACCTTTGTTAATGAGCGTTTACAAGGGGATGTGTACCACCGTCACCTGACCAGGGCAGTTATCTGTACTGCCCAAGCCAGGAAAGGACCCAACCAAATGCCCTCATATCATTCAATTTCACTATAGAATAATGATTATAAGATATTAACAGCCATATGGGCTAGAGACTTCAACAAGTCCTCCCGTGACTCATACAACTGGATCAAACGGAGTTTGTCCCAGGATAATTTGAGAAGAACAGTCCATATCATAGATCAGATTATTAAAACAAAACACCTTCAGTCCTGTTGCATCTAGATGCAGAAAAAGCATTCAACAAGGTGTCTTGGAGTTTTATGGGAGCGGTCCTTTCCAAGTTTGGGCTGCCAGAGGAGTTCCAGAGAGGATTTTTCAGCTTTATGAAGGAGCTAATGGCCATATCTCTATAATTTTAAGCTGGGCAGGGGCACCAGGCAAGGATGCCCTATGTCACCATTGTTATTCACTTATATATCGAACCGTTGGCTCAGGCCATAAGGCAAAGTAGAGAAGTAATAGGAATTAAGGTGGAGGGTAGAACATAAACTGGCATTGTATGCTGATGACATACTTTATATGTGAGTACCCAGACACGACTAGAGAAGTATTCAAAATAATTGAATTTTATTCAACTGTTTCTGGATATACCCTGAACAGAAAAAAAACTGAAGTACTCAGTTTTAATTATGATTATGTCAGCTCAGCGAACATTAGAGACAAATACCCAGTGAACTGGAACAGGGAGTGTATTAAATATCTAGGTATAAAACTGGGCACAGTGAACACACAACTATTTTAACTTGAACTACCGGCCTCTGATAGCTCAGTTAAAGAAAGATTTTGGGAGATGGGCTTTGTTACCATTGTCACTGCCTGCTAAGGTACAGTCCTTGAAGATGAGAGCGCTTGTTGCAATTATTATATCTGTTTCAATGTGTACCATGTTCTGTCCCACAGGAGAAATAGATAAATGGCAGAGGATGTTCCTGGACTTTGTATGGGAGGGACACCCTAGGATCAGGAGAAACTTGTACCTCCGAAGCTGAAGGGGCCTGCGTCGCAAATCTTCTTGCCTACTGGTGTGCAGCCCAGATGAGGATAGCTTTGCTATGGGGTAACCTTCAGTATGATGCACTCTGGAAAAGGATAGATATATACGAGCATTTAGATATCCGCTGTGTGCAGCCTTGTTTAGGGAGAAGGGGACAAACACTTAAAATCAAAACTATACAGGAACTAAAGCAGTACTAGAAGGATGGAGAAGAGGAACTAAGAAGGAAATGCACAGAAACAGATGTGGAGATATAGGTGGTATGTGATAACAACAGTTCACCAGCAGAACAGAATGATTGGTACAAAGGCAAGGCAAAGAGGACTGGTTTCCCAGGCAGTTATTCACAGGGTCCACCATGATGTCCTTTGAAGCTGCTAAACAAAATGTAAATGGAAAGAAAAGGATCGAATCCGATACTATCAAATTAGGAACTATATACAAGATATGAGAAGTAAGTTGGGAAAAGAGGATTGGAGATGGGTGAGGATGTAGTATTCCACAAAATCTGGGCTTCACCAAATGGAGAAAGAACTATCTCCATTTTATACAAGTTACATAGCAGATACTCAATCCACATCAACATACATAAAGGATAAATGGGAGAGAGACCTGGGGTGTCACTAACTGACAAACAGTGGGAAGTAGTTTGGGTAAATACATGGCATATAACGACTTCTCCAGTGTGGAGAAGAATTGGCTGGAAAATTCGAACAAGATATTTTATGGTCCCAATACAAACTGTACATGGGCCAGGAGGTGGGTCTAGCATGTGTTGGCGAGGATGTGGGAAGCCAAGGCATCACAGGCCCATATCTTCTGGTTATGCCCAGAGATCCAGGAGTATTGGAGACAGGTGGTGGACATGTATCAAAGGTGTTTGTGACACCTACACCACCCGATCAGGAACATTTAGTATTGGGAATACACCTTTAAGCATGAAAGGAAGGATGAAAGACAACTTTGGGGCATTTGGATAGTCGCCGCCCTTAAAGTGGTAAAAAGGAGATGGCTGAGGCCTGAACCACCGACAGTGGAAGAGTGGAGAGGATAGTAGAGGAAATACAGAGAATGGAGAGAATCACAATGGGGCTCAGAAGACAAACACCCAAATTCCAAAACCAATGAACAAGGTGGCTGCTATATGAAGCTCAAATAGAAATAATCTGACCAGATAAGTGGAGGGATGTGGGGGAAGGAGAAGGGGTGAATAAGACCTAACAAGGGAACTACTGAATTGGAGAAGAAAACAGTTAATGTTTAGTAGTTATATGCACAATATACAGATGATTTTTAGAGGTGACCAATCTTTATTTTATTATATGTTTAAGTGGAGCTGTGATAGCTTTTATCACTACCATTGGATATAAAGTAACTGATAAGAGAAAATATGTGGTATATATGAAACAAACATCTGTGTAACATAAATAATTAGATAAATAATGATCGAATGAAATAGATTATGGATGTATAAAATGAACAGGATTGAAAGCTGTGATTGATATATATATATATATATATAATCTAATGTTCATGTAGAAAAGAAAATTTTCTCTGACCTAAATAAAAGATAAGTATTAAAAAAAGAAACTGTTAGCTCATAAGTAGGTGCCCATCTAGCATTGTGCCAGTCTTTATACAAGTGCCCAAGGAGGCCACAGTTGACTAGAGATGAGACAGCCTGTACTGTACTGCACAGTCTAGTAAGATGGGTGTGCAAAACACCTTATGACTACAATGTTGTGAAAGAGCAGGGAGGAGGGGTATGTAGAACTGTGAGGAACAATGGTAATACTTAACTCGAGGAGCTTAAAATGCAGTGGAGCAAGGTACACAGCAGGGAAATGAGAATGGAGTCTGCATTACATAACTCTGTGGGTTAAGCTTAGAAAGCTGCGGTCAGAGACACAGGATCTGTATAACAGGATGAAAGGTTCTTCCTGTAGAGCAGTTAAACTGTAGGAACCAGCAGGGAGATCAGGAGGCGGAGCATTTAACAAGGGGTGGGTGGGCGCAAATTTTGCCAGGGTCAGTTCGGTGTTGGCTCCGGGGCCAGATTGCCCAAAGTAATCTAGTTCAGTGGGGCTCTGGGTCTGAGAAACACAGAAAACAGGCTCCTGAGGTAGAGACTGCTTTGCCAGCAAACTGCAGTCCATCAGGCAGAGACACCAAATTTGAAAAGCAAGTCCAGGGAGGAACTTCGTACTTGGCTTTGGTGATGTGCAAAGTGGGTGGCTGAGGCTGTGAAATTACTATTTTGAACCCATAAACAGCGGTTCAATTTAGTGGGAGTTGCCTGAAGGAAAAAATAGTAAAATCGGAGGTTATATCAGTATAGGAGGGACGAAGAGATTTCACAGAAATGAAAAGAAAGTGGTGTTAACTTGGAGAGGAGGTACTGGAAGAAGTGGGGTGGGAGCAGCAAGGAATTTACAGGCCAAAAATAGCAGAGGCTGAAATTTGCTAAGTGGCAACTACAGGGATGACTAGAAACAGCTAATTAGCAGCAGGGGCAAGCTGTAACCACAGAAGCAACTACGGAGCAGCAAGGGCTCCTTATCAAATTAGCAGGGTACTCAGGCTAACAATATGAAAGTCCGTCAGCAGAGGCACCAAATTTGAAAAGCAAGTCCAGGGAGAAATCGTACCTAGCTTTCTGATGTACAAAATGGGAGGCTGAGGCTGCGGAAATTCCTATTTCAAACCGCGATAAGCAGTTCGATTTGGGTGGAGTCGCCCAAAGGCTTCCGTGCTCCACCTGGCATGCTAATGTGCAAAGTGGGTGGCTGAGGCTGTGGAAAACCTCATAGCAAACCATAATCAGCAGTTCGAGATTTTGGTGGAGTCTCCCAAAGGCTTCCATGCCCCACCTGACTTGCTGATATGCAAAAGTGGGCGTTGAGGCTGTGGCAGTTCCTATTTCAAACCGCTGATGAGCAGTTTGATTTGGAGGGAGTCGCTCCAAGGCTTCAGTGCTCCACCATACTCAGATATGGATAGCTCGTACAGTAAATACTGAGCTAATTCCACGGTCGGATAAACAGTGCATGTATACATAATAAAAATCCCAGCAAAGACTGTGTGGAATTCTGCAGCACTTAGATTGGTTGATTTATGCTATATTTAGTTTTCTATTATTTGTTTTTGCGGCTATGGCCCTCACTCAGAGGACTCATCCTCCAGCCCCACGTGTCCCCACTCGACCAACCCTGGTAGTTCCCCACGTCAGGGCCAGGGAGGACAGCAGTGGTGGTCCCCAAAAAGAACACAAATCCAGAAGCCGGGGGTGGCACAGGGGCAGGGGCCATCATGGAGCCCATCAGCTCCCTTTTCCTCTTTTCTCCCGTCCTCCTCCCCTACCGATATGGGACGCTGCACGTGCCTCCCAATCCGTATTGCCCTCCAACTACTGCCAGAGGGCAGTCACAGGCAGGCGACTGGTCTCCTGCCCCGAGAGAGTAGAGCAGTCCTCTGGATGGTAGATCATCTCTCCCCCTGCCGATCCCTGGCGGCCGGGATCGTTCGAACCGGGTCACCAGCGTGGCGTGAGGTGTACATCCAGCACCTCAACCTTCAATGCCACCAGGCCAGCTTGATTTGTGCTGTATTTGAAGGACTGTGTGTCCATGAGGTATCGTGACAGATGGGGTGGGGTGGTGTAGCTAAGATTATTTCATACTGAAAACAAGAAATGGTCATTGACAGCAGTGCGGTGAATCTCTGTTCTCCCTGATGTCCATGTTGTAGCATGCTGTGAGCCAGTTGCAATAGAGAACAGAGACTTTCTGTGTGACCCTGAGCGAGTCCTTTTTCTTATTTTGTTAACCTCTCTGCAACCTCTTTAATGGCCATTCTATAATGTCCATTCTGTATGACTTTGCATTGGGGCGTGATGTGTTGCCTGATTGAGATCATCACTGTAGTAAACTGGGAAGTCCTAGAGAGGATGAAACATTTGTCTGTACTTTGTCATTCTCTGCTTATACCAGATCAGATGTTCAGGTCTGTTGAAAAGGCAAACTCTGTTCTGGCAAAGCGTTGTCAGCGTCACTTACAGAAGGATTTGCACACTCTTGACATCTTGCTCTAAGAATGAGACTTGAGGTATGTGTATGGTTTGGAGAGAGATGCGCGCGCTACACACCACACCCACACTGTGTATTTCCCCAGCGTACGTAATGTCAGCAGCATTCACTTCCCTCCTCTCCTGGACTGTAATGTTTTCAAGGATAAATCCAAATCATGGAAAGGGTAGGCTGACAACACTGATCAATTTTAGTATTTTAAGAGACCTGTGGATGCTGTTTAACAAATCAAATTCCTTTCCTTTAATAATATAAAATAGAAATGGCATCTTGCTGTAACCTGACTGTCTCACAGATGTGTCTACAGATTTCCACAGCAGCACCCATGTACTGTTACGCTGAATGGTGCTGGCACCAGACAAACTTAAAATGAAAGTTAGTGCCCATGCGAACATTTAAGCATTTTTCCAATATTAGGAAAAACATTTTAAAATGCAATATTCAAACACAGTTCAACATATATTTAATTTGTGTCCCCATATTTTTATTATTGAGAAATTTGCATGCAAACATTATATTTGTCTCCAGAATTTATCTCATCCTTGTGCTCCCCTGATGAACTCATAATTGTGTGTGTGACATCACAGTCAGTCACCATGGAAATTATTCTGATTACACAAACAAGACTATGACATCAGCACAGACAAAGCAGGAACATGAGATGAAGTCAGAGACACAAAGATCATGGTTTCATGCTAATGTCCTCCATAACAAAGCATTGGGGACATAATACAGAAAACTAAAGAAATATAAGCAGATTTGTGTCTGAATATCGTATGTTAAAATGGTTTCTAGATCTGGAAAAACACTTTGAAAAATTGCCCCTTTTACAATGGAATAGTATGGTTTATAATCACAATGTCAGACTCAGGCTGTGCTTACAGAGCTTCCAGTAGCTACATTTTGAAGAGTTGAGAACCCTCCTTGAATATTTTCAAGGATCCCACACAAGGTTTAGGAGTCCTACTCTGGCAAAATTCCTAATTGATATAGAAACAATGACTAGGAAATCCAGTTAAGAAGAGTGACTGTAAATAATGTATCACTGGATGCTGTCCCAGTCTTCTGATATGAGGGCCGCCTGATGGGAAGGCCACTGTGCTGGTGAAAAATGTTTAGGAGCTGGCTAGGCTGCAGGATGGGGCTGGAGTGGCGCTGCAGTGTGATGTCAGAGTTGTGCCAGACTCCACTGCCACAGTGACCCTGTGGTGGGCCTGGGGTTTGCTCCTCTCGTATGAGGATCGTTGATGGTGCATGGTTGCCACAGGCATCACCTGGTGCTACACATGGTGGTGGGACAGTTAAGTGGCAGAAAAAGATACACAACCATCAGGATAACAATCGATGATGCTCTCGGAGCCTGCTGTACGTTGATTTGTTCTGCTTATTTTATAATGTACTATCAAATCATTTTGCAGTACTGTATTACTTCCTGGGGATTTACATACAGTTAAGTTGTAACTGTGAAGCTAACAGCTCAGTTTGCTTCATGTGTGGAAATTAGCATGAGTTTGTAGTACTCAGATTAATCCTTTCATTTTTAATCAACACAATAAAACTAATTATGTGTCTCAAGAGGAAGCCGAAAGCAACTGCTAATGCCCAGTCACTTGACTTCTTTGTGATTCCACCTCACACCTATTTAAAAAAAAGTGACTGCAGCCCTTCATCATACAGAAAAATGGAGCCACCTACAGGAAAACTCGTCCCATAGACTTGCAGGAGTTACACAGGAAAACAAAGCAATTCGGCTTCCATAGGAAATATTGTAATCTACAGGAAAACCTAGGAAAATTGCCCTGGAGTTGCAGGGAAAATGTTAAATCAATCTGGGAGCAAGTGTATTTGTGTTCATTGACGAATACACGCACATCACAGGCGGTTAAGTATAAGGTATAGGTGACTATATAACCACCCAAAAGTGTGTATACTCCCTACAACCACATATCGTGAAGTGTGTTATCTTGCTTATAAAATGGGTAATTTAAAAATTATTTTTCTTTGTGTTTTTCATTTATTATTATTGTGGATTGAAGAGAAAGTAGTTCCTGACTGCCATTTCCTGTATGTAATTCTGGTTAGGTGTGCCATTGGACAAAACATTTGGCATCCAGAGTCACCTGATAGCCCAGTGGGTGGTGTACTGGGCTCTCAGGCCACAACCAGGTTTAGGAGTGGACTCAGGAATTGGATCTGGCAGCTAAGAGGTCTGTGGTGTCTGTTGTGTGGCAGCGCTCCCAACCAGGAAGGATGTCTTGAGGTTCTGCAGCTGCAATGAGCCCTGTGGTGGGCGGGAGGTTGCCCCTTCTACAGGGTGATACTGCATGCTTCGAGATCTGCTAGGACTGTGCTGAGCGGAAGGTGGCAGTACCATGGAAGAAAACCAGGAAAGGCCATTCAACATGTGGATCTCACCAGCCATGACGGTGAGGAACAATAGACAGTGCTAAGAGGTTACAGCGGGGAAAAAAAAAACCCGAAGTGAGGTGCAAATGGTGGTGTGGGGGGCAAAAGCTATATGAAAAAGAAAAGAATGTTAACATCCCCCTCCAGCGTGGCCTGTGTGATTTACTGAATTTCCCCTTCCTATTTTGTAAGCTAATAAAACCAGGACTCATTTCTTAGGTTGCATTAGTTTTCCTCATTATAATGTGTGTTGTCAATGCTTAGCAGTGGCTGATACTGCACAAAAACTAAACTTATCATCTCAGTTGATCATAGCCACAGAAATTGCAGTTTTGAAAAGAAACTGCAGAAAGGTCAAGTTAGCCAAGTGGGTCTGATAACTGAGCGTGGAGAACCAAGGCAATATTTAGAGGGCCTGGGTTCAGTTTCAGTTAGGTTATATTAGTTCATTCTCCATTTTTTTTCATGTTATGTTTTGCGCCTCACTTCTTCTCTGACCCCATTCTGGCCACCTCCTTCCCAGCCCCCAGCGACCCAGACTTACCTTCCACTGTCTTGTTCTTGCAGTGGTTGCCCAGTCACGGTGGGAGCCTTGAGGGGAGCTTGAAGTCGTCATCCTGTCAGGGAGTATTTTCCCTGTTTCTTCCCACCCATCCGGAGCCCCAGGACAGACATGCCTACCCCCACTGCCCCAGTAACAGCTTCTTCCTCCCTCCCAGCCTAGTGCCTGGCTCTTCTCGGCCTGTGCTGCCCTAGCCTCCACCACAAGGCAACCAAGAGCTGAGAAACCCACATCCCTCTCGGAGAGAGAGTTGCTTCTCGGCAACCTGATGCCCCTCGTCGACTTCTGGTGGCCCGCCTCCTCGCCTCCTGAATGCGGTCACCGGGTATAGCATGAAATAAATATCCTGCGCCACTGGGCCGGCACTATTTTAATTAATTTGTTTTTTATATATGTTCCTTCCCCTACCGAGGTATATACCCTGTTCAGGGACTTCACTGTCATTCGAATGGCAAGGAGTTTTCTCCCAAGTTTTTCTCCCTTGGTTGCCTCCCTCTTTCTGTGGTGTTGGCTGCAGTGCCTATTAACCTCGACCTTGCATCATACCCCTGTGGAAAGAGTAAACCCCATCCCACCAACAGGGATCACTGCACACCAGAACCTTTTGCCAGCCCTCCCTGGCTGAGGCACTGCTCTCCAGCAGCTGCCTGCAGCCTGACCTGCCTCCTGAAATGGTAATCAGAGTCCACTCCTGAACTCCAGCCGCCTACCCAGTAGATGGACCATCAGGGCAGCATGGAATTAATTTTATTGAATTTTATTATTTCATAACATTTATATCAATAACTTATATGATATACCTCATTTTAGAACATGTCCAGTAATACAAACATATCTGCTTGTGTAAAAATTCTGACAGTAATTTTCTGTTACATTGTTTTCTTTTAAAGAAAATGACCCCAAAGGAAGAACCCCATTAAGCAGCGAATAAACCCCCAATTCGAGGTTTCAGCAAAAACAAAATTTTAGGCCGCCCGGTTCAAGCGGTACTGCTACTGCTTACAATGCCACGACAGGGTTCAGGAACAGACCGGGTTGCTGGAGGCGGAGGAGGAGGATGAGCATCCCTTGGACTGCTTGTCTCCTCCGGGGGACAGGAACCTTTGCTCAATGCATGTCCGACCTCTGGTTGAAGCTGGAGGTTGGCATGCCCAAGCCCAGCAGGAGTGGAGCATGTTGGGCGCTGGCAGAAGCCTTGTGTCAGCGCCGCCATGTCTCCGGGGAGTACACATGAAAAGGCCCCAACACCACACCGATCAAAGGCTAGGCAGGCCCTCGCCACTGGCTGGAGCATCTCTGGAGAGATCCCAACAAAGACTAAGGTACTAGGGAGGGGTTGCTTGAGCCGCCTGCCGCCCACTTCCAGTTGGTCCTGCCTGGGGATAAGCCATAGCAGCATGGGGGGTTCCTCCTAGGGTCAGTCTACCAGTGGTACATCAGGTGCTGTGCCTGGGTTCAGGGTGGGGATAAAATAGAAATTAAAAAGAAAAAATATTTTTAATTACTTTTTGGCATCTTTATTTCTGCTTGTAAATCTCCCTGTATTTAAACTGTGACCATGTTGTGTGGTGCCATTTCAAGTGTGAGCATAGCTGTACGGGTTATGTATTTAGTGCAAGTGAGCCTTGCTGACACTGAAAATGGTGCCATGCTATATGTGGCCATTGTTTACATACATCAGGAATTTATTGGGTGGTGGGGACTGAACCAAGGAGAGGAATACTGGCTGGAGGGGTGTTTAAGCCGGGGATCACTGAGGAAGAGAAGGACCTAGGGCTAATGGTAACAGGGACCATGAACAACACTGCCCAGTGCAGGAGAGTGGCTGCAAAAGCAAACAAAATGCTGGGTTACATAGCAAGGGTGTTTAGGTCCAGTAGAAGAGAGTGATCTTGCCCCTCTACAGGTCAATGGTAAGGCCGCACTTGGGAGTATTGTGTGCAGTTTTGGAGGCCATACCTAAAGTGTGATATCAGGCTACTGGAGGGGTGCAGAGGAGGGCAGTGAAGATGATATGTGGAGCAGAGGGAGAGACTATGAGAGCAGGCTGAGAGACCTGAATATGTACATCCTGGAGGATAGAAGGGACAGGGGGATGTGATAGAGATATTTAAGTATCTGAGGAATCAGTAAGGATGGGGCAGATGGGGTCTTTAAGCTAAGAAGGGGGAGGGACACCAGGGGCACTGGCTAAGAATAGAAGGGGAAGATTTAGGAGGAAATAAGACACTATTTCACAGAGAGGGTGGTAGCAAAATGGAATTCACTACCAGAATGGGTGGTATGTAAATCTGTGAACAACTTTAAGAGCATGGGACAGGGAGAGTGAGGGGTGGGGAGGCGGCAGTGAGATGACAAAGGGGAGGTGGGGAAGCTGCAAATAGTGGTGTTAGCTGCACACACGCAGGATTAGACTGGGTGGTCTGTTTCTGCTGGCACATTCAGTATGTTTTTGTTCGGTGTGTTTCCTTTAGCTGTAACTCAACAAGAACATAAAAAGAACCATGTATAACACATAACCAGTGAAACTGTCGAATAGGTGTTGAAGCTTTTATGTAGAGGTTATCGTTTCAGCACTTTTCATCTGAGATTATGTCATTTGAGAATATGCATTTTGCCATTTTGGCCTATTTCCTTATAATAAACTATTCTGGTACTAATATTGCATCTTTGTTTATTCTTGGTTACTGGGTAAGCCCCACTGAATGAAAAAATTGTTTACAGAGGTGACCCAGATCAGATAGACATTTTTACATGTAAAATTATAAAAAGGAAGGAAGAATCCTACATCCTGATTGGTCGTTAGCCATGCATTAAAAATGTCTGTTGGATGGCTAAAACAAGTGCTGGCCAGGTGGATGCAGGTCAAGAATGAAATCTATGGGCCAGTAGAATTTTTAAAAACTGTCAGATGCCATTTTCCCTCGCTTAGCCCACACATACATATATGCACTGCTCCTCTCATAACAAGACCGATTAAAAGGGAGCACTCCATTTGGCACTGGACAGCACTGCACTCCTAGTGTTTTTCAGTGCAGTGCTCACTGATATTTTACTGTTCACTGCTGTTTAATCTCCATCCCCCTGCCACCGCTTAATCAACCGCCCGCCGTCACATGCTCCAGCTGTCTATCAGGCTACCTCGACTGCTCACAAATAAAAAGAATTACCCTGAAATCCTCAGAAAGTCACAGCAACAGTCCCTGTTTAATCCTTATGGCATTCTCACGTGTGAAGTAGTCCACTAGTGTCTGGTGGGAGTTTTTTTTATTTTTTAGTGTGCTTTAATCCCTATGACCAGCTGGCCTCCATCAGTCCAGCCCCATCAACTGCCTTCTCTGGGACTTACCTCATCTGTCGCATGCACCCTGGCTTACCTCCCTGGGTGGGAGCGGGGATACTCTCAGTGGAGACTGAAGGTGACTGATGGTGAGAGCCACAGTCGGCAGTGTGGCCAGCAGTGAGGAGCAGACATCACCCTGCTGCAGTTATTGGATTTTCCACTTATTCTTCCTCCCAGGACCCTGAGACTTGCCACCCTGCACAAGCAGTGGCATGCCGCGAGAACTGAGCCCTTCGGCATCCTCCTGTCTTAAAGTACATTATCACAAGTACAGCTACAGTACCTATCACAGGCATGGTCCATCTCAAGCTACACTTTGGCCACAACAAGCTACTGTCAGGTTCTACCTAGTGCCTGATCTAAAACCTGCAGTGATGCTTGGCCTCAGTTACTGTGCCTCCTCAGACAGAGATGATTTTGATTGCCAAGATTCGAGGTGAACCACTTCCACAATGTGTTAGCATTGTCACAGGGATCCACTCTGCATTCATCAGGTCTTCTTCCAGGAAACACCTTGTTGGCAGTGCATGGTGGCACAGACTTCAAAAATGCTGCAACTTCACGGATGAGCCAGTAATCATCTCAAAAGGTGCCAACATCGGAAAGTTTGCTTGTCTACAGGGACCAGCTCCATCTCATGCAAGAACCTCAGCCTGGTTCCACCAACTCTAGTCCCGTCAGTACTATCACGATCACTCCAGCTTCAGCAGAGTTACCCTCAGTCAGCGACTATCCTCTTCAGAACTTCCAGCATCTCCAACAGAGAAACAGCAACTTTTGAAATTCCTGGAGTCTTATCTGGATATCTTTGTAGGTCCAGATAACAAGCTCAGATGCTCTGATATCCTGCAACACATCATCAGTGCAGCCCAACCAGAAACCAATCCAACTCAGCAAGCCTACAAAATGGGACACAAACAGGAAACAAGTCGTAGAGGATATAATCAAAGACATACTGGAACAAGACATTGTTGAAGAGCCTACAAGTCCCTGGGTGCACCTTGTCTGCTGGTGGTAAAGAAGGACAAAGGTATCGCTTCACGGTGGACTACAGAAAACTTAATGCCTACACGATGCAGGATGCTCATCCTTACCTACAATCGAAGATGCCTTAAGAGAGTCTTGGCACAGCCAGCCCTGCTTACTTCACCACTCTAGACCTTCAGAGTGGGTTCTACCAAGTTTCTATTGATCCAGCGTCTCATCCATACACAGCATGGCACTGCCACTTGGGACTTTTCAATTCAAAAGTCAGCCTATGGAACTTCGGAATAGTCCAGCCACATTCCAACATGTTATGGAAGCTGTACTACATGGGTTGTCTTGGAAATCTTGCCTAGTCTACCTGGACGATGTTATTGTCTTCAGCAGAACTTTGCCAGAGCACCTCCAACATCTCAAAGAAGTGTTTGAACATCTCAGACAAGCCAGTCTTAAGCTTCAGCCCAGAGAAGTGTTGTTTTGCACAACATCAAATTCATTGCCTGGGGCGTGTTGTTAGTTCTCAAGGCATATCTCAGGCCAGAAAAGCTCTCACCAGTGGAGAGACTATCCAGAGCCTAACAATTTCAAAGACCTTGAGCTTTTCTGGGCTTGCCTGGCTACTACGAACATTCATTTGCAACTGTGCCAAGATTGCAGCTCCATTGTATGCCCTCACCAAAGGGATGTGACTATACATGGAGTTCGAATGCAGAGGTCTTTGAGACATTAAAAGAAAACCTAATCTCTTCTGCAGTATTGGCCTACCAAGGTTGACCAACCCTTCAAACTCTATTCAGATACTAGTCCCTTTGCAGTGGGCACTGTACTCTGTCAAATATTAGAACAGAGCGAGTTGTCCCCTATGCTGGATGCTCTCTTTCCTCAGCTGAGCAAGTTATGGCATCACAGAAAAAGAATGACTACCATGGTACTTGCCATAAAGAAATTTGACTGCTCTCACTCGGGGGTTCTTGTAGCAGAGTAATACCAGTAGGACTAAGGCCGTCCAGGCGTTAGGACCCATGGAAAAATCTTCTAGCTAACAGTCTGTGGCAGGGGATCACACCCGTCCAGCGCCACTCGGCAAGATGTGGTATAAAGGGGCGGTCCCTGGCACCATCTCAGTTCTTTTCCGCCGTCAACCCACTTACCTCGGCTCCTCGGATGCCCAGTCTTCCATGATGGACCACGCTTTTTCTTCATGTTTCCAATGCTTCAGCTCCAGGTTTTCAACATTATTTGACAGTTTTGCATGTCTTTGCCTTCCTCCATGTGGCACAAGTGAAGTGCCAGTCGGAGCAGATCCCAGCCAAGAACGGACATGGAGCCTGCTTGATTTCTTAAGCCCAGACCACCAGCCCGGCGATTCCCGCAATGCCAGAAATTCAATCAAAAGACCGCATTAGAAGAACCAACGCCCTGAAGGCTTATTTCCTTGCGAAGCAGGTGGCACCATGCAGGATTCTCCATTGGGACACAGTTCTTCATCCCTGCTAGAGAGTCTCCCCTAAAGAGAAGTCATCGGGAGAAGCATCACCATCACGGAGCGAGATAGGGCCAGGTCAGAGTTCTGCCCTAAATCCCCTCATAGGGCATCTTCTTCCTCGGCCTGTGGCAGGAGGTCAGGGTCAACCCCTCCAGCTGCCGCTGGGACTGTTCCAAAGAACATCCTCCTCTTCAGCTCAGGACAAAGGTAAGGAGTCTTCTTCTGGGCGCTCGTCTGCACAGCTGCCCTTGTCTCACCAACCCCACAAACCTTCACATGAGTTGACCCAAGAGGGACAGGCATCTTCAGGCAGGCCTTCAAACTCTGGCTGTAAGTCCAGTGGTTCGTCCGACAAACACTGACACTCGAAGCGACTCCATCAGATGCCAGGAGACCATCCGGCATCAGACATGTCTGCCCCTACAAAGGGAAGCCTCCCGCAGACGACAAGCATCCTGTTAGCTGGGCTAGTTTGCCCTTGGACCAGGACCATCAGGCCCCAAAGATCGCCGTCAGGCCCCAAAGATCAGGCGCCTGCCCCTACTCCTGGGGATCAGTTGCCCAACGGCTCACAGCTGAAACCGGACACTGGATCGGATGACAAGTCTGCCCATGACACTGAGCCAGATCTGCAGCCGAGATACCATTGGGGAGAGTCCCCAGACTGGGCGTCCACACCAGAAGGCCCTAACGGTCTGGCCCTGGCCCCTCGAACCAGGCGCCAGCACCCCAATCATCCTGTTAGCAGATGTCAGTGCTCTGTTCACCTCCTGGTGGAACATGGTAAAGGGCATCTGCTCTACAGACCTCCAGAGCCCTCCCCAAAAGGAAACCCTGCAATACCTCCTCCGCCCGCTGGTGGTCAGGCGCCCAATGAGGCTCTCATCACCGCCTGGCCCAGTAGGAAGAAGGAGAAGGCACCCATCGTCAGTGCCTTCTTCAAGTGGTCATCCATCGTCATCCTCTGGAGCAGATGCAGGGGACTCCTCATCAGATTACTCTTCTGGGGACACTCTTCCACTACCTTCCCTAGTCCGAGAGACTTTCTACATCCCCCAGATGACCCCTCATTCCTGGATATAATGAGGCATATTTAAACAATCTACCTATGGGACACTGAGAGCTTGATCTTGAGAAGCACCGCTTGGCAAAGTTTTGGGATCCGGACCCAAAACCCTTGGTTATCCCACCCTTGGTGAGTCCTTTCAGGACATAACCAGGCTTACCTGGCAGCACCCTCCCACTCGTCTGCAGTGCCCAGAAAGGCGGACAGGCTGTACAGGACTCCAAAGGGGAACCATTTTGGGGAGAACCCCAAAGTAGATTCCATGGTGCTCACAGCAGCTCATGGAAGAGCTCAGCAACCTAAACACATGCGTGTCCAGCCTCCAGACCCTGAATCAAAGTTGGACCACATGGGATGAAAGGTCTACACATCAGCCACTGGGGCTATTCTCACATGATGACTTACCAGAAGTTCCTCTGGAAGAAAACCATGGACCCTGGTGAAGGCTCAGCCAGATTCTGACAAGAATGAGCTCATGGCATGCATCCAGTCAAGCATGGATGTAGATAAGCATGTACTTAGGTGCTCCTACAATTCAGCAGACATGGCAGCCAGGGCTGCAGCCTCAAGCATCTGTATGAAGAAGCACGCCTGGCTCAGAGTATGTGGTTCCTCAGGACCTGCAGAATGCCATCCTGGGCCCCCAGGGCTCTGTCCTTTTGGGCAGAAGCAGAGAAAGTAATCCTGGGGCTTCAGGACTCTGGCAAGGCAGTAGCTGAGGTGCACAGGATGTACAAGTCAGAACTTCCCACTTCCTGTCATCGTCCTTTTCAGAAGAACCAAGGACAACAAAGGAAAAGGCAACCCCAAAACAATGGAGTCTTCAAAAGCGCAGCTACCCTATCCCTACCAGCGTCCAGGGCCCCAAACATTCCAAGGTGCCCCAAACCCCTTGCTCAACCCCACAAACACAGCATGACTCCCTGCCATCCCTCCCCACCCTCAGATTCCATTGTGGGAGATGGTAGGAGGAGATTCTCCTTCTAACTGTCAGGGTGGTCCAGTATCACCTCGACCAGTGGGTCCTTCAGACAATAGAGAGGGTTACTCCCTGGAGTTTCTAAGCTGTTCTCCAGACAATCCTCCCATCCTGTCCCATTGTTTGGCCAGCGCCCTTCTTCTGAAGGCAAAGATCCGAGCCCTCCTACAGAAGAAGGCCATCCAGGTGGCTCTGCCCACCAGCAGACAAAAGGCTTCTAGTCACATTTTCTTCTGGTTCCCAAGAAAATGGGAGACGTCCTCCTATACTAGATCTCAGTCAACTGAACCAATTTATCCAGTACAGGAGGTTCAGAATGGTGACACTGGCAAGCCTCTTACCAATGATCCATCGAGACTGGCTAATCTCCCTAGATATGCAGGATCGTACATCACATCAAAATCTTGCACTCACACAGGAAGTTTCTGAGCTTCCTTTTCAAAGTCAGCACTATCAATTCAGAGTACTTCCATTTGGCATCTCATCAGCACAGAGTCTTCACCAAATGTCTGACAGTGGTAGCTTCGGCAGCCCTGAGAAGGAAGGGCCACTTTGTCTACCCTTACCTGGACGACTGGCTCATTTCTGCTAGTCAGAACACCAGCTGATCAGTGCTTTGCAGGAAACAGCCTTGATGTTCCAGTCGCTGGACATCACTCTGAATTGGTCAAAGTCACAGCCCTGGCCTCCCAAAGGCTTCAGTATATTGAGGCAGTCCTAGACACCATTCAGGGCATGGCCTTTCTGCCAACAGACAGAGCAGAATGGCTGAGAGGAGTTGCCACAAAGTGCAGACCTCAGACCGAGTCTCAGAGAGGTTATCGTGCAACTACTAGGGCATATGGCAGCCACCATAGCCACAGTTCCTTGGCAAGACTGCACATGAGGTCTCTTCAGTGGCACCTCAGACTTCAGTGGGACCAGAGCTTAGGCTAATGGACTGACCTATTTGAATTTCAGAGGCAGTCCGTCGTTTCTCTTCTTTGGTGATTAACTCCAGTCAACCTCGGTGGGGTTCCTTCCAGAGACCGAACCGATGTATATCCTTACTAAATGCGCTCGCGGGTCTAGGCTGGGGAACCCATCTGGATGTGCACGAACAAAGGGCTCTTGGAGCGTAGCAGAACAGTCTCTCCACATCAGTATTCTGGAGATGAGAGCTGTTCTGTATGCCCTTCAGGCTTTCCAAGACCAGCCCTACCTGGGCCCTCCTAGTCCAGTTGGACAATACCCAGTAGTGTTTCATCTAAACAAGCAAGGGGTACTCACTCCTATCCCCTATCAGAGAGCGCATGAGAGTGTGGTACTGGGCAGTAGAACACGGGTCTGGACATCACGGCAATTCACAAGCCATGGGTTCAGAATGTTTTCGCCGATGGTCTATATCACTGTCAATCTCTGAAACATGAGTGGGAGTTGCATCAAGAGGTGGCAGAAGACCTCTTGAAAGATAGAATGTAGACCAGAGTGGGACCTCTTTCAGTACCCATGCAACGTAAACTGCCAAATTTCTGCTCACTAGATCCAGGGCCTAGTGTTTTCTGGCAACACGCATTGTCCCTCTCCTGGACAGAGAGGTTTCTGCATGCCTTCCCTCCTTCCCTCTTCTTCAGAGTCTTGCTCAAATTGCAGATGGAGGAAGCCAGAATGATTCTGGTAGCTCCTCTCTGGCCTTAACAGATCTGGTATCCGCTGCTGCAGCAACTAGCCATGGAGTCTCCCGTGCAGTTGCCCTCTCCTCTCACTTGCTGTCCCAAGAGCGGGGATGCTCATCCACCCAGCTCTGCAACCTCTACATTTGCATGCCTGGCTTTTGCTATCTTAGCAGAGGAGAGATTGGGAGTGTCAAGTAGAGTGGCAGGCGTACTAGTAGCAATGAGAAAGCCTTCCACAAGGGCAACCCATGCCATGAAATGGAAGCATTTTTGCTTATGGGCAGCATCCCGTTCCCTGGACCCCTGGATTGTCCGGTAAAATATGTGCTGGAGTACCTTCTTCATCTTTTGGGCTTGGGCCTCAGCTGCTTGTCCATTAAAGGTGCACCTTTGTGCTCTGTCAGCCTACCACCACGAAGGATTCTGGCACAACTTGGCGTGTGCTAGACCTTCTTGAGGAACCTTACATCAGACCCCACAGAGGGATCTTGTCCCTCCATGGGATCTTCCTTTGTTTTGGAGATGCTCACCCTTCACCCTTTTGAACCGCCGACATGCGAGCTTCGCTTTCTCTCTTGAAAGCGTTATTTTTAGTTGCCGTTACCTCTGCTCAAAGAGTTTCCAATCTACAGGCTCCGATGTGTAAAGAACCTTATCTTGTTTTCATAGGGACAGGGTTGCACGTGACTAACCCTAAGTCTTTGTCGAAGGTGGTGTTCGAACTGACCCTGAATCAGGACATCCAACTTCTGGTCTATTACACAGAGTATTCTAATAAGGAGGCCCTGTTGCATACTCTGTATGTACATGGGATACTCTAGCGTTACCTCAGCAGAACTAGTTCCGTTCATGAGACAGAATAGCTGTTCATTTCCTTTGCTTATAGGAAGACAGGGGCTCCTGTCACCAAGCAAACACTAACCAGATGGTTGGTGCACTGCATCACCTTTGCTATCAGCACCACAATAAACCCTTACGGGACCAGTGAAGGGTCACTCCACCTGAGCTGTGGCAACCTACTTTGCCTCTCTGCGGGCGTATCTCGACAGACCTTTGCATTGCTGCCACTTGGAGCTCAGTCCATACATTTATCAGACACTGCAGTCTGGGCGTTGCTTCTAGGTGGAGAGCAGGCTTTGGACTATCAGTCCTTCAGGGCCTCCTCTTCTAGGTTCCAGCTTATCTGTGTTATCAGTTAACAGTTTTGTTCTCCTCCCATCTGATCTGGGCCTATCTTTGGGTACTGCTTGGGACTCGGTCCTATTGGTATTACCTGCTGCAAAGCTCCCCTTGAAGTGAGATAGTACAGTTACATAACTTACCATAACAGTAGATTTTCAAGAGGAGCTATTGCAGCAGGTGGCTTTCTCACCATCCAGCACCAAGGGACAAGTTATTCTTTTCTCTTTGAGTAGGGAGACCCTCCTCAGTTCTTCATTCCTTTTGTTAGTCAGGTCTCCGGCGGAGAACTGAGATAGCACTAAGGGACCCTCCCCTTATACCATATTCACGTGAGGCGGAACTGACTTGGAGGCGGTCCCCCACCACAAACTGCTAGCTAGAAGATTTTTCCATGGAGTCTAATGCCTGACAGCCTTAGTCCTATTGGCAGTGGTGTAACCATGCATACTTCCCGTAAGCACATGCATACAGAAAAATTACAGTAGTGTTTTTCATTTTGAGTAGTTAAAAAATAAAACAACAAAAATGTTTGTTTTATTTTTTTAAAAGGAATCAGCCGGTCCGCCCGGCGCAGTGGTTGATTCTGCACGCCATGCGACCCGAGTTTTGGAATGAGCTCGGAATGCTGGAGGGCTGGCTGGGAGACAGCTTGAGCATCCCACCACTGCTCATTGTCTTCAGGGAGGGAGGGGCTGCAACCGGTGTTGGATGACCACTGGTGGAGACCAGGGTGGGCGCTACGTCGGTCATGCTGGAGGAGGTGCGTGGCAGGCGTCGGCTCTTGCCTTGATGTCCGGACTTCATGCACCACAAGGAAATCAGGAAAAATCACTGCGCTGGCCACCAGATGATGGCCCTCTGTTCCCTGAAGTGCCTCCAGGGCCTCCTGTTCCTGACGCATCCCGGGCTAAAGTATGTGCTGGGGCCATCCCTCTCCCGGTGCCTTCCCCCCTCGAAGGAGGGGATTCGCCGATGAAGGATAGCCGGATATCCTGGGATCGGCTGTGATATGAGGTCAGAGGAGGGCTGGGTAAGGACAGTGGGGCTGGGGGAACCTGTAGAGCCTGAAGGAGTGGGGACCAGTGAGCATGGGGGCAGAAAAAAAAAAGGGAATCAATGTTGATCTGCTGGCTGGCTGACTGACTGCTAGACCCGATGAGTAATGCACACAGGGGGTCTTTCTCCTGTCCTCCTCCAGCTCCCAGACATACATACCGCCATGAAGCAGCTAAGTGCTGATTGGATAGTTGCTGCCCACGTGTTTGCAGGCTCTGCCAACCAGCTCTTCTGATTTTTCCCGTGACCAGCTGTAGCAAGTAGAAGGACTGTAACTGAGAGGAAGAGTGGAGACCAGTGAGTGCTGTGCCTGCCTAGTTCACTGCCCCTCCATTTGAGCCACTGCTGTCCATGCCCGCTGACCCATTAGAGAGTTGTTTAGAGCCGCCCGTCAGCCCGGCGCCAGCACTGAGCAGAGAAAGCAGACATACAGTGCAACAGTGGAATACATCTGTGTGAGGAACCTTCCTGGAGTGGAAGTCAGGTTGGTTGGGGTATTGAAATTTTTAGGGTCGGTCACCATCGGATGGGTGGTCAAGAGGAACCATCATCGACTCATACTGTGACAAGTAATTTTTGAAATTAGTTTAGCTGCTGCTGCTGGAAATTCTTTGCAGTTCTTAGCCCTGCCACTTGCTTCATGCCTGCTGCAGCTGCCTTGCTCAGCCTGCTTCAGGGATCTCTCTCTGGCCATCTAGGAGGGAATCGGGATCATGGGACTGAGCCGGAGGAGTAGGACATGGACACAAACTAAAGTCCCAGTTTTGGTCAGCAAAGAGGCAATCTGTACATATAACATAATTATTTGGGTTTTTTTTTAATTGTTGCTGTGTTGTGTAATGTTAGTTCCTCACATACATGTCCAGGAGGTTGCACTTCAAAGATGTTATTTTGCTGACTGACAGGCAGAGGTTGGGGTGAGGAGCTGCTGAGCTGCACTCAAGATGACTTGGTCAGTCAGCTGACATGCTCAGCTCAGCTGGTGTGCCTCTACTCTTCTTTAAGTTCCACTCCAAACAACTGCTGACCTCAGGGCTGGCCTGGCTGCCCTCCTTCAGATGCACCATGTCTCTACTTCCTCCTGGAGAAACAAAGAGCTATAAAATGTTGCCAGCAGATTTGGAGCAGTACTGTAGAGGCTACACACGAGCTCATTTTAAGTGTCTTGTATTTTGCCATGGAATTTGGAAATGCTGCACATAATGTCATCTGTATGGAAATGCTGCTGCACATACTGTCTTGTGTAGTGTTTTGCTGAAGGAATGCTGCATAGTGCCTCATCTAGCATTTTACAGTGGGAAGGTTACACTGTACACTGTGTTCGTTCTAGTATTGTTTCATCTGTTTTTGCACCCCTCTTCCCGTTTGCCCCTATCTACTATACTTGCTCCCAGCCGCATCCCCTGCCTTACTATCCTGGATGTACACCATTCCTAATTGTTCCTCTGTGGCTTACCCCATGGTGGGGTCAACTGGGAAGGCCAGGTCCCATTACAGCTCAGTTCCAGAGGTGGGTGTTGAGTCATTGAAGCAGGGTCCTGCCACATGTTTTTTTATGTTACTGTTGCCCTGCCCTGGTCATCGACCAGCCAGAATAGTGACACACATGCACTAACATGCACTGCATGCCAAGGCACAATCAGAGCCAGCCCTCACTGAGATCAGCTCCAGACCCAGGTGGTGGCAGCAGTATAGCAGAGACTGGGAACCCTCCCTCCCACATACACACATATGCATAGAAGGGCCATATAATCAGGCCACCTAGTAAACCCTGTCCCCCAGGTAGGAGAACGAGCCACTGTGGTGTGCTTCATTTCAGTGTCATTCAGACTGGCTCATTTTAACTCTGTAAACTGGATTTTGTAACATTACACCATAAGAGAACTAACTGGGAACTAAAGTACGAATAGAGGTACCAGAACTATGATATAGTTGCAGATCATTGTTTTTATTTGTTTATTTTGCACTTTTAGGACTGTAGTCATTAAAATTGCTGATTATTTTTGCCAGATTTATGAACTTGCTTTGTTTATTTTTTCTTGCATCTGAATACTTAAGGTTGTTTAAAAGAAAACAACACTGGAGCTTTAATTTATTTTGCATCCAAATTAGCTGGGGCTGCTAATAACACCTGAACTGGTATTGTGAAAGAAACTGCATGTTTTTATGAAATGACACTGTTATGCTAGAATAGTAATGTGTTTAAGTTTCTATGGGGAGGTATTCAATTCATAACTCCAGTACCTGCTCAGTTCATTGCATTTTTGTGGAGTCTGGATGAGGGGCTATGATGCAACCTGTTGGGCTGGGGTGGGTTTGAATGTTGGATACAACTACAATTTGCTGGGTGAGCAGGAGTAAAGGTAACATGGTGGGGCTGGGAATGGGCCAGAAAATCTAAGGAGTTATGCTAGGGGCAGCTTGCTGGCCCAGAAGAAAAGAGCAACATGCTGGGCTCAGGGAGGAATGGAGACTCTAGACAGGAGGGTAGGATGCAACATGCTGTGCTGGGGAAAGGTTAAGGATTATAGGAAGGGAGCAAGGGTGAAACATGCTGGGCTTGGGGAGAGCTAAGGGCCTTGCACTGGAGCAGGTGTGCTGGGCTATGGGGCAGGTGGTTTGGGCAACATACTGGACTGTGGGAAGAAGGCTAAAGTGTACATTATTGGGCATGGGAGGGGTAACAGGGTAGCAAATTATTTTTCAAATTACCCCAGAATGCACAAAATACACAAAACCACAAACTTTTCTGGGGCCTAGGTGGACCCCAGACCCCCGGACTATGCTTTGGATTTTGTGAGTACACTTTTTAAGGCTGGTTACTCCACTGCCTATTGGTATTACCTGTTGCAAGAGCTCCTCTCAAGATCTACTGTTACGCAAGTTCTTACATAACTGTACTTTACCTTCACTACTCCTCCTTTACAGCTATCGTTGATCGACTGTCCTCAGATGGTTATTCAAAATGAAGGAGCCAGTAGGCAAGTTCACCTGATGGATCGCCATGCTGCAATACTACAACTTTGAAATACAGTACAAACCAGGTCGAGTTCACTCAAATGCCAATGGTGTAAGCGGAGACAATATCCTCCGCATCCTCCTCAACAAATGAAGAATCCTGCTTACTAGCGCTTCTCTCACGCCACGGATGTCTCCTGTGGACACTCCTACAGCACCTCAGGTTGCTTTTCAGCTATTAACTGCTTCTACAGAAAGAAGCAGCAATCCTTATCTACGCAAGCAGCCAAAGAGCTTCTCATCTCCTTTACTTGACCTCTCCTGGCAGTAGTCAAAACGTAACAAAGAACTGATCCTCAGTTCACAGACATAATCACATACTTAGAGTCTGGAACCTTACGCAACAAAAAGCATCGCCAGGATGTACTTTCGTTGCTTCACAATACTTCCTGAATGAGGGTGTGCTTTTCCACATTTGGACCAACGAAGGCAAGGGTCATCGCATGGATAGAACTGCGTGTACAGCTGGCTGTGCCAGCCTCTTTAATCAATCAACTTCTTCTCTCCACTCCTGCCTCTCCTCTTTCTGGAGGTCATATAAGTCCACAGAACCTCGAAAGACAAGGCTTCACTTCTGACCTCACATGAACAAGGACATTGTCTGATTTGTCAAACCTGCCAGTCCTGCTCCCAAAGAAAGCCCCTGCCAAACCAACATAGGCACACATCATTCCAATGCCTGTAGCTACTGAACCATTCCAAAGAGTCAGCACAGACATTCTTGGGCCTTACGTACATGCTGTAACTCGGCAACAAATACATCCTTGTTTTTGTGGACTAAGTATTGGAACTAATCTCCTAAAAGACATTAAAGCTGCCACAGTGGCAAGTGCCTTCCCTAGCACAGTCATTTGTTGTCATGGTACCCCATCATACCTGCATTCAGACAGAGGCATTAACTACCTTTCAACTATTGTGGGAGAAACATGTAAACTTCTTGACATCAAAAGACTCACACAACCAGTTATCCACAATGCAATGGACAAAGTGAAAGAATGAGATCTACCATTCTCAACACACTCTTCAAGAACCTGGATTAAACTCATGATACTCAAGATCATTTTGTTCCATTTGTGCAATTTGCTTACAACACAATCCTTATGTTGACAGTACAGAGTGCACACAATTTTCTTAGTCCATGGACGTGACCCAAGAACTCCACTGGACAGGGATCTCTCACTGCTAGAGGTTCCTCAGTCAGCTTCTTCCTTCATTATTCTTATGTTGGAACAGCTTGAACTTGCCAGACTTGTTGCAGTCACCACGTTGGGTCAGAGAAACTCTGCAATGCAGAAAATGTCTGCAGCCAAGTCGCCTGACCTTCATTTTCCATTGGGGACATCGCATATTTGTACCAACCTGTCCTAGTTCTGATGTCACCAAGAAACTGCTTTGCCCCTGAGCTGGTCCCTTCTACATTGTAGAAAAGCTTCCTCCTGTGTACTTTCGTCTCGCTGCAAGTCTGATGGAAAGCTGGTACACAACAAAGTCCACATCAATTTGCTTAAAGCATGGGTACCTGAGTAACACCCTTCTAGATGACCCAGTCCACCAATGAAGCTGCACTTGAGCCTTCCATCCTCTCTGAAGCTGAGATCCCTTCAGACAACTTACAACCAGTTTCTACAGATCTTCCCACTCCTGACACTCTCCAGCCAGATTCCATTTTGCCTGATTTGCTAGATGACCTTCCTGGGATTTCTTCTTCTCAGCCTTCTTCTGCTCAGGACTCTTGTACCAACACCAGTGTACTTGATCAAGAAGATCTTAAGGAAGTTGTTCACCAATGAATCCTGGACTTATAGAGTCCAGTGGTGCAGATTTGACAGTGTGCAGAACTCCTGGGTCGCTTAATGACCTGACCCCATCCTATCAGGAACTGGTGCCATCCACACATGCCACTATTTCCACTAACCAGAAAAGTGAACGGAGGTCTTGAACTTTGGTAACTGGACTCAGTGGTGGTACACTTGTACATAAACACATTTTTCCAGAAATACTTCTTGTCTGCATTATAAAATGAGTGCGCTGCAACTGTAAATTGCACTGTTATGTTGCATTTGGGTATCCAGCTGCTACCCTTCCCTCCTTCCCTGTGCTTTAGCAGTTGTGGCATGACCAAACTTCAAGTTGCTGTGGTGTTTTCCCCTTCCCTGGCACTGGTCTGACTGGTCACCAGTGTAGTACAGATCCCCATCACCACCACAGTGGAGTATTGTTTAAATCATTTTTCTTAAAGTTGGTAAAATGTTCTTACCATGCTTACAAATGTTTCTTTAAAATTTCTTATTGTAATGTTAACATGCTATTGCTTTGAGTGGTGCTCACATTCACTGTCCTGGTGGTGATGTGGAGTACACATTAAGTATGGGGCTAATGACAGCCGCCATCCCTTTAAAAGCTCAGGACAAATGTTTTTAATTTGTGCTAATTACTGTGTTAGCAGGGGCTAGGAAACCTCTTAGACTAATCTGTTTGTCAAAGTCTGAACCTCATGGAGAAAGATGTGCCTGCTACTGCCTATGAATTATCCTTTTATGCACTTATTTACTGCGTCCGACTCAGTTCGTCATGGTACCAACAAGGGGTCCTCACCAGCAGCAACCGAAGGGTCTGGCAGACCAGAGGGATGGTAGGTCTTTAGTGGCAGACCAAAATGCCACAGTACTCTGGAATTTACAGTCCGTTTTCCGTACAACCTGAAGTCAATTAAAGGTACAACATACAAATATACATATTTTAACAATATAAAAATACAGAAATAACATTAATACAATACATTCATTGACATACACATTCGTTCAGATTTTTAAAATGATTAAAAGCTGCCATGTTGAAGGTATTAACAGATGTAGATTGCTTAACATTGAGAGGTAAAGTGTTCTAGAAGGAAGAAGCACAGTAGGCAAAAGTTCTCTTGCCTGCATTTGATTGTACAAGGGCAAGACCAATTGAAACTTTGCAGATGATCGTGATTCATAAATGGAAGAATATTTGGTAAGTGAATTTAAGTAAAGTGACTGGAATTCCAGTATTTATTATTTTAAATGTAAAATAAGGTGGAGGCTGTCCAGGAAAGGGTGACAAAGATGGTGCATGGTTTGCACCACAAAACATATGAGAGAGACTAAGAGACCTCAATATGTATTCACTGGAGGAGAAGAGAGAAAGGGGCAACATGATAGAAACTTTTAAGTACATAAACAAAGGTGCAGGTGGGAGACCTTTCCAATGTAGAAGAGATACCAGAATGAGGGGCACATATGAAATGGAAGGGGAGATTAAGAGGTAATGTGAGGAAGTTTTTGTACACAGAGAGGGTGGCGAATGCTTGGAATAGTCTGCCACAAGAGGTGGTAGGGCAAGTACAGTGGAGGGGTTTAAACATGTCTGGTGCAAGCGCAGTGGAACCTTGGCAGGAGGGAGTGATGAAAAGCCATTAACCACTTAGGGTGAGTGGATGCATACATGTATAGGGCCTAAAGGCAGACTGGATAGGCCTAGCGGTCCTTATCTGCTGACAATTTCTGTGTTTCTAAAACGAGACATTGTATACCTGTAATTATTCTATACAAAAACAATTGAGTTGATTTAATATTTGCAAGTAATGTGTGCGATGGGAGTCAAGAATGGAAAATTCCTATTTTTGTAGTAATGTTTCTTTTCTAGATACAGTACACACAGGAGCAGTATCAGTAACCAACGATACATAGTTCAATATTGGGAGGAGATTTTGTTGAGCAATAACATAACGTGTTTCTTTTGTTAAAACATTTCATAATCTGTATAATGTTCCTATCTTTGCATATATCTTGGAAGTTAGTTTGTCCATATGAACATTGAATTTTAGGGATGGGTCCAAAGTAACACCTAGATATTTAAACAAATCTGCAGTCTCAGTTGGACTACTCCCTCCCCACCCCGTGAACAAACTGTAAAGTCACGTGAGTATTTTTCAATTGTAACATCAGATCCAAACAACATGGCTTTAATTTTCATTTTGTTTAAAACCAGATTGTTCTGACAAAACCAATCTTGAACTTTAGTAAACTCACTGCTTAGTGTAGAACTGACTTCTAGAACAGATGTACTATGAGACACAAATGCTGCATCGTCTGTGTAGAGTATTAAGTCGCAGTTAGGCGGTACTTGTGTGATAGGGTCAATAAAGAAATAAAAAGTAAAGGCCCAGTATGGAGCCCTGAGGGCTCCACACTGGACCATGTGGAATGTAGTAAAACCCAGGGCCAGCCCGCCAGTGCAGCGGCAAAGCGTCCGCTTGCAGTGCTGACATACCAGGTTCGGTGATGGACTTGTGAGTCAGAGGGGCGGCTGAGGAAAAGGATTGAGCATCCTGGGAATTGCTCTCCTTCTCTGGGGAAAGAATGTCTGGCACTTTACGGACCCCTGGCATAGTCCGGGGTACCACTGTGGCTAGCGCCATCACCTTAGGGAGGCGGGATGGACGCTGAACGTCATTGTACATCCCTGCCCCCAGGGTCCAAAAGCCAAAGTAGCATGGGTTCCAAGTCCCACATGTTCAAGACATTTCAATAGGATGGTATGGTATGGTCTACTAAACCGAATGCCTTGGTTAGGTCCATGAACACTGCACCTGTCATGTGGCAGAGGAACTATTTTATGTAAAATTTAGCCAGAAATTGTACTTTTTATGATTTTAACCTATTGATTTAATTGTTTTATACATATAAAATAGAGTCCCATTTATAAGCACAGTAAGACACTCCAGGGATGTGCATTAGACACTTCTAACTTATGACCAAGGCTGAAGCACTCCACCTGCGACCTCGTGCATTACTAGGCCCATGGCTGTGCATATGTGCCCAATGGGTAGCTGTAAGTACTATGAGATTATTGGATGTGTTAAATGATATAAACTAGAACTGTCCCTCCTGTTATATCTTCTAGATGCAGTTCCTATGCTTGTATCCTATATGTATCCTCATACAGTTCTTAATAAAATTATATTTAAAATAAAAAGGGTATAATGCACATCCCATCGTGTCTTATTGCTTCGTAATGCATGCAACACAAACTATGGCCAATGCTTTTCTGTGTTGCTACTAAGACTCTCAGAATGCCATCCTTACTGTTCTGTCAGCTGGATATGTTGTCGAGCAAGGTATTTCCATCAAAGCTTTATTCATTTCTTAATGTTATTTCTGTTTCCATATGTAATTCTTTTCAAGACGGGCTATTTCAACCATGCTACTCTTCCATAGTTGTACTTAGAGAGGGGTCTTTCCATGTTCTGAGAATTAACTTCTTGGCAATTTAATACCCATTTTGTGTCTTGGATCTGGTTTATTTTCTGGGATGAGTAAGCAGTAACACGCGGCAAGGGTGTGCTGTCATGGTCAGATATACGCACTTGAGGTGCAATGTTTTATTAAATTTTTTACTTATTTTTCCCTCCGGTCATGGTCAGCAGGGGCCTCTCTCTCAAGCATCCTGCCTGTTCCTCCCAGCCTGAAGTCTTCCTTGCCAGTACCGCTCTCTCCTCCTCCTCGATACCACACCGGCACTCCAGTTTAACCCTCCGGGTGGTGCCTCCCTCCCTTGAACACTCTTCTTAGTCTCCAGTGTGGGTGAGGACCCGGGTGGAGGAACCTTCAAGTCAGGCAGGCCGGACCTGGCTGCGGGCATGGGGTCAGGTGCCGTTGCCTACCCCTGCCGACTGGGTTTTCCTTGTTCTGGTGCTCGCGTATCCCCCTGCATAGAGCGCGCTCCCAGCAGCGTTGCACGGCAACCCTGCCTTGCTTCAGGCCACCTACTGCATGCTGCCCAGTGTGCTGCTGCACTAGTCTCCACCAGGAGCCACTGGCACACGGGACTCCCCGGGAGGAGAGCAGCCAGCGGGTGCTCAATCCTCACCCACCCCTGCTGACCCCAGCGTCCAAGCTCGCTCCCCAACTCAGGTCGCCAGCATAGTGCGAGGCGTGGCGTCCAGTGCCTCAACCCTCAGCACCACCAGGCTGGCATCTTGAAGTGCATTATGAGACACAAGGCAAAACCAAGTGCCTTCAACCACCCGAGAAGTGCATATATATGACTGCAGCAGTCACACATCCTGAACAGTATGGCACATATCAAGTGGGTGCAATATCAGTATATATATATATAGATATAGTATATACTCATATACATATATATTCTTTGCAAAACATTTTAATGCACCAGTTAGGATAACAACACCACAAAGTAGGAAATGTGTTAGGGTTTCCAATCCTAACTCACCATCCGATACCCAAAAAGCAGCAAAAGGAAAAAACATCAGGGTTTTGGATCTCCTGAGTTTGATGAATCAGTGGTAGGGTCTTCCTTGGGGTTGTCACCCTAATGCAAACTGCCCTAAGGGAAGCAGGGAAGGCAATCAGCAGGCAAAGTCCCAAACTGAGAAACACTAGCACAAACAGTAAAGAAGGTGACAAGATTTTCTATAGATACATTAGTAAAGGAGAAAGCCCATGGGGTATTGCTAAGCTCAAAGGAGAAAATGGGGCATGTGAGGAGGAGGACCTGTAAATGCATCTATCCTAAATAGATACTTTTGCTCAGTATTTACTGAAGAAGAGTAGGTCAGGGCCCACAGCTCAGCACCATGGACACAGGGAGAGAGGTGAGCACTATTCTCTTCACAAAGAAAGGGTCCTACAAGAGCTCGCTAAGCTCAGGGTGGACAAGGCAATGGGACCTGATGGCATACATCCCAGGGTGCCAGGAGCTAAGGGTGGAACTAGCAGAGCCTTTAGCAGAACTGTTTAGCGACTCTGAGCACAGGAGAGGTCCCAGAAGACTGGAGAAGGGCTCATGTGATCCCGCTCCACAAGACTGGTAGCAGGGAGGAGGCAGGGAACTACAGACCAGTCAGTCTTACCTCAGTAGTGGGCAAGATTATGATGGCACTCCTTAGGAAAGGGTAGTGCAACACCTGGAATCCATAGGCACAGGGTCCAAGACAGCATGGGTTTACAAAGGAAGGTCCTGTCAAACTAATCTCATAGATTTCTTTGACTGGGTAACCAGAATAGTGGGCCAAGGGAAGCAGTTGATGTCGCCTACCTTGACTTCAGCAAAGCTTTCGACACTGTTCCACATAGAAAATTGATAAATAAGCTGGGTAGGCTCGGGTGGGGTCAGAAGTTGGTCAACTGGGTGGCAAACTGGTTGACGGACTGAAAACAGAGAGTGGTGGTAAATGGTATACAGTCAGAAGAGATGCAAGTCACAAGTGGGGTACCTCAGGGATCAGTCCTGGGGCCAGTCCTCTTCAATATCTTCATTTGTGACATTGCAGATGGACTAGAGGTAGAGGCTTGTCTGTTTGCTGATGACACCAAGATCTACAACAGAGTAGATGATCCAGATGGGGTGGGCAGAATGAGAAGAGATCTGGATAAACTAGCAAAATGGTCAGAAGAGTGGCAACTGGGATTTAATGCAAAGAGTGCAAGATCATGCACATAGGAAGAGAAACTCTGAAGCCACCTATAGGCTGGGAGGGAGTTGCTGGCAGTCCACGAAGGAAGAAAGAGACTTTGGCATCATCATCACCTATGACCTGAAATCATCCAAACAGACCTCTAACGCATGATGGTAAGGCTAGGGGATGTTAGAGGTGTATTAGTAGGGGTATCACAAGTCGTAAGAGGAGGTAATAATCCCTCTTTACAAGACACTAGTTGAGCCCCATCTGGAGGGACTGCGTGCAGTACTGGAGCCACACCTTCACAAGGACATTAACCAAATTGAGGCAGTCAGAAGGGCACCAAAATGGTGCAGGGACTGCATCAGAAGACATATGAGGACAGATTAACGGCTCAATATGTATACCCTTGAGCAAAGGAGGGAGAGGTGATATGATTGAAACATTCAAACACCTCAAGGGCATTAACAATGTGAAAGAGTCTAACATGTTTAAATATAAGAAAAATAGTAGGACAAGAGGACACAGCATGAGAATGAGAGGCCAATTAAGGGGAATGTGAGGAAGTTCTTTTCACAGAAAGAGTGGTGGATGCATGCAACAGCCTACCTTAGGAAGTGGTGGCTATGAATACAGTGCAGGCTCAACAGGCATGGGATAGGCATAAGGAGCAATACAGACAAATATGGATAGATAGGTCATTGACAGTGTAAAGGTGTGGCACATTCATAAGGTAGAAAAATGGGCAGACTGGATGGGCCTTCGGTCCTTATCTGCCGTCAACCTCTGTTATGTTTCTATGATTGGTTTCACCTGTTCATCAAATCTGTCCAATGCACAGGTAAAACAAGCACTGGAAAAGATGGACCACATTGCTGGAAAAAATTAGGGAGAAGTTAGAACGTTTATTTTTCAAATGCGACCATTTTTCCCCTCCGGTAACACTGCTTATCCCCGAATTGCCCATCGATGAGGAAACTTTGCCACCGTATGTCTTTACTTAGTTCCCTTTTCAGCCAAATATTTACTGTATTCTCCCAATCCCGTTCTGCCAATTGATAGTTCCCACCCCTGACAGTTCATACTGAAACTAAACAGTTACGTTACTCTCCATGTGAGCTGATAGTCCCTTTTCTAAATCTGCTCTCACCCAGCTGCCACTTCTCTGTGTCCTCACCTGCAGCTGATGAAGCTGCCCGCTCCCACCCTTAACAGTACATAAAACACATTTCTCTAGCTCTGTCAGTCTTCAGCTGCACAGGGAAGTTCCCATGGGAAAACACAATCTCTATAATACCTTTTTTTTTTTTAATTAACATTGACAAAGCCCTGGCGTGTCCAAATGCAGTCCCAGACTCCTGCAGGCATGTTACAAACCAACTACCGAGCGGACTTCATGTAAAAAAAAAAAAACAATGTTTCTAGTCATTGCTTGCCTTGCCATTTCTCCAAATCCCCACCTGCTCCCTGGGTGACTTCTGTCATGTCCTGCACTTTCAGTCCCTGGCTGCTCTGGTGCTCCACATTCAAAAAAAAACACTGTATGCTTTTTTTTTAAATTAGAGTGTATTTTCTTACATCCCCTCTTGATGTCTTCCTGTTTCTGCCATGTTCCTGTCTGCTCCACTCTTACCATCATGCTGCTGGACCCAGATTGTAAAAATATTCCTGCTTGCTCTAATATGCTCAAACATTAAAAGACATAACTGTAAAACACCATGATAAGGAAAAACATGTGAAAAAACTGACGGGTGGGGGGTTTAGTCTGAGTTTTCTGTATTATCTACAGACCCAGCAGAAGGACAAATGCCTTGAACCCACACACAAAGCGGAAAGACTATTTACATGAAAAATGGCAAATTATTTACTTTTTTCACATCAAAATTTTTTTAACTTACAAAAATTATTTAAAAAAAGAAAACCCATTTATAAGCACAATAAGACACTCTGGGGTGTGCATTGAACAGATATTACCACACTTCCAGGGCTGAAGGCACTCTGCCTACAGCCTCATGCCTCACTACACCCTGGGCGTGCAGTAAGATCTGTTTTGTGCACACCCATCATCTTATTAACTTATAGGGTTGCTGCCACTGAAACCCCACAAAAGAAATATACTATTAGGGTTTCACCCCTCTCCTTGTCACTACCTTCATAAGTGTTGTCCAGAGTATAGGTACATAGCTGCCCATCCATGGTCTAGTACCTCATACTGAGTCTGCATATTTAAAGTGTTTAGTACCAACCCTAATCATGACCCTGTCCCTTGTAAATCAAGGACATGCAGTAACTCCAAACTCATCCCACATACGTCTGCGTTATCTATGAATCCTATATGATTATAACGATATTTCTAGAACAGGTATAGAAGTGAACATCACTTTATAACATAACTCTTACAGAGTGAGGATAGAATCATTTCAATTTTATATAAACTTTGAGATTGTTCTGTAGCTATTACTGCATTTTATTGATGATAGCATTGTTTACCACTGTAGCTATTCATCCACTAAACATGTATATTCTAGGGCCGTGGATGTAGTTCACTTATCCAAACTTTGGCAGTTCCAGTGGGATGATGTTTTAGTTGGAACATCTCTAAGCTAAGCTCCTCCCACAACCTGGGCAGTATAATCCCCTACTCCGCCCTGAGATATCAGATTTTCTTTACGCTGGAAGAACAGGTCACTTTCTTCTCACTCTGTTTAGGATTTTCTATGCCTTTTGAAGTTTTAAAGTTATTTGCTTGTAGTTCGCAGTTTTTCTACTCCTGTCTCCAGACCAATGATGGAACACAAGAAAATGGGATTCACATTCTGTGTTCGATGCTGCCAGAAAATGTCAAGTCACCAATCTGCATGATGTGCGTGTACTGCCTGGGCAGGCAGGATGACATGGTCTGGTACAGCCTGTGCATCTCTTTGAGGATATCTCTTTCAGGAGGTCACACCATTGGAACTACAGCCATCAGGCACCAGAACCACATGGAAACTTTTCTAGCTAGCAGTCTGTTGGGGCTGCCCAAGGCAACGCGTCATCACACAGGCGTCCTCCCTACATAGCCATGGGTGTCTCCAAACCTCCTCAGTTCTTTTACCATTGTCGACCAGCGCATGTCAAACTCCACGGAGCGCCTCAAACTTTAATCGACCATTTACTTTTTACTTTTAATTTCCTTTCTCACTAACGTAACCTGTGTTTCTTTTTTGTACAACCTGCATTTTCCACCGTGCCTCCTGCAGTTTTCATAGCGCAGCAGACCCTTTCAGCAAGCCCATGATGGTTAGGCCTGCCCTTCCCTGGAATTCTCCAGAACACCAGTGAACAGGAAGGCCCAAGCAAGTGGCCATCCTTTCTGGAGAGGCAAGCCCTTTGAGAAAAGCTTGTCTGGGATACCGACCCTCTCCTCAGTTCCCCTGGGTCACAGGGACCCGAGGGGCAGTCTTGGATTTTCTTCTGTTCAACAGAAGTGCTCCAGAGTCACAACTCTTTGCCCCGATGCCTTTCCCAGTCACCCCCTTCTTTGTGGGCAATGACCGTGGCCACATCATGGTCTCCTGCACAATGATGCCATCTGCCATCCAACACCCTCTATTCCCATAGGATATGGCTCTGGCAGTTTCCATCGCTGGTCTTTCCTTGGCGGCGAGGTCCTCTGCCATGCCTCCAACACCCTCTCTTCACCCAGTGTGGGTTTCGGCTGGTGCCTCATCAGGCCTTCCTCAGCCAATGACAGTTGGTCAGCGTTGGGCCTGTCTTGTTGCCCACCACCACTCCTCCCCTACGGGATACCAGGCAGGGAATCCCACTAGTCCTCTTCGGCCGCGCTGTTTCTATCTTACCTTGGCGTGGGGCCCATTCAGCCCCATCCCCACTGTCCTTCCTCCTCCCACCGCTTGGCCCTTCATCCTCAGGGACGACAGGCAGGGAGTTGGGTCAAGTTCTACCTCTGCAGGCATCGGCTCACCTTAGCTTCTCAGGGGAACAAGCCCCCGTCCCTTTGGTACTGTCCCCAGCAGTCAGATGTCTCAGCCATTCCAGCTGTCCTTCTGGGGATCCCTTCCTCTCCCTGGGTGTCACCAGGTACTCCTAACCATGCCTTGGCCTACCAGGAACCCACCAGGCTCCCTCTCCTCCAGCGATGTTGGGCGCTTTTCAGTGAAAACCCATCGACACTTGCCTTGGCGATGCACCTCCTGTGATATCTGGTCATCTCCTGTGTCTTCTTCAGAGGCCAGGGGATGATTGTGTACTTGATGTCTGCCCCACAGGCCACTGTAGGGAGAATGGGGGATAGGGAGGAGAGCTGTTGGGGCTGGGAGCCACTCTCTTTCTGCCTCCACAGCCTGGGGTTGGGCCTTAGCTTAGCTTCCTCTGTGGGCTCACCCTTGACCCCCCACCCTGCCTCCCAAAGGCTCCACTTGTCCCCCTACCCCCTTTCCTCTGGGTACTATTGCAGTTCCCATCAGCTTGGGAGATGCTTCATCTCATCGTGCTGCAGCATCGGGGGCTATGGGGTGGTGCCTAGAAGGGGATGTACTGGAGCCCTCTGGCCATAGTTTTGGGATGGACACTTCTCCCCCCGCTCTTCTTACTTGGCTGGTTTCCTTGGAGGTTCCCACAGTGGCCATCTGGTACTGGCCTCTCTTGTGCCACCTGTGTTGCTGGCCAATGGACCTTCTTTCTGGCCCCTTCAGGACAGCACCCCAGTGGTGATGTCCTGCATGCCTCTTGACTCTCTTCCCCCCTGGCTGCAATGTCCAGCAAGCGCATCCTTTGGGGATGTGCCTCAGCAGTGCTCACTTGCTCAAGTCTCAGGCTTTGTACCCTGGTGTTCAGCTCCAGCTGCTGCCCTGGGCCCTTCTAGGGGCCTCCAGAGGCAGGCTTTGCTCAGAACCCTTTACCCTGGGGCCGGCGCCTGGCCTCTGAATTGATCTGTCTTGGATGCCGCTGAAGCCTCCATCAGGTGGTGGAAGTTCAGGACATGCCTGCACCACCCTGGGCTCAGGGGTTTTGCTATTGCCAAGGCCCTGTTATCATCCATCCTTTCTGCCCCAGGCTTTTCGGGTCAGATGTGCAGGGTTATTTTTTCCTGGTCTGTAGTCCTCAGTGGGATCCTACAGTCACCCCCCACCATGCTCAACCAAGCAGGGTCATGGGGAACTCCTGGTAGTGCCTCCCAGGGGCCTCGGCTGGGCACCAGGCCTCCGGTACATGCCAGGCTACCACAGCCCTGCCCCCTTCATGAGACATAGATGAGGGGTTGCTTCTTCCTCCCCTGGTTGGAGGGTTCCAGCCACCACCTGGGTCCTGTAGCTTATGGCCCGTGGCTGCTGCCTCTTGCGCCCACAGGCAGTACCTTTGGTTCCCATTCAGGTGGACCTTTACCTGCTCTGGGACACTGTGCCTCAGGCCTTTCCCAAATGCCTGGCAGTGGTAGCAGCTGCTGTCACAAGGGGGGGTTGTATGTCTTTCCTTGCTTGGACAACCAGTTGCCCTAAGGCCCAGTTTTTGGACTTGTTATCTAGACCCTAGAGAGTGTTCCAGGCATTTATTCCAAGCTTTAGGAATTTTGATCAGTATGCACAAGGGAATCTTAGCCTCATGCTGATGCTTACAGTTCATAGCAGCAGTGCTGGATGCAGCTTAGGATTCTAGGATCTTTCTGTAGGACAGGGCAGACCATCTGGTAGTCCCGGTCTGGCTGATTTACAACAGCAGACCTGCCTTGGCAAAGTCCTTCTGGAGACTTCTGGGCCTGATGGCTGCAGCCATTACCGCAGTACCTCTAGCCAGGCTGCACTTGTGGATTCCTTAATGGACATTGTGCATCCAGGGGCCTGATGCCCTGACAACCTAGAACATTGGCAAAGTCTAACAGCAGGCTCTGGTCTCCTCACCAGTCACAAAGGTGCAACTCTGGTGGATGGGACCAAGCAAACTTTGAAAGGGTTCCTTCCTCTTTCCTTCTGCTCAGCAGATTCTCCCCACAGATGCTTCGGGGTTGTGCCGAGGGGAACTCCCTGGTGCCCCCTCAGACTGAAGGAACATGTTTCCTATGGAGACCACACACCACATCAATGTTCTAGAGATGCAGGCAGTTCTATATGCCCTACAGGCCTTCCTGATACACCTGTCCCCAGCCACAAGTGTTGTACATTACATAAACAGACAATAGAGGACTCCTTCGTCTCCGCTGTGTCAAGAAGCAATGAGGGTCTGGTACTGGGTTCTAGAACACAGTCTGCTACTGTCAGCCATCCATATTGTAGGCGTTACAACCATCCTGGTGGAAAGGTTCAGTGAGACACAGCTGCATAAGTGGGAACTGCTGTCCTCCTTTGTGAAAACCTGTTCAACAGGTGGGGTCCTCTGTACTGGACCTTTTATGCATCCCACCACATCACCAAACTCCATGTTTTCTACTCGCTAGCTCCAGGGCCTGGAGTTTGCTGGTGAGCCGCATTGTCCTGCTGTTGGACAGGAAGGCTCTTCTATGCCTTCCCTCCCTTTCCTGTGTTTCAGAGGATGTTAATCAAGCTCCAGATGGTGGGGGCCCTATGATACTCTTGTCCCCCCAGTCTCGTCCCGTCTGGTTCCTTTTAGTCCAGCAGCTGGCAGTGGAATGTCCCATACCCCTGTCACTGTGCTGAGTCTTTTCTCCCAGGAGCAGGACACCCTGTTCTATCCTAACCTCAAGTCTTTATATCTCCATGCCTGGCTCCTGCAGGCACCAGCATAGCTCAGTTTGGGATCTCCTCACAGGAGGCTGCCATCCTGGTGACTGCTAGAAAGCCTTCTACCAGGGCCATTCTTCCATGGCATGGAAGTGTTTTGCTCTCTGGGTAGCTGCCCATAAATTGGCCCTCTTCACTTGTCCAGTGGCTGAGATTCTGGAGTACTTGCTGTTGCCTTCAAATTCTGGGCTGCATTTTATGGAGAGTGCCACTCTGATTCTGGTGGTTCCCCTTCACGGTCAGAACTGGCCTTTAATATTGCAACAGTTACCAGTGGCTGTCATTGAGGCACAGGTCATGAAGCATAGGAAAAACCAGGAACAGTTGTAGAATTCACTAAAAGTGTTTATTAGTACTAGCAGTAGCATAAAAATAAACTTGTTTAGTATAACTATTTACAAAGGCAGAATAAACAAAGAAGAGCCATCTGAGCTTTCCTTCAATCTCTATGTGTCCCAAAACATTGCAGCTCTCTTTTATAAGTCTTTGCAACCCCTCCTTAACAAGCATCCTGTTTTCTGTAAAATGTTCTTGTAAATTTCAGGCAGGTGCAGCAAGAGCACAATGTCCCAGAACTGAGGCCCCTTCTCCACAGCTTCTGAAAAGGGCTTAAAACTGCTCTCAGGTTAACCCTTGAGTTCCCAATAGCTTTTTGCAATCATATCACACTATAATTATATCCATTTCAACAGTAACACTATATCATTTCTAAACAAATGGATCCCAATATCAGTTACATTTCCACATAATGATTTGCATATATTTTTATACCAGCAGATATGCAAGGGAGGAAAAGATAGAAGCAGCAAGGGAAGACTGAGAGATAGTGATAGGCAAAAGAATCTGAGACTGTCGGGTGATCAAATCCTAGGTCTCACAAGAAAATTTGGTTGCGCAACTGGACCGGCAGGAGACAGGAAAGGGAAGAACAGAACAGATCTCTGCATTCAAACTCTCCATAACAACTGGGACAGGGTCCTATTCAACCCTATCACGTCCCCCCTCCTTAAGAGGGAACCTGTTTTATCAAACAGGTTTCCAAAACTTCTATTAATTCTCTACTAACATTAGCTCTAACTTTCAGAAATTTAGCACATGTGCAGTATCCTTTTCTATAACAGTAAAGCAAAAAGTAAAGTTTAAACCTCATTACATTTGTTTTCAACCTTATATCTTGACAGAAAATAAGCATTGCTATTCTCTTTACCAGATTTGTGTATCACCTTAAATTTAAATGGCAGTAGTGCCAGGTACCACCTTGCCATTTGGTTAAGCCGATAGAGAGGATTGTGATCTGTTATAAGTACAAAGTCAATTCCTAGCAAATAAAACTTAAGGGACTCCATGGCCCACTTTGCAGCTAATCATTCCTTTTTAATGGTGGAGTACCTTTTCTCTCTGTCATGCAACTTCCTACTTATGTACAGAACAGGATGTTCCATCCCATCTATATTTTGACTCAGGACTGCACCTAGGCCTACCTCTGATGCATGTGTTTGTAACAAAAATGGTTTCTCAAAATCTGGGCTTCTTAAAACAGGGGCTGAACATAATGCAGCATTAATGGCTTGAAAAGCTTCACACTCTGGGGTCCATTTCACATTATTTGGGTACCGTTTTATTGTGAGTTCTGTGAGGGGAGTAGCTAACTCTGCAAAGTTGGAAACAAATCTTTGATAATCAGCCAGTCCCAAAATGACTTGACATGTTTCTTGGTTTTGGGGACAGGGATGTTAGCTACAAGCTTCTATCTTGGAAACCTCTGGCTTGACTTCTCCATTTCCCAAAACATAGCCCAAATATCTGGTTTCCTGCATGCCCAATACACACTTGGTAGGATTAATTGTCAGACCTGCCTTTTTGATAGCTTGGGTAACTGCTCGTAGGTGTTTCAAATGGCTTTTCAGTCTGTTCTGTACACCACAACATCATCGAGTACACAGCACAATAACCAGTGTGAGAGGATAAAATTACATCCATGTACCTCTGGAAGGTAGCTGGCGCATCATGTAAACCAAATGGCATGGTGGTGCACTGATAGAATGCAACAGGAGTAGCAAATACAGTTTTGTCTCTGGATTCTTTAGCTAAAGGATTTGTCAGTAACCCTTGGTGAGATCAAGGGTACTGATATATTTTACCTCCCCAGTCTGTCCATCAGATCATCTATTCTAGGCATAGGATAACTGTCAAATTCTGACACTTGATTAAGTTTCCTAAATCAAGCAGATTCTAACACCCTTCTTTTTGTTTACAATTACCATTGAAGATGACCAAGCACTCCTTGACCCTTCTATGATACCCAGTTCTTACATTTTTGTATTTCCTAACCACATCAGCTCTTAACTGCTCTGGTAACCTGTATGTCTTTGCCTAATAGAATGAGCACTCCTTGTCACTATTATATGCTCAACCCTTTTGCTAGGCCTGGTACTGTGGTAAAATTTCTATTAAATGTCTTTAGCAAGTTACAAATTTATGCGGTTTGTTCAGGTGTTAAGGAAACATTCAACTTTACAGCATCAGCAGTTCCAGTTTGTTCCAGTCTGTAGTAGCTACATCAATATCTTCTTTATCAGTTTCTGGTAAAACTAACAAAACAGCTTTTGGCGTTTTTCAACCCATTTCTTGAGGAGGTTAGCATGGTATATCTTAATAGGATTTTCCTGTCGGGGTCTCAGTCTCATAGTTAACGTTGCCAGTACATCTAAGCACTCTATAAAGCCCTTGCCACTTCATTAACAGTTTATTTTCTGTTGTGGGTAACAGTAGCAAAACTTTTCACCTGGCTCAAAAACGTTTACTTTTACCCCATGGTCATAATATACCTTCTGCTAGTTTTGGGCCTCCTCCTGATTACTATGGGCAATTTCAAGCTAATTTGCCAGCTTCTTTCTTAGGGCACACATATAAGAAGATATAGATTGCTTCTGAGTGGGATTATCTTCCCGTTTCCTTTATCACATCCAGTGGCCCTACTGCTTGCCTACCATACAGCATTTCAAATGGTGAAAACCCTGTTGATGCCTGTGGCATTTCTCTGTAAGCAAAAAAGTAGGTAAGGCAATATTGGTCCCAGTCTTTCCTTCCCTTTTACAAACCTTTTTAACATACATTTTAGGGTTTGGTTAAAATGCTCAACAAGACTGTCTGAGGGTGATGGGGGAGGTTCTTATGGCAGTGATACCTAGTAATCTGTACAGTTCCTTAAGTAATGCGCATCAAAATTACTACCCTGATCAGTAATAATTTTTTAGGTGTGCCCACTCTGCTGAAAATTTTTGCAAGCTCTGCTGCCACTTTTGAAGCTGTGACAGTGCAATTGGAATTGCCTCTGGGTATCGAGTAGCACAGTCACATACTACTAGAATAAATCTATTACCCTTTTTACTTTTGTCTGAAGGACCAACCACATCCATTGCAATTCTCAAAAGGCACCTCTATCAAGGGTAGGGCACCAGGACACCATGTATTTTCTAGTGACTAGGGCTACTTTCTGACACTCAGCAAAGGAATTACAGTAGGTGGCAACATCTTCATGAATTCAGGCCAGTAAAATCTGTACAGCAATCTGGCAAGGGTACAATCCCTCCCTGAGTGACCAGCCATAGGACTATCGTGCTATCTGTAACAACTCTGTTCTATACTTCTGTTGTATAACCAATTGTTCTGTCTGTTCCTGTATCTGAGGTTTAACCCAAACTCTGTAGAGTAACCCATTACATTTTTTAAACATTGGTTCACCCTGTTTTGGCTTCATTTCAGCTGCGTAAAATAACCCTGGAGAAACACCGTTAGCTTGATCTGAAGCAAAATCACAATCAGTTATCAGTTTAGCTTCAGCATTTTCGTATTTTAAGCCTTTATGTCCATCAGTCTTTTGTTGCCACAGTTGTTTCAGACGTCTTCTTTCTTTCCTGGACTTCCAGATCTTGAAGCTGTTCTCAAACAAGTCTGAATCAAAGTCACTGAAAGGAAAAGTGTCCCCACCATTTGAGATTTTCTTTGCCTGAGCTCTTGTTATCACTGCTGTTGAAACTGCAGGGTTCATTTCCTCTGAGATTAACTATGTAAATCCTGGACAGTCATTTCCAATAATCATGGGTACAGATAACTTAGGTACTACCCCCACTTTCATTTGATGACACACCCTTAATGGTCAGAGTCACTTGGGTGGTGGAATAGTATTGCGTGTCCCCAAGGATGCAGATGACGCCAGTACCTGGTCCTTTTGCACAGTGTTCTCCCAGCACTTCAACATGGGCTAGGGTCTGGCTACTTCCCAATCAATGAGTTCCTTTACAGTCTTATCCCCACCTTCATATCTGTTAAGTATTTGGCCCAATTTGCTAAGGACAAATCTGCTCCAGTGCCACTCTCCTTACTATGGCAGTTTCTTGCAGTATGGAATGGCTTGTTACAATGATAACAAATAAAGTCTTTGGGGGCAGATTTATTACCCCATCAGAGTTCTTATCAGACTTTGAGTTTAAATTGGAAAAGAATGTTCTACCAGTGCTTGGCTGTTACCTCACTGCTGTGGCATCAATCTGGCCATTTGAAAGTCCTTGGCCAAAGAACAGCCTTTTCCTCACTTTCTGGTCGATGTTCTTTCACCCAAAGCTGCACATCTGTAGGCAGGATGTTGAATTGCTCCATTGCAAACATATCAATGATCTGTGGGACTGTTTTGTTCTCTGGTTGGAGCCATTTAATAAGGAGCTTTCTGAGTCAGGTGAAGTTTTATCGAGGATTGTCAAATGCATTGTACTTCAGGGACCAGAATCTTTGCCTGTAGTCTCTCCCTGAGATGTATCTTTTCAGGATTTCTTTCTTCACAGGGTCATAGTTTTCTGAGTGTGCAGTGTCCATACTGCTGTAGACAAGTTGGGCTTTACCTGTCAGGTAGGGTACCAGTCTGATTGTCCATTGCTGCTTTGGCCATTGGCAGGCTGTGACAACTCTTTCAAAAGTTGTCAGGTATGCCTCAATATCATCCGAGGACACAACTTTGTAAGTTTAATGTCTTTTAAGTTGCTTGTACCTTGTTGCTCTGCTGGACCAGTGCCAGATCCTTCTCTTTTGATAGCTTGCAGGGCATCCAATCAGCGCTGCTCCTGTTGCTGCATCTCTTCTCTTCTCTTCTCTTCTCTGTTTCTCTGTCTCTCTTTGTTGTATAGTCCACCATTTGAAAAAAGTCCATCAGGCTTTCAGGTTCTGTCACTGCCTGTTCTTTTTCCAACACTGTGCTGGCTGTACATCTCAGCTTAGCTTCTGTCTCTGCTAGTTTGGCTGCCATTCTCCTGGTAACTACTCCAGGACTTGCTACTGCAGAATCCATACCTTTCTCTATGCTTTCCTGGTACTAGGTCCAGTACCCATGCACAAAACTCCTGGCTTAGAGTATGCACAACATAAATCCCACTTAGGCTGCCACTATCTGTCATCGAGGCACAGGTCAGGAAGCATAGAAAAAACAGGAGCAGTTGTAGAATTTGCAAAAGTGTTTATTAGTACTATCAGTAACATAAAAAATAAACTTTAGTATAACTATTTACAAAGGCAGAGTAATCAGAAGATGCATCTGAGTGTTTGTTCAACCTCTGTGTGTCCCAAAACATTGCGCTCTCTCTTATGTCTTTGCAACCTCCCTTAACAAGCATCCTGTTTTTTCTAAAATGTTCTTGTAAATTTCAGGCAGGTGCAGCAAGAACACATTGTCCCAGAACTGAGGCCCCTTCTCTACAGCTTCTGAAAAGGGCTTAAAACTGCTCTCAGGTTAACCCCTTGAGTTCCTAATAGCTTTCTGCAATCATCTCAAACTATAATTATATACATTTCAACAGTAACACTATATCATTTCTAAACAAAGGGATCCCAATATCAGTTACATTTCCACATAATGATTTGCATATATTTTATACCAGCAGATATGTAAGGGAGGAAAAGACACAAATAACAAGGGAAGACTGAGAGACATGATAGGCAATAATTGCGAAACTGTCGTGATCAAATCCTAGGCTTCACAGGAAAATTTGGTTGTGCAACCAGACAGATAAGAGACAGGAAAGGAAAGAACAGAACAGATCCCTACATTCAAACTCTCTATAACAACTGGGACAGTGCCGTATTCAACCCTGTCACAGTATTGCCCCTGGTGCCCCTTCCTTGGTGCCCAGGCTTGCTGTCAGAGGCACGAGGAACCGTTATCCATCTGAACCTCAGTTCCATCTCTTGTATGCCTGGCTTCTGAAGACATAGTCACTGGTAGGTCTGGTGTCTTCCCAAAGTGGTTGATGCCCTGGTGGCCCCAGAAAACATTCCACCAGGGTGACTTATTCTTGACCTGGAAGCTCTTCACTTTGAGCGGCTTCCATCACCTGGATCTCTTCACCTACCCAGCGAACCAGATTCTAGAGTATTTATTGTCCTTATCAGTTGTCGCACATGAAATACTCTTTTCTACTAAAGGTGCACTTGTCCACCATATCTGCCTCCATGTGCCTATATTGGGGCCACACAGTGGCCCAGTTGGATGTGGCTCACACCTTTCTGAGAGGCATTCTGCACTAGAAGCCCCATCCTCTCCCTGTCCTGGCCTGGGACTTGAATTTTGTTTTAGAGCAGCTTACTTTGGCTCTTTTGAGTCTACCACGATTATGTGTACACTTTCTTTAATGGAAAGCAATATTTCTAGTTGTTATTACCTCTGCTCTCGTAGGATTTCTGAGCTGTAGACGCTCATGTGGATGGCCTTGTTTGCTTTTTTGCACAGGGTGTCTTTGTCCTAATCCTATGTTTTGCCTGCGGTGGTGTCTGTGTTTACCTTAAATCAGCTCATCCACCTAATTGTTTTGCTACCAGAACATTCCCATCCAGGGAATGCATTGCACCATGCTGTAGAGGTTCTTGAATATTCGATATTATGTCCATCCCACAAGGGACTTCTGAAGTCCTTGCAGCTGTTTGTTTCTTTCATTCACTCCTGGGAAACAGGATGTGCTAGTTTCTAAACAGTCATCCCTGTTGTTGGCCAACTGTATTGTCCTTTGCTTCTTGCACTTCAGCAATGAACTCCTGGGGTGGTTCAGGGCCCTTTCACCAGAGGCAGAGCCTCTTCTGTTGCTTGTCTCAGGGGTGTTTTCAGCTGCTGAGATTTGTGCTCTGTGACTTGGGATACTGTCTACCTCACTACACATTACAGTCTGGACCTCACCTCTCAAGAAGGGGCAGGGTTTGGCACCCATATTACAGGGACATCCCTCTAGGTCTCTTCTTTCAAGTCACCCAGACTGTGCTCCTGTGCAGTACTGTTTGGGACTCATTTCAAAGGTGTGACCTGCTGAAAGTGATATCCTTGAAGAAAATAGAACAGTTGCATAAGACCTTACTTAACAGTAGATCTTGAAAGAATCTCTTTCAGGAGGTCATGCCGTCCATCCCTCCCTCCTCCCCCTTACTCTGATTTTTCCTCTCTGGTCTCTCTCTCTCTCTCTCTCTCCCTGGATGGCATACCTTCTGATTCACAGTTGTCCTATATGTGGGTTCCCATTGCCTCTCGGTTCCCTCAGGAGAAGGTCTTCTGTGGCTGGTCTCCAGCAGGGAACAGAGGAGGGTGTGAGGCCATCCACGACTATGTAGGGAGGATGTCAGCATGATGATGTCACCATGGGCAGCTCCAATAGACTGCTAGCTAGAAAAGTTTCTGCATGGTCCTGGTACCTGGCTACAGTTCCAAAGGTGTGACCTGCTGAAAGAGATTCTCTCAAAGACCTACTGTTAAGGTAAGTTCTTACAAATAGAATAAAGTATGGAGTGATGTGTAACAAGAATTTTACACACACCTGAGGTTTTGGGTGCCACATGGGGTTTATCTAGGCACCCAACACTGAGGTGTGTGTAACATTCGAGTTTATGCACACTACCCCATATTTTATTTTATACAATTGCTGGGTTTTGCTTTCTGGCCACAGCAATTATATAAACTAAACTGACATTCTGGTGTGGCAGCAGTACAGTTGCCTGTTAGCATGGTCCGCCATAGGTTTTCATATTTCCCTTTTTTTTTAATTTACATTTTGCATTTTATCCCAGGTTTCTCCTGATTATGGGACCCCAGCAGACATGGCTGTGCGTGGCGTGGAGGTGAACCCGCACCCTGGGTACCGGCTTGGCCTTCTGCCCCACCCCATGGCTGTCACTGGGCTCCCTGTTGCCCGAACTGCCACCTGTCCTCCACCAAGTGGCAGCCAAGGGCTGGGAAACCCTCATCCCTCCTGGGAGGGAGAGCCACCTGTGGCTTCTCAGTCCCACTCCTTGCCCTCCACCCCTTGTCAACCCCCAACAACCTGGGCTCATTCCTAAACCCAGGTTGCCAGCATTTGTTTTAGGTCCCCACAGGTGATTGTTTTGTGGAGTAGTAATAAAAAATAGAAAAATTACTTACCACTGAGTAAGAGTGGTGGTGCGGTTTGCTCGAGAAGGCAGGGTGGTGAGTGTTTGGAAACATGGAAGAGCAGTGGCTGGGCATCCAGAGAGCAAGGGAAAGATTGCATGTGTTTGCCATAATAAACACTCCTTTATTACAGCAAATTACAGCACGGTTTCCCAGTGGTGAAAGCAAAACCGGTAATTATATAACTATTCTTTATCCATGCTTCCTGAGTCCCTCAAGGATGGGAAACTCCAGCTCTCTGGGTTGGCCTTCAAAAGGGATCTGAAGGATCACCCTAAGGACCATACTAAGGCCTTAGCTGTGGCCAGGTCTGCTGCACAGCTTGTAGACCTTGAGCAGAAGCAGCAGCTGCTGCAGCGGGACCTCTCCTCGGTCTTAGCGTTGTTCCCATCTGGGGTCAGCATCAGAGGGTCATTCATTGACCAGTTCCATGACATGTGCCGGTCCTTCCAGACCTTGGGTGAGAGCCCTGCACTCTGTGGTTCCAAATGTAAGCCCACCAGTGCCAGTTGTGGGATGTAGAGATTTAGGTCTTTCCAGTCCCTGACTCACCTGACCGCTCAACAGTTGTTGAGTGTCCTTCAGCCAAGAGGCAGGTCGGGCCAGCCAAGGGCTCTTTGATTCTCCCATCCAGCCTGTGGACCTTGGCCCCAGTCAACCAGGCTGTCAAGATTTTTCTTGACCTGGTTGACAAGTTGTCAGACAAGGCCAAGAAGTCAGTCTCACAGATCTTGGTGCTTCCAGTCCTCACTCAGAAGGACATGGCCCAATCAGTGCCCCAGTCAATCCTTCCAGGGACCAGCCTACACCCAGGGTCAGGTCTTCTCCCTTGCTGCTCCAATGTCAGTAGTTGCATTACCTACTGCCAGGCAAAGATGACCCCATTTGTCATCAGCCAGACAGTTGAGATCACGGTCAAGGCATTCACACTCTCAGTCCAGCTCAACCATGAGGCACCACTGTCCACGTTCCTCATCCTCCTCCTCATCATCATTGGGTGAGGATGGGCACTGTGTAAGATGTGCCGGTGCTATGAAAATTCCTCTGACAGAAGTAGGCCATTGCAGGGCAGAGCTCTACCCCAAAGACCTCGGGTCCCTCGCAGCTGCCAGTGGTTGCCCTGCTGGTCCAGGTTCCACAGATGCTCCCCACACCTGCTTCTCTGCTGATTAGGGTGGAGCTGCCTCCCAACAGCTGCCAATTGGTGCTCTGACCAAGGAGGCCAGCCATTCGGCCATCAGCCTGCCAGACACAATGTCAGGTTAGATAACGCCAGGTGAGGACTCCCAGGTGGTTCGTGGTGATCAATGGCTGAGGACTGTCTCCAGGAGTCATTAGATGACTTGGATCAGAGTCCATGGCCTCATCAGGGACTCAGGTCTTTGACCATAGCTCAGTCAAAGCCTTCCACTGACGTTGGGCGGTGTCCTTCAGTGGGCTGCTTTGACTGATCTCGAGTCCATACTAGTCCCACTAGATTCAGTCTAGAGAGGGCTAGGTAACTTCTCATGCAGATTTTGGCCTGGGATGAATCCTGGGGTTGTCTTCCCAGTGGCTGAAGCTATCTTGGGACTGGCCCTGGAGCTTTGGCAGCATCCTTCCCAGCACCTCTGCCTGCATGGTCCACAAGCACGTGGTCCCTACTGGCTCCCTTTTGGGTTCTCAGACCACCTTTGGCTGAAGGGCTGGTCACTGAGTTGGTGTTACATAAATCTGGACAGCAAGGGGATGTGGACAAGTCTCCAGATGAGGAGTCCTGTAAGACTGACCATGCCACAAAAAGTGTATGCTGCGCCACTTTGGGTCTCCATCAGGCTAACTTAGTCTATGCCACTGTGATGGCTGATCATGGTCATTCCCTGCTGAGAATTTTTTATTTTATTTCATTTTTATTGAAGAGACAGTAGTACATAGCACAGTCTGATCACGACATAAGGAATGTATCAAGCTGCTGAAAATGGTATTATATCCATTGAGTAACCTTATGTTTAGTTATATCACACACCTATCAGTCTTTGGATCTTTGGTTAACCACCGAGCCCCGAATTCCTCCAAAGCAGGCGGCCAGACCTCTTTATTCTATTATTAAGAGTTCATGGGGTTCCGGATCCTCCTAGTTGGACCCGAACTCAGGGCTGCCCCTCTTTTCAAGGAATAAATTCTGAGTCTACCAGGGATATATAAAATATCCATTTCTGCCTAAATAAACCGATCTATTATGTAATTTAGCTGTGAGATGTTCCAACCTTTAAATATGCAGCATTATTTGACGCCAATCTAAGTGTTTTGGTATTAAAGTGGACATCCACTTTCGGGTTATGGCTTTCTTAGCTCCTAATAAATAAAGTGGAGTAGATCATGGTCCTATCATGGTCTCTGAGGTGGGTAAATGGATAACATGAAGATGTCTGCCATCAGTTCAACTACCCTCTCCCAGACATTCCTTTAACTCCTCTTGTAAAGTGCACCAAAATGGTGTTAGTTTAGGGCAAAACCAAAAACATGGCCCAAGTCTGCAAGGGTGCAATTGCAGCCTCTCCAGCAGTGACCGTAAGACCTTGGGAGATATTTTACTAGAATCGCTGGAGAGCGAGAGTACCTGGAACAGGATTTCCACGAAATTTTCTCCATATGTTAGAAGACGATATTTTAATTGCTATAAAGGTTGCATCCCTCCATAATGGGAAAGGGTTTCTGATGCTAAATCTTTATTCCATGCCTCTAATATCGAATGAGAGGAGTCCCCAGGAAATCCGTAGTGTTCTATAGATATGGTCTATTAGGTTCCCCCATGGAGACCCCACATTGTGTCTCTGAGCAGGACCCATAGGGTAGGTAAGGGACAGGACACGAGGCAATTTCTCTCTGTCTTAAAATATAGTTTCTCACCTGGACATATCAGAATGCATCTCAGTCAGGGAGGGCATACTTGGCTTGTAGATCAGTAAATGATATGATGCCTGAATTCGTGATAAGTTGATAATAGTAGCGGAGTCCTAATCTCCGCCAAGAGGAGAATGAGGTATCTAACTTAGCCTGATGAAAATCTTCATCCTCAGATAGCAATGTAAAGAAGAAAACTATTTGTTTAAGGGGCTTCTTTAAGTTATGCCAGATCTTAAGAATTTGGGCAGAGAATTTAGTAAAATTGCAAAGGAAGAACCCGTTCCAGGAGGCAAAAGCAATTTTCTCTATTTCATATAGAACATTTATGAAAAATTCTATGTCCTTCCAGGCTGATTGAGTAGTCGGAGAAAACCATTGGAAAAGAGCTTTAAAAGGCAGCCTTCAATCCTAACACTCAATATGACCTGGGAAAGGGAAAAATCAATACCCTATGGAAATTTAACAATTTTCTGTTGAACATAAAAGACTTTAGAGAAATGATACAGCACAAAATTAAACAGATTATCTCTGACAATAAGAAGCAGGGTACAAAAGAGGAAACACTATGGGACACCCTTAAAGTAGTCCTGAAGGGCGAGATAATAAAATATGCAGCCCACTACAAAAGCAGCAAAAGTTGCGCCTAGACAAGCTCCAGCAACAATTCCAAGATTTGCAGGCTCAGCATGCCGTGAGGGATGAAGGGTCTTTCCCCTCCTGCAAGCTACCAGAGAACAGATCCAAGGGATCTTGGATATTCGTGAAGAGCAAGCTCTACATTATATTAAACAAAAATATTATGAAGGAGGCCCTCGGGCTACTACGCTTATTAGCCCATAGACTTAGACAACACAAGACCCATCTAATATAACCAGATAAAGACCCAAACTCCAAGAGGGTAGTTATTCTCCCTAAGGAGGTAGAACATGCCTTCCAGACTTCTTATAGTGCCCTATAGAACAGAGAGGGGAGGATGCCCAGGGAATTGAGGTCTTCTTGGAGGGTCTCGAACTCCCAGGGATATCAGAAGAACAGAAACAATTACTGGAAAAGCCAATCTCACTGGCAGAGTTGGGCCAAGCTGTTTGGCCTTAAAACATATAAAAGCCCTGGTCCCGCGGATATACAGGTGATTTTACAAGACATTTAGAATAGATCTGTCCCCACCTTACTAGTGGCCTGTAGAAGTGCTCAAATAGGTGAATCAATCCCAGACTCTTGGCGGTGCACTACATATCTAGAATACCAAAACCGGTAAGGATATTACATCCTGCTCCTCATACAGACCTATCTCTGTTCTCAATATAGATTATAAAATATTCGCCTCCATACTTTCGAAAAGGTTTGAAATTTTTGCCAGAGTTAATAGACTTGGATCAAACTGGTTTTGTCCCAGGCCGTCAAACACAGGATAATATAAAAGAACACTGCACTTGTTGCAGCAGGTGAGATGTAAGGGTCCCTTGCTTTCTGCTTTCTCTGGAACCAGAGAAGGCGCTCGATTGTGTCAAGTGGCCTTTTCAGTGGGCGTGATGGAAAATTGGAATATCATAATCGGTTATTAAATTAATAAAATGAATGTATACAGACCCCAAAGCTTATATCAGGATAAGCGGTTCCTTTTCGGCCCCATCTAATTATCCCGTGGCACTAGGCAGGATGCCCCCGCCCCCTTATTATTCTAATATACTTGAAACCCTAGCCCAGGCCCCAAGGCAAGAAGTAAGATTAACGGGTGGAGGTTAAATCAGACACCCATAAACTGGCATTATACGCGGACGACCTCCTGATATATATGACTGACCCTGAGGCTTCTCTTCCCCTTCTTTGGGATATATTAAAAGATTTGGAGAAATATCAGGATATAAAGTAATCTGGCCAAGACAGAAGTCTTGGCTTTGAATTTAACCCATCAGTAAGATTGAGAAGTAATTACAGTTTCGATGGGACCTGAAGAGTATTAAATATCTGGGAGTGCGGATTGGTCTATCACATGCTGACCTGTTTTCTCTGAATTATACCCCTTTATGACTAAAACCTGTGCTGAATTAGAAAATGGAGAACTCTCCTTTGTCCCTATATCAGAGAATAGAATCCGTTAGGGTGGTGGTCCTTCCCGTTTTCTTTACCTAGCTCAGACTCTTCCAATACAGATACCAGATGTATTTTTAGGACACTGCAAGGAAAATATCTGCCTATATTTGGGCGAACCAGCCAAGGATTAACCTCTCAGTTTTACATACAAACATACAAATTTGCCAGCAGATAAAGGCCTAGAGGTCTATCAAGTCTGCTCGAATGTGCAGCTAGCACCCTTATCCTGCAGCGCTGCCCTCCCTTCCACCCTTCCCCTCATTAACCCTCCCCTTGTCCTGTCCCATCCTCGCTTGAAGCAGTCCACTGTTCTACTGCATACCACTTCTGCAGGTAACGCATTCCACCCAGCCATCCCCTCTCTGTAAAAGTGTCTCCTCATCTCCTCCTGAACCTTCCTCGCTCCAGTCTCATATCATGGCCCCTGGTGGCCTCCCTCCCTACTTTGAACAGCCCCTCTGTACCCGTCTTGTTTATTCCTTTCATGTATTTAAAGGTTTCAATCATGTCCCCGTCTCTCCTCTCCTCCAGTGAGTACATGTTCAACTCCTTCAACCTCCTCTCATATGATAAGTCCCCAGCCCCTTGATCATCTTTTCGCCTCGCGCACTCCCTCAGTAACTTAATGTCCCTCTTCAGATACGGACGCCAGTACTGCATGCAGTACTCCAGGTGTGGTCTAACTAATGACCTATACAGTGGCAGAATCACCTCCTCCCTCCTCGAGGATATATCCCTTGCAATACAACCCAGCATTTGTTGGCCTTTGCAGCTGCCTTCCTACACTGTGCAGAGTTGTTCATTAACCCTGTGATGAGCACACCAGATCCTTCTCCTCCTCTGTCTGGGCTAGCTGCACTCCCCCTAGCTGGTAAGTCCTCCTTGGGTTCTTCATCCCAAAATGCATCACCTTGCACTTTTTGGCATTAAAGCCCAGTTGCCAGGTGTCTGACCAGGTTTCAAGCTTTGCCAGATCATCCTGCAACCCTGCCATCCCCTAGGTCATCCACCACCACGCCAACCTTGGTATCATCAGCAAACAGACTGATCTTGCTCTTGATGTTCCGTGATATGTCTGCAATGAATATCCCAAACAACACTGGTCCCAACACGAGCCTTGTGGGACACTGCTCGTCACTGCCCTTGGGTGTGAGAGCTCCCACCCACCACCACCCTCTGTTGCCTTCCCTGCAGCCAGTTTTCTACCCATCTCACCAGCATTGCACCTGCCCCTGTGCCTACTAACTTCCTTCCCAGCCTCCATGTGGCACTGAGTCGAATGCCTTACTGAAGTCCAGATACAGGACATCCACTGCATGTCCCCTGTCCAGTTGCCTAGTTACCCAGTCATAGAACTCGACCAGGTTGGTTTGGCAGGATCGGCCATGTATGAAGCCATGCTGTCTGCTGTCCTGTAGTCCTTGGCCTCTAAGAGGGCCACCAGCCTCTCCTTCAGGATAGTCTCCATTAGCTTACCCACGATGGATGTGAGGCTCACTTGTCTGTAGTTTCCTGGTTCATCCTTGGGCTACTCTTGTGGAGGGGCACCATGAGCCATCCTCCGTCCTGAGGTACACACCCCGAATGTAGTGAGGCATTAAATAGGTCTGCCAAAGGTCCTGCAAGGATCTCTGCCAGCTCCTTCAGTACCCTGGGGTGGATGCCATCTGGGCCTGGCGCCTTGTTCACCCTCAGTGCCTTCAAACCCTCTCGAACTCTGCCCTCCATGATTTCCCCATCTGTCACCACTTCCTCCCTCGTCTGCCATTTCTCCCATCTTGGGTGTCACCCCCTCTTCTCTTTAGTAAATACTGAGCAGAAGTACTCATTTAGTGCTTCCGCCTTATCGTCCTGCTTCCACCCAACCCCCTCCTTCCTAATCCTTACTATGTGGTCCTTACAGCTTCTTTTCTCCCTGATGTACTTAAAGAAGTCCTTCTCCCTTCTTAATGCCTTGTGCCAGCCTGAGTTCTGTAGATGCTTTGGCTCCCCTTACTGCCCTTGTCACCTCCTTCGATTCTGTCAAGTACTCCTCTCTGTCCTCCCCCTCCCTGTTTTCTTGTATTTCCTAAAGGCAGCTCTTTCCTCCTACCTTTCCATGACCTCCTTGCTCAACCAGCTCAGTTTCTTAGCCCTAGCCTTCTTGCTCTGGGCTTTGCAGCAGGTTTGGTTGCCTCCACTATCCCCAACTTTATGAGCTCCCATCTCTGGTTAGTATCCATACTAGATTGAATTCTGGCCAGGTACCCTTTTACCACTTCCCCATCCTCCCAAAGACGGCCCTCCTGAAGTCCAGCACTCTTGTGCCAGATTCCACTCCTTCCTTGCCCATATCCAATGTGAGCCATACTGAGTGGTGGTCACTCCCTGACAGCAGTTCCTCCACTGTAAGTTCTCTCACAAAGTCCCCATTTGCCAGCACAAGGTCAAGGGTATTCCCTAACCTGGTTGGTTCACTGACCATTTGCAGCAGGAAGCTGTCCTGGAAGGCATCCAGCAGTACCTGCTCCTTCTGTTCCTGGTTGTTGGGGTGCTCAGTCCACTCCTGGCATGTTGAAGTCCCCACAATCACCACACTGCCCTTCTCACAGGTCCTCCTGATCTGTCCCGCTAGTTCCTGTCTAACTCCTCCATCTGAGATGATGGCCTGTACACCACTCCCATTCTAAGACTCCTATTCTTGGAACCCTGGATTTGCACCCAAAGTGACTCTGTACTACCCTCCTCCTTCCTCCCTTACACACTTCAGTCCTTCCTTCACATATAGTGCCACCCCCTCCTTTCCCAGTCACCCTGTCCCTATGAAATAACCTGTACCCTGGTACAGACAGGTCCCAGTCATTATATTGGGTGGCCCATGTTTCCGTGATGGCTGCAATGTCCACCTCTCTCCTCTGCCATGAGAACCTGCAACTCTGCAGTTTTCCTCCCAAGGCTCCTAGCATTAGGGTAACCACCTTCCACCCTTTCCCCTCCTCCCATCCTGCCCTCCTTTCCTAGCATCACCAGTAGTACTTGCCATTTGTCCTTTGTCACTGTTATGGGGGTAAGCTCATATGATTTCCCAACCTGTGGTCTCTGCATATCTCTTCCCCAACTGCCACCCCCACTCCTAGTTTAAACTCCCAACTTCCTCTATATATTCTTCCATCCTCTGCTTCAACACTTTCTTTCCTTCCTCACTCAAGTGTAGTCTGTCCTTGGCATAGAGACTACTGTCCTCCCAGGTCCCTCCCACCCCAACAGCCCATACCCTTTAGCACAACACCAGATTCTTAGCCATCTGTTAAATTCTCTATTCTCAGCTTTCTTGTTGTGCTTGCCTTTGGCACCGGAAGTATCTCGAAAAGTTACTGATCTTCCTGCCCCCTCACATAATTGTGCTAGTTCCTCAAACCTCCTCTGGACTATATCCACTGTCTTGTCAGCCAGGTCATTTGTCCCAAGATGTATAATTAAATGAGGCTTGTCCCTACCCTTCTAGCATATTTCAGAACAGACTGTCCCACCCTTTCCGCTGTCATTCCTGGCATGGCCTCCACCCAATGCGACTATGCCTCTCCGCCTTGCTACCCACCTAACTCCTCTTAGTATTGAGTCCCCAGCACTAAGATTCCACCCTCTTACTCCCTGCTTGATTCCTTTCATCTCCCTCCTCATTTCCAGCTCCTCTTCTTCCTCCCACATTATTATGCCCTTTTACCCCTGTTGCAGTTCTCCCAGCAGAACTTCCCCCACTCCAGTTTGGTCCAGGCATTTATCAATTACTCCTCTAATTTCATCACTTCTCTCCTCCACCTTCTTCCTCTCTAGCAGTGCAAAACTATTTTCTGAAGAGCCTTCACAAATGCCTGCTCCTCTCTCTGCATAGTAACCTGTTCTCTCCTTTCCACTCCATGACTTTTGCCACTTCTTCGCCTCCCCTCAAGTCCCTATTGCCTCCTTCCATTTGACTTTTGTCTCCTGACCTGGTTTCCCGGCAATCGTTCTTCCTGGCCTGGGCCCTTTGTCTCTGCTTCCTTCTTCTGACCTCTCCTCACCACTGTTGGCTTGGATTGCCTCCCTCATCTCCCTTCTTCCTCCCTCCAGTATTGGGCTAAACCCACCCCAATCTGCCTTGCCTGTCTTAGTTCCTCCTGCAGACCCTCAATCTCCTTTTTAAGTTTTCTATGTGGTTGCACACTAAACATCCTCCACTCTCCAGGCAATGTTTAGAAAGATTGGTGCACCAGATTGTTGCAACCTACCACCCTACCCATTGCTGTCATTGCCCACCAGCGACCCCCACCCTTCCAGATGCAGGATACCAAGCACTCCCCAAGTCCCCACTCTCCCCTCTATCAGTGCAAAACATTCTTTATTTCCCTTACCTCCTTTGTTGCGCGTTTAGATATGTTGAGCAACTGCTTTTTATATTCTATCCACACTCAAAAATACTTTAAGTAGCCATTGCACAACCTTCTTCAACTCCTACTCCTCCTTTACCCAATGCAATAACTATGTGAAGTAGTAATAATGAAAGCGCCTAGATTTCATTTACTTCCCTTCCACTGAGAGAGCAGTCACCTCTTCACTTGCTGCAGTTCCTTTCCTGGATGTCTGCTTCTGTTATGACAGGTGCAAATCCTTTGCCTGTTTGAGGAAGTGATGTCAGAACCCCTAGTACAAAGGGAATAATTGACCAGGGGTGGGTGGGGTGAGGGGTTTGGGTGGTGGGACCAGCCAAGTCTTCCAGAAACAATCAGGTAGCTGAGGCCTCTAGTCAGACAATTAGCATCCTTCCCCACTCAAAACTTTGCAGCTAGTGAAGCCAGCAACAATGAATCAATTCTACTCAAAGCCCCAACATAGGTTTGCTACCCAAAGAAACAGGACACCAATTCAAACAGCTTCACCAACAATACATCAAAATAGGTTTGGGATTATAAGATATAGGTCTCAATTCAAAGAAACAGACCAGTTAAATTACACCAATTATGTTTAAAAGAGAAGAAATAGGCCTCTACAAATGCAGCCTGCCACACCGTAAACCAAACAAATGAGCCACTTTTAGCTACCAAAACAGGTTTCAAAATTCCAACAGCCCCAAACAATACCCTGCTAGCCCTTAGTAGTAAGAAAGAAAATAAACATTCTACCAAGTAGAATCCATGAAAACAATGTAAACAAGAAGCTACTGTACTGTAGATCTGATCCTGTCCCCTTCTAGTACAGCTTTCTAAACAGCAGGGGGATCCTCTACCTAATTTTAGGTTATATCATCTAGCTTCCCAGATTAGAATACCTCTATACTGGCTTGATACGAACCACATAGCTAGATGGAAGTTTGGAGAGTCAGGAAAGGGAACTTGTGGATGTCTGTCACACCTTGCTCTCTTTCCCTCAGAAACAAAATGGAGAAAATAGACAACCCATATACCCAATCCACACTGCAGTGTTGGCAAAAAGTATTAACATCACAGGAATTTATAAGTTGGAGACCCACCATGCTCTCTTTGCCTCACACAGGCGCTTTTATTCCAGCCAAGATGGATAAGAGATATCTTAAATGGCAAAGAAGGGTCTGCATTTGGTATATCATTTTATGCCCTAGGGACAATTTTGTCATTAACGGACTTAGCCCAAAAATATGGCATTCCATACACGGACAGGTTCAGGTACTTCCAGACCAGGATTACCTCAGCTCCTTTGGGGGTGGTAAATGGAGGATTTTCCTCTCCCGGACTCCTGGAGATTTTCATAGGGCGATAGATGGGGACCAGTCCGCCTCACATAATTTCATCTCTTTATAAGGGTCTACAATCCCTGAAAGAGAACCCCTTAGATAAAGTCAGGCTAGCATGGGAAAAGGATTTGTGGGGGGATATCTTTATCTTAATGGGAAAGACATTTAAAGACAATGCAGAAGGGCACCTGCTCTGGACATTGGAAGGAGTTCACCTGGAAACTGTCAGTAAGGTACTTCAGAGCACCTGCAGTGGTTCAGAAATATAGCATCCATGGGGAGCAGAGTGTTGGAGCAATGTGGATTTACCCCAGCTACTTTGGGTCACATATTTTGGTCCTGTAAGGTACTTCAGCCCTTCCTTACCGCTTCCATGAAGCCCTTCAACAAATAATATCCCCTAACATAAACTTTGACCCTCACTTCTTCCTTTTGGTGAGTGTCCAGTGGAGCATATAGATGCTCCGACAAGAAATTATTAATCTGGCTACCTTGCTGCCAAAAAACTATTACTAAAATGGTTCTCCCCTTGCCTCCCACTCTGGATCTATGGCACCAGGTAATGATAGATATTTTCAAGATGGAGAGAATTACAGCCATATTAAATAAATCCCAAACTGGCTTTGAGAATATATGGAGAAAGTGGGTAATGTATATTGTACCTGTCCGGGCTGATTTTGTACCTGAGCCGAGCCCTTATCTTCACTGTAAATATGTAGGGGAACTAACTGAATCACCTCATATGTATTTTAGTATTGTTCTGGGTAACAAATGAAACCAGATGGAACATAGAATGTATGTGCACTCCTATGTTTTTTGTTTTGTTTTTCTTTTTTTTAACTATTTAAGTTTTTAATTTTCCCTCCTCCTTAAATGTTATTATATAATTTTGTTAATGTGTATGGTTACTGTCATAAAATAAAGATTGAAAGTTCAAAAAAAAGGCAGCCATTGGCCCAGTGGTGTAGAGGGTTGAGGCTGGTGCTTACCTCAAACCATGCTGGTGCCGGGTTCAGGAACAGACTCGGGATGCAGGGGCTGGCAGGGAAGGAGAGGATTGAGCATCCGTGGGACTGCTCTCCTCTCCTAGGGTGGGTTATGGGTCAACATCGCACTGCAGTGACCTCTGGTGGAGACCAGGAGCTCTGCAGACACATGTAGGAGGAACATCAGAAAAGTGGAAAATCCGCTTTGTGACTGTCAGATGATGGCTGCGGTTCACCGCTGCCGCCAATGCCCTGAAGGAGACCATTCACCTCAGCAGCACCCTGGGGCTAAGTATGAGTGCTGGGTGCCCCCGTGCCTTCCCCTCGGGAGGGACCCTGTGAGGATTACGTCCGGGTTACCCCATGGATGGCTGTGATTTGAGGTTGGATGGCTCAGGAAGGACAGGCGAGTGGATGGGACCTAGGCAGCCCAAAGGGTGGTGGGTCATAAGCATGAAGCGAGAAAAAACAAGACAAAAAAAAGGCGGCCATTGCATACAAACTCCCCTGATCTAAGGGGATGCATAGTAAGGTGAAGTGGACTCTTTGTCTCTGACCATCCCAGAGTATTTATTTATTTATTCATTCATTCATTCTAGGAATTACAATACCATTGAGCACCAGGCAGCTCATTTACAAAGGTTCCACATTGGTAGGGAGGGTTACAAACAGTTACAGAGAAACAGACAAGTCACACAGAATAATTCAAAACAGATGTACATGTGATTACCATAAAGTAAAGGACAACTGAGCTTCAGTTATGTACACATTAATCAAAACCTGATCAGGGCAGAGGGAAGAAAAGTGGGGGCCAAGAGGGAGAGGAGCAGCCAAGGCAGCCTTGTCAAGTTGCAACTATGATAGGGGGCGGAGAAAGAGTTTTAGAAAAGGGGAGGAGAGGGAAGAGGGGCAAAAGGCAGAGAGGGGTACGATAAAGGTGATAGAGGTATAAGTGAGGGAGGTCAAGGAAGGTGGACTGGTGGTCCTGAAAAGGACCTGGAAATTAGGTGGAGCAGTCACAGGAGTTTTCAGTTAGGAGGTGAGTTTGGAGCTTGTGCTTGAACTCTCCAAGTTTAGAAAAGGTAACTAGACTGTTGGGGAGTCCATTGAACCAGGAAGAGGCTCTGCTACAAAGGAATTACTGACATTGTATGGTCCAGCACCTTGGAACTAGTAGGGAGTTCAGTGGATGTGAGGTGCACGTATGTTGGATCTTTAGAGATTTGTGAAGTAGACAACACTGACCCTTCGGCATGAACCCAAGAAGGATCTTTTTAGTGAGAAGGCAGGTGTGGTATTTAATTCTCCCAGATAGACTGAGCCATCCAGTCTGATTGTAGAGATCGAGGTGTGGGTGAGGTGGGATGCCCCGATTTGGAGTCTACAAGCCTTGTTTAACGCAACAGTGAGCCTATTGAGAGCAATATCAGTAGCAGCTCTGTAAATAACAAGGCCATAGTCGATAATAGAGAGCACCAAACTGTGAATCACCAGATTGAGAGCTTCAGGTGTTAGACATTTTCTGAGTCAATAGAGAAGATCAATCCTAACGTTGATGGATCTGGCTACATTTTCAATGTGGGTGTATAGGTGAGGTAACTATCTAGGGTGACCCCAAGGTACTTGAAGTGTTGTATTTGTTCAAGGAGGTCATCTTGGCTATTTCTGATATTGAGAGCATGTCCTTTGTATCTACTGCAATGATAAATGAGGATATTAGTTTATTCCAGGATTTAAAATAGAAATTAACTGGAAAAATCAGTACGTTTTGAAATAGGTATAGGAGTCTGAGGAGGATAATCATGTGGATAGTTTCTATCGTTGAAAGAAGGAGAGTTTCAATCGACCCCATTTGGTTAAATCATCTTGACGAAGGAGAGATATGGGTTCATAGTTAACTAATTGAGATGTTCTAAGTTCAGGGGATGTGAATTCCAAGATATTTAATTTTAGTACATCTCCATTTTAAAGGAATAGAAGCCCTCTCAGAGTTTGGGATGGTTGGTAGTATAACATTAGTACCTCTGTCTTATTTACATTTAATTTAAAGTTTGCTATCCTTTCAAATTTCCAGTGACTCTGCCATGTTGTGGGTATTGAAAGTTCTGGAGATAAAGAATTAGAGGATGTCATCCATGAAGAGAAACACTTATAAATTTTCTGACCCATGGGAACATCTCTATTCAGGGTCTAATCTCAAGGCCGCTGCTAGAGGCTCCATATAAAGAGCAAACAAAAGGGGAGAAAGGGCAACCCTGACGTGTTCCTGTTGTAATAGTATAGGAGAGACATTGCCCCATTAATTTGAATGTAGGCCTTGGGTTGGGAATATAGGTTTTGAAGCCATAATAGAAAGGAGTTAGGAAATGAGAAAGCTTGAAGGGCATCCCAAAGAAAATTCCATGAAACCCTATCAAAGCCTTCTCAGCATCAAGGCTGAGATGGGCTGATGGGATCTATCTGGCATGGATATATTCCAGGAGTAACAAGAGTACGTCTAATATTATCCATGGTGTTATGTTGTTTAATAAAACCTGATTGGTCAGGATGAATAAGGCTTGGAAGAAGCATCTCTAGTCTAGAGGCCCTGATTGCCATATAAATTTTCTAATCAATGTTCAAAATGGAAATAGGGCGTAAGAAGCTGTTTTGACATGTCTTTATTTGGTTTAGGGAGGAGCTATGACCACATAGTTCCAAGAGGAGGAGGTCCTCCCCTCTGCCATTGCCCTAAAATTAGACAGTAGAGATGGGAAAAGAGGCCCCACAAATTTTTTATACCAGTCCGCTGTAAAGCCATCAGGACCAGGACATTTAAAAGTTTGAGAGCCTTAATGTGATTAAGAACTTTGTCTGAACAAATCGGTGATTCTAAAGCTGAACTTTGGGAGTCCGATAGCTTTGGAAGGAGAGTTGTGATAGAAATTCTATCCTTTCATTAAATTCCGAAAGTTCAGGAAGGTGTATAATGATTGGTAAAAGGAGAGGAAAACGACCGTATATGTTCGTCAGAATAAGAGATTTTCTTTGTAACTGGGTGTTTAATTTCAAGTATCGTTGCAATGCGTTTTCTAGCTCTACGTTTACGGGCCAACAGGCAAGGTGCCGGATGATGGTAAAAGCTGAGGGCTGTGAGAATCAAAATGGCACTTATGAGGGCACAAAGGGCACTTTTTCTGTACTAGTTTTTGCCACACAGAAATAAAAAGTGGAATGGCTACCGCCCTTTCACCCCCGGTTCCAGGAGCTATGCAAACAGGTGGATGCCTCTGACCCCTCCTTCATAGTTAGATTGTTTTAGATATATTAATGTTTGGAGTATCCTGAGATCCATTATTTTCTGTATTTCTTTTTAATTTCCCTAATTTTGCCTTGCAAAACCTTGTCTCCCTCCCTGTATAGCAGTTGGTAGGAATGTAGTTGTTTCATTAAATAATTATATGAAGCCTCTAGTTTCCACTTTTTATGAGATGAGAAAGCTATTGTTTCCCCGGATAACAGCTTTTAGGGTATCCACTTGATGGGGTCAGAGGTCTCTCCATTATCATTGTCATTTAGGACTTATGTATTCTAGTGGTCATGTAAATTATGTCAAGAAGAAGGGTTGAGACACCATAGTTTTAGTTTTGGAGATTTACCCAGGTTTATTTGAGGGTTAGTGTATGATGATCTGAGAGAATATGAGGTCCCAAATTAAGTCTTGGATTAAGGACAAATATTCACAAGTGTTAAAAATAATCTAAACAGAATAAGTCTGAAAACGAGCCGAGTAGAAGGAGGAAACCTGGATCTGATGGGAAAAGCTTTCTCCAAGTATCCTCTATGCCCAGATGAGAAAGTGTGACCCTAAAACTTTGAGGGCACTTGAAGATCTATGGGCCGAGGGGCTGAGGTGTCTTGATGGGGTGATATAGCTACATTAAATTCTCCCCATTATTAAAATACCTTATAAGGTAGTTAAGATTTTATGTAGGAAAGTATGAATTACTGAAATGGAAGACTGGGGTGGCAGATAAACTTTTACCAGGGTCACTTTCTGGGAATAGAGCATGCCTATTATGATTCGTATCTTCCTGGGTATCTCTAAGCATTCACATACCTCCAAAGGGGTAGAAGCAGGTACCAAAATGGCAGCCCCCCTTCTATGGCGCTTAGGGTGGGAGGATGTGTATACTTCATATCTACATCCCACTTTAGTTTCTAGTGTTCTATTTCAGACAGATGAGTTTCCTGTAGGAAATAGAGGTCAGACACCTGCTTATTCGAATATTACGTAAAGGATTCTCTTAATAGGGCTGTGAAGACCGTTTACATTCAGGAGAAAACTTTAACAGGATTCACCACCATTTTATTGGGAGAGAGAAGGGAAAAGGATCATTGAAAGGAACCCGTGGGATGTTGAGTCGCCTTCAAGATCCAATAAGGGCCCAATTAAACACTTCCTGCTTGGGAGATCAAAGGAGAAGGATCCCAGAGGGGAAGAAATACGAAAACATCTCAAAGTCCCTCCAGGTTTTATCATAATAAAATTATTTTTGAAATCTTGGTGTGTGCCTCTTGATTATCTCTTCGAGGGACTGGGGCTCGGGGTGGTGGTGGTGGGGGCCTGGAACCTGTCTGATGGTGTTGCATCTTTAAATTTTCTCTCTGTAGGCCGATTCAATCTGGTCATCATCCCCTTGCCTCGTGGTCTTTTAATAGCCCCTGGATAGGAGATCCCGTCTTGCTTCCTCAGCTGATGAATAAGACTTGGGACCAGAGAAGAAAAGAACCACCAGCCTGGCAGGGTAAGGGGTTCTAAATTTTAACTTGTTTATCCGGAGGCGAGGAACAGAGGGGTGTATTCATGCCGTAGCAGCTGGGTCATGGGTGAAATCATTATTGAAAAAGATTCACTTGTTTTCATAAAAGGTTTCTTTCTGTGCCCAAGCTTTCTGTAGAAGGAATTCCTTGACAGAGTAGTTAAGAAAATGGGTAATAAAAGAGTGGAGTGGGAGCCGGAGGAAGCCTAGGGCCCAAAGCTTGGTGGGCCCTCTCAATGTCAATGTGGAACCCCAGGCTCAAGTCAAGTGTAGTCCTGAGTAGGTGGTCGAGGAAGGCCTGCATGTCTGAGCCCTCCTCCTCAGAACACCATAAAGTCTTAAGTTTTTCTCTGGGCCATTTCCTATCTTCCTGCCTGCAGATAGTGGAGAGTTGCATTTGGGCCAGTTCCCAGACAGAGGCCTCGAGGATGTCCAAGCACTTGGTGTTGGCCATGATCTGGATGTCCCGCCTCATCTAGGCGGCCCTGTAAGGTTCAGTCCATCGCAGGTCCTGGGGGTTTCTTTCACCTCGGACCAGAATTCTTGGATAGCCTGGAGAATAGAATCGATGAGGTCTTCCCAGATTATTTTATTGCTGCAGGTATGTTTTGTATAATCGGAGGAAGCAGTCATCTCCTCTCCATTCTCTTGGGATTCAGATCAGCCTGATCTTCAATGGTCGAGAAAATCCAAAACGATTGTCTGTTTTTTCTTCTTAGGGACATACGAAGATGTAGGTCGAAACAGAGGGTATTTAAGTTTTATTTACCCTAGGAGGAAGCGGGCCAAAATTTACTTTATAATTTATATAGCAAGGGAGTGCTCCAACCCATGCTGCTTAGTCTTCCATGGCACCACCGAAGTCCCTGATGAGAATTTTAATCGATCCTCCCCACCTTCCTCCAGAACAGTGTATGGTGGTGGAGCTCAACAGTGACCATGGTCAATCAGTGGCTAAACACCAGCTCCAGACAGCCTTGGACTTGGGCGATTCATGCGCCGTGAGGTGGCAGTAGCTGTCTCCATGTGTTGCAGAGCTTGGCTGCATCTGTCCTCCTTCACAGTGGACACCCAGCAGAAGTTAGCTATGTCCCTTTCCTGGCCACTGACCACTTTGGCCTTGGGGTGGAAGGGCATCTCACAAGGATTGAGAAGTCCAATTTCATCTCAGATGCACAAGAAGAAAAAGCCTAAGAAACAGGCTTTTATTACTGGTCGTTTCAGTCACATCCTCCCTGGCAGCAGCCCCAGCAGGAAGTTTCATGCCTGGCACCCCAAGCAGAAGTCCAGGGCCCAAGGTCCAAAGGGAAGGACAGGGATAGTGGTGCCCCACAGAAGATGCCCAGTAATGGGGTGGAAGGTGTCATCACTCCTGTTCTATCCCCACTGCTCTCCTGGCCAAAGACTGGCTGCATCACTTCTTGGCATGTTGGTCCACTATCACAATGGACAAATTGGCAAGTGGGTGTTGGCGTAGTGAATAGAGGACTATCTCTAGACTTTGAGGCTCTCCTGCCCTACAGCCTCCATGTGCCTCAAAGTTCTGGGTTGTCTCAGGACACGTTGTCCACCCTTGGGAAAGACATCGCTCAACTCTTTGAGAAAGGGGCAATAGTCACATCCCAGACACTCTGGCTAGCCAGGTTTACATGTCCTGGTACTTTCTGGTCCTGAAACGGATGGGGGCTGGCACCCCATACTGGATGTGCACAATCTCAACCAGTTCATGTGGAAGTGCAAGTTCTGGATGGTCACTCAGAGATAGATTATACCATCCCGGAGCAGAACATGCAGTTTTGCTCCCTGAACCTCCAGGATGTATTCTTCCACTTTTCCATCCCATCTGTGGGTCCCACCACCAGTCCTTCTGGTTTCCAAGTGGAAGGGGTCCTGTAACAGTTCCAGATCATGCCTTTCAACCTCCCTCTTCACCAAGGGTCTTCACCAAATGCATGGCACTGGTGGTGGCCCACCTGCAGTACCTAGGAGTCAGTGTACCCCTACCCGGACAACTGTCTGGTAGCAAATCCGCCCAGTGAGACCATGGAGAGATCCACAGACCTGGTTGTCCTGACATGTCAGATTTGGGCCCATTGGTCAACCCAGACAAGTCCAAACTGGTAGCGAATCAGGTGATCAAATTTATCACGGCAGAATTAGATTCCTGTGGACCAAGGCCCACCTCCCTAGTGGACCAGGCACAGGATCTTACCTCCTTTGTCCAATCATTTCATATCTGACACTTGCACCCAGCCCAGGATTTCCCTATGGCTGCTGGGTACATAGCATCCTGCACCAGCATAGCCTGCTGGGTCCACTGATGGATCGCCCTTCAGTGGGAGCTGGACCGTCTGTGGTCCCAGCGCCTAGGCTACCTGGACCAGCCAGTCACAGTGACCCAGCCGATGTGGAATGCCATCCAGTAGTGGCTTGTCCCAGAACATCTGGAGGAAAATACCATTTGTCTGCCCAGAGCTGGCTGTCACTCTGACAACGGATGCGTCTCCGGTAGTGTGGGAAGCACACCAGGGAGACTACACAGCCCATGGGTTCTGGTTGTCCAGGGTGTTCCGACATCACATAAACCTACTGGAGCTCTGTGCAGTGTACTTGGCTGTGACAGAATCTGCTCTGCCAGTCAGGGGTCAGGTTGTTCAAGTCCAGATGGACAACAGCACGACCATGTTTACCTGTACAGACAGGACGCATGCACTCCCTTCCTTTGTATCAGAAGCGCTCCCCATCAGGACACTTGTGCACAGCCTGGGTGCCAATCCCTGATGATTCATGTCACTGGGGAGGATATTCAGCTGTCAAACGCTATCAGACGGTAGGAAGATGTTGCATGAGTGGTCTCTCAATAAGGAGGTGGGGAATCAGCTGTTCTTCCTGTGGGGCTCACCTTCAGTGGACTTGTTTGCCTTCTGGGAGAGCATGAACTGGGGCTGTTTGTGCCTGTCCCAGTCCGGGACACTGAGGGGAATGCCTTTGTGAGGCCCTGGACTCCAGGCCTCGTGTATACCTTTCCTTCCTTACTTCCTCTTTTTTTTTTTTTTTACTTTTATTTATCAGTTTTCTGAATGAACAGACAGTTAATATGCATATTGCTCATACATGGTATAAGGAAAGACAATGGACAGAAATACATCCATAAACTGTTAAGTATCACAGTAGATAACCATATATTCATGTACAGCAGGAGTGGGTGAAATCCGACAATAGGTCTATGATTTCTATCGTATTCATAATAATACAGGTAATTGCTGGCCCTGCAAAGATGGTAGGTGGTACCATTAGGGAGAGGTAACAGTTATAGGTAACAACGCAATCAATAGATTGCTGTTTAATCTGAGAATCAGAATTAGGGAGTGAAATATCTAGTTTAAACCCTGACTGACACTCCCCATAGATAAAGTAACATTTCAGAGATCCTTTAAAATTATATAAAACAGATAATTTTAGTAGAAGTTAGAACTATCAAAGTGTAGAACTTTTCAGCATCGACTACATTATATAAATACCATGAGAACAAGATTTTACAGTTCTCTATAAACTGAGCACCAGATATGAAACTAACAGTGTACACTTGCTATGGAAGCCCACAATGGCGAGAGAACATGCCAGGAGTTAACTTGCAAACCCCAGATTGGAGAATAGAACGCTATGAAAATGGCTCCTGCACAAGTACTAATATTTAAACACTGCAATGTACAGAATCGCTTACTCTAAACTCAGTAGAGAAAGCATACACATGGTTCACCCAAAGTCGGACAGAATAAAAGTCCCATAGACAAAAATCTATCTTACTGCTCTCAGTCTTCAGCATCATCCAAGTCCTGTATCCCTGTGATTCTTAGCACGCTGCAGATTCGGCCCCCATTTTCTCAGCCCACTGACCTGCATCTTGGGGATGATTAAACTGCTAAATTTTACCTCCATATGCCACATGGAGCCAGGCTGGGAGAAGAAAGGAATGTACTATCCCCAAGGCTCTCAGACGCTATGCACACATTGAACCTTTACGGCAAGCCCTCATTTGACAGGAGAGGTGGAAATAGCTTATGTCCATTCCATTAATCAGTAAAGGAATAATGCATGACAGGGTGTGTGTCTGCTGGGATAAGACCTGCCTGGGGTTTGGGCACAAGGCCCAGGCTGAGTGTGTCCAATGCCCCAGGCGTGGTGTTATCCCAGCATGACACACACCCTGGAGTGCATTATTCTATTATACAATGGTTTGTTGTTATATATAACATTTTAAAAAAATTTTAAAAATGTTTTATCAGTGTGGAAAAATATTTTGTTTCTTAAGAGGAGATGCAAAAGAGTATATCCTAATGGTCCAAATGGTCATACAAATGAGTTCACAGTGCTGAGACTAGACCTGTGGCATTATGCTGGATAACACCATGGGTCCAGCCCCAAACTGACCAATCACAGTCCAAGATTATTTCTTGCCATTGTATAATGAAAGATATGCTGCCCAGACTGCATAAATCACCAGGTCTTGAACCTCTGATCCAGATGTTTTTAAGAGAATGATAGCGTGGCTGAGTTGGGGGCAAATACAGGGGTTCACCTGATATGCTCTCTTCGTGCAGTCCAGTCCTTTCCACCAAAGTCGGTGAGGGCACAGTGTGGCCAGTGAATTAGGAACTATAATAAGCTGGAGCCCTCCGCACTCCTACCAGCTGAATATTTCCAGAACACAGTTCATTTTCCAGTGACTCCATGTGGTACTGTAAGTTCTCATTTCTTTAGTCAATGTGGCTACTGCTGTCGAGGTGGACATTAGCCATTTTTCAGCATTGGCTATGGTGCTAGTTAAAGCTTGAAGCATAGAATCATTTTTATTTGTTATTTATTTAGTTCTAGGATTACAATTACCTTTAAGCCAAGGCTCTTTTACAAAGGTTTCACATCAGTTGAAAAAGTAGCACAGAGGATACAAATAGGAATAACAACATTGCAATTAAAATAACAGCATTAAGTGTGATTATAGTACAAGTTAGAGACAGTAAGATACAATAAAATAGCATTGTGTACCATTATAAATACAGAACAATTGGTACAGTTGTTATTAAAAAACACATTTAAAAGCAATGGCCAAAGTTTGGTCCGGGGCAGCAACCACTAGGAGAGCAGCACAGAGACAAAGGGAGGCGGGGTTTGGGCATAGAGGCAGCCAGAGGTATTTGTCAAACAGTATTAGGGAGAAGCGCAGGTGGGGGAAGAGAGAGATGGGAAGAGTGTGAGGCAGTAGAAAGTGAGGTGGGAGATGAGGAGATAGTGCAGATAGGATAAGAGCAAATAGGAGATGGGGCAGATAGGGATGGGTAGGTAGGTAGGGGATAAGTGCTATGAAGGGCACAGAGAAGCTGTAGAAGGTGGCAGGTGTGTCTGAGTTTAAGTGAGACAATCACAGGAGCTGGAGGTGGTGAGGTGGTGCCAGAGTCTGGTTTTAAACATACCAAGTGTTGGAGCTGAGGAGATGGAGGAGTTGGGACCATTCAGCCAGAAGGGAGCCCTATAGGCGAAAGAACGTTGACCCTTTGTAGTGCGACAGTGGGGAACTTGCAGGAACTGCAATTTGGATCTCCTGGTACTCCGTGGATTGGTATTACGGTGTAGCAGGGCTAGGATACCAGGGTGGGCGAGGCCAAGGTTAATTTTTTCACCATGGTACAGATGAGATACTTGATACGGTTGGAAAGTTGGAGCCATCCAGACTGAGCATAAAGGTCACAGGTATGAGTGAGGCGGTGGGCTCCAGTGATAAGCCGATATGCCTTGTTGAGGGCTATTGATATCGTCTGAAGGTTGGCGCTGTGGCTGAGCCATAAATGATGAGACCATAATCAATGATGGAGACCACGGAACTCTGGATGGCAATCTTCAAGGCTTCCAGAGTGAGATGTTGCCTGTGTTTGAACAGTAATCCGAGGCAGTATTAGCAGCTTTTGCCATGCTGTCAACATGTGTCCCATAGGATAGATTGGGGTCAAGCAGAATCCCAAGGTATTTGAAGGATAGGACCTGTTCAAGGATATTCCCCTGCATGGTGGAGATAGTCAGGGTGTAACTTGCACTGGTTGTGACAGCTGCAAAAAGCATAAACTTAGTTTTCTTGTGATTAAGGACAAGCTATGACTAGAGAACCAGTTTTCAACAGCACTGAAACCATGCTGATGATTGCGATGCAGTGGCATGGGGTCTTTATGAGAGGAGAAAACAGTGTCATCCGCATACAGAATGATTTGTTCCAAACAGGATTGCAGTAGGGAATTTAGAAAGAGGCTAAACAGGAGTGGACTCAGTATAGGCCCCTGGGGACAGCTGGCGAACTGGTGAGGTATCAGAAACAGTGTTGGCAATTTTACTGTTTGTGAGCGGTTTTGAGGTAGCTTTTAAACCATAGTGCAGAGTCAGGTGCAAGACCAGCGTTCAGTAGTTGGTCAATCAGCAGGCGATGGTGGACAGTATCAAATGCCTTGGACAGGTCGATGAAGACTGCCCCAGTAAGGAGGCCATTGTCTAGCAAGCTGTGCACTGCTCCAGTGAACTCCAGGAGGGAAGAGGTGGTGCTGTGTCCTTTTCTGAAGCCGTGCTGTTGTGCACACAGGATATTATATTTGTCCAGATAGTCGGTAAGCTGGTCCGTGACGATGCGCTGAGGGCCTTGGAGCGGAGGCAGTATGGAGATCGGGCGATAGTGCGATTGGTTTTGTCACCCTTTTGTGGACTGGGGTTACTGTGGCAGATTTCTATCTGTCAGGGAACTGACTGTGGCTGAGGAGAGGTTAAGAATTTTGATTAATGGACAGAGTACTTCCTCAAGGATAAGCGAAAGTAATTTAAGGTCAAGGAGTAGCCACTGGTTCTGGATTTGGAGATGGCTGTGGTAATGTAGTGGTGGGCTTCATTCATCTTGACCTCTTTCAAGTAGAAGGGGGTAACTAGACTGAGCGCAGGGGGTATTGAAAGAGGTGTCATTTTCTTCAAAAAGTCAGGGGAAGAACATTGCTGAGGTCAGTAAAAGCAGTATTAAAGATGTTTGCAATGACCATGGGGTCAAGGGTAGTGGACCCATCAACTGGTAGCATGGCTGGGGAGGCTTTTGGTTGCTTCCTGTAACTTCTTTAATATTATCCCAGAATGCTCATCCATTGCCCCAGGTGCTGGTAAGAGCATCCCTGTAATAAGGAACTTTTCGTTAACCGGATGGATTTGTGCAGGTGTTTGGGCATGTTTGTATTTTTGGATGTCAGATTGCTTGCCTGTAGCTTTTGCCACTGCCGGATGGTCCCTTGATTTAAGCTGAGAAAGGAGCTCCGCAGTGAGCCAAGGGTTACAGAGGGCTTTAGCTTTACATTTTTACCGGGGCAAGAGGTCACAGGCCATGTTGAAGGTGGTAATGGAAGTAGTCAAGAGCCATGTTGACATCCGTCGCTTTGTATATAGGTAGCCAGTCTTGCAGATTCAGGTAGTGTTTGGGATGGGTGAGTTGTCCATGGGGAGGACTCTGCTGGAGATGATTTTGGGGAGGGCTTGAGAAATTTGTTAGACCATTCACAGATTACCACGGAGTGATCACTAAGAGAGTCCGGGACGATGGTAGTGCAAGAGATTCTGACAGGGTGGCTGGTAGTACCCAGTCCAGGAGGGTACTGGTGCCAGTTTTGTAGTTTATCCTAGTGGGTGTGGCAACCATCTGTGTAAGTTTAGCAGCTGCTATGGCATCCTTATGCACACAAGCATCCGATGCAAGCCAGTTTATGTTAAAATCACCTAGCAGGATTAGTTCCGAGCCAGGAGGTTGAGCGTTGATAAATCTGAGAGCGTCACTGAGGCCATGACCTTAGTCCCTCAGTGGGATAGGCACAGAGATGATTATGAGGGCTTAAGATTGGCCCCTAGGAGGAATTTTGATAGGTAGAATCTGGGTGGAGGAGTCAGGCGGGAGAGTTCGATGGGGTGCCCGATGAGAGTGTCTTTAATATAGCTGGCACAGCCCCTACCTCTTTAGAGATTCGATCCAGTCTAAAGACATTGTAGCCCAGTAAGGTAATTGTCAGATCGGGAACTTCTGGTGTCAGCTAGGTTTCAAAGACTGCTAGGACGTCAGGGTTATGTTGGCTTGCGAATGATTGAAAGGCATCAAACTTAGCCAGTAAGCTGCAGCTGTTGAGGGTTGCAAGAGTAAGAGCCCTTGTGGTTTCATATACTTAAGCTGATGGGGTCCAGGTTTGGATGGATGTTACCCAAATTCAGTAGAAGGAGGAGCAGGAGCTTCATAGTGCATAGGCGTAATTCCTTAAGAGATAATTTGAGTTGCCGGTTTTGTAGAAGCAGTTAGCAGGTTCCATCGACAGCCCCCGTGTGATACAATGTGGGACGAGTGGTGAGAGGCTGGCCCATAGACCAAGCTCAGTAGTGTTTAGGAGCATCCAGGTAGTAGTAAAGGTGGCCCATGGGAAGGACAGGGCGAGTAATGGGCGTTACCTGGGAGCGGCAGGTTGTGACTAGGTGGATGAGTACGGGAGGTAGTTTCTAATTTCTGTAAAGTTCGTTCAGTTTGGAATCCATGTCCCGCATGAATTCCAACATTGCCTACCATGGGGTTTTATTGGTGGCACAGTAGTAGTACCCAAACGCCTCATGGCCATACTGCGTGGGTTAGCTGTGGATCTTTGGATGCTCTGGGTTGCTGTCATTTTGCTTGACCTATGGCTTGAGTTCTATCGTTATGTTCAGGATGACCAGCTGCTGAGATTAGGACACCTTGCAAGGCAATAACTTGAAACATTTTTTTTTTTTTACTTAGCCTGGTACTCCCCGTCCTCCCTCCCACCTTACAGCAATGGGAAGCCATGGTATTTTGTATTTTCTTCCCCTTATTCTTGTGACCCCGAATGCGGTCAGACATGCGTGCGGAGGTGCACACCCGCCCCCCCGCGGCTCCAGTGACGGCCCCATCTACCCTCCCAGCCCAGAGCCCAGGGTTCCCCCAGCCTGGCACTGTCACAACCTCCACCAGGTGGCAGCCAAGAGTCAGGAAACCTCACAACTCTCCCGGAGGGAGAACTGCCTAGTGGCTGCTCAGTCCTGGCTCCTCACCCTCCTGCCCATCCAGCCCCTGGTGGCCGAGCTCATTCCTGAACCCAGGTCACTGGCATGGCAAGAGGTGTAGCATCCAGTGCCTCAACCTTCAGGCCACCGGGCCGGCTTAGTAACTTTCATTTTAAGTAGAGTTTTCTAAAATGTATCTCCACCAGACAGAGCTACGTTTAGGTGTATCATGCCTGGAAGATGGCTCTCTAGCACCCCCTCCTTCCTTCCTCTTGATCTATAGAGTATTGGTCAAGGTCAGAAAGGACAAGGTGTAGCCGACCCACCCGGCACAGTGGTAGGGCTACCTCACGGCACCAGTGACCCGAGTTCAGAAGCGGACTCGGGCGGCTGGAAGGCCAGCCAGGGGAGGAGGATCGCGCCCAGAAGCCGCTGTCCTCCGGGAGGGAGGTCACTAGTTCCCCACGCCGCACCGCCACCTGGGTGACCACTGGTGGAGGTGAACATGGTCAAAAACCGGGAGGCGGGCAGGAGTCGGATGCATGCACGCCAAGACGTGCTCCACCCTTGACTCTCCTAGCAAACCAATGGCCTGAGGGGAGGAGGGACCAAAGAAAACCAGGAAAAACCCTGCCCCTCTCTAGTAGATGGAGCTCCGAGGCTCCGATCCCCAGCCGCCCCCACTGGACCAAGGCGACAGCATCCCCGACAAAAGATGGGCGCATCGGGGTGGACTGGGGTCCCTGTCCCATACCCGCCTGGGGGTACAGCCAAGGCTACATGGGGAGGATGGTCTGCACCGCCCGGTTGGTGAGCGGGATGCACAAGGCCATGGAGACTCCTGAAGAGATGGAGAGTGGTAGTGAGAAGGGGCATAAACAGAGCATATAAAAACAAAGGACAAGGTGCAGATGATCCTGATAGCTCCAGACTGGCCTCGGCAGTTCTGGTACCCAGGTTTCTTCATCCTCATCAGCAGGTCACCATGATGACTGCCTCCCCACCCAGACCAGCTGACCAGACTTCAGGGGACAGTCCTGCACCCAGACCTTCGATCCCTGCACCTCACAGCCAGTTTTCTGAATGGCTAGAGTTCCAGGCCTTGGTCTGTCGAGGATGTCCTCCACATGGTGGAGGCCTCCACGAAAGAGTGGACTCATAGGTGCTATGCCTTTAAATGGAAGAAATCTTCTAGTGGGTGTCAGGGCAAAGAGCTTGATCCTTGCCTGCCCAGTGCCTAGCATCTTTGATTATCTCTGGTCCCTTTTCCCCAGCTGAGACTACAAGCCACAATCATTAAGGTGCACCTGGCAGCCATCTCTGTTTACCAGGGTGGGCCGATATGCTGACAGTGGCCCAGGAGAAGGTGGTCAAGTGCTTTTCAGTGGCCTCGACCACTTGTTCTCTCTGGTGTGTGAACCGCCTCCATCACTGGACTTATTGCTGGTCCTGGCTGTGCTCAAAGGCAAGCCTTTCCGCTGATGCACAGGTGTGCGTTGTCACACCTGTCGTGGAAGATGGCCTTCCTTGTGGAATTAGTCTGCCAGAAGGATTGAGGAGCTCTGGGCACTTTCACTCAACTCTCCGTATCTAATCTTCCACAGGACAAGGTCATCCTTCACTCCACCCTGAAGTTCCTCCCAAAGGTGGACTCAGTTTCACCTTAACCATGTGATTATCTAACCAGTATATTTTACCAATCCATCTTCAGAGGCCGACCACAGGCTCCATACCATGGACTTGTAGAGAGTGCTCTCCTATTATGTGAAGCATATGACTGGTGTTTGGGGACAGGCTCACCAGCTGTTTGCTACTTTCTAAAGTCACACCTGGCAGACCAGCGGCAAAGCAGACAATTGCAAGGTGGGTCACATCTTGCATCGATCTCTGCTATAGATTGACAGGTCGGGGCTCCCACAGGGATTATGGCTCATTCTACCAGACATATCACTGTCTTAGTGACTGCTTCCAGGGATGTCCCCATACAGGAGATCTGTAGGACTGCTACCTGGAGTCTTAGCACACCTTCACTTCCAATTGCGGATTGACTTTGAATCGTGCTGAGATGTGAGTTTTGGGACCTCAGTTCTCCAGTCTCTGTTAATCAGCTAGGGATGTGTGCCTGCACCCCGGAGAACTGCTATGAGTCTGCCAGAGTGTGAATAAGTGAACCATATCCATGCCCTAGAAGAATAGGTTACTGCCTGATAGTTCTAGGAATAGTATTTGGTTTGCATCTCCACACAACCACCTGGCCTCCCTGGCAAATGGCACCTGATCCTGCTTCCAGAGTGCAAGATCTGACATCACGGGCAGAGTCGGGGTTGTACTGTCCATGTGATGGGAGAAGCCTAGCTAAGACGTTCCAGCCAATAATATCATTCCAGTGGAACTGCCAGAATGTGGATATGAACCACATACCACTCCTAGAACTATGGTTATAATTGAGTGACGTATTATATTGACAGGGAGTTGAGGAGCAAATAAGGAGGTTAAGTTTAAAGGCAATACTGTCATAGTAGAGGATTTTAATCTGCCAGGGTAGACTGAAACACCCCGCTACCATGAGTGCCAGGAACAGGTCCTCCTGGAGATCTTTCAGGACAGCTTCCTGACACAGAGGGTAATGAAGCCACCCAGGGAGGAAACATACTGGATCTTGTGCTGACGGACAGGAGCATGTCCAGGATGTAGGGGTAGAAGACCCCTGGCAGGAAGCAACCACCACACAGTGTGGTTCTTCCTCAATCTAGGTATGGAGGTGGCCAGAACCAAGACAAAGGTAGTGGACTTCAAAGAGCAGACTTTGACAGGATGGGAGGCATACTGGACAGGCACCTCACCAACATCTGACCAGACATGGATGTCGATCGGAAATGGGCTATCATTCAGCTTGGTCTGGCAGAGGCCTCTAACTCATGTACAAAGATCCAAAGTAAGAAGGCCAGGTCCAAAAACAAGCTAGTTGAGCAGAGAGGTAGTAGAGAGGGTGAGGGAGAAAATAACTGCCTTCAGATGCTATAAGAGATGCAAAGAGAGGAGGTGAGTAGAGTAGTCAGAGACAGCCAAGGCTTCAAGGGAGCTAAAGGCTGGCACAGGGGATCAGAGAAGGGAAAAGGATTTCTTCAGGTACATAAAAGAAGAAAGCCGTAAAGATCAGACTGTCAGGATCAAGAAAGATGGAGAGTGGGCAGAAAGGGGGCGGAGCAGGCAGAATCACTCAATGAGTATGTCTGTTCAGTGTTTACAGGGAGGAATGAGCCTTTGCCCCAGGGAAAGATGGGGGCGGAGTAATGGATGGGGAGATCCCAGTGAGCAGGGTGTTGGAGGGCCTTAAGTCCTGCGGTGGATAAGTTGCCAGGGTCTGACAGCATGCATCCAAGGGTCATGGAGTTGGTGGAGGTCCTGGCGGGATGTCTGCAGACTTGTTCAACACCTCCCTGGGGACTGGGTGCATGCCCAGGACTGGAGGATGGCACATGTGGTGCCCCTCCATAACAGTGGGCCCAAGGATGAACCAGGTAACTACAGACCACTCAGCCTTACCTCCAACGTGGGAAGCAAATGGAGACTATCTTTAAAAGAGGTGGTGATCTTTCTGAAGGAGAATGGTCTCAGAGCGATAGGCAACATGGGTTTGTCTCCAAGCATACCCTGCCAGACAAACCTGGTTGACTTTTTGACTGGGTGACAAGGGCATTTGATCGAGGCCATGCGGTGGATGTCCTGTATCTGGACTTCAGCAAGGCCTTTGACTCAGCTCACATGGAAGGTTGACTAGTAGCTGAGAAACCTGGGAGCAGGGTTGAAACTGTTTGGAATGGTTAGGAGCTGGCTGCAGGATAGACAGCAGAGGGTAGTTGAGGGAGAACTCTGACTCCCAGAACTGTAACCAGTGGGGTCCCACAAGGCTTGGTACTTGGACGGTGCTATTTAACATCTTCATTGCTGACATATTGGATGGGATTAGGAGTATGATCAGCCTTTTGCACATGACACAAAGATCGGGGTGGAGGTGGAGAGTGTGGAAGGGGAAGGTACTCTCAAGAGGATTTGGCAAGACTTGAGCTGGTCTGAAACATGGCAGCTGGGGTTCAATGCCAAGAAGTGCAAAGCCATGCACTTGGGAGCCAGGAACCCTGGGAATTGCTACTGGATGGAGGAATGCAGTTATCCACTTCATTGGAAGAGAAGGATCTGGGGTACTAGTCACAGGGGATATGAATGCCTCAGCGCGCGCGGTGGGAAGGTGGCTGACCAAGGCTAATAAGATGCTGGGGTGCATTGCCAGGGAATCACTTCTAGGAATGAGGAAGTCATTCTGCGCTGTCTGAGTTGCTGGTCAGACCTCACTAGGAGTACTGTGTGCAGTTCAGGTGCCCCTATTTAAAGAAGGACATCAAACTACTGGAAGGGGTCCAGCACAGGGTGAAAAGATGATCCTTGGGCTGGGGGACAGACCAGATGAGGAAAGACTGGTGGAGCTCAACATGTATTCCCTGGAGGATAGAAGGGAGAGGGGATATAATTGAGACCTTCAAATACTTAAAGAGGCATGAATAGGGTTAGTACTGAGGGCATGTTTAGATTAAAGGGGAGGCACAAGTGGACACAGTCTGAAACTGGAGGTGGAAGATTCAGGAGGTATATGAGGCACTGCTTCACAGAAAGGCTGATAGTGAGTAGAACACACTGCCAGAGGAGGTGATATCACTGAAATCTGTGGGTAGTTTTAAGAGGGTGGGACAAGGTCAAAACTGGGGAAGCTGGGGAGGGAGCAGTCAGCAGACAGGTGGTAATAAATCAGATGGACAAGTAAGGGGTGGGGGCAGCTGTAGTAGATTAGATTGGGATCTGCACACTCAAGCAGACTCGATAGACCGTAGGGCTTGTATCTACTGGCATTTTGTATGTTTGCATTTTCCCCTAGGAATACCCAGAATGGATGCTAATCGGAAAACACAGTTGGAATTTCAGCACAAGATCAGTACATGATAATAATTATATCTTGATATATATATATATATACACTACTGGATAAAGTTTTAGAACACCCCATTTTTCCAGTTTTATTGAAATTTAAGCAATTCAAGTCCAGTGAATAACTTGAAATGGTACAAGGTAAGCAGTAAACTGCTAGAGTTAAAAAAAAGTTTAGGTTAGCAAAACTGAAAAATAATGTAAATTTCAGAGTTATAAAAAGGCCTTCTTCAGGGAACAAGTAATGGGTTAATAACTACAGCTGTTCTGCAGCAATGGAAGTAAATTAAGCCTTGAAAGTTGATGCAAACAATTCCTACAGGTGTCCCAACTTTTGTTGATTACTTGATTACAAACCCCTGTATGTATAAAAGCAGTGTTGGAACAGACTGTTATTACACCCTCTGAAGCATTATTTGGACAATATTGCACTGCAGGAAGTAGTATATTGCTATCATAATGGCGAGAAAGGCAATTAACAAAGGAAGACAGACAGACCATTATAACCCTTAAAAGTGTAGGTCCTTCCTTTGAGAAATTGCAAAGAAAGCCAAGGTAAGTCAGTGAGTACAGTTCCTACACCATCAAAAGGCACTTGGAAACTGGAGGAAACTCTGACAGGAAGAGGTCTGCAGACCCAAAGCCACAACAGAATCAGAAGACAAGTTTCTGAGAGTCAACAGCTTCGTGATAGGCGGCTCACAGAACAACAGCTCATGCACAGCTTAACACTGGTCGGTAAGCAAGTCTCAGTTTCAACTGTGAAGAGAAGACTTGAGCTGCAGGTTTGACAGGTCAAGTGGCAGTAAGAAAGCCATTGCTAAGATGGCAAAATAAGAAAAAGAGGCTTGCCTGGGCCATGAAGCACCGCCAGTGGACTACTGAATACTGGACCGATGAATCAAAATTTGAAATCTTCGGTTCATCACGCAGGGTTTTTGTACGCTGTCGAGTAGGCGAAAGGATGGTTCCTCAGTGTGTGACACCAACTGTCAAACATGGAGGAGGAACGTGATGGTCTGGGGCTCTTTTGCTGGATCCAGAGTCGCGACTTGCACAGGTGACTGGCACCCTGAACCAAAGGCTACCACAGCATTTTGCAGCGCCATGCAATACCCTCTGGTCTATGCCTAGTTGGTCAGGGTTCATCCTACAGCAAGATAATGACCCAAAACATACCTCCAGGCTATGTCAGAACTACCTTCGAGGAAAAGAACAAGACGTAGGCTTCAAATCATGGAATGGCCAGCACAGTCTCAGACTTAAACCCCATCGAGCTGGTTTGGGATGAACTGGACAGAAGGGTGAAACAAAGCAACCTGCAAGTGCAACACATTTGTGGAACTTCTGCAACAGTGTTGGGAAGAACTTCCCGAACAATATTTGATGTCCATTGTAAGAATGCCACGAGTGTGTTCAGTGGTTATATCTGCAAAAGGTGGCTACTTTGATGAGTCAAAATTTAGATTAAATTTTGTTAAACAAAATGATTCTATGATTTTTTTTATCTCCAATTGTTTATTTGTTCTATGCTTTAATTTCAGAGTACATTGAGACATTAAACTCAGTAAATTTCAATAAAACTGGAAAATGGGGTGTTTCTAAAACTTTTGTCTGGTAGATGTATATATATATATATATATATATATATATATATTCATGAACAAGATATAATCACAGCTTAGATGGATGTTAGGCTGAAAGCCTCTTGCACCTCTACCCTGCCCCCAACCGCATTAGGGTGTGCTAGGTCATCTGCCCTAACTCTCACCCCATTCCATGTGTAACCAAGCTGAGGTGGTGAAGTATAGAGAATGGGGTTAGAGTTAGACTGACAACCCCAACGCACACACCGATGCTGGTATGGGGTAAGGGGTGCTTCCAACCCCAACATCGAATTCCTCACTTTTGTCGCTGTGGAACAACCCTAACTGATGCATTAAACAGAGTTTTTGCCATGAATTTCCTCTTTTGAGAATGAGGATTATAAATAGTAATGGAATGTGGTGGTGGGAGCTGGCCCTTCAGGCCCCACACTCCCACCACATGATTTTTGTGACATAGTAATGGTAAGTGCAACGCAAATGCAAGCACAAATGGTTACGCATATGGTGATGCAAACGTAAATGGTAATGCAACGGTAATAAAACACAAGTGTAAAGTGACGCCAAAGTGAAAAGTGATGGAAACAGAGACGCAAACACAAGCACGCATGGAACGCAACTGGTAATGTGCACGGTCATGGTACCAAATTGAAATGCAAATGGTAACAGTAATAGCAGCAATAATGCCAAAGGAAACAGAACGCAAATGCAAGCGCCAGACGGAAACACAAACCGTAATATGCACAGTCAAGGCACTTAATTGTAAATGCAAATGATAATGGTAACAGCAAAAATAACGCCAAAGGGAACATAAACAGAAATGCAAACGCAAGCACATATCGAAACACAAACAGTAACATGCACGGTCCGTAACGCAATTGAAATGCAAATGGAACGGGTAACAGTAATGATGACGAGAACAAAAGAGACACGCGAACGGAAGGGTACGCAAATGGAAATGGTAATGCACAGGGTGACACAAATCAAAATGCAGGCATAAACAGTAATGGAAACACAAATGGTTACAGTAACGCAAACGCAAGCACAAACGTAAAAGCAAATCGTAATGCACACAGTGGCTTAGACGAGAACGGTGACAAGAATGGTAAGAGAAATGCAAGTGGAAACACTGACTAACTTTACAAGTAACAAAGACACACCTTTCTTTTCCCAAAACACTGCATTGAAAAAGACAGTGAATACAAAGAATGTATGCAGAATAATGGGCCTTGGAGCAGGAAATGAGGATTTGAAACAGTAAATTGCTTATATCTCAGGAACCGTCTGACGTAGAAAAAAATTAAAATTTTGTATGAATTATGACTTTCCTGGCTAGTTTTAATTAGCCCCTGTTTGGGGCTAAGCATTTTTCCAACGAAAAGTCTGTATCTCACACCGCTTCCGAGATACAGTCCTAAAGGCAACTACAGACGCTGTAATGTTATCCTATGGGAAAAAGCATCAACTCGGAGTGCCATAACTTTGCTGCCCTGTAATATTTTTCATTAAACCATGAAAAGGCACATCTGTGGGATGTTGGCTTTCTTCCTCAAATTGCAGCCCAAAAGACCAAACTGTTCTTTTGCAGCAGTGTAGCAAACAATTCCTGTTATTTTGGCCTTAGTATTGCAAAGTAGTGTCGTGATTTGCAACACTTTATAACATAAAATCATAAAAGTGTTGCAGGTGTGACACTACTTTTCCCAAAAATTTGAAAAACATATTTCTGGGTGTTTACCCCCAAAATAAAGACATGGCTAGCATCCTCAGGGCTCGACTAGGTAAACACAAAAGAATTGTGTCCCTACAGGGTCCAAATTTTAAATGCCAGGCATTTCTGTGATCAGTAACTGAAAAAAATGGCTGGCTCACGACACTACAAGGGTCATTTGCAACACTAAAAACTGCATTTGCTATAACTATCGAACTTTTTGTTAATCTTTTCCATTGACTATAATGGAAAACTTGTTTTTGAATAACTTTTGAACCGTTCAATATTTTTTCATGAAATCTTCAAAAGGCACATTGGGACCCTCTGCCATTCCCTGAAGTTTTCTGATCGGTCACACAAACAGTGCGAACTGTAGGCATGAGCAAAGAATGCAAAAAGCATAAATGCACTCTGAGATGTCACTTAAAAACTCTGCAGCCATATATCCGGGTTGGTAATAATGTTGGCATATCCCAAGATCTATGGGTATGCCCATGCCTGCCAAATTCAGGCAATCCGTGAACCGGTGGCAAAGTTATTAAGGTGCAAAATTTCAGCATTTAACCTTAAATGGATACTCAACCCTAACTATGGTCGCACTACCGTGCTACCATAATAATATATATATATATATATATACAGGCATAAAATACAGGTTACTCACCTGTAACAGGAGTTCTAGGAATGGTATATGTTGTTCATCCACACTTCATGGCAGGTTCCTTGCCACTTTAAATCTTGCGGAAGGTCTTCAAGCTGGCTCCTCCCACCCCACCGGGTGGTAAAACTCTCGGCTCCGCCCCATGACACTAGATCTAGCCCACTGGAAGCCGGGTTGTGTGTCGAGGCGGGGGAGGTGGGGTTATGTGGATGAACAACATACCATTCTAGAACTCCTGTTACAGGTGAGTAACCTGTATTTCTAGGGACATGGATATGTTGTTCAATCCACACTTCATGGCAGACTCCTAGCAGTTCTCCGGGAGGAGGGAAGGCGCACACCCCTATTCATGAAACAAGGACTGGAGAACCGAGGTCCCAAAACCAGAATCCCGGCGTGACTGTAGGTCGATGTGGTAATGGGTAATGAAGGTTTGTGCTGACTTCCAGGTAGCAGCCCTGCAGATTTCCTGGATAGGGACATCCTGGAAGCAGCCACTGAAGCAGCGGTATGGCGGGTAGAATGAGCTCTTATCCCTTTGGGAGGCCCAAGCCCACCAACCTGTAGCAGAGATCTATGCAGGAGGTGACCCACCTGCCTATCGTCCGCTTGGCTGCAGGTCTGCCAGGTGTGGCTTCAGCATAGGTGACAAACAGCTGGTGAACCTCTCCCGAACTTCAGCCATTCGCTGCTTGTAATAAGAAGCGCTCTTCTACGGTCCAAAGTATGGAGCCTTATTCGAGCCTCTGAGGTGTGATTGGGGTAGAACACGGCAGAGTCAACACCTGGTTAAGGTGAAACTCCAACACCACCTTCGGAAGGAATTTCAGGTGGGGGCACAGGACAACCCTGTCCCTGTGGAAGACCAGATAAGGAGACTCAATGGAAAGCACCTGGAGTTCTCCCATCCTTCTGGCTGACGTGATAGCCACCAAGAAGGCAGTCTTCACGACAGGTGAGAGATGTCACACCTGAGCATCGGTTCGAATGGCTTGCCCATGAGCTTAGCCAATACCAGCAGTAGATCCCATGGAGGTGAAGGCCTCGCACCGGAGGGGATATGTGATCAAGGCCTTGAAAAGCACCGACCACCTTCTCCTGCACCACTGACTGCTTTCCGGCCGACGCCCAGTAAGCAGAGATGGCTGCCAGGTGCATCTTAAGGGTCGACGAACAAGCCCTAGCTGAGAAAGGACCACAGGTAGTCCAGAATGCTGGCCAAGGAACAGGAGGAAGGGTCCAACCCTTATCCTGACATCAAATGGAGAATCTCTTCCATTTGAAGGCATAGCATTTTCTGGTCGACTCTTATGGGATGCCTCAACAACGTTGAGGACCTCATCGAAAGACCCAAGACCTGGAACTCTAGCCGCCAGAACTAGGCCGCCAGGTGCAGGGATTGAAGGTCTGGGGCGGAGTACCTCCTGGTTGACTGAGATCAGGTCCAGGCGGGCTGGAAGCCGCCTCGGAGCCTGGAACTGAGGCTGAGGAGATCTGGATACCAGAACTGGCGGGCCAGTTTGGGGCTACCAGAATCACCTGCGCCTTGTCCCTCCTCACCTTGAGAAGCACCTTGTGGATCAAGGAAATGGGGAAAGGCGAGAAGAGGCCCGGGGTCCACGGCCTCGAGAAGGCATCCCCTGCAGCGAGCCCTGCTGAGGGGGCGGCATGAAACAGCCTCAGCTTCACATCTCCCTGAGGCAAACAGGTCCACCTTAGGTGTGCCCCAGTGGGAGAATAGATCGTACTACCTCCAGCAGGAGAGACCATTCGTGAGATGCAGCACCTATCCGGCTTAGGGCATCGGCCAGAGTGTCGGAGGATCCTGCCACATGGATGGCTAGGAGATCCGCCTCCAGTCTGCTCATGAGGGACCAAGTGCGGAAGCTTCCTTGGAAAGGGGCAAGGAGTGCATCCGCCCTGGTGGTTTAGGTAGTGCATGGTCGTGGTATTGTCCATCTGGACCTGGACCACTTGACTCATGACAAACGGAGGCGAAGGCAGTAAGGCTAGTCAGACCACTGAAGCTCCAGCAGGTTGATGTGGCATTGAGACTCCTGAGGGGACCAGAGGCCATGCGCTCTGTGCTCCCCAGATGGGCACCCAACCCATCAGAGAGGCATCGGTTGTTAGAATGACCGTCGGTTCGGGCGGACAAAGGATGCCCTCCTGCAGATGAGCTGGAATGATCCACCACTGGAGAGTGTTCCACATCTCCTGGGTCACCGCCACTGGCTGGTCCAGAGGACCGAGTGCTGTGACCATTGGCAGGCCAGCCCCATTGAAGGGGAACATGTGCCAGCGGGCCCAATGGACCACGCTGGTGCAGGCCGCCATGAGGCACAGGAATTCCAGGCAGGGTGCAATTGCCCAACCCGAAATAATTGGGCAAAGAGGAGAGAACCTCAGCTCTGTCTGCGGGAGCCGTGCTCTGGCTCAAAGAGAGTCAAGCTCTGCCCGATGAATTGAATCACCTGCTTTGGCATGAGTTTCAATTTGGCCTCATTGATGAGGAGGCCAATCTGACAGCAGACCTGAGGGCCAGATCCCTGGACTGCCCACCTCCAGCCTGGAGGGCTGCAATCAGCCAGTCGTCCAGGTAGGGACACCCAGACCCTTCGGCACTGCAGGAATGCTGTCACCACTGCCATGCATTTGGTGAAGACCCTGGGAGCTGGAGAGGCCAAGGGCATGGCCCAGAACTCGTAAAGGGACCCTCCACTCTGAAGAGAAGGAATCGATAGTGGGACGGACAGATTGGGACGTGAAAGAACACGTCCTGAGGGTCCAGAGAACAGAACCACATGCCTCGCTCCAAGGATGGAATGATCTGTGCCAGAGTGACCATCCTGAAGGTTCGAGACCTTAGGAACTTGTTTAGGTTGTGTAGGTTCAGAATGGGGCACCAGCCCCCATCCATTTTGGGACCAGGAAATACCTGGACACAAACCCTGGGTCTGGTGGAGGATCCGCTACCTCCTGATCACCTCCTTCTGGAGAGCAGAGCAATGTCAGCTCGATGGCGACAGAGAGACTGCAGACCCATAGCCCCCATGGGGTGACGGCCCGATAGGGTGGAGCCTGCTCGAATTCCAGAGGCAGACCTTTCCTACCACTTCCAACACCCAGTGGTCCACGGTGATAGCGGACCAGGGGAAAGGAAGTGGTGAGCCATCTCCATGGGGAACCCAGGGGAGTGACAAGGCTGGGGGTGACACCCTCAACCCGTCACTGGGCAGGCTTGGAGGAAGAATCGGCTGAGGGACCTCCTGGGCCTTTTCTCCCGACTTCCTGCTGGAGGAAGCTGCAGGCTTGGCTTTGGGGTACCAAGTGCGTGCCTGCTGGCCCTGATGCTGGTGTTGCTGGCCGGACGTGTCGCAGGGCAGAAGGCCGAAAGGGGTTATGCTGCTGCTGGCGCTTTTGTCCTTCTGGGCAGATGTGACAGGAGTCCAAGGTGGCATTGGACTTCTCGATTCTCTGCAGTGACCTCCACCCCGGGACCAAACAAGTCGGGTACCGAGGAAGGAATGTCTGCCAGCTTGTGCTGGGTATCCACCGTGAAGGTGGAGATCCATAGCCAAGCTCTGCGGCGCATGGTCACTGTGGCTACTACTGACCGGGCACAAGAGTCTCCAATGTCGAGAGCAGCTTGGAGCTGTTGCTTGCCACCACCCTTCCCTGATCCCGCACCTGCTTGACCATAGTCTGGAGGTGAGCCAGGAGATGAGGAATCACCTCATCCAGGAGCCCAAAAGGTGTGGGAAAATGTGCCATCAGTACGGCTGAACTGGCCTGATGAAGGCCTAAGGAGGATGCAGCGAAACTTTACGTCCGAGTAGTCCAGTTTCTTGACTTTTATCCGTGGCTTGTCCACATCCCGAGTGTTTCCAGAGCACCGAAAACACTGTCGGTCACCAACCCCTCTGCAGAGGGTGCTCCGAAATCCAGAGTGAGCCGGTGGAACGCATACTTCCTGGCCATCCTGGCCGAGGAGCTGGACAAGAAGCCAGCCACTGCCATAGCTCAAGGACCGGGCCAACAATGGCTTCGGCCACAGGAAAGGCCTCCGTGGAAAATACCTCAGTCCAGTATCTCCGTGAGGATACTTGGCCCACTTGACACGAGTTCGAGCTTCATCCCAGTAGATTCTGAAATGAGCCGAGTAATCCCATGAACGAGGATGGGCTCTCATCCACCGACTGTCCCCAGAGGACTCCAGGTCGAGAAGCCTGGAGAACAGGGAAGAGTCATCGCCAGACTCCGAGGAGTCTGCAAACAGCTGCCGAGGGCCTTGAGCCACCTCCACCTGCTGAGGGTGATCGGGAGTGAGGTGACTGACAAACCGATGGGACAACCCATGACCCGACCGAGAATCCTTGGTTGGAGCCCCAGTTTTGGCTGTGAAGGTGGGGGTTCCACCATGATGGGTGGCAGCTGGTTTCAGCGAACAACTGGCGCCCGGCTTCGCTTCGATGACCATGAGGGGTTGTTTTGGCCGCCAGGTGACAGCCACTTAATGGCGGGAAGACGACGGGTCGGCTTGTTCCCAGTCAGAAGGAGCTGCTGTCACATCAAGTCCTTGTAGCATCAACGCAATTTGCGCCAAGCCTTCCTCCGAGGAGGAAGAAGATGAGGATGAGCGGCACCACCGCTTCCTCGGTGCCGAGACTGAGACCACCAGTGTCTGTGGGATCGGCTGGACCGAGAAGAGGTCCAAGACCGAGACTGAGACTGTCGGTGTTTCCAAGGGTGGGTCTGGGAGGAGCGGGAAACCCGTTCCTCCCTCAGCTGGGAACCTTAACTGGGGACTCCAGCACAGGAGGCATAGGAACTCGGTTTCCACCAGGGGAACTGGTGAAGAAGGGTTGTCGGCTTCTCCAGTCGACAGCCCACCGGACGGTCGAGAAAAATCTCGACCGCGCCGACGTGGTGTCTCGGATGGCTGACCTGACGGGGACACCATGAAGTCAGTGGCCTTAGCAGCAACCTCGACCAAAGTCGAAGGCGTCGACTGTCCGGGAAGGGACCTCTCCCACTCCCACGAACGCAGATGGTGGGACTTACCCTTCGAGTCCTTCTTCTTGGACGAGAGGAATCTCCCGATGGACCTCACCTTGTAGAGAGGGACTGACAAAGCTCCTAAAAGAAGCCATATAGGAGGAGCCCAAGGAGAGCGGGATAAATGCCACGACCGAGGAAGACGAAAGATGCAGCCTGGGCGCCTCCTCCTCAAGGGCGATCATCTGCTCAGTTGCTCAGACAGGCCCACCACACGCAGACACCTCCCAACGGCCTCCTTTGACTTCACCGGAGGAACACACTCTCGGGTGCCCAAGATGGAGTCTGGCAGCACGGTCTTCGAGGACATTGACCAAGAAGGACTTGCACAATTCGCAAGCCTGCGGATCGTGATCGAGTCCAAGGCAATAAACGCACATGGAGTGCGGATCGGTCTGAGACATTTTCTGCCCACCTGGCACCGCCGAAATCCAGGAGTTGACTTATCCATCGCAGCCACGAAGGAAGAAACAAACCAAAGTCTAGAAAATTTAAGAATAAGTTTCGTTTAACCGACGAAGTTGGATCCAGGCCTAAAACGCAGAGCGCTAAGGAGGAACCTGAGCTTCCAAGCGTAAGGAAGATCTGGCATCATGGGGCGGAGCCGAGTTTTACCACCGGGTGGGTGGGAGGAGCCAGCGAAGACCTTCCGCAAGATTTAAAGCGGCAAGGAACCTGCCATGAAGTGTGGATTGAACAACATATCCATGTCCCTAGAAACTCCATTTAATGCATCAGTTAGGGTTGTTCCACAGCGACAAAAGTGTGGAAATTCAGTGTTAGGGTTAAAAGCCCCCTTGCCCCGCCCCCCAACTGACATCGGGGTGTGTGTTGGGGTCATCGGCCCTAACTCTCACCCCATCACATGTGTAAACAAGCTGAGGTATAGGAGAATGGAGGAGAGTTAGGACCGACAACCCAACGCACACCCTGATGCCGGTTGGGGTGCAAGGAGGCTTTCAACCCTAACACTGAATTTCTTCGCTTTTGTCGCTGTGGAACAACCTAACTGATGCATTAAAGGAGTTTTTGCCTCTAATTTCACTTCTTTTGAGAATAGGGGCTATAAATAGTGAATGGAATGTGGTGGTGGGAGCATGGGCCCATGATTTTTGTGACATAGTAATGGTAACAGCAATGCAAACACAAGTGGTAATGGTTACGCAGATGGTGGCATAAGCGTAAATTGTAAAGCAAGCATTAATAGAAACGCGAGGCGCAAAGTGATGCCAAAGTGAAAAGTGATGCAAACAGAGACGCAAGCGCATAATGAAACTGGTAACATGCACGGTCACGGCAGTACTATTGTAAATGCAAATGATAACTGTGACAGGAACAATAATGTGAAAGGAAACGAAACGCAAAATCAAGCGCGTACGAAACACGAACCATGCGCATTTGCACGTGTACCAATATTTCTAAATGTAAATGGTAATGGTAACAGTAAAAATAATGGCAAAGGAAACAGAAACGCATACAGAAATGCAATGCATATGGAAACACAAACCGTAACACGCATGGGCACAGGAATGCAATTGGAAATGCAAATGGTAATGGTAAGAACAACGATGATGCAAAATGAAAGACAAACGCAAACAGAAACGGAAGGGTGGCTGCCAACAGAAATGGCAATGTGCATGGTGACACTAAGCAAAAACACAATCACAAACAGTAGTGGAGACACAAATAGTAACAGTAACACAAGCATAAATGGAAGCATGAAGGGTAATGCACACGGTGGCGTATATGGGAACAGTAACGCAAACAGGCATGGAAAGAGAAGTGTAAAGCCTATGTAACAGTAACTGAGTGCACACCTATTTTCCAAAAGCTCCATTGAGAAATACAGTGAAAACAAAGAATGTATGCATAATAATGGGCCTCGAGCAGAAAACGAGCAGCTGTAATACTACATTGCTAATATCCAGTAACCATACGATCTGAAAAAAATTAAAATTTCACATCATTTTGAGTTTGCTGGCTAGGTTTTCACTACGTCGTAGCCCATAGGGCTACACATTGTCATAATGAAAATTCCGTGTCTTGCACGCTTCCGAGATACAAGCCTCAAAGGCGCGCGCGGACGCCACCATGTTAGTCTATGGGAAAAATGTCAACCGGAGTATCATAACTTTGCATCCATGCAATATTTTTGATCAAACCATGAAAAGGCACATCTGTGAAATGTTGGCTTTCTTCCCTCCAAATTTCAGCCCCAAAGACCAAACCGTTCCTCTGCAGCAGGCTGACAAACAATCCCTGTAATTTTGAGGCATCCCTGAAAAGTAGTGTGATTTGCAGCTTTCATAAAAATTTGCGAAAGTGTCACAAGTGCGACACTATTTTTTCCAGAAATGTGAAAAACATATTTCTGGGGTGTTTAACCAAAATAAAAATAGCTACCATCCTCAGGGCTCGAATAGGTAAACACAAAAGAATTATGTCCCTAGATGGTCCCAATTTTAAATGTCAAGCATTTCTGTGATCAGTAACTGAAAACAAAATGGCAGGTCATTTGCGACACTAAAAGTGCATTTGTGACACTTCGAACTTTTAACTTTTCCCATTGACTCATAATGGGAACTTGTTTTGAATAACTTTTGAACCATTCAATATTTTTCATGAGATCTTCAAAAGGCACATCAGGGATCCTGGCCGCATTCCCTGAAGTTTTGGACCAGTCGTGCAAATCATGCAACCTGTAGGTGTGAGCAAAAGATGCACAAAAGCGTAATTGCGCATGGATGTTGCTTAATAACTCCGCAGCCATATATCTGACCAGTGCAGTTGGCAGATCCCAGGATCTATGGTTCCTTCCATGCCTTCCTTATATCAAGGCAAATCCAGGTTGAGCAATTGGAAAAGTTATTAAGGTGCAAAGTTTCACCCTTTAACCTTAAAAGGGCTACTCAATCCCTATCTATGGTAGCACCATCGCGGCTACCATAAGACAGTATATGTCAGTGGCTCAGTAGGTAGCACACCGCCTCTGAGGCTGGGAGATCAGAGGCTGTGGGTTCAGTTCCACATCTGGCACTCTGGGTTAATATCCCAGTACTGACACTGTAGTGCAGCATGAGAGGGTGCTACTGTCTTCTGAGGTGCCGCCTTCGAAGAGACGTTAACCGAGGTCCCATCTGCCTGGATTGGTGGTAGTTCAGGTGGATGTTAAAGATCCCATGGCACTTATCAAGAGAAGAGGATTTTCTCCTGGCAAATTTCCCTCATTCACTAAAAATACCACCAACAGCTTAATCTGGTTGAAGGTCAGTTAGCATTTATCTGTATCCCCTCCCCGGTCGTGCCTGAAAATAGGCAGGATTTGTCTAGTGCATTTACCCAGTCAACAAAAACTAAATAAATAAATATATGGTGACTGTTCTTTTAAGAATAGTCTGTTATTTGATTAAACCTTCTTTCTGTACTTTACTTTTAAATAATATACTATATCTTGTATAGCTGTACAAACTTTATAAATAAACTGAACAGTGAACCAACTGAGTAAGCAACACTGTTTATGTATCCTTGTTAATATAAATTCACATTATACCTTGTAATATTATATAGTGCTTTGGAAATAAAGGAAACTGACTCACTTTACTTACTTTATAATAAAGAAACCTTGACTCCATTGTATAGCTATTTTGCAATTTATAAACAGATGATACATTTGGCTACTAACTTCTAAAGTCTAGTAGTCAAAATATATACTTTAATAATTATCATTATTAGCAACTCAAAACTCAGTTCATGGAAATGTAATCCATTGATCAGTATGTTTTTAAGTGTACTGGCTATACAATCTCTTTTAGTAGCCATTAGCCTCAATGACCTATAATGCTTCACCTCTATCAGAAAGATTGGATCATGAGGAAGGGGTGGTAATTAGGTTACTACTAAACAATTTTAGATATATATATATACCCAGTATGAGGTATCAGACCATGGATGCACAGCTCTGTAACTTATGCATAACAACCCTAGTAAAATGTTTCCTAACTTAGTGGGGTTAGTGTTTTGAGTGGTAGCAAACCTAATGTGCATTAACGTACAGTAGATCTTCTAAGAAACAATTTTCACCACTGATTCCCAGATGTGGGTTTAAGCCAGAGGCACTAGGACACCATGGGAGCCAGATCTTTTCTTTTTTTTTTTACTTCAAATTTTTTGTGTATCCATAGTATCACTTTGTACATCAAGTCATAGTTCCATTGAAGGAAATATTCTTGATAGGTTGTTTCCATACTTGATAAGGTAACCATTTCAATAAAACCATCCTGGAATTGATACACAGATTAATTGATTTCTACCCATCCTACAACAATTTTACCGAGATGAAGATCTTAGTTGCTTCTTCATCCTCTGAAGCCAGATCTTTTCTGGTGGGAGCTGGCAATGCAAGAGGCCCAGCATGTGCTGTTATACAGTGGCACTAACCTCAAAGCGCCTCAGTTCCTTTTTCCTGCCATCAAATGCACGTCAATAGTGTTGTTCTCTCCTCGCTGGAGCCAGAACTTTACCATCTGTATGACAACAGTTTTCACTTCTTCAGCTTTAGTTTAATATACACTAGTTTGTTATTTTGTTTTAGTTGAGTTAAACATAAAAACAAATCTTACAGTTCTTGGAGGCGTGGAACTTATCCACAAATAGCAGTTCCATCAAAGTGCTGATTTGTCAAACGTTGTTAAGCTAAGCTCCTCCAACCACCACAGGAACCACCCAGGCAGTATATCCTCTGGTTTTGCCCCTGACGTCAGATATTCCTTTCTGCTGGAGACTTTGGTTTCCTCCTTAGCAGCTCTGTGCATTGGCCTAAATTGTACCACTGGCAAATACAGTTGTTTTTCTCCAGAAACTCATTCTTTCTATATTCCTCACTTCTCCAGTAGCCTCACTGACAGAAGATGGAACACAAGCAAGAAACCAAGCCAGCTCCCAGCTCCAAGCAGTGCATCACATGCCGACAGATGTTATCGTGGATGGACCCAAACATGTCATGCCTGTATTGCCTGGGGACGGACACAGTGTCATGGGTCAAGGCTTGTGCAGATGATGTTCCCTTCTTCCATGGAGAATCGCAAGGCATGACATCTCCTCAGAGGGCTAGCTAATCAAGATCCTGAATTGTGGCTAAGGGTCACAAGGTGGCTTCTGCTACAGCAGGGTCCACAACTCAACTTTTTTCTTTTTCCCTCCGGACACTGCTCCACGAGACTCCCTCAGACATCCTGGCTTGTTTCTGCCCACTTGAATACCCCCATCCTGGGTCTCCCCACGGTACTCTGACTCCCTCGCTCTTACCTTGCAGCGAGAACTCCTGGCTAGTACCCCAAGGCAGAGCCACCACTCCTACTTGGTGCTCTTCTGAAGACAAGTTGGCTGCAGGCAAGGCAAGGGGGTGGAGTGAGAGAATCAGGAAACCAGGTGGGTGGGGAGCGGTGGTGGTATGGAGGCCAGGTGTCATCATCTACTCTGCGGTGCATGGTTTTCCTTGTTTGTGTACGAGCCACCCCCCAGAGGTGTGGACATGCAGTGACGTCTAGTGCTAGATGGGCACACTCCCGCACCCACCTACAGGACATCCACCCGACACCTCCACCCCAACAACTAGATGTGGTCCCAGGCTGTATTACACCTTCCGCTGGGTGTCACTAGCATCAGGATTTCACAACCCACCTACCCCAGGAGAGGACAGCTGCTGTTGGTGCTCAATCTTCTCCTTCCTGGCTGACTTCCGACTACCTGAGCTCGTTCCTGAACCCGGGTCACGGCGTGGTGTGGTGTGGTGTCCAGCACCTCAGCCCTCTGTGTCAACAGGCCAGTGTCACAGCTCAACTTATGGCAATGGAAGAAGTGGCAGCAAAGGCTGTGGCAGTCACCTCATCAGTCTCGGTGCTGCTCCTGGCTGGGGCCAGTGTTGGAGTTTTTCACCAGTGTATTCCAGGAGATATTTTGGGCCCTCCAGGAGTTCAGGAGAGCCCTGCCAGCTGCAGTAAGAAACACAAGAAACATCGCTGTCGGTAATGGGACCAGAAGAGATCATGCTCCTCCCACTGCTTCAACTCCCTGACTGCTCGACAATTGTGGGCGCCTTGCTTTAGTCGAGCCAAAATTGGTTGAGGCCAGGTTGGTAGCACCACAGTGACCCCATTGGGCTTGACCATGATGCCAGCTGACTAGGCGGTCCAGATATTCCTCGATCTGGTTGACCATTTGTCAGAGGAGGTCGAGGGGAGTCGATCTCCAAGATCCCAGTGTTCCCAGTCCTTATTCAGGAGGATATGGACTGGTCAGTGTCCCAGTCAACTCCACTCGAGAACAGACTCCACAAGAGGTCATTCTGCTGAAGTCGGTGCATGTTAGTGATACTGCACCCCGGTGGGTTCTCCTTGATGTTGGCCCCGGTCAGCAGTTGAGCTCATGCCATTCTCACTCTTGGTCCCGCTCAACTGGGGGCGTCACTGTTGATATTCCTGATCTTCCTCATGCTTGGATGAGGAAAGACTCTGCCAGCTTATGTGGTGATGATATAAAGAACTCCTCTGGCTGCAATGGGCTTTGGTTGAGAAGGGGTGGGCTCTACCCAACCCCTGTGGTCAATTGGCCAGTGCCAGTCAAGCCCATGCTAGTCTACCGAGACAGTTGTCGCCAACACCAGTCTCTCCACTCCTGCTGGTGAAATATCCTCCACCACAACCTCTTGCGGGAGCCCGACTGAGGATTCATGTGCTGCAACGGACTTACCAGGCCAGCTCTTGATGGAAATCATCCAGACAGATGACTCTAGGGTGGTTCATGGAAGCAAATGGTTGAGCACCATTTTGATGAGTCTTCAAATGATTCAGATGGTTCCTTGATTCAGTCGGCAAGGACGCATATCTTCTACCATGAATCAGTTGAGGAACTGACCACTGACCATGGCCAGTGTCATTCAGTGCTTTACTTTAACTCATGTCACAGTCCATGAACATCCCTCTGAAGCCTGTTCAGAGAAGGGCCAAATACCCTTTCACAGACATCCTGGATAGGGGCAAATCTCCAAAGATTGCCATACCCATGCCTGAGGCCATTTTGGGACTGGCCCTGGAGCTCTGGCAGCCTCCAGCCTCCTGCCCAGTGCCCTCAGCCTGTATAATTTGCAAGTATGCGCTTCCTATTGGCTCTCTTTCCAGGTTCTTGGACCATCCCTTGGCCAAGGATCTGGTCTCAACTTTGTCATCTGGAAATCCAGAAACACTGAAGACATGGACAAGCCACCAACAAGGAGTCAAAGAAGCCTTACTATGTGGCCAAGAAGGTCTATGCCACTTCCTCACTCAGTCTCCATCAGGCGAGCTACACCTTGATGATGGCCCACATTTCACAGACATCCTGGATGGGGCAAATCCCCAAGGATTGCCATTCCCATGCCTGAGGCTATTTTGGGACTGGCCCTGGAGCTCTGGCAGCCTCCAGGCTCCTGCCCAGTGCCCTCAGTCTGTATAATTTGCAAGTATGTGCTTTCTACTGGCTCTCTTTCCAGGTTCTTGGACCATCCCTTGGCCAGGGTCTGGTCTCGGACTCTGAAAATCCAGAAACACTGAAGACATGGACAAGCCCCGACAAGGAGTCAAAGAAGCTTGACTATGTGGCCAAGAAGGTCTATGCCACTTCCTCACTCAGTCTCCATCAGGCAAGCTACACCTTGATGATGGCCCACATTGTTCCCTCCCTGGTCAGAGTACTAGATAATGCCATCCCTCACCATTCTGCAGACAAGCAATTGCTGGTGAAAGTGGTCTGAGACCTGGGTCAAGCACTGGCTAAACACCAGGTCAGACAACATTGAACATGGGCAACTCTTGTACCAATGCCATGGTGACCATCATTATGTGTCATAGTGTCTGGCTGAGGCACTCTACCTTTACAGCAGACACTGAGCACAAGCTGGCTGATGTCCTTTCTTGAGCACCAAGCTCTTTGGCCCAGGGATGAATGGTCATTTCACATGGATTGAGAAGTCCAGTGCCACCCTGGACTTTGTGGCTTCATCCCAGAAGGACCCAAAGACCCAAAACTGAAAAAGAAGGCATTTCAGTTTTGGTCCTTTCAACCACAGCAGCTCGGCAGCAACAGCCCCAGCAGGAGCAATACCAAACTTAGTGCCCCAAGGCCAGGTTCTGTGGTTGGGGCCAAAAGAGGCAGGATAGGGGAAGTGGTGTCCCTCCAGCCCCAGCGACCAGTGCCCCTCTAAAACTGCCCAATGACGGGCTGAAGGTGTCTGCCTCCCACCTATCCAATCCCTGACCCAGCTCCCTGTGGGGAGTTGACTTGCCACTTCTGGCCACACTGGTCCAACATTATCACAAATAAGTGGGTTCTCAAGGTGCTAGGCAAAGGATGCCTCGATTTTGAGGCTTTCCTTCTTACTGATCTCACACTCCGAGGTAGTCCTTGGTGTCTCAAGAGACATCCACTTTCAGGCAGGACATTGCTCAGTTTCTTATGAAAGGAGCTATAGCCTGTGTCCCAGATGCCCTGGCAAGTCAGGGGTACATGTCTGGCTACTTCCTGATCCCAAAACAGACAGGGGATGGCATCCCATACTGGATTTGCACATTCTCAACCATTTCATGCAGAAGCACAAGTTCCAGATGCTCACTGAACCAGCTTATATCATCCCAGAAGCAGGGCATGTGATTCTGCTCCTGGACCTCCTGAAAGTATTCTTCCACATCCCAGTCCCACTGTTCCACTGGCAGTACCTCCGGTTCTGTGCAGAAGGGTTCTTTATCAGTTCCAGGTCATGCCCTTCAGCCTCTCATCTATGCCCAGGGTCTTCACCAAGTGCATGGCAGTGGTAGCAGCCCTCCTGTGGCACAAGGGCATCGGGTTTACCCTTACCTGGATGACTGGCTGATGTAAGGCCATCCAGGGAGGCCATGGAGTGGTCCAGGAGTGGTCCAGGGATCTGGTCATCCAGACCTGCAGTGACTTAGGCCTCTTGGTCAACCCACCCAAGTCCAAACTGATCTCTTCACAGGGTGATTTACCTCACTGGGACAGAGCCAGACTCCCAGAGCCAAGGCCCGTCTCCCTGTGGATCAGGCCCTGGACCTTACCTCCTTTGCCTAGTCATTTTAAGTTAGGCGCTTGTGCCCTGCCTGGACCTTCCCGCGGCTGCTGGGGTATATGGCATTCTGCACCAGTGTGGCACAGTGACCCACTGGGAGATGTGACATCTGTGGTGGGAGTTGGGCTATCAGTGGTCACAACACCTAGGACACTTGGATCAGCTGGTCACAGTGATCCAACAAATGTGGAATGCCATCCAGTGGTGGCTGATCCTAAAACACCTAGAGGAAGGAGTCCCATTTGCCACCAGAACTGTCTCTCTCTCTCTCTCGCTTATGACAGATGCGTCTCTGTTGGGGAGTGGGTTCTGGTCACCCAGGGAGTCCTGTCACCACATCAGCCTGCTGGAGCTCCATGTACCGCAGCTAGCTCTGACAGAATTATTCCTCTAGTCAGGGATCAAGTGGTAAGTCCAGACGGACAACACCAACAGTATGTTCTACCCGAACATGCAGGGCAGCCCACACTCCTTTCCTTGTCTCAGGAGGCTGTCCACATCTGGACCCTCATGTGCAGTCTGAGTGCAGATCTCCTAGCAATCCATGTCACCAGAGCAGACAGTCGGCTGGTAGATGCTCTCAGCCAGGTAGGCAAGATGTCACATGAGTAGTCCCTGCATCAGGAGATGATGAACCACCTGATCTTCGAGAATATCCAAAGGCTACACTTTTGGATAGGGCCCCATGTTTTCTGTGATTCTCGGTTGCAGCAACTGCAGCAGAAACAACCTCTGCTGCAGAAATAGCATTTTGGGTGCTGTAAAAATGGCAGTCACCACTGAAACCCCTAACTAAATGGCTAAAATGATTGTGAGCAAGTTTAAAATGGCATTAGTGTGAGTTGTTGACAGCTCCATTATACATCCATCCCACTGGGTTGCAGCAGTTAGTGGGCCACCGCTTTCAATCCACTGGCACTCAGCTCTGAAGTTTATGACCATTATAGCCTTCTACAAACACTGAGGGAACTTCAGGAAGTCTATTTCATGAGAAAGAATGATGGTTCTATTTATTTGCTAATTGCAGAACTGTGGAATGAAAAAGTAATTATTGCAGACAAGAAATGGGAAGCTTTCTGGACATTTGTCTAATGTAAAATGGTCCAGCTACTCTCTAGCTTCACAGTAAATTCTTATAGAGTGGGAGAGAAGAAGATATGGAAGCCAAGGGGCATTGACACAAAGACACCACTGGTGTCGAACTGCTAAGCAGAAGGAAGCAACTAGAGCAGCGTTACAACACAAACCATCACCACCAGGCTTCAAGCAAGTGTGTGGAGGGGGCCAATGGAGCAGCACTGTTTTGCAACCAGGCAATAGTAGTCTTCAAGCAACTGGGCAGGCAGGGAGAAATTCTCAGGAGCACAACTGTGGTAAAGCAGCACTGGGCAGGTGGGTGGGAGCCATGGAACAATAAAACAAACTGTAGTAAAAAAATAAATAACCCTTCAATTCCCCATGCCCTACATCCAATCCAAATCATGATTCCAGAATTGCTTTGCATTGCCTTATCTGTGCATCTGTTAAACTGCCCCAGGCTGCCTTTTCCTGGAGCATTTTTTCTGGGTAACTAGATTTTATTTGGGGATTGTTTGAGTTGCCAAACAATGTAAAGCCCATCACTGAACTGCCACAAAATTGCTCATACCATGACCACAGCAAGCAGGAAGTCCTGCCACAGAATGTAGGTCCAGTTTGCCGCAGTGAACACGGGCCCTGCCTTTGAAATATACCTGTGTCAGCGCTGAGACCACATAGAGATTTTTGCAATGCAGGACAGGCCACGACTTAACGCCATGAGTCAGCGTCTCCATAAACATGGGCAGCCCCATCTCTCTTCAGTTCTTTTCCCACTGGTCATGCTTGTCAGGCCTACCATGGAAATGTTGACCGTAGCCCTTGTTTATTATTTTCAACCAATTTAGTGATTTTCAGCTCTTCTGCATGCTGCCCATACCTCTCAACTGTACCACATTATGAGGAACCTTCATTTTACTTCAAAAAGCTCCCTGTTCCACATTGTGAGGACTTGTTCCACATTCAGTGTTAACATTTTAAAGCAAAATCTATAGTAAATGATGTAAAAATATATTATTCAATAACAGACTTTCTGAATATAAATGCAAACATTTTAACAGTGTTCTGAGCTTCTTAGGTAAAGATTTGATTAAATGGTCCACATTTTGCTCATTTGTTCCACATTTTGAGAGGCAATGTTCCACATCTGGGGGCAAAAGGTTGAGAGGTATGATGCTGCAAAAGAACCACTTAAGTTATTCCAGTATTGTGAGTGAAAAGAAAATATTTATAAGGACAACACACACACAAGTGTGATTCTGCTGTAGGCTTCTCTTACAATGTTAAAGCTTTTGGCATTTGCATGGGCTTCAACCCTGCTACCAAGTGACATTGAAAGGAGCACCAGGAAAGTTCCTCCTGAAGAAAACTTTGTCAGTGATGGAGAAGCATATGTAGGAAAATCTGCATCGCCTGCCCGACAACTAAATTGCGATTGTTGAAATCAAAAGAAAAGTCACCATTGTGGGGTCTGGTAGGAGGGGCAGAAGCTAGGGATGCCAGACCCCCCAAAAAAAAAGTCGCCATTGGGAAGCCACAAACATGTGCACAGGGACAAAGAAAAAGGCCTCCACGACAAGATCCAGGTTGGCACCGCAGCCATCTGGTAACCCTTCTACCTCATCACCCACCTTGGCAGTGGTGGTACAGCCCCCAACTGTCAATCAGCACCAAGATCAAGGCTTGACTAAGGCATTACTGGCCCTATTACAGATGGTACAGCGCTGTCATCACGAATCCTCACCCACCGTCAACTCAACAGTCATGGCCCCTAATACAGGCGGCATTGCTGCACAAGCAATGCTGGTGTCAGTTCAGAAATGATATGACACTTACTACTAGGCCTACCTAAGCAGCCTGCCCGTCATCAACAGGAATTACTACTTCCAGATCCTGTCAATGCCTAAAACCAGCACACTGCAAAGAAGACCTCCTCATCCACTGCCAGTGATACTGGCATGGTTTTCTGTTACCATCGTCGAGAGGATGACGGCGAGATTGAATATAATCCAGACTCCATAATGGAGGAGGATTATGAGAGGAGGAAGGCTATGCTGAAGACTAGTATTTATCTGGTACCAACTCCACCTTATCTTCTTCTAGTGAGGACTCTTCGGTGAACATTCCAAGGTCACCCCCAGAGGATCCTTTTTCAGTCCATGATGCAGAAAATACAGGCTGCCATGGGCTTTACTTTGGAGGAAGAAGACACTACAAAGGAAAAATTAATAGAGTTCTTGGAAATGCCATTGTCATTCCTCCATACGAACACTGCCAGCAGCAAAAGGCCATCATGGCCTATCTAAGCTGCTCATGAATGCAGCTACCTCCCTTTTCAGCAGCTGCCCCACCTCCTCCTTACCTCCCTTTGCCCTGTCCCACCCCTTCTTGAAGCATTCCACTGTGGTACATGCCACCACTTCAGCTGATAGTGCGTCCACTTTGCCACCACCCTCCAGAAAGAAATGCCTCCTCACCTCCCTCCTGAATCTACCCCCACAATCTCATGTGTTGGCCCCTAGTGTCTCTCCCCACCCTCCTCCTGAACAGACCCTCTGTGTCCATTTTGATTATCTCTTTCATGTATTTGAAGGTCTCAATCATATCCCCCGTCCCTCCTCTCGTTCAGTGTGTACATGTTTAACTCTCTTAGTCTGACCTCATATGGCAAATCCCCAGGCCCTGAATCATCTTCGTTGCCCTACGCTGTACCCCTCCAGCAGCTAATGTCCCTTTGTAGGTGCGGGCACCAGTACTGCACGCAGTATTCCAGGTGGGGTCTAACCAATGATCTGTACAATGGTAGAATAACCTCTTCTTCTTCAGGTAATTCCCTTGCAATGCACCCCAGCATTTTGTTGGCCATTGCTGCTGCCTTTCTGCAATGTGTGGAATTATTCATTGCTCCCGTGATGAGCACACCCAGATCCTTCTCCTCTTCTGTTACCTCCAGCTGCACTCCACCCAGATGGTAGCTTCTCCTCGGATGTCATTCCTCCATTATACCCAGCTTTGTATGATGGCACATATGCAGCCTGGTGCAGACCAAATGCCATACCAGCTTTACCTAGAAAGGCTGACACATGTACCCTGCACCATCTAATAAGCATTACTATGCAAATCAGCCAGAAACTGGTTTTGTGGTGATCACGACTGCCTACAATAGATCCAGGGCACCTAAATGCCTGAGTGCTCTCCCTCCTGACAAGGAGTCCAGGAGGCTGACTGTCATGGAAAACACATTTATGCCTCTGCCTCATCAGGCCTGCATATTGCAAACCAAAAGGCCATATGATTAAATACCAAAATAACCTGTGGAGAAGTGCCAAAGCTGCAGCAGGCCTTACCTGAGGGTAATGCCAAAAATGAGTTAATTAAAACCCTGACTGCAGGGGATGAGGAGGAGAAAACAGGAACACCTGAATCTAGTCACAGAAATTGAAGTTAACAGCAGAGGATCCAGGGACATAATGAGGACCACAGCAGGAATGTCTTGCCCAAAGTACAACACAGATTGCGAGGTGACGAGGCTACTGTAATCAGCTTGAACTGCTGCTCAAGGAATTAAAGCCTCCCACAAGGAGAACAGACATACATTTAAAAAAAATCAACTTGGGGTCGGAGAACAGGCTACAGGAGGCACAGCAATGGGTGGGGCAGTTGAGGACATGCCATTCAGCTGGTTGCTGCAGTGGATTCTCTGCTACAAGTACACAGAAAACCTGCAGGCCAAGTCGTAGTCCCTGTCATAAGGTTATGTCAGGATAATCTACAATTTACCAGCCTCCCTGAAGGGGTCGAGACAGGCCATATTGCGATTTACTGGGTGATCTGCTCCATGATGTCCCAGCCCTACCTTCCAACAAGGACTTTAAAATAGAGTGGGCACTTAGAGCTCTCATGGTAAAATCAACTGATGTACATGCCAGACCCTGCTTGATGCCGAGAAGTTTGCAACATACTGCACTAAGGAAGAAATACTAAAATTAGCCTTACAAAAAAAAATAACGTACACTGGGAGCAAGCTGTACTTGGACTAAGAATATCCTCCTGAAATCCAGAGAAACTGGCACAGTATGCAGATATAATCAGGACTGTGAGAGGCAAACAAATAAAATACATACCCCTATCAGACAGGAATTATACCACAACGCCATTTACATGACAATATACCGAGGCTGCTTAACATTATGAATCATAACTCTGTTAACATCCCACCCAAAATTGCCTTTTCCTTGATGCGAGAAGCCGTTTGACCACCTGAACTGGTCACACTTATTTACCGTCATGGAGCATCACGGGGCTGGGAAACTTTCTGAGTTGGGTGTCGTATTGTTACACAGGGCCAAAGGCCTGAGTTCAGTTAAATGGAGTGGTGTCTAAATATCTTAGCATTCAAAGGGGAACAAGGCAAGGCTGTCCCTATCCCTCTGCTTTTGCCTTACGTGTGGAGCCTCTAGCACAAGCCATTAGGGAACATCAGCAGATAAAGGGATCACCAGTCAGCATACTACACATAAGAGTTCCCCTATGCAGATGATGCATTAAACTTTTTAGAAGACCATAAGTATCATTACCTAATGTTCTTAATCTTTTGGAACAATATGGCCAAATTTCTGAGTTTTGGATAAATAAAAACAAAACAGAGGTGTTACAAATGAATGGCAGGACAAATGAATAAATAAAAAAGTCCTTCACCTTTAAATGGGTCATAAAGAAAATACAATACCTGGGTATCCAAATACCAACGCACCTCTCTAAACTATACCAACATAACTATGATACCCTTCGGCAACAAGTTTATCGGATCTGCAGAGATGGAAAATTGTACCGTCCTTTTAATAGAATCGAAACAGTAAAAATGAATATATTACCCAGATACCTATTCTTATTTACTACCTTACCCATACCAATCCCAGGTGGGGACTGGAAAGATCTGAAGAAAAAATAGCAGACTTTATCTGGGCAGGTAAGAAATCACGGGTGCGTTGGGTGCGCCCAATCTCCACCCTGATCTGCAGGTATATTTCTCTGGTGTATTTACCTGGTTTCCCAGTCACTTCTGGGAAGTTTTTCTAATGGGCTTTGCATGGTCTTAGTATCTACACCAGCTGGTGGAGGAGGGCACCTTAAATCCTTCCAGAACTTAGAACAAGAATTCCAGCAACCAAGCAGTGACTTATTTAGATACGTACAATGCAGTCATTATACATGTTCAGGACCAGGAATTGAAGCCATATCCCAGAATCCTCCTGATCCTACTAAACTAACAAGGAATAAAAGCCAAATGAGAGATACTAGGGTTATATATCACAAATATACGGGTTTTACAAGAACATTTGGGAGTCTTAGCCATTCAAAGAGTTAAAGATTGTTGGGAGAGGGAGGCTGGGAGGGAAATTTCTGAGGGATATAGCGAAAAATATGGATGGGGTGCACAAAACAACAAATTCACCAGTTTAGAGAGTTCCACTGGAAGACCTCAATCTACTTCTTTAGAACACCAAACATTATGCAGCCCACCCTTCTGACAAATGTTGGAGGAAATGTGGAAGCTCATTCTATTGGAGATGCTAGTGATTGGTGCTAGGTCACTGTGCCTCGTATTTCCTGGAGTACCTTTGACCAGCCAGAGTTTGTGGCTGTCATCTGGATTATCCAGAGTATGCACTCTACGTGCTTGTAGTTTGGACCAGCCCAACTTCCTGATTATGGGTTGTTGTGATATTATCGGCCCGGTCCTGGTTCAGATAGTCTGGTGATCCCTTGACTTGGGTGAGTTTCCTAGCTCCCTGAGAGGAGGCGGTGGTGACACCCCTCCTGAAAAGGTTTCCTTGGAACTGGACTGCCTGACCAACTATAGACCAATCTCAAACCTACCCTTATAGAGGAAGGTTATTGAGAAATAAGCGGAAGTACAATTGGAGAACCACTTGACCATCCATAACATCTCGAACCTCTCAATCTGGTTTTGAAGGAGGCACAGTACCAAGACTGCTCTGGTTCAGGTGCTCAATAATCTCCTGATGGCCAGAGATTGGAGAAGCCACTCCATCTTGGTGCTCCTCGATCTCTCTTCAGCTTTTGACATCGTGGACCATGGGGTGCTGCTTGAGCACCTGAGGTTCATCTGTGGCCTGACTAGTACAGTCCTCAGGTGGTTTACATCTTTCCCACTGGCAGAACTGAGAGAGTTGTGTCTGAGATTTATTCTCTGACACATTCTCTCTGTCATGTGGGGTTCCTCAGGGCTCGGTGCTGTCCCCCATGTTGTGTGCGGTGTATATGCTGCCCCTCGGAGACATTGTAAGATGGTATGGGCTGAGGTTTCACTGTTATGCTGACAATACCCAGCTCTACCTATCTTTGCACTCGACCAGGATAGTGCTATCTCGATATTCAACAACTGCCTCACAGAAATCCAAGACTGGATGAATTCTAGCTGGTTAAAGTTGAGCACTAGGAAAGACTGAGGTGATGGTCATGGATCCAGGTCACTGGATAGAGGGTTGAGGGCTGGACAGCCCTCGAGACTTTCTGGGAGGCTCCCAGATCCTTAATTCTGAATGGGTGTGAGACCTGGGGTGGTACTTGATGATGGGCTAACACTTGATCTCAGGTGTCGGCAGTTGTCAAGTCTTCCTTTTACCATCTTAGGAACATTGCCAGGATCAAGCACCTTGTTCCACCTGGTGACCTTTCTACACTGATACATGCCTTTGTGACCTCGTGCCTTGATTGTTGCAACTCCCTGTACTTAGGGCTACCTGGGGTTGATATCCACTGCCTGCAGCTAGTGCAGACACGCTGTGGCATGGCTGTTGACAGGGACTCTTCGGTCCTCTCATATCACAACTGTGCTGCGTGATCTGCACTGGATGCCGATTCTGTGGTGGATCACCCTTAAAGTTGGATTACTGACTTATAAAACCCCACAGGGACTTGGCCCTGACTACTTGAAAGAGCTTCTGGTACCCTGCTGCCCTGAGCGACAGCTCCATTCAGCTGACAAGGTTGCTAGAGATTCCGAGGGTGTCTTTAAAATCTTCTGGGGCCCGTGCATTTATGTATGCAGCCCCAACCCTCTGGAATTCTCTACACCGTCAGCTCCAGGAGTACACAACTGTGGGGGTTCCAAACAGGCTTTGAACTCTTTCCTATCGCACCAGGCTTTTAGTGCAATGGATTGAAGGGACCCTGACAGACCATTTTATTGTTGTATTACTGATTTTATTATTGTTTTTAAATTTATTGTACAGCCTTGATATTCTGAAAGCGCTTAACCTAAATAAAGATATTATTATTATTGGCTCTCATATGTACATATTTTGGTCATGTCCTCAAATAAAGGATTACTGGGACACAGTCGGGACTTATTAAATCTATTTTAACCTAGAGCACCCCTAGAGTTGGAAAATGTAATATTGGGTCTCCACCACAAGAAATTAAATCAATGGTGGGGAAATGCCTATTCTTTATCCTGAAAGGAGCTGCAATTAAGGTAATCACACAACATTGGCTGTCAGAGGACATTCCCACTATCAAGAATTGGTATAATAATATATACCAAATTAGAAACATGAGGCTATTACAGCCTGATTAAGGTTATCCACGAAAGTTCAATACTAGATGGTTGCCTTTTTTATTATCTAGAAGAAAGGAGAGTGCAGTACTGGAGCAGCTCCTCAGACCTGAACCAGTTGACCTCATAAAATTGGGAAATAATAAGTTAATTCATGGAACCTTACACCTGGAATGCATACACTAAGAAAAGTGAGTTCTCTTTAGGTTACAAAGTATCCCAAGTCATGAGGTACCAGAGGGTTGATTCTACGATCTTAAATGTAAAATGCAGTACAGTGTCATTATTAATATATAGAACTGACAAAAGTTTTATTATTAGTTTTTTTTCATTTTATGTCTGCTTATAAGACAAGTTATTGACAGTGTTAGTTCATTAATTTAAAGAATACAAGAATAAATAATATACAAGGACACAGCTATTAACAAAGGAAGCATGGATGGCACTATTTGTTTTCTCATTTTACGAACATACGAACATATGAAATTTGCCAGCAGATAAAGGCCAGAGGTCTATCAAATCTGCTTGAATGTGCAGCTAGCACCCTTATTCTGCAGCTGCCCTCCTTTCCACCCTTCCCTCCATTGACCCTCCCCTTGTCCTGTCCCATCCCTTTTGAAGCAGTGCACTGTTCTACTGGATACCACTTCTGCAGATAATGCATTCCACCCAGCTACCACCCTCTCTGTAAAAAGCATCTCTTATCTCCCTCCTGAATCTTCCTCCCTCCAGTCTCATATTATGGCCCATGGTGTCCTTCCCTCCCTTACTTTGAACAGCCCCTGTACCTGTCTTGTTTATTCCTTTCATGTACTTAAAGGTTTCAATCATGTCCCCTGTCCCTCCTCTCCTCCAGCGAGTACATGTTCAACTCCCTCAGCCTCCTCTCATATGATAAGTCCCCAGCCCCTTGATCATCTTTGTCACCCTAGCTGCACCGCCTGCAGTAACTTAATGCCCCTCTTCAGATATAGGTGCCAGTACTGCATGCAGTACTCCAGGTGTGGTCTAACTAATTACCTATCATGGTGACAGAATCACCTCCTCCTCCTCGAGGATATACCCCTTGCAATGCAACCCAGCATTTTGTTGGCCTTGCAGCTGCCTTCCTACACTGCTGAGTTGTTCATTGACCCTGTAATGAGCACCCCAGATCCTTCTCCTCCTCTGTATGGGCTAGCTGCACTCTCCTACCTGGTAACTCCTCCTTGGGTTCTTCACCCCAAAATGCAGCACCTTGCACTTTTGGCATTAAACCCCAGTTGCCAGGTGTCTGACCAGGTTTCAAGCTTTGCCAGATCATCCTGCAACCCCTGCCATCTCCCTAGGATGTCCACCACCACTCCCATCTTGGTATCATCCAGCAAAGAGACTGATCTTGCTCTTGATGTCCAATGATATGTCTGCAATGAAGATCTCAAACAACACTAGTCCCAAACCGATCCCTGTGGAACACCACACCGTCACTACCCTTGGGTTTGAGGCTCCCACTCACCACCACCCTCTGTTGCCTTCCTTGAAGCCAGTTCCCTGCCCATCTCACCAGCTTTGCACCTGCCCTGTGCCTTCTAACGTATTCCCAGCCTCCCATGCGGCACTGAGTTGAATGCCTTACTAAAGTCCAGATACAGGACATCCACTGCATGGCCCTGTCCAGTTGCCTAGTTACCCAGTCATTAGAACTCCAACAGGTTGGTTTGGCAGGATCTGCCACATATGAAGCCATGCTGTCTGCTGTCCTGTAGTCCTTTGGCCTCTAGGAGGGCCACCAGCCTCTCCTTCAGGATAGTCTCCATCAGCTTACCCATGATGGATGGGAAGCTCACCAGTCTGTAGTTCCCGGTTCATCCTTGGGGCCACTCTTGTGGAGGGGCACCACATAAGCCATCCTCCAGTCCTGAGGTACACACCCTATTGGACACTATACAATAGACTCTATTTAGGAGCAAATCATAATCAAAAGGTTGAGAAAACATTCAGAGACAATAGTTCCTTAAGAATCCCAATGATGGGAAATCTTCTTTAAAGAAGCGATGGCCTGTAAAATAGAAATATATTAGTATGGCTTAGAAAATGACCTATTTTGTTTGGTGTAAAACATGATTTTATTCAACCTAAATGTACATGCCAATGATAACAATGTAATATGTCCTTGATCTACAATAAAAGTATACAAGTTCAAAAGATAAATACATACCCCTTACCCAGTGAAACTCAGAATGTTCTGGGAGGAGGGTTGGAACTGTACTACACACCAGAAAAAGTGACAACAACCATCCAAAACAAAGGCATCCAGATTGAATCCTGAAAACAGCCACAGGACAAAACCACAGTGCAGTGACTGGTCAATGGTGTGCAGGCAAAACATTTGGTCAGGATTCACAAAGAGATGCGCTGGCGAAGTCAAAAATGTGCCGTTGAATGATTCACAAACAGGGTGAATGCACAGGCACAAACAAGATGCCCTGCGCTAAAATGAGATGCACCATATGCGCACGTAATGATATGTGCAAATACAGGGTGTACCCCATGCATTCACAGCGCAACCCGATTCACAGTACAAATCCACGGCGCATCTATGGGGCTTCTCCAGCATAAAGCCAAGATGCACCAGAGAAAGATAAGTATAAAAGAAGCAGACTTAAGTCTAGCCCACCTGCAGTTCATTGACTGAGCGCAGCAGCAGCAACACTGCCTGGGCCAGAGGAGAGAGAAAGACAGAGAGAGGAGAGGGAGAGACAGAGCCAGACAGCCAGCCAGCAAGCCAGAGGGACTGAGCTAGAGGGCCAGACAAACCCCACAGTAGGATGAACCCAGCAGCAGTTGCCATCGCAGGTGCACCAATCAGGAGGAGGAGGCAGGGTGGCAGAAGGCACCATAGGTGGCCAGCCCATGGCGGTATCATGCCAGGCTGTCCTTTGAGCAGCTCACAGATGTGGAGACAGTAGGCCGATGTCCGCGAACAGGGCCATGCTGAGGCAGCTCTGTGAGCTGTGCCATGATGTGATGCAGGTACCCACTGCACGAGGTCATGCCATCTCAGTGGAGACCAAGGTGACGATGGTCATGCTTGCTCACCATGGAACCTTCCAGAGGCCCAATGAAAACACTACTGGCATTTCACATGCCTCTACATCCCGCCACCTCATACAGTTTCTCACTGCACTGCTACCACGCTGGAATACATCCATTTCCTCAGCACGTAGGCGGAGTGGACAGAAGCCATGCAGGAGTTCTACAGGGCGGCATGCATGCCAGGCATCAGGGGCCATTGACTGCACCCATGTGGCAATCCACGCACCACCTGGCAAGGACACCATCGTATACATCAACCAGAAGGGCTACCATTCCATGAACTGCCAGGTGGTGTGCTATGCCACAGGGTGCATCCAATGTCTGTGCCACACACCCTGGGAGCGCACATGATGCTTTCACATGGTACCAGTTGACACTGTGCAGGAGGTTCGGGGATGGGAAGTAGCAAGTGGCCTCTGTTAGTGCGTGTGACAGGGCCCCAACAGCACAGGAGGGCACCAAGGCAGGGACACGTTTTGGGCAATGGGCAACCCATGCAGTGTGATGTGGCGCATGGGCCCTGGGACAGCAGGGGTGTGTAAGGGTACACAGGCGGACACAGGGTGGCACACGAGCACTGTAAACCACACGACATATGGGGGCATGCAGGTGCAGCAGGGTAGGGATACAGGACTGCCTGGATTGGGGATGCACAAGCGATAGAGTAGGACAGGTGCACACACCACTGAGGCCAGGGTTGGGGACAGGGTGCATGCAAAGTGGTACCAATGTACTAATGGACACACATCTACCCCCACAGGAGGCGCTGCATACCCACTGAGGCCCTGGCTCCTCACCCCTTCCGAGCGACCCAGAACAGAGGCAGAGGAGTGCTACAATGGCACCATCACAGAGCGTGTCTTCAGCATGCTGAAGATGCGCTCTGGTGCCTGTGTCGGTCAGGTGGTGCCCTACAGTATAGCCCTGAGAAGGTCTGTAGCATATTCCTGGTCTGCTGTATGCTACACAACATGACCTTAGTCTGTGGAATACTTGTCAAGGCCGTGGAGGGCTACAGTTCCGGGGCAGAGCACCTCCACAGGGCCAGGGAGGCGTGCCGGCCAGGGCAGGAGGGACCCTAGGCTGGCGGCGCCCAGTGAGGGACCACTGCAGGCGGTGGTGGAGGAACACTTTGGGCCACGGAGGTGAGTATGCAGGTATGTATGTTTGCAGGGTGTGCACCAAGGTGTGGAAATGGAATGTTGTGGGCACAGTGGACACTGGACACCACACAGTGGTGCACGACACACACATGGTGAGTGACACACAGACACACACATGCCAGGCATGCAACAACCATGCACCACCCGAGCCATGTCACAGTCGTCATGGGTCAGTGTGCACTGCAGACTGCGATGGGCACAGCAGACACTAGAACGCACTCATCATTCCCATGACACATGGCACAACAGTGGCACAAACAGACATGCAGGTGGTCCTGCACAGGTATCATGGGTGGTGGCAGGACTGCAGTAGTTTGGTGACTGCCACACACCGCCCGGCACCACCAGCAGGGTGTCCTGTACACCGGGTGCCAGCCTGCCACCACAGGCCCGGGGACATGGGCATCACAGGGCACCACCCTGGCACACGGACATGGGGCAGCCTCTGCCATGACTGGTGGTGGCAGGTATGCCACACCAGCCACAGGGGTCACCTGCAACTCTGCAGGGTGCTGCACTGAGACCATGAATGGGCGCTCAGTGGAGTGGCTGACCCATGGCCACCGCCCAAGCCATGGATGCTGGGCATGGAGGCCAGCGGCAATGGAGTCAGCAGCAGGAGGTCCACCTGGCTCTGCCGCTGGGGTGTGCTCCTGGGCATCTGACTGGATGCCCGATGTCCACGGCGGGATGCGAGGCAGCCACCACCTCCGCAGCAGCTGCGATCCGCTCCAGTGCTGTGGTCATGCCCACCCACATGAGGTGTGCCTCTGCTGGCATTTGTGCATGCCAAGCAGCTGCAGACTCGTGCTCTTGGACCATCACAGTCCTGTAGGAATGGAACTCTGCACAGAGGGCTTCCTGCCCCTCCACAATTGCCCGCAGGAGAGGGCGTGGTAGGCCTCCATGTCATCCGTGGGTGATACTTCATGGTGGCGTCGCCAACAAGCAGGGGATGTATCAGCCTGTCCTGGTGCATCCACGGGCGGTGGTTGTACCCTGGCAGGCTGCAACATGGGCATGGCGGCTGGGCACTGCCACTGACTAACCATGGGTGAGTGTCGTCTCGGGCCAACAGGCGGGTGCATGCACGCAGCACCCTGCCGGATGCCACTGACGTCGGCAGGACTGCACATGCAGTGGTGCAGGGGCACAGCTGCCCACAGCTGTGGGCAGCTGTGCCATCTGCAGCTAGTGCCATGCACAGTGGGAACATCAGTGGCAACGGGGCCACGTGCACAAGCACCCCATGCCGTGTGCACCACCATCTGCCATGTCTGTGCTGGTGGTGGCAGTGATAACTGTGGTGATGCCAAGGCCTCCTCTGCACACCACTGGTGAGCATGAGGATGGCATCAGCACTGTCCACTGCATCATCTGGGCCATCATCAGACAACCGGATGAGCTCCCCAGCCAAGAGATGTACCTGCCGGCTGTCCTGCCAGCACTGGCCGTGAAGCCGCGGGGCCCAACTGTGCTGGGGCCATGTCCGCTCTTCCTCAGGACCTGGATGGTCCGGGTGGAAGTCATCCACGGTGGTGTCCTCAGCCTGTGAGGGCATGGTGTGCAGCCATGGCCATGGCTACACCAGGAGGCATGATGGTGTTGTGGAAAGAAGAAGTTGTTATCCCTCTGTACAGACAGTTGGTGAGACCCCATCTGGAGTACTGCGTGCAGTTCTGGAGACCCAATCTCCTAAAGACATAGACAGGATGGAAGCTGTCCAGAGGAGGCAACTAAAATGGTGCAGGGTCTGCACCGAAGACATATGAAGAGAGACTTAAGGAGCTTAATATGTATACCCTTGAGGAAAGAAGGAGAGGGGAACATAATAGAAACTTTTAAGTACCTCAGTGGAATCAACAAAGTCCAAGAGGTAGCATCTTTCAGAAAAAGAGACTTGCAAGAACAAGGGACACAATTTAAAGATAGAAGGAGGGCGGTTCAGGGGCAATGTGAGGAAGCATTATTTCACAGAGAGGGTAGTGGATGCATGGAACAGCCTTCCTGAGGAGGTATGGGTCTAAAACTGTGGAGAATTCAAGAATGCATGGGACAGACATAAGGCAATTCTTGTGGGGGTAGAAAAGAAATAGGCTGTTGGTTAACTAGGATCTCGGCCTATCCTGTAGGTAGGAAATGGGCAGACTAGATAGGCCAAGCGGTCCTTATCTGCCGTCAAAGTCTATGTTTCTATGTTTCTAGGAAAAGACTAAACAGGTGAGGGCCTAGGATGGATCCCTGGGGATGCCTAGGGAGACCTCTCTGGCAGTAGATAACACTGCTCTGATTTTTACCCTTTGGTTCCTGGTGGCTAGATCGTCGCTAAACCAGTCCACAGAGGCTAGTGTCAGGCCCAGATCTGACAGTGTTGATATCCTATAATGTTTACCTTAGCAAGGGTACAATGGTTTAGAGAAGCCTTGACTAAGTTAACCTTACATGGTTCCTTATAGTTGATGGTCCTTGAGGTTTGGGAACTTGGGGTCTACAGCCTCGGGGACTACTATTTCTGAGACTTACTATTGTTTCTTTCCTTTTACAGGCTTTGGACACTGCTTAATGTCAACCTGGTTGTTGAACTTTTATTTGTTGGATATTTCCCACAATGGGTGCTATCTGGACTGGACACTCATGAGTTAACATTCTGACCCTTCCTTTTCAGGTTGGGCAGCGCAACCCCCTCCTTCTGTCCAACAGTTACTATTATTACTGTGAAATGCAAAACTCATGTTTGCGTGCACTGGCATGATCAACTGCAGTTGCTGTGCAACTGGGGAGGTGGATTCTCACTTATTAAATGCTGTACTTAGCAGAACTCCCAAGGATGGGAGCACTTAGGACAGAGGACAATTGCTACAAAGGTTGGGATTTAAATTTAGGCAATGGGGACTTACTAAAGAAATCAGTAGTGCTGAGCAGGATGGCAAACTAGAGCACTGAAGGTGGGAAGCCTTGAGTAATCTAGCCCCAGACAGAATGTCATAATCTCAGCATACTGCATATGAAATGAGAAGAGGGATAGGCTGGGACTAGACTTAAACTTGGGGCCTGATGAGGGGTACCAGTGTGTGTGTGTATGGAGGGGTTGCTGGGTTACCCTTCCTGGGGCTGGATCGGAGGCTGCCCCTGGACATTTTTGTAGACTTTCTTTCTGCTTTGACTTACCGGACTCTCTTCAGTGTGGACACATGGTGTGGCTTTTCTCCCACCCACCTGAAGCCTCCAGCTCCCTCACTTCTCCAGTCAGGCCTATCCCTCTCCACCTTTCCTGGCCATGCAACCCCTTGGCTCTAAGTCCCCAGGGCAGGACCCAGAACTCCTCATGGCACTCTAGTTATGATCTAGTAGAGTGACCAGGGAGTTGGAAGGAGAACCAGAAGCTTGGAACTAGAAGGCCCAGCATTGGCGTGAGGGGCGACCACTGGTCCTGCCTTCACCTACAGAGTCGGAGATTTTCTTGAGTTACTCCCTAATGGCATGGTCATGCAATAGTGACAGAATGTGGAGGCTCACTCCCACAGATGCCCGACACCATTCCCATTGGCTACCCCAGTATGGTATGTGGCACCCCAGTTGCTGCTAGGAGACGCAACCACACAGGAAAATACCCAGAACCCACCTCAGGAGAGGACAGCAGTCCTCCAGATGCTCAATCCTCTCCTCCTCCAGCCGATCCCCATGGGCCCGAGTCTGCTCCTGAGCCCTGGTCACCAGGGTGGCACAGGTTGGCATCCAGCGCCTCAACCCTCAGCCACAGCACGGCCACCAGAACATCTAGTACAGACAGGCCAAGGGGACACCTTGGACCTCTGACACCAGCCACTGCAGGTGGCTGGGCTTCCTCTCCGCATCATGGAACCCATCATGGCCATTATATCAGCAACAGGAGTCAGCACCTATCAATTAATAACCTTGACATCCCCACCAATAGATGGATACCAGAAGCTGTGAGTTAAGCCTTTCCCCTCCATGCCCAAATGTAGTCCCATATAGAAACATAGAAGATGATGGCAGAAGGAGACCATAGGTCCATCAAGTCTGCCCAAGGGTTACTGAGGACCTTTTATGGGTCCTAGGACCTAACCACACTAGCCAATTTCTGTACCCTTAGTACCTAGGTGAGCTCTTACTCTATCCCACCCTCTCTTGAAAGCTGCCATGGTTTTAGATCCCACCACCTCAGCAGGCAGTCTAGTCCATGGCTCAATGACTCTTTCTGTGAAGTAGTATTTCCTCACATCCCTCCTGAAACTCTCACCCTGTAGCTTCCATTCTTGTCCCTAGTGGCTGACCCTTCTACTCTATTAAAAGTTCTGAGAAGTCGGCCCAGTGGTGCTGAGGGTTGAGGCACTGGACACACACCTTGCGACATGCTGTCGGCCAGGTGCAGGAATGGACTCGGGCCGCTGGGGGGCTGGCAGGGAAGGAAGGATTGAGCATCCCATAACTGCTCTCCTTCCTTTAGGGTGGGTGAGGAACATGCCCGCACTGTAGTGACACCCAGCAGAGGCTGGGTGCTCCACAAACGTGGGCATATGCAGGGGAGGAGTGTGGCGGATGTCTGCACGTGTGCGCCAATGTCACTGCATAACCGGCTCAATGGGCAGAAAAATAGTGGAAAATCAGTCGCCCCTGGAGTCATGTGGCGTCTTTGCCAGCTCTGTGCCACAGGTCCTATGGGGGATCCTGCCATTAGCTGGGCCAGTGTGATGAGGCGTGTGGATCTGCACCTGACCCGACTACAGGGGTGTGGGTGCGGTGGCCAGAGGTTGAAGGGATCACACTGACCAAGGCAGAAAAACTGTGGTATAAAAAATTCTGAGAAGGGCATCTTGTTAATGCCTCTCAGAAACTTGAATGTCTCAATCATATTCCCCTCTCCTTCTAGTGTTCAGAGTTCATATTCAGTGCCCTTAGGGGCTTCTCATATGAGCACCCCTGGAGGCCCTGAACCATCTTGGTCACCCTTCTCTGCACAGCCTACAGCCTATCCTTGTCATTCCTAAGGCGAGGGCTCCAGAACTGGACACAGTACTCCAGGTAAGGTCTCACCAGGGACCTATACAGTGGTAGGATCACCTCCCTTGTCCCTGCTGTCAGATCCTCTCCATATAAACTCCAGCATTTTATTTGCTTTGCTATAAGCATTGTTGCATTGGCTTGAATGCTTTAGGGTGTCACATATGATGACCCTAGATCCCTTTCCCCACGTGAGGTGCTGAGTTGGACCCCATTAAGCCAGTAATCTGCCCTTGGGCTCCCTTTTCCCAGATGCATTTTTTTTTGCATTGAACTTCAGCTGCCAAACACTGGACCATCTCTCCAGCTTCTTCAGGTCTTTCTGTCGTCCTTCACCACCTCTGCACTGTCAACCTATGGCCTAGCTTAGTGTCATCTACGAAGAGGGCAATTTACCTTGAATGCCTTCACCAATGTCACTAATGAACATATTAAACGGACCAGACCGAAGATTGTTCCTTGGGCACTCCACTAGTGACCTCCCTCACCTGACCTCACCCCATTGACTACCACTCTGTCGCCTGCTCATTAGCTAATTTCCCACCCACCTATGCTCCCAGCAGTGCCTAGGTCCTCTAACTTTATTAACAGGCACTTATGCAGTACCAAATGAAAGGTCTTACTAATATCAAAGTAGAGGAAACCCACTGGGTGGCTTCTATCCAATTCCTTAGTCACCCAGTCAAAGAACATGATGAGGTTTGTCTGACATATGACCTTCCTGCTATGATCCCATGCCATCTCCCATCCTGAAGTCCATTCCTTTTCAGGTATTCTGCTAGGTCTTGTTTAATTGTTTCCATTAATTTCCTGACTATAGATGTGAGACTCACTGGTCTGTAGTTGCGGTCTCCTCCCTACTCCTCCTTGTGAAGAGGTACCACATTCTGCTCTTCTCTAGTCACTTAGCACAGTTCCCATCTGCAATGAGTGGTTTAACAAATGTGCCATGGGGTCTACCAATTCCTCAGCAAGTTCCTAGGCACCCTTGGGTGCAGTCTATCAGGTCCAGGTGCTTTGTCTACCTTTAGGAGCATCAGTGCCTCTCTGACTGTCTGTGGTAATAATAATAAACTTTATTTATAAAAGTGCCTTTCAAGAGATCAAGGCACTGAACATAAAATCTAAAATACATACAAATAAATAACACCTTTTCAAACACTTCATAAAATCAAGAATAGAATCAGATATTCTGAATATTGAGAATGGTGTCTCCATTCTCAGGATTCCCCTATCACCAGTCTTGACTCCACTATCCAGAATTGGTCCATCATGCTCCTTGGTGAATACTGAAGAGAAGAGTTGTTCAGAGAAGATGCCTTCTGTTCATTATCTTGATGATCTTATCTCCATCTAAGAGCCAAGCTATCCCCCTTCTTCCTCTTCTGAATGCAGTGAAAGAGTGTTGTCTCAGATTTGACCCCGCTGCAGTCGAAGCTTAGCTGCTGCTTTGCCAGTCTCACTGCCCTCTTAGCCTCCTTGTTTTCTGAGTGTAGGTGTCCCATTTGCAATCCTCCTGGTTTGCCTTATATTTGTGAAAAGCTTCCCTTTGCTCCTAAATGCTTCCCTGACCTGGACTGTGAACCAAATGGGTCTCCTGTGCCCGTTCCTTTTCATCACTGACCTTATGTACAGCTTGGTAACTTCTAGAATGGCTTGTTTAACCTGTCTCCCATATATCTTCCACTTCCTTCTTTCGTGGATCCCCAACAGTTTTCTCTAATTGTTTCATCCTATTGAAGTTAGCTCCTTTAAGGTTCAAGACCTCTGTCTAGGATTTAGATTTTACATCCTCTAGAAACCACTTGAACCAGATGGAGTTGTTGTCACTATTAGCCACTGGCTCCCCAACCTTGACAGCACCTACCTCCTCCAAGTTGATGAGGACCACATTGAGGATTGCATCAGGCCTAGTTAGAATGTTAACTAGTTAGGTGAGTAGGCAGTCTTGTAAGGCCTCAACCACATTTGACTTTTTGAGGATGTAGCCAAGGGGACACAACAGTCAATGTCGGGCATGTTCAGATCACCTACCATCACAGTGTCCCCTTTCGGTGCCACACCCGATCTCTTCCAGAGGTACCTCATCCTTATCCTCTGCTTGTCCTAGTGGTATGTATAGGACCGTGAATATCTTTTTTCCTGATGCCGAGCAGAGTTGCACCAATAGGATTCTCGCCTTCTTTTTGCTGACATTGAGTGTCGTGGCTTTCATTCCTTTCTGAACATAAAATTCCTGTCCTTTCTATAAAGCAAATAGCCCAGATCGAGAGGCCCCAATCATTGTTATCCCTACCCCATGTTTCTGTTATCACCACCAGATCTAGTTGGGTGTCCGCCATTATTGACCATAGGTCACTTACTTCATTCCTAGACTTCTTGCATTGAAGCACACTCCTCCAAATATCAGCAGGAGCACTTTTTCCCCTTCCTTTGGTTTCCAGACTTCTTTTGGTTGCTTGGTCCCCTTTATGGCCCCGAGAACTCTTTTGTACCCTACATTTGCTTGCAGTTTGTGGTAGAGTGTTCTGTGTGTTGTGGAGGAGTGTCAGCTAAGTTCCTACAGTAGTTCCTATCTTCCATACTGAGACCAGTAGGTTCCCTACCACAAACTCTCCTTACCTAGTTAAAACATCTCACAGACGTCAAATTTCTGTCCAAATGCACTCACCCCTTCCTTGGTTAGGTGAAATCCATGAATTTGAAGAATTTCCTCTCCCAGAAGTCCTCCCAGGCTCCAGTGAAATGGTAACCTTTTCCAGACACCAACCTTGTAACCAGGCATTGAATTCTACAATCTTGTTTTTCCTGATTCTGTTGGCATCTTCCCTTTGCCCCATATTGGGAGGACCTCATAAAAAGTCTGGCGGTCGAATAAGCAGCCAGCCATTAATTCAGCTTAACAAAACTTTGCTTGGCTTCCTCTGCTGTCTGATTTGGCAGGTCATTAGTTCTGAGATGTACCAGTATTGAGTCCTCTGTTCCCCATTCCGTCCACCATCTTCCTGATGCATTCTGTGCCTCTCTTCACTGAGGCTCCTGGTAGGCATTTGACTGTCACCTCTGTCTGCATCTTCCTCAAGTGGCTCTCACACTGCTTATCATCAAGTGTCCTAGAAGTATTTTCTTACGTTTATTTCTGGGTTTTCCTGGCCACATTCAGATGTCAGTGCCCTGCTCCTTGATCCACCAACTGACACAATGCCCCCTGAGTGGAGTCAAGATCCTGCACCTCCACCAGGGGTGCAAAACTGTTTGCTGTTGGGGTGACCTGGGGCTGAGCAGGGTTAAACTGGTTCATCTCACAAGTCCCCCCACCCACCACCTTCCACTCTCCTGGATCTGTGGGTCTCTGAGGAGTGGAGTGGACATGGAGGGTAAACTACAGACTAGCTGATGCTGCAGCCAGGCTATTTCCTTCACGCTGCACTCAGCTGAGCCCTGAGCCCTTGAGAGTACTAAGACAGCGGGGCAATGACCCACCCTACAGAGAGAAGTCCCTGAGACGGTGCTCCACAGCCATGACAACTTACTATATCCATTTTAACTTCAACTTACCTGTAGTGGATGATGCCTGTATAGTTTGCTCTGGTAGTCTCCTTGACCTGCAGTCCTATGCACCAATGTCTCCTGGAAGTGTCCTCTACCATGCTCTGAATCAGACCTCCGTGTGAGGAAGGGCTTCTTTTTCTCTCTGTGCCTTGATCCCACCCTTCAAACAGGAAGTACCAGTTGTCAATCAAGCCTAGTACCTATAAGAATGGAACTGGCCATGGTTGGGTGGAAGGGCAAGCCCTACATGGCACTAGTCCTGCTCCCCAATGCTGTCTCAGCTCTCCACTCCCTCACTGAATTCCTCCTAAACAGGCAGCTTTCCCACAAAGCAAGGGTCAGAGTGTCTAAACCACTTGCCCCTAGCAGCACAAAAATACAGCAGCTAAGAAATCAATCAGTCGTGCTCCTCCGATCAAGCGCGTCCATGGCTGGTCACCTACTTGGCATAGGGAAGGATATAAAAGAATGAAGGAGGAACCACAAGCATAGTAGGTCCTTTACCAAGATATCCTGCAGGCAAGGCCATTTGTGGGACTAGCAAACAAAGTCAGAGCACTCCACTATTTATCAAAAGACGGTCTGCACACAAAATGTGCTACCAGTATTTAATTGAGACTGCACAAATATAAAATAGCAAACTTATCAGATGGCAGTCAAAAATAACAATGCAGTGCAGACATGTAGTAACATTAGTGGAAAGAAAGCTATATCTCAGGCTTGTATCAGTTGTTATGAGGGGCAGAAGGAACAACAAAGACAGTAAAGATAGCCTGGGAGAGAGGCTGGAGGCCCCTTCAAGAAGCAGGCTGGACAGGAAGGTTGTCGGATGGGTAGGATATGATTGCTGCACGGTGTGGAGAGAGAGTTCTTTTAGAAAATTCTAAATCAGACTCTTCAGAACCCCAAAACCCACTAAACACTGCAATGCTACAAACTCCGCAAACTGTTGCAGACTATGTGGCAAGGAGTGGATGCAGTGGCATGCATTTTGGAGCTGCAGACTAACAGAGTCTTTCTGAGCACAGATTCGAGAGGCAGTCTATTTCCTTTTTTTTTTTTAGTTATGAGTTTTCTCCCCACTGATGGCTATCTCAGGAGGCATCCCCAGCCCGTCCCCGGCATCTACCAGCGCGCTGACCTGACCCCAGGGCTTACCCCCACAGCAGGGGCAGTGGGGTCCCTAACTCCCCACCGTAGTGTGGATATAGTTGGCCAGCGCTGTGACTAGCCGGGAGGAGCCTCTGCCATCCTGCACAGCAGTCTATTTTTCCTCCAGTTTTTCTCCCTAAGTCGGGACCGTGCAGTGTCGCCAGCAGAGGGCGTGCATGCTTCCGCACACGCTTTCTCCAGGCGTCTGGCCGACTCCTCCCAGCTGTGGTATGGTGCCTATCCTCCAGCCTCCACCAGGGGCAAGCAAGTGCCGGCCATCAGGAACCCCCTCCCAGAGAGAGAGAGCAGTCCATCAGGCGCTCAGTCACTTCTCCTCCCCCGCCGACTCGAGCCCATGCTCAATCCGAACACGGGTCGCCAGCATACGCCGAGGTAAGGCGCCCAGCGCCTCAGTGCCATCGGCCGGCTGAGAGGCAGTCTATTAAATCACAGGCTGTCTTCTTCCACTGGAATTCACAGATTGGGTGTTAGGGTTCCCAGGAGCGATCAAACTAAAGGCAGAGAAACATAAACTAATACTAATATAGTGGCAAAGTTCTGAACTGTACTATTGCCCACTGGCTGCAGGTGAAACCCCCTCACTTGAGAAAGGAATGGGTGCATTGCTCCCATCCACAATATGGAATTAATGACTGCAAAGTTAAACCTAAGAGAAGAACAGCATACAGATAGGTGGAACCGCATGGGCTCTCTGGCAGTCCAACAGAGAGGAAGGACTGGAGAAGAAAAATGGACAGGAGTAAAAATAGGTTGCGAGGCCATCATGCTTGACATACAATATGAAAGCCAGCAAAAGTTAATCTCAACCCACTGCAAAACTATATGGACAAAACAACAAGCACACAAGATTAACCTCAGTTTCGAGTTTGTTTTAGTCAGCCTCATGCTGAGATGGCTTAAGTTCACTAATTGTTAAAATAACAAAACTCAGACAAAATGGAGCAGAATGTGTATTTAAGTGCATAAGGAAATGACAGAATGAAAACTTATTAGAAGGGCAGTATCAGTTTGGAAACAAAAGGTAGGGAGAGTCATCAGGTTTTTCCTGAAGCATAAAGTACATGTAAATGTTTCCTACATCTGTAGAACAATGCAAAAGTACACTGGTACAAATATCTGTACTTGATAAATGTACAGAATTAGTGTTTCACAATGTTATATAATGGCATGACCTTGATTAAAACTGAGTTTTAAAATAGAATAACAATGACGTGCAGACAGTAGGGCCAATAACCATAGGAGCATTAGCCCAGTGCTTCACCTTACCAGGATTCGTCAGGGGTGGAGATTGCTAAGATTTATTTTATTTTATTCATTTAGTTTTGTTGACCAGGTAAGTCGCTAGACAAATTCTGCCTATTTTCAGGCATGACCTGGGGAGGGAAACAGATGAATGCCAACTGACCTTGAACCAGATTAAGCTGTTGGTGTATTTTTAGTGAGTGAGGAAATTTGGCCAGGGCACTGGGAAATTCCCCTGCTATTTCGATAAGTGCCATGGGATCTTTAACATCCAGCTGAACTACCACCAATCAGGCAGATGGGACCTCGATTTAACGTCTCATCCGAAGACAGCACCTCAGAAGTAGCAGCACCCCTCTTGTGCTGCACTACAGTGTCAATACTGGGATATTAACCCTAAGTGCCAGATGTGGAACTGAACCCACAGCCTTCTGATCTCCCGGCTTCAGAGGCGAGCGTACTACCTACTGAGCCACTGACACTGGTAGTAACAGCTCTTTAAAAGTCACAAAGTAGTGATGTCACCAAGGTGTCCACCAGTCTCACAGAAACATATATTAATTTACAAAAAAAATTACAAATTATGTATTTCGGTTATGGAAAATTAAACATAAATAAAGAAAGTTAAAAAAAAATTACAAATTCTGTACTTAATTGAAATTATACAGAGCTATATGGCAATAGGCAATGTCAGTGGCTCAGTAGGTAGCACACCGCCTCTGAGGCCGGGAGATCAAAGGGCTGTGGGTTCAGTTCCCACATCTGGCACTTAGGTTAATATCCCAGTACTGACACTGTAGTGCAGCATGAGAGGGTGCTGCACTTCTGAGGTGCCGTCTTTCAGATGAGACATTAAACCGAGGTCCCATCTGCCTGGATTGGTGGTAGTTCAGGTGGATGTTAAAGATCCCATGGCACTTATCGAAAAGAGTAGGGAATTTTATTAGAGAAGGTGGGCTTCATTACAATAAATCCATCACCAAACAATACAACAAAAAATCCTAAACAGGATTAAGATGAAAACCAAGCATCACAATTATGCCACATTAAATGTACCTGATACAATTATACACAGATAATCTCGATTCCTAAGAACACATAAGGCTTTACGAATATTACCAATAAGTTCATGTGTACAAATCAATTTTGGTGCAAAACTAGGATACATCTGGCTTGCCATAAAAAATATCTGACTAAAGCAAAAACTATATATAAAGTTTCAGCATGATATTTGTCATTAACAATTTCAGAGGTACAAAACATAATTTGTTCATAATTAAGATGAAGGAACAAGGGTTCATTCCATAGTACAGCAAGGCTATTCCAAAGGTTCCGGAAAATGGACAATCAAGGAACAGATGTAGCTGAGTTTCAAGAGTTAATGAGCAAGAGTTTCTAGGACAAAAGCGAGAATCTAATGCTTTATGTTTATGGTTATTTTGACTCCTAGCCTATCATAATTACTGAGCCAGACCATATCCCAAACATATGGTGGTAGAGGGGACTACGTAGTTGTAGGAGAACCCATGGAAGATGGGCTGAAGGACAGAAGGGAAAACAATTTCTTCCTGGGCCTCCTGCCTCCAAATTTTGTCATAAAGCATGTGTCTAGAAGAGATACAGAAATCCTGGGAAAAAGCTGCCAGGACAGGGACATTTTAAAACTTTCTTTCCCATAAGAAGGAATAACCGGAGACCGACAAACAATAGGTCTGTGTCTAGAATCCCATTTATCAAGGCAAAAGAAAACCAAGACATAAAATAAGGTTTCCATATAACGTAACCTGGTTTAAGGATTTGCCAAAGTTAAAGGAAAAAATAAACTATAAAAAACCAACCGGGTGGGTCATATTTACACCACCTTCCTTTATTGGCTGGTAAGTAATATTACGCTTTTACAGGATTTAATCTAGACCCCCATAGCGCTTTAAAAATACACCAAAAGTCTTGAAAAAGAGTTTTGGGAGGAGGAAAAACATAACTAAGGTACAAAAAAAGGAACTAACAATGATTTAATTAAACAATCCTCTTTTTCCCGATCAAGGCTTGTTTCCAGCCAGCCAATAAGGCTTCTGCTTTATCCAAAGCAATTTTCCAATTATGGGAGGACATGTCCCCAGGCCCAAAAAATGTCCCAAATACTTAAACTCCTCATTTTTGATGGAAACCCAGCATAACAGTCATTTTCAGGAAGGGAGGTGTGTCCAATTGGAACACCTTTACTTTTATTAAAATTAATCTAGATCCAGAAACATCAGAGAAGTTTCGCAAAACGTGAATCAAATCCTGTTGTCTAGTGGTTAAATCTATTAAGAGAACTAAATCATCCGCATATGCCAATAATTTAAGTGGGGAGAAAAAGGACCATTCCTAGACCATGTATCTGAGGACAAAGCTGAATAGCTCTTATTAAAGTATCAATATAAAAAACATAAAGTATTGGACTCAAGGACATCCTTGTCTTACCCCACGTGAAGTGGAACAGGAGTCCCTAACCATCCATTAACGTTAGGAACAATCATTGCACCTTTGTACAAAGTATGTAGCCAGGAAAGAAAGAAATCAGGAAGCCAAAAGCTTTCAAGACTTGAAATAGGTAATCATGTGAGACCTTGTCAAATGCTTTCTCCTGATCTAAACCTAACACCCATCCTGAGACAACATTCCTCTTCCCTAAGAAAAACAGTTCACGTAGCAATACTAGATTATCATGTTGATACCGTCCAGGGACACTACATGATTGTACCGGACTAATATAAGCAGACACTTTCAAAATCCTAGCTAACAAGACTTTGCCAGAATCTTATAATCAACATTTAATAAACTAATGGGCCTCAATTGTCAAGGTCTGAAGCATCACTTTTTAAAAATTAAAAGTAGAATAGCTTTTTCATGGATTTAGTCATTTTATCAGAAATCAACATTTCATTATATAATGACGTCAAAATAGGTATCAGATCTGATGAAAAGTTTTATAAAAATTCACTGTAAACCCATCTGAGCCAGGGGCAGAATGTAAATTCAAGGAAAAATGGCTTGTTTTACTTCATGTTCCATTATTTCAGCAGTTAACATATCTTGCTCTACCTTAGAGAGCTGAGGTAAATGTAAAGAGCTTAGAAAGCTGTCTGCCTTGTTGCAGTCAGGCAAAATTCCTAATGTGTAAAAACATGCTGCTCTACTGTAGCAACAAGAGCCTCAGGAGAAGAAACTAGTTCTCCAGAAGAATTTTTAAAGACCAAATAAATTTAGAATTCACTCTAGCTTTGCAAGACTTAAAAGGGTCAAGATTTCCTTTGGAAAGCTTGGTACCAAACAGGCTTCTTGATTTAAAGAACAGGCCCGGTCATATTGAATTTGTCTCATCTTAGCACAAATTAAATCAATTTGTTTACTATAATCATTACAAGTGGTGTTGGTTAGGAAATTAAATGCTGCAGCTGATGTCGTAGCTGTAAATAATTCAAATATTTGCGATTCTGTACCTCAGCAGCCTTTTTTTGAAAGGTTTTTTCCAGCAAATTTTAGACTCTTCCCACCAATCTATTCCAGAATCATAAAATTCAGTAACCAACATCCGAGACTTAAATTCCTTTTGCCAGGATTTTAAAAAGGAAGAGTCAGTTAATAATGTATCATTAGACGCCAACTATTCTTTTTACAACGAGGATAGAACTCCATGTGAATGAAGCACAAAGAGCAACATGGTCTGAAAATTCTATCCCTACAGTGCGACAAGAATGAAGTACCAATACTTTAGACAAAAGATGAAATCAATTCTAGTTCTTAGAGGACCTTTAAAAACGTGAAGCCACCTGATTTATGGAAATGCCTATAAGAGTCCACAGTTGTGCTGTGGACACAATATCCTTTAAGGCTATAGAGTCACAAAAAGTTTGGAGGTTTTAAACCTCTATCAGACTGGTGAAGGCCACAATTAAAGTCACCTATCCACATTAATAATCTTGAAGTATATAAAAAGGTCTAATCAACTAAAGAGAAACTGCTATGCCTAGTTTGAGGCATAAATCCCAATAAGACGTAAACCTTTCCTCTTATAAGTAAAGTCTAATAATAAAGCTCTCCCTGAAAAATCTCAATTAATCTGGAAACCTGTAATTCTGTAGAAGAAAAAGAATACAATACCATCACAGGTATCTCGCCCTATTGACCAAAAGGAAGGACCAGTAGACCAGGCCCTAGAGGCCCGACAGAGCTCATTATGAGTTTTCAATCTAGTGTCCACTAGACAAAAATATCGTTCTTGAGGTCTTTAAGGGTCAGAAAGAGACCTCCCAACTTTTATTACTTTTAATACTGTTCACGTTTAATGAACATATTGATAAAGAAGCCATCAGGAACCTCTAGGAGATTTGCCTTTTGACTTTGTCTAGTGCGTTAGCAATAGGATCTTCATCAGTACCTTCTATATCTTGAGTGGACGGACAGAGGAAGTATCTGCTTCTTCCTCATCAGAATCTTTATCTGACAATTCAGTAGATAAAACAGCAAATTTATTATGAGATTGTAAAATGCCTGTAGAAAGTTCCTGAAACCGGTTTACTGCATGCCTTTCCTAGTTCGCTTCTGAGTCACAATGGTAAAAGCAGAAATATTTTCTTCAGGGACTGAAGAGGGAGTAGGAGGAGGCATTATAGCCTCTGAGGTAGAGACTACCATCCTGAAAGGGGGCACAGAATCAGAGGTGAGAAACTTCAATTATAGGGAGACAGAATGTTTCTCAAGGTCTTTAGTGGATCTTTGGTATTAACAACAGGAGAAGGACAGGAGAGTTAGGTACCAAATCCTGGTGACCTACTTTATCAGCTTGCAAATGCGGTAAAGTAATTAAACCTTCATGAGAAGGGCAATTTTCTATTGTGGAAGCTCAAGGCATCGCCATAAGCATGACCGATACTTCACACAAATTACATTTAAAGGAGTTTGAACAAGTAGCAAGTGTGACCATACTCAAAACAATGACTGCATCTTAACTTGTCACACGCAGAGCTAAAATGTGTGCATGAACCACACTTGAAACAAGACTTGGGCTGTCCAGCATAGAAAATATACCCTTATCTTTACCTAAATAAAGGGTATTTGGTAAATGCTTAGGCCCAGTGTTAGAGGGAAAGAGTTTAACTCGAACTTTCCAGCTGCCATCCCATATCTGCTCACTATCTAGTGTTGGTACTGGGCGTTTAAAACCTCACAACGTTTGTTTAGCCAAAAGAATGTCCTCAACATTCTTACCCTCATTTTAAAAACAATGGTGATATTCAGTATGGCTGGCTTGGTGAGTGGTACAGCCTGAAAAGGAGACTAGAGAGGAGAAGACTGAAGAGACGTATACTGGGCCCAAAATTTGTCCAACCCTGCAATCTGTTTAAACTTATATCAAAATTAGAATTTCCTATATTTATCAAGGCAAATATCTCAGAAGAGAAAACTTCATAGAGCCTTTCAGCAAGGTTCTAGCAATATATACCCTATAAGGAGGTTCTTCTAACCCACTTTTATAAAGTAAATGGACTGCATTCCTTCTAGGGGCAGGTTCCCTTTGGAGTTAAACAAGTCAGACAATTTAAAATGTGTAGGACGATTCAAACCAACATTCATGGGAGCCTGTAAAGAAGAAGTAGAATCAGAAACAGAAGATAAAGAAGAACCAAACAAAACAGAAGAAGAAGTAGTTGAAATGTTAGAAGCAAAATCCATAGTAACAGAGGTATCAGTACTTTGTTTGCAATACTGTTCATTTCAGGTCCAGAAGAAAAGGTGAAGATTTTTCACCCGGGCACGTTGGAGCTCTTTTCAACGATTGAAGACTGTTGAATAGAAGCTTTTTGCAGCATATTAATATATGAAGGGTCCTGTGAATCTGGGGACCAGACACCTGCCCTTTTTCCCAACCTGCATTTAAAAGTGCCAATTCTGGTGACCAATTTTGTTTAGAGGCACAAGAAACAGTGTCTTTGGATGCAGGTGAAAAGATCCCCTTTCTTTGACCAACCGGCAGATTTATCGGCCGAAAAGTAAAACCTCCGTTCAGAGGAAGACAAATTGGATCCAACACTTACAGTGTCTTTGGTAGTTGCAGCCGTGGCTCCTTAAACTTCCTACCGCTGAGGAAGAGAGTTCTGCTGTGGGCACAATGAGGTCGCCGAAAACCGCCACGAATCCAGAAGAGTCAGAGATGCAGGCCGGAGGTTGTGAGTAAGACGCCGTTAGGGCTTTGCAAGTGCAGCCTCCGGAACTTGACTATCAGGGGCTGACCGAGTAAGTGCCTGAAAAGCAGCATCAAGACGTGTAGTTGCGAAGACAAAGCAGAACGCCGCTCAATCAGCTCCGAAACAGAAAGGCCACCATCAATATCGGTAAGAACAGACTCTATTCTGGATGTTGGTTCAGAAATACACCCCGCATCCGATACATTCACAGCAACCACATCATCAGAAACTGCAACAAGACGTTCTCCGATAGCCTCTAAAGAGATATGTGCTGGGAGGAGGCCCACTCCCAAGACTGCCGGCGTCCATCTTCTCCGAGGATTGTGCAGACTGGCCATCTCGCGACCAGCAGCAAGGCTCCACCTATTCAGAGTAGGGGATTTCCCGGTGACCTGGCCAAATTTCCTCATTCACTAAAAATACCAACAGCTTAATCTGGTTCAACGTCAGTTGGCATTCATCTGTATCCCTCCCCGGTCATGCCTGAAAATAGGCAGGATTTGTCTAGTGTACTTACCCGGTCAACAAAACTAAATAAATAAATGCTAGCAGTTGCTTTAGCTAAATGCCAAATCTTATATGCATGTTCAAATACATTTAATATAGTATATATGCTTCAGTTCAGATTCTCTAGTATACCACCGCTATTTTTCGGTTCCATCCCATGATCATGCCATCTTCCTATTTGTGTCAGGCAATTCCTTTGGGAGCCACAGGAGCAGTCCAGTCCAGCAACAAGTGGTATATTATGAGACGCAAGAGAATTTTTTAAGGATACAAACATCTGAAACATAAAAATTAAAAAAAACATGAATCAATATACAAAATATCACTCATTTAAAAACATATACCTGAGAGTTTTCAATGTGTGTTCACTTCTCTGGGGAGGGGTTTTTGGGAGTGTTTGAGGCCTTAACAAATACACATAGAAGGTTGTTTAGAGTGTGGATTAGAGCCACCATAAAAAAATACCAAATGGTTACAAAGAGTGCTAACTAGTAAAATTATTAAACGTAATTTTATTGTTTATATGTAACTAATATGTATAGTGCTGACTATGAATGTATGCATATGTATTTGTTTTTATGCATTCTCTAAGATCAAATGCACATATTTAAGAAAAGCTTGAATTCACTTGAATTCAAGTCCCTGTCTCATGATTAGTGTTTCCTGAAAATATCATGCTGTTTGGTTGCATGGTTTCTCTAAATCAGCATCTGTTAATGTCTCTGCAATAACTGAAAACGTGAAGATTTTTCTGCCCCATCAGTGAGAGATGACATCATTCTTGCCTAGCCTGCTGCTTCAGCAATTAAGTCTGATTAAAGAAGCTGTTGCAGTTCCCAGTCAAAGCAGTCTGCAGAGCTAACTGTTTTTTTGACTCAGGTTTATTTCATAACAACATACAGCAGCAGTTCATACATCCATTCATGTATTACATAAAGGACTTTGTTAATATTAATGTACATATGTTCAGCTGTTCCATGCCTCTTATTTTCTTGTGTTTTCTTCAGTTCAACTATGAGTGAATACTTTGTTATAAAATAAATTATCAGTATAAAGAAATACTTGTAGCTGCTGTCATTAACTATGTAACAGTATTGGGGCCTGATTCTAGAAGGATTACCCTGGCATAACTGAGTTGTACCAAGTAGAATGGTGCATGTAGCAACTTATACTTAACAGTTGCGACATGTACATTCTACATAGTGGCCTGCGACATGGCGGGCAGCTTGTCTTTCAAACAACAGTTACGCTGCATAAACCCCCTGCGACATGGTGCTGGCGGTTTACGGCGGCAGTTCGCCCATTCTAGAAGGCAGCCATAAAGTGCCCACATCGATTCTACAAGATCTCCGGAGGAGATCCGGTAACGTAGGTTATACCAGCATTTAGCTGGTATAACTTACAGATACCCCCGGGGGTCCTGTACACCATCGCTGTCCAGCGGACAGTGCACAGTTTCTCCCCATGCCCAGCACACCTCAGCAGGGCCCCACATGGCTACCCATACACCCAGCCTCCCTAAACAGCCGCTGGCAGCATCCCACAGGCGGTGTGCTGCCATCCTCCACCCGTGCTCCCAAACTGCGAGGTCGCCACGCATATGCAATGACTAGAGTTTAGTATAATAAAATAAATCCAGTCCTGGTAGTCTAGTGGCCCCAATTGTACATAAATAGGAAAACGTATCCCCGTTGCCTGGTAGTCTAGTGCCCCACAACTGTACATAAATATAACAACAAATCCCGCTTTCCTTGGTAGGCTTGAAACATAGATTTTGACGGCAGATAGGGACCGCTGGCCCACCCAGTCTGCCCGCTTCCTACCTATTGATAAGCTGCAGATCCTAGTTAACCAGCAGCCTACTTCTTCCTACCCCACCCCTAGAATTGCCTTATGCCTGTCCCATGCATGCTTGAATTCCACCACTGTTTTTGACTCCACAACCTCCTCCGGAAGGCCATTCCATGCATCCACAACCTCTCTGTGAAAAAACTTCCTTAAATTACCTCTGAGCTGCCCCTTCTATCTTCAAATTGTGCCCCTTGTTCTTGCACACCTCTTTTTTGAAAGATGCTACCTCTTGGACTTTGTTGATTCCTTGAGATACTTGAAAGTTTCTATCATGTCCCCCTCTCTCCTTTCCTCGAGGCTATACATATTCAGCTCCTTAAGTCTCTCTTCATATGTCTTCTAGTGCAGGCCCTGCCATTTTAGATTCTCCTCCTCTGGACAGCCTCCATCCTGTCTATATCCTTCGGAGATTGGGTCTCCAGAACTGCACGCAGTACTCCAGATGGGGTCTCACCAACTGTCTGTACAGAGGATAATAACTTCCTGTTTTCTGCTGGTGATGCCTCTCCTATGCATCCCAGTATCCCCCAGCCTCCTTGCTGCCCTCTCACATTGTTTGCCCACCTTTAGGTCATCTGATAGACTACCCCAGGTCCCTTTCCATTTTTGTAGTTGTTAGTATCTCACCCCCATTGTGTACTCTTCCTGGGTTTTGTTTCCCAGGTGCATTACCTGCACTTTTAGCATTGAATCTAAGCTGCCATACATTTGACCATTCCGCTAACCTTGCAAGTCCCTTCTCATCCTTTCCACCCCACCTTGTGCATCAACTCTGTTGCAGATCTTGTGTCATCTGCAAAGAGACATACTTTCCTTCCAGTCCCTCTGCAATATCACTTATAAAGACATTGAAGAGGACCAGTCCTAATACTGAACCCTGTGGTACCCACTAGTAACCCCCTTCTTCAGAGTGGACTCCATTTACTATTACTCTGTGTCCTATTCTCCAGCCAATTCTTTACCCAGGCTGTCATCTTGGGGCCCACTCCCAGGCTGGCTAACTTGTATATTAATCTTTTGTGTGGGACTGTGTCAAATGCCTTGCTAAAGTCTAGGTAGGCCATGTCCACAGCCCTCCTGATCTACTACTTTGGTCACCCAGTCAAAAGTCTATCAGATTTGTCTGGCATGACCTTCCCGCTGTGAATCCATGCTGCCTTGGGTCCTGACCCCTCTGGCCTCTAGATACTCAACTATTCTTTCCTTCAGAAGTGATTCCATCATTTCCCTACCACTGAGGTTAAACTAACATGTCTGTAGTTTTCTGCTTCTGCCTTGCTCCCACTTTGTGAAGGGGAATCATATCTGCCCTTCTCCAGTCCTCGGTACCACCCCATCCTCCCATGATTTGTTAAAGAGGGTAGTCAGTGGTGTCACTAGTTCTACCCTTAGTTCTTTAGAATTCTGGGATGAATCCCATCAGGCCCCATAGCTTTGTCCACCTTCAGTTTTAAGAGTTCTTTCAGAACCCTTTCTTCTGTAAATGGGCTGGTATCAACTTCTGTATCCAGGGTGTTTCTACTGTTTGTTTTAGGTACCTCCCCACTTCCTTTGTAAATACTGAGCAAAAATATTTGTTTAGTATCTCTGCCTTTTCAGTCACCCTCTGCCCACCCTCCTCCTCTTTATTAAGCCTCACTAGCCCTCCTTGGTCTTCCTTTGCTCCTGATGTACCTATAAAGGTTTTATCCCCTTCTTAACAGAGTTGGCTATCTTGTCCTCGGTTTGGGCCTTTGCTGTTCTGACTGCCTTCCCAGCTTCCTTTTGCTTTAACTGATACAGTTCCCTGTCCTGCTCCTTTTGTGATTCCTTGTACTTCCTGAATGCTTTCTTTCTCTTGAACCTTCACTGCCACTTCCTTTGAGAACCATAGTGGTTTCTTACATCGTTCGTTTTGTTAATTTGCTTCACACAAGGCTTGTTACCTCTGTGATGGCAGTTTTATTATTCCCCATTGTTCTTCCACCCTCCTTCCTACCCATTTGCTAGTGCATTCCTTAGGCACTCACCCATTTTGGTAAAGTCAGCCCTCCTAAAGTCTAGTACTTTTGCCTTTGTATGGCTTGACTCTATTGCTGTGTTTATTGTGAGCCATACTGTTCAATGGTCGCTATTTCCCAGATGGCTACCCACTTCTACATCTGTGATCCTCTTCATCTCCATTTAGAGAACCAGGTCTAAGATTGCTCCCTCTCGGTGGGCTCCAATACTAGTTGTCTAAGGCATGCCCTTGTGGGGCATCTAGAATAACCCCACTCTTTGAAGTGGCTGCTGCAACTGCATTCCAGTTAACATCTGGCATATTCAGATCACCCATCAGCAATATCTCCTTTTCTGCCATTCTAAGTATTCTTTCTATCATTTCCTTGTCCATTTCCTCCCCTGAGAAGAGTCTGTACCACAACCCTGTGCGGATTGTGGTGCCATTGCGGTCTCCAAATTTACCCACAGTGCTTCTTCTCCTCCCTGTTTTCCTTTTGTTCTGTTGCCTTGATTCCTCTCCTTATGTAAAGCTACTCCTCCTCCTCTTTACCCTCCCTGTCCCTCCTGTAGATAGTGTATCCTGGTATGTTTATGTCCCAGTCATGGTTTTGTGTGTACCATGTTTCTGTGACTGCCAAGATATCCAGATGTTCCTCCTCCATCAAGGCCACTAATTCAGGAAGCTTGTTACTCAGACTATGGGCATTGGTACTCATTGCTCTCCATTTTTTGATGGCTTTACCTTCTTTTGCAGCATCCCCACTGACCTGTCTACCTCGGTCTTTTTCTCATTTAGTACCCTGTTTTGTAGGAGAGGCTGGGATTTTCCTGCTGTTTATCAGTGCCTCCCCTTGACTAGTTTAAAAGCTTGCCAATGAAGCATTTAAACCGATTGCTCAAAGACTTGTTCCTTCCTGGACAGATGCAGACCATCCTGCCAGTATAGGCTGGTGTCCTCCAGGTGGAACCCCAGTCCCCAATGAAGCCAACCCCTGTGCCCACACCATTTTTCAACCATTCATTAAACTGCATGGTGCAAAGTACCCTCGCCTCACTCATGCCATTGACAGGCAGCATCTCAGAAGGAGATTGTGTGTGTTACTTGTCTTAGGCCTCCCCAATTCTACAAAGTCCTTCTGCACTGCTCTAATCTCATGATTAGCCAAGTCATTTGTCTCTAGGTGGACAATGACATCCAGCTCAGATTCCTGCAGCTGTTCTCGTGATCCTGAGGATGCGCTTCCTGTCTCTCAAGCCATGGCACCAGGCAGGCACCTACTTCAGTTTTCCCTGCTCTCCCAGTTCTATCCCCTAATAATTGGGTCCCCACCAGGGCTGCTTCCTTTCCTTGTGGTGTCGTCTGCCTCCTTCCTGTGGGCCTACCTTGTGACAGTTGTCCTCAGCCTCCTTAATCTCCTCTGCAGGTGCATCCATAGGGGAGCTATGCTCCCCAGAATGAGTGTATGGATTGTGGTGTGGAACAACTGACTGGGTGGCCTCTGTTCCACCATCCTCACCCTCCTGAGCCCACTGTGGTCCAACTGCTGTGCTTTCTTCGCAACCTCTGGGGTAGTGGTGGTGGCTCTGGTGCTCCTGGATGGGGAGGTTCCCTTCCTACCGTCCAGTGTGGCCTGGGGAAGGTCCCTTACTACTGTCCAGTGTGGCCTGAAGATGGGCAACTTCCTCCCTCAGGGCAGAGAGTTGTCTGCAAATAGTGCAGCATCTCAGCCTCCAGAAAGACTCCCGAACTGCTGCCCCACAGCCATTACACTTTCTCCCACATTTTTTGTGTGTGTGTGATTAGTTTGTAATATAGAAATATATATGTATTTATATTATACAATGTGTATGCTTATATTGTCAGTGCAGTGTGCTAGAGAGGATATGACAGTGATATGCACTTGCACTCTTGAGGAATGATGTCAGAACCCCAGGTATAAAGGAACTATTTCAGGGGTGGGTGGGGTGAGGGTGGGAAGGTTGGGCCTAAACTGTGCCCTCACAAAACAATCAGCTAAAAGCTCTGACCCACTGCTGCAATGAGTGCCTTCCTGTCAGCAAGATGCCCTACACAACAATTTGACAGAGAAAATACCCTGCTAATCAAACAGAGAAAATCCACACATCCAAGTCAGACACAGGTAAACCTCTCCAGCCCCAAAACAGGCCTGGTGGTCTGTGCTCTAAAAGCTGTCAGCCCCAAAATACGTCAGCTGTGCTTTAAACTCTTCCTGCACTGAAAATGTTAAGAATTGTAACAAACAAACGTACACCTAGATCCACCTCCCTCTGTTGCTTGAAAGACTGTCTTTTCCTGTTTCATACTGCAGGTTTTCTATGACCACTCCTTAACCACAGTAACTTTGTTAAAAATAGTTTAACTATCACAAACTCCTACGCACCAGTAAATTATTTAAAAATAGTTTCTGTCCCAAAATCCTAGTAGTCAATCCAGCTACCCCAAGGGACAACAAAATGCAGTATTCAAACACTTGTGAAGTTACTTCCAAGATAAGCAGAGTTTGCAAGTTTCTTTTCAACTCCTCAGCCACCTGAACTGTACAGAAATGATGAAAGAATCCCCATTTCCTGGTAGTCTAGTGGCCCCACCCAGCCATGCCAGCCACCCAGCAACCCCCACCCGTCCCCAGCGGTGATTGGCACAGCCACCTCTCACCTCCACGGCCAGCCACCGACTGAGTGCAGTATAGCGGTACTGCACAGACATGCCCAGAAATAATTTCTGAGCGATCTGTGCAGTAGCGCTAATACTGCACTCAGTCAGTGGCTGACCATGGAGGTGAGAGGTGGGCTGTGCCAGCGCCGCTGGGGATGGGTGGGGGTGCTGGGTGAGCTTGCATGGCTGGGTGAGGCGACTAGACTACCAGGGAAACGGGATTTTTTCATCATTTCTACACAGTTCGGGGTGCTACTAGCCTACCAGGGAAACAGGGATTTGTTGTTATATTTATGTACAGTTGGGGGCACTAGACTACCAGGGCAATGGGGATACATATTTATTAATATACAGTTGGGGGCACTAGACTACCAGGATACAGGACTATATATTTTTGTATCAAACAGTTTGGGGGGTCGCTAGACTACCAAGGCTACCTATCCACCACATTTGCAGCTGGTGACTAAGGGTCAGGGCACAGGTGGGAGGGTTAGCCATGCGCCCTGTTGCAGCTTGCGACATGCTTGCCAGTTATGCCCGCGGTTCGGTGTGTTGGCAGCGTAGCAAGTCACAGGACTTAACTGCGATGACCCTGCCCCTACCAGAATAGGGCACAGGGTCAATGTTGCAGGTGCGGGTGGTGTAAGCTGCACTCAGCAGCAACTTGCTTCACCCTTCTAGAATCGGGCCCTATGTCCCAAAACACCCAGTTACCTAGCAGTGAATTATATCAGCTGATTTTACTGTTAAAAAAACTTTAATTATTGAAAATGAAACAGAAACGTTGGACAACATGGCCCATTTAATGACTATGCACCTTCCCGACCCCCCATTTATTATATATTACTGATGGTATAAGCTATATCCTAATTTCCTTTTAGCAAAGAGCTCTGTTGTTCACAGAGCTAATTGTTTACACTCAAAGTTTGTTACTAACTCATCTAGTTTGTGTTTAGATAGCTTAGCTATTATTTATTTTGAGGGTACATCCATTCAAATGATTGAAACCACATTACAGGATGTGTTTATAGAGCTTTAAAACTTTTTCCTGGCATCCAAACTTATTTTAAACCCTCTAAAGACCAGGTGGTGTTGTTCTCAAGAGATAGTAAGGTTAGACCTCAGATGCTTCCCTAAAGAGTAACACCTTGGATAATGTTACTGTTGAGCAAACTCAAAATTATAAATACTTCGGTTTCTATCTGGATAGTGCTTTGAAGTGGACCACACGTGGATTATGTAATGAAAAGGTGGGAAAATGCGTGGAGCCTTATATAGAATTGGAGGGTGTATGTCTGAGAACATTAGGAAAAACGTAGTTACAACATTAGTACTCCCTTTGTTGGATTACGGGGATGCAACAACTACAGTATTATCCAGGATAGATGCAATGTTCAATAAATTGACTAGATTCATTTTAGGTGTTCCTAGGATGACACACAGACAACAATTATATGAATCTCTTGATTGGATTTATCCAAAGATAGGAGACTATTTCATGCATTGAACTATATGGTAAAGTGTAACAAGGGGATCCCTGAACATATATTGGATGAATTGCAGATCAGAGAAATTAAATCTGGATTACGCTCTGTGGGTACTACTGAATATATTCAGCTAAAAATGAGGACAGAATTTGGACAGTCACATTTTTTCTACAGGGGACCCCAAATTTGGAACACTTTAAACCCAATTTTAGATCATTAGTAACTGGTGTACACCTAGGTGAAATTAAATATTGGTTGCAACAACAGGTTATTAGGAATGTTAGAGAGGCATATTTTGATATAAATAAATTAGAATATTTATTTATTTGTTTTTTATTCCTAGGTATTACAAACTGACAGTGTTATATTTGTCTGTATATCTTAGTAACTTTGTATGCCTTTATGCTATTGTGTGTTAATATGTATGATGTGGTTGTATGTTCTATTGTAGTGTATTTGTAATTTAATGTATTTCATGTTTTTATTCTGTAATTATTGTACATAATTTAACTTTGGATATAATCTAGGGCCTCACTGGAAATGAGCTTGTCTCAGTTGAGTTGTACCTATTCACTGTTGTTTCAGCCGAATAAAAGTTTTACTACTACATTGGCTTAAATCTATCATTGTTCTCATAAAAGTTGATCATTTGAGTTTCAATGCTAAACTGTAGTGGTATGAATGAATGTCTGTGAGAAATTATCTTGTCCGTATTATAGCCGTCAGTTCTTTTTCATCAAAACTGCATTGTTTTCTGGCTGTATAACACAGGGTTAATTAACGGACATAAAATAAATCTAAAGTTTGTTAATTCATAGAAGCAGTGTCTTTGATGTAGCCTCCAAAAATAGGTTTGTATGAGAACAATTTTGTTATGTCAGATTGACAAACAGGTGTCTGCCACACTCAGCTATTTCAGGAACATGTACTGTATGAACTCACAAAATTCAGTTCTTGAGGGTTTCTGTGTGAAAATACATCATGTATGTGTATAACTAAAATACTATATGGCATCCTGATGTCTCTGTCTCCTGCTTCGACAACTGAGGCAGTAGCACTCTGCTCCATCCTTTACCCTGCCCCACAAGCCACGTCTGCTGCCCACATTTGAGGCCGCTGGATCCCACTGTCTTCTCCACACAGTCACAGCTGCTGCACCTGCTGCCCCTGCACAAACAGTTGAGACTGCTGCACTCTGCTTACCTCTTCCCCATCCCCACAGTCAGGCCAATGTACCGTTACCCCTGTTCCCATCTCCACAGTTGGGGCTGCTGTGCTCTGCTAAGTCCTTGAGTCCCTTACCCTGCCTTCACTGTTGGAGCTGTTGCACAATGCTGCCCCAGGCCACTAGAGGTGAGGTATTTTCTGCCGTCCACCCACTTCCATTGCCCCAACTGGGCAAGGCTGCTGCACCACAAGCACCCTGTTCCACAGTCAGGGCTGTTGTACCCTGATTGCAACACAGTCAAGGCTTCTGCACCATGCTGTCCTCTGTCACCACTGTGCCCTGCTACACTATAGAGCCTATTAACTCCACAGCAAAGCCCCACATTTGGTGGCCTGGGACAGCATGGTGCAGCAGCCCTGTGGATGCAGTTCCTCTGCGACTCTAGGACTTAGCAGAGCACGGCAGCCCTGTCTATGGAGACAGGAACAGGGGCAACACGGTGCATGTGGCCCTGACTGTGGGGTGGGGACAGTGGAAGCAGTGCAGCAGCCTCAACTGAAGGGCAGGAGACAGGGGCATCAGGATGCCATATAGTACATACTGTACATGATGTATTTTCACACAGAAACCCTCAAAGAACTGACTTTTATGAGTTCATACAGTACATGTTTTTGAAATAGCAGAGTTTGGCAGATACCTGTTTGTCAGTCTGACATAAAAACAACTGCTCTCACATGAACCTATTTATGAAGGCTACATTAAAGACACACTGCTTCTATGAATTAATAACCTTTAGATTTATTTTATATCCATTAACAAACCCTGTTATATAGCCAGAAAACAATGCAGAGTTTTGATGAGAAAGAACTCACAGCTATGATACAGACAAGGCAATTTCTCAAGACATTCATGCCACTTCAGTTCAACACTGAAACTCAAATGATCAACTATTTACGGAACAGAACGATTGATTTTAAGCTAATCTATTAAAACACAAACCAGAGGGGTTAGTAACAAACTGAGTGAAAACAATTAGCTCTACAGACTGCACTGACTGGGAACTACAACAGCTTCTTCAATCAATCAGGGACTGAACTGCTGAAGCAGCAGACTTGACAAGAATTATGTCATCGCTCACTGATAGGGACAGAAAAATCTTCACTGTTTTCAGTTACTGCAGAGCACATTAACAGATTTAAAAAATGCTGATTTAAAGAAAACCACAAAACCAGGGTGCGAAATTCTATACCTTAGGTGCCCTAGGGCAGGCACTTTTATCTCAGGACACGTGACTGCTGTTTAGTGCCTGCTCCATGGGGCACCTAAGATATCTGTACAGCAAGTCTTTTTAGTTCGTTTTTCCCCACAGCCTTTTTTTTCTTTTAGGATGTTGATGTCATTGGCTGGGGGCAGGGCGGCCACTGGAGGAGCACTGAGAGCTGCAATCATGAGATGTACTTCAGTATGTTCAGCTGAAAGGCGGACTGAGACGCAGATGATATGAGTAAGCTGACAGCCCTCAGACACGTCCCACCCACCCGTTCCTTTACAAATGTCATGGTGTTGATTGGTTTACTGACAGGATCACCTGCTGCAGGAATAAGGAGGACCTCGCGAGGCGGGGAAGGAGCAGCTGCACCATTGCAATGAAAGAAGGTATGGAGTTGAGTGAAGTCCTTTAGACACAATCTGACAGTCATAAAAGTTAACACTGTCCGTAAGTTAAACTGTCTGGCTAATATGTTGCTGTCGGTTGGGAATGCTCAGACTGGAGCGGATAGAGCCATACCAGTTTGGTGTGTGTTGGTGATCCACATTCATTAGTCTTTTCCTTGGGGGTCTGACAAAGGCTTTCTGCAGCAAACCTGTCAATTCTGCTTAAAGTGGTCTGAAACAAGTCCGGAATGTAAGAAAGCAAGTTACTGTAGTACACTTTCTTCCGGTACAATGAGGAGTCTAATTTTAGCATTTCTATGGTGTTTTCAGTTGCTCAACACAGAGTCCTAACCATTTGTTTTTTAAATGCTGCTGTAGCCGATTAGTTGGCACATTAAATTACAAGTTTAGTATCACTGGACAGTAGTGCCATTTTAGAGCATGTAACTGTGACTGTGTTGTTAGCCACATGACCCTGTTCAGCCAGGACATGCAATAGGGTTCCAATCCTTTGGATGATTCAGTCTCCCTACACCCTCGTGGCTAGTGTCTGCTCAAGGTGCGCTTGCTTAGTTGGTTTTGGCCTCTTGGCTTTCCTGGTCTCCTGTGTTGCTGCTTGTGTCTTGCCTTGGCTTACCCATGTTGGAAACAATTGAAACACACTGATTTTACAACTGCACGTAATACTTTATTGAACTAGCAAGCTAACAAAATACGATAAATATAACCCTGAACAGAAGTGCAATCATATTGCTAAGTCTCAGATTTCATCTTGGCCCTTGACTGTCTTGTTCTGATGGCTGCATGTTCTGCCCCCGTATTTTTATAACTATACTTTTATTCATACAGAGTCAAATACAAAATACAATAAGACTTTGGTCTTCAGCAATAAGTCATTCAGAAACACTTCATATCCACCCAGCAGTACTTTGTAACACAATTAAAAGAAAATAGAAAAGTTTTGTTTTTATTTGGTGAGAATTTAAAGCAATGGCATGGAAATATTTTGTTGGGCATGTATCTTTTTCCCATGAATTTCATGCCCTGCACAAAACCAAACAGCATGATATTTCAGGAAACACTAATCATGACACAGTGACTTGAATTCAAGCTTTTATTAAAATATGAAAAAAACGGTGCATTTGATTTTTGTTTGTTTGCTCTGAAGGTAACTGCAAACAAAAGATCTCTCTAATTTGCTATAAATAAAATGATGATGATGATATGACAAAACTGAGGGCACTACAATGAGTAAGCGATATCAAAAATACTAAGATTAAAAACATATTAACAGTGGCATTCTCCCTCTCTGAAATATATGATGATGATAAAATTTTATTTTTATACAGAATACAAATTCAAAATACAATACAAATACAAAATACAAAAGGTTTTAACCCTATTTTCAACAATGTCCTATACACATATTCTTAAAACAATTGTCTGTACACATAATTACATACTTGTTTTAATACAGTGCTACATACACATAAAATCACACAACAGATACAATCAGAGTGCAGATGTCTTTTCAGAAGGACACAGTGTAGCTGAGCTCCTCAAGGCACTAACATTTATAGGAATTTGTGAGACCCCGCTAACAAGTCTGATTGCTGAACGGACACAGAGTATTTGAGTAACAGATGGCTACGGAAAAAAAAGAAAAGCAGGCTAAACTACAGTTTGGGTTGGGAGATAAGCACGGCGCTCTAACCCTGGGCCTGCACAGTTGCGGAAGAGACCGGAGCCTGATGACTATCCGAGAAATATCTGACCTGCAGAGATCCCTTGCGGCAGTACCGGCCACAATTATTCAGATCCAACACGACGACATGAAGACTGGATTTGTCAATATAGCTGCTCAGATCACGCACATGCAATCTGTGGTCACGAGCCTGTCAGAGACTACCGCCACTCATACCAACCAAATTGCCCAGCTTGAAAAGCGTAGGGGCCCTGGAGGATGCCCTAGCACAGACTGCTTCAGATAAGGTCTCCTTACAAAGTACAGTGAAAAGCGGATTGCCCAGGTCGACAATCAGAATCGCTCAAGGAGATCAAACCTAAGGATCATGGGGTTACCGGAGGCTTGGAGGGAAGAGCCTGAACTGAACTTGCATAAATGGCTAGTAGAGCATCTCGAACTGCCCTCCGACCTGGCACAGTGTGAAATCGAGCAGGCCCACAGTGGGGCCTCCACCAAAAGCGGGTGACAAACCAAGGCATTGCTTGATTCAATACTTAAGGTATACAGAAAAGGAAGCAATCCTTAAACAGGCCAAAGTAAAAGGGCCAAGCAAGGTGCAGAACAGCTTGGTCATGGTTTTTCAAGACCACAGTAGGGAGCTCCAAAACAAACGACGGCAGTTTAACAAGATTAAAACAAAGCTGTTTAAAATGGGGTGGAGATTTACCTTCTTGTACCCAGCTAAGCTCCGTGTCAACCGACCTGGTAGTGCTCCAAGGCTGTTTTCATGTCCCAGAGAGGCAGCTCGTTGGGTGGAGGAGGAGGTGAAAAGGTGCAGGAGAGAAGGACTCTACCACTGTTCGACCTTGTTCTGTCTTACCGCCTCACGTGGGTGGCCTTTATACAGGATCCAATCTATATAACTTTTGTCTTTCTTGTAGGTGCAGGCATGCCACAAATTTACTTTTAGCTCTTTGCTATTTCTCTCTTGTATTAAGAGGCTCTGTGTTTAAATGAGGACCCAATATTTAGTTCAAGCGGAGGTAGCGATTTGCGCCTACCATTTGAGACCATTGAAACCTACAAAAGCCCGACCTGGTCTTGGGACCAGGGTGGCAACAAGGCTACGGACTACATCAGGATCTGAATCTGACTTTTTCCTGACTGTTCAGGCTGTTTTGTCCTTTGCCTATTAGCAACAAGTTGTTTACTATGAGTGACATTTTCCAGTACCCCATTTTACTGGGACGTTTCCAGACTTTCGATATATTAATGTTTAGTTGTGGCAAAAGCTCTGGTATGGGAACGGAGCCCCTGTTATAATGCTTAGTCTTGAAGTGGATGGTAATTTTATTTTAGCATCACACCTGATTTTGGGATTGGGGTTTTTGGGAGATTAAATCTGGTTCGGGGGCCTCACTGAGGAATGTTTTAGTGAGCATTCACTATATTAATCAGAGTGCCTACCATTATGATTGTAAAACTGTGGCTAGTTTTAAAGTTCACTGTTCATTTGTAAGGGAACCTATGGTGGATCTTAGTTCCGTGAAGGGGGTGGGTGGGTGGGTTTATTGTTATTTGTAGTTGGGATAATGTTGGGGGGAACTGAGGGCCTTCTCTGGGCTTCACCGTCAAAGCTTTCCAGGAGTCGGAGATGCCCACGGCTTCCAGTTGTTTTGGGGTAACTACAGGTGTTAAACAAAACTGATTGGGTGGAACAGTCAGATTGAAGTATGTTTTATATCTGTATAATTGGTGCCTGACATGCCCTAGTTCAAGGTGGGACTATGGATGATGCTATAAGAATCACTTCTCTGAATATCAATGGCCTGAAATCAGTCATTAAAAGGAAGAAACTACAGAGGTTCAGAGATCTAAATGGCAAATTGTTATGCTCCAGGAAACTGCATCTCCGGGAGAGGCAACCAGAACTGCAGTGGCTCTGGGAGGGTCCTGGGTGTCCTCAACTTTTCTACCAAATCGAGAGGGTCTGCAATCTGGTTCCCTAGAGGATTGGGGGTCAGGATTATTGAGCAAATACTGACCAACATGGGAGATTCGCTCTGGCTTGAGTATCTATCCCTAAGGTGGGTATGATATCCCTGAGGTCCATCTATGCTCCAAACGTGGAGCAGCCCGATCTTCCAGCAACTGGCTCTGGAATTGGCCCATTGGCGGGACCATGGGTGATTGGCGAAGACTATAATTGTGTTCTAGCAGGGTGTTGGATCGGTCGAACACTACCCTATAGCCAAATCCAATGCTCTTGCACTGGCAGTGCTGGAGGGACCTGGGCCTGGTTGACATATGGAGACATATATATCCCACAGGAGAAACTGTAGTTTTTCTCTCATGCCCATAGATCCTATGTTCAGTTAGATAGGTTTTGGTGTCTCACTCTTTGATCCCAGCCTCTAAGACTGCGGCCTACTCCCTATGTTACTGTCTGATCATGCCCTTTAACTTTGGAGCTGGCAGTGGGAGACTCACCACCAGTGGTTAGGCAGTGGAAACTAGATCCTTTACTGCTTAAGGATGGAACTTATTGTTCTGGTGTCTCTGCCATGATAAAGGAATTTCTAATTTTCAATAGGAGTAGGGACACTTCACATGAGGCTAGATGGGAAGCACTGAAAGCTGCTATAAGGGGTTATTCAATCTCATATGTGATCCATAAAGCCAGGATCTAACGAGACTTACAAAAATTGAGAACCAAAATCGAGGCCTGCAAGCTGGCACGTAAGAGCAGACCTTCAGCTGCTGTATATGGGGTCTTACAAAACTTAAGTGGCAATATAACACCTTAAGTAGTACCAACTTGAGACAGCCATTCTGCTGTCTCAGGCAGGCTATATTTTGTCGGGATAGGGGTGGCAAATACCTTGCCTGGAAGCTACATAAGCAGGAGAGGGATAGGACTGTGGATTCCATTCTGGATGAGGGGTGTACTTAGAGGAGACACCCTGGCATAGGACAGGCATTTGGGTAATTTATAAGCAGCTTTATACCTACATAGGGCACCCGAAACCGTCCCGGCCCTGGATGGGTTTTTGCACTAGCTCCGCTGCCGGTTCTCTTGGCCGATCAGGTAGTAGACCTGGAAGCACCCTTACAGATGCTGGGATTACACGTGCGATTAGAGCTTGGCCCAGGCTCTGATGGGCTCCACAGATTTCTTTAAGTCCTTTCAGGATTGGTCCTCATACCGCTACATAACATGCTGGTGGAGTGCTTGGAGAAAGGAGTTCTGCCCCTCCACACGGTCGGCTGTAATCACAGTACTCCCAAAGCCTAGTAAGGACCCCACCTGTTGTGCTCTTACAGGCCAATCTCCTTGCTAACTGAAGATTATAAAATATTGGCTAAGGCTATGGCAACAAGGCTGGAAGGGCTACTCCCCATTTAATCCATCTCAGATCAGTCTGGCTTCATTAAGGGTCAGCAAAGGAAACATAATATCAGACACACCCTCAACATCATACACAGGTGGAGGTCCAGGGCCAATACCCATTGTGCAGCAGTATTTTCCATTGATGCTGAAAAGACTTTCAACGCGTGGAGTGGGGTATCTTTTGACATGCTTCATAGGTTTGGATCTGGCCCTATTTATAGCTCCTGGATATGCACACTGTACCAACGTCTTTGTGCCCAGATTGCTGTTAATGGTGCCCTCTCTAAGAGCTTAACTAAGTGGGGTATGAGACTGGGGTGCCCCTCTTGCCTCTCCTTTATGTGTTATCGCTTGAACCCCTGGCAGCCAGGATCCGCGCGAACATTGGTATCGGGGCTTTCAGGGTGGGGAGGTCAACATAAACTGGCACTATATGCTGACGATCTTTATTGTACCTACAATCCTTCCAGTGACCTGCCTGAGGTGTTCAGGGTCATGAGAGAATATGGTGACCTATCCGGCCATAAAGTAAACTGGACTAAGAGCGAACTGCTCCTGCCCGGCTTAATAACAGTGCTAGTTTGATTGCCAATCTAAGGGGCCTGCAAATGGTGGAAAAATTGAAATATTTGGGTGTTCTGATATCGGTGCATACACATTTGCTATATGCACTAAATTTTAAATCTCTCTTGCAAAAGATCTCTGGGGACTGTGACAGATGGACCGGTTTGCCAGTTTCATTAATTGGGAGGTTAGGGTGGTGAAAATGATGATACTCCCAGATGTTTATATCTATATCAAGTCTTGCCCATTGCCCTCCCCATCTTGCATTTCAAACACATTAATGCGATCATCCATAAGTTCTGTGGAGGAAAAAGCCTGCCCGAATTAAGAGAACTATTTTAGTAATGCCATCTACTCAGGGAGGTTTGGGTCTTCCTAACTTTTACTGGTACTATTTAGCGGCACAATTGGCCTATGTCATAAGTGTGGAGGGAGCTGAGTCTCTAAAGTGGTTGAGCCTTGAGGAAGACCAACTCCGAATCCCTATGCTGGAAGGGCTGCTGGCTGGATCACTCTGGCCTGGCAGTCAATTACCTGTGAGCAACCATTTTACAGCAGCAACACTCAGGAGCTGGATCAAGGTGCATAAACTGGGTGGGCATAAGGCTGCCCCTCCCAACACAGACTTGTTAACTGTTCTTCAATTTAAAGGTCCGTGTACAGCCTCTCTGATCCAGTGATTGCTGGCCTGGAGAAAAAAGGGGCTAAGGTCGGTGAGCCAGATGTATAGGGTGAGCACTCATCACCTTTCCTTACATATGTAGAACTGGGGAATTACACCAGCTGACTTTTCATATACTTAAAATCAAGAACAAGCTGGGTGCCGCACTGGGACCTGAACACGGGTGGGGTGTCGTGTCCCCTTTGAGGAGGAGCTTTTCCATCCCAACCACTATCTGAACCGCTAACTATATTCTACAACCTCATTGCGGGGTGGAGAAGGAGGTGTGGAGAAGATTTGAGGATTGGCAAAGTGACCTGGGTAGGGACTGTAGTGGTGAGGTGTGGTCTAGTGCAATCCATCACTTTAATACTTGCTCAGAAGTAATAAGTTAAGGCAGATCCAATATAATTTTATGTATCGTCAGTATTTTACCCCAGTGCGCCTTCAGGCTATGTACCCATCCAAGCCTCACTGTTGCCCCAAGTGCCTGGCTTGTTCAGGGATTTTCTGCACCTGGCATTGACCTGCCCAAGGATAGCCCGTTTTGGTTAGAGGTGCATCGAATTATGCAGGAGGTGCTGGGATCGCGCTTCTGCAGTCCCTGCAGTTTCTGCTGGGTGCTGACCCACAGTGGCCTAAGTATATTTGTACTTGTATATTTGATTGATTGATATCCGTATGTCTGACTATGGTATCATCCAACCATCTTAATAAAATATTTTGAAAGAAAAAAGTAATTTAAATGTGATATTTTTTTGTGAACTTTAAATTATTAGGCAGTTCATTCCAATAACTAGCTACACTTCTCTGCAAAGTAGCTCCCCAGTCTATTATATGATCTACATGTGGAATATTCAGTTTATTATGTCTTAGATTAACTTTCCTTTCATTTAGTATTTCAAATGTTACCAAGCTTCTTAGTGTTTCCTACGAGTTTATGACACCATATCAGCCATATATATTGTTTTTTCCTTCCAGGTTGTAGCCAATCTAACATTTTATATATTTTGCAAATGATGAACTCCATGTTTACTCTTTGTAGCAAATTTTGCTAATTTGCAAGTACGTCTAATTTATCTTTTTCAACAGTGTTAGTGATGAATTCACAAAAGTTGGGGATCCATATTCCAGGACTGGGATTAGCAGCTGCCCACCAATGTTCCCACTTTTTCCTGCTAGCTGTGCTCCGAACTCAGACCCAAACCTGCATCCATACCAGCAGACAAAACAAGCAGGTCAGTGAAAATATGGGGCAATTCTCCCCAAAGGCTCAATAATTGCCACTACTCAGAAGTTCTTTCCCACATGTGGCACTAGACAAACCTTGCAGCCTATAGATCATATTATCACTGCTGGCTGTAATCAGACTTTTCTCCTGTGAACAAGAGAGCTGCAAAAGTTTAAATTAGCAGTTGTAGCTGTTAACTTTAAATGTAAATTGTTTTAAGCCAGTGCCCAATATTCCACCAGCAGCCCACTTGCTCCTACTTCCTGCTGATTGCCGCTGCTAGCTGCACTCTAAACATGGATCCCAACCCATGTCTGTACCAGAGAGGAGATCTGCACAAAAACAAGCAGGTCAGCAAGAGTATGAGGCTTGTACCCCAAACCAACAGTGTGTGACACTATGGTACCCATCTCCACTACCATAAAACATCAAGCCGACACTGAGGTACCCAATCCCCAGTGCCAGTACCTGCAAAATAAAACAGTCCATCATTTTATTTTTAAACCTGTAATAGAAAAACTGTCTATTAATGTCTGTTGAACTGTTTCCTGCTGTCATCAACCCCCACTCAGTACACATCACCCCCACTCCTTACTCATCTAAAAATGGTCCACTATCATAGATCCAGTCTCTGAAACAAAAATAAGTAACATTTTTCAAATATGGCCAGAAAAGTAATTTTTAAATCACTCTTAAATTACCTTTCAGGTGGTTTTTTTTGTTTTTTTAATATACTTTATTGAGATTATTCAGTATTAGAACAAAGTACAAACATCCAAGCTGGAAAAAGGTGAAACAGTAAACACATTCAACCATAGCTTACATACAACAAAACAGAATCCACCTGAGCCCCCAATCCATCCCATGACAAACTCCCACCCCGGAGCATGGGCATATTGGGACAAAAAGCTGCCAGGACACCCGTGGTAATAAAACAGTGGATAAAACAAAAACAGAATAAGAAACAGGGTAGAAATGATAAAGGAAAGAAGACACATGTATTATGCATCAGGAAGGTAAGTACTCTCATAAAACATGAAGAGACTCCAATCTTAGCTGATATACCTGGAGACAGTGGTGCATGGAAGTAATTTGCCTTTCCACATTCAGAGCCTGCAGCACTTCTTGATGCCATTCCTTCTAGTATGGATCACATCATCAAGCCAATGGCGTAGTATTGTCAGTTTAGCTGTGAAAGCGATCAAAACCATATGACCCTGCCTTGGATCCAAGACATGTGGAGGATAAGAAACAGCTAAACAAATTTCAGGGGTAAAAGGGCATCGAGACCAAGGAAAGGGTCTAAAGAGCCCTTGATTGAAGTCCAATAAGGAATTACCTTCACAGTCCCATAAAATATATTTAAGGGTATGTTGTCAAGGCACAGGTCAGGAAGCATAGGAAAACCAGGTTCAGTTGTAAAATTTGCAACAAGTGTTTTATTATTAATAACAGTAAAATAAAAAATAAAATTGATTAGAATAACTATTTACAATGGCAGTACAAACATAGACAGCAGAGTCCTTTTTCTTCTCAATTTCAAATCTCAGCCTGTCTCTGTTTTTGCAAAACACTGCAGCGCTTTTTATAAGTCTTTGCAGGAGCTCATTAAGAAAACAGAATGCTTCTCATACAATGTTCCTGTCAGTTTCAGCAGGTACAGCAAAAAGAACAGTGTGACCCAGAACTGACCTCTCATTTACATCTCTGCAAAAGGCTTAAAACTGCATTTCAGGTTAACCCTTGAGTTCCAAATAGTTTTTGCAATCATTTCAACATTATAACTATACAGTTTTAAACAAAGGGATTCCAGTATCAATTACATTTTCACAAAATGATTCACAGATATTTTATACCAGCAGATATGCAAGGGGTAGAAAAAGACAGAACAGCAAGTTAGCGTAGAGTGATAGCGAGAGGGCAGAGAACTGCAAGCCCGTCATGGTGATCAAGTACTAGGTCTTGCAAGAAAATTTGGTTCGCAACCAGAGAAGAGACAAAAAAGGAGAGAATAGAACAGATCCTTGCATTTAAACTCTTTCTCCATAACAAATGGGGCAGGGTCTTATTCAACTCTGTCACATACCCCCAAGAGGAACCTGTTTAAAAAAAAAAACAGGTTTCCAAAACATTCTTTAAATTTTCCTTTAACAGTACAGTAGATTATAATCTTTACAGTTCAGTGCATATGCAGCATAGCAAACAGAGAAGTTGAAATTCACATATTTGGTTTTTCAACCTTTGGAATTCTCAATTCCTGCTCCATATCTTGACAGAAAATCAGCATTGACATTCTCTGTCCCAGATTTGTGTCACTCCAAACTTAAACTGGGAATTATTTTACTAGAGCTTGCCAATCACATATCCTGAAGTGCTACTCTATCGTTGTATTGAGATTTTAGCCAGGACTAGAAGCTAAGATACTGCTGTAGCTAGCTCCACTAAATACTTTTCGTGATCGACTCGCTTTACTGCAGGTCAGTACCCTTGTATCCCACTGGGACAAGGTTGACAGCCTAAGAAAACAGCCCCTACAACACAATACCAGGAGATTCTCCTGCAGGTACCCTCCCACAATTTTCAGCCTATAGAACCATTCTACCAGTAGATATATTGGTCTTCCAATATGGCCCTGGAGAATTATCCCTCTAACCATGGCACCCCATACTGAAGTCATGATGGGCAAGTAACCCACCTACTCTCTCCTAAATAGGTGCGTACTCCTGGCCCTCCTACATATTGTCCCTTCACTGGGTGGACAATGAGCTTAGGGCATGAACACTTCGACCCCAAGAGGCACAATCACAATTACCCCAATTCTTGTGCCATTACTATTTGACCTCTCCCACAAGAAAGAATGATCTTCTCATAGCACATGAGTTGGTAAAAGGGCACTACCACGTGTTGCCTACTGAATGCGCAGGAGGGCCCGCAGCCTCCTCAAACCCCCCCAGTCAGGCAAGTGTTATTATGACTACTTGCTCTTCTACTGCTCCAGGCAGGTGATGTTCAGCCAAATCCTGGGCCCCAATAGCCAATATCCTTGTCCCCACCCTCCAGAGTCTTCACTGGGCATCATCGAAAGGATTAAGGATAGCGCACATGAATGTCTGCAGCCTTAGACCTAAAATTCATGAGAGCCAAGCCTGGCTAGACCTCTACAAGCCAGAAATCCTAGCTATCTCAGAGACCTGGCTTAAAGCCCACATCCTAGACCATGAGATCACGATCCTAGGGTACAAAACCTTCAGACAAGATAGGGTAAAAAGAGAGGGGTGGGGTTCTAATCTACATGAAAGACACTCTAAATGTGGCACTACTGAAGCCCAACCTTGGTAATTGCCAAGACAGGAGTCTACATTCATCCGACGAACCCTTGGTCATGCTAAGCATCAGTCTACATTCATCCGGCCAGACCCTTGGTCATGCTAAGCATCTCACCATCGGTTGTGTCTATAACACCCCAAAGACTGCCCAACTTGCCCTTGAGAGCATCACCAAATCCACTGGCACAGAATTAACCAATGAACTCCTAATTATGGGAGACTGAACTGGGCCTCTGACGCAACAAAATCCTTAAGGCAACGATTCATGAATCAAACCTGGAACAGGTTATCTCTCTACCACCAGGCTCAACTATAAAACTGGGTACCACCACTCTTGACTGGGCTCTGCATGGCTGGATTAACCTGTATGCAGATTCGCCATAGCGTAGGGCCCCGTGTTCAGCAGGCCCCCTCACTGTTTTAACAATTTTCTTTTCCCTACCTGGCAGACCACAGCCACCAACCTCGGACCGGCCATACATGCTGTACTGTTGAGTGGCTGTGGGATCATCATTCACAGCACTGCCAAAAGAAAAGCACCTCCCAGTCAGGTCCCCCACTCTGAGCAAGTCTCTCTAGCTCTGCCTCTCAGGGGTAGGGCAAGCTGTACAGCACAGCACAGACAGAGTAGTCCACGATTGGTCCTCTGACCCCACCACCGCAACCAACCATGTCTCAGAGGTCTTCTTGGAGGTGTGGCTACTGGGAGGCGGGAATCTGCATGCATGTGAGTGGTGTCAGGGTGTGTGGCCAGGTAATGAAGAGTTGAGGGACGGAGGAGGACGAGTTGATAATGGTCAGTCAGAGATCATCACTCTCGATCGAAAAGACTACAGACTACTAGTAGAGAGCTGGTCAGGTCGAATGTCGTCAGATTTGCCACCGTCCAGCGCTTCTTTTCGTCAGATGTCAATGATGACTCCGACTCCAAGAGTTGAAGAGATGGCGTGCTGCTCATCGTGTGCTGGTGACTGCAGTCAGTCAGTCAGTGCTGCTGCTGGGCCTCTGGTCCTGTGAGGAGTCCCAGGCCAAGTCCGATGATCGACCAGTCTGTTAGGAAGGCCACACCATCAGGTATGTTGTTACATACTGCATGCTAAGTGCCAACACTGTCATGTTGACTTTCTTATTTTGTCTTGACTTCAGTGATTTTTGGATTTGGTGGATGATTTAGTTGGATTGGAAATGGTGGGAAGGAACACTTAACAGCAGTTAATTGAATTGAAGCAAAAAATGACAAAAAAACAAAAAAAATAACTGCATTTACATGGGGTGAGGATTGGTTGCTATTTCTACTAGCCTGGGCTCAGGGGCTGCAAGATTCTATAGCCATGGGGGCTATCAACTATATTCACTGCTTGAATTAGAATTATTTAATGCATCATTTATCAGAAATCTGGGAGCAAAACCTCATTGCTCTGAATGGATTCTACTTAGCTTCATCACTAAGTTAGAAGATAATTGTTAAACTGATGATTTGCTGGAGTTTACAAGGTTTCTGCATGCCTGGCGCCCATGAAGAGTGGGATGCTGGCATTTAGGGCCCCCGGTCCCAAAATATGACTTGGAGTAGGGCCCCGCATCCATTAATCTGGCCCTGGGGCTCTGGTATCCAATCCCTCAACATACAGAAAGCTGGGATATTGGCAGATGCTATTAGCGACCACTCCCTTATTTTCTGTATTTGGAAGAAAAGAGCACCTAAGATTCCTCCCAGGATACTCACCATATGTGATTTCTCCAATATCACGTCCATAAAATTTAATGATTACCTAAGTAACCTGGACTGCAGCCTGCTTAGGCTCCTCACGACCTTGGATGAGACCTTGGTTTACTTCCAAGACTCACTCCTCAAAGCGGCCTCCTCTTGCCCCCTTAAAAACTTAGAACAAAGGAAGTTGCTATAAGTGGATCTCCGTCTCGGTGAAATCCCAGATGAAAAGCAGGGACAAGGCCTGGAAGAAGTTCCGCTCTTCCTTTTCCTGCTGATGTGGTTACTTACAAAACCCTAATAAACAAATGTAAGTTAGCCATCAAACATGCGAAAAGGAGTACGTATCCCACCTCAAGCGATCCAACCTGGGAACCCCAAGCTTTCTGGTCTCCACATCAACAAACTGCTTAAGGGCAATTCCAAGGAGGCACAAGGTCAATAGGTACACGGACAGCTTGTCAGCGATTGCCAGCAAACAGCCTCAGCAATCAACCACCACTTCCCCAACCTCGATGATTACAAGTTAGGTCTGCCTCCTCCTATTCCAGTACAGATCAATGCGTACCCCTGTCTGAAAAGACCCCAATTCCACCTGAGATTAGTCAAGGTGAGTGAGGTCCTTAAGCTACTAAAGCCCTCAAAAACAAAGGCTCTGGTGGCTCTGATGGAATAAGCCCTAGGCTACTCAAAGAAGGTGCCCAGTCCCTTGCCAAACCTCTGACTTGGATCATCAACAGGTCTCTACTAGAAGGTTATTTCGCACCAGTGGAAGGTGGCCAATTTGGTCCCCATTCACAAGGGTGGCTCGCGTGAACAAACTGGTAATTACAGGCCCATCTCCCTTCTATGCAGCCTTGCAAAACTGCAAGGCTTGTTTATGGGCAACTGAGGAGACTACCTGGAGCTCCACCAACTCCTAGCCCCCTCTCAGCATGGCTTCGGGCAAACCATGGGACAGACACAGCAGTCCTCAATCTCACAGTGGATGTACTGAGGGGCAATGGGCGTGGGCAAGCCGATGGGCGCAATCTTTATAGACCTGTCCAAGGTGTTTGACCTCATGGACCACAACCTTCTTCTTACAAAGCTTCACAGTATAGGTCTTGATGCCCAGGCCCTAAACTGGTTCAAGAACTACCTATCAGGCCACTCCCAGAGGTCATTTGGAAGGAGAGCTATCTGACCTCCTCCCATCAAGGAGGTGTGTCTCAGGTTCAATTCTTGGCCGCCTTCCTGTTCCCTCTTTTCACAAATGACCTCAACTGGCACTGTGGGAAAGCTCAGTGGTTTAATATGCTTATGATACAGTCATCTACCAGTCCTTGGGTACCATAGATGATCTGGGCCCTCTCCTCCAGGGACCTAAATACACTTGAGGCCTGGATGACATCTAACAGAATGGTCCTCAACGTAGTAAAAACAAAAGCCTTGCTGTTTGGTCCTACATCCCTCGGCCTGGACAGGACCAATTCCTTACAGCTAACCTCCTTGCTGGAAAAGAATAGGCGTAGTAGACACCATTAAATACCTTGGGCTAAATATCGACCAAGGTCTCACCTGCTAAGCCCCACGTAGACCATGTAACTAGGACTATCCACGGTAAACTTGGCACCTTTACCAGCTAAAAACAATTTGTCCCAGAGGCAAGAGCAGTTGCCTCCAGTGTCCTTCCTCCTATATTAACTTATGCTGCCCCTGTAATTCAGGGTCTGTCTAAGCATGAGGGTGACAGGCTTCAGGTCCTGTATAACAAGGTGGCGAGGTTTGTGACCCTGAGTCATCCAAGAAACCACCCTGCTTTCGCTCCCAGTTGCACTGGCCATCCTTTCATGCTCATCTTCAGTACCCCTGCTCTGCCTTGCCCACAAATTGCAATGCTCGGCTGCCCCACCTAGCCTAACAGGGATAATCACTCTTAAGTCCAAACCTCGCATGCTCAGGACCTCTGGTCGGTCCCTACCAGCAACCCCAGAAGACTAACATGTGAGGCAAATCCTTTGCTTACATTGCCCCTAATCTGTGGAACACTCTCCCACCTTTAGTACAGGAAGCCTCATCGCTGCTAAACTTTCGACAGAGCTCAAATCCCACTTGGTTGGGGCAACCTTGTGCCACTGTCAGGCATAGGATAGTTACCCCAGTCCCACACCCAACACCAATCCTCTCCTCTTCTCACCCAAATGGACTCCAAAATCATGCCTTAACTATATCAATTGTTTCATTTATATTCAATATATTCAGAAATTTTGACTTTATTGTAACCTTGTATATCATGTCTACTCTCTCTGTGCCCTGTATAACCTGACTGTCTTGTACTGTTCTGTCTCGGTCGCCCCTGAAAAAGGACCTTGGGGCTCAGTGGGCCTACCTGGTCATCAAAATTCAATAAATAACTAAATGAATAAATGACTGTAGTGCCAGGTACCAACGTGTGATTCTAAAATTTTATCCTTCATTTGGGTAAGCCAACAGAGAGGACTGTGATCTGTTATTAATACAAAGTCAGCTCGGAGGACTGTGATCTGTTATCAATACACAGTCAGCTCCTAGTAAGTAAAACTTAAGGGACTCCATTGCCCCCTTTGCTACAAGGCATTACTTTTCAGTGGCAGAGTACCTTTTCTCTCGGTCGTGCAATTTCCTTCTTATGTATAGAATAGCATGCTCTTTCCCATCTATATGCTGACTCAAGACTGCACCTAGGCCTACCTCTGATGCATCAGTCTGTAACAGAAATTGTTTCTGAAAGTCTGGGCTTCTTAAAACAGGGGCTGAACTTAATGCAGTCTTAATGGCTCAAAAGCCTCGTCACCTCTGGGGTCCATTTCACATCATTCAGGAACCATTTCTTTGTGAGTTCAGTGAGGGAGTAGCTAACTCGGCAAAGCTGGGAACAACTCTCCAATAATAACCAGCCAGTGCTAAAAAATGACCTGACATGTTTCTTGGTTTTGGGGACAGGGCTGTTAGCTATAACTTCTATCTTGCAAACCTCTGGCTTGACTTCTCCATTTCCCAAAACATAGCCCAAATATCTGGTTTCCTGCATGCCCAATGCACACTTGGTAGGATTAATTGCCAGACCTGCCTTTTGATCGACTGGATAACTGCTCGTAGGTGTTCCAGGTGGCTTTTCCAGTCTGGACTGTACACCTGACATCATCCAGGTCGCAACACAATACCTGGTGTGAGGGGATAAAATTACATCCACGTACTGCTGGAATGCAGCAGGTCCGCCATGTAAACCAAATGGAATGGTGGTGAACTGATAGAATCCTATAGGAGTGGCAAAAGCAGTTTGTCTGTGGATTCTGTAGTTAGGGGATTTGCCAGTAACCCTTGGTGAGATCAAGGGTACTGATATACTTAGCACTTCTCAGTTTGTCCACCAAATCACCTACTCTGGGCATAGGATAACTGTCAAATTCTGACACTTGATTACGCTTTCCTAAAATTAAGACAGTTTCTTACACCTCTTCTTTTTGTTTCCAGTCACCATTGGTGATGACTAAGCACTTCTCAACTCTTCTAAGATACAAATTCTGTCATTTGTTTGTATTTCCTTAACAACATCAGCTCTTGACCGCTCTGGTAACCTGTCGTCTTTTGTCTAATAGGCGAGCATTCCTTGTTACAATTACATGCAACACCTTTTGCTCAGCCTGGTACTGTGGTAAAGGTACTGTTAAATGTCTTTATCACGCTACGAATTTCTCAGGTTTGTTCAGAGGTTAAGGAAACATTCACCTTTACAGCATCAGCAGTTACAGTTTGTTCCATTCTATCATAAGCTACATCAATATCTTCTTTATCAGCTTCTGTAAAACTAGCAAAACAGCTTTTGGTGTTTTTCAAACCATTTTTTGAGGAGGTTAGCATGGTATGTCTTAGTAGGATTTTTCCTATCAAGGGTCTCAATCTCACAGTTAACTGTACCAGTACGTAAGCACTTTATAAGGCCCTTACCACTTCATTAATAGTAGTTTATTTTCTGTGGTGGATAACAGTAGCAAGACCTTTTCACCTGGCTCAAAACTTTTTCTTTTACCCATGGTCATGACACACCTTCTGCTGGTTTTGGGCCTCTTCCTGATTACTATGGGCGATTTCAACATATTTTGCCAGCTTCTTTCTCAGGGCACACATGTAAGATGCAATAGATTGTTTCTGATTGAGTTATCTTCCCATCTTTCTTTTATTACATATAGTGGCCTCTAGGTTGTCTACCATACAGCATTTCAAATGGTGAAAAAACTGTTGATGTCTGTGGCACTTCTCTGTACACAAAAGCAGGTATGGTAAGTATTGGTACCAGTCTTTTCTTCAGCTTTACAAACCTTTTAATGTGTGTCTTGGGGTTGATTAAAGCGCTCAAGAACACCGTCTGTCTGAGGGTGATAAGGGAGATTCTTATGGCAGTGATACCTAATAGTTGGTACAGCTCCTTCTGTAGTGCACACCAAAATTACTGCCCTGATCAGTAATAATCTCTTTAGGTATGCCAGCTGTTGAAAATTTTGGCAAGCTCTGCTGCCACTTTTCAGCTGTGACAGGACGCATTGGAACTGCCTCTGGGTATTGAGTAGCATATCATGTACTACCAGAACAAATCAATTACCCTTTTACTTTTGTCTAAGAAGCCAACCACATCCATTGTAATTCTCTCCAAAGGCACATCCATCAAGGGTAGGGGCACCTTGTCTTTTTAGTAACTGGGGCTACTTTCTGACACTCAGCACAAGAACTGCAATAGGTAGCAACATCTTTATGAATTCCAGGCCAGTAAAATCTGTATAGCAATCTGGCAAGGGTGTGATCCTCCCAAGTGACTAGCCATTGGACTATCGTTTTATCTGTAACAACTCAGAGTTATACTTTTTGTGGTATAACCAATTGTTCCATCTGGTCTTGTGTCTGAGGTTTAACCCAAACTCTGTACAGTAGTCCATTACATTTTTGAAATATAGGTTCACCCTACTTGGTTTCACCCCAGCTGCTTAAAATAACCCTGAGAGAAACATCGTTAGCTTGTTCTGAAAGAAAATCACAATCAGTGATTAGTTTAGTTTCAGCATTTTCATATGTTAACCCCTTATGTCCATCAGTCCTATACTGCCACAGTTTCTTCAGGCATTGTCTTTCTTTCTTGGACTTCAGATCTTAAAGCTGTGCTTAAACAAGTCAAATCAAAATCAGCAAAGGGAAAAAGAGTCCCCACCACCTGAGATTTTCTTTGCCTGAGCTCGTCACTACAGCTGCTGAAACATCAGTATTTACTCCCTCTTTGATTAACTCAGTAAATCCTGCAAAATAATTTCCAATAAGCACAGGTACAGATAGCTTAGGTACTACCCCACTTTCATTTGGTGCAACACACCATTAATAGTCAGAGTCACTTTGCTGGTGGGATAGTATTGAGTGTCCCCACAGATGCAGATGACACCAGTACATGGTCCTTTTGGACAAATGTTTTCCCTAGCACTTCAATATGCACTACGGTCTGTCTGCTTCCCCAGTCTATAAGTCCCTTTACAGTCTTATCTCCACCTTCACATCTGTTGGGTACTTGCCCTAATTTTCTAAGGACAAATCTGCTCAAGTGTCAGTCTTCTTACTTGGCAATTTCTTGCAATATCACCTGGCTTATTATAGTTATAGCAAAAAAAGTCTTTGGGCACATATTTGTTACCCCCACCAGAGTTCTTATCAGACTTTTAGTTTAAATGAGAAAAGAGTGTCTTACCGGTGCTTGGCTGTTACCTCGATGCTGTGGAGTCTGTCTGGCTATTTGGTAGTCTTCTGCCAAAGAAACAGCCTTTTCCCCACTTTCTTGTTGGTGTTCTTTACCTAAAAGCTGCACAACTGTAGGCAGGATGTTGATGAATTGCTCCATTGCAAATGTGTTGATGATCTGTGGGACTGTTTTGCCCTCTGGTTGGAGCCACTTTATCAGGAGTTCTCGGGTTGGGTAAAGGCGTCGAGGATTGTCGACGGGCTGTACTTCAGAGACCGAAATCTCTGCCTGTGAGGTCTCTCCTGAAATGTCATACCTTTTCAGGATTTCGCTTTTCATCAGGTTATAGTTTTCTGACTGTGCAGTGTCCATACTGCTGTAGGCAAGTTGGGCTTTACCTGTCAGGTAGGGTACCAGTCTGATTGGCCATTGTTGCTTTGGCCATTGGCAGGCTGTGGCAACTCTTTCAAAAGTTGTCAGTTATGCCTCGATATTATCCAAGGGACACAACTTTGTAAGTTCAATGGCTTTTAAGTTGCTTATGTTTTGTTGCTCGTCTGGATCTGTGCCAGATCCTCTGCCTTCTGATAGACTGCAAGGCATCCAGCCATCGCTGCTCCTGTAACTGCATTTCTTCTTGCCTCAGCTTAGAGGTTGCTACATTTCTTTTTTCTCTGCCATCTCTCTCTTCTCCATTTCTCTGTCTCTTTTTGTTGTATTGCCCACCACTGGAAAAAGGCAGTCAGGCTTTCAGGTTCTGTCACTGCTTGTTCTTTTCTATAACTGGTGCTAGCTGTACAGTCTCAGCTTGGACTTCTGTCTCTGCTAGTTTGGCTGCCATTCTCCTGGTAACCACTCCTGACTTGCTGCGAGATCCATACCATTCTTCTATGCTTCCCTGGTACCAGGTCTGGTACCCATGCACAAAACTTCTGGCTTAGAGTATGCAGGCGTAAATTCCACTGCTATCACCATCTGTTGTCGAGACACAGGTCAGGAAGCACAGGAAAACCAGGAGCAGTTGTAAATTTGCAACAAGTGTTTTATTAATAATAGTAAAAATAAAAAATAAAATTGTTCAGAATAACTATTTACAATGGCAGTACAAACATAGAAAGCAGAGTCTTTTTCTCATAATTTCAAATCTCAGTCTGTCTCTGTCTTTTGCAAAACACTACAGCTCCTTTTATAAGTTTTGCAGGAGTCGTTAAGAAAACAGCATGCTTCTCACACAATGTTCTTGTCAGTTTCAGCCGGTGCTGCAAAAGAACATTATGACATAGAACTGACCTCTTGTTTACATCTCTGCAAAAGGCTTAAAACTGCATTTCAGGTTAACCCCTAGGTCCAAACAGTTTTTGCAATCTTTTCAACATTATAACTATATAGTTTTAAACAAAAGGATCCCAGTATCAATTACCTTTCTACAAAATGAGTCACATATATTTTTATACCAAAAGATATGCGGGAGAGACAGAACAGCAAGTTAGGGTAAAGGGATAGTGAGAGGCAGAGAATTGCAAGACCATCGTGGTGATCAAGTCCTAGGTCTCACGAGAAACTCAGGTTGCAACCAGACAGAGAAAACACAGAAAAGGAGAGAATAGAACAGATCCTTGCATTTAAACTTTTCTCCATAACAAATGGGGCAGGGCCTTATTCATCCCTGTCACAGGGTGCCCTCTGCTAAACCACACCTGTTACAAACTGGGAGACCACTTCCCCATCTTGTATAACTTTTGGGAGTAAAGTATAAGTTGTGCAAGATTTTATATTAAAGATGGTGGTATTTCCAGCCTGGTGGCGCAGAGGTTGGGCGGCTGGATGCCACACCTCGAACCATGCCGCCGGATTCGAGAATGGACTCGGGTGCGTCAGGGGCTGGCTGGGAAGGAAAGGATTGAGCATCCAGAGACAGCTCTCCTCTCCTGGGGTGGGTTGGGAGGAAGCCTGCAGCTGTTGTAGGGGCCCCGGTGGAGGCAGGGGTGCCATGCAAGCAGCATGAAGGTTTAACAGAAAACCCGGAAAACAACTTTGGTTCGCCAGATGACTCCGTATCCTTCTCACGCTCCCTCTGAACCTCCAGGAGTCTGCCCCTCCACAGCAGCACCCTTGAGCCCATGAGGATAAAAATAGAGTGCTGGGGTTTCCTGGCCCCCCAGTACCTTCCCCTTCGAGAAGGCTACCGCCGGGAGATGGGTTACTCTGAACCACTCAGGGGTTGGCTGCTATATGTGGTGAGAGCAGCGCCAGGAAGAGGATAGCTGGGAGTGGAGAGATACTAGAAGGGCCTGAAGGAGAGGTGGAAGCGGAGCGTAGGAGGAGGTAAAAGATCATTCAAAAAAAAAAAAAAAGGCGGTATTTATAAAGGAGTTGCCAAATAAGTTTTCAGGTTTCCGTTGGCCAAGATACCCCAAGGGGCTGCTGCCAATAGTAACAAACACCGAAGGTGTATTAGAGTCTAACTTTTGAAATGCTTTGTATAGATACAAGGTTGAATGGGGCTGCACCACCAGACTAACAATAGTATCAACTTATCCCAGCACACATTGTGACTAAGGCCCAGGTGAACTTTAATGGCTTGCACAACCTGTAAATACTTAAAAGAGGTAGCGGGCAGGTGATAGTGCTCCTGTAAGATGGAGAAAGGATGAAAGAACTGTCCCTATAAAAGAATCCAAAGAAAGGGATTGTGCCTGAGGACAAAAGAGGACTTGGCGATGGCCAATATGAAAATTGGAATTGCCCAGACAGGCTGAGAAAGGTCCCTACCACCTGCAGCCCAAAATATGTGGCTACCTGTATAAGCCCTAATAGACCAATCAATAGGTGTACGTCTAAGACTATGAGGCAATTGAGAAGGTATAATATAAAGCAAGCTCTGCGGTAAAAGGCTCACCTCATGGCAGAGATCCCGCTCCTATCTGGAGCCAGAGGGGAACATAATCTGCCCTGTAGCTGCTCTCGTTGACTGGTTCCAGAGCAGGTATTTACTGCCGTGAGAGTCCCATAATAAAGAGAAAAAATTGGGAGCTGCAGCCCACCTCACCTTGTCTCCATGGTACAGTTAACTTAAAATAGGAACAATGTGGCCAGCCTGGTGGTGCTGAGGGTTGAGACACTGGATGCCACACTTGCACTGACACCAGTGACCCATGTTCGGAACGAGCCTGGGTCATCGAGGGTTGGCAGGACGAGAAGGATTGAACGTCTGCAGGGACAGCTCTCCTTTCCTGGGTGGGAGGGATCCTTCACGCTGCACTAGTAGCATCTGGAGGGAAAGGGCAGTCACAGTCAGTGTAGGGATGCAGAGGGACTGGGCTGTGGCGGGTGTCCTTCACTCAGGCACGCAGGGGCGTGTCTGGCGTGAGCTGGATGCCATTGCATCCACTTCCACAGCAACACCAACAAAAGAAGAAAAATCACCACCATTGGGGATAGGCGAGGCACCTCCACTGGACCACACTCCCAACACCGAGCCCTCCTCCCCATCCCCAGCTCACCAGACCGGTGCTCTATACTTCAGATAGAGGCACCCTGAACAGAATAGGGCAACCCCCTCCGGGAGGAAGCTAGTATCTGCCGGATTGGAAGCGAGGGAGAACGAGGACTGTATCAGGTGGGAGGTAGAGACCGCCGGAGGATGCTGGAAAGAGTTCCCCAGAGGTGGAGCAAAATAAGAATTAAAAAAATAAAAATAGGAGCAATGAATCACCTTTCCCCTCCACAGGAATGTGTTCAACATTGACTGCAAATTCATGAACCTGCGTTTGGGGAGAAACACATTCAACATCCCAAGGGCACAGTACACGGGAAGGATGTTCATCTTAATGGCGTGGTATTTGACCCCTCAAAATGGCAATGGTAGGGCTGCCCAACTCTGCAGGTCCATCTTCAAGGTCCAAAAAAGAGGTTCCAAGTTAAGTTTAACTAGACCTGCAGGGTCCCAGATAGTAATACCCAAATAAGGCAGTGCAGGTCCGAGCTAAGCTCAAATCCACTATAGCTTGCTTGGGCATCAAAGGGTTTAATGCTAAGACTTGAGTGTTACCCAAGTTTAATTTGTACCCCAAATCCTGAAAAGCGCTCCACTTTGCGAGAACTGGTGGGATGGAATAAAGTGAATCTGCTACATGAAGCAGTACGCTGTCTGCATAAGCGGAATGTTTATATCCAATATTCCCAAGTGATACACCTTGGATAGAAGGACTGCAGTGTAAACTATGGAGAAAAGCTTCCAAATACAAGTTAAAAAGCAAGGGATGCTGGCCTGGTGGTGCTGGAGGTTGAGGCACTGGACGCTACACCTCACGTACACCGCAACCCAGGTTTGGGAATGAGCCCGGGACGCCGGGGTCAGCAGGATAGAGAGGATTGAGCGTCCAGAGGTCTGCTCTGCTCTTTGGGGAAGGAGGATTTCTATCCCGCCGCTGATCGCCTCTAGTGATGGTTGGAGGGGATACAGGTTGGGAGGCACACTGTTGACATATGACGTTGACGGGGAGGGGAAAGGAGAAAAACTAAGGAGGAAAATGGAGCTGGCAGGTCGTGGTGGCTCACAGCGCCCGTCCTGACTCTCGGAATCTGGATGTTGGTCTCTGGGTGTGGGGTAGCCGATGCCCTCCGCCTTGGCCCCCGTCATGGGGGCGCATCCATGGGAGATCGCCACTTGGGTGGGGAAAGGTGGGACCGAAGACTGAGTTCCTCTGAGTGAGGGACCACAGCAGCCTGCCAGGCTCCCAGAAGGGAAACAATTTGTATGGAAAAGAGAAGCAAGGAGACAGGGAACAACGCTGCGTAGTGCCTCGCATTAAATGAACAGAAACAGACAAAACTCTGTTACACCATGTACAAGCTGTGGAGCATTGGTATAAAACTTGTACCCAATTAATAAAATCACCCAGTATCCCAAACTTGTGAAAGATGGCAAAAAGACATGGCCAAGACACCCTGTCAAAAGCTTTTTCCACATGCAAGGAGACCAAACGCTGGCACCTGAGCCTCTCTGGACGCAGAAATAAAATGAAAAAGATTCTGAAGGCGTCGCTGGACAGTCGGCCCTTCATAAAGCCAACCTGTTCCTCCCACCAAGCCATCCAAGGCTGAAAGAAGCTGAGCAGCTAGAATCTTCACTAAGATTTTAAATCCAAGTTATGTTTAAGATTGGTCGATAATTTTCTGGTAACATCTCATCCTGACTAGGGTTTGGGAAGTAGGGAAATCCATGATTTGCAGGAGTCTTGTCTGTGATGCCCTGTGAAAATAAATGAAGAACTGTGTCACAGCTGGAATCAATTGATTGGAGCAGGCTTTATAAAAATTACTAGTAAAGTTGTCCAGCCCAGGGCCTTTCAAAGAAGTTGCTGGACTGCCCATGCAGTCTTGGCCTGGGTAACATGCCCACGAAGACGGTCCTTCTGCACCTCCGATAGAAGGGAGGTCAAGTAGTTCAAGATATAAATATATATCCTCCAATAGTGAGGAATCAGGACAGTCAGCCTTATACCATGTATAAACAACATGAAAAAGCTGGGCCATAGCCTGGGATTTGGTGATGATCTCCAAGCTAGTTCCTGGCCGGAGCCCTTTAATAACTTCAGCTGTCTCCTGCTGATGAAGGTAAACAGCCAGCAGCTGCCCTGCCTGCTCCCTGGATTCCATATAACGGACATTGGCTCAAAAAGGAGATGGGAATACTGGCATGAAGGCAGTTCTGGCTGTGCAGACTGATCCAGGGGTACCAGTGTTAAGCCCATGTTCAAGATCCCTTATCTTGTGAAGTAATTGATTGAGCTGAACAGTTCTGAGTTTCTGCTGCTTAGAAGCCAACCAATACATTCTCCACAAATGGAACTTTCAGCCACCCCAACAAAACCTGAGGGAGTCCACTGACCCCACATTCATGGCAAAAAAGTAGTTATAAAATCAGAGAAGAGAAAGAAGCAAGTGCCACAGCTGGGACTTGAACCCAGGCCATCCGAATACTGTTTTAGTCTCACTAACCAGTTGTGATACCAAGGTAACTGGAACCTGGGCTTGTCCCAGAATCATCTACTTTTCTCTAATGCACAACCTGGTGCTGCACAAATAATTACTTCATTTTCAATCACACGGGTGCAGTGTGCATATTTATGGAACACATACAGAGAGAGAAAGAAGTAAGTGCCTCAGTTGGGATTTGAACCCAGGTGACCAGGAATACCATTCGATTAGCACTAACCAGCTTCGCCACCAAAGGCAGCTGGAATTGGAGCCTTCCCAGAGCACACATTACTCTTTCTCTAATGTGCAACCTGATGCTGTTCAAATAATTACATTTTTCAATCACATGACTGCGTGTGCATATTTATGGAACACATACAGAGAAGAGAAAGAAGTGCCTAAGCCGGACTTGAACCTAGGCTGTCTGGAATACTGTTCCATTGCACTACCAGTTGCGCCACCAAGGCAACTGGAACCTGGGCCGTCCCGGAGCACACATTACTCTTCCTCTAATGTACAACCTGGTGCTGCACAAATAATTACTTCAATTTCAATCACGTGAGTCGATGTGCATATTATGGAACACATACAAATTGAGGAGAGAAAAAAGAGCCTCAGTTGGGACCTAAACCCAGGCGGCCGGGTATGGTTTTGGTCATGCTAACCAGCTGCACCAGCACAGCAGCACCAGACTGTGCATTAGAGAAAGATTAATGTGTGCTCTGGGATGGCCCAGTTCCAGTTGCCTTGGTGGCGATTCTTCCAAAAAAACGAGAAATACTGGATCGGGTCCCTCAGTGCTAAGCTAATTCATGTTGGTCCATCCTCTCCCCCTCTGCTGTGAAGACCAAGCAGAAGTATTCATTTGAAGTTTTAGCTTGTTCTTAACCTTCTGCACAGTCCTCCCTACCTCCTGATTTCCACTGCCCCAGCCAGTGCTGTCTTCTTTTCATTCATGCACCTAGAGTTTTATCACCCTTTTTTCCTCCTTGGTGATTCTCTCCTGTTTGTGCCTTAGCTACCCTCACTCTCCTTCCTGCCTCCCTTTGTTTCTCCAGATATACCTACCTGTCGACCTCTGTCTGGGTCTCCTTTTACTTCCTAAAGTTTTTTTTTTTCTCCTTACTGCCTTAGCCTATTCCTTTGAGACACACAGTGGCTTCTTCTTCCCTTGCTTACTTCTTCAAACATCACGCCATTGCCCTAGCTGTTCCTTCCTCCTCTTTTTCTATTGGGTTTCCATCCTCAGCAATCTCCCCTCAAGGTATTTCCTGTGTCAGTCTCACACTTCTGAAAATCTGCCCTCTTGAAGTCCAGGACCCTCTTCTTGGTGTGGTTTTCTGCTGCTCAATTTGTAGCTGCCAAACCACACAGTGCGATGATTTCTTGTACCTAGGGGACTACCCACTGTGACGTCTGCAGTGCTGGCCGTGTTCATAAGAACCAAGTCCAGCACTGCCCGTCCCTAGTAGGATCCTTGACCAGCTGCCTGAGAAATGTAGGAGTCGAAGATGACCCTGCTTCTTCTTGTTGCTGCGGCTGGAATGCTGCAGTGAACATCAAGTAGATTAAAGTCTCTCATGGTCCAATACCTTCCCCTTTTTGCCATTCAGCCAGTGGCCTCCCGAAACTTTGTCAAACTCCTCCCGAGTTGGTGTTCTGTACACCAACCACGCAGATACAGTCCCTAGACCGTGTCTCTGGCCAACCAAAAAACTCCAGCCTTCCTATCCACCTGGTGTCCCTGTATCTCCGTGGCCTTTATACCTTCCCTCACATAAGTAACCCCTACCATTCCTCCCTCGCCTGTCTTTCTGGAACATGGTATACCCACTTCCAGCTGTGGTTGTCAATTTTTCCCTTAGCGCTGCTATGGCCACCAGATCCATGTCTGCCTCTGTAGTCACTGCCTGATGGTCAGAATTTTATTTCCTAGCCTCCTTGCATTGGCACACATGCCTCTCCTTTTGCCCTCTCTCCCCCTACTCTCCTTCCTGATTCCATCTTTTGTTCTTCCCATTCCCCAGTACTGTCCTCCCCTTTTTCATTTTCCTCTGCCTACCCTCCTTAACCCTTCTCTCAGCCTTTGATCCACTTCTCAATCTGCCAGTCCTACCGTCTCACTTGTCCCCACGCCCTCTACCTCTGGGGAATTCATTACACCTAGGCATCTCATCTCTTCTGCGCCATTCTCGGGGGCAATCTCGCTCTTTTTTCTCTGCTCTCCCTTGGCAAGTTTAAATGCCTATCATACTACCATCTAAACCTTCCACCCAGGACTGCCACTCCTCTCTAGGATGGATGAAGGCCATCTCCTTTACAGGCTCCTGTAGGACCTCAGTCCCAATGTAGCCAAACCCTCCTCCTTCTGCCATGTCTTCAACCACTGCTGAAGACCCTGGTGGCATTCCCTAGCTTCCCTTGGTCAGATACAGGTAGTGCCTCAGTGAAGGCACTGTGTGCTACCTGCTTCAGGCCCCTCATCTCCTAAACCTACCCTGCATCACTCCCGTTGCATCCTTGCCAAACAATTAGTCACCAGATAGACAATGATCTCCAGCTCCCCTCCTGCTCTAGTGATCCTAAGGATCTGCTTCCCATCCCTCTGTGCTGAGGCACCAGGCAGGGTCCTTCCCTACTGTTTTGTTCCCAAAAGTACCCCCAACAATTGAGTACCCCACCAAAGCTGCTTCCTTATTCTGCTGGAATTTTCTGCCTCACACCTTGAGGCCTCCACTGTGGGGACCCTCACATTCTCCCTGCCACTACCATGTGTGCCTCCTCCTGGCAGTCTCTATCCCACTAGAGCGTGCATGAGTTCCGTGAGTAGCACCAGCTGAAGAATCTGCTCTCAACCCGCCACCCCACCGCCTTGGAGCCTACCACAGTCCAGTCGGCCTCCTCCTTCTTGGCATCCTCTGAGGCAATGGTGAGATAGACTTGGTGGCCCCTGGGTAGGGGAAGAGATCCCTCAAATCCCAGCCACCGCAGCTCAGTCCTAGTGACCTCCTCCTCCTCAGCCTACAGAGATGCATGCAGATGGGAACACTACAGTCTCCAGAAGGTCTCCCGAAGACTGCTGCTCCACAGCCACTGTGCCACTCTCAACATTCCCTTTTCTACACTGTCTGTGATCCTGGAAAAGAACTTCATGCTTTGATAGAGGCAAAATAGGTAGATTGAAGTGTTAATTAAAGAAAATGTGACAGTTTTTGTGGAAGGAATACAGGAAAGATGATGGCAGCAAATGGAAATACAGAAGTACAGGGAAGATGGAACAGAAAGCAAAAATAAAGTGGAAATGAGATAGGCTTAAGATAGAACATAAATCTGACAGCAGATAAGGACCACTTGGCCCACACAGTCTGCCCATTTTCCCTACCTACATTATTACCGCAGACCATACTTGATCTACAGCTCTTGTTCCAGTGATTACCACTTGCTGCACTGCAGTAGCTGCACTTTGCATTTACTGCTCTAACTCTTCCTGCACTTTCTTCAGTTACTTGAGCAATCATTGTGATAGTCTCTCCTCACATTTCTCCTTCAGTATCATGCTTTAGCTTATCCACCATCTCCTGCTGTCCTAATATGGGTCCTAAACTGTGTGTGCTCCAGCAATGCTTTCAGATTTCTTTCCTGGTGCTTGTGTTGTCTGGCTTTGATACCATGAAGGCACTAGCCACCATTCTCTGTCTGTTACACTACTACATGCTACACTTGATAATACCATAATAGGTGGACAGGGGGCCCAGTGCCTGACAACCACCCACCAATACCTCTATGTTCTAGCACACGTGGGGCACTGCCTGGCTAGCAGTCACACACAGCCATTTGTACTCAGCTCTGCCAGCTACAGTGCCGCAATGCCTAGAGGTGCAGAAGTCAGGATTTTCACCTCAGAGCCAAGCCAGGGGTCTGGCTTGACCCTGTGAGCCAAAAACACGAGCCGAGTCTGGCTACTCAGTGCATAGGCACTGCATGTTTATACACTCAATAACTGCTCAGGATGACAATTATGCTTACTTTGGCCACAAATGACTCAGCTTGACCTTGGCTCTCAAGTGCTTATGGAGACTGAGTCGAGCCCTGCTCGATCCTGCTCTGGCTTACCCACCTCTACACAAGCCATCATTCATAATGGAGGCAACGTGGCCTTTACCAGGTGCCCACTGCCTTATGTCATTTCATCTATGCTGCAGACAGATCTCCTACCTTCTCTGGCAGGTTCCTTTCTGCTGGAGCCTCACCTGTTTCTTCGGATGCTGCACCATTGGCACAGGCATTCCGCCAGACTCACCATCCACCAGGGTTTTTTCTTCTTAGAAACATAGAATCTGACAGCAGATAAGGACTGCTTGGCCCACTGAGTCTGCCCACTTTTTCACCACCTGCATTCTCACCACAGACCTTACTTGACTTACAGCTCTGTCTAGCTTTAGATGTTTTGGGGAACCCACCACAGGCCTGATGGCCATTGGGTTTCTCCCTTAAGGGAGGCCCCACTCCTACACCCTCTCAGTGGTCTCACTACATACAAGGGTGTCATGCAACCAGAAATTTTGAGAAACACAAATCCCAAACTTTCTAGCTGGGTCCGGGGCATGCCCTTCTGGGGAAATTTTGAAAAACTTACGCAAATGGTGCATTTTGGTGACTTTAGCAGGCTAGGAAGCTGTTCCACAACATGCTAAATGCCATCATAATGATAGTGCGATGATAAATTTTGTTACACATAAGGCAAAGGACACAGTGTCAAGCATAGCCTACAACATTTCTCACAATGACAGCTTGTAGTCTGCAGTGCAAAACAAAATGTTAATAGAGACAGTGAACAGCTTATGTCCAAACATTGTAGAACCCCTGTCAATCCTGTCACTGCAGATCAGATCCTACTTGATCTCTGGCCCCTTCCTAATCCTTGCTTCCCACTAAAATACCCTTCTGCTTCTTCCATGGTTACTTAGTTCCACCATTGCTTTTGCCCCCACCACCCTCTGGAAGACTTTTCCAGGCATCCACCACTATTTCAGTGAAAAGTACTTCCTCACATCTCTCCTGAATTTACCCCTTCCCACTTCACTGTCTGTCCCCTTGTTCTCACGCATCTTTTCCTCTCAAAATACTCTACTCCGAACCTTATTTACCCCTGTGAGGTAATTTTAGGCCTCTGTCATATCCCTTCTTTCCTCTAGGGTGTCACCCTGGAAGAAAGAGGGTGAAAGAGACAGAGAGAGAGAGAGAGAGAGATGACAGAGACCACAAACACCGCACAGGGGTAACACGGTCCACAGCACATATAGAGGTCCTTCAGTCTCTCCCATAGGGCTTCTAATGCAGACCATGCACCATTTTAGCTGCCTCAAACAAACAAAATGTTAACAGAAACAGTAAATTGTAAACAGTGTACTGCTGAACTTTCTATATTGCCTTGAAATGGATACAGCTTGTTGTGGTTAAGGGGTCTGAGTGGCCCCTGTGCTGGCCCTTCACACGTAGTTTGTAGTGCACTGATCCGGTATGGGATGCAGTGCACTCCAGTGCTGTCTAACCAAGTCAAAGCACAAAAACAGGACTGCATAGTAAAAGCTGGGCACTGCCACTTATACACAGTAATATTAAATGCAAGCTGAAAATAGAAAAGAGAGTTAGAACTTAAAGTTTCAACCACAGGTCTCCATCAGGAGTTACATAAAGAGAGAAAAGCAAAGCCATTTTTTTTAATCTTTTTGAGAAAACTCCTGAAGGCTCATGGTCTAAACATTGATTTAAATTCTAATTTCAGCATCCATTTAATATAACCATTTTTCTTTTGTTTGTTTTCAGACACATACTGACACAGCACCTTGTTTTTTGTTTTTATTTAAACATGGTGAAAACAATAGAAAAAAGAAGGCATGTACTCAGAGATTGAATAAAGTGCTTTCCTATTTTGGTCCCATCAATGTGTGTCCTCTGTGTTCAGCTTTTTCAAAGCAGAAAAATGGCACTTACCCCTTCCATCGCTTCTCTGGTATGCTGGATTCAGTAAAGGTTCTTCAATAAAGGTTGTTGAAGTCAGTCAAAAGTTACCAAAGTCTTTTATTTCAATTTAAATAAGCCATCCAGGAATTTAGCAGAACATGGCGTGTGGTTCTCACATGCCAACATTTTGCCTATGCCAATTTGAACTTTCTCAAGGTACCACCTCAGCACCTTTACCTAATTTTTACACTTCAAAACATGTATAAATTACCATATGCGGGACCGAGAGCACAAAAAATATTTAAGAAAATCGATTAAGGTGACTAGTGCTATAAATAGAGGAAACAGACAAAATAAATGACAAAACATTCATTTTGGTTGCTCAAATAACCTCCACTGTAAGCGGATGTGCAGATTATTGCCATAAGAGAGCCAAACCTTGCAAAACAGATACATTGGATGGTGTTGCATAGTAATCAAAGGGCAATATCACTTAACTTACAAATAGAGATTTATGTTAATTCTTCTCTGCACAGCGAAACAATGCATATTGGTAGATGCGATACAGAACTATGGGGTTATTGGAGCAAACAGATTGGATGTTTTAACGCTGTATTGTCTGTTTGCACTATTAATAGCACTAGTCACGTTAATCATTTTGTAAAATATTTTGTGCTCCCAGGTCAGCCTCCTAGAAATGTATGTATGTTTAGAAAATAATATGAGGTACAGGTGTGTGTGTGTGTGTGGGGCAGTACCTTGAGAAAGCATACATTTTCAAACAAAGTTAAAAAAAAAAAGAAAGTATACCAATTATCTGTGGAAGCAATATGGGCAAAATTAAATCTAAACTGGAATATTGTATAGATTCCTGTGCCTGACACAGGGTTTTATTTAACTCAAAACTGATTAGCGCTTTGCTCATAAAAGTGCTAAAACATTGAGAAATGCACAGTGCTTGCCTCACTGTGTTTAACAAACATAACACATCTAGAAAACCTATATAAATACTTTCTGTACAGTTAGCATTGTCCCAAGAAAAAACTGCTAATCAATTATTTAAAACACTGCTGACTGAAACAAATGTATTAGTAATAGGTGAAATCCAGTATGGTATAACAATGCAATAAAAGATCAGTAAAAGGAAAAAAAGGCATTTAACAAATATAATAAAAAACAAATCAGAGATAAATTGGAATAGGTTTAAATCAAAAGCAAAACAAACAAAATCTATAACTAGAAAGGCTAAAAGACAATTTGAATATACAGTAATTTGGTTAATCAAAAGATAATAAGAAAAGTTTATTTAATTATACTGGTTCCTAAAAAATTCTAAAACTAGAGTTGGTCCTCTTTTGAGTAATGATAAATTAGTATCCAATGAACAGGTATGGCTGATGCATTTAATCAACAGTTTTCTAGCATATTCAAAAAGAATGAAAACTTGGACCAATATCCCAGCTTAAATATACACCAAGATATTATATTTACGCCTGCAGAAACATTTTCTGCCTTGATGTCATTTAAAACTTCCACTTCGGTAGGAGTAGATGTTATCCGCTTGTATTTTTGAAAACTATTGCTTCTGAATTAGTTGATGTTTTAACATTTTTGTTTAATAAATCAATATTACAAGGTATGGTCCCAAATGAATGGAAACTAGCACGGTAATTCCAATTCATAAAACGGTTCAAGACATAATATTAAACAGTATAGACCGATTAGTTTAACTTCCAGTACAGGGAAAGCAATGGAAAAACTTCTTCTACAAAAATTAATATACATCTCATGGAGAATGGATACAGTGACATATTTCAATATGGATTCATAATGGGTAGATCATGTCAAACTAATTTAATACATTTTTTGAGCCAGTGAGTATGGCCCTGGATATGGGCCTTCCTGTGGATGTGATTTTTTGGATTATGAGAAGGCATTCGATACCATATCACATAGAGTTTTAATTGGTTGTTTGGAAAATTACATTTCATAAGAATATAATTAAGTGGATTGTATCTTGGTTAACTGAACGGCAGCAGCAGGTTAGTATCCATGGTTATAATTCATCATGGAGTAATGTTACTAGTGGAGAACTGGAGGTTCCGTGCTTGGGCCGGTTTTGTTTAACATCCTAATTGCTAGTATGACAACTTCAGATGGTGTTTGGCTTAATAAATATGCAGATGATGCAAAATGGGGATGTATTGTTAATAACACCACTTCAGTACAAAATCTTCAGAGGAATTTAAATAATATATCTGTTTGGGCTAGTCAAAATAAACTGACTCTTAATATATCAAAATGCAAACTCATGCATTTTGGAAACAATAACCAATGTCCCAATTACACAATACATAATATACCACTAATTAAGGTCTCATCCAAAAGACTTGGGTATTGTTATCAGTAATGATTTAAAATTTACAGATCATGCTAATCTTACAGTTAAAAATGTCCAGTTAATAAATTGTATTCTCAAAAATTTAAAAGTAGAGAAGCTGAAGTGCTCATTCCTGTTGTATAGCAGTTTAATCAGATCTAAATTTGATTATTGTTCCTCCTTCTGTACACCAATTTTAGTAAAAGATATGATCATTAAGAAAAAGGTACAAGAAGATTTACAAAAACATTAATAAAGTAAAAATGCTTCCCTATGAAGAAAGACTCAGAAATTTAAATCTTTACTCCCTGGAATATCGCTCAATTAGAGGTGACCTATGTTTAATTTACTGCAACAAGAGATGAGGCTTTGTTTGAAACTCTATGTTTAGAATGGAGTCACTCTCTAAACTCTACTAGGTCTCATAATATAAAATTAAGACATATCTTGTAAAAACAAATAGGAGAAAAATTATATAACATAGCGAATTGTTCCTGTGTGAATTCCCTTCCACAGGGAGCTGTGGATAGTGTAAACCTTGAATGGTTTAAAAGTAATCTGGATAGTTATATGGGAGATACTAAATTTTTACCACCAAGTTAAGGGTGGCGAGGTCAAAATGGGCGTGTCTCGACTGTATTCTTCCTATGAACATATACATTTTCAAATGTGAAACGGTGCTGTTGGAGAACCACAAGCTCACTTTCTATCTCACTATTAAGTTTCTGGATGTCTTATTTAGACTGGAATAAAGAACTTTTTAACTTCCATCTGCCATCATGATCCTTTACTGAACCCAACATACCAGAGAAAATGGCAGAGGGCCAGTGCCTGGTTTTCCTGCTTTGATGTTGATTTTAATACCATAGCTCTCCCGTTGCTCCCCAGTGCCAACTTTTTTTTTGATGGTCTGTGAAAATAAAGCTGAGGAAGAGGGGATTGCATTAGACAGATTTTCACTGCATTCTTTGTATGAGGGGTCACACACACACATATGTATATACATATATATATATATATATATATACACATACACATGATTGCTAAATTATGTTTACTATAAACTAACACATCTTAGAGCAAAATAAACACTCATTTCACAAACTGTTCTTTTTTTTTCAATTGTTTAACCAGGAGTAGCACACTAAACTGAAAGCTTGTTTACAGGTGTGACCTGGGAGCACAGGGAAGTTAAGTGACTTGCTCAGGATCACACAGTATGAAAGTGGGGGCTATGGGATTCAAACCCAGGTCTCCAGATTTGCAGTTCAGAGCCTTAAACTACTGCACTATACTGCCTCCCCAAATGGCTTGGTCATAAACATATCATTTAGTACTGTGGCACCAGGAATTAACAAAAGGAAAAATTAGGTCAGTTCACGGAATAGCAGCAAACACATTTTGAAGGATGACAGACTAGATGGTTAGAAATGCTTGTGTTTTATATGGATTACAAGACCTAAAGTATCACAAGCTGGGTGCACCCCTCTTCTAAATTCATTCACGTTATGCTAATGCTATGTATAGAAAAAAAATCAAAGCGAAAAACAAAAGCACCGAGCACTGCAGATGGTGCCATACACTTAATAAACAGTTATCAAATTGAAGTACCATCTTCATGGACAAAACAGACACTATATATATATGTGTCAAATATTTATTGTGCACCGTGGCTAATGCCTTATGGCCAAGCAAAGGCCAAATGACCTCGCGGACAAAACTTACGTTTCACCCAGTCAACTGCTGGGCTTCATCAGAGTTAGAAAGAAACTCTTAATCTTCCTAGATCTGCCAGGCTAAACTTGAGAAAACACTGGGTGGGTGGGGACACATAGTTAATTTCCTTGATGGAGTGTATTTCACAATTTGCACCTGCCAGGATATGGGGAAAAACAAACTGCATTTTTAATACATCAGGTCAGCATAACTTAAATTTATTCAAATGAGGTGATTGTATTACACAGAGTTTCACTCTTCTTTGTTTGTGGGGTTGTCAGAAGTGAAACATTTGTGCATTTATGATCCACTCACTCCAGACCAACAGTCTGTCCTCACAGCCCTGAGTTCTAGCGTGTGGCATCTGCTGCTTTCATGCTGAACCGTACACAGGCTGAAACCGAGCCGCCCCTCTCCCCAGTCCACCAAGCAAATAAACATCAGCTGTGGCTGAGCACCGCTAGTCAAGATGGGCACTGACTGGACACAGCACTGAAGAATAACACATCTCACCCACTCCACTCGGTCCCCCTACTTGCACCCAACGCGCCCTCAGAGAACAGAGCAGAACACTTTTACAAACCCAACCCAGGCCTGCCCAGCCCTGGAATGAAGACCTCAGACTCACCTGCCTCCCCTTGCTGCTAGAACTGCCACTACTCTCTCCTGGGAAAGAACGACAGTGCAGCTAAACAACAAACACAACCGTCCATGCTGCGGCCACTGCCAGTCTCACTTAATACCATGGCCTGCCACTGGTGAATGTTTGTTTAAACTCCTAAGTTGCAGCTTCTCTCACACGGGTCGCCTCCTCAGTCTGTCCTACTCATGCACATGCACAGTGAAGATGCAACTTGGAAAAAGCAATTGGTGCCACGTGTCAGCTTCACTGTGTGATTGGAGAACTCCTTGGAGACAGGCAGACAGCACAAACTGAGAAGTGTTTGGTGGAAATAACATCTAAAGTCATCACAGACCACCAATTACTTTTCACATGCCAGCCTACTATTAGTAAGTAGATCCACACATCCCACCCCCACCACTAATAAGTTCATAAAACCCTATATTATTTTGGATATTGGGATTTTCTGGAAAATAAACTAAACTGTGTTTTTACTAGTTTTGGGCAATTATACTGGGGGGACATGCCCTCAGGCCCCTATCTGCATGACACCACTGCATACTACCCTTCCAGTAAGAAGTTTTAGAGGGTGCAGATGCACCCCATTGTAACTTACTTGCTTGCTACTGCTGGATTTCACTTTGCTAGAAAAGTCTAATGTATTAATTGTAAGAAAATATATGTAAACCCCTGTTACCCGGGGTTACTAGAATCCCAGTAAGACCTAGCGGTAGGCAGGGAAGGCAGCTTGTGAAACCCAGTTAAAATGGATTTCACACTGTCTCACTCTGTTCTCAGTCTCAGCTGAGACTGAGGGATGACATCACCATAGAACTTTCGCAGCTGCATAAGCCACATTGGAATCTGCAGTGGGAGATGGGTTAGAAATGTTGGGGAGTTTCTGAACAGAGTTGTGTGTGTGCAGTCTTGAAAGAGAAGCAGCAAAACAGTCTGTGGACAGGCTCTTTGAGCCTAAAGCTCTGATATACAGCTACTGTTAGGGGAGGTGCGTGTTTCCACCAAAAGAGGAACACAGTAAGCTGTTTGTGAAGTGGTGGAGACCGCTGGTATTGTCTTGTGCCCCATCCCTGAGGGGATGGGGGTTGGAAAAGTTTGCCTGTCATTCCAGGGGCAACCTCCTGGTTCCGCTAGGGAAGAAGCTGCCTTATTCTAAGTAGTGCTGCTGCACCAGAATCTATGAGAAATCACCTGTGGGGCACCTGCAACCAAAGGGTGAGTTCACTCTGACATAGGGCCTATGTTTCACCTGAACTGTTGTAAAGTGGGATTGGACTGCTTAATCAGTGGAGGCCTAGCGGAATAGGCTAAGTCAAGTAGAAGTATGTTCAAGTCCAGCACAAAGAGTAAAGTGGGATTGGACTACTTAATCAGTGGAAGGCCTGAGTAATGGGCTGAGCCAAGTAGAAGTTTGTTCAAGTCCAGCACAATGGGAAAGCCAAGACGTGAGAAATGTGCCATGCATTTACCTTTAATCTACATTGCCAAGCTTTACAGAAAGAGAGGTTTAAGTATGTTCGAGTCTAGTACAATGGGAAGCTAAGACATGTAGAGGAAATGTGCCAAGCATTTACCCTTTAATCTACATTGCCAAGCTTTACAGAAAGAGAGGTTTAAGTATGTTTGAGTCTAGTACAATGGGACACCAAGACATGTAGAGGAAATATGCCATGCATTTACCCTTTAATCTACATTGCCAAACTTTTCAGAAAGAGATGTTTAATGTCCAGAGAAATGGCCGGGTATGAACTGTGGGCGAGAGGTGGAAACCCATCAGTAGTATAACCAAATTCACCTCTACGGATTTGCTCTGTGGCACTTTTACTTTCTCTCAGGCACTTGGCCAGTGCTGAGGAAAGTACCCAGACATGGGATTAAAAGGAAGTTTCCCTTATGGAGTCGAAGGCTCTAAGGTGGTTTAGGGAGCCACCAGAAAATGTGTCCATGTCAAATGGAAGGTTTGAGTGGCGGCAGGGGCGAGCAGGGAAATCCCAGAATAGTGTACAAGTTCGGGCTGTGTACCCAAATCAGCTGCAAGTCCGGCTGTGTGCCTGGTGGGTTCAGAGCCTGAGGGCTGAAGTGTTGAGGAAGTGTTCTGATTCTTTCTAATCTGCATTACCAGAAGTGTGCCCTGGGGTCCGTCTGTGCTTTTGTTTTGTTCTGCTTGGATGTGAATAAAGCCACACTCTAGAATCTCATTCCTGGTATTGACATTACAGTTATTACTTCTGTGTTCGATTTACTTGGGTGCCCCTTGTGCAGAGTAGCCAAACCCAGCTCTTCGCGCCTGAGTAACGTAGTCCTCCAACCCAGTCCCCCACCTGGTACTGCTGTCAGATTCAAACAGCATACCACCTGTCGCTTGCAAGAAGGCAGGGGTGAGGGTTACATATACATTCAAAACTACAGATTATGTTTACATTTTCACCAAAGTGTAAACTAAAAGGATAGTATCAAGGGTTAAAACGTTATGAAAAGTTGCACATCAAGTAGGCACACCACCCCATTGTAAAACCCCTGGATCTGCCACTGACCCTTCTATGGGCAAGTTACAATGGAAACATCCCCATAGCCCCATGAGTGATCTATCCCACTTCAGGCACTACATTGTTTTGTCCATATTCCACTAGCCCATGGTTTTCCTAAAGCTCCTTCCCACTTGACATTGGCTCTGCCTTGATCCCATTACAATGCCACTATCTGGCACCACACATGCACCCTCCTTTTAAACTCTAAGCTTCTCGCACCAAACTATGCCTCCAAGCCAACACCATTTAGTCAAGCCTGTCTCAGGGCATCCATAGGAAAACAATAACATCACTGCTCTGAAATATTGTTCTGAGTTTGCATTGTCATATAATGTATGGGAGCCCTTATTAACTGAAATCAAGCAGATTACAACCTTGTTATGACATCACTTTATAGTGTATCGCGATTGGGCAGCTGTTGAGCATGAAATCCATGCTCCCAACAGCGCTGTTGATGCTTCACCTCAGTGCGTCATGATCTTGTTGTGCTGCACTGGGTACGCCACTGGTGCAGACAACAAGATCAAACGACTGCACGCGCGATTTAAAAGCCGCGGCCGGCAAGGGAGCTAGTAGCGCTGGAGCAAGTCTGAACACGGAAGCCAAGTAAGACATTATTTTAAAAATGCTGCTTCCATTCCCTGTTTTGAAATGAATAGACTCTCATACACTATAAACATTGTCTATGGGGAGTCATTCAGAGATCTCTGCGATCTCGAGGTATCCTTAGCACGATAACCTCGAGCTCGCCTCGAGGTCGAACGCTGCTGCGACACTTCCTCGATCGAGAATATCCTTGTTGTGAATGACCCCATAGACAATCCTCTATGTTGTTAACCCATCACTTTGTTGTTAACCCTTCTTAAATATGTCACATCAATAGTATAACAAAACGGAATGCTCACGACAACGCTCCAACACAACAGAATGCCTACAACAATCAATGTTCTGTAAAGTAATTCAATCTGCGATTACACAATCTTGGTAGCCCATACACTATAAATATAATGTATGGTTTTGGTTAACAACCACCCGAAAATATTTCTTGAGGTTGCCAAGATCTGAAACCTCGAGCCGCGCCTCAGGTTTACAATGTCACGGGCAACCTCTCGATGTGTTTACAGTGTATATTAATCAAAGACCATACATTATCCTCTATATTTTGATAATTTATTTCAAGAATTTTGCCACGAGACTCACATACTGTATTGAGTTGTTTACCGCCGTTCCCAGATGCGCCCTGGCATCCATACCCTCAACCTTTCTTCACTAAAATGTGTGACACGATGTGTGACAAATGAGCAAAATGTGTGACATATCGTCCAACATGGCACTGGAAGCTCAGAACACTATAGCAATCAATGCACTAATGTTCATAATGTTTTTGTATAACTGAGCATAATGGATTATTATGAATTTCTGCTTTAAAGCCTCATTGGGGAATGTGGGCTATCACCTTCCCATGATAGGCAAAGGGTTTCTGAGAGGTAAAATGAGTGACGTACCTCATAATGTGTGACAGTTGAGATGTATGCTGGGATCACATCTAGGTGACAAAAGGTTGAGAGGTATGCATAAGTAAACCACAATGCCTTCCCAAGTGAGATGCCCTCAGTAACGCTTACTCCTTCCAATATAGCTCAATAAGAGCTGACAGCAAAGCCGGAACAGAATACCATAAGCGGGCCACATAAAGTAGGTACCAAAACCTTTTGCCAACCCACGCTATGGCGCATTTCCCAGCACCTCAACGGTGCTTTGCGGCGTAAATGCTCATCCCAAAATGGCGCTGTCACGAAGAGTCGCTGGAGATTGGTTGGAGCTGCCTGTGCCGAGGCGTTTCACCCCGCCCCATGGGCTGGCTTCGGTCACGTTGTAAGGAGCTTGTCCCTCTCTGCGCCCGTTTGTTGTGTGTATATGTAAAGGAGGGTGAGGGCCGGGGTGAAGGGTGAGAGTGCGGTAGCTGTTTGTATGACATTACTGGTTCTGGAGTATGAATTCTGTGGAAGAACTGAGAGACGGAGGGGGTGCGAGCACTTGAATGCGACACCAGCAGCTGGGGCAGCGCAGGTAAGGTCTGAACGCTCAGCGGGACTCGAGACCGGCGCAACGCACGGAGCGTGGCCAGGAGGGCGGGTGGCCGGAGTCTGTGGTGTATTGCTCGGCTGGCCTCGTGCCGGGGTTGGGCGAGTGAAATCGAGCCCACTCCACAGTCTCCCGGGTGGTGATGCAGGCCGGGGAGAGGGGAGGCAGAGGCGCTGTCCACCAGTTTAGTGGCTACTGAAGGCCAGAGAGCAGAGAGAGAGGGGGCCCTGTCAAACCTGCTCGGTCTGTGGCTTGGGACTATAGATCTGACAGCACAGGTCTGCTTTGGGGCAACTGCTTCCTCACAAAACAGAGCATAAGTTGGAAATAAAAAAAGATAAGAAATACAGAAACAAAATGTAGTTTTTGATATTTGTAGTGGAAATTCTGTAGTGAAACCTACAAATATGTAGACGCACCAGTTATCATCAACATTTGGCAAATGTAAAAGCAAAATCTTAAAATGAACAACAGACTGCGATTTGGCGAGTGACACGGGTAGATAGATGGAAGATGTCCAGATCTGAAACCAGAAAAATAATGCTTTTATTACAACCGGTCAGATAATTTCAAGAGAGTTCCAAAATCTGCAGAGCTTCCTGTATTTTAGAGGGAAATGAGAGTAATCCACATGGAAGCATGTCCATTAGACGTTTGCTGGTTATACAGAAGAGCAGCAGTTCAGCTTCCAGAAGAAATAATGTAATCTACAGACAGCATGGCTGCCCCAGACCTTAAAAATGATAAAAGTTGATTTCACAGTTTGTTGTCAGCTGTCTGGTTTCAATACATGCTTGACTGATTTGGGGTACACTAAGGGTTTCTGTAAGTATGCCTGAGAGCAGCCTTTGCTCTACAGGAAAAACGTAGAGTGCCTGTGTGGTTACAGAGAACATATGATATTACACTGGGAGTCCAGTGACATTGAATGTAAACAAATAACTACAGTAATGAGCCTTGGTTTTTAACTTTCTTAAGAGACAGCACCTGTTGGCATGTGGGCGATTTAAAGACAGTCCTGGTAAAATGTTTTCCTATGAAATATCTGACTTTGGACTTCTTCAAAAGTGGCTACCCTACTTTGGGTTTGGGGACAATTCCTGCTTTGTGTAATTGTTGCTCTGTCACACACACACATACATTTTCATCATTGTATAATTTATCTATTTTAAATTGTTCACTGGTAAAGGCACACTGAGCCAAAGCTTGTTTCAGGTGCTTCCCAGGGTGGGGTACAAATGAGAGAAGTACAGTGTAAAGGATGCCGTAGTGTACAATAATAAAAAATTACATGAGATCAGGGTGCCAGTTGTACATAATATTATTACTGCAGTCCCAAGATGCATTTTAGTATCCATAAGAATGCTTTTCCCATTATGCTAAGGATCGCCACCGTCACTCATGGCAACTCTGAATTCAGATAGGCTAAACTTTTAGCACTCAGATTTGCCACTGAAACTACATTGATCTGGTTGATCCTGGTAAGTATGCCCAAGGTCTGTTTTGTTTTATACATAGATACATACATAGACAGTGTAGTTTTAATTTTTTTTTTTTTTTGCTTTCAGTGTTAATCTGAGGGCAGCGCCGCCTCATGGGGTGTGTTTGCCACTTCTAAGTCCGATCGGATGAGGCAGATTACTCTGGTCCTCTCTTCATTGGTCCACAAATGCCAAAATGCTGTTGGCCAGTTGCTTACAGTTCTGTAAGCGCTGTCCTCATGGGCACAGTGTCCGTGCACTTTAATGCTGAAATCAGGAGATATGATTGCTGAGTGCATATTCATTGACATTTTTATTTTATTATTATGTTAAGCATGCTGTCACTCTCCTCCCCCATCGATTCTGTGTTTTTCCCTATCATGTCTGTGCTGTTCTTCTCCTGATTGCCATAATAGCTTGGTATTAAAAATGTTAAACATTTGTATTTTAGTTTATACACTGCTGTACATTTATTAACTGTGGTTGCTTGTTGATCCTGCAGGTGGTTTGATTCAGCGTTTGCTTAGTTTTCTGTCTGTGCTGCACCCTGCCAGATTTTGTTTTGTTAAATATTTGTATTCTTTCTCTCTTGAACTTCTGATCAGCCCCCTTCGGTCCTTCGCCTGCCCAGTCCTGTCACCCACCTTCCTGGGACTTACCTCGCCCTTGTTCCCCGTGGATGATCCCCCCATGTTTCCTCATGGATGACCCTCCCCAGGCAGCTCTTCCCATAGGAGTCACCCCTTCACTCCCAGATAGTGTTGAATTTCAGGGGTAGAATGAGAGCCACGGTCTGTGGTGGGGGCTGCAGCAAGGTGGCAGATGCCATCCTGTGTGATTGGGGGATTTTCACGTTTTTCTTCCTGACCTTGAGCATCGTTGAGAAAGTGCAGTGACGCAGAAATGTCAGAGCCACGATGCCCCCGATGCTGACTTCAGCCTGCACTGCCACCTATGGTTACCCAGGTGGCTGTATTGCAGCAGAGATCAGAAATCCTTCCTCCGCTGAGGAGATGAGCATCCATGTGATGCGTGGCCATCCTTCTGGCTGTCCCTCCAGCGTCCCCATACACTGCCCAGATCCCGGTTGCTGGCTCAGCAGATGGTAGTGCTACTGCTGCACATGTGGGCTAGCACCACCTCAGTCCCAGTTTGCCATAGATGCTTGCCCTGGGTACTGGTTGCCCACTTGGCATAGTGTATTGCCCTTGCTGCACCTCGATGGGCATGTCTAAGAAGTTGCTGCCTTCAGGGCAATTATTTGCCATTTGTTACTGCCCTGAGATATGTGGTTCTGTGTTGATAACACCCCAAGGGCATCGCTTTAGTGCAAACTGCACAAGCAGTACCTCAAGAGCAGCATATAATGACAGCTTAACAACACATACCCCACGGCGCATGTTCTCAACAGGCAACAGAATAGACAACCATACAGCATCTACCCTTGGGCTACCTGTTGTCCAGTTTTCATTAGGTGATGCCCTGGAGTTATTATTTGTGGCATGCTACCTTGGTTAGATGTATGGCTGGACACATGCAGCCTTTGATGTACTGCTTCTACAGTATTCAGTGAGTTCCATCCTATGGGTAGAGCACAGGCATTGACTTCTGTCTTGTCTATTCTATTGCCTGTTGACGATATGCACTAATGGGGTGCTTTTTATGTTGTCACATGCTGCCCTTGGGTACAAGTAACCTCCCATCAGTGCATATTGTTAGCAAGTGACACAATAGACAGGATGTCTGTGCTCCGCCACAGGAAGAGCTGACTGAACATTGTAGAAGTGGTACCCTATGGCCACATGTCCAGTCATACAGCATGTGCCCCAAGGGTAGCATACCGCAAGTATTTGCCCCAGGGTATCACTCAGTGAAAACTGGACAAGAGATACTCCAGAGTAGATAATTGTATTCTGTTGCCTGTTGACCATATGCGTTGCCTGTGGGATATCTGTTGTTAAATTGTCACTGTATGGTGTGCTTGAGTACCACTTGTGCAGTTTGCGCTATGTAACGCCTTAGTGTATCAGCAGGGAACCGTGACACTTCAGCGTAATAATGACAATTGCCCTGAGGGCAGCAACTTCTAGCACAATGAAATCGGTGTTAGGACAGTATTTGGTGTAAAGAGAACTTATTGGAGGAAAGAACATGCAGCTCCTTGTCTGTCCTTTTCTGACAGAAGTGTAGCCACTGAGTTCTATCTTCCTGTCGGAGATTTTGTAAGAGAGCCAGGTTTCGGATGTCAAAATGATGGGCTATGACGTCAGAATTGTTCAGTGACCCAGTCCTGGAAAACATCTAATTTAGTGGGGAGGCTCTGAATGTTACGGTGGACTAAACTGATGTTTTTTCCTTTAGTGGTGTGGGACAGGCATGGGGAAGGGCCAGTGTTTCTTGGCCGGGGTTGGGGTGGATGGTTCCAGTGAGGAGAGGAGGATTAGTGTTCTGAACCACCTAGTGAAGAGAGGTTGAGATGAATGTCTACGAAACCTGATAGGTTTACACAAGCAACAGAGAGGCACTTGGTAGAGTAGCAGGATAGGAGAGGAAAATAAGGTGGAGTAGGTAATGGTATGATATTTCTGATGCAGAGAGAGAGAGTGAGAGAGAGAGAGGTGGGCAGAATGTATGTTTGGTTGGAAGTGAGGATTTGTCAGGTCCAGCAAAGGAGTCCTAAGGGGCGAAATAAGAGTGAGGTTAGGGAGTGATGGCTCGGGTGGGGACTGCAGTAGTAGCAGGAAGAGCTTGAGAGGTGCCATGATGGTGTTCAGGTGAGGGGTCAGACCAAGAGATTTTGTGCTGAGAATCGGTAGGGAGAAAAACAGTTCAGACCAAGAGATTGTTGTGCTGAGGATTGGTAGTGGAGAAAAGCAGTTCAGAGAAACCAGGAAAATTTAGAAATGTTGATATATATATTTTTTAATAACTTCAGGGTATTAAATAAGCTGAGGCAAATTAATTAGCAGTTTTATGGGAGAAAGTGCTAATTCATCTGAAAATGCATAGCACTTGGCACAAATTGATTAGCAAAATTAAAAATGTTTTTTTTTTATTGTGTCTTGACTAGGGAAACCTGAATAGAAATATCAAAGAATGTTTTAGCAGTCTGTTGCTATGCAAGTCAGAAAATGATTAGCAGGACCTCTGATTTGCGTAGCTTTGCTGTGCTATACCAGCTATTTAATACTCTGAAATTCTTCTATTTAGCGTGGTGCTGCTCAAGAGGAAAAAGGAGCACAGTCCGAGGAAGGTCACTAGTGGACAGAGAATATAACTTCTAATGGTGTTTTACAGTCAATACAGTACAACCAATTAATGGAAAGCATTCTGAAAAGTACTCTGCAGAGGGTTTCTAAAAGATGTAGCGGACGCTGAGATTGGCTCCAAAGGGCTGTCTTGCTTGCCACTGTGAAGTTGCCGGTGAGTCCAAGGGCTGGGGCAGCTTGGAGGAGCCCTGAGGTGCCTCAAATGGCAGGACCCTAAAATGGAGCAGACAGCAGGGATCAAATAGAGGTAAAGGGAGGGCAGCCTCTGCTGAATATTCAGGGAGGGACAAGCACACCACAGCTACAGAGGACTTTCATCTCCTAAAGGAGTTTTGTAACATGGCATTAATCGTACAGTGGAACTCGGCAGCACCGATAGGAGCAACAGCGTAACAGGACCCCAGCCGTGGCGGGCATTAACCCAGGGTACATGCCGTGCCGCTGGTAGTACCGAGAGCAGCCAGACCCCAGCTTAGCAGCACTGGGCAGAGGTGGGGAGGAGAGCAAGGCAGGCAAGACAGGCACACTAGGCAGCCGGCAGCGGAAGCGGGAGCGGGAACAACAGCCAGCGGCGGACAGGCGTGAGAGTTAGAGAGCGCTGAGGTGGGATATGCCAGCGCCGGACTAGTCAGGAGGAGGCAGGAGGAAGTGAACGCTGGCCCTATGCAACCGACCGGAGCCCTGATTGCGTGCATTGAGCAGTGCTCCGCAGACCTCCAGCGGCAGGTATGAGGCTGATAACCCGCGACAGAACCGAAAAATTCCGGGACAGTCATTTCGGCAGCAGTGAGCTCTCCAGTTGCAGGTAGTGTAGTAGTGGAGTGTATAAGTATGTAAATGTTGTTCGTGCTTGGTTTTGAAAGTGCAGCAAAGTTGTCCATGATAGCAGCGACTCCGACTGCTGTGTTCCAGCACTTGCAGCAGGCAGCCTTCTGGCACCGCCACCGACCCGCGGCCCATGTTACAGCGCATTAAGCCACTCGGCGGTGGCATCTAATCACGATTGATGCATAGTCGGGGCAGTTGTTCGCCCTCGGCCACGGCCTTGGGCCACAACCTACCCAACCATGCATCAGTCCAGCATTAGATGCCACCTTCTGCCGTGGTTTAATGCTTACTTAGCTCCTTTGCAGGTACTGCCTGGGATTAGTCATGGCACATTTTAAAGTTAGACAAAACTGCAACAGTAAAAAGTGGTTTTCAACTCTGGGCTAAAACTGCATATCACAAAACAGTATTCATTACAATCTGCAGTCAAACAGTTGGTTCTAAGAGCTAGCCTGGCTAATCATCTTACAGTCAATACAGTACAACCAACTAATTGGAAAGCAAGTAAGCAAGGAAGTCCGTCTCTGTGATGGAAAACCATCCTAGTGTAAAATGCTACATCTGAAGTAGGTATAGCCCCCTCGTTATGCAAGACCTGATATGCATCAGTTAAACCTGCACCTGTGACAATATTTTTCAGAGCATGAGTATCACAGTACGTCTTATTCTGAGCTTACCTTGGGTTCCAGCATCCACCCCACAATTCAAATCCCCCTCCCCATATCACTTGTCTCACAGCATACAAATAGGGTCTGATACTTCCAAAAGCATTCTCCTTCCAGCTTTCATGGACGGGTATTAATTAATTGGAGTTTCACCCTTAACATACATCGGCATGAATGTGATATGGAAATATTTCTACTCCTTTAGAATGACCTCTGGATATTCACGAGTGGCGAATATCCAGAGGTCACTGTCTGGAGTGAAAATATTTTCATATTACATGAGTGCTATAATTATCCATTTTATACTGTAGGCGTTACATCTGGAGAGAACTCCGGTTATCACACTGTGGTGATGTCATCACAGTGTGATGATCACACTCTGGTGATGTCGGCAGATTGTGATATCTTGTGGTGGTTTTATGCTGAAATAAAGAGTGGCATATCATCTCACCTCCCCCTAGTTTGTGTGTGTGTGTGTGTGTGTGTGTGTATATATATAATATAATATAATATATATGTTGTGTGTATGTATATGTGTGTGTGCGTATGTGTGTATATATATATATATGTGTGTGTGTGTGTGTGTGTGTGTGTGTGTGTGTGTGTGTATGCCTTCCCTGGCTAATGTCCACCACTGTCATTACCGAAAAGCTGTCCCACAAAACAAGATGCCCAAACCATCCAGCAGTTGTCTATCTGAATCCAAAAGGAAGGACCCAAACCCAGCTTCTCGTAATCTCGATACCTGAAAGAGGGAGGCCAGTCTTGTTTCCTGTAATAAAACTGTATTTAAAGCTGGACTGTTGGGAGGGGGGGACAAGTAGTCACCTTCTTTTGCATTTTTTTTTAATGGAATCTTAGTAAACACAATGGGTACCTTTTCATAAAACCAATAATATTCGCTATAGGACAGCTAGTACAGTTTGTCAAAAGATCAAAGAAAGAATACGTGGGAACAAATAATGGTAGTTGAACAAGTCAGTAAATTAAAAAATGAGTAATAGGTTGCAGTGGACATTCATGATTGTGAAAGAAAAGTGGATGTTAGAACCATCTATCCCATGTCCCGGAGAAGACAGATGCTCTTCTTGCAGTTCTCAATGCTGCAGATATTAAGAGGCTTTGTTCAACTTCTGTATTAAGAGTTAGTTAATGGGAAAATCAGCATTCAAGAAATTCTCAGGAAAGCCCTCATTGGGAAGGTGGGTTAAAGTTTTTTTTTCCCTCTCCTGGGTTTCCGGTCTGTCTTACTGTCCTCTTCCTCTGCCTCTGAGGGTGTTCATGATTTTGATGAAGAGGCATCAGAGCCATTGTCTGAGCCCTCTATCTCTTTGTTTCTGTAGTGTCTGATATTTATTTTGTAAAGTTATTGGGGGTTGTCGGAGTTGTTTTTAGATTGTTTTAGATGTTGACCTGGTGACTCTTCTGGGAACTGTCATGAGGTCTTCCAAGAGCAGAGGCATGGTCACTGGTGAATTGGGTACTGTAACTGTTTCGTATGAGTTTCTGGAGCCTCAGTAGATGCCACCGTGGAGTACTGCTCTCCACCTGTTGCCCGTCTTACAAAGTTGATCCACAGTCAATGTAGATAGTGGGGATGGAGAGAGAGAGCTCTCTCCTCGCAGCCTCTGTAGGAATAAAAGCTGCAGAAGCTGCTGTGTCTTGCCTTCTAATTGTTGCTACTGGAGGAAGATGTCCTAGTCTTTCTGTTGCCCCAGAGGGTTCTGAGGTTTACTTTGCTAGACGTTTGAGCCTTGCAGACTAGGTGTTCCTGGTCAAACCCATCATTTCTCTTTCAGGAGCCCAAGGGCATTGCTGGTGTATGCCTTCGCTCCTCACATGGGTAACAACATTGCAAGTTTCTATATCTCAAACTGGCGTGCCTGTACTATGGGCCATACTGCAACTGGCTGGACATACTGCTGCGGTGTCTCAGAGCACCACATTTGTAGCAGGCTTTGGACTGGCTTCTATGCAAAAACAAACTCCTCCATCTTTTCCCAAAAAGAAACTTTTGATGGGTATACTATCCCAGAGTCTGTTTGTAACAGTTTTACTTTAAAGAGCAAGTGTACTGCCTAAAACTAATTAGTTTTTAAAAGCAGTGGACTATTATTTTTATATTTAGTGATTTTCCTTTTCTCTTTGGGTTATGGAAAGATTTTTCACCTGATGTTGGTAGGAGTAATTTGTGAACAGCACTCTGCCCAATAGCTGATATATCTAGTCCCCCACTACATCATCAGCATTGTGACCTCCTGAGTATGAAATCACTGCTGCTTAGGAATAGCCATTCAGTAGCTGCCAGATCAGTCACCTGTGATGTCACTGTCGTGGAGGTCACAGTGCTGATGATGTAGTGGGGACTAGAACTAGACACGACAGCTGCCAGGCAGAATGCTGTTTCACACATCCAGCATAATACTGTCACCTGGAAAACTTTCTAATGAGCTAAAGGAAAAGAAAAATACTTAAGAAATAAAAGTTACAACTGACTACTTCTTAATTTGTAACGCTTTTCCTGTCTGCTGGTTCTGTTAGCTCTTTAAACCACCATCCTCCTGTCCATATATTTTCTGTGTCCATAGAAACATAGATAGATTTTTCTAGCCAATAGTGTAGTGTCCATACTGCTATGTATTTTTATAAACGTTTTAAAGATGTTTTGATTTCTGTGCTTCAGCACGGTTGTTGGAACATACAGACTGTGCTCCAACACTGTGCTTGCCTGCTCGAGCTCCCGGCATGATTGTGGCAGTACCGCAAGGCATTGCGGTGCCACAATGCATGCCGGGATAAGCACCAGGCACAGTAATGGATCCGGCGGAAAATCGCATTGTTCTGTCTCCTAAGCTGGTCTCCGGCCTTCCTTACTTCCGGCTGTACCTCCTGATACTGATTGACAGGCAGGAATCAGACCTCTGCAGCAGGTGATATCCAGCCCTCCACTTCCTGTCTCCCTCAGTTTACTTCCTGCCTTCAGTGGAGCAGGTACTCTGCAGCAGAGCCCTGTCACACGTGGCAGGGCTGAAGAAGACTGTAAGTCATAAGATCCTTTTTCTACTTGTTGATGCAGCACTACTGTTAGGAGTGATTTTGGATATGCCCCATGGCAGGAGCCAGTCTCAGCCGTGCAAGCTGTGTGAGCTCGAGGATGTGATTAAAACATCCCACTTTCGTTGAACATTAAAAAGTCACAAGAAGTGTGACAAGAGGTTACCTTAAACCGTGTTACAGCATGGTTTGCATCCATACTCACCGCTGACATGGTTTAAGGCAACCGTGTTGGTTTGAAACTGTGCTAAAACCTGCTCAAAGGCCGCAGTAGCTCTACTGCGTGCGGCGCCCAGCGACCTGGGTTCGGTAGCAAGCCAGGGGTTGCTGGAGGGGCGGCACGGGGAAGAAGGATTGAGTGCCCGATGGGCTGCTCTCCTACTTTGGGAGGTGGGCTGCATACCTTGCTGCAATACCACCACCTGGGAGTCTCGGTGGAAGGTGCAGTTGGAGGCAGCAGGCATATTGGGAGGGGCAGGCGAAGCCAAGGGCGGAGCAAAAGAGCCTCACCATGCCTTTGTCTCATTGACCCTCCTAGTATGCTGGCGCCCAAAGGGTGTGGGACCAGCGAAACCAGGAAATATCCCACAGTGGCGCGGTAGACTGGTCCCAGCGGACGGCGCTTGGAGGAACCCGGAGGCAGCTCAGATGCATGCTCCGATTCAGGTGCGTGGAGAGTGGGGCTACTGTGGTGATATAGAGGCATAAAGACCAAAGTTTAAAAAAAAAAAAAAAAAAAAACCTGCTCCGATCAGGGTTCTAGCATGATTTTTAAACATGGTCTGTAGCACGGTTTCACTGCGGCAGCAGTGTGATGCAAGACTTTTAAGCTATTTTAACAGTTTAAAATGGGTTACAATTCAGTGAAAAGGGCTAGTGTGGCCAGGGTCTATGTCACTAACATTTACTCCTTCATTACAGAGCATCACTGTGATGGTCCTAATAAGTGGTTTAGTAAGGGGTATGGTGGTGAACGGTATCCATAAAGGAGATGTTTTTAATTGATGGTATTTAGTCCAGAATCTGTCTAGACCCTGGGCTGTTTTAAAACTGATGTCAGATATCTTGACCGAAATATGAATTACGGCACAGATGTCAGAAGTGAGAAACTGCATGGACTCTTATGAGACGCCTGTCCATGTATATTCTATCACAATGTGCTGTTAGACCTCCTCCATACTTGAATCGGACTCATGTGTTTTCTGCAGTGTGCTGGCTCTACTTATATCTAAGTAACGAGGACCTGTGCTGCTAGGTCTCCTAGAATCACTATGAGAGGGACCTGGTTCATCCTCCCTGTTATGCCTGTGGGTCTCCAGTATTTTGTGCAGCCCCTCCTTCTTGCTGCACCAGTGATGATTGCCTAAATGTTTCAGTGACAGGTGCAGGAGTTTTTTTTTTTTTTACTTGCGTTCTGTGCTCTTGTATCACCAGTCTGCCCACTGCTGCCCTCTCTCCCAGCCCTGTCATCCTGCCGTTCCTGGGATTTACTGGACTAGACCTTTGCAGTGCCCCACGGCATAGCCCAAGTATTCTTGACCCTGGGGTGCTTACCCGTACCCCCAGGGGACCTTCAGCTTTGTTGCAGGTCAGCGGGCCCAGTAGAGTGGGTGCGACACTTGGCAGGAGAGGCGGCATCACCCTGCAGGCTGGGAGCTCCTGTTTTTCGCCTCTGACCCATTACGCCAATGGGCCGACAGGTGCGCATGCCTACACACCCTCCACACTAACATCAACCTCTCATTCCAGGCTGTGGTACTTGGCTGCCACCTGTGCTCACCCAGGCGACAGCACGGCACTGGAGACACATTACCCCTCGGAGGTGAAGAGCGTCCAAGGGATGCTGGACCACCCTTCCCCACACCCCGGCTGACCCTCAGCTGTCCTGGGATTGTTCCTGAACCCCGTGGTCAGTGCCACAAGTGATACAGAATCACACATACCCCATAATGCAAAGCACCATGGGCTGTATATGCAAATCACCACAGTATATTTTGCCACAAGTGGTAACTCTACCGCTGAGCTGACGGGCGGCAGGTACAGGAGTTATATTTTCTGCATTGTTTAATGGCTGTGGTCTGGTGTCAGTGGTAGTCTGATACAACCCACAACCTGTGGAGTCCTGTGTTAATTTTTTTTTTTTTTAACCAGCAGAGACGCACTAAGCTGAAAGTTTGTTTACAGGTGTGAACTGAGCACAAGGAAGTTAAGTGACTTGCTCAGGGTCACACAGTGTGCAAATTCATCTGTGGAGTGGTTCGAAATCAGCATTAATATTTCTGCCCTCAAAATCCCTTCTTCTCTTTCTCTCTGTGCGTAGCTGCAGTAGTGACTGTAAGTTAATATCTGGTACAGGGGCAGCTGGCCTGGTGGCACTGAGGATTGAGGCGCAGGATGCCACACCTCGCGTCATGTTGGTGACCGGTTCGGGAGCTGATTTGGGTGGCGGGGAGGCAGAGGATGGGCGTCTGATGGACTGCTCTCCTCTTCCGGAGTGGGCTCTGGGGCTGCTCGGCATAGCAGTAACCTCTGGTGGAGACTGGGGGTACTACTGACTGAGCCGTACAAGTGGGTGAACGGTGGGCGATCGCCAGGCTTAATGCGTGAGGCGTCATTGCACGTCCGCACTCCGGAGAAACTAAACATGGAAAAATCCTTGTCCTCTGGGAAAGCTGAAGGCTTCTCTGTCCCGGGCCACACTACCAGCTACGCCCCACTCTCAGGCCAATCGTGATCCGACACACTTGATTCTAGATAGAGTGCTGTGGGCGGATAGGGTGCCCCACCTCCGGGTGGAAGCTTAGAACTGGGGGTCCGGGCTGGAGCGAGGGGGAAGGTGTCTCAGGTGGGAGGGAGAGCTTGGGGTGAGGCAAAGGATGCGGAGAGAGTTCCCCGTGGGGCAGTGCATAAAGAAAGTTGGGGAGGGAGAATCCAGTACAGGGACAGTCTTGTGGAAATGATTGGCAGCTGCTGCTGAGACAGGCTCTGAAATGGAAACCACCTAAATTTCATTATCAGGCAAAATGGCTACCAAGGGCCCGCTGTGTTTGTAGCTGAGGCGGAAGGGGGTAAGCTGAATTAAGGGAAGTAGGGCATTTGTGGTATTATGGCCTCTGCATAAGCCTTCCCAGGGCAGAAAGGTCAGCGTGGCTAGTCGCTCACTGCTAATGACCTTGGCTGGGTAGCTTCTCCTATAATGTCCAGAGGGCAACGCTCTGCAATTGGGAAGATGTCACGGAGGCAGATCCTCCTCGGCTCAGTATCATAGGCCACGGATTATATTAACTGACAGCTTCCAGAGGGACTCAGCAATCCGCAGCCCCTCTGACACCACACCTCATAAAACAGTTGAATACAACCCAACAGTTAAATAAGACCAGATATGAGACCTCTCTAGAGGATGCAAGAAAATGGACCATCCATATTCTCACTCCTCTATATTCTCACCCGAGGCAGTTGACCTGGGAGGATCAACATTCCGCCTCTAGGAGAAAGATAAGGTATAGAGGTAACCTAAAAGCGTTGCAGGGGCATTTCTGGCACTCATAGTACCCCAGGTTATCATCTTCTGAAGGGTGAGCGAATGGCCAAATTTCTGTCTAAATAGAGGTCACTGCGTAGATTTCCCGTGGTTCTCACCCGGCGGCTCCCAGCCAACAAGAACAGGTTTTCTCGCTTGTCATCTACTGTCAAACCAGCCACAGCTTTTCCCACTCTTCCTACCAACAGGAAATGGCCAAAGGAGGACTGGCAACTCTCAGCTTCCTCCCTATCCAGTGCCCCAACAGATTTAAGCTTTTCAGGCTCAGAATGCAGCAATGGGAAAATGGCTGCAACTGCCGAGAAGCTACCCTTCAATTTCAAACCAAACAGTGAGTCACTGGACAGGACCGTAGAGGCCTTGCTTACAGCAAACCAGTCAGAAGAGGCTGCATGGGCGATACTCAATCCCTGGCTCGCCACAGCCTCTGGCTTTGGCCTTAGCAGGCAGGGTCCTCTCCCAGGAGGTGTTTGGTAATGCATGTCATAGTCTAGGGCAAGGACAATTCAGGGTCCAGAGACCCCAGACGCAGAATTCATGGCCAAGCTTATAACTAGGATCAAACTCCACTTCTGAGGAAAAGTGAGTACGGGCCTCCTTACCTAAGCAATGTAACCTTAGGAGGGACGAATCTAGTGGAGAGGGTGACAGCAATCAACAACAAGTAGTCGGTCACAAGCTATCTGGGCCCATTTTGAGTAGGGGGCAGACCTTCATATTTTCGAGCAAGGGTCCAAACCAAGTCGGTCAGGTGGGTCCTATGCATCACCAACAAGCCCTCGCTTCATGTCGTGCCCTCCACTCTCTATGGTGGCTCATCCAAAAACAAAGTGCCTCCTTGAACAAAGTGCAGTCACAGAGATTAAGGGCTGCTCCTATTCTTCATGGTGCAAAATATATGGGGTTCAGGCCTCCTACATCTCAAAGGATTGAACAAGCAAGAGACCTATCGGCAGATTCCTGTTCAGGAACTACACAAGCACCAGTTCAAACTCAAGGTGGGGAGCAGTTCTTCTATTTAAAATTCTGACATCTTGAGTATTCCCAAGACACACGGGCATTATTAACGATGCCATCAGTGGAAACAGTCCACTTAAAGGCCCCACAGCTCGACAAAACAGTACATGCAGGGGATTTTCCGGCACCCATAATTCTGCAAGATGCCTATTTGCTTATTCCCATGCAGTAATGGCACACACACTAGCCCAGATTCAGAGTGGGAGAGCAGTACTCCAAATCAGACTCTACCATTGCTGTCTTTTCAGACCCATGGATAGTATTTAAGGTGCTAGTAGTGGTTATAGTCCACTTAAAGGCCCCACAGCTCAACCAAGCATTACAGGTAGTGGCAGAGGTAGTCAGGTCCCCCATGGCACATGGTTTTCCCATCAACTGGAGAAAGAACTCCCTAATTCCAAAACAGACCTTGATCCTCCTGGGGACTCTCATCATGACACAAGGTTTCTCCACCGAAAACTAGATTTTGGGATCTGTAATTACAAAACTCCTTGATGAGCAAGCTCCTCAGCTGCCTGCTTATTTTTCACACAGCTCATTAAGATGGATTAAGCCCTTCCTCCAGGGATGGTCCCAGAGGTCAGAGGTCATGAAGGGCCATGTTAGGCCATCCGCACTAAGTCAAAATTGGCACCAATGCAAGCCTCAGGAGCTGGAAGGACTCACCTGCATCAGCTGTTGGCATTGGGCAGGGGATTGCTGTTGGACAATGATACAGTATAAGCTTTTCTGAGGGGAACAGTAGGCCATGCCCCGTGACATGCTGAACAGCAATTCCTCAATCTGGCTAGCCTAATTCCAACTGACAGTCTGGCAACGCTGACATACACCGACCATCAGGTGAACGAGAAAGCTCAAAGATGCTAAAGGAATCCTTCTCTTTCAGTGGGTTGAGCATCACTGAGCGATGTTTGTATCTGACAGAAAATGTCCTAGCAGAATGTCTCAGTCGCAAGGTGGGCTCACCAAGGGATCACAGCTGAAGGACAGTGCCTCCCAAATTCAGACAGAATAGTGGGGCAATACTCAAACAGATCTTTTCGCCTGCTGGCAGAACTCCAACATAAAGCAATTCCGCTCCCTGGTCAAGGACGAACCAGTGGTGGCTCAGGACACCTTTCCCCATAAACTGGGATCTGTTCGGTCTCCCGATGCCTTTCTCCAATACCGCCTCATCAAGAGTCCTCCACAAAGTGGCCTTGGACAGGACAGTCATGATTCTAGTCTGTCCCTTAGGTTTTCTTCCGCACTTAGTTGTTTCTCATTCATTGGTCAGGGCTACCACTTCAAACATTCAGGTTCAGCCTGGGCATTCTGCATCAAGGTCCAGTTCTGCACCCCATTTTAACAACTGGTCTCTCTAGACCTGAAAAGTGAGTGGAAAACTTTCAAGGAGCTATGCGGCACAGCTCCTGCTATTGACATGATGGGGAACTCGTGTGTCTCTTCTTCCTCCAAAGTGCATTATAGAATCTGGAGGACATTTTGGTTCCGGCTTCATTCCAGACACATACAGAACGACACAGTATAATCACCTGTACTTCTGTGGTTCCTTTAAGACAGATGGACAAAGGACGCAACCAATCACCTTACAAAGTAGAGTTTCTGCACTGAGGGCACTCTTGATGGACCCTGGGGAATTGTTGGGCTCATTTCCCATGTCTGGTAGTTCTTCTTCAGGCAGCAGCATTAAAACATCTTCAGTCCACCAAAGCTATCACCTTGGAGTCTTAATATGGTTCTCAAGGCCCCTTTAGAGCCTCTCAAGCCATCCATCATGCATCTCAAAATAAAGGTCCCCTTTTTTCTCAAAGTTATTATTCCAGCCAGGAGTTTCAGCAAACTAAAAGCATTGCTTGTCAAGAGCTGCACTCGCTCATCAGGCTGAAACAGTTCCAGATTTTGTTTCACAAAGTTATGTCTCCCATCTATTATAATCAAGGGTTCATTCTTCCTTCCTTCTGCCCACTCTCTAAAAGCAACAAGGATGGAAAATTTTAACGCTACACCTGGGAAGAGGGAGAAAATGTACATTGAGAGAGGCCTATTCACAAACTTCAACTATGTTCTTGCCAGCTAAAGGGAAAAATTTGGGGCAGCAAGGATTCAATAGGCTCTATAGCCAAACGGATTCTATCTGTCACCTCTATGGTTTATGATTAGGCCAGAGTAACTTGCCTGGCCCAATGAGAGTCCATGGCCCTTCGTGGACGTAATTCAGAGAAGCATCGACAGCACACTCACACTGAGTGGCCTTTTGATCGCTCCATTCAAAAAAAATTTTACTGGGGTGATGTCTCTGCAGAGGCATCCTTTGGCTGCAGAGTGTTTCAGACGGTGGTGAACCCTTATGGGCTCTTGACATTTTTCCCACCAGGGACATCTGGGACGACGCTTTTGTATTTCCTAGGAGTAAGGAAGCCCGGAGACCAGCTTAGGAGAGAGAAATCAAATTTAAATACCTGTAAGTTTTCTTCGACGGCTGGTCTCCGTCTCTGATTCCTCCCAGAATGTATATAGTTGGTTGGCCTCACGCCATAATATGCCTTAAAATTATTGTTCTTGTTCCTAAGTTCTTGTAGTATTACCACATTGGACTGTTTTAGAAGAACTGAGGAGAACAGGAAGTGGAGGGCTGGATGTCCCTGCTGCAGAGGTCTGTTTCCTGCCTATGGATCAGCATCAGGAGGTACAGCCAGGAGTAAGGAAGCCTGGAGACCAGCCGTCAGAGAAAGAACATTTAGCGGTATTTAAATTTCGATATTGCTGGGGAGCTTGGGAGATACAGGCCTGAATAGGGTACATCCTGAGACTGGTATATGCTTGCAAAGCAAACACGGCTAAGGGAGACAAACCTATCTTTTACAGTACCAAAATAGTAGGCAGAGCTGATCGACCAGATTGATGTATAGTACTCACATATATGTCTAGAGAATGGTGCTTAAAATGGCAAGGCTATAGAATAGGAGCAATGGGGGGCAATACCTACCCTTGTGTTACTGACAGAGTAACTTTTATAACACTGTAGATTAGAGAGACACATGCACACACACTGTTATCTAGTAGTGGCTTTTATAATATTGTAGAATAAGAATTGGGGGACAAACCTCAGGGTCTATTATTTACCGCTGATAGTCTGCCTGTAAGGTTGTCACATCAGCTACATTATAAGCCTGCTATGGGGCGTGGGAGTAGAAACGAATGAGTGATGCAATCTTCAGAGAGATACCTGAAATGCTGAGTACAGGTTGTGAGTGTTGTTACAGCTTTGCCTATAAACATGTTAGCTTGATCACCGCCAGAGTTGGCTGAAGTACTAATTTTCAAATAGAATAAGTAAATAAAGATGGGAGGCAGGGTTGCAGAGTAGCAAACAGTGGAAGTTCTTTTTTTTGTATTGACCTATTGCTTCAGAAAGCCAGATAGTGAGGTGGGTATGTCATGCAAGAGTTATTACACATGAAGCCTCATTGTTTAATATCACATTCTGATTTTCAAATCTCTCAGTAGGGCATTGGGCAACACCCCATGTGTAGGATGGAGGGAATTTTGTGTGTGAAAGGAGAGACTGAGAGCTAAAAGGCTGCACCCTGGATTAAAGAAACGGTAGCATGTCAGGTGACATGGAGAAATGAGAGCTGAAGACTATCAGGCGTCACGTCCTCAGAGGCTGCAGTATCTTCTGTACATGGCACAAACAGTGTCCTGGTCATTTGGCACATCTCAGTGGCAGATTTTTAGGAGTTTGCCTAACTAAACTGCAGGTCTTGGCGTTAGCCATGGAGAGATGTATAGGCTGTTGAGGAGCTGTTTTAGGTGGTTTGTGTTTGGGTCTGTGAGGGTGGGGGAGTGGGTGGAAAGGGTATTAAATCGGTTCAGTGTAGTTCTCGCTACATAGGTATTATAGAAATATAGACACTGCTAGTAGATAGAGGTAGAGGGTCCATGGTCTGCCTATAGGTATTCCTACCTCGCTCTTCCAACTCAGTTTCCTAGGGTGTTATCTGTCGCTGGCTCCACTCCCAAATACCTGTCCTCCCGGTTCCCCTTGTGAAATTATGAGCCCCTTGATGTGTCCAGGCAGTTTTGAACCTGTTATTCAGGAGTTGAAATTAGCACCTGCCCACTAGCCAAATACTGGTAGATTTTATATTGGGCTAGTAAAATTTTCCTTAAACTAGCCTTGCTGGCTTGTATTGGAGAAGGTAAAGCTCAATAAGTACAGTTGTTAGGCCAGTGTAAAAGACTGTAGGACTGTTGAATAGTCCCAGTCACTAGCCCTGCTGGCTAGTGGCTGCAAAACTTCATTTTAACCCCTACTGTTTGTAGTCCCTGCCCCACCACTTCGCTGGCAGTCTGTGCCATGGCTCCACCACCCTCTCGTTGAAGAACTTCCTCACATTCCTCCTGAATTTACGCCCCACTAGCATCAGATCGTGCTCCCTTATAACTGTGTCCCCATTCTTTTTTTTTTTTTTTATAATATGATTTTTGTTAAAGGGAAAAGGTCAGGCAACACATGCAACAGGTCACAATTGTAAATTCAGATATGATGCCAGTAAATTATAAATCTGGAGTTACAGTCGGCTCGGATATTTCATAACATTAAAATACATATCCACATCATAGGTTTAACCCACAAAATGTTATTTAAGCTTTCAAAATATTCCTTGTAAATCCCAGTGGAAGCTCAACCAGTACATATTTGTGCTTCGAGGGGAGGTCCTCAATGGAGTTGCCAACCCTTCAGGGAACAAATTCCAGATCAATTTCAAATAAATAACGAATCCATCTTTGCCACTTGGTGTGACAAACTCCAGTTTATCATGAATGGTCGTTGTTATAACAGGGTCAAATTAAGTTTTACAGCCACTATCAGCAGGGCTAGTACTGGAAAATCCACTGGCCCCACAGACTTTTCCACTGGCCCAGCTAGTGTACCTATTGAAATGTTACCTTCTCACTCAGGTGTCAGCGTGGCTCAGTTGGCTGCACATCCGCCTCTGGACCAGAAGGTCGGGTTCTCGCCCCACACCGGATTGGACTTGCACCTAAAAGCGCTGGCATCCGAGAGCAGTATTGGGGGTGCTATACTGCTGGTGTGCCATCCTTCGGATGAGACGTTAAACCAAGGTCCCTTCTGCCCATCCTGGTGTTGTTCTGGTGGGTGTCCAGGTGGAAGTAAAGAACCCAGGGCACTCTTCGCAAAGAGTAGGGAGCAGTTAGATCTGTTTGTTCACCCAGGCACTCCTCTGATTCAGATTGAAGTGAGCACCAAATGGCATTTTAATGAGCAGTTTCAGAAAATGTGTCCCAGGTCTGCCAGCTTACATCTGCATTCTCTCCAGCAGTAGCCATAGCTATCTGGTACTGCACCCCATTTTCCTAATAAATAGATCTTCGCTGTTCACTCAGTTTATTCCACTTAGAAATTCATAGCTCTTTCATGGCCCTCCTTCTGACCTCCATTGAGTACATATTCAGTGACTTCAGTCATTCTGTAGGATGTGCCCTGCTGGCTCTGAATTATTTTTGTAACCCTTTGTTGCACTGATTTCCGCCTGTCTGTATCCTTTCTCGCATGTAGACTCAGAACTGGGCACAGAATTCTAGATGAGGCCTCACCCGTGACCTGTACTGGAGCAATATCACTTTTCCTGTGCTACTGTCAGAACCCCTCCCGATACACCCCAGCATCCTTGTTACCCTACTGTTGGCCTTATTGAACTGACTGTCTTGTTTGAGGGAGTCACTGACTCGGATCTCACTCTTATATGTAGTAGCCAGCCTGACCCCCACCCTCCCCAGTACTATGGTAGTGAGTTCTCTCCCCCAAGTGTATTACCTTGCATGTTGTGGCGTTGAATCTTAGTTGCCAAATTCTTGACCACCTTTACATCTGTTTCTTTAAACCCTTCCTTGATGTCCACACTGCTGCCTAATTTTGTGTCTTCTGCAAAGAGACTCTTCTTGCCCTGAGTATCTTCACCACTGTTGCTAATGAACATGTTGAATAGAACAGGTCCCAGAAATAACCAGTGTGCTACCCGCTCATGACCACCCATCCCCTGATCAGATTATTTTATATACAGAGTGTGTGTATGGGTGACCATATGTAACAAGGCTGTGTTTCCATTGAGGGACATGATGGCGTCATGCAGACCTTGAGAGCAAAGTTCGAGAGGTCTGTATAACATCATCACATCCCCGAGATGGAAACGCCAGTCGAAGTTGTGTATGGTCACCTATACACTAATTTGTATAGTATATGGTTAAAAAGAGCCAGGCTAAGTATTTTAGTGCTCACCAGAGGAGGACAGATTGTGATCAGCTCTTACTGTGCATCTTCAGTGCTTCTGCTTGCTCTTCTTCCTTGCTCCGAAACCACCACTTCCTAGTCTGTCTCCACTGTAAATAATCGTTACAGGTTTTTGTTTTGTTGTTCTTGTTTCAACAAAAAAAGGTGGTGAATTGGTACAGTTTAGTATCATACAGTTATCTTTGTCTGCTTGTGTCTGTGTCATGGACACTCATCCATTTTCCTCTTAATTTTGGGGAAAAGTGCTGTGTTGGACCAGTCAGGTGACACATCAGGCTGAAAAGTTATGGTATTGTTGTGGCATCACAACGATACCATAACAACTTTATATGACCCTTTGAACTGTACCGTAATACTACTGGTATGTGTTTGGAATCCATGCCACACACAATAATAGCTACAGGTAGATGGAATGTTGGCTTCTGATTGGGCAAGAGGTATTTTTCAGCTGGACTTTTATCCCAGCACAATAGCTCAACTGAAAGTAGCACAACAAAAATATATTTAAAAAAATGCATCCAATTTACTAAAAGACCCATTTCACAATTGCAGTAATGCATTCCAGGGGATGTCATGGTAGGCTAATGGCCCTTTTTGGGTGGTGGCGGGAATACTCAGCCTCGTCTTGTGCTTCAGCCCACCTGGGGAGGGCTGTTATTCCATCATAACACACCCCTGTCATTTCCTTATTGCTTTAAATAAGACCAAAGGCAATTCTAGTCTGTCGTCCTGCTGTTCTAACAGTTGTATCCAGTGACACTTTTTATTTTAAAAGTTTAACCAGGAAGGGCTTATTGAACTTGTGAACAGCCCATCTCCAGGGATGGGGAGGGGTGTACATAATTCTATCAGTTGCAAAATCACGTAATATCCTTCACAATGTAGTATAACGTGTAAGAAACAAGACAAAACCTCTATAGGGCTGGGTAGCAAAAGAAAGCAGGGTTCCACTAGCCAGGTCAAGAAGAGGAGGGTTGAGTAGGAAAGGAGTTAGAGAAAGGGACATCTTTATGCTGTTGGTTCCCCTCTCAGCCTTCTCTGATGAAAACAACCCAGTCTTGTAAACTCTGTTCGTATACCAGTCCCTCTAGACCTTTGCTCATCCTCATTGCCTTGAACTGTACCTCTGTTTATCTGAGACGTTTCATCCGGAAAGGCTTACTGAGCAGAGGACACTAGAGTCCTGAAGTGTTTGGGTAAAGGAAAGAATTTACAGTAAAAATATTTTCATTTTTCATTTTCCCTGGAAGGCATATTGAGCAACATTGTCCATTTTCAAATGCATCCAGAACATAAAACAGGATGGCAAGCTGAAAAACATACTACAAGTTGACAATTCAGCCCAATTATAAAATGGCAAGAAACAATCTAGAAATCTCATTGGCTAAGAGACAATGGCTGACTGTACATTAAATCTCTATACACACACAGTCATCCTGGTCCTAAACCACATCACACAATGAGCAAATCAGTCGTCCTACAACCAGAACTATCTTCCATTAGTCCCTCTGCAGCCGGAACTGATCTTCCATCACAAACATGGCTGCTACCTTTACACTGTAAAAACCTTCAGCTGGGCGCTAAAAATAGAACTACCTTAAATAAAAATAAAATTAATTGAATGTTGTTTCTCTGATCATCACACTCTCTTTACACACACAAACAAATTAGAAGCATTAAGTATTGCTTATAGTTTTCATTACAGCTGTTTCTTTACTAACAGTGAAAATCCCCTTCTGTCTTTACCTGCTCATCAGGAAGTCTCTTCTGCTTGCCCTGATTGTGAAATAATTGAGTCATTGGCTCTAAAACAGGCCTTTATCTGTGTGTACAGTATGTTAGGAGAGTAACATTCTACCAGTGGAACTGAGCAGAATTTTGAATCCCTGTATTCCATGGTAAACATTCTATGATAAACATTCTGGCCTGGATATTCTGACAGGTTGCATATGCGCCTTACTGTCTACCAGCCCTTGATGATAGTCAAAGGGCAAGTTGCGTCACAACACATGATGTGCCGGGCGCCTGTAATGTATGTGGCGAGGTGCAGGGGCGTGTCCATGTACATGGCACATCCCGATATTCAGCCGGGATGTTCGCTCATATGCTGGCACAAACCCGCCTTGCACCGCCTAGGGGTGCAGAGATGTGCCAGGTAAAACAAGGAGCAAGTCCTAGCCACCCACAGGTGAGCAGCCGTGATTGCAGGGCACAACATGGCAGCCGCCAGCCATGGGTAGCCACCCGCCCACCCAATACACTGTCCACAAGGAGGAGGAGCTCTGCCCTCACGAGTGCTGTGTCCCCACCTCGCTACTTCCGATCGCGGGCATCTGTGTAGACTCCCTGGTGGTCCAGTTGATCGCCTCATCGCCCCCGATCGCGGCATCTGTAATATGACTTCCTGGTGGTCCAGTGGACCGCCTCCCCATCGCCTCGATCGAGGGTGGACATACCAATAGTAGCCCTGGTGGTCCAGTGGACCCCCTCCCCACCCGCCCACTGAGGTCCCCAGCACCCCAGTCAGCGCGGCTGCAGCACTCTGCCGCATGCCTCCCGCCGACTATAGCTGCAATAGTACGGTTCATATCGCCCATTGGTCCACCGTGGACTAATGGGCATGGCCACACCATACAGTACTACACAGGCCTGATATGTGAATGAACGTGTTTATTTTAGTTGCCCTCTTCTGGACAGACTCCATCCTGTCTATGTCCTTGCGGAAATGGGTCTCCAGAACTGTACGAGTACTCCAGATGAGGTCTCACCAACTGTCTGTACAGAGGGCTAAAACCCAATAAGCTTTCTGAAGTAAAAACATCTATTTTACAGCAGCATAGCGGAACTATGCTGACGTACATGACATAGGGTGACCGAAAATGTAACACATCACATTGTTTCTCTGTGCCTCACCCTCCAGTGGCACTGGAAGTATGCTACAGTATGCATGAATCAATGCGCCTTCCCTCTCTCCCCTCATGCTTCTTCCCCTGTGTTTAAAAAAAAAAAAATATCCCTCTGTGTGCTCTTCACCCTGTTCCTCCAATCCCAGCCTCCTCACTAGCTCCACATAAAATAATAAAAAAAAAAATCCCAATTCCCACACACTGTGAAACATCCTGCCCTGTGGTGAAACATGCCACCCTGCACAGACCACCCACCCAACCCAAAAGTCAGTGCTGACCCTGCACCCCCACATATCAACCCAACACAGGAGTGCCTAATCTCCACTGTCAGTATTGCCTACACAACAAAACTGTCCTCAACTTTTTTTTTTTTTTTTAAACCTGAAATAAAGAAAAGGGTCCCAGCTGTCTTGCAGCCATCCTAACTCCCACCTACCCCACCCCGACCCACTCCACTCAGCAATCTCTACTCTTCACCCCTCATGCTTACCTACCAGGGGTCCAACGCCATAATCCTTTGTGACCAGAGACATATCTGCACCTTCAAAGCCGGATCAGGTACTGAAGAAATCGGTTCATTGAAATACATAAGCCAGCAAAGCGTTTTGAACTTTATGCATAATGTGAGCATTGTTTTATATTTTACCCCACAAATTTTCAACAATACCTTTTGAGAACTCACCCCATGAAAAAGGCAGGTGAAATTTGTCAAATCCAACCCGAAGGTCATGATTTTGCAGTTGTTCCCCAAAATCACTTTCGCCAGGATTTGAACATTTTCACCTGCCAGGTTCATGAGGTAGTCCTAAGAAGGCTACGCTGAAGGCCAGCCTAGTGGCATGGAGGGCTGCGGCATTGGTGCCTTACCTCCTGCCATGCCAGTGACCTGTGCTGAGTTGCCAGGGTAGGCCGGGAGGGAGGATCGAGGCGTTCTGAGGACAGCTCTCCTCTCCTGGGGAGGATGGCCTGGCAGTCCCGCTGAATGACTGCCCCAGGTGAGACCTGAGGACAGAACAGGTTGGGTGCTGCAGGACTCTGCAGCATGCATATGCTTCCACGCACACACACTGACGTGTCGCACCCCAGCAAGGAGGGGTGGGGGGCAGTGGAAAACAACCTCAGTAGTGGGATGATGATTCTCTCCACCCTCCACCCCCATGCAGGCTCCACATTGGTGGTCGGCACAGCCACGGTCCTGTGGAGGAGCTGGGTGATGGGGCTGGGAGGTTGATTAGATGGGGCCCGCCAGGAGACCAGGAGATGAAACAAAGACACACACACAAAAAAAGAGCTACATTGAAATGTGGGGGCCAAAAAAAAAAAAAAAAAAAAAAGGGTTTCCATGCTCGCCATAAAACTTAAATAATTTTCAGTATTTCTACCCAAATTTTCAGCATAGAAATTTTTCACACCACCTCATGAAAATGACAGGTGTCATTTTTCAAATCGTGGAAAAAGTGACCACTGCCCAGTCTATTGTGAGTGGATACCAGACTGGCGGAAATCCCGCTCTGTATATTGAGTCTAGAAACCTGTAAAAGAGAATGCTGAGATTATCAGTGAGGCCTGTAGTGAAGTTGATTCGATTTGTTTGAAAACAGTTGAGGATATTTTGATGGATTATTGGAAACTATTGGTAGTTTAATCAGACTGCTGACAGAGTTGCTCTCCTCAAAAAATGAAGATTAGAGCTAATAAAAATAAATGGGCAACCCAGGATCTATTAGAACCAATGAAGCAAAGAGATAAAATGTGGCAGATACACAAAGAAATCAGGGATACGTAACATTACAGAATTACAGAACTCTTCGTAATAAATGTAAAGCGAAATGAGAAAGGCCCAAATGCATTTTTTTTTTTTTTAACAACTGAACAAACCAACTCCTTAGGAAATCCTAAAAAACTTGGCAAACATTTAATACCTTATTAGCAGGCCACTGGAAAATTGTGCCTCACAATTTTTTAGTGAATCTGCAATTTTCACCATTCTCCGTAAAACTGTCATGTTCCGTAATTTGTTGCAGTTTTTTGAGTTTTTATATTGACCTGTGTAAATGTATTAATATTTTTAATAAAATACTCTCAAATATATTGACAATTTGCATACGGAAGCTTGGGTTTGGCGAAACAATGCAGTAAAAGGGTTTATGTGACACTGATTTCTTTTGAATCCTTGTCTTGTTTGGTTTCAAAATCCACTGCCAAGTATAAGTACACTTAAACACTTAACAATTGTATAGTGTTGAAGCAGTCTATCAAAAGCGTTTGTTGCCACACAGACTGAAACAAAAATGGGAGAAAAGGTGCAAATGATCCCATTCACTTAAATGGGGTGCTTGCTACTTGATGCCTTTTTGTAAGTGGCAGGGCAAGTTATTCCTTGTGAGCATACTTTCATTCAGACTAGTTCTGATTCAAACAACTGAGGATTTATGATGGCCCTGCCGATTTTAAACCTGAATAAGCTAGTTGCTAACAGTGATCTCACTCTTAGCAACTACCTTCTAGATACTTACATGCAAAGACTACGATAAAAACCTGACTAAAGTCTAAAACAAGCTTATAAAACACAAAATGTATCTTAACATTTATCAGCCAGAGTAAAACAAAGGTAAATTACAGGGTACCCTGATTACTGTATGATGCAGTAAAAATATATTGGTATTTACATCTTTTGGTAACCATGTAAAGCCCACGAGGGCCCAAGTGCCTGTTTTCAGGTACAACCCAGGAGCACTGAGGAGGTTAAGTGACTTGCTCAGAATCGCACAATATACAGGTGGAGGTTGTGGGAATCAAACCCGGTCTGCTAGATGTTGTCAGCTCATTCACAGTTTGTTACTCTAATCTCTAGATTATACTGCCAGCCCCAATAACCCCTAGATTTAATGTTTACATATGTGATTTTCAAAAATAGTGTACAGTACCTACAGAACAAATTATGACCATGAAACACTTAACATTTTACTAAAACTCAATTATTCACCACTCTGTCGGCTTATATTTTCTTGTACCAAAGTGGGTGAATAGCTGGAAAAGCACTGGAAACAGCTGTTGATTAGGCTTCATTGTTCTACAGCCAGAAACAAACAAAAAAATATTTCTTCTGGATTTATTTAATATTGATTGGCTGTGGCTCACTTTATAGAATCTATTTAGAACTGTATGAGGCAGATGTTTTTAAATTTTAGAAGATGGGCAATGCTTTGATAGCTTATCAGTTTAGTATTTTTAGGATCATAAACTTTTCTTTATGTTTTAAACATATTCAGGTGTCAGTGTATTCATTTAGCAATTTATACTGATGAATGTGTGCTGCAAAAACATTACAAAATTTATTGTGAAGCACTCTGGATCTATAGTAGAACCCCATGAGTTTACTGCAATTTTAAAAATGCTCTGCAATTTTGGGTAACCTTTTTCTGCAATTTTCAGTGGCCTGCTTATTAGGTAGGGGAATCAAGGATGGTGTTATTGCTTGATAAAGAACAATTGATGAGCTTAACCAGTCAAAGTACAAGAAATGTTCAATAATTATTTTGGCAACTTACATAAATTTCAATTAAATTCTAATGCTGTCGATTCTGTTATTGACTTGAAAATGGATAGCAATAACAATCATCCAAAATGTTATTTTCAAAACGTTACACCAGACTAAATTAAGGATTATGTATTAAAAGTATGATCCATTGCCATATTAGCCAAGATGAAATGGACTTCAGACTTATTAAGCTTCAAGGATTAATAAATTAGCTTATTCTTTAGCAGCTCTTTTAACTATTCTTTGTGCCATGGAGTCTTTCCTAAATTATGCTGAAAACATATTTATTTTCTTTAGCCTTCCCTGATTGACTAATTGACCGATTTTAAATAATTTATTATATCATCTATTTTATACTGTATTGTTATAGTTATGTATAGTGCCTTGATTATGAAAGGCACTATATAAATAAAGTTTGTTTTGCTTATGGAAAATGGCAATTATGAAACCAATATTCAAATCTGGTAGCAGGGTATGTGTTTCTAATTACTTGACCAATTTCACTACTAGCAGCACTATCAGAAATCCTGGAAAGGATCATTTTTGATCAAATAATGAATCATTTGGAAAATATAATGTGTTAGCCAACTCACAGCATGGATTTAGAACAAAACACAATACAGAACGGCTTGGTGGGTTCAAGGTTGTGTGCAGGGTGCCTTGATTAAAGGGCACTCTGCTGCAACAGTTTTGTGGACCTTACCAAGGTCCTTGATCTCGTGGATCACGGACCTTACCAAGGTCCTTGATCTCGTGGATCACAGCCTGCTGTAACATGGGAAGAGAAAGAGTTGCGCCTGATTGGAGAAACTGCATCAAGTGACCATGGATTAATTCTCAATTAATCCATGGTACAGTCTACCATATCTCTTCCCTGCTTTTGTTGCTATACATGATGGTTCCTTCTGAATTAATCCATAGTAGAGTGCTCACCATTTGTGTTTCCCATTTTACAATGGAGTGCCCACCATTTTATTCCCCTGTCATAATCTTTATCTGCAATAGCTTGAAAATGTCTACATGGCTATGTAATGCAGGCTCTTTTTTTTTCACTTGGTCTATGAAAGTTTCTTCAGATTAGCTCAATTCAGTACATTCTGAAATTGATCAAAAATGGCTGTAACACAGTGCTGTACTGCTAGCAGTGTTTTACAGCCATCTGATAGCGTGCCAAGGAAATTGCAGGAACAACTACCAGAAGTTTCACAGCCATCTATTGGGTTGCCAGGGAATCGCAGGAACAACTATCACAACTGAAATCTCTCTGCACATAAATAATTCCCATAATGTACAGCAGCCAAATCTAAACAGCAAACACAGCAGAAAATAGAGATGATGCCACTCTATCTGTGTCTGTATCTGTGTTTTATTGTACTTGCTAATATAGGATTGTCATGTTACAATCTATCGAGCATAACTCTTGCGTTTCTGTTCTTGCCATGTTACAGGCGCATTAAACCACACCAGAGGACGGTTCTACTGTGGAATTAATCCATAGCTGGGTGGTTGGAGTCGGCCTGCAGCCTCGTGCCTCAAATCCCCCCCCAAAAAAACAAATCATGGATTAAATTCACAGTAGAACCATGCTCTGTTGTGGTTTAATGCTTACTTGTTGGTTCTTGCTTGGTTTCACATTTTTCAAAAGATGTGATAACTTGGTTTGTAAGTTAGTTGAGTAATAGGAAGCACTAGAATAGATGGAAGTACATATGAACATATGAAACTGCTAGCAGATAATGGTCTGTCTAGTCTACAGCATGCTGTCTAGTTAAACTGCAGCTGCTCGCTCCCCTTCTAACTTGGTACCTTACTACTGACTTCTCTTCTCCCACCCTCCCTCAGTTCTGACCCTCCTTTGGTTCTATCCCACCCTGTCTTTAAGCTGCCAACTGTCTGCAGTACTACTGCTTCCTCTGGCAGCACATCCCAATCAGTCACCTCTCTTTCCGTGAAGCAGTGCCTCCTCATCTCTCTCCTGAACCTTCCTCCTCCCTCCAATTTCAGGCTGTGTCCCTGGTGTCCCTCCCAGTACATCTGAACCCCAGCTGATCAAATATGGGGTACCACAGGGTTCAATTTTAGACCTGCTCTTATTTTTTTTATTTATGAGCTCAGCACCAGATTCATGTCTTAACTCTGAGACAACATTATATGCAGATGATGCAGTCATTTTTAGTACTGGCCTGGGTCATACCCAGGGCTCCAGATAAGGTGTGTACAGCCTATTTTACTCAGCTCAGTTTGGAAATACTAAACTCAGAATTTTTTTCATGCGTACCAGTACTGCCCAGCATTTGTAAAAACTCCATATGCCAAAGAATAGTGCTTCATAACTTAACTGGTGATTAAAAGGACCAGTTTTTGCTAGATTTACAGCACTTGTATGCATCCCACTTTTGTTTTACTCACTATGTTTCAAAACTGGTGAGTAAATTCCTACCACAAAATTATTTGGAGCATTGTTGGCACCTGAAATTCTTATTTAGAAAAAAAACTACATTTTTTGTACTCCTCAGTCCACTAGCAAGACATTTGTACACATTTGAATTTTGTTTTACTCACCTCACTTTCAAAATGAGGAGTACAGGAACTCATCCCAAAAATCTTATCTAGAGCCCTGGTCATACCCAGTGATGCTCTGAGGGTTGTACAAAAGATTTTAATCAATTATATAAATGGCTATTAGCTAAACGTATGGTGTTAAACTCTAAGCAAATAAAAGCAATGATATTCATTGGACCTAGAGAAGAAAAGCGAATGTAAAGCCCTAACTGTCTCTGCTGAACTAAGATAAAGCCTGGACTGCACTGTCAGAACTGTTTGTGTAATACTTGAGTGTGTCATGTTCTCCTGTATACTGCTTTACTATGTATGTATCCTTGTATTCTGCTTCCTCCACCCTGTAACCAACGTGGAGTTTTGCAAATGAGTCTGTGACTCAAAGGATTATAATTCGAAATATATGCAGTAAATAAAATAAAATAAAATTGTGGACTTAAATGGTGAAGCAATCGAAATGGTTGATAGTTTTAACTGTTTAGGGCTTATTTTGGATTCTTGTCTTTCCTTTGAACTACATGTTAGTAATGTAATAAAGACTGTACATCAGAGACTGGGGCTCCCATTTAGAGTTAGGCCTTATTTAGCACCAGAGTCCCAAAATTACTGACACAGTTTGCTTCTTAGTGTGCTTGATCCTGACTAATAGTCTATACGGCCACTGATAAGAGAATTTTAGCAAAGTCTAAGGTAACCTATGATACTGTCCTTCACTGTACGACAGATCTCCCAGTTAGAACACATCACTGTAATTTGCTAAAAGCATCAAACTCTTTCTTTTGAAAATATAATTAAAGGATGGCTACTGTGCTTTTAAAGGAACAGTAGGCCTTCTACCATAAATAGTCCAGTCAGTGTTCCCTAGATTAATAAATACAGAGGGACTAGGTCCCAAAATAAAAATGCCTTTAAAATACCATTATTCAAAAGGCAGTTGGTCAAAATCAGTGTTGTACAGGGCTTCCACTTTATAATTCTATTCTGGGTGACGTCTCTAATTGCATAACTGTCAGATCATTTAAAACTAGATTGAAACAGTGGCTTGATACAATGAATGAATGAATGCACTTGTATTTAATATACTACAGTGTGTGTGTGTTATTAAGTGCTGCTATTTGTTTTATTTTGTAATAACAATTTTGTAAGTATTGTATTGTACTAATATTGTATTAAAATTTGTCACTTGTGAACGGAGCAGTTTTGCTCATCAGCTAAATAAAATGTAAAAAATGAAGATGTTTTTCCCACTTGTGGCACATATTTAGCATTTTGCCCGGATTTGAAAATGTCCTCCTATCAGGTTTATGTGAGGGGTCATAAGAAGACTACGCTGAAAATCGGGTCAACGTGTTAAAAAAAAACAAGGTTGTGAAGGTTAAGTTGTAATTTTTCAAAGCTAGTTAATCATTTTGGTAATTTTCAATATTTTAACAATGAATTTTCAACACTGCCATTTTTCACAGTACCTCACAAACATGACGGATGCAGTTTTCAAATTCTGGACAAAATGGGTTTTTGTACTAGTGGCGCAAAATGATGTTTCATTCAGTATTTTATAAATTACCTGTCATGTTCAGAAAGGGGCTGGGTCATACAGAAAGACTGTTGCAAATCTGGGGTCAAAATAAGCCAAGCATTTTTTATAAAATGACGCTGTTTGCAGGGACGGCTTTTGTCCAAGTGGGGACCATGTTGCCTTCCTGCCCCAGTGATCCAAGTTCGAATGCGAGCTCAGTGAGCTGGCTGAATTGGCTCTGCGGGTGGGGGGTCGCTGCAGATGCGGCACTGGCCCCATCCTTGAAGGGACAGAGCAGTGTTCTGGCCCACAGGCAACACCTTGTGGCAGGCTGAGGATCCTTCACCACAAGGGGTTGACTGTGTGTGTGTGTGTGTGTGTGTGTGTGTGTGTGTGTGTGTGTGGAGGCCTGATGGGCCCTGCACTGCATCAGATATCCCTTATCAGGGTAATGCACTAGCAGTCATTTTGGCTCTGACCAGAACTTGCTTACATGCAAACAGTGGCAAACCAGTTTAATCAAAGCTGAGCATCTGGAACAAGCCAGTGAATTGCACTCTGACACATTTTGTGACTACTATCTCCTGGTTATTCTGAGCCAGAGCAAGTTTAACAGGTAGTGTCACTGATGTCTTTATTTTGCAAGGCCTGACTTTCATTTTCAACAGCAAGTTGATATGCTGCAGCACTGGGGAGACAGACTCAAAGATACTGGGCTCTGTAAATCAGTTGGGACTATATTCCTTATCTTTATGTCACTGACTGCAAGCTGTTGTTACAAAATAGTAGGCAGGGTAAATTATGTTTGGCCAGAGAAAGAGGAAACAAACAAACAAAAAAACACTCACTAAATCTTTCTAGGTGCATTCCTTTATTCAAGGCAGTGCGACAAAAGATGTAAACAAGCAGAAAGTGGCAAAGGAGGCGCAGCAATGAAGGGCATCGCCCACTGGTCCTAGAAGCTACCACACCCGTGACTGCTTGCCATTCTCTTGTTTGCACCTTTTGACACGCTGCATTTTGAATAAAGGAATGCATCTATAAAGAGAATTTGGCAAGTGCGTTCATTTTTTTTCTTCCTGAGTTAGCAGTGGAGGAAGCAGTTTAGATGAGTTTTTCTTTCTGTGGACCATGCACTTTTGGAATCGACCACCGTAGATACAGAGCAGAGGCAAGAGGGACGAGAACATAAGAGGTGGAAAGGAAGTGCTGAGGAAGCAAAGCACAAAGATAGCATTGAAGGGGAAGGAGAGCGGGGAAGTTTCAAGTGGTGACAGGGCAGGATGGGGAGGGGAGATTGCAGGCAGAGTGGGAACGTGTTTGCCAATGCAAGGAGTCTTAGAAATGAAATTCAAGGCCCGGAGGCCATGATGTCAAAGGCAGACCCTGATCTTGTGGCCATTATCGAGTCATTGTGCACACCATACCAGGCTGGGTTGCGCTGTGTGAGGAGGGTATCTGAGTGACGGAAACACAAGGGAACCTAGGAACAAAGGATAGGTTGGAGGTACTGTGGCCACCCTGGAGGCCAGAGCCACTATTCGCACCAGGGTGATGTACAGACCTCCTACCTGAGGGAAGAGTTGGATAACGCAGTGAGGGAAGACAACAACACTACTGTAAATAAGGGCAAAGATGCTCCTGATTGGGTACTTCAGTCTGCTGGATGTAGACTGGAGCATCCCAGCCACATCCTCGGCTAAAGTAGGGCCATCCAAGACTCCCTATGGGGTATTTCTAAAGCAGTTAGTCAGAAAACCCACTCGAGATGAAAATATGCCTGTGACTGAAGGTGACAAGTAATTCTGATATAACTGACATATATAACCTGGATGAACCTAGCTGAAGCTAACAATTAGTGAACAAACTGAACCAATTATAACTGAGAAAGGGGTGATAAAATTCAAGTAAAGGAGCCTCCTGCTGATTTTGCAGTGCACCGAGAAAGGTGCTCTTTAATCTGCCTTCATCCTTAGTAAAACTGAAATGCACGGTTATTGTAATTATACCCAACCCTGCTTTGTTTCAAATCCTTGACCTACTGTTGTTGCTCACTTCCTGAACATTAGGAATACTCCCAAGCACTGCAGCCACTCATGATGCAATAGTCTCCTCTGTTCTCACTGCATCTTGAGTGGCAAGACTGCTGATGGGGTCCCCAAGTACAGTAAAAATGCAGTGGGAGTTGATTAAGGAGTGTAAACAAAGACACTTTGGTTTGGCAACACCAGTATGGTGGGCAATCTGTTTTTCACTTAAAAAAAAAAAAAAAAAAGAATCTGAATCAAACGCCAGCCACATCATCAGCACATTCTACAGAATGTGAACAATAAATATAACATGTTTTTTAAACAAGGGACAGTATGAGGCCTAAAGGGGTTGACAGTGTCCCTTTAATGACCTCAGATTATACAAGGAAAGTCTATGATTTATTAAAGGTCAGCTCAGATTATGAGAAACCTGGGGACCCCATAAACAAGTTACAGGGTGTCCTTCCGGAGCTGACTGATAGGGCTGTAGACAGGGGTGGCTTACCTCTGAAGAAGCCAACTTTCTGAATGCAGATTATCCTACCATACCGACAATGTACATCATACCAAACATCCATAAAAATCAGTAAGTCCCCTGGCAGACCCATCATATCACATGTGGCTCATTAAACATAGAATCTCTCAGACTTTGTTGATTTTTTTCCTGCAGCCACATGTAAAAACCCTGAGTTCATATACCAAAGACACCATGGACATTCTCAATAAATCTGAGAATGTCCAGTGGAACAACAGTTTACTGGCTCACTACTGATGTGACCAGTTTATACATATGCATTAGGCACTGGGAGGGACTGGAAGTAGTGGAACCTTTCTGAAGAAACCACACTTGGGGATAACATATCAGCAATGTTCCTCTTACAGGCACTGGATTGAATACTTTTAAAGCTGAATTTTTTAGACAGAAGTGTGGAACAGCAGTGGGTGCCCTCTATGGCACTCTCAGTACACAAACCTTTTCATGGGTTTGTGGAAGGAAAGAAAGGTATATCTATCATGAGGGCAACAAAGTCCCATATAACATAATGGCCTGGTACAGATTTATTGAGGACATTGTTTGTATCTGGCGAGCACAGAAGAAAAGACCCGTGAATTCATGCAATACATCAATCAAACCTCGTAAAGCCTCAAATTCACTTGTGAATTTGACCGTTAGTGTCATTTTTTGAATATTGTTCTCTGTGCCTCGCCACGGCAAACTGTGTCCTTTCAGGGTACAGAAACCAGCTGCAGCAAACACATGGTCCTGCATACAGCCAGTTCACATCTCAGAAAACTGGTCAACTGTATTCCCTACAGTCAGTTACTGGTACATAGAAACTGTTCCAATAACTATGTGTTTGAGACCCAAGCAGAATAAATGTTGTCTATGTTCAGGGCCAGGATAGGAGGACAGAATTCTAACAGAAGCATATCAGAAAGTAAAAATCTCAGAAAAGGTATACCTACTTGTACTTAAACAAAAATAATTCAGGAAGATCAAACCGTAACATTTTCCGTGGGTTTCAATAATCTGGCTGGAAAAGTGAGAAGCTCTGTACCCAAGTACTGGCCTATGTAAGGAAGGGATCAAAGCTACAGAACTGAAAAGTAAAGGGGAGGACAAGAGGCACTCTAGGTCACCTTGGAGACAGGAATGGCATCACAGTCCTCACAGGGTTGTATACAGACCCCCATCTCAAGGGGAGGAAATGGACAAGAAAATGATAAGAGACATTCTCAAAATGGCTGAAAAAGGGAGATACTGTTAATGGGGACCTGAATATGCCAGATGTTAACTGGATGACATGTACTGCAGCCACATCCAAGAGCAGGGTCATTCTCGATGCCCTGCATGGGCAGGCCTTAGACAGCTAGTGTTGGAACCCACTGGGAGGAATCAGTACTAGACCTGGTACTCTCAAATGGAGAGGATCACAAATTTAGAAGTCGGTAGACATCTGGGAACAAGCGACCACTGCACAGTGTGTCTCACAGTAAGCACAACCATGGAGACAAGCCATACAAAACAAGCATACTGGACTTTAGAAGGCTGACTTTGGCAAAATGGGTGAACACCTGAGGAATACACTAGCAAATGGGCAAAAGGAGGGTGGAAGAACAATGGAGAAAAATCAAACTGCCATCATAGAGGCAACAAGCCTTTGTGTGAAACAGATAAAGAAAACAAAGCGGAGTAAAAAAACACTATGGTTCTCAAAAGAGGTGACAGGAAGGTTAAGGAGAAAAAGGCTGCATTCAAAAGTATAAGGCATCACAGAAGGAGCACGACTAGGAACTGTATCAATTAAAGCAGAAAGAAGTGGGAAGGCAGTCAGAATAGCAAAAGCCCAAACTGAGGAAAAATAGCCAAGTCAGTTAAGAAGGGATAAAACCTTTTATAGGTACATTAGGGAGCATGGAAAGGTTAAGGGAGGAATAGTGAAGATTAATAAGAGAGAGGGAGGTGGGCAGAGGAGACAGTGAAAAGGCAGAGATACTGAATGAATACTTTTGCTCAGTATTCACAAAAGAAGATGAGGAGGAGTTACCCAAACCAGACAATATAAGCACTCTGGGTAGGGGTTGACACCAGTCTATTTACAGAAGAAAGAGTCCTGAAAGAACTCCTAAAACCTCAAGGTGGACAAAGCAATGGGGCCTGATGGATTCACCCCAGAATCCTAAAAGAACTAAGGGAGGACCTAGTGACACCACTGACCACACTTTTAACAAATCATGGGAGGATGGGGTGGTACCTGAGGACTGGAGGAGGGCAGATGTGATTCCCTTCACAAAAGTGGGAGCAAGGCAGAAGCAGGAAACTACAGACCTGTAAGTTTGACCTCAGTGGTAGGGAAAATGATGGAATCACTTCTGAAAGAAAGAATTGTTGAGTACCTAGAAGCCAGCGGGCACAGGACCCAAAGCAGCATGGATTTACAGCAGGAAGGTCATGTCAGACAGATCTAATAGATTTCTTTGACTGGGTGACCAAAGTAATAGACCAGGAGGGCTGTGGATATGGCCTATCTAGACTTTTAACAAGGCATTTGACACAGTCCATCAAAAAGATTAATAATCAAGTTAGCCAGCTTGGGAGTGGGTCCCAGGGTGGTAGCCTGAGTTGCAAACTGGCGCACAACAGGACACAGAAGGTAATGAGTGAGTGGCACATTCCGAAGAAAGGGGTCACTAGTGGAGTACCTCAGGGCTCAGTAATGGGTCCAGTCCTCTTTAACATCTTTATAGGTGACATTGCAGAGGGTCTGGAGGAAAGGTATGCCTCTTTGCAGATGATACAAAGATCTGTCACAGAGTTGATACACAAGGGGGTAGAAAGGATGAGAGGGACTTGCAAGGTTGGAGGAATGGTCAGACATATGGCAACTTAGAGTCAATGCAAAGAAGTGCAAAGTAATGCACCTGGGAAACAAAACCCAGGAGAAAAGTACACAATAGCAGGGAGGTACTAACAACAACAAAAATGGAACGGGACTTGGGGGTAGTCATATCGGATGATCTAAAGGTGGGTTAGCAATGTGAGAAGTCAGTGAGGAGAGCAGGGGGGTACTGGGATGCATAGGAAGGGGCATCACAAGTAGAAAAGGGAAGTGGTTATCCCTCTGTACAGACAGTTGGTGAGACCCCATCTGGAGTACTGTGTGCAGTTTGGAGACCTCATCTATGCAAGGACATAGACAGGATGGAAGCAGTCCAGAGGAGGGCAACTAAAATGGTGCACGGTCTGCATCAGAAATCATATGAAGAGAGACTGAGAGAGCTTAATATGTATACCTTTGATGAAAGGAGGGACGGGGGACTTGATAGAAACGCTCAAGTACCTCAAGGGAATCAACAAAGTCCAGGAGGGTAGCATCTTCAGAAAAAGAGATGTGTAAGAACAAGGGGACACAATTTAAAGATAGAGGGGGATGGCTCAGGGGTAATGTGAGAAATCTTTTTTCCATGAGAGAGTGGTGGATGCTGGAACTGCCTTCCTGGGGAGGTTGTTGGGGCTAAAACAGTGGGGAATTCAAACATGCATGGGACAGACACAAGGCAGTTGTAGTGAAGGGTGGCAGGAAGTAGGCTGTTGGTTAACTAGAATCTGCAGCTTATCCAGTAGGTAGGAAATAGGCAGACTGGTGGGCCAAGTGGTCCTTATCTGCCTTCAAAGTCTATGTTTCTATGTTATATTAAAACAGTAAAACAGACAATATTTTGGGGGTGGGGGGTGGGGAGAGAGCCTGATAACAAACCAAGAGTCACCTTCAGAAAATGACAATAATCATGGGGATGTTTTAACTGCCAGTTACTCTGTAGCTACTAAAATGAAAACTCTCACCTTAAAACCTAAAGGCTTTCAGAAATGTGGGTATTGCAGCACTTGTAAACATGTCCAAGAAGGCAAGCTTTGTACATCCATCTGCAGGGCGAAGGTAGAGGATCAGTTGCTTCACCCTCTTTGTTTTTGTTACACTAGACGAACTGTCAGACCTCTGAAAGTGACACATCCTACAGCATAGCAATTGGGAATGAAAGGAATGCCGTCAGTGCACACTCATCTATGCCCACAGTTCTGATAGTTCATCTCTTTCATTCCTGAACTGGAAACATATTGCCCCCAAACAAGAGGAGTGGTGACAGATTAAACCACGTATTACAGAAAGAAACTAGGTGGTGGTCACTTTGAATACATTACAGCCCTATGGACAGAATGAAAAGTGGATTACATGCTTTTCTAATGCCTGGATGAACTTGATAAAATTATTCAATTCTGTATACTGCACAGTATTGTAATAAGATGCTTGTCTAACATTGACTTACATTTTCCCTAATCTAAAGAACTTGATTGGAAGGAATACGTCCTTAATTTTGTACGAAAAAAACACAGTTATTTTGAAAGACTGTGGCAACTAACATCAGGACTTATTTGTTAAAGAGGGTCCTTAAAGAGGGACATTGAACTCCTGGAGAGGGTCCAGAGGAGGGGCCAAAATGATCTGGGGCTTGGGGGACAGGACCCTATGGGAGAGGCTCAAGAGCTAAATATGTACACATTGGAAGAGAGAAGGGACCGGGGGACATGATAGAGGTCTTCAGGTACATGAAGGGGTTAAATAGGGAGAAGCAGTCAAGGTGCTCTGAAAGGAAGGGGGCAACTAGAGGGCATGGGTGGAAGCTGGAGGGAGATTCAGGAGAGAAAGAGGAGGTGCTACTTCTCTGAGATGGTGGTGGAGCCATGGAATGCACTGCCCAGGGGGCTGGTGGAGGCAGAGACGTGAAGGGGTTCAAGACAGGTGGGACAGGTACAGGGAAGGGTTATGGATGCAAAGTCCTGTGCAATGGGAATATCCGGGACTGGGAAGGAGAAGCCAGAGAGGACGAGGGGGCAGCAAGATCAGCTCCCAGGGTGGGGGCTGACCAAACAAGCAGACACGAAAGACCATTTATGTTAGGCTTGTTCTGCTGGCATTTTAGTATGTTAGTAAGTTGTTAAAACTGAATATCGGCCTGCAAAGGAATCTCACAGAGGGCTTAATAGTGGCTAGAATAGAAAAATAGATTCTGGGGCTAAGCAACGTGAAAGGGATTGATTAAAGGCAGTAAGAATAGATAGAGAAGATAGAGAAGCATTCCAAGACTGGACAGATAAGGTTAGGGTCTAAATGGGAAGAGGATTTGGGAACTGCCATCTCAGGCGAGAACTGTAAAGAGATTATAAAGGCAGACATGGGGCTGCTCTATTGTGCAGTAGATTTAAGGAGGCTCAGTACAAGTTTATTCATCACCTGTTTTACTCTCCAAGTGTCGTATATAAATTCCATCCAGATGTCTCCCCAATGTACGGAAGATGTCTAGTTAGTATAAAGAGGCACATACTTCCATTACTTATGGGGTGTGAGGTTGTTAACATTTTGGGAAAAAGTAGCACTTGATATAAAGACTACTTGAGGGAGGGACATAGAAGTCACCCCAGTATCCCTTTTGCTGGGGTTTGAAAGTGATGACGAGGAGGAATAGTGCCTCTACCCTAGATGGCCTCAGGGTGATGCTAGTGATGGCTTGGCAAATCATTCTGGACATATGGGTCTCCTGTGCAAAACCCAGTATATCTATGTGGAAAAGCCTGATGCTTGCATAAGAATACTCATCTCTCACCTGTGGGGTGGTCATCTTTATAAGGCACTACAGGAGGAGACATACACTTGCAAATAATCGGCACCCACCACCTTATAAAGGATAAAAAGTTCAACACTATTGGGTTAAAATTAATGTATTAAAAAGCCACAAAGCACAAAAATCAGGTTAATACCTGATGCGCTTTGGACGCATGGTCCTTTATCAAGTCGCATGATTGCTGCCTCACATAAACATGCAATACCTGCCTAGAGACCAATCTCTGCTACCTACTGGAGAGGGTTCTCCTGAAAGTGCAGGCATCGCTTCTTCCATTCCCCAGAAACAATTGCAAAGCGGCGGTGGTGGATGGGGAGGAGGAGGAGGTGGCCTCACAGGGGACGTGGAGGCTCTGGAAAGATGGTCTAGAAAGTGGAAGCTGAGGTTCAATGCAGGAACGCAGGTACTACACCTGGGGCCAGAAACTCAGGTCAAGTGTACACCCTGGGGAAATGCTACAAGTCTCGATGGCTGAGAGGGACCTGGGGTGGTGGTGGATGTCAAGATGAACAACTCTGAGACTTGTGGGAGGGCAGCCCAAGGCCAACAGGATGCTGGGATGCATCGCTAGGGATCACCTCCAGAAGGAGGAAGTGATACTCCTCTGTATAACTGCTTGGTGAGGCCGCACCTTGAGTACTGCGTGCAGTTTTGGAGGCCACACTTAAAGCGGGACATTAACTCCAGGAGAGGGTCCAGAGGAGGCAACCAAAATGATTTGGGGCTTGGGGACAGAATCTATGAGGAGAGGGCTCAAGAGCTAAATATGTACACATTGGAAGAGAGAGGGACCGGGGACATGATAGAGGTCTCTAGGTATATGAAGAGGGTAAATAGGGGAGGAACAGTCGGGGTGCTTCAAGGAAGGGAGGAAGGGGCCACTAGAGGCATGGCTGGAAGCTGGAGGGGAAGATTCAGGGAGAAAGGAGGAGGTGCTACTTCACTGAGAGGGTGGTGGAGCCATGGAATGCACTGCCTGAGGGGCTGGTGGAGGCAGAGACAGTGGAGGGGTTCAAGAGGGGTGGGACAGGTACAGGGGAAGGGTTCTGGAAGCAAAATCCAATGCAGCAAGAATATCCGAACTGGGAAGGAGAAGCCAGAGAAGGCGAGGGGACAGCAAGGTCAGCACCCAGGTTGGGGACTTGACCAAACGACAGAACGAAAGACCGTTAGCCTATTCTGCTGGCATTTTAGTATGTTAGTATGTATGTTAGTAAATATACCGGACCGAACACGGGTAACTGTTAAGAGAGGATGCGGGAAAATGCTAGCTGGTTAGCTAATCGAACTCATGTCTTCTGGGACTGCCCATGGCTCACACCCGCCTGGAAGCTGTTACTTGGGAACTGGATGAGATCTGTGGCTGTCCCGGAAGGTAGCCCTTCTTGATTTTACTGGCCATCCCTCCAGTCAGCAGCTCCCTCTGGGACTCAACCATGAAGATCATGTTAATTCTGGTCCTGGAGGCACTGTGGAGCCAAAAAAAAGGCTGCTTAATATTAACGCCTGCATGATTAAGGGCAATTTTACTTAAAATCTGCTAATTTTACGGAACACACTGAAAATATACAGAAAGGCATCAGAAGACTCGCAGTTGGAGCTGGGCAGAGTAGAAAGAATACCACCAGGGCTCGGAGCTAAATCAAAACTGCTCTACCAGTTCCTCTTATGCGTTGGCACAAGGCCGTGAGGAACAACTCCAATCTGAGCCGGGAAAAATAAAACCTCGCAGACAACTGGCCTGAAAATTAATCGCTTAATCAGTACAATAGCTGGACTATCGGACAAGTTTGACAGCCTAACAAATTGTGTGGTTGCCCTACACATCACAATGGAAAATATTTAAATGACTGCAGTGGAAACCACCAAAAGAGCTGACGTGGCAATGAGGGCTGTCTCCACGATGATCTGTGAGCGAGCCATCTCAAATCCAGGCTGGAAAACCAGATGCGAGCTGCCAATATACATTTTCTAGGAATGCCTGAGGGTGCTAAGGGCGATCATCTTTTTCCGCTTCTCCAAGACTGGCTAGTGCAACAGCTCGGGAGGAGGTGGCCCAAAAGTGAAGACCTTGCAAAAAGCTTATAGAATCATGCTGTGAGGTCGTCCGCGCGGATCCTGATGCTCCAAGAACATTAGTTCTGGTCACAGATGGAATGAGCACTCGAGACTACTTGCTGGTGGTGGCAAGGCAACAGGGTACACTCCTACCGATGGGCAACAAATCTACATGTACCCGACATCAGCTATGCCACAAGACAAAAAGAAAGAAATCTGATAGTGTTGAGCAGCACTCAGGGAGGCCCATATTCAGCACAGGGTTACAGTGCCTTCAGAAAGTATTCACCCCTTGGATTTTGTCACATTTTGTGATGTTGCAAACTCAAATTAAAATACATTTATATGGGATTTTTGTCACGTGATCACACAAATTACTCTATAATGTCAAAGTGGAATGAAACTTCTGGAATTTTTGTACATGTAATTTAAAATAAAACCTGAAATGTCTTGATTTGATAAGTATTCACCCCTTTGCTGTGACACTCCAAATTGAGCTCAGGTGCATCCAATTTTCTTGTGAGATCACTCTAAAACTTGAATGGAGTCCACCTGTGGTCAGTTCAAATGGTTGACATGATTTCTGAGGAAATACACCTGTCTATATAAGGTCCGCTGTTGACAGTGCATGTCAGAGCAGAAACTCTACCATGAAGACCAATGAGCTGTCCAGAGAACTCCGTGATAGAATTGTGAGGAGGCATAGATCTGGGGAGGGTATAAAACATTTCTAGGGTGTTGAAAGTTCCCAGGAGCACAGTCATCTCCATCATTAGGAAATGGAAAGATTACGGAACCACCCAGACCCTTCCTAGAGCAGGCCGTCCTCCCAAACTGAGCAACCGGGCAAGAAGGACCTTAGGAAGTGACCAAGAACCCAATGACCACCCCTGACAGAACTACAGAGTTCCATGGCTGAGATGGGAGAACCTGTCCAGAGGACAACAATCTCTGCAGCACTTCACAGATGTAGCTTCTATGGGAGAGTGGCTAGACGGAAGCAACTCCTGAGAAAAGGCCACATAATAGCATGCCTGGAGTTTGCAAGAAGGCACATGGCAGACTTTGAGACCATGTGGCAAGATTCTCTGGTCTGATGAAACAAGAATTGAACTCTTTGGCCTGAATGCAAAGCATGTACAAGCGCAGAGCGAAGACACAACTCAGCACCTGTGTAACACCATCCCTACCATGAAGCATGGTGGTGGCAGCATCATGTTGTGGGGCTGCTTTTCAACGGCAGGGACTGGGGCACTTGTCAGGATGAGGGAACAATGAATGGAGCCAAATACAGGCACATCCTTGAGGAGAACTTGCATCAGTCTGCAGTAGACTTTGGACTGGGGCGAAGATTTATGTTCCAACAGGACAACGACCCCAAACATACAGCCAGAGCAACACTGGAGTGGCTTCAGAACAAGAAGGTGAATGTCCTTGAGTGGCCCAGTCAAAGCCCAGACTTGAATCCCATTGAGAATCTGTGGAAAGACTTAAAGATTGATTCACTGGCTCCCCATCCAACTTGACAGAGCTTGAGCAAATCTGCAAGGAAGAATGGTGAAAATCCCCATATCCAGATGTGCAAAGCTGATACAGACATGCCAGAAGACTCAAAGCTGTAATTGCTGCCAAAGGCGCTTCTACAAAGTATTGACTCAGGGGTGTGAATACTTTAAGTAAACAAGATATTTCAGTTTTTAATGTTTCATACATTTTGTTAACAATAAAAATATTTTGCCCCTTTAAATTGTTGAATATGCTTGTGAATCAAGGGGAATCAAATCATTTCAGTGCATTAAAAATTCTGGTAGTAACAACAAATGTGGCAAAATCCAGGGTGAATACTTTTGAAGGAACTGTATATTCCCAGCCCACCTGAGAATTATGCGAGAACGATCTCCTTATTTTCTGACCCTGCTGAGGCACTAAAGTGGAGCCACAAGCATGCTCGTCCAGAGAATCGTGAGTCGGCATGGGAGGGTCTCTCTGAAGATGAGGAGACTTGATGAGATGGGGTTTAAATAATGCCTCAGCGCCAGTTGGTAGGTGGGTGATTCCCCTATTTTGGGTGAGACTGAATATTAATAACCTAATGCTGCCTTAGGATATTTTCACACCAAGAATGGGATGAGGGCCTACCTCAGAACCTAGTTGGTCCCCATTTGTTTTACAGTGGACTTAGGTTTAATGGCCATATTTAGTGAATAGTACATGCTTTAATAAAGCTGCAAAGATTATGGTTGAAAAATGAGCAGTTAAAGTAAAAGGGGTTTTGTTAGCATTTTGTAATAGCATTGTTTAAAGAGACCCCTTAAAATGTTTCACCTGCTATATGTTGAGCAGTATATAAAAATCGCCTTAACTGGTGTGAGTCTCAATATTATTAGCAGTGTAATAATGATTCAGATCTTCAGTGCACATCTTTGAGACAGCATGGTGCAACATCCACCTCTATAGTAGGTGGGCAAGTTTCAGGACTATTACTAATGATACTTCAGTGTTTGACCATGCAGCTCATGGGCCTGAAATCATCTTTATGGTTTATTGACTTTATATTAAATTGTGTTTACCTCCACAGGCGTTTCAAAAGACTAGGATGTAATAAATGGGTTTATTAAGAGGTGGTGTCCTCAATGCCAAATACAATCTCTGTAAAGTCCTGGTCTTGCAAGATAAACTGTATGTAGTCTTTTTTTAGTAAAGCAATAAACAAAGTAAAAAAAAAATTCTGCCAGCTGCAGGGGACCAATCACCTGGCTGTGGCCCACTCTTCAGCCCCCACGTTGGAAAAGTGGCAAAAACTATTACTTGAGATATACTCCTTAGAAAGACTGATCTATACCCCAATGAGGTGGACCTCTTCGACACCAGCTAGCATCAGTGGGTAATGCATCAACTTGATCATTACCCAGATTATGTTTCATGGAGCCCAGCTCCTGACCCACTTTTCCGTTTCCTCTCACTTTATTTTTTTCCTGTCTCTCTCTTTCTCTATTGTAGTCTATATTTCTTCTGTCCATCACAGTAACAGATACCCTACATGAAAAGCCACAGTATAGAGGCCATTTGTGATTCGTAACTGCCTCAGGTTCTCAAAGAAGACTGGGAATCTACATCAGCTGTCACTAGTCGAGAAGTGGTGGTCCCAGAGTTCCTATACTGGACTAACAATACTCATTTAGCTTACAGTCATCTTCCACTTCAGTTTAGCATTATTAGTCTAGACCAATAGTTCTCAGACTTTGTCACAGTGAGCCTCCCAAATCCATGGAAAAGATTTTGAGCCTCCCAAAAATGAAATCATCTTGGGCCTCCCAAAGAAAAATAACATATTGTACTTTGCACAGTACACCATGAATAAATTGAAACCCTTTGAGTACTTGGCTTGCATTCAGTTCTTTGTCTTATTCTGGCGTGGAACCTTTGAAAAAGCTCTTGTGCTCAAAGGTGTTATCTGAATAACAAATAAATAAATTAAACAAATATTATCATTCAACTTATTGTAAACCCCCCGGCCAACCTACGTATTCTTGTTTTTTCATTCTTGAATCATTGTTACCCTTGTTACAGTACCTTCATGGGTCAGACTACTTTCCCTGTTTCCTCTATATGAAATAACCTTCCTACATACTTTGCCTCTCCCCATCCTTCCCTGCTCCTAAGCAACTTCTCAGGATTACTTTGCTCCTTCCTGCTATTGCTCTTAGCACTTCTATGCTCAACCCTTGTATTTGGGCTGTTTGCCATCGGTCTACAAATTCACCAATTACCACCACTCATTATTAGTTTATTGTTCATATTTGTTTGCACTATTGTTCATTGTGTATTTCTTGATTGTTTTGCAGTTACCTTTTGAAATGTATTCCTCCCTAACCTTCCGTACATCTGAAATGTGCCTTGACTCATTCCACCTTCCCTTGTCACCTGTTAGTAAATAAATACATAAATTCACCTGCTATTATCCTCTTTCAGTTTGCTTCATCTCTTCACACAAAATACATAAAACTCAAAATTTAAATACAGTACTCTTTCAGACTTGCTTGAGCCTCCCTGGACGGGTTGGGGCCTCCCAGAGGCTGGCCTCACCATTTTAGAACCCTGGTCTAGACTACCAGGATGCTAACTGTGTATATGACACTATACGTTACAGCTCAAGAGGACAAATAAAAAAGATGTATAGTTTCATATTGTATTATTTAGGCATGCTCTGTAGGTTAATGTGACTGTACCACTTTACAAATGGAAATCTCGAATATTCTGTCTGTAAGACTGTACTTTCTGTCTGAAAAACAAAATGTTCTCAAAATTAAAAGAAATAACAGGAAAGAGGGAGAAATAGGGCCAGTGGTCTGCATGATAAAGTGGTGCATATTGAGTTCTCCATGAAAAATTGATTCCAAGTGCTGGTTTAAAATGATAAATTTTCTTTTTTCCTACTGAAAATGGAAAATGCTGACCCTAGAAAAGTAGAATGCAGAGTGAAAAAGACAGACAAGACAGTAAGAAAGAAAGATAATGTATTTTAGTCAGTAGACATGAAAATGAAACGGGACAGGGAATTAAGGCCTGAGGATGATGAAAGAATTAGAGCAAAGATGAGAGAAAAACACCATTAAAAGGCAAAAACAGGAACGAAAAATAAAGATCACAGAACGTGAAGGTAAAATATGAAACAGCAAGGCAGATCAGACAGGTAAGCCAAAAGAATTAGAGTGTTGAGACCAACAGATGTGCTGCATGTACTGAGGCAAAGCCTGTTGGGTAATTCAGTACTCTTAGAAAGCTGCCTGTTGACTTCAGTAACATAGAAACAGGAGTCTGATGGCAGATAAGAACTGCTTGGCCCACCTAGTCTGTCCAGTTTCCTGCTTACTGTAACATCGCAGACCCGACTTGATTTCCAGCTTTGTCTCCCCTTTCCCTACTACTAAGGTTCCCTTTGCCTATCCCATACTTTCTTGAATGCCATTACAGTTTTTGCCCCCACCACTTCAGCTGGGAGGCTGTTCCAAGCATCAACCACTCTTTCTGTGAAGAAGTACTTCTATGAGTCGACTACTCCTCTAGCTTCATAGCATTATTGACCTCTTGTTCTTGAACATCTTTAAATGAAAAGGGTTTAATTCTTGACCCTTATTTATACCTGTGAGGTATCTGAAAGTCTCCATCGTATCCCTCCTGCTCTCCTTTCATCCAGGGTATACACACTGAGGTCCTTCAGTCTCTCTTTATAGGGCTTTTGATGCAGACCCTGCAACATTTTAGTTGCCCTCCTCTGTGCTGCTTCAGCTCTGTGTCCTTCCTGAGATGTGGCCTCCAGAACTGGACACAGTACTCTAGGTGAGGGCCCTTACCAGTGATTTATACAGCGTATCACCTCATCCTTCTTTCTGCTGGTGATACCCCTCCCTCTGCACCCCAGCATCTCATGGCTCTCCCACTGCCTTATCACACTGCTTGGCCACTTTTAGGTAATCAGACATGATTACCTCCGGTCCCTTTCCTGTTTGGTGGTTGTCAGTACCACTCCCCATTATGTACCTGGGTTTCTGTGCCCAAGTGCATAATTTTTCCTTTGCATTGAAATTTAGTTCTGCGACACTCTTGACCACTCAAGCTTTCTTAGATCCCTATTCATATTTTTTTTATTCGTTTTGTTTTTTTGTTACGGGCCATGCGCGCCGCGTTATCAATAATTCCCCCAGGAGTAAGTCAGTTCTATTGCAGATCTAAGTACATCTGCAAAAGACATACCTTCCTTCTAGTTCTTCTGCAGCGTCAATATTAAAGACATTATAGAGGACTGGTCCCAGTGCTGCACCCTGCTGGTCAACCTCTTTCCTTGGAGTGAACTTCATTTACCAACACCTTCTGTTTTCTATCCCCAACCAATTTCTTACCCAGTTTACCATCTTTGGACTCACTCCTAGGCTGCCAGCTTATTCACGAGTCTCCTATGTGGACAGTGTCAAAGGCCTTACTAAATCTAGTTAGGCCACATCACGCTCTACCCTGATCCCGTCTCTGGTCACCCAGTCAGTGAAATCTAACAGGGTAGGTTATCTTTGGCATATCAAAAGACATAATTTTAAAACTAGACTACTATAAGTAATTTTATGTTGTGTGCTTCTGTTGAAAATTGTTATAGGATAAAAGATTCCTCTGGGATATGGGAAGCTGGAAGCTGAATTACTCCATTTACCTCTGTGTGTACCAGTGTTCCCATTGAGGCTGCAGATCTGGGGTGCACTGCACCCTCTCCAAAAATGTTCAGGGTCACGAAATAAATTATACGGGTTCATTCTACGATTTGTATAAATATTTTGTAGGGTACATATACTTCAAATAGAATTATGGGGTACAGTGTACCTTCACACAAAATGTACTTGAATTTCGTGAATTTGTACTTGACTCAAGTGCAGATGGGGTAAATGGGAACACTGGTGTGTACAAAAGAAGTCTAAGAAATGTGATTCTAGGCCAGCCCGCCAGCACAGAAAGGTAGAGCTACTGCTTGTAATGCCAATGACCCAGGTTCAGTAGCGAGTCTGGGTTACAGGAGGGTTGGCCGGGGAGAAGGACTGCTGCCCAGGGCTGTCCTCCTTCTCCAGGGAGGGTGGCTATCCTCGCTGCTATACCACTACCTCAGTGACCACATATGGAGGTACAACTAAGGATGCAGTAGCAGCGGGAGGGGTAGGCGTCAGTTGAGGGCCAGAGTGAAGGCATGTCTCAGCATGTCTTCACTTCATTGGCCCTCCTGAGTGCTGGCATCTGCAGGGGTGGGACCAGAAGAAAGAGGGAAAATACCCCATGGTCACCCCAAGAAACGGCCCCTGCACCAGTGACTGGAGAGCAGCTCCAGTGTCCACTCCTCCAGAGTTCTGGAGGGATTGGTGAGTTCCTGAGGGATTGGGAGTTCCCTCCGCTCCGCCTGTGGGGTCATCCAAGGCTGGTATGTCGGGGAGTGGAGAACTTGATGGGAGCAGGCATCCTGGAGTCCTCCCAGTGCAGCCTGGGTGGCGAGTGGAGACCCGATGGAAGGGCAAACTGTGGCATTGAGGGCATAAATACAAAGTAATAAAAAAAAAAAAAAAAATGGGATTTCTCTAGGACTGTGCAGAATTTTCACATTTCAACAGAACAGAATTCTGCAGAATTTTGGAACATTCCACAGAATGTTCTCTGTGGATCAGTACGCACAGTTTATGTAAACTGCAGATTCCTTTGCTACCAAACATGGAAAATATTTCACAGTTTAGGTAATCTGTGGAAAGTTATTCCTTGATATACATAGAAATGCTTCGAATTCCACAGAATTAATAAATTTGAAGGCTTTTGAGCAGTACTACCATTCACCACAAGTTCTGCTGTGAGAAATTCCTCATTCCACAACTTTAACCTTTGTTCCCACACCTGTCTCTCTGTACTTACTCTGTGGGTTGCCAAGAGGGTACCAGACCTGGTGTTTCTCCCTCTGTGTCCTTTATGGACGTATTGGGGTTTGTATACAAATAAGTAATAATAACGTGGTACCTTGGAGTTTAACTGGGCCTGTTGCAGTGTGTGGTACCTCCTCCTGGGATGAAGTACACACCCACCTCACCACTTCTAGACCATTTAGACTAAATGATTGATGGCACTGTACTTTGATGCCCGTTAATCTTTGTTACCATCCCTCCCCCACTTATCAATGGCAACAGACACAATTGATGTAACTATGTTAACATTTACAGACTGCAGCTCCTGCTGGAGGGAATATGGCAGATAGTGCTTAAACAATCAACAATCTTTGTGTCTACACATCTCCACCCCAGCAACCGCAGCCTGTCTGCTGTCAGGCCCACATACCCCTCTTTTCCATATAGGACTACATGGGCGCTTCCTGCTACAGTACTGAACTGTGGTAAGTCCGATGTGTATGCTGCCGGAACTTGCAATAAACTTAAATGTGATATTTCAACCCATTCTCAAGTGACTTTTGGATAATAATCAAAGTGGTAAACCAAAACTGTAAATATACTCTGTGGCAAGAATGCAAATGCAAAACCCAAATCACAAGGATACTCTCTTTGAAGACACTGCTAAGTACTCATGCCTTAAACGAGTTCCCAGTGATCCTGACTCGCAGGTGCTATAGGTCACTTCCAGCAATGCTGTGGCAAAGGTTCTGACTCTTAAGGTGACACTACACTGGGGCATTCGCACACTAGAAACCCATACTTGAAATGGAGGGGCCTAAGTTACTGCAACTCTCACCAAGGGCATACCACATTGCTCACTGTGTGAACTGCTTGGGTGCAACATTACAATATGGAACCCGAATGATGTTCCTAAAGGGATATACCATCTGTTTTGAGAGCAGTCTAACAATTTACTGAAGGGCTTTGAACTGATACTTTTGTTCTATTAACAGCCATCAACTCTGCATAGCAATGAAATGGATGGTACAGCAATAGCTTTCATCTACTGAGTTACTCTGTTCCTGCTGAAACACTGCAAGCAACTACTGGCGATCCCACCAACCTTGCCACACTAACTTTAAAATACTTGCAGTTTTGTTATAGATTTATCAGGCCAACGGCCTGGATCGAGTCTCTCTGTGTTCAGTGGCAGATGGTCTTGATCACTTTGGTTGATCCACAGTGTTCCATGGCTCACCTCTAGCACTCTAGTGAACTGGGTAGTCTGCAGTCGGGGTCCTTCCCGTACCATGGCGTGCATTACTCGGGCTTCCAGATCATCTCCTGCTTGCCTCAGGTCATAATCAAGACACTCGCCTTCACTCTCACACTTCCAGGACACGAGTAGACCACTCCTTGACAACTGCACTAATGCCTTTATACATGCTTCATCTCCATCACTCATTTGTCATCCACGCAGTCAATCAGTCCTTCACCTCTTAACATGCTAGTCCTGGACACAAGATTGGATGAGTGCTTTTACACTCTGACTGCGGTGATGATCACATGTGTGTTAGACTCGCCCCTAAAAAAAAAAAAAAAAAAAAAAAAAATTGGTGTAACGCCTCAGCCCAACTGGAAGAACTTCTGCTTGCTGACTGGTGGGCTCTCGATCCCATTTCTTCCCACCATCACTTTGGTCCTAGGATCCTCTTGCAGACGCCAAAAGCTCACACACTGAATAACCAAGTTCAGTATCAGAATTTTTTGATCCGTGTCCGCCTTTTGCAATCCATACTGCATGGATAGGCCAGTCCATAGTCTGAATCCTGAGGGACACTGCAGAGCATAGTCGGTTCTGAATGCTGCTTTACTCAGTGACTAAACTGTACATCCTGCCAGGGGGTAGAAACAATGTTCCTGAAGACTGCTTCTTCATTTCCATTTAAAATACAAGCATCCTTGTAAACCTGTAACTCCTGTGGTGTCACTACTGAATGCAACTGGTCAGTGGCATGGGCTAGTGACAAGTGCGAGAACTGCAAGATCTATGGGGATCCCTGCATTTTTCAGGCAAATGCAACAGTCCACAAGAAAATAGTAACTTAAATACCTGTAAATTTTTTCTCCAACTGCTGGTCTCCGGGCTCATAACTACTGGGAGGTCCTTCCTGGTAACCATGTGACAGGCAGGAAAAGGTCTGTAAAGGAGACTAGATCCTCCCTCTGTTTCCTGTAGCACTCAAATTTCTTAAAGCAGTTGTCCCCTGAAGTAACACATAACTTGGAAACAAGAAGAAGAAAATGTTAATCTGAACATGCGTCCTGAAAAGGCCGACTTTCAAACATTCTGGCCAGCTGGCCAACTTCAAACATACTGGGAGGAAGGGCCGGAGACCATCAGTCAGAGAAGAAAATTTACAGGTATTTAAATTTCTGTTTCTCTCTCCTAAAGCTGGTCTCCGGGCTCATAACTACTGAGATATACTAAAGCAGTACATCCCTTGCTTCCTGGGTGGGAAGAATGTCAGTAGTCCTTTACGGGTCACCACTGCTTGAAGGACCTGGCAGCCAAAGGACGCCTCCACGGAGGTGGACACATCCAACTTGTAGAACTTTCATGCAAGGCATGGATGGATGACCAAGTGGCTGCTCTGCACAGGTCTTGCTGGAGATTCTTCTGAAGTCCGCCCAGGACAGAGATTGCTCTAGCTGAGTGGGCCCTCACTGGCCTGGCAGGCTCACCCACGCCTTCTGGTAGCGATGGATATGGTGGAGTGAATCCATCTGGCAATAAAGTCTTTGATGCTTTCCCCATATTCTGCCCGAAGTGAGAATGAACAAACTTGAAGTCTTAGTGTGGAATCAGATTTCTTGATGTAAAGCTTGAGTGCTCTCCTCGGTCAAGCGTGAAATTCCTCTCCTTCTCATTCTTGGGGCAAGGACAGAAGAAAGGAAGGTTCAGTTCTTGGTTGCAGTGGAAGGGAACATCACCTTCGGCAAAAGAGGATCTGTTCACAGGATCACTGAGTCCTGATAAAACAGTGTATGGTTCTTTGAGCGACAGGGCTCCTATCTCACTGGTGCAGCGAGGTGACTGCTGTAAGAAAATGGCCTTCATCGTGAGGTGGAGAAGGATGCTTCCTTAAGGGGCTCAAAGGGGCCTTGGTGAGGCTTTGAGGATCAGGTTGAGTCTCTAAGGTGGGACGATGGGCTTTATTAGAGGATGTTTCAGGTTGCTGCTCTCAGGAATCGTCCTAACGTGAGGGTCAGCACCTAAAGATTCTCCTGAGTCCGCCATCAGGAGTGCACCCAAGGCTGAAATTGCGGTTGAGGCCCTGTCAAAGCCATCGTGCTGGAATAGTATAGTGGGAGAGACAGCGTGTTGTCTGATATAGAGATGGATTGTAACCAGAAAAGAAATCTTTACCATACTCTGTAGTAGACCTTGAAGGATGAAGGACATCTTGAGTGAATCATTTCAACGACAGGTGGAGTATAACCCAATCCTTGAGAGTCTCCCGCTCAATCTCCACACGAGAGGGACAGATCACAGACTTGCGATGCAGTACCAGTTCCTGATACAGCAGGTCCAGGCTGGTTTGAAAGATTAGAGGAGGGTTGTAGTGACATTTGGACCAATCGAGGGAACCATGGCGGTGGGGCCAGTGTGGACATATTAGAATCAGCTCTGTTTGATCTAGAGGCGATCTTGTGCAAGACCCTTGAGATTAATGGTATTGGTGGAAGGCGTACAGGACATTTACTGACCCCAGTTTACAGAAAAGGCGTCCTGAGCTATGGTTAGCTCGTCCCTGATTAGAAAGCAGAACTGCGGAACTTTGCAATTTTGTCGGCAGGTGAAAAGATCTACCTGCGGGAGGCCCAACGTGCAGTGAACCAGTGTCCAGGGTACTGAGTCTGCCAGGGAGACCATCGTCCCCATGAGCTGCATGAAGGAGTGAACTGGCAGGTATTGGGCCGATTGGAATTTGCTGATAAGAGCCCTGAGGTCCCTGAACTCGATTCTGTGGGAAAAACCTTGTTCTGTAGTGTTTTGAAGTCCATACCTAAATGATTCAGGGTCTGAGACGCATTAGAGAGCTCTTTTGTGGTTGTTGTGGCCCTAGAGAGGAGAGGCATTGGATGACCTCTGTCACTGCTTGAGTTGCTTGATTGTACTGTGGGGCTTTGTTCAGAATATCGCCCAGATAGGGAAAGAGCTGGATCCCTTGTTGTCTGAGGTGTGCAATCACTGTCACTAGGACCTTGGGAGAAGACCCTGGGGGCTGTGACCAGGCCAGATGGGAGCGTTGTGAATTGGAAGTGTCGGTCCCCGTCTTGAATCTGAGGAATTGTCTGTGAGCCCTTCAGATGGGGATATGCAGATAGGCATTTTGCAACTCTATTGAGGCCAAAAATCCCCTGATGGATTTCCTGATGATGGATGAAAGGGTTTCCATCTTGTATTTCCTGTGACAGACAAAGCGCTCAGAAATTTTAAGTCTAATACAGGCCTGAATCCTCCTGAGAGTTTTGGGACTATGAAAAATAGAGAGTAGCAGCCTCTGTTCCTTTCTGCGATGTGAACTGGGTCGATCGCTAGGCCTGGAGAAGGTCTGTGATCGCTGTAGCATCTCCACTCTCTTTCTGATCGTTGGGTGAGGGTATCACATGGGTGGCAGGGGCCTTGATTCGAACTCTACGAAGTAACCCTTGCAGACTGTGTCTAGCATCCAATTGTCCATGGTGGTACAGACCCATTTATTTATTTATTTTATTTATTAAATGTTGGTGACGGGTAGGCTCACTGAGCCCTGGAGGTCCCTTTTTCAAGGCGACCCAGGATTACATGGTATAATGGGATATACAGTAAGTGTACAACAAATAAATCATGGCAGTTGATGCACATTGTAGCAATAGCATATTATGCTACAGATTTCAGATTTAACAACATTGCTAAAAGTGAGAAAAACAAGGCAGAAAACAACAAGCAATGTACAGAAATTGAGTGAAGATAACAACATCGAGCCTTTGTTCAATAGAGAGCCCAGGTAAGGAAAAGGGGCATTCAATTTGGAAAGACAAGCTTGTGTTTGGTAGAGGTACGTACTTGGAGGGAGAGAAGGGAGGTTTAGGTAACATGGCCTTGGCATGTGCTAGCAACGAGCATGTGGGCCTTGAGCCTTGTGTAGAACGCCTTGATTGAGGGGCTTCTGCACCCAAGGCGGAAGTTTGTTCCACAGGGTAGGGGCAGTGTTGAAAAGGACTTGCCCCCTACCTTGGTCCTCACTCTTGGAACCTCCAGAAGAGTTCAGCTTGAGGTCTGGAGGTTGCGAGGGTTAAGCCTGCGGCAGTGAGACCAGAGAGACTAAGTGGAGGGGTTGAGCTAATTCACTTGTATGCTAGGCAAAGCAGAGGGTACTGGAGGCGAGCTTCAGTGAAGGCCAGCTGATTAGTGCTAGGAGTCACAGTGGTGGCTCCTGGAGTGGACTGTGTGGCAAGCTACCACCTTGTTGCATAAGACCTATAGTCTGTTGACCTCAAGCTTTGCCATGCCCTGAACAATCAGGGCGGCATAGGTCAGTGTCGGGAGGACACTAGAAGCAATAGTAATCCTTGATTCGGGATCAGCTGGTCCTTGAGGTGGTAGAGGTTCCAGGTTTCCCGTGTATGATTTTGGTAACTTGGTCAACATGGTTCTTTAGTGTAACCCTTGGTCCAAAGTGAGGCCTAAGTATTTTAGGAGGTCACCACTTCAATACGGTTCCCAGATCTAGAGGTAAGTTGTAAGTGTTGTGTTCTGTCTAGGCCAAGGGATCTTGGTCCAAACAGCATGGCCTTGGTTTTGCGGTGTTTAGAACCATTCTGTTGTCTATTAACCAGTTCTCCATTGACAGCAGGTCTTCTTGGAGGAGTGGGCAAAGGTCCGCTGAGTTGTCTGAGGATCGGTAGATGACGGCATCATCAGCGTGCTGAACAACAGTGCTGCCCCCAGTGGCCAATGAAATCATTTGTAAACTGGAGAAGAGTAGGGGACCAAGTATGGACCCTTGTGGTACCCCTCTTTTAGGGAAGTGGGTCTGATATCTCGTCCTTCCACTTGACCTCTGCGTGATGACCAGTTAGATAGCTTTCAAACCGCTTGAGGAGCGGGGGTCAAGGCCTGTGTTACACAGCTTGTATAACAGTAGATTGTGATCGACCAGATGAAAGCCATAGAGATCGATGAAGACCGCTCCAGTATTGGTCCCTTTGTCAAGGTCTCTGAGCAAGTCCACCGAGAACTTCGTCAGGCAGTGTCAGTCCCGTGTTTGGCTTGAAGCCATGCTGGGACGGGGCAATAAGCCGATGTGCTCAAAATAGTCACGGAGTTGCCCGTGAGACCAGCTTTTCCTGGATTTTTGCCAGGATACAATGCAGGAAAATTGGTCTGTAGTTGCTAATGGGTTCGGTTGTCCACCCTTGTGAATAGGAACCACATGGGCATGTTTCCACTGGTCTGGGGCCGGTACCCACTAGTAAGGACCAGTTTATGAGCCAGGTCAGAGGTCTTGAGAGGGCTGGGGCACCATCCTTCAGCAATCTGGGGTGGATCCGTCAGGTCCTCCTGAGACCCTGGTTTTCAGGGACTTCAGGAGGATTAGGGACCTCTTTCACCTAGATTCTTTCAAGGCTGGACATCCTGCCTAAACATGGAGCCTAGAACCAGGTGTCCCCAACAAAATTTGGACGGTCAGTGTTGGGGACACCTGGGTTCTGGGCCCCATGTTTAGGGCAGGGAGTCCAGCCTTGAAAGAGTCTAGGTTTGTGAAGTGATGGTTGAGGGCGAGGCAATAAGGGGAACGCTCATCCAGTAACTGTCCATTGATCTCAATGGGGCCAGGCACGGACAGACTTTTTCCCTTTGCAGCTCATTAATAGGAGTCCAGAATAGCCTAGATTAGTTTTCTGGAGGTGAGTGGCTTATGCCCTTTTTGCAAGTTTGATGGCGCACTTGCATTGGTTTCTAAGGGCTTTAAACGCTACTAGGTCAGCAGGGAGTGAGGAGCACTTGAACTTTCTCCAAGCTTTGTCTCAGCTGATCATCAGGGCCTTTAGTGGAGGAGTGATCCACTTATAGCATCTGCCTTTATCTGAAAAGTCTTCATTGGAGCAAAAGGTTAGCTGCCCTCATAAGAGATTTCTGGAAGAAGGCAACAGCGTCGTCCAGAGTTGGGAGATGTCTTAGCGGGTTCCAATCGATGTCACTGAGGAAGGTATTATATTGATCGGCTGAGAATTTAGAGTAGTCACATGTTGAGAGGATTCTAGGTTGGATCCTAATCTCCTTTTCTTCCATACACAGAAGATTGGTTAGTGGTCACTCAGGGCATCAGCCATAGTCCCAGCTATATGTATGTCAGAGGGTTTGACACCAGAGCTCAGTCTAATACGGTGTGATTACCGCTTTATGGTTCATTCTGGTAGGTTCGGTGATAACCTGTGTCAGGTTACTTCTTTTACCAGGTCTCTGTGAGCGTTGTTTGAGTCCTGAGCCCAGTTCAGGTTAAAGTCCCCAGGATGAGGAGTTCAGTTGAGACGTCTTTAGCTAGGGCTTTAGTGCTTTTCCCCAAAGAATGGAGAGCATTCTTTGGGGTGGGGTGTATAACGCACCCAATGGTGAGGTGCTTAGCACAGCCGAGGGTGATGCGATAAAGATCGGTTCATACTCAGAGCAGGTGTTATATCATGGCAAATCTACAGGAACTTGGTGTGTCCTTCACATAGATAAGCACCCCACCCTCTCTTTGATTAACCTGTCTTTTTCGATAGTAGTGTACCCTGTGGCAGCTACCTCATGTCCAGGGCTGGGGTTTAAGCCAGGTCTCTGAGACAGCAAGGATATCCAGTTTGCTTTGTAGAGGGCTAGCCATGCTTGTACTTCTTACATCTTCGGTCCAAGGCTGCAGATATTCATATGTGTGATCCGTAACTCCTTTGAGGACAACCAGGACTGGTCCTGAGGAGAGGATAGAGAGATTTGCAGTGTGGGGCCCAGGTTGGGTTGAATATCGCCTACAAGGAGCAATAATGTAGTAACCAGGGAAAGTATTGTTGGGTTGAGCGAGGGGAGCAGATCTTTCTGAGTATCCTTCTGGTCTGGAGAAGTGTACTGTAACATATACCTTTCTTAGTGAATTCATAGGCAATTTGGAGGAGTTTGTGCTGAGGGTGGTGGGGCAGTAGAAGTGATTGGTGGTATGGGTGTCAGGTCCCTGTGGTCCTTTAATGTCAGGGTCTCCGTGGATAAGAGAGCCAGTCCACCCAGAGAAGGGATACAATATAAATAGTGGCCAGGAGTAAACCTCTGTTAGGCTTGTAAAGGTAAGGCTTACCTGGCCCAGTGGGCTGCTCGAATGGCAGGCACTGGTCAGGGCACCGACTCCATGGAGACAAGACTGGAAGGTGACTGCAAGAGGAGAGAGGAAGTAGTCCTGCCCAGGAGCAGGGGAGGATCGTCCCCAGGTGGGCTTAGTCTAGATTAGCTTGCCTAGCTGTGGGTGCCTAGGTCCTTTGGCCCATGCAGTCCCTTGGTACAGGTTCTAGTAGACTAAACAGTTTGTTGCCCCCTATGACTTTGGGAGGGCTCGGCTCGGTGGGAGAGGAGGAAACCAGGTATGCAGCTAAAGGGTAAACAAAGAAGTCGAACACCTGAAATTAGTCCCTGAGAGAAAACAAACAAACAAGTAATGCTAGTTTTTCTGCCAGTGAGGCACACAGATAGACCAGATTTTACCTAACTGAACCAGCTACCAGCATTAGGTACCTATCTGATCCTTCAGTCTAATAATTACACGTTCTATTAAGGTAAATCCAGATTATCAGACTATACATCAAGACCTTATGTCCCACTAGCATCTGAGTAGAACAGAACATTGCTAAACCAGCTCTACAGACTGCTACACGATAGGATACAGTATTAGCTCGGGTTCTGTGAGACATTAGTTCATTAAGTCTAGCTCATAGGGTATTTCTTTACATATAGGATAGCAAATTGTTGAAAAAGTTTGGCAGATGTGCAGCCCATGACCCCACGCAGTTGACCCCTTAGAGGTTGTGGGAGGATAAACGCATTTAAGGGAGGAGGGAATGGAGTGGGTGGGTAGGACAAACATAATGCAGTCTGGAGCAGTTCTTTCATTGGGGAAGGTCCGCCCGGCATGGAGCAGCTAGCGGTGCCTCTCACCTGAGGTACGATCCCTAAGTGTCTGGAAGTTCAGGCGGGGGGGCCCGCTTCAGGTGGTCACCCTCGCCATCCCTGAATGATCTGAAAATACTGTCCCAAATGAAGCAAGCTGCTGCTGCTCAGTTGCAACCTTTTCTACAAGGCTGCCCAGCGTCACGGCTTGTGCTGGACCAATAGGCGCTTGTGCCTTGTTAGAATTTTTGGTGCCCAAAGGAAACAAAAGGCAGTGGCACTGGGACTGTAGGTACAGCCCGACAGGAAAAAATTTAGTGGCACAAAATTCCCTGGCACTCCGAGCTCAGCCCTAGTGCTGAATGTGGTGCAGCTGTGCGCCTTTGAAACAAAATGCAGTCTGGAGCAGTTCTTTCATCGGGGAAGTCCGCCCAGCACGCGGCGCCTAGCTGGTGCCTCACCCCGAGGTAAATCCTTAAGCTGCTGGAAGTTCAAGGCAGGGGGATCCCACTTCAGGAGGTCACCCTCGCCCCTGAACAATCCTAAAATACTGTCCCAAATGAAGCAAGCTGCTGCTGCTTGGTTACAGCCTTTTCTATAAGGCTGCCCAGCAAACTGGAAAGCCTGCCCTGTACTCGAGGATGGGTCCGAGGATCCTCACTGCACTTTTGGCATCACCACGGTGTCCCGGAGCCACCTCTTGCTCCCTGAAGCCACACTGGTTGCGGGAGGAGAACCAAGTTCGCCTGCCTGAAAATGTTTTATTTTGCTTTGAATAATTTTGGGCTCAAAATTCTGCCTGGATCCCAACGACTAGGACCTGTTCCTGCCCGGGTTGTGGCATTCGAACTTTTCCATTTACCTAATTGTTTGACCACCTCGCTTAGAGCTGGATCCGAAAAGGAGGCCTCCTTCATAAGGGGTATCTACACCAGGTGCATTTTGAGGAGGGCCTGCCTGCCATTCACGCAGCTACAGGTTCTGACGAGCAGAGTTCTGGTAAAACATGGTTCTTGCTATACATCTGACTGCCTCTTCCAATATGTCAGCTGAGTAGGCAGAAGCTAGCCCCATGAGTTGAAGATGCTGCAGGGCAGACTTGTTCTTATCTGGCTTATCAGTGAGCTGGAATGCCAGGTCAGTGGCCCATGAAAGTGCGGCTCATGCTGAGAACAGGCCTGCTGTAGCTGCCTTGAGTGAGGTCATGCAGACTGGAGCGCCTTCTTGAGGGATGCATCCACCTTCCTGTCCACCAGGTCCCTGAGGAGGCCCCACCTTGCTGGAATAACTGTTTTTGGTAAGGTTGGAGATTAATGGGTCAATTCTGGGACAGTCTAGCCATTTCTCAGAGCGCTTTATCAAATTTCAGTAGCTTGGTGAGGCGGCTGGGGGCAGGGTAAGTATGCTCTGGCCCCTGCCACTCTTCTTTAAGATCTCCTATGGCCGGAGGTATGAGGAATGTCATTGCCAGTTTGAGGCCGACACAAGTCTGAAAGCTGGCTTTGAGAGCTTAGGCACCGTCGAGGAAGGTCCCAGGTGAATCTCGTCAGTCATCTGTGTGATGGAAAAATCTAGGTCGCCCAAGTCAAAGTTTCTGGATGGCAAGTCGGAGTCGGAGTCTGGATATCCCCTCTTTTGGAGATGAATAACTAGACTCTGATGGGAACCTGTCTGTCAGCGTTTCCCGTGTGGTATCTTTAGATCTGCTCCTGGATTTGGCCCTCTTCCTCCTCCTCCTCCTCCTGTCATATCGTGAGGAGTGGGTGCCCCCTACGTCTGAGGATGGGGAGGAGTGCGCTTTCAGGTGGCTTTCCTGTGTTTCCTGCGATCTGGTGACTGTGGCAGGATGTCAAAGTAAGATGAGCTGAGGGTAAGCCCTGTTCAGCTTTTCAATGAGGTCTGATGCTAAATCTCTGGGTGAGGAATGCTGCCCATCTGAGGTGGAGGTCTGTTCATGCCCCATCGCCAGGACTTGCTGCTCTTGTGACTCAGAAGCGGATGCCTCCTTGGCCTCTTCCAATCTTTGCCAAGGCACCTCTGCACTTTTACGCAGAGTGAGCCTGTGAAGGCTGCCAGCATGGGGATCTGCATTTGTGGCACTTTTCTGTGGCAGCCCTTGCCACGAGTAACTGCAGTTGACACGCTGGTTCATCGCGGGACCTACCCTAGTGGGGCACAATCACTCTGACTGACCGCGGCATCCGTCCAGTGAGCGAAGGCCCAGGAGAAGGGTAAAGCGCTCTTCAGCTACCGAGTAATTCTGTAGCTCATGAGCTAAGAAATGTTGATTTCCCTGCAAGTCCTGCACACTGAAAGGAGACTCTGGCCAGAAAGGCAGCACCACAGCAGCTCCTCAAAGCGGGGAAGCGAGAAGGAAGGATGGGGGCTAGTATGTACAGTATGCATTGCTGAGACTGGGATCCCGCAAAGAAGACAGGCAGATCCTTATGACGTTACTGCCAATGTTGGCCTCTCGAGACAAAAAGATTTTCAGCACTTACAGTTTGATGTCTTCAGCTCTTTAACTCGGTGACAGAGAACCTGCCTTGACAGGCAGGAAGTAAACTGAGGGCTACAGGAAACTGAGGGAGGATCTAGTCTCCTGCAGAGATCTTTTTCCTGCTTGTCACTTGGCTACCAGGAAGGACCTCCAGTACTTACGAGCCGGAGACCAACTTTAGGAGACACAATTACTGGTTGCATGGAAAACAAAGTGATTCAGGGAAGAAAGAAAAAGTAAAATAAAATCAACCCACAGATACAGGGAGGGAAACGTTAAACTAATATGGGTGCTCTAGTGGTGTGGTCTGGACAAGTGGCTTTGGACTTTGAGCCAGAGGTGAGTGAAGAATTTGACAGAAAGTGTGCATGACTGCAGGTGTCCACCAAGCTTGGCGATGCGATGTGTGGTAGTGATTGGGTGGGTGCATTTTCTGCACCTGAAGGTAAAAAAAAAACACACACACACACACACACACACACACACACACTCTTAGATCTCAATAAAACCTAGAAGATGGACAAAATAAAATATTATTGCACATAGGTTATTGTAACCTTTATTATTAACAAAAATTGTAAGGTAACTAGTGACTTAAAAAGTAGGTACATAGGAGCACAGCCAAGGTCTGAAGGAGCACATAGTTTAAGGCACAATTTTGATTTTCTGAGCTTTCTGTTTTGGAGGAGCGCAACTCGAAAATCACAACACCCGTCTCCAGTGCTGGTTCTCTGCCCTTAAGATGGTCCTAAATTAAAACTAAGGAAAAGCGAACACATTTCTTGACAACAAGCTTTGCTTAAAAGCTGCATGGTGAAACCAATGAACTGGTTAATAACCTAGTATTTAGGCTTTATCCTGGATGGCACCTTTACCAATAATACTCGTGCTGACCAACTAGTATGAACAATTCACCGATGTTTAGGCTCTGTTTCATATTCGAAAAAGTCTTTTCCCAAGCAATGATTCTTCTTGCAAATAGCTTATTAACATCTGTTGGAAGACTGGGTGGGCCATAGGCCTTATCTGCCGACACTGTCTATGTATCTATGTTCTTGACTAGGGCGATATTTGACTATACAAATAAGCTCGGTCACCGGGGCCGGTGTGCTGCAAGGTGTGGCGTCCAGCACCTCAACCCTCTACGCCACCAGGCCAGCTATGAATAAAGTAAATTTAATTAAAAAGTCATCCCACTAAAGGTAGTTCACCCTTCCGGCCCCTTGACACTCCTGGCTCTTCCTGAACCCATGCTGTCAGCACCTGCAGTGGTAGCGCTACCATGGCACCCTGCGGGCTGGTGCTGGAATACACTCATGATGATCCTTTTATTGTTGTTTTTTTTCTTTATATTTATATTTATGCCCCAACTTTTCCCTCTCCCTGTGCCCAGTTGCGCATGCTTGTTGTATGCACACAGACACCGTGGCTCGAGGCATCCCTCCTGCTACCTGCTGTCCCTGCCCATGCTGCCTGTCGGACCTCCACCCAAGGGCAGTGGAACTACGGGGGCACACTGATTCTCCCAGGAGAGGAGAGTTGCCGTTATGGCTGCTCAATCCTGCTCCTTCTCCCTTGGCTCCCCGACGATCTGGCTTGTGCCTGAACCTGGGTCACTGGTGTGACAGGGAGGCAAGGCATCCAGCACTTCAACCCTCTCTGCCACGAGCCAGCTCTGTGATGATCCTTTTAATATAGAAAGTGAGTGTTGAAGCACAGCTCATATTTTGTGCTTCAGATTCCTCATAAATCCCAGTTGGGGACTTCAGTAGGGGTTAACGCAAGCCCTATAAAGTATTAGAAATGACCAGACAGCTGTACAAAGAAGGGAGCTCATTCAAATTGGTCATTAAGACCTGGCCATTTCTCTCTCCTAAGCTGGTCTCGGGCTTCATTGCTGATGGGCTGTACCTCCTGATGCTATCATGCAGGCAGGAACCAAAACTCTGCAGCCTGGATATCCTCTCCTCCACTTCCTGTGCACACCAGTTTACTTCCTGCTTTCCAAAGGCAGGTACTCTGTAGCAGAGCTGTCTCCTCATGGCAGGGCTGAAGACATCAGACTGTAAGTGTCATTTTATTTTTCTCTTTGGATATCCTCAACGTTGGACAAGAGCAGCATTACAAAAGCTCCGTTTTCTGTTTGGTTCCAGTCTCAGCCTTGCACGCTGTACAGACTGGCCCATATTCCTAGCAGAGTTTTCCCATGGTTTGCAGCCGTGCTGCTGCACAGCCCGCTTGAAATTCCCTCGGCTCTAAAAAAGCCGTTGATCGACATCACAACCTCAGAAACAGGGATATGTATAATATAGATATAATGTATATTGGGTTAAGGAGAATATTCCCCGTTGACAGCAGTATATTGGGTTAAGGAGCATACTCCCGTTGGCCAGTAACTGATCTCCTCATCGATGGCTGGAAGCATTCATATAGCCGCTTTTACGTTTGCTAACAGCCCCAGTAACTGGCGATCTCCAAATCGACGGCTGGAAGTGTTCATACAGCCACTTGTCTACGGTAACTGCCCCATAGCACTTCAGGAGTTGTCAACTGCGCCCTCATCGATGGTACACACTTCTCAGCAGCAATGGAGGGGCTAGCAATCAGCTTTTCTTCCAAGGCTTGTATAGCTTTAGCATTTCACAGGATCAATTGTGAACAGCATTTAAGGGCTAACAAACAGCACAACGAATCAATTATGAACAGCATTTAAGGGCTAACAGACAGCATTTCTTCCAAGCACAGCAATAAACTTGGGAAGCCTCTCGGGGGCCCAAGGATAACTCTGAAGGCCTCCAACTCTTGACGACAACGCTGGGCATAACGGCTTATAGAAGCCCCAGTTCTGAAGCGTGGTGATCCCTCAAGGGTATAGGAATCAAGCGGCAAAATTACTCCTTTGGCCACCTTTACAGGCTTTCACACTGGGGATCTCCACGAGGCTCACAGGGAAGGACCCCATTCATCAGGGACATTGAGATTAGGCCACACTATGTCAGCGGACAAGCCTCCCAAGAGCAGGAGATACCAAGAAAATGCAAATCCCTCCTTTTGGCCACCTTTGCAGGCTACCTCTGTTTTGAGGTGTAGAAGGGGCGACCTCCATGGAGGAGGACCCGGTGGAGGCCATCACCTCATCTGCTCGTTGGGATCAGCAGCAGGCGCTCAGACTGAGGTGCACACATTTGCTGGGAGGGCCAAAAAACACACCTTGTTGGCCCATCTTCTGTCAGCTCCACCTTCAAAGAAGCGGTGAAAGAATCAGGGGAAACGCTATGGCGCTTGCCGCAGTCTAAGACCAGACAAAAGTCTGGGTTAGTGAGTCACTGGCAGAATTTTTCATGTCGAAATTACATTAAAGGGCAAACAGAACTTCTCGGCAAATAAACAGGGTTCTTCTTCTGGAACCAGCGTAACCGGAGGAGGAGGAAGTGTTGCCCGATAGCCAGCGAGCAGTAACATCAGTGAAACACTTCAGACCCATCTTGAGTAGGGCTCATCGCTGGCGGGCTGCAGGCTCAGCCTTGCATGCTGCACAGCCTGGTCCCATTCTTGCTATGGGGCAGGCTTTCCAATTTTCACGAGGGATGGTTCCATACCACAACAGACAGATGGGTTTAGACATCATCGCAAAGGGATACCAAATCAAGTTCGACTCTGAGCCACCATTACCTTATGTGGTACCATAGCCCATTTTGGGCAACTCGGCATAAAATGTGTTGTTCCAGGCAATTACAAACCCTCTACCACCAGGGGCTACCAAGCAGGTTCAGCACACGAGAAGTTTTACCCAGTGCCTCTTCTCGCTTTTCTTCATTGTTCCCTAATGCACAGGGGATTCAGACTACTTTGAGACCTGAGATTTCCTAAACTGCTGTGTGTGCAACAGATCCTTCATATGGAGACTCCGCCATCCATCATCAGGAGCTCCGTCAAGTCTGCTGTTTGGCATCTGTTGACTTGCAGGATGCCAATTTACATTCCCATCCAAGAGGCACACAGGCAGTCTCTCAGATTCAAAGTGAGGGGATAGCTCTTCCCATTCAAGACTCTTCCATTTGGGCTTTCATCTGCCACAAGAGTCTTCTCCAAGGGTCCTAGAGACAGTTGTAGCTCGATTTGAGCCATGATTAAAGCTTTTCCTTATCTACACACTATTTTATCAGAGCACCGCATTTTGGCAAGCAGTACAAGCAGTGGCCGAGGTTCGTATGGTGCCTCTCAGCACTTGAGTTGGTCACAACTGGAAGAAGAGCTCCTTCATTCCAGTGCTGACCTTGAACCATCTGGGGCAGATTTCAAAACACAAGTGAACAGGGTGTTCCATGGAAACAAAATTTGAGGACCTGCAGGAGCTCATGAGATTTCAGATGGTCCACCAGCTGCGGCTCACGACTTCATGCAGCTCATGGGGACTATCGTTGCTCTGGCCAATACAGTCCCTGGGCACTAATTCATATGTGACCCATCTAGGCAAACAACCTCAGATTCTGTGATCCCAGTCCAGACACAACTAGAACCAAAAGATCCCAATTTCACCAGATGAGGACCTCCATTCATTGGAGAACTGAGGACCAATATCATGAGAGAGTCTAAAGTTGGGGCTTCCACACCATATAGTATCAGTGGCATACATCACTCATCAGGGACGGCACAAGAAGCTTGTAGATGCTCAGGGAATATCTTCTGCTGTTTCAGTGGGCGAGCGTAACCTGGCAAGCCTGAGGCGATGTACCTTCAGGTCAGAAACATCACGTCAGACTGCTCATTTGCAAGGATGTCCTACTGGAGGAATGGAAGCTGAAGTACGCACCTTCCAAGTCCTCACAAAATGTTGGGGCTGTCCTCAGGTAGATCTTTTCACCTGCCAGCAAAACTCCAAGGTCAGGCAATTCTGCTCCATAGCCAAGGCCGAACTAGCTGTGGCTCAGGACACCTTTTCCGTAAACTGGGATCAATGCGGTCTCCTGGATACCCCCACCCCAATACTGCTCTGTCCAGAGTTATCCACAAAGTAGCGCTTGATCAGGCAGAGCTGATACTAGTCTGCACAGTTGTCCATGGTTCCCCTTCTGATTCACCTGTCAAGGCAACCACCTATATTTTTCAAATCAGCCCGGACCTTCTTCATCAAGGCCCTGTGCTACATCCCAGTTCGCGCAACCAGTCCCTCTCGGCCTGGAGATTGAGTGTAACTCGAAGAGCTAGGATATACAGCTCCTGTGATTGAGGTGATGGTTTACTCACGTCTCACATCATCCTCCAAAGTGTACTAACATTGCCGTCTTCCTCCAAAGTGTACTACAGGATTTGAAGATTCCTGTTCGGGTTTCAATCCCGACAAACACCAAGCCAGCCAATATTGTTACCTATTCTGCTCCATTTCCTTCAAGAAGGATTCGTCAAAGAGCTGCAACCGCCACCTTGCGATTTCAGGTTTCCTCACTGGGAGTGATCTTGTTAATAGATTCAGGGGAGTCTCTGGGTTCTCATCTTCATGTTAGAAGGTTCCTGCGGGCAGCAATTCTAAAATGCCCACCAGTTAAACCAAAGATACCCTTGGCGACTCAATTTGGTCCTCTAAGTATTGACCAAGGCTCCTTTGAACCTCTCAAGGAGGCATCCCTTATACATTTCACGAGGAAAGTCGCCTTTTCATAGCCATTATTTCAGCCAGAAGAATCAGCCAGCTGGGATCTCTCTCGACTAAAGAACCTTATACTGGGTTTCATCGGGACTCTGTAGTCCTCCGAACAGATCCAGGTTTTTGCCTAGGTACTGTCTCCGTTTTCATTGCAACCAGGAGTTGATTCTGCTTTCATTCTGTCCTCACCCAAAAATGACAATGAGAGGAATTTCACTCTCTGGACCCCAGATGAGCAGTAAAGCTTTACATTGAAAGATTGGAGTCAATGCAAACCTTCTAATTTGTTCATTCTCACTGCAGGTTAGAATATGGGCAAAAAGCTTCTAAGACTGTAGTCAGATGGATCCGTTCAACCATCACCACTGCTTAGTCAGGCTGGAGTGCCTTTGACTGGGCGGTGGAAGCCCACTCAACCTGGGCTATGGCTACCTCGGCAGATTTTGGAGAAGCCTTTTTCCTTTTTTTTTTTTTTTGAAATCTCTATCCACTTTGCCCCAGCCTTTCAACTCCAACCATTGGGAGCCCTAGGCAGACATCCATCTGCCATCCACCTACCGAGCGGCCCTAGAAACCTCATGGTGCTCTGGTTTACCCCCGAGCAGGGATAGGGCAGACCCCTGTTAACCCATGCCTTGTGTTCCCTCGGTCCTGGGCCGTCAGGCGGGTGAAAGCACATTGAGGGCACGTCTCCAGCTCCGCCTTTCCTGGAGATGGCAGGCCATTTTTCCTCTTTTCTCCCTCCCCAACAGCACGAGACTCCCTGAGGTCAAGGCGCTGACGCCACGCTGCTTTGTGGCCGCCTCTTTCCCTCCCACTAGGGGCTTGCAGTACTCGAGCCTCCGCTGGAGTCAGGCAAGTGCGTGGGCTGTGGTCTCAACCCTTCCCGGAGTAGGCAAGCTGTCGTGGGACGCTCCAGCCTGTCTCCCCTGGCTGTCCCACCAGCGACCAGAGATCCGCTCCAGAACCTGGGTCACCGGCATGGGCGGGTGTGGCGTCCAGCGTCTCAATCCTCCGATGCCACTGGGCCGGCTGCTGAGGTATCTTTTGACCCTTGAGTTCTCTAGGTGGTGGTGGACCCATAAGGGCAATTACATTCTTCCCACTCGGATGTTGGGGATGTACTGCTTTAGTATAGCCCTCAGTATGGAAGCCCGGAGACCAGCTTAGAGAGGAGATAGAAATTTAAATACCTGTACATTTTGTTTCTCCGATGGCTAGTCTTCGGCTTCTTCCCTCCCAGAATGTACAAATGTGGTGAGTTGGCCAAATGTTTGGATAATATTTCTCATTTTGTTTACAAGTTTATATAGTACTACCAGATTTGGATTGCTGTAGGAAGAACTGGTGTGCACAGGAAGTGGAGTGGAGGATATCCAGGCTGCAGAGTTTTGGTTCCTGCCTGCATGATAGCATCAGGAGGTACAGCCCATCAGTATGGAAGCCCAGAGACCAGCTGCCTGAGAAAGAAAATTTACAGATGTTAAAATTTTGTTTTTCTGACCCTAATGTGAAGATCAATATAATAATGTTTTGTGGCAACAGGAGTCATATTGGATATATTTTTCCGTATAAGCAGGTGTGAGAAGCTGAAAGGAATCATTCTAGGATCTACTTAAAACAAAATACAGCACCATATATTCTGTATATCAGCAGTCTGATATGTATTTGCTTGTTTTATATTACATAACATGAAGCAATGGTACTGGTTTTATTTGCTCTCTTCAACTGTTTTAACTTTTACAGTTAACTGTGTATATTTTCTTTACACTAGTTGGCATGACTGTATATAAATTATTATTATGCCCTACCTTGGGAAAGATATCAAACTACTGGAGGTGGTACAGCTGAGAGCAACCAAATTGATCCAGGGTATGGGGACAGAACATACAAGGAGAGACTGAGAGTGCTGAACATGTACTCCCTGGAGGACGAGAGAGAGAGACAGACAGAATGATCGAGACCTTCAAGTACCTAAAGGGCATAAGTAAGACTAGTAGATAGAGGACATCTTTAACTTAAGGAAGGAGAGTACAACAAGGGTCGTAGTCTGAAGTTGGTGGGGTACAGATTCAGGATGTGAATGAGAAGGCACTTCTTCACAGAAAGGGTGGTGAGGGGTGGAATAGCTGCCAGAGGAGATGGTGTTGCAAGAACAGTGACCAGTTTCAGAAGGGGATGGGACAAGGTAAAGAGGAAGATTAGGGCAGCGGGTAATAGGATGGGGAAACAGTGAGGAGAGAGGGGACAACTCCAGGAGGAGTGGGGGGCTACCTTGATATAACTAGCTGTGCACTCGAGCAGACTTGATAGACCATATGGCCTGTATCTACTGGCAATTCGTGTGTTCATATATCCCATTGCTTTGAGAGTGTTGCCTTTAAGCAACTGTGTTCAAGAAAATGCAGGGCCATGCAGTGACTGCACTGGGGAGTTTAAAATCCCGAGTCAAGTGAAGCCATTGTTGTAAAATGTGGGTTAAAAGAAGAACCTCCTGGGTCAAAAATAATCAGTAGCAGCTTTTGTACAGTTCACTTTACATTCCTTTAGAAACTGTTATCGGTAGCGGCATCAGTCTTGACAGGTAACAGGAATTTTGAGGGAGGAGGTGGACACTAGTCCTCTTTCAGAAGAAAGTCCTGAAGGCGCACTGTTCTGGAAGTGGACAGAACAGTGAGGCGGATGGGTTGCATCCAAGAGTGTTGAAGAAACCCTGAGGTACTGGCTGCACCTGTGACTGTCCTAGTCAACAAATCGATGGACTCCGGAGTGGTTCTGGGGACTGGAGGCAGATTCACAAACGTGGTAGCAGGGAAGAGGCTGGCAATTATAGGCTGGTCAGCCTGACATTGGTAGTGTGAAAATTAATGGAAACACTGCTGTCGGAAAGGATTGTGGAATATCTTTGAATCCAGCAGGTTTCAAGACCCGAGTCAGCATGGATTCACGGGGAGGTTACGTTAAACAAATCCTAGTATACAACATCCCAGTGAACTGTACAAGGGATGGGGAGGAAGAGCTAATCACCTGAAGGAGTCAAGGAGGTGACAAGAGCAGTAAGGCGGACACGGTGGCTAGGAAGCTCAGGCTGGCGCAGCACATCAAGGATGTGGAGAAGGACTTTCCAGGTACATCAGGAGAAAAGAAGCTGCGAAGACCAAATTGTAAGGATTAACAGGGATGGGGTTGGGTGAAACAGGGGCAGAGCAGGCAGAAGCACTGCTCGGTATTCACCAAGGAGAAAAAGAGGCGATACCCTGGGGGAAGGCACAGAGGGAAGAAGTGACAAACGGAGGAATAACAGTGGGTAGGGTACTGGAAGGCTTCAGGGCACTGAGGGTGGACAAGGTGCCAGGGCCAGATGGCATACACCCGAGGGTGCTGAAAGAGCTGGAAGAAGTCCTGGCAGAGCCCTTGGCAGACCTGTTCAGTGCCTCCTGGACTCTGGGAGTGTACCTCAGGACTGGAGGATGGCTCACGTGGTACCCTCCATAAGAGCAGCACCAAGAATGAACCTGAGAACTACAGATCAGTGAGCCTCACATCCATCGTGAGTAAGCTGATCGAGACAATCCTGAAGGAGAGACTGGTTTCCTTTCTGAAGGCAAAGCGGGCTGCAGGATGGTAGTAGCATGGGTTTGTCTTGAGGCAGGTCCTGTCAGACCAACTTGGTAGATTACTATGACTGAGTAACTAGACAGTTAGACAAGGGCCATGCTGTAGATGTCCTGTACATGGACTTCAGAAAGGCATTTGATTCGGTGCCACATGGGAGGCTAGGAAGTAAACTGGAGGGCACAGGGCGGGGTGAAGATTGTGGGATTGGTAGTGAACTGGCTGCAAGGGAGACAGCAGAGGGTGGAGGTGGGAGGGCTCTCCGCACCGAGGGCGGTGACTAGCAGTGTGCAGCAAGGCTCGGTGCTGGGGTCGGTGTTGTTTGGGATATTTATAGCAGACATATCGATAGGCGCAAGAGCAAAATCAGTCTGTTTGCAGATGACACCAAGATGGGAGCAATAGTGGATGACTTAGGAGGGTGCCAGGGGTTGCAGGATGATCTGTCAAAATGGAGACCTGGTCAGACACCTGGCAGCTAGGGTTCAATGCCAGAAAGTGCAAGGTGCTACATTTGGCACAGAAAAAACAAAGAGGAGCTACCAGTTGGGGGGTCAGCTAGCCGTCCCAGAGGAAGAGAGAGTACCTGGGGTGATCATTACAAGCTCAGTAAATAACTCAGCACAGTGTAGGAAGGCAGCTGCAAAGGCCAACAAGATGCTGGGTTGTATTGCCAGGGGTATAACTTCCAGGAGAGGGAGGTGATCATGCCACTATATTGGTTAGCCGCACCTGGAGTACTGTATACAGTACTGGTGCCGTACCTGAAGAAGGACATTAGGTTACTGGAGAGGTGCAGTGCCAGCTACAAATATGATCCAGGGACTGGGGACATGCCCTGTGAGAGTAGGGCTGAGGGAGTTGAACATGTACACAAGGAGACAGTATAGCCTAGTAGACTAAGGCTCTGAGCTGCAAGGCTGGAGACCTGGGTTTGAATCCCACAGCCCCCACTTGCATACTGTGTGACTGTGAGCAAGTCACTTAACTTCCTTGTGCTCCCAGGTCACACCAGTAAACAAGCTTCAGCTTAGTGTGTCTCTCCTGGTTAAACAAACAAAAATGTACTCACTGGAGGAAAGGAGGACAGAGGATATATGATCGAGACACTTCAAGTACATGAAAGGAATAAACAAGACAGGCACGGAGGGCTTTTCAAGTTAAGGGGAGGCACTGAGGCCATGATCTAAGATTGAGGGTAGGTTCAGGAGGGAAATGAGGAGACACTTTTTTATGGAGAGGGTGGTGGCTGGGTGGAACACATTGCCTGCAGAAGTAGTATCCTGTAGTACAGTGGGCTGCTTCAGAAGGGGATGGGACAGGGTGGTGGAAGGGATGGGCAGCTGCAGTTTGAGGGCTGCTAGCTGCACAGTCGAGCAGACTTGATAGACCATAAGGCCTTTATCTGCTGGCAATTTCGTACATTCGTAAATCTGATTTCTAGGGACGTGGATATGTTGTTCAATCCACACTTATTGGCAGGTTCCTTGCCGCTTTAAATCTTGCCGGAAGGTCTTCAAACTGGCTCCTCCCACCCACCGGAAACCTCGCTCGCCCCCATGACGCCAGATCTTCCCACCGCCAGCTCAGGCTTCTCCTAACGCTTCAAGTGCTTTAGGCCTGGATCCACACTCTTTGGTTAATCCAAACTAATTCTCAAATTTACAAGACTTCGGTCTTCTTTTGCCTCCACGCTATGATGGACAAATCGACTCCTGGATTTAGTCCGGTGCCCTGAGGCAGAAGATGTCCCGGAGTGACCCACACTCCACGTGCGTTTACTGCCTAGGACTCTCCACGATTTGCAGACTTGCGATTTGTGCAAATCCTTTTGGCTCCGGTCTTGGAGGACGCGCTGCTCGACTTCTTTGGGGCACCCTGAAAATGGTATCCGCCGGTCAAGTTGAAGGAGGCCCATTGGGTGGTGTCCGAGGCGGTGGCTCCGCTGAACAGTTGGAGCAGATGATCGCCCTGAGGAGGAGGTGGCCCAGGCTGCATCTTTCTTCCTCCTCGGTCGCGCATTTATCCCGCTCTCCTTGGCTCTCATATACAGCTTCTTTATGAGCTTTGCTAATCCCTTCCACCAAGGGAGAAGGACCATCGACATTCCAATTGGTCTAAGAAGAAGGACTCAAAGGTAAGTCCCACTGTCGATGTTAGGGGAGCGGAGAGATCCCTTCATCGGATGGTTGACTTTGACTTCGGTCGAGGTTGTGGCTAAGGTCATTGGTCGCGGTCCCCGTCAGGTCAGCCAGCCGAGACATCTGGTCACCCAGTTGAGATTTTTCTTGACCCGTCGGACGGTTTGTCAACTGGTGATGCCGACAACCCTACTTCACCGGTTCCCTGCTGGAAACCAAGGACTTGCCTGTGCCTCCTGTGCCAGAGTCCCCGGTTAAGGTCCCTGAACCAAGGAGGAGTGGGATTCCCCGTCCCCTCTGACCCATACTGGAATCCCGAAGGTTGCGGTCTCAGTCTCGCACCATGGAAAGTGGTGTGCCGCTCATCCTCATCGTCCTCTTCAGAGGGTAGGCTCCGCGCAAGGTCGCGGGCGCCATAAGGATTTAATGTGGCAGCAGCTCTTATTGTCCGGAATAAGCCGACTCTCCGCCTTCTCCAGCCATTAGTGGCTGTCACCTGAGTGTCTGAAACAACCCCGTGAGTCGAGCGAAACCGCTGCTCCACCCATTGTGGTGGAACCTCCGCCCACAACCGAAGATGGGGCCCCGACCAAGGATTCTCCGTCGGGTCAGGGCTTGCCCATAGGTTGTCGGTCACTCACTCCCGATCAACCTCGGCACGCGGAGGGTGGCTCAGGGACTTGGCAGCTGTTCGCAGACTCCTTGGAGTCGGATGATGACTCCTCCTTGTTCTCCAGGCCGCTTGACCTGGAGTCTGCAGGGGTCAGTCTGTGGCGAGAGCCCATCCTCGTTTTAAGATGCTTGACTCCTCTGAGTCCACTGGGATGAAGCTCAAACCTGTTTCAAGGGGCTAAGTATCCCTCACGGAGATACTGGACCGAGGGAATTCCTGTCAGGAGGCCTTTCAGTGGCCAAAGCCATTGTTGGTCCGCCCTGGAGCTGTGGCAGCGGCCAGCATCTTGTCCAACCTCGGCCAGGATGGCTCGAAGTATGCGGTCCCTACCGTTCACTCTCTGGTTTCTCGAGCACCCTCTGTGGAGGGGTTAGTGACTGATAGCATTTTCCGGTGTTCCAGGAAGCTGGGATGTGGACAAACCACCCGATAAGGAGTCCCAAGAAATTGGACTACCCAGGGCGGAAGGTATATGCCGCTTCCTCCCTAGGCCTTCGCCAGACTAGCTTGGCTGTTCTGATGGCACACTTTTCACATGCCCTTTGGCCCCTGAATGAGGTGATTCCTCATCTCCGGCTGACCTTCAGACGATGGTCAAGCAGGTGCAGGATCAGGGAAGGGCGGTAGCTAAACAGCAGCTCAAACCTCTTTGGACATTGCTGATTCGTGTGCAGCCTGGTCAGTAGCGGCCACAGTGGCCATGCACTGTAGAGCTTGGCTGCGGATCTCCACCTTCACGGCTGATACCCAGCACAAGCTAGCAGACATCCCCTCCTGGGTACCGACTTGTTTGGGCCCGGGGTGGAGGTCATCTTCAACGGATCGAGAAGTCCAGCGCCACCTTGGACTCTGTCACGTCTGCCCAGAAGGACAAAGGCCACCAGCAGCAGCGTAAACCCTTTTGTCCTTCAGCCCTGCGCACCGTCCAGTCCAGCAACACCAGCATCAGGGCCAGCAGGCTTGTGCACACCCCAAAGCCAAGCCTGCTGCTTCCTCAAGCCTGCCCAGTGATGGGTTGAGGGTGTCGCCCCCAACCTTATCGCTCCTCCTGGGTTCCCCCATGGAGACAGCTCTACCATTTCCTTTCCGCCTGGTCGCTATCACCACAGACCGCTGGGTGTTGGAAGTGGTAGGCAGGGTCTGCCTCTGGAGTCGAGCAGTTCCCTCCTCATCGAGCTGTCGCCCCACGCGGGGCCATGGGCCCATGAGCCTCTCTGTCGGCTCGCTGCCGACATTGCCTTGCTCCTCCAGAAGGAGGTGATCAGGAGTGGCAGACCCCTCCAGACCCAGGGTTTGTGTCCAGGTACTTCTGGTCCCAAAGCGTATGGGGGTCTGGCGCCCTATCTCGACCTACACGACCTGAACAAGTTCCTAAGGTCTCACATCTTCAGGATGGTCACTCTGGCTCAGATCATTCCATCCTTGGAACGAGGCGTGTGGTTCTGTTCTCTGAACCTTCAGGATGCGTTCTTTCACGTCCCAATCCATCCGTCTCACCAGCGATTCCTCCACCTCAGAGCAGAGGGATCCTTTACAGTTCTGGGCCATGCCCTTCGCCTCTCTCCAGCTCCCAGGGTCTTCACCAAATGCATGGTAGTGGTGACAGCATTCCTGTGGTGCTGAGGGGTCCGAGTGTACCTTACCTGGATGACTGGCTGATTGCAGCCCCTGCAGGTTGGAGGTGGAGCGGTCCAGGATCTGGCCTCCAGGTCTGCTCTCAGATTGGTCTTCTAATCAATGAGGCCAAGTTAGAACTAGTACCATCGCCGGAGTGATTCAGTTCATTGGGGCAGAGCTCAACCCTCTTTGAGCCAGAGCACGGCTCTCAGCGGATAGGGCCGAGGTCCTTTCCTCCTTGCCCAGTCATTTCTGGTTGGGCAATTGTGCCCTGCCGGGACTTCCTGCGCCTCGTGGGCCTCATGGCGGCCTGCACGGCATGGTCCGTTGGGCCCGCTGGCATATCGTCCCCTGCAGTGGGGGCTGGCCTGCCAGTGGTCACAGCTCCGGTCCTCTGGACCAGCCAGTGATGGTGACCCAGGAGATGTGGAACGGCCTCCAGTGGTGGCTCGTTCCAGCTCATCTGCAGGAGGGTATCCGCTTGTCCGCCCTGAGCCGATGGTCACTCTGATGACCGACGCCTCTCTGGGTTGGGGTGCCCATCTGGGAGCTCAGAGCCCACGCATCTGGTCCCCTTAGGAGTCTCGATGCCACATCAACCTGCTGGAGCTTGAGCGATCTGACTAGCCCTCACCGCCTCGCTCCGTTTGTTCGGGGTCAAGTGGTCCAGGTCCAGGCGAGCAACACCACGACCATGTACTACCTGAACTGACGGAGCGGGACGCTCCTTGCCTCTGTGCAAGGAAGCTCCCGCACTTGGTCTCGTGATCAGCCTGGAGGCGGATCTCCTAGCCATTCGTGTGGCCGGAGCCTCCAACAGTCTTGCTGATGCCCTCAGCCGGATAGGTGCTGCTTCTTGTGAGTGGTCTCTCCTGCCGGAGATAGTACAAGATCTGTTCTCCCACTGGGGCACCCCTCAGGTGGACCTGTTCACCTCAGGAATGCGAAGCTGAGGCTGTTTCACCGCCTCCCTCAGCAGGACTCGCTGCGGGGATGCCTTCAAGGACGTGGACCCTGGCCTCTTCTGCGCCTTTCCTCCATTCCCTTGATCCACAAGGTGCTTCTCAAGGCGAGGAGGGACCAGGCACAGGTGATTGTGGTAGCCCCAGACTGGCCCTCGCCAGTTCTGGTATCCAGATCTCTCAGCCTCAGCTCCAGGCTCCTGAGGCAGCTTCCAGCCACGCCGGACCTGATCTCAGTCAACAAGGGAAGGTACTCCATCCGGACCTTCAGTCCCAGCACTGACGGCCTGGTTCCTGGCCGGCAAGAGTTCCAGGCCTTGGGTCTTTCAGACAAGGTCCTCAATGTTGTTGAGGCATCCCGTAGGAGTCGACCAGAAAATGCTGTGCCTTCAAATGGAAGAGATTCTCCATTTGGTGTCGGGACAAGGTGTTGGACCTTTCCTCCCATTCAGTAGCTAGCATTCTGGACTACCTGTGGTCCCTTCTCAGCTAGGGCTTTGTCGATGACCCTTAAGGTACACCTGGCAACCATCTCTGCTTACCAGGCGGGCCGGCAAGCAGTCAGGTACTGAGGAGAAGGTGGTCGGGCTTTTCAAAGGCCTTGATCACATATCCTCTGGTCGAACCTCCACCTCTGTGGGATCTACTGCTGGTATTGGCTAAGCTCATGGGCAAGCCATTCGAACCCGATGCACAGGTGTGACATCTCCCACCTGTTGTGGAAGACCGCCTTCTTGGTGGCTATTATGTCAGACAGAAGGATGGGAGAGCTCCAGGCGCTTTCCATCAAGTCTTTTTATCTGGTCTTCCATAGGCACAAGGTTGTCCTCGCCCACCCCAAAGTCCATGCGAAGGTGGTGTCGAGTTTCACCTAACCAGATGTTGACTCTGCCGGTGTTCTACCCCAATCACACCTCAGAGGCCGAATATAGGCTCTATATTCTGGACCCTAGAAGGCGCTGTCTTATTATCAGGAGCGGACGGCTGAAGTTCAGGGAGAAGTTCGCCAGCTGTTTGTCACCTACGCTGAAGCCGCACCTGGCAGACCTGCAGCCAAGCAGACGATAGGCAGGTGGGTCACCTCCTGCATAGATCTCTGTTATAGGTTGGCGGGCATGGAGCCTCCCAAGGGATGAGCTCATTCTACCTGCCATACTGCTGCTTCGGTGGCTGCTTCTAGGGACGTCCCTATCCAGGAAATCTTGGGGCTGCTACCTGGAAGTCAGCATACACCTTCATTACCATTACCACATCGACCTAGAGTCACACTGGGATGCTGGTTTTGGGACCTCGGTTCTCAGTCCTTATTCCTAAGTAGGGGTGCGCGCTTTCCTCCCTCCTCCCAGAGAACTGCTAGGAGTTTGCCAGTAAGTGTGGATTGAACAACATATCTCGCCCAAAAATACAGGTTACTCACCTGTAACAGGAGTTCTAGGTGGTATCTGTTCATCCCGCACAACCCACCTGACCTGCCTGGCTTCGACGCACAACCTGGATTCCAGCAGGCTAGATCTGCGCCATGGGGCGGAGCCAAGAGTTTTACCACCTGGGTGGGTGGAGGAGTCAGCTTGAAGACCTTCCGCAAGACTTAAAGCGGCAAGGAACCTGCCAAAAGTGTGGATGAACAACATATACCACTCCTAGAACTCCTGTTACAGGTGAGTAACCTGTATTTCTTTGACTGGGTGACCAAGGAATTAGATCAGGGAGGAGCAGTTGATGTGGCCTACCTAGAATTCTACAAGAGTTTCAGCTCTGTTCCACAGAAGGAGACTAGTAAGCAAGCTGGGTAGCTTAGGGGTGGGTGATAAGGTAGTAAACTGGGTAGAAATTGGTTAATGGATAGATGACTGCAGGTGGTGGTAAACTCAGAGGCAGACCTTCCTCTGAGTGACAGGAGGCTGACCAGTGGGGTACCTCTGGGATCAGTGCTGGGACTGGTCCTCTTTAATGTCTTAATAAGTGACATTGCAGAGGAACTGGAAGGAAGGTCTGCCTCTTTGTGGCTGACACCAAGATCTGCAACAGGGTAGACATTCGGAGGGTGTGTGTGTGTGTGTGTGTGTGTGTGTGTGTGTGTGTGTGTAAAGGATGAGGCAGAGACTTGAGAAAACTCAAGGAGTGGTCAAGCGTGTAGCAGCTGGGTTTCAGTGCGAAAATGTACGAAATAATGCTCTTGGGCACAAAACCCAGGGGTGCTGTACGAAATGGGTGGAGTGAGATTGACGACTACCAAGCAGGAAAGAGGCTTGGGTTAATTTATATCGGATGACCTAAAGGTAGCCAGGCAGTGGGAAGGGCTAGTGGGATACTGGGATGCATAGGAAGGGTATACCAGCAGAAGAGGGAGACGGTGTTGCCTCTGTAGAGATCACTGTACCCCCCAGTACTCTGTGCAGTTCTGGAGACTGCATCTCTAGAAGGACATAAACAGATTGGAGGTGGTCCAGAGGAGGGCAACTAAGATGGAGCAGTGTCTGCACCAGAAGCCATATGAAGAGAGACTGAGGGACCTCAATGTGCATCCTGGAAGGGAGGGATGTGATAAGAGACCTTTAAATACATTTGCGGGGTAAATAAGGTACAAGGAAGAAGTATTTTCAGAAAAGAATGTGTTGTAGAACAGGGGACATGTTATAAAGTTGGGGGAGGGTGCATTCAGGAGAGATGAGGAAGTACTTCACAGAAAGAGTGGTGGATTCCTGGAGGAACAGCCTTTCTGGTGAGGTGGTAGGAGCAAAACAGAGGAGGGATTTAAGAATGCATGGAGAAGGCACACAGGAATAGCAGTTGGGGGAGGAGAAAGAGCTGTAGATCAGGTAGGGTCTGCAATGAGAAGGTAGGTAGGGAAAAAGGGCAGACTCGGTTTACTAAGTGGCCCTTATCTGTGTCAGTCTCTTTTCCTATGTTTCTGTTACCCACTGTCAAATGGAAGAGGGGTTATTTCTGGGCAGGCTGCAACCTTTGCCCTTTTGGTGCATGTAACTGCTGTACTTGGGGACAGGTAGCTGAAGCACCTTGAATAAAGCACAAAGGACAAGCATGAAACCATCTCTTGGGGTTTCTGTTGAGCAGTTTTACAGGCGATTGCTGCTGTTATGAGTAGTCCGTTTTCCTTTTTCACTATGCATATCACGTTAATAGATTTATTAAGGCACAAGCCAAGAGTTTTTTGCAGGGGTCTCTGTGGACTACATTAGCCATGGCCTGCCTCATGTTGTGGCAGCCAGTGTTTAGTACCAAACTGGAGAATTATGCTGCTGCTAGGTAAAATAGGGGCGGCCTCACTAGAGTTATCTTTCAACTTTTAAGTACCTCCTGACAGGGCCTGTGTGGCACTGAAGGCTTATGATCTGTGACACTGTGCAATATTTCCAGATTTACTTGTTGGTATTTAAAGCCCTGCATGACCTGGGACCTGTCTACTTAAGACCTCCTGCACCCGATACTCCAGACCATCCTCTCCGTTCGGCTGGGGAGAATTTCTTCAAGTTTTACAGGCTGGCTTAACATCTTCTGGGGATAAAGCCTTCGCTGTGGTGGCTCCTGGCTGTGGATCTCCTCCTCCTTTCCATCACTGCCACGTCTTTTAAGTGGAGTGTTTCTGTTCTCTTCTCTTCTCCCTTGCTTCTTGTCAACCTGGTTAAAACAAGCATTTGTCAATGCCGAGCGTTAAGCTTGCAGGTATTTGCAGTGATGTTTGGCATGTATGGTGCTTTACCCTAATGCCCTGTCGATTGCTGGTATTTGCACAATAAATTGTCAGCATGATCTTTTGTTACCCCATTATGCGCTACATAGGCGGAAACACGTTTTGGGCAGGATGTGAAAAATGACAGCTGTACTGCTCATAGGAAGTGTGGTAAAATGCCAATGTTGAAAATCTGGAGTGGAAACATGGAAATTTGCAAACCCTACAGTGATGTGATGGGAACTGCATGCGCTCGTAAAACCAGTCATTTTAGGAATTTTTCACCAAATTTTCAACTTTGCCATTTTAAAACCTGTGCTAATGTACAGTGTCACTGTGATTTTCTTACTGTGTCCCATACATTGATTTCGCACACCGACTGCACCATTGTGCACTACGTGGGGGAAAAGGCGTTTTGGCCAGGATGTGGAAAATGACAGCTGTACTGCTCATAAGGAGGTGTGATAAAATGGCAATTTTGAAAATCTGGAGTGAAAATATTGGAGATGTCGCAAACTTACTGACGTCAATGAGAACTGCCGCTCATAAAAGTTATTTGTAGGAATTTTTTGCCAAATTTTCAACATAGCCATTTTAAGATCTCTGCTTATGAACAGTGACACTGTGATTTTCTTAATGTGTCCCATACACTGAGTTCGCACACCGACTGTGCCATTGTGCGCCATATGTAGTGGAACACGCTTTGGGCAAGATGTGAAATGACAGCTGTACTGCTCATGAGGAGGTGTGGTAAAATGGCAGTGTTGAAAATCTGGAGTGCAAATATTGAAAATTCATAAGCGTCAGGCGTGCGTAGGAACTGTACAACGATGCTCAGTAAAACAGTCATTTTAGGAATTTTTCACCAAATTTTCAACATAGCCATATTAAGACCTCTGCTCATGAACAGTGTCACTGTGATTTTCTTAATGTATTCCATACATTGATTTCAAGCACAATCGACTGCGCCATTGCGCGCCATACGGGCGGAAACACGCTTTAGGTGAGATGTGAAAATGACAGCTGTACAACTCATAAGAAGATTTGATAAAATGGCAATGTTGAAAATCTGGAGTGAAAAGATTGAAAATTCGCGAACTTGCCAGCCCCTGCGTAGGAACTGCATAGCATAAGCTCGTAAAACAGTCATTTTCTGGAATTTTGCAAATTCTCAACATGGGGTTTTGGGACCCTTCTCATGAATAATGTCACTGTCATGGCGTTATTCAAGGCCGATGGGTGATTTCGCACAGTGACTGCGCAGTGCCTCGCGGAAATCACCCGCCGGGCCCGAAAACGCCGTAGCAGTATCTTTCATGAAGGGGTCCCAAGCCCAGTGGCGCCGAGGTTGAGGTGCTGGCCGCCACACCTCACGCTTACGCCGGCGGTCCGGGTTCGGATGGACTCGGGCGGCCGGGGTCAGCGGGGAGAGGGAGGATCGGCGTCCCAACGGATGCTTTCCTCCCTCAGGGTGGAGTTACCAAAGTGCATTGGCTCTGCATTCCTTCCATAGCCGTGGAAGCACCGGCGTGGGAAGGATGGGCGGAACCGCTTGTCGGGCAGGAGAGAGGACGTCGCGGCGCATGAGGGTCTGCGTGCACTAAGCCACGCTACCCACGGGCAATACGTCCCAAGCGCCAGCGTCCCTAGGGGAGTGGGGGCGTAAGGGAGAAAACCGGAAAAATCCCTCCGGCAGCCCTGGATGAAGAGCCGCCCTAAGTCACCGGACCACCTACAGGACAGACCCACTGTGCGAGGAGGATGGGCACTCTAGGGGCAGATCCTAAGGGAGGTAGCGAGGGACATGAGCGGATGGAAGGAGGGAGCACCCGGAGGGAGGTGGAAGAGGATAAAGGCGAAAATTAAAAAGAAGGGTCCCAAAAACCCCATGTTGAAAATTTGGTGCAAAAATTCAAAAATGACTGAGATATGCAATAAAATTGAAACCCCCCTATACAACCCATTATACAGCTTACTGGCATTTCCTCAGTTCATGATCGGCTTTGAAAAGAGTGCAGCGATGTTCCCGATCCACGAAGATCGTGGCGCGAGTCAGAGGTAAGTATGGGGTGGGGGTGTGAGGAGGCTGGGTGCGGGTTGTGGGAGGGTTGGGAGGCGTGCAGTGGGACCCGTTTGTTTACGGAAAAAAAAAAAAAAAACGGCGAGGCACCACGCTGGGGAGTGGAGCTCCAGCCGTGGCAGAAGATAATGGGAGAGAGCCGGTACGGAGTTGGGCACCCGTGGAGCACCTGTGAGGCGGGCAGCCGGGGGATGGAGCACCCCGTCGGAAACAAAACACTTGCAGCTAGGGTGGGCTCCCAGCGTGCAGGCTTTGGGGGCAGGCAGGCCGTGACCGGAGGGCGGGCCTCAGTATGGCAGCCGGTGTTTTCCTTTGAAGCAGAGGAACACCGCTGTCATATTGAGCTCCTACATTCATGGTGCAGGACCGCCACGCCTGCTCAAGGGAGCAGTTCATTGGATGGGAGAGGCACACCTCAAGTGTGCTACTCTCCCAAAAACGTTCCTGCGCATGACGCATAAGCGAACGTAAAATGTGTTCTCCTCCTGGTGGGTTTTATTTTCTAGATTAATTAATGAGGTTCATGGGTTTATATGTACTTCAGAGCTTTTTATGTCTCAGCGACTAGAGCGCCTGGGATGGGGCACAACGAAAAAAAAAATGATTGACTGTCCTATTAAGTGGGAGGAATATTGCAACGCAGAGTACCGTAAGGATGTACATTTTTTGAATGCACAGCTACCCCACCGATGCAGTGTTGGAATACAAATTACTAAGGGTAATAACTAACTGGTACATGAAAAAAGGCAACACAGAAGCCACCTGAACAGTTTTAGTTTGGTTTGTTGTAGAAGACAGAATGAATACTTTCTAAAAGAAATGAAACGTCTAAATGGAATGATGACACACTGCTCTATGATAAAATAATCAGGCTGGATTGCATAGACTGCGTAGGTAGCATTCATCGTTGGCAAATACTCTATATGTACTGGCTTGAGCTTCAGGAGGAGTTTTTTTTTTGTCACCTAGTCTCTCTCTTCTTTCTTTTGTTGTTGTCTGTATGAAACAAAAAAAAAAAAAAAATGTCAGTTTAAAAGAATATCCTGTGCAGCAGTTTGTGTGTCACCCTCTGGTTATGTGGAGGCAAATATGGGGATTACCCAGGATTCTGCTGTCCTCCAAATCTCAAGGTGGTGATTTCATGTTGTTTCATACCTTCACCCTTGCGTTGTTTTCTCTGTTGGGTGTTTGATGTGGGATTTACACGAGGATTCAGAGGAAAACTTTCCTGGCACATTTGGGGCATTTGAGTAGTTTGTTACCAGTCTTTTTCTTTCTTTTTTACATATTTGTGTTGAGAATTTTGCAGAAACATGCATAAATCAACAATACATAACACTATTTAATGTAAGATTGCCCACTGGACTGTAAGAGTAAGAAAAAGTTACAAAAATAATTGAGACAAAGGCAGATTAAATAAGCACAAGGACACAAACGTGACTAAAATTGTCTCCAGAGCACAGGGCTCTGTGCAGTTCTGTTGTCTATCTGTCCATTTTCAGGAGAGATATAGTGACCCAGCTGTCGTAGTTCAGTAGTGCTACAAAACTTATTACTAGTGCTAGAACCACACAGTGAGCTGAAAACCAGGCTAACTAAAATGACCGAAAACACTTTATAACATTCAAATGACCAGTTACTGATTACTTGACAATATCATGGACTGCTCACATAGTGCAATCAATACAAAGCAATCATTTTGGATCTTTTACTATTCCTGAGGTGGGGCTGGTGGGATGCTTTGACTGCTGCAATATGTTGGGCAAATAAAATCTAGTTTTACACTACTGCTGGCCTCCGGGTGCAGAGGTAGGCTGCCGCTTGGACGACGACCTGCGTTCAGTAGCGAGCTCGGGGAGTCGGGGACGGAACATTCTAGACTGCTCTCCCTCCTAAGTGAAGTGGTAGGGAGTGGTGCAGAGCTGAGTACATACCTGACCTCTAGCAGTGACTGGGGTGGGGGTGGCAGCCGCCTGAGACCACCAGTGTGTAGGGAGTAGGAGGCAGATGCCCCATGTGAGGCATGTCACCCTTGGCATCAAAGCGGGGAAGTGGTGTGCTGGCAGCAGAATGACTCTGACTGCTCTAGACCCTGCACCTGATGATCCAGGCCATGCTGCCTCTGCGTGATGAAGTGCCAGGAGATGTTGGGGTGATGAGTCTGGGGTGGCCAGCATGAGGGTAACTGCCAGTGTATTGGGCAAGAAACAGGACAAAATAGAAAAAAGATATTACACTATTCAGAGTTGAGCTAGCAAGGACAATCACTACTCTAAATATTTTGTGTTACTCTTCCTAATCAAGCTCTTATTTCGGGTCCCTGACGCCTTGGTTTTCAGTTGTCTCCAGCTGGTTTATTTCTTTTAGAAGGTTAACTGCAGTTCATGTGGACGGGCCGATGGGCCTAATTTCTAGGAGCGTGATTGGCTAAAGAGCATTTCTTCACCTGTCTTTTTCTTTCCTCATTTCAGGCAGGGATCCAGCATTTGGGTGCCAGACCTTGAAATAGAGACGACGAGACAAGTGCATTTCAAAGTGAGTACCAAAGTTTTTGGCTTTTTCTTTTGTTGGAAAGCAGGCTGCTGCTGGCTGACATTTTTGTATGGAAGTTTTCAGTCCACATGCCAGATTGCATACAGAATGAATTTTCAGACCTGCAAGCACACCAGCAGGATTTTGTTTGCCCCCGGCGCCCATCATATTCAGGTAATGCTGATGCCCATTGCCTGTTGAGCTCACCCTGCTACCGACGGTTATCTTTTGATTTTCCAGGTAATCTGTCTCTGAGGGTTCATAGTGTCCCTTCCTTGTAGGTGGGGAAGCCCCTGCACTTTGTGTTGGTGCCTAAGGGTGGTGACTTCAGTGCATCAGGTCGGTTGGCGTGGGGACCTGGGGCATAATCTCCTTGTTAGGTAAGGAGGTTTCCCTTTGTTTTCCTACCAACCTCCTCATGTAGGAGATACAATGCTGCAACGTGGAAACTGGCCACTGCTGGATGTTTCCCTGTGCCCACCCCATTTTATGAGCTGTGGTTATGTATGGTTTTCCTCCCTGTTTTCAAGGCTCTGGTGATCTAGTGGTTCAGAATTCCTTAACCCCACTTAGCAGTATCCTGTGTAGTCTAATGGTAGCCCCTCCCCAAACCTCAACTCAGGAGCCGGCCCAATGACAGGGGCTTAGGCGCTGGACTCACACCTTGTGCTTTCACGGTGACCTGGGTTTGAGGAGCGAGCCTCGTTGTCGAGGGTTGGGCTGGGGGGGGGATGAGGAAGCGGATTGAGCTGTCATGAGGCAGATCTCTCCTGGGAGGGACTGGGGTTTCCTGGACCTGGCTGCCACCTGGTGGAGGACAGATGGTAGTGCCAGGCTGTTGGGAGCCCCAGCATTTGCCAGGGGAGGGCGGAAGGGGCTGAGATGGCGCCCACGGGCGTATGTGTGCCTCCATACATGCATGCGGCGCCGTGTGCTAGAGGGTCCCGGATAGCAGGAGAAAAACAAATACAATAATAAAAACCCTCAACTCAGTGGTGGTCCTGTGGTCCTCCTGACAATGCTACCCAGATGTGTTCTTCCCTGCCACCTGTTGCGCCTGTGCTCCCGTGTTACAATGCAGGAAGGATGTTGTGCAACGTGACCAGACCAGTGAGGACCATTTGCATGGCAGCTGGCTCCCATTTTACTGATGGACTGCAGTGAAATTTGTAATTTACTGCACCCCTCAGATCTTGGTGTGTTGTAGTACTTTTAACTGGTTTCAAAGTATATACGTATATATATATACAGTATATAGATGGCAACAGTCTGAACTATGCACCTATGTCTAATGTAGTAATTTGACCAGTTTTAACCAGTCAGAATTTCCACATGAACAGTTGTCCAATACTCTTACCTCACAGCCCATATGACTTCTGACAGATGCAGCCATCAAAAGATGTTTTTTTTTTTTTGTGTGTGTGTGTTTTAGCTATTTATTTATGGATATCACATGACAAAGTGGCTAAATGTACACGCATTCAAAGTACAAATGCATTTGTTGAGCAGAGACAAAATATCTGTTCAGTATTTTCTTTAAAGGACAATGCACTACATCATATCATTCAAATTCAGTCCCTCCATCCCTTAGGTATGAAGGAAAAAGACAAGAAATAAAACTCATAGGTTATAGCACTCTTCAGGCTACTTTCATTAATAACTTTTGCCAAGTTTTACTCCCATCGCTGAACTAAACCAGTTTTGGGAGGTGATCCTGCAAACCTAGACATAACTCATATGTAAGATTACCTGTGCTTGGTTAAGTTAAATGGAACCTTGTTAAACACCCATCCTCAAAGGGATCAGATGGGAAAGAAATACATTGTAGGATATTTAAAGTCCACAGACTGAGCAGTGTGCATCAGCACATCTTGAAAAGATCACACTGTCCAGTTGCACATGTATAAAAATTTACAGGCATACACCCCTACATGACACGGGACAATTTTAACCTTTAAACTTATAGTATGTATGCCTGCATTATTATTTATCTTGAGCATCTCAAGACCAAAGTACTGCTTTAATGATACAGTACTTTAACCCACAGGGTCAAAAAGCCAACATAGTCCAAAGAATGTTCAGTCTGGTTCCCCATCCTCTGCCCCATCAAGGGTTTGCTTTGACCTGGCCAGTTGTGATCATGTGGCCAGAGAGACCTTAGCCACCCCTCTACCATCCTGACAAAATTGAGGCCCTGAATAGTGACTGGAGGTGGGACATTCTGTTGCTCAGTGACATAGAAACATAGAATCTGGCAGATATGACCACTTGGCCCATCCAGTGTGCCCATTTCTCCCTACTCTGAACTATTACATCAGACCGTGCTTGATCTGCAGCTCTTTCTCCTCTTTCCTTTCCACTGTTTCCTCTGTGCTTATGTCATGCATTCTTGAGCCCCATCACTGTTTTTGCCCCTATCACCTCTGCTTGAAGGCTGTTCCAGGAATCCACCACTCTTTCTTTGAAGAAGTACTACCTCACATTTCCCTGAATCTACCCTCTCCAGCTTCATAGTATGACCCCTTGTTCTTGAGCATCGTGTTTTTCTGACAAATGCTTCCATCTTGTACCCTGTTTATACCTGTGAGGTATTTGAAAGTCTCTATCATATCCCCCATCACCCTCCATTTCTCCAGAGTGTACGTATTGAGGTCCTTTAGTCTCTTCTCATAGGGCTTTTGATGCAGACCCTGCAACATTTTAGTTGCCCTCCTCTGGACCGCCTCTGCTCTGTCTATATCCTTCCAGAGATGTGGCCTCCAGAACTGGACATAGTACTCTAGGTGAGGTCTCACCAATGAGTTTTTACAGCGGTATTACCACCTCCTGCTTTCTGCTGGTGATATCCCTCCCTGTGCACCCTAGCATCCCACTAGCTCTCACCACTGCCTTGTCACACTGTTTGGTCACTTTTAGATCGTCATATATGATTACCTCCAGGTCTCTTTCCTGCTTGGTGGTTGTCATTACCACTCCCCTCATATTGTACTCCGCCCCTGGATTTTTGTGCTCCAGGTACATCATTTGCACTTCTTCGCATTGAAGCGTAGTCGCCACACATTTGACCACTCCTCAGGCTTTCTTAGATCTCTGTTCATCCCCTCTTTGTTGATCTCTTCCCCTGTGTCTACCTATTGCAGATCTTTGTGCCATCTGCAAGAGGCCTACCTTCCCTTTTGGCCCCTCTGCAATGTTGCTAATAAATACATTAAAGAGGACCGGTCCCAGTACTGACGCTTGTTGCACCCCGCTGGTCACCCTCCCTTCCTTGAGTGTACTCAGTTTACCACCACCCTGTCGCCTATCCCCTGACCAATTTCTTACCCAGTTTACCACCTTTATACCCACTCTCAGACTGCCCAGCTTGTTTACAAGTCTCCTATTGAAACGGTGGTCATCCAATCAAAGAAATCTATCAGATTGTTTGACATGACTGCCTCCAGTGAATCCATGCTGCCTCAGATCCTGTAAGCTACTGGATTCAAGATACTCCATATCCTTTCCTTCAGTAGTGATTCTTTAATTTCCCTTCCTCCGAAGTCAGGCTGACTGGCCTGTAATTGCCAGTCTCCTCTCTGGTACCACTTCTGTGAAGTGAGACTACATCTGTCCTCCTCCAGTCCTCTGGGACCACTCCCGTCTCCAGTGAGTGGTTGAACAAGACTGTCACGGTGCAAAGCAAACTTTATTTATATAGCGCCTTTCTTAAAACCAAGGTGCTTTACAAGGTAACCATAAACATACAAATTGATAAAATTACAAATATATAGGTATAAATTAAAATCATCTGAGAAGGCCATCTGAAAGAGATCGTCTTAAATTCTGACTTGACTCTCTCGACGATCAGGCATCCTCTCAACTGATGAGGTGAAAATTCCACAGGGTAGGGGCTGCAAAAGAAAAGCACGTGCACCAGATGTCTTCAGACATACCCTGGCAATCTAGCAATCCCTCGTCGGTGGATCGGAGAAGGCGATAGGGAGTCAAGAGATCTTGCAGGTAGCTGGGTCCTGGGTGCAGCCAGCACCTCTCTAAGCTCCTTCAGCATCCTTGGATGTATCCCGTTTGTCCCCATTGCCTTGTCCACTTTCAAATTTGTGAGTTCCTTCAGGCCTCTCTCCTCTGTAAATGGACTAGTGTCCACCTCCCTTCTTTAGATCCTCTTGGCACTTGTCTGTGGTCCCTCGCCTTCCCTTCCCTTTCCTCTATGAACACTGAATAAAAGTATTTGTTCAGGATGTCTGCTTTTCCTGGTCTCCTTCTACATACTCGTCCCCTTTTTTTCCTTAGTCTACAATCCCTCCCTGGTCTTTCTCCTTTCACTTACATGCCTAAGAAGATGTCTTGTCCCTTTCTTTACTGCCTGGCCTGTTTCTCCTCCGTCTGGGCGTTGCACTCCTGACTGCTTTCACTGCCTCCCTCTGCTTTTCCTGATGCACCTCCCTATCCTCCTTCCTCTATTTCTCCTTATACCTCCTGAATGCTAACTTTCTTTACTCTTTACCTTCCCGCCACCTCTTTAGAGAACCATAGCGGCCTCTTTTCTTTTCCTCTTGCTTTTACTTATTTGCCTGATGCAAGGTTGTTGCCTTCACTATGGCCCCTTTCAGTTTGTCCTCTGTTCCTCCACTCCACGAAGTCCCCCGCCCCCACCCGCCAGGGCATCCCTGAGAGCATTCCCCCATCTTTGTAAAGTTGGCCTCCTGAAGTGTAGGACCCTTGCCTTTGTGCGGTTTGATTCTGCCACAGTTCTTATATTGAACTACACCACAATCGGTGATTACCCCCAGATGGCCACCCACTCAGATGTCTGCAACGCAGTCCCTGCTGGTGAGTACAAGCTCCAATATTGCTCACCCATGAGTGGACTCTCCCATTGGGAGTCTAAGATGTCCCTGTTCCTAGCTGAAGTTGCAGCTGAGATGCTGCAGTCCCCACCCAGCAGATAGAAGTCCCCAGCATCAGCACCTCCCTTTATTTGTGATCTTTGGATTGCTTCCACCAGAACCTTATCCATGTCCTCCTCCTGTGCTGGAGGTCTGTAGATCATGTCTGTATGAATAACTGCTCCATTCCCTGTCTCCAAGGTTACCCACAGTACCTCTTCCCTCCCTGTTTTCCCTATATCTCGTTGCTTTAATACTATCCTTCATGTAAAGCCCCTCCTTCCCTTTCTTACCCACCCTATCTTTCCTAAACAGAGTATAACCTGGAATGGTCATGGTCCAACTCATGGTTCTCATGGACTGGTTGTATGAGGCAGACAGCATCGCAACTATTCTAGCCACTAGTTGACTAGCGAGTCTTGCCTTTTGTCTTCCTGGTAGATGGGTCAGGAGTTCTTGCTGTGGTCGTACTGCAGCTAGTTGGCATATCGAATGGCAACTGTTTTCCATAGCAAGCATCTCGTGTGGAGGTTGCTTCCTGATAGGGACAATTAACCCCTTCAGTGTCTCTGAATGTACACTGTCCTGAACTTTATTTTTTATGTTTGACTCATTTTGGCACCTTCTTATGCAATATCAGTTAGTGTACATCCATAGGACATCATATAACATAAATATAATAACAGATCAGAAACACTGTAGAACACAAACAAATTGGATAATAAAGCATATATACATTTCAAATCAATATGCTTTTCTTTTAAATAAGGTGAAACAATGGCCACGAGATGGCACTGCAGGATAAGGAATGAAACGGGTCCCTAATACAGTGTATTGGAAGAAATTAAGAACTATTGAAACTTTTTTCACTTAAATTTAAGGAAAGGTATGTAGCAGATACAAGGCAAGAATAAAACTAAAAGAAAACGTAGTGGACAGGAAGAGGAAGGGCAAAAGGAAAGGGATAGAAGGTGGCGGCATAGCCTGGAAAGCCATGTGTGCAAATGCAAGAAGTCTGAACAACAAGGTTGCAGACCTGGAGAGCCACCATGGCGAAGCGGACCTGAACCCGTTGCCATCACAGAGACCTGATGCAGTGCAAACCAGGACGGGAAGTAGCCATTCCAGGATATACACTCTTCAGAAGGGACAGAATAGGTGAAAGGGAGGAGTGGCTTTGTATGTAAGGGATAACATAAAAGCCAAGGAAATACAGGTGGAGCAGTAAGGTGAGGAGATACTGTAAGTCACTCTGTAAAGAAGAAAAAGGTCCCTATTACAGCGGGAGTGATCAACAGATCTCCAACAGAAGGGAAGAGGTTGATAAGAAATGATGGAAGCAGTCCGAAGATGGCACATAAAGGGGAGGTACTGATAGTGGGAGACTTTAGTCTACTGGACGTGGATTGGAGTCCCCTGCTGCAGCTACAACCAGAAGTAGGTACAGCCTGGACTCCATGAAAGGAGGGTTCCTCAGGCAATTAGTGTTGGAGCCTACTTGCGACGGGCACTTCTGGACTATCAGGCGCAGCAGTTGGATTTCTGCTTGCGATGCCGGTAACCGGGTTCGGGAACGGACCCGGTCGTCGGGAGGGCCAGCTGGGGAAGAAGGATAGAGCGTCCTGTGGACTGCTCTCCTCTGTGTGGAGGGCTGGGAGCATGCCGGTGCATGACAGACCCTGGCAGAGGCTGGTGGTACCGCAGTGACTGACATCTGAGTGTGCACGGAGGCGGGCGGACAGTGGCGTGGTGCATGTCCCGCCTCCAGAAAAAGCAGGAAAATTGCTCCTGTTGTTTAAATGACGCTGCCCCGGCGACTGGCCTCCATAGCTGTCTGCCGCACCGGCCCACCGACTCAGTCCACGGTTCCACGGACACCACTGTAGGCCCTGAACCCCGCCTTGGGAGGTGGGGGAGCAGGGAGGCAATGTTGAGTTCACCGACACCTTTTTCCCGTGCAGATGGGCAGGTAAGTGGTGCCATGGCCCGCTCGGGGGCGCTAGCCAGGAGTATCAGTGGGGTGGTAGGCGGTCATTGGGGAGCGAGACAGGAGTACAGAGTGGGGGCTGAAGCTTGAGCGATGGGGGAAGTGACTAAATATTAAAATAAAATAAAATAAAAAAAGTGGGGACCACCTGAGAAACAGTCACCACCATACAATGTGGTTTGAGGTAAGGACCAGGTCGGAATCAAATCACACAAGGGCGAGGGTCTTGGACTTCAGGAGAGCAGATTTTAAGAAAATACCTGAGGGAAGCCCTGTGGGTATAGGAAAACTGGGGGGTCGAGGAAAGGTGGACAGTTAAAGTGGGAATTAGGCAAGCTAAAATTCTCAAGTATGCACAGTGTATCCGCTTCTTTCCACCTGACACTCCCCATCACTCGGTTTGCCGTGCTTGCAATGGGAAAGCTAAGTAGAAATAAATAACAAATCCATCTGTCTTGGAATACAGTACATTAGGTGGTAAATACAAAATAGCCGAACAAAAATTGCAGCTGGAAAACTTTTCAAATGCCCCAGCGGTGTGCAGGCATATTTTCTAATAGAAAATGAATCCATTCAGTTCAGTTCAGTGTATTACTTTGACTTATTACACATATGTAAAACACATTTTAAAATATAGTTATATATATGGTTTTAACATATGTGTAATGATTCCGTAAGTCGAACTAATAAACTGAACTGAAAATTAATCGATTCATTGAATACTTTCACATAGGATGGACCACCCACATGGCTAGGCAGACACTGACTTGGGATCCCCCAAAAGATGTCACTTCTAGTTTCTTTTTTGCATCTTATGGCATTCTCCATAGCGTGACATACTGGTGATGTGTAAAACAATGAACATATCAAAAAACACAGTTCAGATAGTCATACGGACAATTTGACTGTATCACAGGTTAAGTCATGTCCGTTCACTTCATCTTTGAAAATTAAATAACAATTCTGATCCACTGGCTCTTTAAGTTACACTAATACAAAATAATCTCATCATGTTAAGTACAATATTTAACATGTTATGTCTACATGGTATTAACTTTTAAAATACACACCAAGGACGAGAGTAATGTTGATCAGTGAGCCAGTTAGCTACATGTGAAAAATTTGGTAGATAGGAGACCTGAACGTCTCACTTACCATCACCACTGATTTGGGCAGATAGGACCAGCAGCACCATACATCTATTAGGGCACCAGGGCACTGTCAAACAGGAAACCACCCCATAACAAGATTTGTACTAGGAGTTGGGGCAAGCAGGTAGCATATTTATTGCTGTCTCATAGTGCACAGCTTTGAAGGGCATTACCCTCACCAGGAATCATTGTCGCCATAACTTCATTATTCACTCAGGCATGTGTATATGTATGTGCGTGTGTTTGTATATGTGATATATATACACACCACTACTGTTAACTGCTAATACTAATGCCGTTAATGCCTCTCTTTCTTACTGGGCACTGCTGCTTTACAGATAGTTACTTTGATAATGTTTTCTCTCAAATGGGGTCCCTTTGGCATTGTCACCCACAAGATCAGGCCATCTTGATGCCCTCCCTGGAAGGTTGAGGCGACAGTACCGGGGGAGGGCAGCTTTGCCTATGTATGGTTCTGTGCCGCTAGTGGCAACTTACACCCGCATATGGTTTACTTCTAATATTTGGATATCGCCAGTCCAGCCATGTGTGTCTCCCTTCCAGTACCACACTAATGATTTTAGTGACCCTAAGCAATGGACTCCCCTGTCGAGCTCAACTCTGTGGGACTTAATTGACCCTGATTCTTGCCAGGGTCCTCATCCTGATGAACTAGTAACATTTACCATTTCAACGCACGTTACCTAGGGGTTGCTGTCTACCCTTTTCTCCTCTGGAGTGCTTCATGTAGATTAACTTACACATTGCCCCCCTCCTGCGTTCTTCTCGGTCGGTGGGGGAGTGGATCCCCAGTGATACTGGCGGTCTTATTTGAGAGGAGGCCCACCACTGCTCCTAGGTGCCATTCTGGCTGCTAGTTATTCATTTTTCTTGAGACAGGACTATTCTGGGTCTCCGTCCTCTAATGGTCTCTGGATGGCCACTCCCACCCCAGGATGGGGCAGGAGAGCCTGGGCTACCTCTCTCTCTAGGCTTTCCTTTCACTTCTGTTGGTTCTGTGGTGCTGCTTCTCCTCTGGAACCCTGGATTGTTTTGCATTGGCTCAGCTAAACCATCCACTCTTATAATGTAATGTGGATTGGATGGGCCATGAATAGCCATGTCTGGGCTTCCCGCCACTGACTGAAGAAGCACAGCACACCAGCCCATCATTCCTTTCTCCTAGCTGAGACCCACTAGTGAGCTGCTCTCAGGGGAAGCTTAACCTTTGAGGGCTCACTAATAACCTGCTTTGAGCTTGGGAGAAGAGAGAGGCTGGTAATACCAATCTGTGGTACAAATCGCAGTGAAGGATGTCCCTGAGGGAGTGAAGAATAAAACGACAAAGTTTATTGTAAATGACAGTGTTCATGTAATTGAGTAACAGAGCTCAGCTTTGCTTGGTCCTCTTGCCCAAACAGCATGAGGTAATATGCAGTAGAAATGCACACAAGTATACATATTAGTATATTAAATGACATAATTGAGTATTGTGGGCCCTTGACCGGGAAAGAGAAATGACAAAACAAGGCAACACAACTGACACACAGTGGTACAATATGTGTACTGTAAACTGTAGTTGCCATTTTTTGTCATAGGTATATGCTACTAATGAAACATAAATCAAGTCCCAGTCCTCTTTAAACATATAACGAGGTTTGGGAACAGCAGGTTGTTCTTGTTAAGTTCTTACTACTTCTAAGGAGGCAGCCTCAGAGAGTTGATCTTTAGGGCTAATTGATCTTATTGGGGGTGTTAATACTGCTCTTTCTTCACATTGTATGGCTTTAAGCTTGTATTCTTTAGTTTACAGTAGACTGCAGTCTTTGAACTGACAAGAGATTTTCAGTGCTTTTAAATGCACACCACCTCCTTTTTTGTTGTAGTTTCCACGGTGACCACCACACAGCTGGAAATGAGCCAGTCAGCAGCAGTATCACGCTGTTATCCTAAGGCTCTGTCCACATTACACCACTAAAACCCTGTAACGGTTTCAAACCATTACAGACGATAAAATGTTACAGTGTGTCCACACTGCTAGTGAACCGTCATAACGGTTGAACCATCTACAGCCGGTCCACATTGTGGGTGACGGTGACCAAGTATGGTCGGCTGCCATCCCACAATGTAGTCCTTGCTGCACTGAGGGCAGTGCTGGGGCTACATGCTCATGTGTCCACACTACAGCTAGTAACGTTACAGAGGCAGAACTGTTTTGGAACCCTTGTTGAAACCACCTCATAAGTGGTTTCAACAACTGATTATCGAAAACACTCCTATAACGTTACAGGTGTAAACACAAACAACTGCGTAGTCAGTTTGGACCCTCTGTAATGTTACAGAGGGTGTTTCAGTGTAGTGTGAACAGGGCCTTAGTGTAGTATTTCATTCTTTATTTACTCAAGGTATATATAATTATTAAATCCATTTCTTAGATTGTTTTGGGAAATGGTCGGACTCTGTGCGTCATTAGTGACTCACTTCAGACGGCACTCTCAGTGGCAGGTAGTTTGCTCAGTTCATCTACCTTGGCCACCAGTCACAAATCTTAGCAGCTGAGCCGAACATTGGAGCTGGCCAGAATGTTCAGTGTCTGTTCAGTGTAAGAGCCAAGTCTCCAAATTGATGAGACATTTTGCTGCAATTTGGGAATGGGATTCATATGTGTTTATACCAGGTAGGTGCACTAGACAATAAAATGCCTATTTTCACACATGGCCCAGGAGATTGCAAAGACAGTACACAATACAAAAAGCATGAGGTCATAATATTACATGTGAGTAGGGAGAGAGTAAGAACAGTTAATGAAGCAGAACAGTGTAGAGAAATGCGAGGTTGCGGTACACTCCAAGACTGTCACATGGGTCAGTGATAAGAGCAGTGATAAAGTTGACTTTACAAGGCAACCAAAAGCAGTACCGATTCATGTACAGTATACGCTTGCTACTGTGTGGATTTTCAGTATTATGTAGCTAATTCTCCAGCTGTATCTTTTGTTTTTGTACTCCTGACATGGACTTTCCTTAGCTACCTACTCTCCAACAGTGTGTGAAGGAAGAGATCAGGTGATGGATGACCTGGTTGGTTGGCTGGTGCTTTACTTTTCAGGGCCAGCACCTGTTCACATGCCATCGGTGGCACTTTGGTCTTCCAAGTTGTCTCCGCCCCACCTCTTTTTTTTGGGGACGCCAGCTTGAAGTGGTGAGGGAGGGTCACACTCTGGAAGTGGTTGTTGATGAGCATTTGTCACTTGAAGTTCAGGTGTCAGCAGCTGTTGGCAGCCATTTCTGCCATCTCAGAAATATTGCCTAATTGCTTCTTACATGACCCTGCAGATCTGAAGACAGGAATGTAGGCCTTTGTGGCATCTAGGCTGTGCTTAGCTGTAGTGCCTACAGTGGGTCCAGAATGCAGCAGCAAGTTTGCTGACCGCCAGTCTGAGATCAGAACATATTGCCCTGCTGCTGTGCATTCTGGGCTGACTGGCTATCGGATGGGCGTAGCAGTCTTGAAAGAGCTGGCCCCTCACACCTTGCACACTTTTTTTTTTTTCCTCCTTCCCTTCCCTCCGACCTGCTGCTCCTTCAGGCTGCGCAGCAGCAGCTCCCTGAGCCCTGCCAGACTTACCTCCCGCTGCCATCTTGTCCATCCCAGGCTTGTGTCCGGCCCTGTGGAGAGATGGGAGGGTAGCATTCCATGGCCGAGCTAGGCGAGGAGGGATCAGCGGTGCATTGGTAGCTGTGTGGAGTGGGTGTCACAGGGTGGCTGTCATCCAGCTGGTTGGCGGCGGTTTCCTGTTTTCATGCCAGGACCCCATCCACCTCTCCATGTGCAGCTGCTTGCGGCATCCTGGGGTGGGGACATTCGGCAGTGTGTGGTCACTCGTGCCACCAAGAACATCCCACAAAGCCACTGCCAGGGCGCTGTAAGAGCAATCTGCAGGAACCTACCCACCAGGGGAAGTGTCTGAACGATGATCTGACTGCCTCCCCTTCCTTCGCCCCTGACATCTGGGCTTGGGCATGAACCCGGTCACCAACGCATACCAGAGCAATACCCCATTGCTTGGTGCCGCTGAGCTGGCCTTGCAGACCTTCTGATGCCCCACAGATGTAGAAAACAAAGCTTCACAGCAGGGCCAGCTCGAGATCCCTTCCACTTGCCTTATATTTACGGACATCGGGCTTTTGCAGTGTGCACACCCGTAATGTGGAATGCTCTTGTGTGGAGGTTATCTGTGCCCTTTCGGTGACCATGTTCAAATCCAGATGCTGTTGACATTTCTGGACTCTGGCCTTCCACGACTGACTGGCTTTAAAAATCTGTAAATCTTGTTTAACATTCATTATATAGTATGTTTTGAATGTTTTGCAGTGTTCTGTATTGTTGCTGCTATTTTTTAACTCTGTTTAGTTGTCTACTGTGACGCACTCTGGGCTTTGGAAGGGTGCTATATAAATTAAAAAGCTACCTAACTTTCCAATTCACAGTTTTGTAAGGTCAGCATAGCCTGATGTCTGTTACCTGTAACCATAGCAACTTGTATTAACCGTCTGACATTGTTGGTAGCTACTTCTATTCTATACATATGTGTTTATAAAATATATGTTTTTATTTATATATATATATATATATATATATATATATATATATATATGTGTGTATAAAATTATATCTGTCTCTATATCTACATATATTTATACACACACCATTTCAGCGACTTACAAAAGAAATGGAAGTCTTCCGGATGGCAACCTGGCAAGAACCTTACTGGCCAAAGAAATGTTTATCACTATGGCAGCCATTTGTTTTGGTCATTGTGTAGAGTATTGCCTATAGGCTAACTCCCATTTTGCTCAAAATAATATCTGTAGAAAGTTTGCTATAGTATGTTGACTATTTATTATTTATTTCAGTTGGTGACCGTGAAAGACACACTGAGCCAAGGCTTGCGTCCAGGTGCGACCTGGGGGAGGAGATGAGCATAAAATACATCATTTTATAATAGAATCATCACAATACACTCAGCTCGCAGCTTGTCTTTCCAGACCAGAATAAGGACCATGACTTCCTGACCCACCATGTACCAGCGAGCTCTGGCTCTGTGGTGATACCACACTTTTTGTTTCTGTTGGGCAGCTGCCAGGTTGTTCTGGGCTGTCCCCATAAGCTCCTTCAGCCTTTCCTAAACCTAAGGACGTAATCCACAATGGAGTTCCTGGGTGGTGTGCTTGCCTCCCAGCCTTCCTGGATGAAGTCTAGGGGCCCACGTACTCAGTGTCCATATAAGAGTTTGAAGGGGAAAATCCTGTTGACTCTTGGGGCACCTCCCTGTATGCAAACAGGTGGGGAAGGTATTTCTCAAGTCCCTCCCATGCTGTTCAGCAAACGCCCGAGCACTGACTTTAGGGTACCATTGAATCGCTCCACAAGTCCATTGGCTTGTGAGTGACACGGTGTTGTGTGATCTCTGCACCACCCCACTTCTCCTATAAACATTTCATCAGGTCTGACATGAAGGAACCCCTCGATCGGTGATTACCTCTTATGGAAACCCAACACGGGAGAAAATCCCAAGTAAGGCATCTGCCACTTTGTCTGTCCTCAGAGAGGATAGGTCGACTGCCTCTGGGTACCGGTGGTATAATCCACCACAGTCAAGATGAATCTCTTCCCTGAGGAGCTGGGGTATTTAAAGGCCCACAATATCCATTCCCACCCTCTGGAATGGCTCCTCCACTATGGGCAATGGGATCAGGGCGACTTGGGTTTTCTTGCCTGCCTTCCCTATTTCTTGGCACGGTGACAAGACCTGCAATATTCCTTCACCTGCTGGGTGAAGTTAGGCCAATAAATTCTGGGCTAATGACGCTGCACAGTCGGCGTGATTCCCAGATGACCAGACAAGGAGTATCATGTGCAGTTTGAGCAACTGCATGATACCCTGGGAACGACAAGCTGCCTGCCTAGCATCCCTCCTTCTATCTGTACTGCCTGAGTATACATAAGTCCATTTTCCCAATAAACCATGTCTGCTGTCACCTCCCTATGTGCCATCCGAGTCTGCCCAAGCCCTCAGCTTCTCTAAACTAGGGTCACTCCTCTGAGCAGCTGCAACCCTCACGTAGTCCCAAGGCATGAGACAGGTCCCTTCAGTCGCTAAACTAGGGTCCCTAGCACTAGTCAGGGCCCTCAGGATCACTGTTAATCCCAACCCTCTGACAAGGGGTCACCCCTCCCTCTTCGGAGTAGCCCTCTGTAGCTGTGTGTTGCTTGCTACTGTGGAAATTTCTACCCCTTTTATCAGTCTCCCCATCTGGAGACACAGGCTGAGGAACCAGGCTCTCAGTGGTTTCCACACTGGTTTCTGTGGGGTTCAGGGGCTACAGTTTTTCCCTTGCCGCTTGGCTATGGGTAACTGCATACCATCCCCTGCTGGAGATTGTTACCAAGATCACATCCACTGCTGATGTTTTGGCTACAGCCACCTGTTGCCAGTTCCCCTGTTTCACCCCAGTCTAGGAGAACACTAGCAAGTGGCAGTGTTTTCTCCCGCCGCAAAGTTCTGTGCAGTGGCGTATTTATTGGGTATAAACTGACCAGGCTGTATCAGATCCCCTTTACCAATGTCAGAGATGCCCCTGTGTCCCTTAACCCCTGCGCCTGTACACCATTCACCATGACTGGGTGCATGTGTTCCCTCATGTTCACTGGCTGCTTCTAGGGACACACAAACAACCCACTTCTTTTCTAGCAACCGGTTGTGTATTATGGCTTGCCTTTTTGGGACACTGTCTGGAAATATGCCCAGTTTCCTTATACAATCAACATTCAGTTCTTCTCTCAGTGAAATCTTTTCTCTGAAACCTGGGGCTAACTCGTTTTAGCTGCCCTGAAGAGTGCGTTTTCTCTTTCTGCACTGCCACCACTTCCATTAGTCTCAGAGCAGGTCTGCTCTTGGCATAGTGGTCCGAGAGTTAGCAGCCTCTTGCACTGTTTTGGATCTTGGTCCTCTAGCCAGGTTTTAGCTTTGCTGGGCATGCCCAATAAAACTGCTCTAATAGAATCACATTTTCAATTTTATCAACAGAGTTTGCCTCAATTCCTTCCCACCAACGTTTTAAATACTGACATTATTTCGTAGCCACAGTAGCTCCTCATAGCTCATATCAGGGCTTCTCCTAGGCTTACGGAATTTAGCTCTGTATGATTCAGTAGTTAATTCAAACTTTAACAGTGCAGCTTTTAGTTTGCTGTCATTATTACTGTCCTCATTGTCCATTTGACCCAGTGCATCCGAGCTTTCCGGTAAAGTGGAATAGCTGGAAGCTCCAGGACTCTCTAGGAATTTTAGCCTGAATACAAACTTTTCAAAAGAATTTAAAAGACATCCATATCCTCCCTCTTTAAACTCTGCTAATAATTTGGAGTTCATTTTGTAACCCAGTCTTGCAGTCCCAGTTAAACCCAAACCATGTACCTGCTCTGGTGCCGCTGGTTGGAGTCGTAGCTTCTCCATTTCTTGTTGCCACTAGCCTCCTCTTTCTTCTTCTCTGCAGCTCGCTGGCGCTCACTCTCCTCACGGTCTACCTCCCTCTGTTGTCGCTCTGCCTCTCTCTGTTCCTTCTCTGCCACTTGGTGTTCCCTCTCTGCCTCTCGGTTCTCTCGCTCCCTCTTCTCCTCTACCTCCTTTGTTCATGGCCCTCTCTCTCTGGAACTCCAGATCCATCCTCGCAACTCAATTTGCAGCCTGAGTACCTCTGAACTCAGGATACTGGTGACCTTCCCTGCTGCTGTGACCCTTCACTGACAGTGGCCTCTGTCCTCCTCACGGATCTGGACACAGCACTGGTCGCTAGCTCTGCCGCATTTGAGGCTTGGTCCTTTCCAGTCACGGTCCGTGACTCATTGCTCTGGGTATCTGCTACCATCAGGGCCTCTATGAGGTTCTGCTTTTGGCTGTCACCTCGAAGCGGGACTCTGTCCCCACACAACTGCTTCAGGTAATCTACAGTGTGCCTGCTGTAGTTGGAAATCATCTTTCTAACTACTACTACTACTCTGACTGGCACTTAGGGAAAAATAGAAGCGGATAGGAACTTGACTGTAAGCCAAGGGATATAGTTCTGTTTCCTTTTGAAATAAAACACTGCCTTTCTTTTTCCAAGTGAGCTGAACAGTCTCAGGCTGACACACTGAACAATAAAGCTTATCCCACCAAACTTTTATGCCACCTCTACCAACCAGTCTGTCACAAACCCACTCAGCAGGTCAGCCCTCTACTCCAAAGTGCCAACCTCTGAGGCGTGAGAATTGTGAACAGAACAAGGTAACCCTCTTGTCTGTTTTGTGGGTTTGAGTCACCTTAATCCCAAGTTCTGGAGGATTCAAACTGATCACCTCTTGTTAGCGTGCCCAATTGTCAGGCTCAGATAATTTTGTCTTGGGGCCAGATATCTTTGCTTACGGCAACTAACCAGGTATAACCAAGTGAACCCTTAGAACTCTATGCAAGACCTAGATAACTCTTATCTGTTTCCCAGTCTGGTATCACAATAAGCACATGCACAGTGTCGACTATAACCATCTAAGCTTCACTTATATAAAAGAAGTTTAAAGGCACACCAGGCAGTTTCTGTTTTTAAAATATATATCTTTACTTTAAAATAGGAAAAATAGGAAAACAGTAAAATATAGAACAAGCTATCCCAACACATACAGCCTCAAAAACAAAACAGGTTTAAAAGTGCCAATTCCTACAATCCATACACTCAGACTGGTCTTAGCTAATTGTATTCTTACTTTCTTAATCTTTCAGTGCTTGATGTTCCTATCTCTCTCGCAGAAAATGAATGTCCTTGTGTAAGGTCTACTCAGTATTTTTAAAAGCAGTCTTGGCTGGCCTTCTCTCTGAGGTCACCTAACTCCGCCTTGGTGTATTAAAATTTATATTTTATAACACTGGATGTTCTACTGAGATATTTAAAAATAATAGGTGACATAAATGTGACTTGCCAAAACCGATCTGTGGTCTGCTTCACATAGACATCAAAGCCTCTTTGATGTAATTCACTGGATAACTCCAAGCAAATGCATATTGGACTTCCTAATTTAGTCTGGGACCTGCTTTACCCAGACATCAAAGTCTCTTTGATGTATTTACTGGTTATCTTGGGAGACTCCCCAACACATGCATATTCTCCTTCCTCCATGACACCTAGTGCAAATCAAAGGATTTCCCTGAGGACGTTATGAATGGATGTTTTATTTCAGGGCTTCAAAGAAACTTTAACAAAGTAATTGCATTTCAGATATCTGCAGTTTAAGCTACTTCTTGTCCTTTGAACTTATCCGGGGGTTGATGTGTCAATTTCAGCAAGACAGTATTTCCTCCTGACAGACATTCCTGACATATTTTATATTGCAGAAAAATATCATATTGAAATCAGAACCAGCTGTCCACGTGCACAGAAGGATCCCGCCAGTTTGTTGGGGGCTTCCTTCACCCTCTGGTTCCTTCTCAAACCGTTACTTGGTGCCTCGAACACAGATTGGGAAGCTCATTAAAGGGAACACAGAACACAGGGGTCCTGGTCGCCTATGGAGGAGACTCTTCACATCAACATCCTGGAGACGAGGGCAGTTCTGCGCTCTTCAGGCATTCCAGTCACTTCTTTTCCGGGAACACTCCTCATTCAGACAGACAATATGGCCACTGTCTGGTATCTGAACAAATAGGGAGGCACCTGAGTTGTACCCCCTTTGCGAGGAAGTGTGAGGGTGTGGTGTTAGGCAATTTCAGCACGGCCTGTACTTGACAGCAGTCCATGAGCGGGGTCCACAACATCCTGGCGGATAGTCTCAGCCGATTAGTCGCCAGGGCTCATGTTGTAACTAAAGCAGGCAGTAGTAGATCTGTTTCCTCAGTGGGGTGGACCAGACCTAGATCTGTTCGCCTCCCCATCCAATGCAAAACTACCCAGCTTTTGCTGCTCGCTCTTTCCGGCATGGTGCTTTTTGGCAAGACACACTGTCTCTATCCTGGAAGGGAGATTTCTGTCGCCTTTCCTCTTATTCAGAAGGTTCTGCTGAAGCTCCAGGCGGAGGAGGCTCACATGATTCTCATTGCCCTCTGTGGCCTCGCGCAGATATGGTTCCCGTTGTTGGAACAACTGGCTCTGGAACCATCAGTCCCTCTGCTCTCTCTGCAACCTTCTGTTCCAGAAGCAGGGCACCCTGGTTCATCCGAGCCTCAGGTCTCTCCATTTTCATGCATGGCACCTGTGGACACAGCAATCTCTCGCTATGGAGTTTCAACTCTAGTAGCTCAGGTCTTGGTGGAAGGTAGGAAGCTCTCCACTAGATCCACCTGTGCCATGAAATGGAAGAGATTTTCTATTTGGGTCTCAGCAAAGCGCTTGGACCCATATTCTTGCTAACTTCTCAGGTGTTAGAGTACCTCTTACATCTATCAGAGTTGGGCCTCAGTTATTCTTCACTAAGGTCCATCTCTCTGTGGTGTCGACCTACCAACTTCCGATGGATGGCAAAACCCTAACTCAGCTAGAGGTTCCTAAGACTTTTTGAAGGGATCCATCATGTAAAACCTCCTGTCCGAATCCTGTTTCTCCTGGGATCTCAATTTTATGTTGGAAAAGCTTACTTTGCCCCTTTTGAATTGGCAGCAAGCTGTAATATGCGTTTTTAGCATGGAAAACACTCTCTTTAGTTGCTGTCACTTCATCTTGAAGGGTTTCAGAGCTTCAGGCTCTAGTTTGTAGAGAGCCTTATTTAATTTTCCACAGGGACAGGGTGGTCCTGTGGACTAATCCTTCATTTCTTCTTAAAGTGGTTTGGAGATGGCTCTAAATCAGAGTGTTGAATTGCCGGTGTTTTCCCAGAGCACTTTAACAGGGGTACTATCTCCTGCACATTCTTGATGTGCCCACAATTTTAATTATTATACCTCACGGACTAAAGAGGTCCATAAGTCGAATCAGCTCTTTGTTGCCTTTGCCTCCCAGTGTCAGTGCAAGGTGATCTCGAAACAGACCTTGTCTAGGTGGCTGGCTAACTGTATTCATTACACTTACCAAGTACAAAACCCCCTTCGGGTGGTCAAAGTCACTCCACCAGGAGTATGGCCACTTCCACCGCTTCCTCAGGAATGTGTCCACTGTGGATATCTGTGCAGCGGCCACTTGGTCTTCCATCCACACCTTCACTAAGTATTACAGTCTGGACATTGCCTCTAGGCGTCAGGCTGGCTTCGGCCTTGCAGTTTTGCAAGGTCTTCTGTCTTGAACAGGCCCTTAGTTGAGACATCTTCCTCCTCCTGGAACCTCATCTCCTATTCCTTTTTGTGTTAGAGTGCTTGGTATTCAGTCCTATATGGAAGACCTACTGCTGGAACCCTTCCAAAGTAAGATACAGCAGTTACGTAAGAACTTACCGTAATAGTAGATCTTTAGAGAGATTCCTGCAGTAGGTCTGCTTTCTCTCCCACCTTTCCCCAAGCTCCTGTAGTTTTTCCTTATTCCCTGTCCAAGTCTCTGGCTTTGCTAGGGCACAGAGTACCAGGAGTTGTCACTCTTCTTTCTACTCCTTTACTTAGGTCTCTGGTGGAAAAGAACTGGATGATGGGCGCAGGACCTCCCTTTTATAGATACGCTTGACATCGTGTCACCTGACGACGGGTGGGGGTGGTCCCAGCTGATGATTGCTAGCTACAGGTTTGCTGTTCGGACCTGATGCCAGGGGTGCAGTCCTATATGTGAAGAGCTACTGTAGGAACCTCTCGAAGATCTGCTGTTACGGTAAGTTTACATCACTATTATTTTCATCCTCTTTACAGACAGTTGGTGAGACCCCATCTGAGTACTGCATGCAGTTCTGGAGACCCCATCTCCACAAGGACACAGACAGAATGGAGGCAGTCCAGAGGAGAGTAACTAAAATGGTGCAGGGTCTGCACCGGAAACCATATGAAGAGACTAAAGAAGCTTAATATGTATACCCTTGGGGAAAGGAGAGAGGGGAACATGATAGAAACTTTCAAGTACCTCAAGGAGTCAACAAAGTCCAAAGGGTAGCATCTTTCAAAAAGAGATGTGCAAGAACAAGGGGCACAGTTTGAAGATAGAGGGGTTGGCTCTAGGGCAATGTGAGGAAATATTTTTTCACAGAGATGGTGATGAACGATGGAACGACCTTCCTGAGGAGATCATGTGTCAAAACAGTGGGGAATTCAAGAATGCATGGGAGTGACATAAGGCAATTATAGTGGGGGTAGGAGGAAGTAGGCTGTTGGTTAACTAGGATCTGCAGCTTATCCAGTAGGTAGGGAACTTGACAGACTGGGTGGGCCAAGCGGTCCTGATCTACTGTCAAAGTCTATGTTTCTATGTATCTGTAAAGGCCACAAGAAACAAGGCAGGAAAAGGAAAAATGTTTCATCTTAAGCAAAGCATTCAAAAGCAGGTACAGTAAATAACCATAGAGTTCAATATATTTATTTAGTTTTCGTTAACCAGTTAGGTGCACTAGCCATAAAATGACTATTGTCAGGCACGACCCGGAGAGTACAACAAAAGAGAACAGTTGAACAACAGCAACATGGGTAAAATAATACAAATAGAGGAACAGTACAGCAGTGCTACAAAAATACAATGGTAGAAACAACAAAAATAATGGCAAGCATTATACAGATAATGGCAGTAAGATATATAATAAGTGCAGAAACCATGGACCCAACCTGTGGAGTGAAAGGGCTAATAAGATAGTAAGGTTATATAGAGAGAAATGTGAGGAATGTTCAAACATAACAAGAAAGACTGACAGGAGGAAGGTCAGGGTGGTAATTGGCAAAACAGTGGATGGTCAGCAACAAGGTTCGAGAAGGAAGAGAGCTAGTAGTCAAGAAGTTATTTACAAAGAGAAGGAACAATATGGGAGGGAAGAGGAGACAGTCTTGGACCTGGATTAGAGCAGGGGTGACATTACTGGTAAGTCTCAGGAGCTTCAGGTTGGGTCAAAGCATGCAAGCATCAGCTAAGGATAGATAATGCATTTATTTCACTTTTAAATCCAAAGTGAGACTGAGACAACTGGAGGTTGAGTGGAAGAGCATTCTATAGCCTGGGAGCAGGGAATTGGAAGGCCCCTGTGCCTTTAGTCGTCAGGACATCTCAGAACATAGAGCAAGGATCTGTCAGCTGATCGCAGGCCATGGGAGGATGGTGTGGGACCAGCAACGCCCGCCAGCTGGGATGTTTTTTTTTTTCCCTCGGATGATTGAGTCCATTAGTGATCCAAGGTAATATTGTCTACTGGCAGAGGGTGAGAGCCAATTCAGATCCTTATAAAGGCAGTGATGTTTGAGTCCATGCACAAAGAGGCAAATCGGCATGGGGCAGAGGTAAGAATAGAAGCACCATAAGTTAGGTTGGGAGCAGAACACCGGGCAATTGCTAATGTGGCCGAGGGTGCAAGCATGCAGCCTCGCTTTGTAAGCCACTCTCCCAGTTTCGAGTTTACAGCTTTGCATGAGGACTGAATATGAAGATTAAAACCAGGGACTGGTCCAGCAGGATCCCAGGGTACTTGAAGGAAGTAACATTTTCAAGTGGAAATCCTCCTGGGTGAAGAACCTCCAGCAAACTAGGACATGCCTTAATCTTCAGCGGAACCTAGGAGCATGGCTTTGTTTCTTTTAATTTAGTACAAGCTTACGGTCTAGTAGCCAGTCTAAGACCTTACTGAAGTCTGAAGTAAGTGATGTGTTTATGCAGGCAATACTAGAAGAACTAGTATAGATGATCGGGTCATCAACGTAGAGAATAGCTGAGCAGGATTCCAGGACCTCAGCTGCATTGTTGATAAAAATTGAGAACAGAAGGGCCCAAGGATAGAGCCTTGGGGACCCAAGGTTGATAGTAGACATGTTGGACAGGAGGAGTTAAATTTGACAGCTTGTGACCTGTTTGACAGGTAGCTACAGAACCAGTCCACAACAGAGGTAGAGAAATGGAATTTATGGAGAGTGGAGAGAAGCAGGGATGGTCTACAAGGTCGAAAGCCTTAGTGAGGTCAATGAAGATGGCACCTGTGAGTTTCCAGAATCCATGTTGGACAGAATATCAGTAGTTAGTTGAAGAAGAGCCGTGGTGGTGCTATGACCTTTTCTGAAACCATGCTGGGTGTCTGAGAGGAGATTGTAGTGTGTAAGGTAGTCAGTGGTCTGTGATGCAACTATTTTCTCTAGGATCTTGCTAAGGACAGAGAGAATTGCTATAGGTCTGTAATTGCCATGTCCTTTGGGTCACCTTTTTAAAGACAGGCGTTACTCTTGCAGATTTCCATAGGTCTGGCACAGTGCTATGGATAAGGGATAAAGTGTAGATTTTGGCAATCGGAGAGGCAATGAGTGGAGCAGCCAGCTTAAGAAGACGAGGTTCCATTGAGTCAGAACCAGAGCTGGTATTGGCAGATATGGATCTCAGTAATTTCAGAACTTCCGCTCTTGATATAGCCTTGAAATAGAATGGTGTTGCTGGAGGAGCATCATACGATAGGGCAGTATGGTTGTCTGATGGTAGTGTGGTAGGTAGATTGGAGTGTGATCCACTAGGTTGTAAAGCCAAGGTATAGTGTGACAGATCAGAGAAAAGATTGTTAAAACTGTTTGAGATGGTCCTAGGGTCATTACAATGTGCCCCATTTATGATCATTTCATCAGCAGTGACCGATCATGTACCCAGAAATGTTTTGACATGGGCCCAGAATTTCCTCGGTCCCAGGCTGAGCTTTGTAGAAGGTCCTTGCAGTATTTGCTTTTAGCAGCTCTAACTTGTCTCTTACATCTGTTCCTTAGTTCATGATAGACAATAAGATCTGACTGTAGGCCAGTTTGTTTGTAGCGTAATCCAGAGCTTGTTCCTCTGGCGCAGATTAGCAAGGAGGTCTTTATGCAGCCACCTGCCTGTTTTCCTCTGACCCTCCTAGTAGTCTTGGGGGCATGTTTATATTGAATGGTAAGAAATTCATTTATGAATATCTGTAGAGCAACCTCCACATCCTTTGTTTGATAGATACCTGCCCAGTCGATATTGGAGACATCATAAAGAAATGCATCCTGGTCAATATGAGCTAGATTTGTAATCGTGATTTGTCTTGATTGAGGAGATGGAGTCGCAACCATAGATAGGATACAAAAAGTGGGTGAGTGGTCTGTTAGTGCATCTGCAAGGATTCCTGCTTTAGCATGTTCCATATGGTTAACCATCACCCAGTCTAGGAGTGTACCAGTTTGATGGGATGACGTGGCTCTAGTTGCTTCAGAGATCAACTGGTGAAAATTATAACTAAGCGTGAGTGATTGCAAGGATATTTGAGCTGACCCTAACCAATTGAGGTTAAGATCACCTAGGATGACAGCCTCTTATGATTTACAGTCTGGGAGGTGATGTCAAGGGAGTTCTTGAAGACCTACTCTTCCCCAGCAGGGGGATTATAGGCACAGATAACATGAAGCTTCTTTTTCCCCAATACTATAGTTGCCTTTATGAATTTGCACACCGGGAGAGGCAGATGCCGGGACAATAGAGATGTTGAGGTGGTTTTTGAAGAATAGGGCAACTCCACCTCCACACTTGATGAGGATCTGTCCCTCCGAACAGGGATAGTTAGGCAAGGAGCGTCGCCATCAGGTATGCCGGGTTTTAGCCAAGTTTCTGTGAGACAGAGTACATCAGGATTGTAGAGTTTCACCCAGGCTTCCAGTTCGCATGGTGACAGGTAAGACTTCTGATATTGATATGGGTAATTTATAATTCTTTTTGGACATGCCAGATAACTCATTTGGGGAAAAGAAACAGGTAGGTGGACCTGGATTTAGTTTGACGTCCCCAGATAGCAGAATAATGATCATGGCTAGGAACCAAAGCCTTGCACAGTGGCAGGTTAGGGTGAAAGCACATCTCCATGGCAGCTTCCTCCTGGCATGTAGAGGATAATAGATGCTGCCTCTAACAAGGAGGATAGGGTTAGGTTGAAGATCAGGCTTTGTCTCTGCAATCAAGTTAGAGAAATGTAGTTGCAGTAAGCCTCTGAGGAGTCTTTGCCATTTGCATAAATGGGAAAGCCTATGTGGCAGTGTCCAGGCTGAGTAAAAGGACAAATGACAAGAGTACCCATAGCAGACTATACTTCGCCATAGTGTTACTATTTGACTTGGGTAGGAAGGCTGGTGGTATACTGAGACAGAGGATTAGCTCTTAGGGATAAAGAGATAGTGTGTGTAAATTAAGACTGCCAAGGGTGACCGTGTTACACCATTTTAACCCTTGGCCGAATTAGAGATAGAGCAAAACAACTAAGTGTTTAGTGCTAGCGAAAGCAATTATTTAGAAGAAGTGGATCAGAGAAGCAGAAAGCAAAGCCCCACAAAGGTTAATTAGAAAGCAGACCAGCCGGAGGCTCTACTTGGTAAAGATTACAGTGAGGAAATGAAGATCTATTCAAGATATGTTAGAAGGCACCCTAGTGATGGAATTTTATAAGGAACCAATGGGAGACTAGACAGATAGCAGTAATGTTCGGCAAAAGTCAATGCAAAGCAGAGGGCGCCAAGCCCAGAGACTGATAATCTGACAGAGAAAAGGCAGGGCAAACAGTGGCTGAGCAGAGAGCAGCAGTCCAATTAGAGGAGGGTGGCAGCAGGTGGCCGCCTATCAAACCCATACAGTGCTACCCGCAGCCGGGACACTTAGCAGTTTGAAGGTGTCCTGATGCGTCAGGAGGATGGAGCGGGCAGCTGGCAGGAATAGCTGCCCGCTCACTGGGAGCATGATCAGGCCCAGTGGATCTATTTTAAGATATAAAATGTAGGTTAAGATAGGATGTTTTAGCTAGGGCAGGGGTACCAAGGCAACTTTGAAAATTACTCGGGTATCAAGGAGGAAGCCCAGGTATGGAACTGCACAGTAGATAGCAGAGCAGGCGCTAAGCAAAGCTGATAGGCAAGCAAATGGTGAAAATAGGAAGATGTCTTTAAGGGAGACAGGACAGTGTTAGGCCTAATAGCTGCACTCTGTATCTTTGAGAGGAGTTGACTATTAGTGAGAGGGAGGATGAACATTGCTAGGGGTGGTGACGAGGGGGAGGGAGAGTATTTAATAAAGGCTGGGGTGGGGATGAAAGGTGTGCAAAAATTCAAGTAGCAAGGAGACAGAAGGACAGAATGTGAAAGAGAAATTGAATTATTTGCAGGGCAAAGCTTACAACTATGACCCAAATGGAATCTGGTCTAAACAGAAAACTGTATCACTTTAAACTTAGTTTCTTTTTTTTTTGTATTATTTATTTATTGGTATATCAGATAAACATACAGTTTTATCCATATATCAGACATCAGATAAATAGAATATACAGAGGTCATCAAATGATAAAAGGAGCAGTAGTCTGGGTATATTTAGTGCGCATAGTGGGGTAATCCTTCAAGTTAAAAGTTTGTAGAAGTTCCATGATAGCTATAATCTACAGGAACGTATGGTCGCCCATAACATAAAATCAGAGCCAAACATGCCAACTCAGCCTCCAGTGTTGATTAGACCATACTTCCAAACATTCTCAAGAACAAAAAATTTTTTTAGCACTCCCAGTAACTCCTTTTATAGTTAGACAGTTATACATTCTGAATTCTAGACTAAGAACATCCAACCCCTATACTTCAGGTATAACATCATTTAAGTTGCATACTTCCCTAACTGGAGAGCTATCGAGACTTAAGATTAATATGGGAGTATTGTTTAGTATTTTAAGCAAACTTTTAAACAGATTTAAACTGCTGGACGCTTTAATGTCCCACAGTATATGGATAAGGCTCAAAGTCTCTGATTGAAAATCTCCTCAGGTATCCATCTCGTCCTCTGATTCTACCTCCGATTGTACACCACCACGAGGTCTCAAACTCTGCTTGGCTTCTCTCCACCCTCTTGCTAGCTTCCACTGGATCGTTTAATTGAAATGTATGGCCCCGTAATAAATACGAAGGTGAGCCGGCATTAGTAAAGAATGCACTACTCTGAGGCTCTTCAAGCGGCCCTGACACCGCCAAATTTCTTACAGGGGCTCTGTGGCATACGATAGATCTGGAAAGACATGAAGTGTTTGCCTCAAGTGCAAATTATCTGTTGATCTCGCCACACGCATGAACTCCTCCTTCGTAGTTGCACTGTCCGTAACAAGAAGTACCGTCTGGGTAAGTCCTTTTTGCGTCCGCCGATCTTGGGGCAGTTCTGTAAGCCCTGATGAACTTTAGGCCAATTACCAATGGCAGCTGAAGCGCCTTCGTAGCCAGCCCGCATGAATGTCAACAGATCCTGATCTTCGCCCCTTGGGAAGCCCTACTACCCACACATTTGGGGCTCTGTTAGCATTCTCGAGGGCTTCTAGCTGGTACACTCAGCTGGGTGTTCTCTTGAGTCAGCTCCACGAGGCTGCTAGTGCTCATGTAGCTAAACTTTCGGCAGAACTTGCAGTCTTAAGCGCCGACTCTATTTTTGGTCTTGTTCAACAAAACGCTGCAGGATAGTTTCCACCTTTGTGATGATGGCTCTCATTGAATTTTGAAGAGCCTTCGTGGGGGTTCAGCAGGTGATTCCGAGGGTCCGACCACTATGGCCTGTGAGGCTGAGGATGGCTGAGATTTGAGCCTCGGGCATTTCTCTGTGGCTTCCCATCGTAGTATTTAGTACCAATCGCTCCAGGAGATGCTTCTAAATATTATTCTGCTGTTGTTCGAGTCCAGAACCATTTAAAATTGCCATAAACTGGTAAATTATGTCTCAACCATGAAGCCCTTGGATGAAGTGCGTCTTCTCAGTAGAGTGCTCTCTAGCACCCCCTTAAACTTGGTTTCTGATCAAGGGTAGCTTACCACTGACCTTAAAACAATCTACAAACCTGCAGCCTAAAATGAACTTGCACTTCAAACTACCCTTGAGTGGAAAATTGCTGTAAACAGGCTTAGGTTCGCTAGTTAGTATTTACAAGACAATTTGGAGAGACTTAACAAGTACCACAGTCAGAATATAACATTAGCTTAGGTCCAGGGAAACAGCAGTAACAAAGAATTTAAGAACTGCAGCAACCCGTCAGCAGGCAGAGTCAATGGATCTGGACAGTCCAGTTTCTGCAGCGCATCTTCCGGTCTGGTGATCGCGGGCAGTACAGCGAGGAAGGCAGCCGGGCGACAGAAGGGTTCTGCCTGGCTGCTTGCAGCAGAGGCACCCATGTCAAGGGTGAAGCTAAGGGAGAAATCAGAAACAGCCAGAGATTATAAAGTTGTAAGAGAGGGAGTGTTTACAGCCGGGGAGAGTTATTCACTTCAGAGCAGAAAATTAACAGACTGGAGCTATGGCATCAGTAGCTGGTCAATAAGAACAAAGAGTAGTGACAAGGGACAGTTAAGAAAGGGTGTAGATTTCTAGGCCCAGAGACGACTCACAGCAGGAGGAAATTCTAACTGGAGGAATATGGCTGAGGCAGAAAGGCAGACAGAAAAGGTATTAGTTGCAAGGCTTAGCTTAGGAATGAAGCACAAAGAAACTAGGTCTGCATAGGAGAATGAGGACAAAAATTCAAGCAGCAAGGAGACAGAAGGACAGAAATTGAAAGAGAAACTGAATTATTTGCAGGGCAAAGCTTAAAACTGTGACCCAAATGGAATCTGGTCTAAACAGAGAAACTGTATCACTTTAAACTTAGTTTCTGATCCAGGGTAGCTTAGCACTGGACCTTAAAACAAAGAGAGCTGTAATATTTTACAGTCGGCAAACCTACAGCCTAAATGAACTTGCTTTTCAAACTGCCCTTGAGTGCAGAATTGCTGTAAACAGGCTTAGGCTCAGCGTTGAGTTAGGATTTACAAGACAATTTGGAGAGACTTAACAAGTACCACAATCAGAATATAACATTAGCTTAAGGTCCAGAGGAAACAGCAGTAACAAAGAATTAAAGAACTGCAGCAGCCTGTCAGCAGGCAGAGTCCATGGTTCTGGACAGTCCAGTTTCTGCAGCGTACCTTCGGTCTGGTGATCGGACGGCAGTACAGCGAGGAAGGCAGCCGCGGACAGAAGGGTCAGCCCGGCTGCTTGCAGCAGCAGAGGCAGGTGCGGACTCCAGTGGTTCAGCTGAAGCCACGACATGACATATTACGGGAGGATTGTGGTGCCGGGAGCTAGCAGGAACCGTTTGAAACTTAGCGGCACAAGTACACTGTTCAGATAGCAATGGAGTAACGCACTACTTATACAAGCAAAGGACAAACGAAAGATACCTTATTTTGTCACCACAATGTGTGTCTCCCTCATAATTTCCTTGCTGGCAGTGGTGCTTCTTACCATAACGGATCAGCACATTGCTTCTGAACAGTGTGCTGGTGCCACTACCAAAGTTTCAGGAAGGGTTCCTGCTATGTGCCGGTAGCTCAATCCTCCCATAATATGGTGGACGCTGCTTCAACTGAGCTATTGAACTGGCGACCTAGCCTCTCTCTGTATTTATTTATTCATTTGTAACCTGGTTGGTGCACTGATCCAAAGACCTTTTTCAGGTATGGCCTGGGCCAGAAACTGGCACAAACAACATAAAAATACAGTGAGAGAGCAGAGAATCAAACGGGAACATAACAGTGTAGGTCAAGCTAACAGACAAAATATAAGGTAAAGAGTACCAGGTACATCAGCAATTGAGCAGACAAGGTATATAACATTTAGGTAAATGGGGTAAGGTTGCTCCATCATTCAAAAAAAGGAAAACAATACGATTCAGTGCAGGAGAGTAGAGAAGAGCACTAGAAGGGGTAAGGATGAGCTGCCACAGGGGTTAAGCCATGCTAAAGGTTGTTCCATAGTGAGAGTCTGGCTGCAGAGAAGGCTCTTAGGCCCATCCTCATGGTTATGTTAGGTCATTCTAGTTGAAGGTATGAAGACTGACGTGATTGCTGCAGTAGTTTGTAGATTGGAGAAGTCCCTCTCTCCAGGCATCCCAGTGCACCCAGTTTGCATCATGAGGACCTGGAGGATGCCCCTCAGCTGCCCGTTCCTGTATATATGTCTCTAGAGGCCGGTTGACCTCCGGGTGGGTGGAAGAGTCCCTCCTACCTCCTCCAATCCTCAGTGAAACATGCAACTGAAGCTTCTTCCAGGTTCTTCCATGATCACTGCCAGCGGGAGCCTTCACCTAGATCAGTCGCAGGGTGTTTTTCCGCTGTTCGGGTCCACCCTCTGCCAACGTCAGCGCCGAGGAGGACCAGTGAGATGGAGCGTGCTGAGGCGTGCCTCCGCTCTGTTCCTCGGCTGATGTCGACCCCTCCTGCCTATCTGCTTTCCCCAACCGCACTCAGCACCACCTGTGGTCACCGAGGCGTGCTGTATAGCAGCGGGGCTAGCATCCCATCCTTTCCCTGGAGAAGGAGAGCGCCATTTGGTGCTCAGTCCCTCCCCACGGCCAACCCCGTGACCTGAGTCTGTCACCGAACCTGGGTCGCCAGTGTGGTGTGAGGTGTGGTGTCCAGCGCCTCAACCCTCAGCGCCACTGGGCCGGCCTGGTTAACTTGCTTTTAACATCAGACTTGTTTATTTATCTTTAATAGTTGTAGTGCTACAAACTTTTATAAACTGTAAGTATTACAAAGCTCTTGCAGATCTGATATTCAGTCTCCCAAGAGATTTCTGCAGCTTTTATTGAGTTTCTCAGTTTGGTCTCACTGGGACTCTATACGCTTGCAACTGATAAAAGTTCATTCCCATTGTAATGAATTGTACGTCTTAAAAGTGGAATATGTTTGTGCCAGCCTCAACTCAGCATGGAGTCCAGATGTGGTATATCACCTGTCAAATTCCATAGTAACATCTCTTTCAGATCTCTTGGTGCTAGGGCATTATAACCTTTGCCTCTTCAAAATTCAGGTAGGCCCTCTGCTCTGGAACAGTACTGCAGAAAGTCCCTTAATATCACAGTTTTAAAAACAAAACTGAAGTCTTTTCTTCGTTTCAAGTAAAAAAAACAAACAAAAAAAACAAATTTTGCTATATATGGGCAAAGAGGTAGGAAGCAGAGAGATTTTTTTCTTTTAAGCTTAAAGGCAACATTTTCCTTGTTCTTAGGAAATTCATGCAGACATTGACCTTAACCAGAATTTATAGTATACTTTAACATATAAGCTCTTTATAAAGAATATGAAATAGTAATTTAAAATTTTTTTTTTTTTTTGCAGTTGTTACTTTTCTCTCTTGAGCCAGCTATCATCTGAGGAGCCCCAGCCGTGTCCCCAAGCATCCACCATCCGCACTGACCCATACTCCCAGGCCTTGCTCCTCCAGCGGGCCAGTGGGGTTACCCAACACCCACCAGAGACTGGATTCAGAGGGCCAGCTGTGGCTGGCCGGGAGTGGAGCCTCGAGTTGCCCTCCACCATTGTGCCGCGCTTCTTTTTCCTGGTTTCTCCCCAGGCGTTGGGCGTGCAGTGATGCCCATGGAGAGGAGTGTGCATGCATCTGCATGTGCTCCCTCCAAGTGTCTGTCCCAACTCCTCCCTTTCTGCAGTGTGGCACCCTGTCCCTCAGCCTTCGCTAGGAACCGGCAAGTGCCAACCACTGAGGATCCCCTTCCTGGAGAAGAGAGCAGTCTGTTGGATGCTCAGTCCTTCTACTCCCCTGCCGATGCCCGATGGCCCGTGCTTATTCCTGAACACGGGTCGTCAGCATAGCGCCAGGTAAAGCGTCGTGCCTCAGCCCTCAGTGCAGCCTGGCCAGCTTAAAATAATTTTGATAATAAAAACATAATTTTTCCATCAAGGGTTTTGTTCCTACATCTTGTATATCAGTTCTTCAGGAAAAGATTAATAGTGATTTTGAGCTGCATCTAAAGATATAAGTTTTAAGTTTGTGCCAGAGTGCCCATAGATGTAAGAAACAAAATTGTTTTCTGCAAAACTTAGTCTAAGACTAAAATCATTTAAAAAAAAAAAAAAAAAAAAAAGATTTCTGAGTGCTGGCAAATGTCATCCTATATCATCTGCAAGGACCAATCAGAGTTTGATGATGATGTCACCAGCATGGAAATATATAGGCAATTTGGCTGCTGCCACTTCAGAACTGCTTGATTCTTCGTGTGAGGAGCTGTTTTGGCTGTTCTTAGCAATTTTGGTGGTTTTAGAACTTTTACTAGTCCGAAAGCCTAAGCACAGTAAGATGCACATTTCTTTCATTCCATTTTTTATAATAGCAATAAGGTTAAGCGAGTAATGCCAATATTCAGTTAATCACCCTCTGGGGCATGTGGCATTGGATATTTCTCGTGCCACATCCTCCCCGGAATGATTAACAGAACATCCATATGATCCCCGGTCGTACTCTTATTGCTTAATCAACATACTAGTAGTACACTATTTAAACTTTTATTGGGAAAGTCACGGTGAGCTATAGCTCTTTCCAGGTGCAACATGGAGAGAGGGAAGTACAGAAAGTGGAGAGAATATAACGAAAGAAGTGGTTCATCGGCAGGATTCAGGGCTTGCATTAGCACTAGTAAAGTGGGAGTCAGTTTGACTCACTGCTTCAAATGTTGGGGTCAGAAATTTCTGGAGTTGCTTTGTACATTATTAACCAGTACTTTTTCCGCTAAGGATATCTGTACAAACCTTTCAATATACAGGATCAATATTGAAGCACTGCTTTATTTTTGTGCTTCAAAATCTTATTTGGGACCTAAGTAGGTTAACGAAGCCCTGAGGATTAAAAACCAGTTTCATAGAAAAGGTTGTAAGTTACATATACTACAATGTTCCATGTGGAGGGGACAGGCAAGACTAATAAATTTACAGCTGTAGCTTGGGTGGAGTCGAGACATCGGCTGGGTGTAGGGCTGCTTGACCATGAAGTGGAACTAAGTTCACAAGTATACACAGATAGCATGGTCAGATAGTGAAACTTTCAAGGCAGAGACAAGCAGGAGCAAATGGGTGGGTGGGATGGTTAGACCAGAGCCATGGTAAGAAAGCAGCATGTTCAACAGAGATTTTAGGAAGGGATAATCTTGATATAGATAGGGACCTCTTGGCCCACCTAGTCTGCCCATATTTTCCCTATCTGTCAACAACTTTTATGTTTCTGTGTAGGCAACACAGGCATATAAAGTACTGTGTGCCATCTTGAATATGCACAGACACAAGAATTTTGAGTGGTTGTTTAGACAGATTTAGAACAGGATGGAATCCTGGACAGAAGCATGAGGACACTTGAAGGGGTGGAGATGTGAATCTCCTACAGAGACTGCCTAGGATCTACCAGCCACAGAAGAGCTAAAGTATTTAACTGCTAGTTTAGATAATCCTGCTCCAGAACGTTTGCCTAGTAGGAGGGGCTATACATAGTGTTGTAGGCCTTAGCTAGGTCATTGAAGGTTGTGGAAGTAATTAGTCCCTGGTCCATCCCTTTGGACGGCATCAGAGTGCCTTAGTGGGGAAGTTATAGTGGAATGGTACTTTCTAGGACATGGATATGTTGTTCATCCACACTACTGGCAGGCTCCTTGCCGCTTTAAATCTTGCCGGAAGGTCTTCAAGCTGGCTCTCCCACCCACCCGGTGGTAAAACCTCGGCCCGCCCCATGACGCCAGATCTTCCTTACCGCTTGGAAGCTCAGGTTCCTCCTTAACGCATTGCGCTTAAGACTGGTTCCTAATTCTTCAAAAGTTCAAATTGAAAAGTTTTTGCAAAAGACTTCGGTCTTCTTTCTCCTCGCGATGGACAAATCGACTCGGATTTCGAGGTGCCCTTGCGGCAGAAGATATCTAGGACGGATCCACACCCACGCAGCGCTCACTGCCTGGGCCTTGAGCACGCACCCGCAGGCCTGCGACTTGTGTTTTTCCTTCAGCCCACGCCCTTGAAGACCGTGGCTGCCTGATTACAACTGGGGCGCCCGAGAAAGAATTCCACCAGGGAAATCTAAAGAGGTCCGACAGTGGTGTCCGCGCGGCTCGGGCGGATCAGCTTGAGCAGATGATCGCCTCGAAGAGGAGGCGGTGCGGGCCGCTTCTGCCTCGGCCATGTATTTGTCCCGCCTCTCTGTGCCTCTTACTCGCTTCTTTAAGGAGCTTTGTCTGACCTCTCGACCAAAGGTGAGGTCCAACTCTTCGGACCTTCTTCCAGGTCCAAAAGAGCAAAGTAAGTTCTCCGTCGACGCTCTGGGAGCGGGAAAGATCCTCCCTTGTCGACAGCCGACTTCGGTCGACTCAGCTTCGCCACTGGCTTCACGGTGTCCCTGCACAGGCCAGTTGGTCGAGACTCTAACGCGGGTCGAGATTTTTCTCGACCTGTTGGACGGGTTGTCGGCTGGAGAAGCTTGAGAATCCCTCTCCCCGTTCCCCCGTGGGAGTTGAGGATCCCGCCGGCTCGCCTGTGCCTCCAGTTCCGGAGCCTTGGGTGGGATCGTCTGAGCCGAGGAGTGCCGATTCCGACACTTCTCCTCGCCTTCCTGGCTCAGTCGAGACTCTCGGTCTCGGTCTCGGACATCCTCGCGTCCAACCGATCCCGCCGTCGCCAGGCGGTCTCGGCCCTGCACTGCGGCAAGCGGCGCCCGCCGCTTCCTCTCTTCCCTCGAACGAGGGAGGCTTCGCCAAGTTGCGCCGGAGGTAAGAGGAACTTATGTGGCAACAGTTCCTTTGACCGGGAATAAGTCGCACCCAGTCGCCTTCCCCGCCATTAAGTGGCTGTCACCGAGCAGCCGAAACAACCCCTTGTTGTAGTCGAGGAGCCTGTTCTCAGGCGGTTGTTCGGCAATTCCAGCTGCCCCGATTCTGGTGGAACCTCCGCCACAGCCATTAGTTGGGGCTCCGACTAAAAATCTCGGTCGGCTTTGGGTTTGCCCCATAGGCTGTCGGTCACCCTCACTCCCGATAAACCTCGGCAGGTGGAGGGTGGCTCAGGCCGAGGCAGCTCTTTGAGGACTCTTCTGAGTCCGATGATGGTTCCTCCTCTTCTCCAAGCGCATAGACTTGGAGTCCTCGGAGGACAGTCAATGGACGATAGCCTCGTCTTCTTAGGGTTGCTTCGACTCATCTCGGAGTCCACCGGGATGAAGCTCAACCAGTTTCTAAACGGGCCAGGTATCCCCTCACGGAGATTCTGGACCGAGGGATTCTCCCACGGAGGCCTTTCCAGTGGCCGAGCCATAGTGGTCCGGCCTTGAACTTTGGCAGCGCCCTGCTTCCTGCCCTGCGCCTTCGGCCAGGTTGGCCAGAAGTATTCGGTCCCTACCGTTCCCTGTCCGTTTGAACACCCTCGCCGAGGGGTTGGTTACCACAGCGCTCGCGTGCCGGAACACCAGGGATATGGACAAACCTCCCAACAAGGAATCCAAGAAATTGGATTATGCCGGCTAAAAGTCTATGCTGCGCCCTCTCTCAGCTGGCCAGGCCAGTTCGACCGTCTCATGGCACATTTTTCTCACGCCCTGTTGGGCTCCCTGGATGAGGTTGTTCCTCATCTTCCCGCAGATCTGCAGACTGCTGTCAGGCAGGTGCGGACCAGGGCAGGGCAGTGGCTAAACAGCAGCTCCAGACTGCTAGACATCGGGACTCATGTGCCAGGTCTGTGGGCGGCCGCAGTGGCCATGTTGTCGGGCTTGGCTGAGGATATCCACCTTTACTTCGGATACCCAGCACAAGTTGGCAGATGTTCCTTTTGGGGACTGACCTCTTCGGCTCTGGGGTGGAAGGTCACCTGCAGAGGATCGAGAAGTCCAATGCTACCTTGGACTCGGTCTCTTCCGCTCAGCAGGACAAAGGCCGCAAGCCACAGCCTAAGCCCTTCGTCCTTCTGCGCCCGCGGCGCATCCGGCCAACAGCGTCAGGGCCAACAGGCTCGACCTTGGTATCCCAAGCCCAAGCCGCCGGCTTCCTACAGGAAGCAGGGAGGTAAGGCCCAGGAGGTTCCTCGGCCGTCCCTCCTCCAAGCCTGCCCAGTGACGGGCTGAGGGGTGTCGCCCCATCCCTGTCACCACTCCTGTCCCCTGTGGGGACGGCTCAGACACTTCCTTTCCGCCTGGTCCACTGTTAACCACGGACAGGTGGGTACTGGAGGTGGTGGGAAAGGCCACCTCTGAATTCGAGCAGGCCCCGCCTTCAGAGCTGCCAGACCGGGGCCTCGGGTCCGGAGCCTCACTGGTGGCTCGCCGAGCCGACATCGCCTCTCCTCCTCCAAAAGGAGGTGATCACGGAGGTGGAGGACCCCTTCAGACCCGGGGTTCGTGTCCAGGTATTTCCTGGTTCGAACGGACGGGGCTGGCACCCCATTCTCGACCTACACGACCTGAACAAGTTCTAAGGTCTCAAACCTTCAGAATGGTCACTCTGGCGCAGATAATACCATCTCTGGAACACGGCATGTGGTTCTGCTCTCTGGACCTACAGGACGCGTCTTTCACGTCTCCTATCCGTCCGTCACATCGGAGATTCCTCTGCTTTTGAGCGGAGGGATCCTCTTCAGTTCCGAGCCATGCCCTTCGGCTTATCTCCAGCTCCCAGGTCTTCACCAAATGCATGGCAGTGGTGACAGCATTCCTGCGGCGCCGAGGGGTCCGGTGTACTTACCTGGACGATTGGCTGATAGCAGCCTCCTCAGACGGGAGGTGGAGGTCCAGAGATCTGGCCCTCCAGGTTTGCTCTCGAGTTGGCCTTCTCATCACCAGGCCAAGTCGGAACTCGAGCCAAAGCAGGTGATCCTGTTCATCGGGCAGAGCTCGACTCTCTTCGAGCCAGAGCACGACTCCGGCGGACAGGGCTGAGGTTCTTACCTCCTTTTTCCCAATCATTTCTGGTTGGGCAATCGCGCCCTGCCGGGACTTCCCTCGCCTTCTGGGTCTCATGGCGGCCTGTACCAGCGTGGTCCGTTGGGCCCGCTGGCACATGCGCCCCTTCAGTGGGGACTGGCCAGCCAGTGGTCACAACGCTGCGATCCTTTGGACCAGCTAGTGATAGTGACCCAGGAGATGTGGAACGCCTCAGTGGTGGACCGTTCCATTCCATTTGCAGGAGGGCATCCCGCTTGTCTGCCCCGAGCCGACGGTCTCTCTATCGACCGATGCCTCTCTGATGGGTTGGGGTGCCCATCTGGGGAACACCAGTGCATGGCCTCTGGTCCCCGCGGGAGTCGATGCCACATCAACCTGCTGGAGCTCCAGCGGTCCGCCTAGCTCTCACCGCCTTTGCTCCGTTTCTCCGGGGTCAAGTGGTCCGGTCCAGGCGGACAATACCACGACCATGTACTACCTGAACCTCCAGGCGGGATGCGCCCATGCTTCTATGCAAGGAAGCTCTCCGCATTTGGTCACTCGTGCGCAGCCTGAGGCGGATCTCCTAGCCATTCATGTGGCAGGAGCCTCCAACACCCTGGCCGATGCCCTGGGCGGATAGGGGCTGCATCTCAGAATGGTCTCTCCTGCCGGAGGTAGTACAAGATCTGTTCTCCACTGGGGCACACCTCAGGTGGACCTGTTTGCCTCCAGGAGAGGCGAAGCTGAGGCTGTTTCATGCCCGCCCCCTCAGCAGGGGCTCGCTGCAGAGGATGCCTTCTCGAGGCTGTGGACCCGGGCCTCTTTCACGCCTTTCCCCATTTCCTTGATTCACAAGGTGCTTCTTAAAGCAAGGAGGGACAAGGCGCAGGTGATCCTGATAGCCCCAGACTGGCCCGCAGTTCTGGTACCAGATCTCCTCAGCCTCAGCTCCAGGCTCCCGAGGCAGCTTCCAGCTTGCCCGACCTGCTTTCAGTCAATCAGGGAAGGTGTTCCATCCGACCTTCAATCCCTGCACCTGACGGCCTGGTTCCTGAGCTGCTAGAGTTCCAGGCCTTGGGTCTTTCCGACGAGGTCCTCAATGTTGTTGAGGCGTCCCGTAAGGAGTTGACCAGAAAATGCTACGCCTTCAAATGGAAGAGATTCTCCATTTGGTGTCAGGGCAAGGGCTTGGACCCTTCCTCCTGTTCTGTGGCAAGCATTTGGACTATTTATGGTCCCTTTCTAGTCAAGGGCTTAGGTCGACTGACCCTAAAGGTGCACCTGGCAGCCATCTCTGCTTACGGTAGCGGGCGAAGCAGTCGATGTAGCGAGGAAAGGTGGTCAGGCGCTTTTCAAAGGCCTTGATCACATTTCCCCCCGGTGTGAGAACCTCCACCTCCGTGGGATTTACTGCTGGTACTGGCAAAGCTCATGGGCAAGCTATTCGAACCAATGCACAGGTGTGATTCTCTCACCTGTCGTGGAAGACCGCCTTCTTGGTGGCTATCACGTCAGCCAGAAGGATGGGAGAGCTCCAGGCACTTTGCATCGAGTCTCCTTACCTGGTCTTCCACAGGGACAAGGTTGTCCTGCCTCCCCAATTTCTTCCGAAGGTGGTGTCGGAGTTTCACCTTAACCAGGTGCTGACTCTGCGGTGTTCTACCCCAATCACACTTGGAGGCCGAATATAGGCGCCATACTCTGGACTCTAGAAGGGCGCCGCTTATTATAAGGAGCGCATCGCCGAAATTCGGGGAGAGGTTCGCCAGCTGTTTGTCACCACGCTGAAGCGCACTCTGGCAGACCTGCAGCCAAGTGGGACGATAGGCAGGTGGGTCACCTCCTGCATAGATCGCTGCTATAAGTGGGCGGGCATGGGCCTCCCAGAGGGATAAGAGCTCATTCTACCTGGCTACTTGTTGCATCGGTGGCTGCTTCCAGGGACGCCCTTATCCAGGAAATCTGCAGGGCTGCTACCTGGAAGTCAGCACACACCTTTATTACCCATTACCACATCGACCTTGAGTCACGCCGATGCTGGTTTTGGGGCCTGTCCTCTAGTCCTTATTTCCCAAGTAAGTATTGGGGGTGTGCGCTTTGCCTCCTCCTCCCGAGAACTGCTAGAGTTCGTTAATAGTGTGGATGAACAACATATCCATGTCCTAGAAATACAGGTTACTCACCTGTAACAGGAGTTCTAGGAATGGTATGTATTGTTCATCTACCCCATTCCTAACCTCCCGGCTTGACACAGCACAACCCTGAGCTTCAGCGGGCAGATCTGCGTCATGGGGCGGAGCCGGAGTTTTACCACCCGGGTGGGTGGGAGGAGCCAGCTTGAAGACCTTCCAGCAAGATTTAAAGCGCAAGGAACCTGCCAATAAGTGTGGATGAACAACATATACCATTCCTAGAACTCCTGTTACAGGTGAGTAACCTGTATTTCTAAAGCCAGACTTGAAAGGGCTTAGGAAAGAAGAGAAGTCAAGGAAAGGGAGAATTGGGAGAGCACCAGTTTTTCTGGGAGCTTTGTCTGAGAAGGAATTTGGAAAATTGGTCTGTAGTTATCAGGACTTGAGGGGTCATCACCCTTATGCAGGGGAGAACTTTCACATTCTTTTATGTACCGTGAACTTTTTCAGAGAGAAGGGATAGGAGGCGGAGATGGTGATAGAAATGGAGCAGAGAGTGTATAGTTGGATTGTACATAGTTTGCACAGTCAGTTTTGGATTGTGTGCCCTGGGGTTCCCAGGTTTTGTTTGTTTTGTTATATGTCTGGAAAATGAATAAAGATGTGTTTTTAAAAAAAAAAAGAAATGGAGCAGAGAGGACTTCAGGTGACGCTATCACTCCGCATGTGACCTAATTCTGCAGCTCTCAACCCCACCAGCCTAAAAGTTATAATTCATGTGACTCGAATTTGAATGGAACGGTGCCTCCTAAGCGAGCCGAAGAGGGCAGAGCAGCAAAACATCAAGCTGAAACCCACAATACACACTCAGATGCCACCAGGTCAAGCCTGTCTTTTCTCAAGACAGCAACTGCTCCTCACCGTGAGCGAACAGGCCTCGGTGCTGATACAGAGTGGAAATATTAACCGCCGACATTTGAGGTAATACTGGCAGAAATAAAGCAATTCTGTACTGTAACACAAATGGAATTTAAAACTTAAACAAGTTATCAGCAGTGGAAGGCCAAGTAAAGGATATAGAGGAATGAGTCTCAAACTCGGAGGACTTCATAACCCATCTCCATCAAGCGGTGAATTCCTCCTCACCAACAAGACATGCTGCAAATAAAATGCCAGGATCTAGAATCTTGGTCATGGAGGGATAACCTCAGGATTTATGGTTTTCCTGAGGCGCAGAGACAGGGCAAATGACAGATTTTATATCAGACCTGATATGACATGTGGTGCCTTTGCCTGAGGCCTTTCAATTTCGTAGAGAGGCCTATCACTCCCTGGTACTATGTCTGACTGATCCATCTGCCAGGCCAAGATCTATCGTGCTGAAGTTCTCTAGCTTTTGAGATTAAGAACGGTGTCCGGTGGCCTGGATGGCCAAAAATTGAATACAATAGGGCCTGCCTGTTATTCGACCAGGACTACCCACTGGAGATCCTCCGCTAACGCTTAGAATATGGGGAATTCTAATGATACTTGAAGCACACCAACTTCAATTCTGACCCCATATCCAGCAAGCTAAAGATCTTTTGGTCCTGAGCTGTACTGTACCCCGAGAGAAGCTAAACAGCCGCTCCTAGCACCCCCAAGCTCGACCACGGGCACAAGCCATCACACTAAAAATCACCCCGACCCAGACCGTGGCCTCTTTACCTCACAACCGCCTATGTACCCTCACGTGTACAAAATCTAGCTATCCGCTCCCTCACCAACTATCTCTCTACCCTGCCACACAAGGCTGAACAGCTTGTCCTTGAGACCTCAACATCAACTGGCTTGGCTCCACTTCAGCGCAAATTAAGGACAACTTCACAGCCCTTGACTTATCCCAATTAGTGACTCGCCCACTAGATTTAACCAATCAAGTGGGACCAGCTCCTCTACTAGACACTGTGCAATGTGCTCTCAAACCGCCCACACAAAGTAAAGGCCGAAACATCCTAGCTAACTCCCTTAGTGACCACTCACCTATTCTCTGCTTCTGGTCCTCCCTCACGCCAAGAATCCCATCAGACAGCAACCCCCACAACGCCTCTGCCCCTGGGGCCTTAACAAGCTAAAGTAGCACCTTGCCCAGGTCGACTGGTCCCCGATCTCCCTCGCAGCAGATATAGATACTGCTCTAGCCTTCCTCACCAGTGCCTTCTGTAAGGCCTGTGACATCTTTGCCCCTGTCACCAACACCCACTCCAAGAGACACACTGCTGCCTGGATTTCCCCTCCTGATCCAACAACTAAAGCAGCGTGATAACCTATGGCACATTGCTGTCGAGACCGGCAGGTCAGCAGACAGGCAAGCCTACAATGCAGCACGCAACCAGTGCACCTGGGCCATAAGACAAGCCAAAGCTAACTACTATCAGACCACCTCATCCTCTCTGGGGCTCTGCCCGAGCCTTCTGGGATAACATAAAGGAGTTAAACGGAAGACCCCTCCCTCCTCCCTCACAGATGGTTATTAATGGCACAATTAATACTGACCTATCTCGTGTTGCTGACTGCCTCAACACAACTTTCTGACCTAAGTGCAGTCCTTCCTGCTCACTTCTTGACCCCATCCCTGTAACCAACCACCCAGCTGTTTCTCGTCCCCTTTTCTCTTCAGGGCTATCTCCCCATGATGCTAAACCACCCTCCTAAAAGCCCTCACCTCCCACAACCCGAGCTGTGACCCCTTGACTCAGGATACTCCACCTGACACTGGATGTCATGCTAGCCCCTTACTGACCTACTTAATCGATCCCTGTGCCTCGCCAATTCCCCAGTACATGGAAACAGGCTGAAATCACCCCTATCCATAAAAATGGAGACCAGACAGTACCAAACAACTACAGACTTATCTCCATCCCCCCAAAGACTCTGGAGAAAATAGTATCCACGCAACTCGTGGATTATCTATCCAACTGCAACATACTTTGCCCAGAACAGCATGGCTTCCGCCCGGTCACAGCACCACCACAGCCCTACTAGAGTTTTCCCACCAAATACACTCTGCACTTGATGCAGGGAGATTGCTGGGGCAGTGTTCATTGACCTATCCAAGGCCTTCGACACTGTGAGTCACCCATTAATGCTTGACACCCTCTGTCAGCTGGGTCTCTCATCTGGCCCTCTGGCCTGGTTCTCCAGTTACCTCAGGGATAGATCCCAGCAGGTCAAATTAAATGGAATCCTATCTACTGCACTGCCTGTACGCCCAGGTTCCCACAAGGCTCCATCCTGGGCCCTACATTATTCAGTCTCTTTTAAACACCCTTCCCAGCTCTTGTACAGGCAAACTGCTTCTTTATGCAGACGATGCAGTCCTAGTCACCTCACACCTGACCCACTCACCTCCAGAGCTCCTGCAACTCTCCTTCAGCTAAGCTGAAAATGGTTCCCGACCATCGCCTGGTTCTGAACCTCAAAAAGACAAAATCAATGATCTTTGCACAGAGTGAGTAACTCAAAAATGCTCCCTTGCATCATTCCCAGCACCCTCCACCCCTTGAGCAAGTATCAACATACAAATACCTGGGCATCACCTTGACCGGCTGTCTCCTACCATGCCCACGCCAGTGCTTTGTCCTCTGCCATGAATGCCCGGATTGGACTCCTCTACCGTCACAAAGACTGCCTCCCGAGTTCGCCCCTACGGCTGGCTATCACTTTCTCCATCCTGTCTTTGGTTGACTACGGACTCCCCATCTAAGCAGCCGCTGACCCCACTGCCCTCACCAAAGTACAGACCTCTATCAACAAAGTCTGCAGGCTCCTGACCGGTGCCCCCAGCAGAACTCACACATGCCAGTTCTACTGCACCCCAAACATACTCAATCTTGAAGAACGCCTGCAATACCAGCACCTGTATACGGGCAAAAGGCTCTAATACTTAGGTTATGCCCCCAGGAGTCACCCACACGCTTCTACGGGCCTCCCACCTGGTCGCCACCTGTAATACTACTAAAGCCACCTTCCAGGTGCCTAGAGCCAGGACCTCACTTGCCCAAAGGTCCTTTCACCACAGAGCACCTTCCTGGTATAATCCCTCCCCACGACATCACAAACATCTCCAAAATTGGCCCCTTCAAAACCGCCTCTCGCAAACACCTCACTAGCACTGGAGCTGTATATGCCTATCATAGGGCTATCCGAGCGCCTTCAAATCCAACCTGTCCCTATATGATTTATTTTTCGTGAGCTCTTCTGCAACTTGTCTATTTTACTTGCTCTTTGAAATGCCTGTTATGTATGCTGTTTGTGTCTCACCTGTGCTGTTCCCCACTGTCTTGCTTCACAAATATATTGTCTCCCTCCCTGCGACGAGGTGCCTTTGTAAATGAGTTTTGACTCAAAGGTTTGTAACTCGATATATGAATTAAATAAATTAAAAAATTAAAAGAATACAAGATTCCCCAGACCAAAATACAATGCAAAAACCATTACTACAGAGGTCACGGTAAACCTACTGACCTGCAATAATTTGGCAGAGCAGGAAGAGTGCAGCCCATACTATAGTAGCTGAACCTGTCAGCTATTGCAGGCATCCAGAGAGAAGCTCCTGGAGAAAACAAACCGAACTGAACAGACAGCAGCAACCTGAACGGGAGAGGGATCCTACATAACTCTGACCTCATTTCTTCCACTTCGTCTAACTTGCCTGCATTGTCTGCCACAGTAAATACCGGCTACCACAGGAATACAATAAGCTTCTTGCCTAAAATAACTGCTATGCTTTCATTTATAGGAGGTACTGAACATTTAATAATTCCTGTATAGCATATGTTTCACCACGCTGATACTGCTGGACAGAGTGCAAGCTGTACATTTAGCAACCAAACTTTCTACAGTAACTAGCTATTTGGACTTCTTGGCACCTCGATCACTTATCCACATCAAGGGTTCCTTTGGGATAATTCTTACACAAAGTGAAGCCCTGGACAGATAGTATTATTTTTACTGTTTATTTCATATCTAACTGGCTATGAGCATTACGAAGCATAGCCCATGGGCTCATATTTCTCTACATATATCATACTTCTGACTGCTTTCGAAAGGCTTCATTTGCTTTATGACTGAAGAGGCGGGATGAATTCCTCTTTCCTTATGTTTGCTCCTTCTTCCTTCTCTCTATTTGTGTTACATACAGTAAGCTGGGAAAAATCTGAAAGATAATCTTCAACTCTTAAAAGCTCATGAATGAAACTTGAGCAATTATGAATGATTCAGGGACAGACGGGGAGGGGAAGGGAGCAACCTCTGATGAAAGGTTTGTTTTCTTATTTTATTCTCTTACTGCCTTTTTAAGAAACTTAAGTCCTAATAACTGAAGGTATGATTATGGTAATAGGGCAAATGTTAATTTGGAGGCGGAGAGTACACTAAGACGGAGTTATAGATAACATCATAATTACATAGTAACATAACTTTGCTACATGGCAGGGGCTGGATTGAGGGGATTCTGGTTATATTGTTTGTTCAGCATGTTTCTACCCGTTCTCTCACTCTTTCCTATTAACTCTTCCTGCTACACCCACCCTTCCCTGTCCACTCCAGCCTGACTAAAGTCCCACCCCATCCATAGTAGTGTCCCAATTATCTACCCTCCTCCTTCATTATCATAGTAAACAAGTACACGACAGCCATCGCCACTTTCTGTGGTTTTAGCTAAATTTTTTCCCTAGTCGCCTGTAATATATCCCTCCTCTTCTTTACCTCTCTAACCTGCCACCCCATACACTGCCTCTTTCCCTATATGTGTATTTGCTGCTGCCTCACTCAGAATATCTCTGCTTATAACCCCTGTATGCCTATGGTTGAGTGTACATCTGCTGACTTCTTCAATTGTAAAATAATGCTGTTTTTTTTATTTATTTCAGCCTTGTACTGTATATACTTTTCTTCCTTGTATATTATTGCTTTTTGTATACCTGCTTCTGTACTGTACTTTGATGTATTCATGACCAGGTCCACTTTGCAAATGAGCCTTGCTCAATGGTGCCCACCTGGATAAAGATATTGATTTGATTGATTGATTGATTGAGAAGAGGTCCACCCAAATATGGATGGGATACCCTTACTAGCCTGGGTGATGATGCACTTAGCCATAATTGGCATACTGTGTAAAGGAGTCCACAGTAGGGAGGGCCAAATGGCAGTCGCCATGGTTTACCGTCTGGACCACTCAACCATCTACAACTCAGGTACTCTGAGGTTCTACAAGAGGCAGGTTCTGGAGCCCTCTGGATTGGAAGTTGGCATCAGTGTATATATGTTATCGGACAAGGTTGGTTCACGTTGTTGGTTTGTATTGTTAGATGTTGTTATTGTTATATGTTATGCATCAATTTATGTCATTTTTTAAGCTGGAAACTACTATAAAATTTGCCTCACAGGACTTTGGGGGTGGTGCAGAGAGTCACTGGGGTGACACGTAATGCACCCTTTCTGATTGGGGAAGAAGGATTGTTGGACCTGTGACAGCTGGGGTAAGAGGCAGACACCATGCTGTAATCTTATTACAGATTTTAAGCCTAGAATTAAAATATTTAGACAATGGCTCCTCGTTCAGAACTTTTAATTTCCTCCCAGAATGTCAGCAGACTCCACAATCCCATCAAGAGATATACGATACTTTTCTCTACTTAAAAGCAGAAACCTTATTTTATATTAATTCAGGAAACCCACCTGGATCATGCAGAACACCAGAAACTGCAAAAATCTGGTTTTGGTCAGATGGTCTCCTCATCGTATAAGGGAGGTAAGAGAAGAGGGATAGCAGTATTAATTCCTAAGACTACCCTGTATTACGTCACTTCAACCTATGCAGATGCAGAAGGCAGACTGGCTGTCACGGGGTATCCTATGAGGGAACCCTCTGACCTTGGCTAGCTTATACATCCCTCGGGACGGATGCTGAGATAGTGAGGACACTTACAAATGTAACCCTCACCCCTGCCTTTCTAGCAAAATGACAGGTGGCATGCTGTTGAAGCTGACAGCAGTACCTGGTGGGACTGGGTTCGGGAGGATGAGGTTACCTCGGCATAGGGGCCTAGGTTTGGCTACCCGCACAGGGCACCCAAGGAAATCCGAACACAGGAAGCAATAACTGTAATGTCAGAACCAGGAATGGGATTCTTCAGTGTGGCTTTTATTCACATCCAGCTGAACAAACAAAGCATAGACGGACCCCATGGGGCTACATTTCCTGATAATGCAGATTAGAGACAACAGAACACTTTATCACTATTTCCAGCCCTCAGGCTCTAAACCCACCAGGGCACACAGCCTGGACTTGCACGCAGCTTTGGGCACAGTCCGACTTGTACACTCTTGGGCTTTTCCCCACTGGCCCGGCTCCCCACCATCCACTTGATCCGTGGTCCATTGGAAGAATGAACCAATTATCCCATTCACGGTCCCTTGAAGAATGAACCAATTATCCCATTCATGGTCTATTGGAAGAATGAACCAGTTATCCTGTTGTGGCTCCCAAACCACACTAGAATCTTCGACTCCTAGAGAGAATTTTCTTACAATCCCACATCTGGGTACTTCCCCATTACTGGCCAAGTGCCTGAGGCAAAGTAGAAATCCACAGAAGAAATGCGAGAGGTGGACCTGGTCACTAAAGATGGGGGCTACCCACCTCCAGCTCCCACAGCCCATACCCGCCATTCTCTGGAAACTGAACAATTCCTTTACTGAACTTTCAAATGTAGATTAAGGGTAGACGTCTGTCACATCACCTCTACATATTATTTGCATCCCAACAAACTCTGGACTTGAAACTACTTTCAACTTGCTTAGCCCATTACTCTAGGTTTCCAATATTTAGTAGTTTAATTCCCACATTGTCACACAAGTCCCAGGGTGAAAACATAGGCCCTTTTAGCCAGAGCAGACACTCACCCTCACGTTGCAGGTGCCCCACAGGTGACTTTTCTCCCAAATAAATACTGGAACAAACAGGCAGCTTTTCCTCCACAAGCAGAACTAGGGGTTGCCCCAAGAGTCTGCAGGAATCCTTCTCCCGAAGGGAGGGGCACTGAGACCGAAAACAGCGGTCTCCACCACTTAGTAATCTTTTGTGTCTCTCTTTAAGGTGGAGACACACACCCTTTACTTAAAAGTAGCCTCTGTCAGGGCTGAGGCTCCTAGAGCTTCACTGAGCTGCTTTAACAGCAAGCTCCCTACTTCTCACACACTTCTGAAGACTGACTTGAAGACACTGACTTCAAAACTCCCAACGTTCTAACTAACTCCTCTGCTGCAGATTCCAGTGTGGCTCATGCAGCTGCGATAGTTCTATTGGTGATGTCATCCTCAGTCTCAGCTGAGACTGAGAACAGAGTGAGACAGTGTGAAACCCATTTAACTGGAGTTTCACAAGCTCCCTACCACTAGGTCTTACTGGGATTCTAGTAACCCCGGTAACAAGGGGTTATACAAAAATTACAGAACACCAGCAAGGGTACTAACAGTGGGTGGTGACTACAGTATGATTTTGATGACGGGACACCACTTCTACCCCTAGACCTTCGAGAGGCGCCCGGGTCGCACAGAAACTTATTAGAGGTATTTGAATATATGGGATAGCAGGACACCTGGTGTCACTTAAACCCTCCAAAGAATGTATACACATTACTCAGCCCCACATAAGATATATGCCTGCATAGACTTGTGTCAGACATCGAGGAACATAGCTATCTTGTCCAGAAATGTGACATCCTACCTTTTGTACCTTCGAACTGCTCACGGATATTTATTTATTTATTGAATTTTGATGACCAGGTTGGCCCACTGGGCCCACGGTTGTCCTTTTTCAGGGGAGACCCGGGAACAGAAGAAATACATACAGTCAGTATCCATAAGCAATACAATACAGACAGTCAGGTGATAGAGGGTTACGAGAAGTAGACAGGATAATGAGGATAACAGTACAGGATATTACTTACTTTAAACTGGACCGCTTGAATGCAGGACTACCTCTCATGCTTGAATAACTACCTACTAAACATTAAGGATTTTAAGAATTGATCAAATCCAGAATTCTACAAATTTTATTAGAAAATGAATCTCGGAGATAAAATATACCACTCTCTGGGATACGCTAAAGTGGTGCTGTGTGAGGACATTTGTTTTGTATCCTGCTATAAGAAGCAGCAAACAGCTAGGCTTGACTGCCTTACAGCTTCAGCTAAGCGATTTGCAACAGCAGCATGCGGCCGGGATGAATCGTACCCCTGTTAGAAACCACAAACAACAGGATACAGTATTTATTGGTAGAGATGTAAGTTTGTCATGGCAGTCATACACATCATTGATTCCATGACGTTTGATCTTTATTCAGGACTTCCATGACTTTCACTAGTGTCATCAGAAGGTAGCAATGATAACAGTGTCACATTTACTAATGTTTACTAATGATTTCATGAATAAACAGTGAGTCATTAAAACCTCATCCATAACAAACTCACATCCCTACAATTGGACATCAAAACTGAAAAAGCCATGCAGTACCTGAAACAAAAAATATTACGAGGGGGACCGAGTGCCACCAGAATCTTGGCACACAGGCTGAGGCAACATATAACACAAAACACTATTACACAAATTCGCTCCCAGCAGACTGGAAATTACAGTAGGGTACCCTCTGAGATAGTTGAGACATTTAGAAGTTATTACTCTAAATTATATGTACCGGAATCCCGTGATGTTCCCAAGCTATCAACCATTCCTGACGAGCCTGAAGCTTCCCACAACTACCTCGGGAGCGCAGGGCTCAAACGGGAGGCCCAGTAAATCACCAAGGCAGAGTTAGAGTAGTAGTGGGGAAATTAGAAACTGGAAGTCTCCAGGACCAGAAAGTCTCACGGAGAATTTTACAAGTCATTTAGAGATCTCCTGCTGCCCACCTTACAACAGGCTTGCCAGAAGGTGATGGAGGGGAGCGATTCCATCTTGGAGGTATGCAGTAATTTCAAGCATACCTAAGCCAGGAGAGATCCTGGTCAGTGTAGTTCTTACCGACCGATTTCAGTTTTAAACAATGATTACAATATAACATTAGACAAACAGTGCACCTTTGTACCATGCCTCCCGGTCGAAGGCCTTTTATTACTTGAGCCTAGATGCAGAAAAGGCCTCTGACCAGGTGTTGTGGCCATTCTTGGAGGCATCACTGGGGTCATTTGGTTTCTCTGCAGTCTATCAAAGGTTAATTATGGGTATATAATTAATGGGTTCCTTTTTTCAATGTAAAATCGTGTATTAAAACCGTAATACCTGAGTAGGTATTGTGGCATTCATGCGCTCTCTTCCCCTACGAATGTGCCTCGAGACACCACACAAACACAGCTCGAGCTTAAAACTGTCCATTTCTCTTCACACACTACTGCCCAGAAAAACTCTGGCTACTTCTTCAGCGGCTTGGGAGGCGGAGTATTCTTGCAGTGGCAGGGGAGTAAAAGGGAAGTTGGCAATGAGAGAAAGCCTGGGGCCTTAAATGACCAACAACCTCTGGTAGCGATGCAGCTCTTCAGTGCTGCCGACGGAGGACCGAATTAAACTTTTTAAACCAAACTTCTACAAGAAAAAAGTCACCTTCAATTATAAATAACAAAATATGGGGTGCAGTGTGTTTTACTTGAATTTCACACTCCCTCATTGTTGGATAGCTAATTAAATCCCTCAACTCGGGAGTGTGTTAAATTTCGTAACACACTGCACCCCATACTTTATTCTATATTTATAACCACCCTAAAGCACATATTAAAATCAACAGAGCCGGAAAGAGATTACACCTTCTACTTCAGGGTTTCTATAATTGATTAGCAGTTTTCTCTTGAGACTATACTAACTGTACAGAAAATATTTATATAGATTTTCTAGAAGTGTTGTTTGTTAAACACAATGAGGCAAGAGCTATGCATTTTCACAAAGATTTAGCACTTTTATGAGCAAAATGCTAATCAATTTTTAGAGTTAAATAAATCCCTGTACTTCTCAGCACAAAACTTCGTGACTCCTGTGTAGATATGTTTTTCACACATAACACAGATCTCCACCTTTTCTCAACCTCCCGAATTCACCCTATGGCGGTTATCTGATCATGCCTATGTCCTTAAAGGTCTCCCTAGGGCCCAGTAGATAAACAATCTATATGGAGACTTAACGTCTCCTTACAGAATGATAAAATTTTATCCAGCAGATTACAAAAGTTATTCAAAGTTTAGAAATAGACTCCCCAGTAACAGATTGCTGTCCTCTACTTTGGTGGCATACAATGAAAGCAGTGATTAGGGGCAGATTATATATTTTGCCTTGGCAAAAGAAAATACTGCCAGTGAAATAGCAAAGCTAAAAAAATCAAATCATAGAATTGGAAACCCACATAAGCAAAATCCGAATAAAACCAAGATTATCAAAGAACTAATGGAAACCGATAGTGAACTACATAATTTGGAGAGTAACGTGGCTGAAGGGATTTTGTGCTTCTCCGATCAAAATAATAGTGTGTGTGTGGGGGGTAGGGCCACTTAAATTTTGGCTGTCCGATTAAGAAAGGCACAGGTGAACAGACATGTAGCATGTCTGAAAGACAAAAATAATCCAGATAGGCCCTGGGATAAACTGGGAGATGGCTTCCCTTTTCAAAACTTTCTATAAAGACCTATACAAGGAGGAAAAACCACAAAAGGGAGGTAGAGGTGAAAAGATTTCTGAAACCCAAGCATTTCCCAAATTACCAAAAGAGGCCCAACGGGATTTGTCCTCCTATCAACAGAACAGGAAATCAGAAGTTTGTGCTCACAAACGGGACAGTGTGATGGGGTAACAGTGGGGAGCACCTGGGGAACAGTGACTACCAGTCACTGTGGTTTGAAATCGCAGAAAGAGCAGAACCAAACCACAAAAACATGTATCCTGGATTTTAGGGGCAGACTTTGGGAAAATGGGAGATACTTGAAAGAGGCATTAAGGGAATGGGGCAGGAATCAGGGGTTGAGGAACAGTGGGCAGTATTTAAAATGGGGATTACAGGAGCAACAGAATTGTGTATTAAGCAGGTTAGCAAGAGGAAAAGGTATGAGGAGACCATTATGGTTTTCCAAAGAGGTAGCAAAGAAAGTGAAAGCCAAAAGATTGCATTCAGGCAATATAAAAGACACAGGCAGAAGGGGATAGGGGAAGTACCAGGAGAAGCAAAGGGAGGCAGGGAGGTCAGTAAGGGAAGCCAAAGCTCAGACAGAAGAACACATTGCAAAATCAGTGGGTAGAGGGACAAAACCTTTACAGGTACATAAGTGAAAAAGAAAGGCAAAGGGAGGGATAGTGAGACTGAAGGGGAAGGATGGGGCTGCGTGGAGGATGACAACAGTAAAGCTGGCATACTGAACAGGTATTTCTGCTCAGTCTTTACTGAGGAAGAGGAGGGTAATGGGTCTGAACGGAGTACAAGGGTGAGAATGGTACAGAAATAGACACAAGTCCCTTTACACAAGAAAAGGTCCTGAAGGAACTGGAAGTAATAGAGTTGATAAAGCAATGGGGCCAGATGGGGTGCACCCCAGGGTCCTTAAAGAACTAAGAGAGGTGGTGGCTGAACCTCTGGCTGTCCTGTTTAGCTGATCACTGGAAACAGGGAGGTACCCAAAGACTGGAGGGTAGCAGATGTAGTCCCTTATACAAAAGTGGAACAAAGAGGAAGCTGGGAACTACAGACCAGTCAGCCTCACCTCGTAGTGGGGAAGATGATGGAAGCACTACTGAAGGAGAGATTGGTGGAACATCTGGTTGTCAATGGACTACAGGACCCAAGGCAGCATGGTTTCACCAGGGGAGGTCATGTCAGACCAGTCTCATTGAATTTTTGACTGGGTGACTAGGGAGGTGGATCGGGGAGGGCAGTGGACATGGCCTATCTGGACTTCAGCAAGGCCTTTGACACTGTGCCACATAGAAGACTATTGTACAAACTGGGGAATATGGGTGTGGGCAGGACAGTAGTGTGTGGTGGGTAGGTAACTGGCTGGGCGGCAGGACACAGAGGGTGGTGGTAAATGGCTGTCACTCCACAGAGGGAAGAGTGACCAGTGGGGTACCACAGGAATCAGTGCTGGGACCGTCCTATCTAATATCTTCATCAGTGACATTAGCGCAGGGACCTAGAAGGCAGAATTTAACTGTTCGCTGATGACACAAAGCTCTGTAACAGAGTAGACACACCAGAGGGGTAGACAGAATGAGAAGGACCTGCAGAAACTTGAAGAATGGTCAGGGTTTGGCAGTTGAAATTCAATGCAAGGAAGTGCAAGATAATGCATATGGGGCACAAAACCCTGGCACAATATATCAGTTGGGGGGTGAGGATATAGCATGCACCAAGCAGGAAAGGGATCTTGGGGTTATCATCTCTGATGACCTCAAGGCAGGAAACAGTGTGACAAGGCAGCAGGTAAAGCAAATAGGATGCTGGGATGCATAGGCAGGGCATCACCAGCAGGAAAAGGGAGGTCATAATTCCACTATACAAGACACTAGTGAGGCCCCACCTGGGTACAGTGTAGTTCTGGAGACCTTACCTACGTAAGGACATAGACAGGGTAGAGAAGGTTCAGAGGAGGTCAACAAAGATGGTGCATGGATTGCATCACAAGTCCTATGAGGACAGGTTGAAGGAACTGAACATGTACTCCCTGGAAGAGAGGAGGAGAGAGGGTATATGGTAGAGACATACAAGTATCTTACAGGGAGGAACAGGGTGCAGGAATGCACTGTTTTAAGTGAAAAGATGTTCCAGGACTAGAGGGCATGGGATGAAGTTGGAGGGAGGACATGAGGAAGAATTTCTTCACAGAACGGGTGGTGGACAAGTGGAACACCCTGCCAGAAGAAGTGGTGGGGCTGAAACAATCACGGATTTAAGAATGCATGGGATAGACATAGGAATTCTGGAGGTCAGGTGTAAGGGCAGCAGACTTCTTGGAAAACACAAACTGAACTTACAAGCTCAAATGGCAGGACTGGGTGGGCCATAGGCCCCTTATCTGCCGACACTGTCTATGTATCTGTGTATCTGTGTACCATAGCGGGACTTCAGGTGGGTAGGGCTCCAGACCCCAGTGGATTTCCTGTGGAATTTTATAAAAAGCTAGGAAACTACTGATCCCAAGCTGACTGTAGTAATAAACTCCATTTTGTAGGAAGACCAATTCCAAATCATGGAGGGATGCCATTATCACCGTAATCCCTAAACCTGGGACACCAGGTATATACTGTGAATCTTACAGGCCTATATCACTCCTCAATCAAGATTTAAGATACTAACCAAAATCCTTATGACTCGACTCCAGTCCTATATCGAATTATTGATACATCCCAATCAGACAGGGTTTATCCCCCATAGACACATGTCAGACAATATTAGGAGACTCCTCAATATTCTCATAAATCAACTAGATACCAGAATACCACAAATGGCAATCCTTTAGATGCCAAGAGCATTCGATCGCCTTAATTGAGCGATATGAAAGACGTTCTGACATATAATATGGCATGGGGCTCCTTCATCAAGTGGATCCTGCTGTCATATCATAATCCGACTGCAAGAGTCTGAGTAAATAGGACACTCTCTGACTCTCCCACAATAGAAAGGGGCACTAGGCAGGTGCCTACTCTCATCCCTGTTGTTTGCCCTATGTATGGAACCTCTGGCACAAGCAGTCGGGATGATCCAAAAATACAGGAATAAGAGTGGAGAAGCCACAAATAAAATCTCTATGTATGCTGATGACACCTTAGTCTTCCTGGACAATCCAGAAACATCCCTTCCTCCCTTTTGAATTTGTTGGAGCGGTTTGGTTGTATATCAGGATTTAAAATAACGAAATATTCGAGTGCTGCTCATAAAAGGCAGCCTATCTATGGGTGTTCGCTCAGCGATACCTTTAGATGGGCAAAGACCAAATACGCTTATCTTGGCATCCAGATACCAGTTAAGCTGTCAGAACTTTACCGTTAAACTATGGGCACTGAAAAACAAGTCTTTGCAGATATAAACAGATGGCAGGCAATCCTTTTACATTCACGAACCGATTGAATACTGTCAAGATGAACATACTACCTAGATATTTATTTCTGTTCACTAATCTGCCCTTGCCATTCCTAAAGCGAGATCGGAGAGAACATAAACAAAAATTAGCTAAATTCATCTGGAGGGTAGGAGACCCAGGAAAAGGTGGGAGCTCCCTAACGGAATCCAAGGAGAGAGGGGACTGGGAATCCCAGTTTTATAACTATTACAAGCAGCACCGCTGTTATCAATCTTAAAAGTGCTAGCCCCAGAGTACAGAGAGGGTTGGTACTTAATGGAAAAGAGTTGATTCCACATAATATATTACTATGGAGAGCAACCATCTCAGAATTAAAGAATATCACTAACAGATGGACCAGGCATACTATCACTGTTTGGATTCACACCAGACAATGGTGGAGATATCCATCCCAGTCTGGCCATTTATACCCCTGTCCTTCCTTCCTCAGTTCCCATCCATGGAGAGTGAACCCTGTTTTGTTGGCTGGGGAACGCTTAGTTTTACCCTCACTCAGTTCTTACAGGAGGGTTCGATCAAATCATTTAATGTTCTACAACAGGAAGTTGGTATCCCACATAAGGACTTTACAGATTTCTGCAATGTAGACACTACATAAACCATACAATAGGATATCAGTCCTCACAGGAAATATAGCACAACATTTAATTAAGACTTGTTGCATGGTTGACTCAAAGGCTACATCTCATATTTATACAGGTATTACAGGAGGGTGTGGGAGTCTTAGTTATTCAGAATATAGAGCAATCGTGGCAGGGAGAAATGGACCTTCCCTGACCGAGGTGGCTTGGGAGAAAAATCTGCTCAGGGATCCACAAAACCACTAGTTTGCCAGTATGGAGGAGTTCAGGTGGATAGTAACTGCCAGATATTTACCACCCCGTGATCGCTGCTCATTATACCACATTGTTTACAGATAAAATGCTGGAGGAGATGTGGAAAGCGAGGCACTTATTTTCACATCTTTTGGGAATGCCCACAGATCAAACGTTTTGGAAAGTGGTCCTCTGGCAATTCATGAAATCTTCCAATTGGAGACCACCCTGAACTGTGCTAACCTAGTTTTAGGCCTCCCACCCATGGGAATCAGATCCTCGAACCACAAGTACCTGTTCTTTACCCTACCTGTTCTTTACCCTAGTGGCGGCAGCCTTGTGATGATGATTACACAACATTGGTTGACACCTCACTCGCTATCCCTTTCAGTGTGGAGAACCAATGTGACCTCTATTAAAGAATGGAAGCAGTAACAGCACAGTCAAGGCTACGCACAGAGCAGTTTAACTCGGTGGCTCCCCTTCTGTGATTATGTAGAGGACAAGGAGAGTATCCCCGTCCTAGAGCAGTTTCTACTGTCCTAATGATTAAGGAATACCATCTGGTTCTTACAGCAGGAGGAATACAAGGTATTGAATAATTTAAACAAATCCAGAACATATATCATTAAAAGGACCAAGCTTTAATGGTTTAGATGTCGGGTGTGCATCCCTGGAGGAAGGATGATTTACACCATATTTAAGGGACTTATAACAAAAATAAAAGATAAAACAAGACAAAAGTTTCCACATCAATCTGTTAAGAGTTGTTCTTTATTGTTTATGGGTTGTTCCTTTTGCTGGGAAAGAAATTATCTGAGCAGAGTACAGATGTCTATATAAATTAAGGAACAATGGATAATAGTGTTTGGGTTATTTACATGAGCATGTAGACATTAGGAGCAGATGGGAAAATGTGGGTGTCCTTTTGGGGCATCCATGTAGAGACTGTCGACTTCTCATAGAAATGAAGAACAACCTGGAAAAAGAATAATAATTATTTATAGGCGCTTAATTTCAAGTCTGTAGCTTAGTTGTGAAACTATATCAAAGATGGACGTGGATTTATACCCATGCACTGTATTAATCAACTACGATTATTGTACTCTTGAGTATATTAATAAAATTTGTACAAGTTCAAAAAATAAACAAAATCAATGGAGCCATTACCTCTGTGATATCCTTATAGAGAGGCACCACGGGAGGTGTCCTCTCTCACCTCTGTTAAGCTTTGCACTTAGAGCCGCTGGCTCAAGCTTTGAGAGAGGCAAAGACATTACCGGACTTACAGTGGGAGGAACAGCACAAACTAGCACTATACTCAGATGATTTACTGGTTTACATAGTCAATCCAGAGCAGTCTCTCCCCACTTGTGGGACATACTGAGAGGTTTGGAAGGGTAGCAGGGTACAAAATAAATACCACTAAAACGGAGGTGCTACAGGTAAATTACATTCCAACAGAGGCGGTGGAACAGCGTTTCCTTTCCAATGGGTACGCCATTTGAAGTACTTGGGAGTGCAGTTGCCTGTTTCATCGACACACCTATATCAATACAATTATGTACCACTGGTCAGAGAGACAATGCAGTCTAGATCTGGAAAAATGGTATAATATCCACTCCTGATACAATGCATAGAAACAGTTTGTATGAACTTACTTCTAGGATTTTGTACTTGGCACAAACTCTTCCAATTGCTCCCCATCCTCTTTTTTTTTTAAAGAAGTAATAAAACAATATCCAGATATTTTTGGACTGTCTACCCCAAGAGTGATGCTTTCAGTTCTTCAGCTCCCATCTAAATCGGGGAATGGTTTGCCCTGTTTTATAAATACTATGTAGCTTCACAGATGAGGATAATTGTTTTGTGGCTCCACCACTCCTATGAGGTGAAATGGAGCGAGTTGGAGACAAGGGAAGAAGACCTGGTTAATCTAGATGAAATACTGTTAAGCCAACCCCTCTCCTGTTGGATGAGGTTACACATAACCCCTACGCTAGAAATGTTTTGCTGTGCTGGAGGAGACTCTGGGCATCCAAACCATTGAACCTCTATAAACATTTTTTGTACTGTCTACCTTACTTACAGTCTTTCCAACCAGCCAGATTAGACAGTGGTTTTCATAAATGGTGAAGACTTGGTGTCCAGACTCTCCTTCAGTTTTATAAAAAGGGACCTATTGTCCTTTGAGGAGATGGTAATACAATATGGCCTCACACCCACGGGACAGATTCAGATACATGCAGGTGGTTAATTACATCAGGACCTTACCTCTCCTCTCATGCTCAATCAATCAAACTTTATTTAACCAGGTAGTTACATCATTGAGCAAGCTCATTTGCAAGATGGTCCTGGACACAAAGGACATACACATTCTGTGAGAGACTCGCCCCTAGTGTTGAAGATCTTTGGGGCAGCTTTGCAAGGCTTAGTCTCCCAAAAACATATGATCTCCTACACTTATAAAGCAATCCTTTCCTCCTTAAACATACTTTGGATTCAGTGAGGCTTTCCTGGGAGAGGGATTTGGGAGGCAACATAGAATCAAAGGTTTGGAACACCCACATTAAATATTTGTATTTGGGCACAGGATCATACCTCTGGAGAGAATTCTCCTGGAAGGTGACCTTAAGATACTTCAGGACTCCATAATACAAAATAAATATAACCCCACAAGGGATCTGCGTGTTGGCGAGGATCTGATATGCCCCAGTAGCACAGGGACATATTTTTAGGGTTGTCCGGTGATCAGATCTTTTCTTGAGGCCTTGCAGTTTGCCCTAGAAGATTTGCTAGGGGTCCTGTTGTTGCTGACGGAGGAAATGTTTTTTTCTGAACCTAGATAGAGAGCGGAGGACATCTCAACCAGAAAACTCATTCAAACATGTTTCCGTGCACCTAAGAAAGCGATAACCAAAAATGGCTCTCCCAGGTCCCTCCTACAATTAGAGAATGGCAAGACCTCATGATATAGATCTACAAAATGGAAAAACTTCATAGCTTTAATTAACCATCGTACAGAAAACTTTGAAATACAATGGAGGAGATGGGTGGTCTGTATTATGACCCACAGACAGGACTTTGTTCAATAACCAGATGTAGGGACATGGATTCTCTCTTCACCAATAGTAATTATATTCCTAACCCTGTCAGGGTGCTGTCTTTATTTTATGGTTGCACTTGTAATGAGTTGTATTGGCAGTTTTCTCATAATGGACTGTGTATACAAAACACCAGCTAAAATGTTCATGGACATGTTGTTATTTATTTGTATGACCCACTGTATTGTCTTAATTGAAAATGTTCTTTTAAATAAAAGTAAAATAAAAATAAAAATGGAGCAGAGATGTGAAGGAGGTTGTGGTCAAGGCTGTTGGGCTGTTCCATTTAGTAGGGTCAAGGGTCAGGAGGGTGGAGAGGTAGACTCTATAGGAAGGTAGAGAGGAAGTGGGGAAGAGGTTGAGCATACAGAAAGAGTGCTGGTAGAGAAAAGGTATTGAAAGCAGATGCTGTCTCAGTGGGGTTAGAGGTAGAGGTAGAGGAGGAGCCTATTAGAGGGCTTTTAGGTTCATCTAGAAGTTGGAAACAGATTTGGCAAATCTTTTCAAGGTATCTCCTCCATTAGGCCACACCTTTGGAACTGTAGCTGTCAGGCACTAAGACCACATGGAAACTTGCTAGCGGGGACAGCCCACGATGTCATCCTACATCTGTGTTTGTATAAACATCACTCCTCAGTTCTTTTCTGCTGTTGCTCTTCCTTGTCGAACCTACTGAAGGAAATGTCAACTAGTCATTGCTGTTCATTCTTTTACTTTCACAGTTTATTTTGTTGTCCGAGCATGCTTCTGAAAGAGCCTTTATTCGTGCTATGTAATTGAGGAGAGAAAATTAGCAAAGAAGACACACACGTCTGTGTGTGCTGCTTAGGGCTGTCTCCCAATGTGAGGACTTGTGAAATTTGCCAGATCTTCAGCCAGGCTACAAGGCAGTTGCAAGAAAGCTCTAGAAAATGTTGTTCTCCTTAAACTTAAAAGACATGGAGAAAGAATAGGGTCCCAAATCTCTCTTCTCTCACCTTCAGACGAAAAGTGGCTGCCAAAGTTGAAGGACTGGGTCAGGGAGCAGTTATTGTCACGGCCCTCCTTATCATCGGGCCTCAAGCACAAACATGGAGAAAAGAGGCTATGCTTAGCAGAGGACTGGGACAGGCAAAGGTCATTGTCATGAACCTCCTTATCAGGCCACAAGCACAAACACAGAGAAAAGAGAATTTGCTTCACGCAGGTCCGTCACCTTTGAGACACGGTAGTGTGTTAATTGTGGCTCGGGGTTTGAGAGGTGGGGGGGCGTGGGGAGATAGCATTTTGGGTTATTTTCCAAAGTCTTAGAGATGGAATCACTTAATATCTGTACAGTGAATGTGAAGGAATTAATAATGTTACAGTGAATGTGAAGGAATTAATAATGTTACTAAAAGGGCCAGAATTTTGAAAGAGCTTAGAGACTAAAATGTGATGTAGCCTGTTTACAGGAAACTAAGCTTACAGGCGGAGCATGCGAGTTATGTGGATCCTGGGTGGGTAGGGTCTTCGGACTCTCACCCGTCATCTGCCAAAGCAGGGATGGCTATTTTCCTCAAACATGGTCTCCCTTTCCACACTCACACAGTTTCAAGGAGGAGGAGGTGGGTGCTGGTGACTGGAGAACTCTGAGGTAGCCTACTACATATACTTTCAGTATATCCCCCCGGGTCCGGTCCTTTTTTTTTTTTTTAGGGAACTCTTCCTAATAATTGCTGGTATAGACCCGGCCACCTTCTACTAATGGGTGATTGGAACTGTGTGGAAAATTGTCAAATGGTTATAAATCCCTGGATAAAGGCGGGTAGGGAAGTTGCACAAGATTGCTGTGTACCTAGTAGCTGAATCAGGGCTAGTTGATCTGTGGCAGTGGCAGCACCCCAGGTTAAAGATTATACGTTCTTACCCCGCTGCGAATGCTTATTCTAGATTGACAGGATATATTCCTGGAATTTGAGGCATACTTATTTGGGAGGTCCGGATAACCCTGTCTCCTCTCAGATCATGCAGTGGTTCAGGTTGAGGCAAACTGGGATGTTAGGAACCTGGGGGTCCTGGAGGCTAGACCCTGGCTCTTGTTGGACAAGCTTTTGGTGGTCAAGCTGAAAGAAGAGATTAAAGGGTTCCTGGAAGATAACAAGGTGACAGAACCTCCCTAAGAATTATTTGGGATGCTCTTAAAGCTTTCCTGTGGTAAACTCATCAGCCATGCAGCCTACCGGAATAAGCTTCACAACAGTAAACTATCACAAGCTTTAGCATCCATTGCTTAGTTAGAAGCGAACATAAATGAACCTGTGACCCCACAATTTTAAAACTACAAGTAGCAAGGAATGAAGTAAAACCAGTTAATGACGCACCACACTATCAATTTCCTACGTTTCACAAATCAAAATATTTTGAGGAGGGTGATAGGGCAGACAAATTACTGCCCTGCGCCTCCGTAAGCAAAGCGGATAGATGTGTTGCTAAATTAGAGGCGTAAAGGGGCGGGAGAGTTGTGGTTAAACCTGCTGCAATTACAGAGGCGCTTTGCAAATTTTACGCTGAATTATACAGGCAGGAGAAAGACCCAGGGCATAGTCAAAAAATAAAAGAATTCCTAGGTAAGGTCGAGTTGCCAGCCCTTTCAGCTGAGCAAGTCACTGCCTTGAACTACCGTTCACGGAGGAAAAGCAGGGACGGGTGATATCCTCTCAAGCTCAGGAAGGCACCAGGAGCTGATGGTTTTGTCATAGAGTTTTGTAAGACTTTTGTGAAGAAATCACCCAATCCTGTTAGATGTTTGCAATCACGGCTCCTGAGGGTGGGGACCGGGGTTCTGGGAGAGGCAACAATAACTGTTTTGCTTAAAGAGGTAAAGATTTGATGGGTTGTGCGGATACCGACCCATTTCCTTCCTAAATGTCGACACTAAAATTTTGCAAAGTTCATTGGAGAAAGACTGGAAAAAAAAAAAATTTCTTCCTGATTTAGTGCACTCTGATCAGACTGGATTTGTCCTGGTCGGACATTCGGGACAATGTCAGATTATTGTTGAATGTCATGGTATCTAAGGTCACTGCTCCCTGTGGAGTTGGGGCAGTAATATCATTAGACGCTGAGAAGGCTTTGATCGCCTAGATTGGCTATTCTTAAACAAAACTTTAGAAAAATTCGGATTTGGGAGTAAATTTAGGGATTGGATATCTAATTTATATAGTGACCCAGGGGCTAAGGTTAAGGTGAACATGTTTTTCCAATAAGTTTAGCATTCAGCAGGGACTAGATAGGGGTGCACGCTTTCTCCCCTGCTGTTTGCACTAAGCATGGCACCCTTTGCAGCCTCCATTAGACAATCCCAGTCCTTTAGGGGCATCAGGGCAGAGGATTAGAGGTCCAGTTTCTTTACGTGGACGATACCTTACTATTATCTAATGGATCCAGTAAACTCTGCCTCGGGTGCTATCACAGATACAGAAATTTGGGGTCATCTTGGGTTTCGAGTGAATGAGTCTAAGACGATGATGCTACCTGTAGCTGGTTCTGCATCCCAGACTCTCCCGGTGGTTAGGCAGTTTCGTTGGGCAAGGGGTTTCTGCTATTTGGGAATTTGTATCCCTGAGAACCTAGTTAACTTATATGCTAATTACTTCAGATTGCTTAAAAGCATTCAGGGATTATACAGGTGGGGAACTCCCAATATAATTTTCTGGTGCTGGATAGAAACTGTCAGGATGAATGTCCTGCCCGCCTTGTTTTCCTGTTTACATCTCTTCCTTAAAACTTCCTATAAACTCAGCCACCTCAAGTTTATTTGGAATAACAGAGCCCCCAGATCAAATGGCAAATTTGCAGGTGGCCAGACAGGGTGGCGGGTTAGGTCTTCCCAGTTTTATTCATTATTACTGGGTGGCCCAGCTCCAGGTTTTAGTTCTCTGGCCAGGAAAGGACTGCCCACTTTGGTCGGAGGTTGAGAAGCCTGATACTCAGGAGTTCAATTGGTGGATATTATCCACTTGGATTGGGCTGGGTTGTCTAGGCTTCAGATTTCCAACACCTGGCGTTAGTTCTTAATTAAGTTTGGATGAGGGTTGTTGGGGGAGGATTTCCACTCAGATTAACATGTGGACCCTATTAGGGCATGCATGGATTTTCTTCCCTCATACACAGACTTGGGTTTCGCACATGGGAAAGACTAGGCCTCTACAGAATTGGGCAATTATTTGACTCTCAAAATTTTAAGAATTTCTCACAATTGAAGCGAGCATTTGGACTATTGAATAGAGATCATTTTAGATTTTTACAGATTTGACATTTCCTGAAAAGTAAGGGTATCTCCTCTCCAGGTTCACTAGCCCTGGCACCCTTGTGAATTCTTCCTCCCTTTGGTTTCTGGTAGTCACCAAGCCCACCTAATTTCCCAAATAGTTTCCTTCCTCAATACACTGGTGCAGGGCCCCTCGAAAGTTCAGTATCTAAATGGGAGGAGGAATTGGGATGTCAGTTAAACACTGCAGACTGGCAGCAGATGTGGTATGGGTGCATTGTCCCACGTCTTCTCTGTCCAGGCGAGCTTTAGCTGGAATGTTAATATTAGATTTCTTTGCACCTGCATTATTACCCAACATTATAGTCCTTCTGTGTCGAATTTATGTTGAGAGGCTGTAGAGGGGGCACATGCTCATTTTTTTGGGGTTGCCCCAAATAAAGGGGTTTTGGCATCTTGTGATCCAAGAATCAGAAAAGATACTTCAGACACCACTTCCTTTTGAACCGCAGTATTGGATCCTGGGTATCCCGCCACAATGCTTGTTACTAAGGACCTAAAATTTTATTCTGCATTTTAATATCGGCTGCCCAGAAATGTATCACTAAAAACTGGTTGAGAGGAATCCCAACCATGGAGCTATGGTATTCTATTTGTAAGCAAATTCAATTGATGGAAAAATTAACAGCTCAATGAAGTCTTCAGATGGAAAAATTCAAAAGTAGGTGGATGCCTTTTTTCATTATCAAGTGGATAAGGAAAATAAAACGCTTCTGGATATTTTGGCTCAGCTTCCTAAGTTGGGAAGAGGGGTTTTCCCTCCTTTGATAGCCTTGGTGTATCTCTCTAAAGAATTGCCCTCAATCCAGGTCTCTTCCCTATAAGTATTTTTCTTGCTGATTTGTGAGTACAATAACTCTTTGGACACTTACTCACAAAGACAGGCTCACGCTCTTGGTGCTTTAAGACCCTAAATGTATGATCGGATCCTCCTGATTCAATTTAACTGTCCAAGTTCCTCTGTAGTGTTGCAAGACCTTTCTCTGCCCAATTAACTTTCCGCATATGGTAGATTAGCAGATAATGAAAATGGAATAATTATGTTTACCCTGAGCCTTATGTCTGGTGTGTTTTCTTTTCTTTCTCTTAATTTTATGAAGAAAGGTAATGCACCTTTCTTCTTCTTTATTCTGTGTTGTTTAGTGAAGGGTTTTAATTTTCTTCTTCTTTTTGTTTTCTGTTTTGTCTGTATTTTATTTTACTGTTATATTGTGCGTGTATAATTTATGTTGTGTTGTGGAAAATTAATAAAATTATTATTAAAAAAAAAAAAGATGCACCTTCCTGTTTATTACCCTGGCATGCCACTCATGGTGAGGCGCTGCTGCATGCTCCAGATGTACATAGAATACTCCAATACTGTGTTGATTGCGCTAAGGACTGCAGAAATCCTTTTCAGCTTTGTGTTTTGTTCACCTCTAGGAAAGAGGGCACCCTGTGTCTGAACAGTGCCTGACCAAATGACTGGCAAATTGTATTATGTTCCTGTTATAGGAAGTACAGTAACGGACTTCCTGATGTGGTTTGTGGCCACTGCACTAAAGGAATGGCCACTTCTGTTGTTGTTTAGAAATGTTTCTGCAGGTGACATTTGTGCTGCAGCCACATGGAGCACTGTCCATGCCTTCATTAAACATTACAGTCTGGACATTGTCTCGTAGACATCCTGAATTTGGACTTGCTATATTGCAAGGCCTGCTGTCTGAATATAAATATCAGACTGTAACCGCCTCCCAGCTTTATTTGGGACTGCTTGGGAATCATTTCAGAGGTGTGGTCTAACGGAGGAGATATCCTTGAAGAAGATAGAACAGTAGTTACGATTTACCATAACAGTAAAGTAGATCTTTGAGAGAATGTCTCCTTTGGGCCATGCTGTCTCTGCCTCTGTGCCCCTTCCGCTTCAGTGACGGTTACATCATATATTGTGCCTGAACCTAATCCATGCATTATATGTCCAGCTCCATGCTTCTCCTTGTATGGCTGATGATGGTCTTATCTTCTGGTTCTTTAACAGTTGGAGGTCCTCGAATCCAATTTCTGGCAGGAAACTGAGGCGTAATGGACCGCCCACTTTTATATAGATGCAGGCGAAGAACGTTGTGGTGGGTGGCTTCCAGCTAGTAAAATTTCCTTGTGGACCTAGTGCCTGACAGTTATAGTTCCAAAAGGTGGCTTCAGTAAGTATATAACTGTTCTTTCTGGTGGCTTTTGTGCAGGGATATGGAACTGTCTTAACTGGCAAGGTTGACAGGGAAAGTAGAAAATCTGTGAATGCACCTAGCTAAGTTGTGAGCCTTGAGGCAGCATTGAGTTCAGCTGAGACCGATTGGACCTTTACTAGAGCCTACCTCAGAGAGGTCAGCTATCCCAGACATCCGTGAAAACAGAATGGAAAAATTTGGGGTGTCATCCAGATCAGAGGATGAAGTGTCAGGAGACCAGTCAGTGTTACACAGGCGTAAGCAGGGCCAAAAGACCTGAACTGGATAACCTGGGGCACTGGTCATTCTCATACAGAAGACTATGTGGTGATCATTGAGGCCATGAGAGTGTACCTGCTTCCCCAGTACGATGGGTGGGAGGAGAGGACCCAGTCAGTGATGGAATGAGAGCCTTAGTTAGGTCTGAGATGGGTAGTATCAGAGATATGCAGAGGAAGCAGCTTGTATTTTGTGAATAAAGACTAGCTCAGAATGTGTTCGCTTGCTAGCCCTTCTTATTTTAAGGCCCTTCTTGGTAAATTCTGTGTTGATAAATGTGAATGACATTGAGTAAATTATATATTATTATATTATTATATGTTGTGATCTTTGTTATTCGTATTGTAGGCGTAATAGCTTTCTGTTTACATCATCATCGCCATATTTTCTGTTTCAGTATTCTGTTGTTTCCTATCTTTGTACTAGATTGTGTTAGCAAGTACTGAATTGCATTCTGTAAGTTTGTTGCAATGTCAGTTAAATTGCACTGTAACCCTTTGCATGTTTCTGACCTACCTGGGACCTCACTGTAAATGAGCATTGCTCCATGGAGTTTTTTTCCTGGTAAAATACAAATACTTTTAGAGGAGGAGGCGAGTTAGTGGTTAAATCCCTAAGACTAAGTGCTCACCAGAGTAGTCAAGAGGGAATAAAGAAAGGGAGAACCAAGAGGAGTTTGGTTTGAAGGGCAGCAGTTGGCACTGAGGATGAAAACATGGAATGGAATGGAGAGTTTGCTAACATCCTCTTGTGAGAGCAATGAACAGAAGAACTGTATTCAACTTTGAACCTGCATTTGACCAAGCCATGAACAGCAACGCTGCCTCCCTTTTTCCTCTGCCCTGTTGGTATGTATAGAAACTAGGGAGTGAGACTTGTCATATCCAAGATCTGACTGGAGAGCAGAACATCAGGGTGGAAGTGCACTGCATTCAGTCTGAGCTGAATGTTTTTTTTTTTTTGGGGGGCTCTGTTCTTTTAAGTACATGACCCAGCAAGAGTGGAGAGGAGGACCAGTTTTAGGTCAGTATCACTAGACAGTATTCTCGGAGAAGGATGAGAATGCACTTGAGAGAGTTTGGCTGCCTGTGCAGATGGGGTTGGAGGAGGAAAGTGTGAAAGATACAGAGGAACAGAGAGAAGGAAAAGCATGATTAGAATGGTAACAAAATGCAGGTCAAACAGAAAAATGCTTTACGTAGGAGGGCTCTAGCTAGGCAGGTGGCAGCGGACTTTGAGACACAAGTAAGTGTAAGTCGCTAATGGTAAGCACTGCTAATAGACTAGTAAAAACATAATTAAAAAATGGCTTGTTGCAGCTGGACTGCTGGTGCAGTGGTAGTGCCGCCACTTGTGAGGCTGAACAACCCCAGTTTGCAAACCTTAGTCTGACATCAGAGAGCCGGCAGAGGGGGAGGTAGGATGAGCATTCAGCGGACTGCTCTCCTCCTCTGGGGGTGGGTGGTGGTGGTGGTGGTAGAGTCTTCATATTAAATATGACTCCCAGTGGAGGCTGGGAGTACAGTACCAGCATGGGATGGTGGATGTCTGCAGGGCACATGCAGGAGTGCGCACCCGCACTGGCGTCATTGCACGTCTGCGTTTCTTGGGCAGCCATAAGAAAACCCTATGGCAGCTGCACGGTGACACCAGGATCCTTGCAAGCGCTGCCTCCAGCCCACTCTAGTGAATGCGGGAGGGGGAGAGAGAGAGAGGGTGTCTGTATTAGCATTTCAGTCCCTCCTTGTGACTGGGGGTAGACAAGCCACGGTCTCCTGGGTCCCCGGTAGGTCTCTGGAGCTGGCACCAGCATGAGGCGAACCTGAACGGGCAGTGTGGCAAAGTGGAGTAAATCCCCGGCCTCCCACAGAGTTTAAAAAGATCCTTTTGCCAGTATAGATCCTCTGTTGTTTGGTTCACTAGTATGTTAGGGTTACATTACAACAATGCAAGGAAAACTGTGCAGTGGGAAATCTGCAGATTACAGTTTGCCAAGCAAATGAAACAACTAGATCAGCAAGTACTAACAGTGCAGTACTGTTTCCTAAATAAAGCAAATTTACTGTATTATTTATTTCAGTCTTGGAATTAATACCTTTGAGCCAAAAGGCTCTTTTACATAGGCTCCATGTCATAACAAAGAACAGAACAAACAGTATAGTGAGAAAATACATACAGTAGTGATCCTAGGAGTAAAGTGTGTGGTCGGGCTTACCAAGACAGGTAGCAGGCTGACGTTGAAGTGTCATTAAAGAGAGTGCAGCTAGAATTGTTGAAAGACAAATACTAGTGAGCTACCCAAGTGGCATTTGACAGTGGGTTGCTAGCAGACAGACCTGTTTCAGATAGACGTATTTGTAAGTAGGGTTACAGATAGTGCAGGGATATACAGTATGTGTATGATAGAGACTAATCAGGCAAAAAGTGACGATGGCTGTAACATCTTGTTAGAGGGTTGTATACTCACGGCACAGAGAACTTAAAGAATGGTACAGACAGTTCAGAATCTAAGCACAGCAAAGGGTCACCAAGGCCTTAGATTACTGTTGCTCTGCCAGTCCCTGATGATGTTCCTTGAGCTGCTTGTGCCCTTTTGCTCTTGTCTTACTGACTGTGTTCTTGTTACTTGACAGTGTTCCTGTTGCCATGTACGCTGCTATAACAGTGCTTGTTTGATATGTATACTATTCACTTTGCTGTTGCTGTGTAACTCTCATTGACGTTGAATCTTTGTAAATGAGCACTTGTGCTCAGTGGTGGTGTTCCACGAATGAGTGAAATACATAAATAAATAAAAAGATCCAGGGCCAGCAGGACAGATCCTGTGAGAAATGGCTGGAGGCCGTAAACTTATTCTGTTACAGACCAGGTTGGAGCGGGAGGACATGATTGAAACATACAAGTTTCTCAGGGTATAAACAAGGTAAGCAGTAAGGAAATATTTGTAAGAAATGGGCAGTGGTTGCCTGTGTGGGCCCTTAAGGTGTGCATCCACATCAGCCAAATCAAGGAAAATATATATATATATATATATATATATTTTTTTTTTTCGATCTCTGATACCTGCCTTCATGTTTCTGGTGTTGGGGTCTTCTTTGGTCCTCGCTTTGTCAGGTTAAGGGATAGCAGTGGGAGGGGTTGCCAGTGAACTGTCTATGCTTAGTGCCTCCCACCCCCTTACCTTCTTGATTGGTCCCGTACATTTTCCATTCTCGGTTCGGGAAGCCGACTGGTGGGTGAACAGGAGGAGTTAATAAACTATTAATCCTCTCTCTGTCCAGCTGTTACATAACTGGATTGTGACTACATCTCTGCCCTGATCACTGTTGGTTGTCTGCCCTTGTCAAGCCATCCCCATGCCTGCACCATGTAAAATCAGATTGGTGCCAACTCCCCAGTGCAACATGTACCTCGCCAGAATGTGTGCAAGCCTATAATGCCTCCGCCAGCTTCCCGATCTGTGCATTTAGGCTGTCCTTTGGCCAGGCCCTTATGGGCAATTAAAAGCTGCTCCAAGAGTGGCTTGAGCAGTGTGTCCACCCCCACCCACTGAATGCGGGCCTGTGTTCTGGAGCAGCTCCAGTCAAAGCACTCATCTCCACAGCCTTCAGCCCTCGCCTCTCAAATCCTGGTGTTGAATGCTTCACACGGGCTCCTGGATCAGAGTTCTTAATGGGCCCAGCTTGCAAAGATCGACGATAGACTGAACCCCAGAGGATAGCTGGGATTTCTGAGGGAAGAACAGGCTCCTGGACAGGATCAGTGAGCCTGCAACCCTGGGAGGGGACAACCCATCTCTCAGGCCAGACCATCTCTCTACAAGTACTGGTAAGTCCTGGGTGTACAGGGCATGAGTAGATCCATGCTGGATGGGTGCCCGGCAGGTATCTGGCATGTTGTCTGGGTGTGTGTTATACCCAGGTTGTCTGCCTTAGTTGCGGGCTGTGGTGCCGGGGTCTGGTCTGGGGGTCCTTTTCCTGGTCCAGTTGGTAGCTGGCCCTGTGGCAGTCTCTGGGAGTATACCTGAAACAGTTCCCTAGGCCTAGTCTGGAGGCTTTGTGGGTGCTGTGTGTTTTCAACCCTGGCTTCCCGCCAGCTTCCTCTGCAGCAGATTGGGTAGCATATGCCCTGATCCCTGGGCGCAGCCTTAGTGATACTGCATCCCTGCTGCATGCTGACTGCAGTGACTTGGGACCCGATTCATACTGGGGATTTGTAACAGTTCAATCTTTTGTATCCGCACTAGTTTGGGGGCCTCTACTACAAAAGTGTACTGGTTGTTGGGAGAGATTGACCTGGAGATCCGTCTGCGGTCTAGTCTGTCATAGTGTTTATTTGTGGCTGGGTCGAGGGCTGTTTTTTTTTTTTTTATTTTTTATTAAAAGAAAAGGCAAAAAATAGTACAGTTTTACAACCCCAGTTGACAACACACAGTAATATCAAGAGCAGGGAGCAAGAGTGTATATTCCAGGGTTGGAACTTAACAGGAATGGTGACTGAATGGGAATGGGATCTTGGCAGAAATTCTGGACTGAATCTGGGACCAGATTCACTGTTTCCAGGCCTCTTTACCTCTGGTTTTCTGGGCTCCCAGGCCTGTTGCTGAAATGGATAGTAAGCCTGCATCCCAGGGGCCTGTCCGTAATCTTATGGTGCATCTCTGTACTGTTACATTCAGTAAATCTTATATAAGTGGAAGGAAGTAGCCCTAGGAAGTAGCATTCTGCTCCAGTTCAGCTACATAAAACTGATGTTGGGTTAATATTCAGGATACCAACGTTTATTGATGTGCTGGCAGTGATGTTAAAATAGTGCATTTTAATTTCTGGTTAATCCCCCACCTCTCATGCTTGTTACTTATTTCATGTCCTTCTCATGTTTAACTACTTAAACTGTGGTAATGTATTTGGCTAAAGGGATCGCTGCAGGATCACTGGGTGTCCCTCTTCCAGGCCCTGTTCATTATGACTGTGTTGCCCTTGGAAGTTGTACATGTAAGGGTCACATCTTGCTCCCAGTGTTGCAGGCCCGAAGGGTTGCAACTTTTCCCATGAACATTATAAAGATGAGCTGCAATGTTAAAGGTGTGTGTGTGTGTGGGGGGGGGGGTAGTGGATCATTGCTCTGTACTGGCTGCCTGGCATACCAGGCTGCATACCTGTCATTTTTGTGTTGCAGGGGACGTGAAATCTCTGGGTTGAAACATGAGGTAAGAGTACAAAATGCCAGGCTAGTTCTGAAAGTTGGTTGCATATGTTTGAGCGCAGTTACTGTTCTGCAGAAAGTCACGTAAACATATGTATTAAGAAGCAGATTCAGAACATTTTAACAAGCATTGCATTAAGGTATGTCAGAAAACAGTTCCAGTGTCTTAAACATTGTTTAAAAAAAATACTCTGTCCATCTGCTGCAGAATCCATATTCTGGCTCCTCGTTTATGCTGAAAGGAGGGTGGGGCCAGTTTTACTCCTTGCATTTGTATGTAAGGGTGTGAAATTTAAGCCAAAAACAAGGAAAGGGTCATTTCTAAAATGTGCAGATGAGCATGGGTGCCACATACCGAGGAAATAGGGATGCAGTCTATAGGTTACATGAGTGTAGGTTGTGGATGCAAATTCAAGAGAAATTCAAGTTCTGCATAAGAGGGTGGTGAAGCCGCAGAACAGACTGCCAGTGGAAGGTGTGGGAAAGCTACCCCAAACCATTTGAACCATGGTTGGACAGGGCAAGGATTAATATTCCCGGGGCAGCAAGGGTTTAAGAGGTGGGTAGATATAGCCCACCAGAGCAGTTAATCGGTGGGCTGAGTGTATAGTAAGGGCAGACTTGATGGACCTTCGCTTCCTTCTGCCATCATATTGTATGATTCTAAGTTGCGTGGTTGACCCGCAGCCACCGAGAACACAGCCTGACAGTCCGGATCGGAAATTTTTAAAATGTGGTTGCCTACAGACAACCTGGACCTGAAATTTGGTTGCCCCATGAAATTTATTATTTGCCCGTGAAATTTAACTGATGTAAATACACTAGTCATTGACGCGAGATTAATGTTTTTAGTTCTGGTGGCTCAGCCCAAAAACGCTCAACATTATTGTAACGCTTTAACTTAATAATTGCAAAATAAAACAAATTCCAATAATTGTTCTAAACAGGAATGCACACACAGATGTCACTACTCAGCATCATTCATGAACACAACACTTGGTTGCAGCTTCTCAAGTCAGACTTAGGGTTGACTTCCGGAAAACAGATAGATTTGAATTCACAGTAGTTTGACTTTGTTTACTGGTGGTCGTGTGGGTGGTGGTTGCAGTGCAGCCTAGGGAGGGTTAGTGTATTCAAGGACCGCTGTGAGAAATAAAAAAAAAAAGTAATCGCAACAACAACAGCAGGCAGCAGCACTGACTGCACACACATCCATGTCGTGAAAAAGCAGTACTCAGTTAGTAGGCACAGGCTTGTCAGAGTCCGACTGCTCAACAGCAGTAGAACGTGAAGAAGCCGTTAGTAGTAGTAGTAGTAGTAGTAGTAGTAGTAGTAGTAACAGCCCAGGAGCTGGTGCTTGAGAGAGAGTGCTCATGAATGTGCCTTGTTCCAGGCCCATCTTCAAGCCAGCACAAAATAGCCTCATGTAGTTGAAAATCATCAATGGTAGGCCCATTCGCATGTATTGACATTAAATCCTACTGCAGGTTTGTTCTGGGACTCGACTTAATCAAGTTCATTGCTGAAAATCCTCATTCAACAACTGCAGTGCTACAAGACAGTGTGTAGGCGGCTCCACCATAAGTAATGCACCTTTGAATGCTGGTGGTCTACTTGCCAAAAGCTTTGCTAGACAGTTTTGTGGGGTGTCTGACTGCGTGATGTATGAAGGTGTAATTTAAGACAACCACTGGCATATGGCACTGTCCTTTTCCTCTTCTGTAATGACTGCTGAGAAATGGTTTAGGAGCTATTCAAAATGTTCATTTCCATATTGAGCCAGTTGTTTTTATATCAGCTAGGCAGGGCATGAAATTCATGGAAAATAAGTAGCAAACACACATGCCCAAGAAAATATTTCCATGCCACTGCTTTAAATTCTCACCAAATAAAAAAAAAACACCTCTTTATTTTCTTTTAATTGTGTCACAAATACTACTGGATGGATATGAGCGTTTCTGAATGACTTACTGCTGAAGACCAAAGTCGTCTTGTATTTTGTATTTGACTCTGTATAAATAAAAGTATAGTTATAAATATACCTGGGGGGGGGCGAACATGCAGGCACCAGGACAAGACAGTCAGGGCCAAGATGAAATCCGGAGACTTAGCAATATGATTGCACTTCTGTTCAGGGTTATGTTTAGTGTCTTTTGTTAGCCTGCTAGTTCAATAAAGTACTACATGCAGTTGTAAGATCCAGTGTGTTTCATTCGGTTCCAACATGGGTAAGCCAAGGCAAGACACAAGCAGCAACACAGGAGACCAGGAAAGCCAAGAGGCCAAAACCAGCTGAGCAAGCAGCGCACCTTGGGCAGACACTAGCCACGAGGGAGTAGGGAGACTGAACCATCCAAAGTTGGAGCCCTATTGCAAGTCCTGGCTGAACAAGATCGTGTGCTAACAATTAAACAGTCACAGTCACAGTTATGTGTTCTAAAATGGAGCTACTGTCCAGTGATACTAAACATGTAACTAATGTGCCAACAAATCAGCTACAGCAGCCATTTAAAAAACAAATGGTTGTGACTCTGTTGAGCAACTCAAAACACCATAGAAATGCTAAAATTAGACTCCTCATTGTACCAGAAGAAAGTGTACTACAGTATCTTGCTTTCTTACATTCCAGAGTTGTTTCAGACCACTTTAAGCAGAATTGACAGGTTTGCTGCAGAAAGCCTTTTGTCAGACCCCAGGAAAAGACTAATGAATGTGGATCACCAACACACACCAAATTGCTTTGCTCTATCTGTTCCAGTCTGAGCATTCCCAACCGACAACAACATATTTACCAGACAGTTTCACTTACCTGACAGTGTTAACTTTTCACGACTGTCAGGTTGCGCCTAAAGGACTTCACTCCAACTCATAGAAACATAGAAGTTGGCGGCAGATAAGGACGCAAGGCCCATCCAGTCTGCCCATTTCTTTTCTACCTTATAAATGTGCCATTCCTTTGCTCTGTCAGTGACCTATCTATTCATAGTCATTTGTATTGCTCCTTATGCCTATCCCATGCCTGTTTGAAGCCCTGCACTGTATTCATAGCCACCACTTCTGTGTAAGCTATTCCATGCATCTACCACCCTTTCTGTGAAAAAGAATTTCCTCACATTCCCCTTAATCGGCCTCCTCTAATCTCATGCTGTGTCCTCTTGTCCTGCTATTTTTCTTATATTTAAACATGTTAGACTCTTTCACCTTGTTTATGCCCTTAAGGTGTTTAAATGTCTCGATCATATCACCTCTCTCCCTCCTTTGCTCAAGGGTATACATATTGAGCTCCGTTAATCTGTCCTCCATATGTCTTCTGATGCAGTCCCTGCACCATTTTGGTTGCCCTTCTCTGGACTGCCTCAATTTGTTAATGTCCTTGTGAAGGTGTGGCCTCCAATACTGCAGTACTCCAGATGGGGCCTAACCAATGTCTTGTACAGAGGATTATTACCTCCCTCTTACGACTTGTGATACCCCTACTAATACACCTAACACCCTACTAGCCTTACCTACTGCTTTAGAGGTCTGCTTGGATGATTTTAGGTCATCAGTGATGATGATGCCCAAGTCTCTTCTGTTCAGGGTTATGTTTAGTGTCTTTTGTTAGCCTGCTAGTTCAATAAAGTACTACATGCAGTTGTAAAATCCAGTGTACCTTCTTTCTTTGCAATGGCGCAGCTGCTCCTTCCCACACTTAAGGTCCTCCTCATTCCTGCAGCAGGTGATGATCCTGTCAGTAAACCAGTCAGCACCATGACATTTGTAAAGGAATGGGAAGTAGGATAATGTCTGAGGGCTGTCAACTTGCTCATATTGTCTGTGTCTCAGCTGCCCTTTCAGCTGAACATGCTGAAATACATCTTGTGATGTGGCTCTCAGCACTCCTCCAGCGGCCGCCCCGCCCCAGCCAGTGACATCAAAAAGCGGACTAAAAGACTTGCTGTACAGATACCTTAGGTGCCCCATGGGGCAGGCACTAAACAACAGTATGTGTCCTAAGACAAAGTGCCTGCCCTGGGGCAGAAGGTATGAAATTCGCACCTGTCAGTAGGCCACTGACTTGGGGTCAGAGCACTGAAACCTTATAAATGGTGGTTGCTGCAGCATCCATCATTTCTTTAGTGCTAGTCCAAGTTTTGGCTCTAAAGAAACAGCAAGTTTCACCCCTAAAATTCTCTCTCTTCATTCAGTACAAGCTTTCATACATATGTGCCAGAACTTTCTTTCATAGGCTAAGTTCAAGAACTGCTCCTTTGAGTTTCTGTATTACTTCAAATAAAACCAGGTCATCCCTCTGGAAAGTGTCACAGCAATGACTAAATCCATCATAAAATGTAAAGTGCCAACAAATCTGGCAGTCTTAAGCTCTTTAAGAATGCCTATTACACTAGCTGCATCAACCCCAGACTCTGTGGCCACCACATTCTCCATGTGGTTCACTGTTAATTTGTAATTTTTGTTAGTGTTTTTAATGCTCGTGACTGACTGGTAATCCAGCGCACTTGATGTATGCCACCAAAGTAAGCTACTGTGGATTCATAATGCATCTGCTAAACTGTGCTTCTGATGGCGCGTTTAGGACTAAGGTGATAGAATTTGAAGATGTCTTTTAATATTTTCTCAAATTAGTCGAAGATAGGGTTATCATTTTTAAGATCGAAATTGCAAGTTTGAGATTGTGATTTATACAGTGAACAACTATGGCGTGAGGAGATTAGTACGAAATGTAGCCTGCACACCGTTAGGTATCCTGTTTACTGATGCACCATCTAAATTCAGGTCCACCAGTTTTACTTTTACTTCTTGTGGGCCAATTCCCCGCAGTTTGTAAGGCCATCAATATTGCAGCAGTTACACCATCAGATGTGGCAGATTTCAGGTCCACAAGATCACAAAAATTGTCACTGACCTCCCACTCTGAACAAAACCTAACACACCTCTGATTCCTGCTCAGCAACAGTTCTGTCAATGGAGCCATCAGCTAGCACACGCAAAACCTAGCACACTGAATAGCCTTAATGTACCTGTTTAAGTGATTTCGCAATTGCTTGCACAAAATCTTTTACACCATGAGAGTTCAGATAATTTGAACCGAGATTAAGGCCATTTTGGCCTGAAGTTTGACAATGGTGTCAGAATCCATGAAACTGTAGTCATGTTTTGCCACTGTGTGTAAACAGTGTTGAACAGGCCACAGAATTTTTGAATCTCCTCATGCTGCATTTTCCTAACCAGTTTAGTTAGGGGAGCTTCCTTGAGCAGCATGACACTTTCTCTGCTTCTACACATTTCATGTGAGCAGATCTATCATGGACATGCAGAGAATCTGTACGAAATGTGGAACAACCAAGCAGAAAAGGACTGTCTTTTTCAGCTAGTTTCTCATGCTTTTGGCAAACAAGACAAAACTTTTTCCTCATATAAGTAACCCACGAGTATTTTCTTTCTAGGAATGCTGGAAAGTGTGCTTACATTTGAATTTATCATAATCGTTTGCATTCTTTTTCCATGAGCGCTACGTTTATTAGCTGATGCTGCTGCTGTTCTGCTGCTACCAGCAGGAGATGATGAAGGTATTCATTCATTTAATGACTTAAGCTTGTGTTTTGGGCAGACTGACTAATGCTGAGGAACCCAAACAGGGTGCTTTGATGAGCATGTGATCCAGACATTTCTCAGTAAAGTTTCTTGAAACACTTTGTGTGGCTGTGTGATTATTTCAGTTTGTAAACTGATTTGTAATTGGAACACAGTCACTCACAACAGACAGGAGCAGGGATAGGAAGGGTATGATTGGATGGAATGGAGGATAGGATAGTGTGTTTGACTTAATGTAACTTCTTTTTCCTTTTCAGGTGGTCTGAAATTCAGAATGCTGAATTGCTTTGCTATTGCAAAACTTTTGCCACTTTGGCAGTGGACTGACCAAAACCTCTGGCTTGCCTTTTTTTTTTTTTCAATAAAGTATTTTTCTGATGAAACGAAATCTGTGTGTTTGCGCATTTATTAATTTTTCAACCAGTCTGACAAACCCAATGAACCCACACAACTGAAAGCTGACTCTCAATTCCTTCCCAATACTTTTCTTTTTGCAGCCTGAGACTGGTCACTAGAAAGAACTGGGATTGAAGTCCTCAAATTAAATTTAAATGTAGTCTGTCCACGTACTGATGGAGTCTGTGACTCCGCCCCATCCCTCCCAACCACCACTTGTGATGGCTGGCTAGTGATAGTAGCTGAAGCAACATTGCTTCCAAAGTCCCTTCCCTGACCCGTCACAGACAACATTCATACACACAGTGACAGTACAATGCTTGTCCTGGGCTGGACTGATCGACTCACACTGACTGACTGTCCTTTATTTTGTTTCTCTCTCTCTCTCTCTCTCTCTCTCTCTCTCTCCTTTACAGGTTACAGGTGTCTACTGGTGTGCTTTTCTCTTTGTGACTTCTAACAGCAGCTCATTTTCTCTTTGCAGGTAGGCACTGGGTAGACAGGACTGGTAGTGGACGGACTATTGGTGGTGGTGGAGCACTGTGTGTAGACTAGTGTGTTAAAATGAATCTCTCCACCATAGGCATATAGCAATCAAGAGCACCCTCAACTCCTTAGAAAAGTAAATCTATCCTCTATCTTATTCTTCTCTCTATACTTTAACTTCCTTCTCTCTCTATTTTCTACTTTTCTATTATTATGCAAGCACCCAGCAGACAGTACAATGGCGTACTACTTCCTGGAATTTACTTGTCCCCGACTGTTCCCTCTCTTCCAGCAAAGCCAGCCCCTCTTATTGCTCTCTGACCGAGTCCTTACTGTCTGAACTCCTTTAGCACTGTGGCTGTCTGCTAGCCTTTAGCCTACTGGCACACATACTGACGCACATTGTAAAAAAAAAAAAAAAAAAAGTCTAGAAAATAGTGATCAGCAGCAGCAGACTGCCTGCCTTAGCTCTTGAGTGGGGGCAAACAAACAAAACAACAGTCAGCTACCTAAATATATGTGTTTTTTTTTTTTTTTCCCTTTCCTCTCAGTCAGACTGGACAGAGGCAGTACAGCCTCTCACAAATTCACAGTCGGAGAGAGAGCCCAGAAGAGTCACTCACTCCCTTTTCCTGGCCACCCCTTTATTATACAGGAAGAGCAGATGAGTCTGCAGACCAGTCCAGAACACCCACCTGGACAGCTAGGTAGCCTACTAGCCTGTGCTCTCAACTTTACCTGGCTTGTTGTGGTACTTAGAGTTGACGTTAGCACTACAGTACAAACGGTTTTTTTATATGTAACTAGTAACAGTTCAACACTAGTCTGATCTCCTCAGACACAGACCGTGTCTTTAATGAGACACAGGCACCACGTGGTCAGCAAGCCTCAGCCTTTCTTGAGTCCTCCCAGACAGTCCCTCCTCAAACTCGTTGCTGTGCTCGCTGCTGCAACTAACTGAATGAATTGACGGGCTGGACACTTGAACTGACTCACTGACTTCTGTTAAGCTGCAAGTAATCATGTGCCCCAAAATAAAACCAGATAGCTCTTAAAAGAGCTCTTTGTTTTAATATTTTTGTAAGTGGTTCTCAATCTCTCAGTCAGTCCAGTTTAGTTTTTAGTCCTGGCTGTGGAGAGCGTATGTTCTAGGGACATGGATATGTTGTTCATCCACACTGTCTGGCAGGCTCCTTGCGCTTTAAATCTTGCTTGTCGGAAGGTCTTCAAGCTGGCTCCTCCACCCACGGGTGGTAAAACTCTCGGCTTCGCCCGTGGCGCCAATTTCCTTACCGCTTGAGCTCAGGTTCCCTCCTTAACGCTCTGCGTGATAGGCTGGATCCTAATTCTTGATTCGCCTGAAACTCATTTAAAATTTTCAAGACTTGGTCATCTTTCTCCTAGCAGCTCGATGGACAAATCGACTCCCAGATTTGGTGATGCTCTTGTGGGCAGAAGATGTCAGGGCGGACCTGCACTCTATGTGCGTTTACTGCCTCGGCCTAGAACACGACCCACGAGCCTCTGAGTCATGCCGTTCGTTTTGGCCAATGTCCTGGAGGACGCGCTGCCTGGTTGCAACGGGCACCCGAGCGCTACCGCGGTTAAGTCGAAGGAGGCCCGTTGGGCGAGTTACCGTGGCAGCTGGCTCGGCTGAGCAACTCGAGCAGATGATCGCCTTTGAGGAGGCGGCCCAGGCTGCATCACCTCTTCCTCGATCGCGGCATTTATCCTGCTTTCACTGGGTACCTCGTATTCAACCCGTTCAAAAGCTTTGCCAATCCTTTCCCACGAAGGAGAGGGGCCATCGGGACATTCCTCTCGGTCAAAAAGAAGGACACAAGGTAAGTCCATCGTCGGTGTTCATGAGGCGGGAGGTCTCCTTCCCGGACAGCCAGCTGTCGACTGATCGAGTTGCGGCTAGGCCGCTATTCCACGGTGTCCCAGTCAGACCAGCCGGCCAAGATACCCGTCGGCAGCGGTCAAGATTTTCTCGACCCGTCGGACGGGCTGTCGACTGGTGAGGCCGACAGCCCTTCTTCACAGTTCCCCGGTGGGGCCGAGTTGCCTCGCCCCTGGTGCAGCGGTCCCAGTTAAGGCTTCGAGCGAGGAAGGCGGGTGTCCCGCTCCTTCCCAGACCGTCTCGAAAACCGAGGATCTCGGTCTCGGACATCGTCTGGGTCCAGCCGATCCTGCAGACATCGGCGGTCTCGGTCTCGGCACTGAGGTAAGCGGGCGCCGCGCTCGTCCTCCGTCTTCCTCCTCGGAAGGGAGGCTTTAGCGCGGATTGCGTCGGCCTTCACGAGGACCTGATGTGGCAGCAGTTACTTCTGTCCGGGAACAAGTCGACACTGTCGTCTTCCCGACCATCAAGTGGCTGTCACCGGCGCAAAACAACCCTTGCTGTGGTCGAGGTGCCCAAGCCTGGGCGGTTGTTCGGCGAAACCAGCTGCCCCACCGATTGTGGTGGAACGCCCGCCCTCCACAACCCGAAATCAGGCGCCGACCAGAGACTCGGTCAGGTCAAGGCCTGCCCCACAGGTTGTCTGTCACCCTCACTCCCGACCGTCCTCGGCAGGTGGAGGGTGGCTCAGGCCCAAGGCAGCTGTTCGCGGACTCCTCCGAGTCCAGACGACGCGCCTCCCTGTTCTCAGGCCATTGACCTGGAGTCCTCCGTAGCCAGTCGATGGATGGAAGCCCATCGTCCTTCATGGGTTTGCTTCAGCTCATCTCAGAGTCCACCGGGATGCAGCTGAGCCCGTATCAAGCGGGTCAAGTATCCTAGCGGAGATACTGGACCAAGGGATTCACCATGGCGGTCTTTCCGGTGGCTGAAGCCATTGTTGGCCCAGCCTTGGAGCTCTGGCAGCAGCCTGCTTCCTGTCCTGCGCCTTGGCCAGGATGGCTAGGAAGTATGAGTCCTCGGCTCTTTGCCTGGGTTTTGGAACACCCCTCTGCCGAGGGTTGGTCACCGACAGCGTTTTCCGGCTTTCCGGGCGCTAGGGGCGTGGACAAGCCCCGACATGAGTCAAGCTGGACTACACCGGGCGTAAGGTGTGCGCTGCATCCTCCATTGGCCTCCGCCCGAACCAGCTCGGCCGTGCTGATGGCACACTTCTCCACGCCCTCATGGGCTCCCTGGATGAGGTGATCCCTCATCTCCCGGCCGATCTGCAGACCACGGTCCGGCAGGTGCGGGACCAGGGTAGGGCAGTGGCTAAGCAGCAGCTCCAAGCGGCTCTGGACATAGCAGACTCCTGTGCCAGATCGGTTGTGGTGGCCATGTGCCGCAGAGCATGGCTGAGGATATCCACCTTCGCGGATACCCAGCACAAATTGGCAGATGTCCCTTCCTGGGGACCGACCTCTTCGACCCTGGGTGGAAGGTCACCTCCAGCGGATCGAAAGTCCAGTGCCACTCTGGACTCTGTCACCTCCGCCCAGAAGGACAAAGGCCGCCGACAGCAGCAGCAGCACAAGTCCTTTTGTCCTTCTGCTCCTGCTGTACGTCAGCCCAACAGCACCAGCAACAGGGCCAGCAGGCTCGCTTGGCATCCCAAACCCAAGCCCGTGGCTTCTTCTAGTAGGAAGCAGGAAGTAAAGGCCCAGGAGGTCCCTCGGCGGTCCCTCCTCCAAGCCTGCCCAGTGACGGGTTGAGGTGCGCCCCAGCCTCCTCACTCCCCCATGGGTTCCCCCTGTGGAGGCGGCTCCGCCACTTCCTTTCCACCTGGTCCACTGTCACTACGGACCAGTGGGTGTGGAGATGGTAGGAAAGGGCCTACCTCTGGAGTTCGAGCAGGCCCCACCCTTCCGGCCATCGCCCTCGGGGAAGCTCACAGGGGTCGCAGCCTCTCTGTCGGCCGCTGAGCCAATATTGCCCTGCTCCTCGAAAAGAGGTGATCAGGAAGGTGGCGGATTCTCCTCCAGACCCGGGGTTTGTGTCCAGATGCTTCCTGGTCCCAAAGCGGACGGGGGGCTGGCGCCCCATTCTCGACCTCTGCTGACCTGAACAGGTTCCTAAGGTCTCGGACCTTCAGGATGGTCACTCTGGCTCAGATAATCCCATCCTTGGAGCAAGCGTGTGGTTCTGTTCTCTGGACCTTCAGGCCAGCGTTCTTTCCAGCCCAATAATCCGTCCCACCAGAATTCCTCTGCTTCAGGCGGAGGGATCCCTTCTGATTCGGGTCATGCCCTTGAGCCTTTTCTTAGCTCCCAGGGTCTTCACCAAATGCATGGCAGTTGTGACAGCATTCTCTTGACACCGAAGGGTCGGGTGTACCCCTACCTGGATGACTGGCTGATTGCAGCCCTCAGAAGCGGAGGTGGAAGCGGTCAAGAGATCTGGCCCTCAGGTTTGCTCTCAGGTTGGCCTCTCATCAATGAGGCCAAGTCCGGAACTGTGCCAAAGCATGTGATTCAATTCATCGGGGCAGAGCTCGACTCTCTGACCAGAGCACAGCTCCTGGCGGACAGGGCGAGGTTCTTCCTCCTTTGCCCAGTCATTTCAGGTTGGGCAATGCACCTGCCTGGGACTTCCTGCGCCTCCTGGGCCTCATGGTGGCCTGCACCAGCGTGGTCAGCTGGGCCCACTGGTACATCGTCCCTTCAATGGGGACTGGCCAGCCAATGGTCACAGCACTTAAATCTGCTGGATCAGCAAGTGACAGTGACCCAGGGGATGTGGGCAGCTCTCCAGTGGTGAACTGTTCCAGCACATCTGCAGGAGGGCATCCCATTTGTCCTCCGAGCAGCCGGTGTCTCTCTATCGACCGATGCCTCTCTGATGGGTTGGGTTGCCCATCTGGGGAGCACAGAGTGCATGGCCTCTGGTCCCCTCAGGAGTCGATGCCATATCAACCTGCTGGAGCTTGACGGTTTGTCTAGCCCTCACGCCTTCGCTCCGTTTCTCACGAGGTCAAGTGGTTCAGGTCCAGGCGGACAATACCACGACCATGTACTATCTAAATCGCCAGGGTTGGGCCGCTCTATCCCTCTGTGCGGGAAGCTCTCCGCATTTGGTCACTCGTGCGCAGCCTGGAGGCAGATCTCCTCGCCATTCATGTGGCAGGGCCTCCAACACCCTGCCGATGCCTAAGCCAGTTAGGGGCTGCGTCTCCGAGTGGTCTCTCCTGCGGAGGTAGTACAAGATCTCTTCTCCCACTGGGGCACGCCTCAGGCGAACCTGTTGCCTCAGGGAGAATCTGAGCGGAGACTGTTTCATGCCGCCCCCTCAGCAGGGCTTGCTGCGGGGATGCCTTCTTGAGAGCCGTGGACCCGGGCCTCTTCATGCCTTTCCCCATTTCCCTTGATCCACAAGGTGCTTCTCAAGGCGAGGAGGGACAAGGCGCAGGTGATTCTGGTAGCCCCAGACTGTCCCGCCAGTTCTGGTATCAGATCTCCTCAGTCTCAGCTCCAGGCTCCGGGCGGCTTCCAGCCCACCGGACCTGATCTCAGTCAATCAGGGAAGGTATTCCATCGGACCTTCAATCCCTGCACCTGATGGCCTGGTTCCTGGTGACTAGAGTTCCAGGCCTTGGGTCTTTCCGGCGAGGTCCTCAGCGTCTTTGGGCGTCCCGTGAGAGTCGACCAGAAAATGCCTCGCCTTCAAGTGGAAGAGATTCTCCATTTGGTGTCAGAGCAAGGGCCTGGACCCTTCCTCCTGTTCCTTGGCAAGCATTCTGGACTATCTGTGGTCCTTACTTAGCAAGGACTTGGGTCAATGACCCTTAAGGTGCACCTGGCAGCCATCTCTGCTTACCGGCGGGCCGGGAAGCAGTCAGTGGCACAGGAGAAGGTGGTCAGGCGCTTTTCAAAGGCCTTGATCACATATCCTCCGGTGCGAGAACCTCCATCTCCGTGGGATCTACTGCTGGTATTGGCTAGCTCATGGGCAAGCCATTCGAACTGATGCACAGGTGTGACATCTCACCTGTCGTGGAAGACCACCTTCTTGGTGGCTATCACGTCAGCCAGAAGAATGAGAGAGCTCCAGGCACTTTCCATCGAGTCTCCTTATCTGGGCTTCCACAGGGACAAGGTTGTCCTGCCCCCACCGAAATTCCTTCTGAAGGTGGTGTCAAGTTTCACCTTAACCAGGTGTTGACTCTGCTGGTGTTCTACCCCAATCACACCTTGGAGGCTGAATATAGGCTCCATACTTTGGACCTAGAAGGCTCGCTTATTATAAGGAGGCGGACGGCTGGAAGTTCGGGGAGAGGTTCGCCAGCTGCTTGTCACCTCAGCTGAAGCCGCACCTGGCAGACCTGCAGCCAAGCGGACGATAGGTAGGTGGGTCACCTCTTGCATAGATCTCTGCTATAGGTTGGCGGGCATGGAGCCTCCCAGAGGATAAGAGCTCATTCTACCCGCCATACCGCTGCATGGGTGGCTGCTTCCAGGGATGTCCCTATCCAGGAAATCTGCAGGGCTGCTACCCGGAAGTCGCACACACCTTCATTCACGCACTACCACATCGACCTTGAGTCACGCGGGGATGCTGGTTTTGGGGCCTCGGTTCTCCAGTCATTATTCCCTAAGTAGGGTGTGTGCCTTGCCTCCCTCCTCCCGGAGAAACTGCTAGGAGTCTGCCGAACAGTGTGGATGAACAACATATCCATGTCCCTAGAAATACAGGTTCTCACCTGTCACTTGGAGTTCTAGGAATGGATATGTTGTTCATCCACACGCACTCGACCTCGACGCACAAGCTGGCTTCCAGCGGGCTAGATCTGGCATCATGGGCGAGCCGAGAGTTTTACCACCCGGTGTGGGTGGGAGGAGCCAGCTTGAAGACCTTCCAGCAAGATTTAAAGCGGCAAGGAACCCTGCAGAGAGTGTGGATGAACAACATATACCATTCCTAGAACTCCTGTTACAGGTGAGTAACCTGTATTTTTGCTCACTGTACCCATTGCCTAAACAGGCCACTGCATGATCCTCTCCTGAGTGAGCTAAGTCATCTAATTAACTGTTCACAAAAAGAAATGTAGCTCTCTTAAAGAGTTTTTAATCTTTTCATATATTTTTGTACGTTCTCCAACTGTGAGTCTAATTTTTACTCCTCTAGTCTGGGGAGCGTATTGCTCACTGCCTGTCTGCCCTAACTAGGCCACCACGATCCTCTCCCAAGTGAAAGTCAGAACTGCCCACTCTCAAAAATTGTAGCTCTTAAAGAGCTGTTTATTTTAAATCAGTTTGGCTGGCGGCTGGCTATATGGCAACTTTGATCATTGCCGCTGTGTGCGTTATTCTCCGTCAATGAAATTCTAACACTCCTCCACTCTCCAGAATAGGAATGGTGGGCTTCACTGACTGGGTTGGTTGTAAAAGCTGGGAGAGGCGGGACATGGTGTGCTGCTTCAGAATCCATTTATCCCCAGTGAAACTGCTACATGCAGACTCCGCCCACATTCCCCCTCCTCCTCCTGTCCTATAGGGCGCATGAGATGCCAGTCCATTAATGTGAGGACTTGAAGGAGGGGACTGTTCACTACACGCTGCTGAGAAGTGTCCCACCCACCCCCAACCGCAGATGGGTCTCTTCTCCCGATTGTTAGTCAGCTGACAACTGGCAGACTGTGATTAATGCAGCTCTGTGGGCTCTCTCTCTGGCGTCTGACCCTCCTTGGAGCTAGAGATGTCTGGAGCTGGAGCAGAGGATGGGCTACAGGAGGTGTCTGGGCGGAGTCAATGCAATACATGGCGTCCGCTACAAGGCAAGTTTTTTCACTGGGGGGTTGGCAGTCATCGTGCACCATTCCTTCCTGAATTGCTCATGCATCGCAGACTGCAGAAACTGGTACTAATTTTTGGTTGCCTGGGGGACCGGTGAGAAAGTTGTATAGGGTTGCCCTGCATAAAATCCTATTGTCCTGGGCTACCAGGCAATAGGATTCTTCACCTACTGACAGTATCCTCTGCAGCATGGCCCTCACTCTTGGGTGCTGCCCTCTTGTGTAACTACCATAAATGTGGTCACTGTACCTTCTGCAGCATGGTCCTCACTCTGGGGTGCTGCCCTCTGTGTGTACTACCATAAGGTGGTCACTGTAATTACTGGCTAAATGTCCAGCTGGCTGGTACTCTTTAAAAGGCAGCTTCTGGTACCTCGTGGGTTTGGTATAGTCCAGGGGTCTGTGGGGAATCTCGGGAAAACTACAGTCCCAAAATGTCATGCCTCAAACATTGCTGAACTAAATCTTAACCTTATCTCCGATCTTGAGACAGTCCAAACATGGCAGAAAAAGACTCCTCATGAATTTCTCCAAGTCCGAAGTCCTGTTTGTTGGCACTCCACACAAGCTAGAACACACTACTCCCTATTTGTGGCAACCAAAATAACATCCCCTGGAAACAGTAACTGAGTTTAGGTACCTAGGTGTCCTCTTAACCCTTCCCTAGATTTTTTCTCACATTCAAACAGTCTGTAAGACCGTAAAACATCCACCTTGATGCTGCATACTGAGCCAGAATTACCCATCTCCTCGGCCATATAACAATCTCCACAACCTCCTCCTTCCCAGGCTCTCTTACGCACTCCCAGTGGTCGGCACACCTCTGGCCTTCTCCATCAGTAAATGGTCCATATGCTGTAATAATATCTGTAGATATGCACTGTCATGTAACAGTCTAGCCCACCATTGCCTACTTTATAATGCGCTTTGCTGGCCATCCCCATCTAAACTACTGTACACCTTCCTTGGTAAACTTGTACACAACATACTCTCCTCTACAAGCACCAATCTCACTAGCCTCCTTTCTGGTTCCTATACGACGTACTCCCTCTGGTCCACCAGCTGAGCTACTGTCAGTCCCAAGATCTCAGTCCAAATCGCACCCTTGCATTTCCTCCTCTGCCCCCACTCAGTGGAATAGGCCCCTACAGCCTTTCGTTCCTGCCGAGAAACCTCAACCTTCAGAAGCACTTTCACACTTTTCTAATAGCTTTTCGTGCTCCTGCCCTAGCCTGGCCTTGTTCACAAATCTTGACACAATTAATGACTACAACTAGATGTAATGTTGACATCCCTGTGATACTTACGAACATATGAAATTTGCCAGCAGATAAGGCCTAGGAGTCTATCAAGTCTGCTTGAATGTACAGCTACCCACCATTCCATAACTGCCCTCTCTTCCACCCTTCCCTTGCTTGGACCCCGTCCTGTCCCATCCCCTTTGAAGCAGTCCACTGTTCTACGGGACACCACTTCTGCAGGTAACACATTCCACCCAGCCACCACCCTCTCTGTAAAAATATAAAAAAGGTGTCTCCTCATCTCCGTCCTGAACCTTCCTCCCTCCTGTCTCATATCAAGGCCCTGGTGTCCTTCCCTCCCTTACTTTGAACAGCCCCTCTGTACCTGACTTGTTTATTCCTTTCATGTTCCCCACTGTCCCTTCTCTCTTCCAGCGAGTACATGTTCAACTCCCTCAGCCTCCTCTTGTATGATAAGTCCCCCAGCCCTTTGATCATCTTTGTCGCCCTCTACTGCACCCCCTCCAGTAACTTAATGTCCCTCTTCAGATCACGGGTGCCAGTACTACCGCATGAAGTACTCCAGATGCCGTCTAACTAATGACCTATACAGTGGCAGAATCACCTTCTCCCTCCTCTAGGATATACCCCTTGCAGTACAACCCAGCATTTATTGGCCTTTGCAGCTGCCTTTCTGCATTGTGCCGAGTTGTTCATTGACCCTGTGTGTACCCCAGATCCTTCTTCTCCTCTGTCTGGGCTAGCTGCACTCCCCCAGCTGGTAACTCCTCCTTGGGTTCTTCATCCCAAAATGCAGCACTTGCACTTTTGGTATTAAACCCCAGTTGCAAGATCATCCTGCAATCCCTGCCATCTCCCTAGGTCATCCACCACTGCTCCTACCTTGGTATCATCAGCAAACAGACTGATCTTGCTCTTGATGTCCAATGATATGTCTGCAATGAATATCCCAAACAACACTGGTCCCAACACCGAGCCCTGTGAAACACGCTCGTCACTATCCTTGGGTGTGAGGCTCCCCACCACCACCACCCTCTATTGTCTTCCCTGAAGCCAGTTCCCTACCCATTTCACCAGCTTTGCACCTGCCCTGTGCCTTCTAACTTATTTCCCAGCCTTCCATGCGGCATCGGTGAATGCCTTACTGAAGTCCAGATACAGGACATCCACTGCATGGCCCCTGTCCAGTTGCCTAGTTCACGAGTCATAGAACTCTACCAGGATGGTTTGTCAGGATCTGCCACATATGAAGCCATGTCTGCTGTCCTGTGGTCCTTTGACCTCTAGGAGGGCCACCAGTCTCTCCTTCAGAAGAGTCTCCATTAGCTTACCCATGATGGATGTGAGGCTCACTGGTCTGTAGTTTCCGGGTTCATCCTTGGGGCCACTCTTGTGGAGGGCACCACATGAGCCATCCTCCAGTCCTGAGGTACACACCCAAATGTGAGGCATTAAATAGGTATGCCAAAGGTCCTGCAAGGACCTTTGCCAAGCTCCTTCAGTACCCTGAGGTGGATGCCTTCTGGGCCTGGCGCCTTGTCCACCCTCAGTGCCTTCAACCCCTCCCAAACTCTGCCCTCCATGATTTCCCCATCTGTTTCTGCCATTTCTCCCCCCTTGGGTGTCACCCCTCTTCTCCTTAGTAAATACTGAGCAGAAGTAATCATTTAGTGCTTCTGCCTTATCGCTTTCCTCTTCCACAGCCCCCTCCTTTCTTATCCTTACTATATGTGGTCCTTACAGCTCCTTTTCTCCTGATGTACCTAAAGAATTCCTTCTCCTCCTTCTTAATGCCTTGTGCCAGCCTGAGTTCTGTAGATGCCTTGGCTCCCTTACTGCCCTTGTCACCTCCTTCAATTCTGTCAAGTACTCCTCCCTGCCCTCCCTACTCCCGTTTTCTTGTAACTCCTAAAGGCAGTGCTTTTCCTCCTTACCTTTTCCATGACCTCCTTGCTCAGCAGCTTGGTTTCTTATCCCTAGCCTTCTTGCTATGGGCCTTGCAGCAGGTTTGGTTGCCTCCACTATCCCCAACTTCATGAGCTACCACCTCTGGTTAATGTTCATACTAGATTGAATTCTGGCCAAGTGCCGTTTACCACTTCCCCCATCCTCCCAAAAGTCGGTCCTCCTGAAGTCCAGCACTCTTGTGCCAGATTCCACTCCTTCCTTGCCCATATCCAGTGTGAGCCATACTGAGTGGTGGTCACTCCCTTACAGCGGTTCCTCCACTGTAAGTTCTCTCACAAAGTCCCAATTTGCCAGCACAAGGTCAACAGTAGCAGCTCTAGCCACAAATGGTTACCAGGGCATAGCGGGGCACAACAGATGGCAGCCAGGGCACTGATATATTGTTGTTATGGAGGAAACTCTGCACCATATGGGGCACCAACTGGGGCACAGTATTTTTACTGGGCACGTGTACAAGCGGAGCCCTGGTGTGGAAACCGCCACTGAAGGTCAAGGGTATTCCTGTTCTGGTTGGTTCACTGACCATTTGCAGTAGGAAGCTGTCCTGGAAGGCATCCAGCAGTACCTGCTCCCTTCTGTTCCTGGTTGTTGGGGTACTCAGTCCACCCTAACTTGTGTTTCCTTAGGATAGCTGTGCTACTTGATAATGAGTTCACCATGTTAAGATTATGAGAAGTGTGTTGTACTCTAATGCTTACTACTAGTACTCAACTCACTATAACCAAATTTGTATTGTTGCAATTCTTTGTTGAATCTGCTCCTCCTGGGATATGTCCTCCTGGGATGTGACTTGAAAGGACTAAACAGGGCTAATACAGAAGGGGTTCTGCGGATCAGAAGGAGGAGGGACATGAGGGGCATCAGCTGAGACTGGAGGTGAGGTGAGATTCAGGCGGGAGATCAGGAGTCACTTTTCACAGAAGGGTGGTGGACAAGTGGAATACTCTGCCCGAGTGGTATTGTGTAAAGCGGTGGGATGATTCAAGAGGGTGGGACAGAGTGAGGGGTGTTATGAGGAAGGAAGGGGTGTGGGGCAGCTGCATGTTGAGGGCTAGCTGCTGTCGAGCAGATGCGATAGACCATGAGGCCTGTTTTCTGCTAGCATTTACATTATGTTTTGTATGTGTGCTGTACTGTAACTTGCTGTACTTCTTATTTGATTGTGTTGTAATGTATTATCCTCCTGGGTCGTGCTTGAAAATAGGCGTATGTATGCCTAGTGCACCTCACCTGGTAAACAAAAGCTAAATAAATAAAATAAAATCCTGTAGGTTAGGCTGGTTAGTAGGACACTTACAAGTATATCGACTGGAAAAAAAAGACTAATTTTAATGCGTGCACATATTGACATAAACAGTAGAAGTTTATTTATATATAAAGAAAGTGTGTTTACATATACATGGGATGATTCTAGTGGGTTTCCATCAGAATTGGTTCTGCTTTTATGTCTCAGCTTTTACATCCCAAAATGCTTTTACATAAAGCAGACATCACATTTTCAGTCTTACGGAGGAGTGTGCAGTGAAATGGTGCTGTTTTGAGGCGGGGAGTAATAGGCTGATGCCAGTTTCACCCTTGTCAGTGTTTAGGTTTGAATCTGGATCTTTGTAAGCTCAGCGTGATATCACCTTGTTGGTTGGTACTTGCTAAATACTTTTGTATAAGGTCATTTAAATTTTCCTCAACTAGCCTTGCTGGTTTGTATTTAAGGCAGTATAAGATTAATAAGTACATCAGTTAGGCCTATAGAATGTCTCTGGGGCCACTGAATTTTGTTCTTCTTGTGACATCCACACTCTGGCAGTTCCCTGGAATTGATGATTCATTGGACATCTTGAAGCTAAGCTTCTCCTACCACCTGAGCTATATACACACGGACTCTGCCCTATGGCGTGAGATCTTTCTTTCCACTGAAGAACAGGTCATCTCCTTTGCTCTCTTTCTTAGAAATTAGTCGCTGGCAGACTCTTAACTTCAAAGTTTTCAACTTTACAGATTTGTTTCCTAAGTCCCTTTGACTCCATGGTGTCACTGAAGATGGAACAGAGCTGGGTATCAAATTCTGTGTGCGGTGCTGACAAAAGATGTCTGTCACGGACTTGCATGACATATATCGGTACTGCCTGGGCACTGCGGCTGGTGCCATCTGTGTTTAGTCATGCTTCCTGGATCTCTTGAAGACAGGAGCTTCAGCTTACACTGGGACAGCCTTTGGGCGGGATCCGAAGGATCATACTAAGGGTCACAAGAATGCCTCACCAGTTGTCGAGGCTGGCTCAGCAACTTGCGGTCTGTGAAGCAGAAACAGTGGTTGCTGCGGAAGGCACCTCTCAGTCTCAGCACTGCTCCCTGTTGGAGCCAGCGTCGGAGGTTATTCACTAACTGATGCCAACATATATGTGACCCTTCTGACCCTGGGGAGGCCCTGCCACCATGGTAAGAAACATAAGCACCGCCAGTGCCATTTGTAGGATGCAGAAGGATCGAGGTTCTTGGATCCTTGACTTCCTGACTGCTAGACTTTGGTCGAGGCTTCTGATTGAGGGAGGGTCGAGACCCCTCGGTGCCCCTGCGGACTTATTGACCGTGACTCTGATCAAGCAGGCAGGCCTTGATTTTCCTCGAGCCTGTCGAGCGACTATAGAATGAGATCCAAGATTCAGTCTCGCAGACTCCAGTGCTGTTGGTCAGGGCCTTCAGGGATGTGGGTACCTGCATTCTTTATGCATATTTTGGGTGCTGGGGCAGCTTGGAGTTTTTAGCAAATCCCAGAGATGCTTGCACTACAAGGCCCAGGAATCCTACACCTGCTGGTTTGAAGCAGCATGTCATGAATTGGTCCTTGCAGCAGCTCTGTGTGTACAGTATTAGGAGGGAGGGTGTGTTGGAACTTACAATGAGTGATGCAGAGCTGGAAATGGAAAGCAGCCAAGGCAAAATAAGAAGGTGTGTGAAGTATGTAAATTACATAGTTCACTCCCTTTCTTCTGTTCTTGCTACTTTTTCGAATTTAGCTCTGAGCATCACTAACTATAAACTCAGACATGCCCCTGCTCTAACACTGCGTACACAGAGCTATCACAAGTGCCAGTTCATAACATGCTGTTATTTAAGCAACAGGCGTGGGCTACAACAGCTTGAGAATGGAGGTGAGGAGGATGGGGGAGTATGTAAGCAGTTTGGGAAGCACAATGTGGAGCTTGTCAAGTCAATGAATACAGAAAGGGAGGGGCTGGAGCTAGCTGTGCTTTCAGGTTTGCTGTATTCATTTTAATGGGAACCTAAAATTTCAAGGGACCCCAAACTTTACCTGAGGACCTCCTTTTCCCCCAGAAGCCCAGGATCCCCAAACTAGAAATCCTAAAAAGCCCTGCTCCTGGTCCTCACTCAGGAGGACATGGACCAGTTGGTGTCCTTACTGGTCCAATGCAGGAATGAGCCTCTACCGGTGGTCTAGCCTTTGATGCATGCCTTGGTCAGCATGGGCCAGCATGTGGTGTACCACAAGCAGCTGGAGGACTCGCGTCAACATCGGTCTTCGGTTGATAGTAGAGGTCAAGGTCGGCGTCGGGGCCTCTATCGAGCACTCTTGCTGTCAATTCCGCTTGACTGGGAGGTGTTACTTTGATGCTCCTCAGCCTCCCTGTCTTCAAGCAGGAGAGGCACTAACGCTAGCTGCGCTGGTGCTATGAGGCTCCTTTGGCATCAGTGGGCCATTGTGTGGCAGGGTGGGCCCTACCCCTGGGCCTCCAGTCAGCTGGCAGCCAACAGTCACATCTCGCTAGTCTGTGCCCGCAGGTGCTTCCCATAACTGCTTCTCCACGCCTCAGGGTGGGCTGCTGCCACCACAGTCAAATATGGAACTCCAGCTAAGGAGGCCTGTTTGGCCACCAGCTTGCCAGGCTGGTTGTCAGTCCAGATCACCCAAGTAGAGAATACTCAGTCCATAGCGAGCAGTGGTGAGGGCAGTTTTGGAGGTTCTCTGATGACTCGGATCATGAGTTCATGTCTTCCTCTGACACTCTTCTCCTTGATCAGGGTTCAGTCGAGGAGAACAGAGTGCCCGATGTGTTCTGGGCGCCTTCACTTAATCTCTGAGTCCATGTCAGTCTCACTAAAGCCAGTCCAGGAAAGGGCTAAATATCCCTTTATGGACATTTTGGATAGGGACAGTTCCCCAGGGGTTGTCTTTCCATAGCTGAGCCCTTATTGGGACCGGCCCTGGGCTTTGGCAGCCTCTAGCAATCCTGCCTGGCATCCTTTGCCTGTATGTTCCACAAGTCGTGTTCCATTGCAGGGTCCCTATCAGGGTTCTCAGACCACCACTCCAGTGGAGGGACCAGTGGCTGATCAGCCTTCCATGATCAGGGGCCAGGGGATGTGAGCGTATTTGATATACACATACACATATGAAAAAACCTCTTTGTTTTTCATGTTACAGTATGCCAGAATGCATTAAGTTATAACTCACTTTTTGCACCATGTTAGATACACTGCATGGACTGATATGTTATTAGTTCTCATAATAATTGTGATTGATTTGAAGAAATTATGCATTTATATTAGGATTTGTTTGTAAATGGATTGTGAGTTTCAGAGGAGGAGTTGTAATCTGCTAAAGCCTGAATTGATTTTTTATTTTCTCTTATTTAGGAAAGTGGTGCTATATTTTGGCACTCATTCTGAGATAATGAGTTGATGAAATATTGTTTAAATAATTGTTTAACTGATGTATTCATTAATGCCTTTTATGGTATGATTTTTCGTTATGCGTCTTTTCTGTGGTTGTTCCTTTTCCTTAGGGGCATTTTGGGTAAAGTTATTTCTTACTCCACAGACTGTTGACAGATAACGTGAATAGGTTCATAATTTGGACTATGGCATTTTTTTTATGTTTGTTTTCTTGTTTAAAGTTGACACAACATATTACATGTTGCTCATCGACTGGCTTGGGTAATTTATTTTTCTAGGGGCGTGGATATGTTCTGTCCACACTGGTTGGCATGTCCCTTTCCCTTTAAATCTACGCTGAAAGGTCTTAAAGCTGGCTTCTCCACCCACCCACCGGTTGGTATAACCCTCGCCCCCCATGATGCCAGATCTTCCTTTCCGCTGGAAGATTCAGGTTGCCTCCTTACCACTCCGGCTCTGTTTCTGAAGATTAAAAAATTGGAGTTAGCGATATGAATTTGCTGTCTCGACTGTGATGGAAGAAATCTTTTCGGGATTCTGTTGGTGCCCTTGCTGACAGAAGATGTCGCCTGACCTGCTGCATACGTGCGTCTACTGTCTGGGTGTTGGCCATGACACAGGCCTGCAAGATATGTCTAGCTTTCCACCCTAATGTCCTTGATGATTGTCTAGCATGTCTCAAACTGGGTAGGCCAGAGAAGCGGAATCTGCTGGTCAAATCGAAGGAGGCCTGGTGGGCGGTCGCCCGTGGCTGCAGGGTCCGAGCAGCTGGAGCAAATGCAGGCCCTCGAGGAAGAGGCGGCTTGGGCTGCAGGCCGTTCCTCTCAGCCGATTTTGTTTGTCTCAGTCTGGGCTCCTTTCGAGAGATGTGCCAGTCTCTCCCCACAAGGCGAGGGACCTTGAGCTCATGTCTCCTGGTCCCATAAAAGGACAAGGAAGCGAGATTCTTCATCTTGGCGAAGATGTTCTTGGGATCGAGAGCAGTCTCGGTCCCAGGGATCTCAGTCTTGACCTTGAGTCGAGATTGCATCTTCAGCTGCGCTTCTCGACCCTGCCATCTGGTCAGCTGGTTGAAGTCTCGATCGGCGATGCAGTTGAGATCACTCTTGACCCTGTTGTTCTGTTGAAGCCGGCGAGGCTGACAGCTGTTTTACCAGGACCCAAGTCCTGCCTCTCTCTGATGAGTAGACCCAGCCTGCTGGCAATCCCATCGAGCCAGTCCCAGAGCAGGGAAAATCGCTGGTTCCTCGGTGTCTCCTGAAACCCGTCGGTCCACCCCAGATCGAGGTTGAGGTCTCTGGCCCCCCCACAATCGATAGGCTGAGAGCGCATAAGCGCTCAAGAAAAACAACTTTGCCATTTGTCTTCATCCTCCTTGGATGAGGGCTTCATTGGAAACTCCTTGACTCTGCGAACCTTACGTGGCAACAGCTGTTATTGTCCGTTAGAAACTGGCCACGGTTTCCCGCCGACCATTACTTGGCTCTCGCCTTCTAGGCTGAAGCTGACTCTATTGGAATCTACTAAGCGGTTTCCCCCCTGCGGACCCAGTGAAACCCACCCGGTTCGGCCAGAATCGACCTCTCCACCAATAGTGGTGGAGCCACCGCCCTAAACAGCCTTTGGGAGGGCTCCTTGAAGGAATCTCGGACTGTTCGAGTCTTCCTCTCAGTTATCGATCACCCTCATGCCTGACCGCCCCAGGCGACAGTTTATCCGGATACTTCAGATTCTGATGACTCCGACCTACACTCTCATCCAATAGACTGAGTGGTGGGCAGTCTCTCAATGGAGGAAGGTCCTCGTCCTTCTTGAGATTCTTCGCCTGATCTCTGAATCCACAGGGATGCCCTGGAGCATATCCAGGAATGGGTGGAGTACCCACTTATGGACATCCTTAACAGAAGGGATACTACGATGGAAGCCTTCCCAGTGGCTGAGGCCATTGTTGGTCTGGCTTTGGAGCTTTGCAGCACCCTGCCTCCTGCCCGCAGCATCTGCTCGGGTGGCCCGCAATTTCACGGTGCCCATTGGGTCCCTCTCGGGGTTCACAGAACATCCCTCTGTGGAGGGTCTGGTGACTGCTTCCATGTTCAGATGCACAGGCAGCTTGTCAGATACGGATAGACCTCCAAATAAGGAATCCAAAAAATTGGACCATTCTGCCAGGAAGGTCTATGCTGCCTCTTAGCTAGACCTCTGACAGGCAAGCTCGGCTATCATCATGGCGCATTTCTCTCACGCCCTACTGAGCTCTGTGGATGAGGTTCTCCCTCACTTCCTGCAGATCTCCAGACTACGGTCAAGCAGGTCCAGGACCAGAAGTCGAGCTGTTGCCAGACAGCAACTCAGATAGCTCTGGATCTCTGGACTATCGCCGTTCGGTGGCAGCATGCGGTTGCCATGTGCCCAGGAGCTTGGTTGAGGATCTCTACCTTTCGGTGGATACCCAGCACAAGCTTACCGATGTTCCTTTCTGGGCACCGATCTCTTCGGCCCAGGTGTGGACGTCACCTACAACTGATCGAGCTGTCCAGTGCCACCTTGAACTCAGCTACTTGACTCAGAAAGATGCTCAAGGCACTAAGAGCAGAAGAAAAGATATTTCAGCACTCTGCTCTTGCTGCCAAAGCAGCCCTCCTTCAGGGTGGGCCAAAACAGCAGGCACAGGCTTGGCACCTTGGCCCAAGTCCGGGCCTCCAGCGGCCTGCAGACAGGAGTCGGGGTTCAGGAGTTTCAGTCTGGACCCTCTTCCTCCAAGCCTGCTCAGTGACAGGATAGGTGCTGCCACCCTATTCCCATCACGCCAGCTCTGGGTCCTCCCATGGGGTCGGGCTCCGCCACTTTCTTTCCGCCTGGTCCACTGTTACCATGGACAGGTGGGTTCTAGAAATGGTCTGCCAGGGTCTACCTTTAGATTCAAGCAGTACTCTCCAGCCCGGTCACGCCCCACAGGAGATGACATGGCCCAACTCCTCCTCAGGAGGTAGTGGCTCAGTAACAATCTCCAGTTGACCCAGGGTTCATTTCCAGGTACTTCCTGGTCCCCAAAGCGTACGTGAGGGGCTGGCGCCCAATTCTAGATCTGCACAACCTGAACCAGCTTCTCAGACCACGCACCTTCAGGATGGTAACTGTGTCCCATATCATACCATCCGTGGGAGCAGAACATGTGTTCTGCTCACTAGAACTCAGGACACATTTTTCCACATCCCAATCCTTCTGTCTCATCAGCGGTTCCTCCGCTTTCTAGCAGAGGAACCCTTCGAGTTCGAGCCATGCCTTTCAACCTGTTATTGACCCCACCGTTCTTCATCAAATGCATTACAGTGCTGGCAGCCCACTTCAGGCGTCGAGGGGTCAGAATCTGTCCCTACCTTGACGATTGGCTCTTAGCGGGTTCCACCCAGCAGAGGTGGAAGGTCCAGGGACCTGGCCCTCAAACCTACACTCAGCAGCCTGCTGATCAACGAGGGCCAAGTCCAGACTCGTGCCTTCGGCGATATGCTTCATTGGGGCAGAGCTCGACTCCTGCTGAGCCAGAGCCCGACTCCCGGTGGACAGGGTGGAGTTTCTCTCCTCTTTTGCCTAATCATTTCTGGTTGGGCACTTGCACCCTGCCCGGTACTTTCTCGCCTTCTAGGGTACATAGTGGCCTGCACCACTGTGGTCTGCTGGGCCCAGTGGCATATGAACCCCTTCAATAGGAGCTGGCACATAGTGGACTCAGCGCCAGGGTCATCTGACCAGCTGATCACTGTGACCCAGAAGATGCGGGGCGCCCTCCAGTGGTGGATGGTCCTGGATCATCTGCAAGAAGGGATCCCGTTTGTCCGCTCCGAGCCAATGGTCATCCTCACGGCCGATGCCTCTCTCACGGGCTGGGGAGCCCAGATGGGGAACCACAGGGCCCATGGGTTCTGGACCCCGAGGAATCGATACCATATCAACATGCTGGAGCTCAGAAGCGGTCAGACTGGCACGGTCAGCATTCGCTCAGCAGCCGGGGTCAAGTGGTTCAAGTCCAGACCGACAATACCACGACCATGTACTACCTCAACAGACAGGGCAGCATGCACTCCGGCTGCTGTGCAGGGAAGCGCTCCATACCTGGACCCTCGTGAACTGACTGGAGGCAGATCTCCTAGCCATCCATGTAGCAGGAGCCTCAAATCAACTGGTGGATGCCCTCAGCCACGTAGGCGAGACATCCGATGAGTGGTCTCTCCATCCAGAGATAGCTCACAGCCTGTTCTCGCTGGAGCAAACCATTGGTGGATCTGTTTGCTTCCTTGAAAACACCAAGCTGAGGCAGTTTCATGCCCCACCCCAGTGGTGCTTGCTGCAGGGGATGCCTTTTCGAGGCTGTGGACCAAAGGCCTCTTGTACACCTTCCCTCCATTTCCCTTGATCCACAAGGTGCTTCTCAAGGTGAGGAGGACAAGGCAGAATGATCCTGGTAGCCCCAGACTGGCCCTGCCAGTTCTGGTATCCAGATATCCTCAACCTCAGCAACAGGCTCCCAAGGCATCTTCCAGCACGCCCGGACCTGATATCAATCAGTTAGAGGACGGTATTCCATCCGGACCTTCAATCCCTCCCCTGACAGCTTGGTTCCTGAGCGGCTAGGTTTCAGGTTCTGGATCTCTCTGAGGATGCACTCACTGTAGTGGAAGCAGTCGACCAGAAGGTGCTATGCCTTCAAATAGAAAAGATTTTCTGTTTGGTGTCAGGGGCAGGGTCTGGACCCTCTGTCCTGTCTAGTGGCTAGCATCTTAGTCTGCCTTTGGTCTCTGTCAAAGGGGTCTTCAGTCTCGACCCTTAAGGTGCACCTGGAAGCCATCTCTGCTTACGGCGTGGGCCTTTCAGCAGACAGTGGTGCAGGAGAAGGTGGTCTGGCGCTTCTTCAAGGCCTCGATCACCTATTCCCTCCAGTCGTGAACCCCACCTCCATGGGATTTACTGCTGGTTTGGCAAAACTCATGGGCAAGCCATTTGAACCGGTGCACAAGTGTGAGATGTCACACTTGTCTTGGGAGACCGCCTTCCTGGTGGCTATCATTTCAGTCAGAAGCACTGGGGAGCTCCAGGTGCTTTCGGTGGAGTCTTCTTACCTGGTCTTCCACAGGGACAAGGTTGTCCAGCGCCCCACCGAAATTCCTCCCAAAGCTGGTGTCGGAGTTTCACCTTAACCAGGTGTTGACTCTGCTGGTGTACTACCCCAGTTACACCTTGGAGGCTGAATACAGGCTCCATACTGTGGACCTGAGATGAGCTCTCTCCTGTTACAAGGAGAAGCGGCAGAAATTCAGGGAGAGGTTAGCCAGCTGTTTGTCACCTACGCTGAAGCCGCACCTGGCAGACCTGCATCAAAGTGGACGATCGGCAGATGGATTACATCCTGCATTGATCTCTGCTATAGGTGGCGGGCAAGGAGCCTCCCAGAGGATAAGAGCTCATTCCACCCTCCATACTGCTGCGTCGGTGGCTGCTTTCAGGAACATCCCTATCTAGGAAATCTGCAGAGCTGCTACCTGGAAGTCAGCAAATACTTTCATCACCCACTACCACATTGACCTAGAGTCACACTGGGATGCTGGTTTTGGGGCCTCAGTTTTCAATCTCTGTTTCCCAAGTAGTGCGTCTTGCCTCCTTCCTCCCAGAGAACTGCTTGGGTCTGCCAATCAGTGTGGATAGAACAACATATCCACGTCCCTAGAAACACAAGGTTACTTAGCTGTAACAGTAGTTCTAGGGTGGTATATGTTGTTCATCCCATGAACCCACCGACCTCCCCAGCTTAGGCACACAACCTAAGCTTCCAGTGGGCAAGATCTGGCGTCATGGGGCAGAGCCAAGGGTTATACCACCGGGTGGGTGGGAGGAGCCAACTTTAAGACCTTTTAGGAGATTTAAAGAGAAGGGACATGCCAACCAGTATGGATGAACAACATGTACCACTCCTAGAACTATTGTTACAGGTGAGTAACCTGTGTTTTTGTTCTATATGTACTTTGTGCTTTTTCCCCATTTTCTCCCCAGTCCGATCCTGCCTCATACACATGCATGTGGAGGCATCGTAAACTGCATCTCGAGGTGCCCTCCTACATATCTCCCCTCACTCGGCCACGGATCTCCACCCAGTGGCAAGCGTGAATGCGGGGGTGGGGGTGGCGGCCACCCAGGAGAGAAGAGCTGCCTTCGACTGCTTGCTCTTGCTCCCTACCCCCCCCCATGCAATTAGCTTGAGTCTGTTGCCGAACCCAGGTCGCTGGCATAGCGCGAGGTAAGGGTCAAGCGCCTCAGCCCTCCACGGCAACTGGCCGGCCCTGGTTTGGGTAATTTAAAAGTGTTTTTTTTTTTTTTTTTGTTACCAATTTGCAATGTTCTCAGTTATATTTTTACTGTAGTCTTCTTTTTTGAGGACACGTTGCAATTTTGTTTCCATCTCTTTTTAATTAATTAATTTTCAGGTAATTATAGAAACTTTGTACAGCTGGATCTTCTGCAGGTACAGTGTGCTTCAACTTCTAGCTGTCCTCAGTTCTTGGTCCCCCCATGCCGCCCCCTTTTATAGTCTCTTCTTGTGCTTTGAGGTCCATTTTGGTGCATTACCTTTTACTTTTGGATTACAGACTTGAAGCTTTCTGATCTTGAGTTATTGTGGGGTTGTATGAAGTGCAGCAGATTAATGCAATGAATTTGGTATATCATGTGCTGTCCACTTTAAACCCAAGCTTGCTCCATTTCTAATGATTACATTTTCAGTCTCCTCTATCTAGCATAAGTTTGACTTGTAATGTGGCTCCTTGTTGGTTGAGCACTACAAATAATTAACTTCAAGTTTACCTCTTTAAAGCCAGTTGACATTAATTATGATTTGAGTTACATTAGGTGACATCAGAAAAATCACTTTTGATTTCTTGATTTAAGTTAATTAGTTGAATTATTGGTGTTTAGGTCGACCTGTTCTTGTATTGCAAAGTGGCTACAGGCTAATTAATTATGTAGTGAGGAGACAAGTGTTTAGGAGTATATAAATTATGTATCTTTTTGCCTGTTGCCCTTCCCTGACAAAGAATCTTCTCAAGTCAAGTGCTGGGGCTGTTAGAACTGTGCTCCCATACCATTTTTTTGCAGTAAATGTATTGCAGATAGATTTTGTGGTCCATGTCCTTATTTTTTATTTTCTGGTGCATTTGTACCCAGTCCTCTGCAGAGTAGACAAGCCTCTGGACTAGGAATCCAGAAAAATTGACCATGCCTCTTTAAAAAAAAAAAAAAGCAAAGGTCTGTGCTTTGGTATCCTTGGGTCTCAGTCCAGGCGAGTTGTGCCATGATGAGGGCTAATTTTGGTCACTCCCGATGGGAGTTTTCAGTATTCTCCCTCACCTCCTGGCTGATCAGCAGTCGGTGGCGATCATCAGAGTCCAGGATCAGTCACTGGCTAAAGACCAGCTCCGTATGGCCTTGGACATGGGCGACCTTCTTGTGTGGTTGCAGGGCCTGGCTTCATCTGTTCACCTTCACGGCAGACACCCAGCACAAGCCAGATAATGCCCCTCTTTGCCACCGACTTCTTGACCCTGTGGTGAAAGGACATCTCACCCAGACTGAGAAGTCCATTGCCACCCTTGATTCTGTGACATCATCCCAGAAGGACCAGAAGAAGCCTAAGAGATAGAGATTTCAGTATTAGCCCTTTCAGCCACAGCCTCCTCAACAGCATTCCCAGCAAGGGCAATACTATGTATGGTGCTCAAACCCAACCGGGGTCAGGGCACTAAGAAAGTGGAGGCAGGGGTGGTGGTGCCTCTCCGGCTACAGTGACTGGTGCCCAATCCCTCCACCCCGCCAAAAAGCTGCACAGTGACGGGTTGGAGGGTGTCGCCTGTCGTCGAGGCATAGGTTAGGAAGCACAGGCAAACCAGGAGAAGTCATAAAATTTGCTAGTAGTGTATGACTAACTATTAAACACATTGTGCAGTATAGCTCTTACACAGGCAATTCAAACAAAACAAACTCCTTCATGTAAGGGTATCTCTAAATCTCAGTCTCTCTGTAACTAACTAAACAAACATTGCTCTCTCCTTACAAGATGTCTTTTACAGGCAATTAACTTCTGCATCCTGAGCTCGTAAACTACATCTCCTGTTTCTCACAAAATATATCAAATTTTGTCAATTCCCTTCCTTCAGGTGCAGTAAATAGAACATTGCATCCCAGAACTGATCTCCTGTTGGCAACTCTGCAAATGAGCTTGTGGGGGTCATCTGGCATCTCAAGGATACCCCCCTCCCGAGTTCCAAATAGCTTGCGGTCATTTCAACAGTATAACTATGTACATTTATAAACTAGGGTATCTCAGTTTTACATAAAGATTCAGATAAGTTTTTAACCACAGAGAAGTAAGGGAGAAAGAAAATACAGAAACAGCCAAGAACGGCAAGTGAAGGCAGGGAGATTGGGGAGTGCCACCTCATCCTGGATCGCAAGTTCTGGATGGTCACCCAGAATCAGATCATTCCATCTCTAGAGCAGAACATGTGGTTTTGCTCCCTGGACCTCAGAATGTGTTCTTCCATAGCCCAGTCTGTCTGTCCCACTGCCAGTACCTTCAGTTCTGAGCAGAAGGGGTCCTGTACCATTTCCAGGTCATGCCTTTTGGTCTCTCCTTGGCACAGGGTCTTCACCAAGTGCATGGTAGTGGTGGCAGCCTTCCTGCAGCACCCAGGCATCAGGGTGTATCCCGATCTGGGTGACTGGCTGCTGGATGGTCCATCCAAAGAGACCATTGGGGGGTCCAGAGATTGACTCTCCAGACATGCTGAGACATGAGCCTGCTGGTCAAGCGGGACAAGACTGAACTGGTAGACTCCTGTGGGCCAAGGCCTGTCTCCCTGTGGACAGGGCACTGAATCTACCTACCTCCTTTGCCTAATCATTTCAGGTTGGGCACTCGTGCTCTGCCTGGGATTTCCTCTGACTACTGGGATACATGGCGTCCTCCACCAGCCTAGTCCATTGGGCCCACTAGCACGTGTGCCACCTGCACTGGGAGTTGGGCTGCTTGGACCAGCTGTGGGATGCTGTCCAGTGATGGCTGATCCCAGAACACCTGGAGGAAGGAATCCTGTTTGCTTGCCTAGAACTTGCCATCACATTCCACGACAGATACATCTGGTGTGGTGAGGGCATGCCTGCGAGACCACAGAACCCTCAGCTGTAGTCACCCGGGAATCCTATCACTATATAAACTTGTTTGGAACTCTGTGCAGCGTGGCTTGCTGTGATGGAATTCGCTCCTCTAGTTAGGGGTCAGATCCTGTAGTTCAGGAAGGACGACACCATGACCATGTTCTAACTGAACAGGCAGGGCAGAACACAGTCCCTTCCCATGTATTGGGAGGTCCTCCAAACTTCGTCAGCCAGCCGATGTTTTTAGCCAGGTTAGGAGATGTTGCATGAATGGACCCTGAATCAGGAGATGGTGAGCTACCTGTTCTCCCAAGGGCATCCCTCTGGTTGATTTGTTTTCCTCCTGGGAGAATGCCAAAATGAGGCTGTTTTGTGCTTGACCCCCACAGTCCAGGGTGCTGTTGGGAGGATGCCATCCGAGGCCCTGGACCCCAGGCCTTGTGTACGACTTTCCTCCCTTCCCCTGATCCACAAGGTGGTCGTCAAGGCACAGATGATCCTGGTCGCTGTAGACTGGCCATGGCAGTTCTGGTATCTAGATCTCCTCAGCCTCAGCAGCAGACCTCCGTGGCGGTGCTTCTTCACCTGGATATGCTAACCAGACAGCAGGAGATGATCCTGCATGTGGACCTGACATCCCTGACTTCACAGCCTGGTACCTGGTGGCTAGAGTTCCAGGCCTTAATGTCTTCGGAAGATGTGCTTCATGTTGTGGAGGCCTCCCAAAAGAGGGACTTGCTGATGCTATGTATTTAAATGGAAGAGGATCCCCATTGGATACCAGGGCAGGGGCGTGATCCTCTTGCCTGCCCTGTGACAAGCATCTTCAACTACCTCTGGTCCCTCTCTTGTTGGGACTATGAGCAAGGACCGTAGGTGCACCTGGCAGCCATCTCTGCTTACCAGGCCCAGGCTGGTATTTCAGTGGTGGCCCAGGAGAAGGTGGTCAGGTGCTTTTCAAGGTTCTGGACCACCTGTCTCCTTCAGTGCGTGAACCACCACCACCACCACCATGGTACTTACTGCTGGTGCTGGCTGTGCTCCTGGACAAGCCATTCAAGTCTGTGCACAGGTGTAAGATGTCACACGGTCATGGAAGATGGCCTTTCTGGTGGCCGTGATATCAACCAGAAGGATTGGTGAGACCCAGGCGTTATCAGTGGAGTGCCTCTTTACCTGGTCTTCTACAGGGACAAAGTCATCCCCCAGGACAAGGTCATACTTTGCCCCCCCACCCCACCCAAAACTCCTCCCAAAGGTAGTGCAGGGTTCCACTTTAACTAGGTGGTGAACCTCCCAGTATATTTCAACTACTCCTTTTTTTTTTTTTTTTTTGAGGCCGACCACATTCTCCATACTCTGGACCTTTGGGGCACTCCATTACAAAAACACATGGCTGAGTTCGAGGTGGAGGCTCACCAGCTGTTTGTAACATATGCTAAAGCTGCGCTTGGCAGACCGGCAGCAAGGCAGATGACAGGGAGGTGGATATCATCCTACAACACCCTTTGCTGTAGGTTGGGTGGTAGGGAGACTCCTGTAGAGCTTAGGGCTCATTACCAGCAGTTTACCCATGTCACAGTCAAGGACACGTGTGTGGCCCTTGCTCTCTGAACACAGAGTGTGCTGATTTAGTGTGCTTATGCGGGTGCCCCAGAAATAAATATAATCACCTTCACCCTGGGCAATCGGGGAGTGGGAAGCAGAGTGGCCTTCAAGCACCACGCCTGCAAGTCCTGGGCGCCCATATGAGGTGTGCAGTGTTGCCGCGCCCTCATTATGGTGCCCTCGTTCCGTACCCTATTAACAGGATATCCCACCAGCCATACTGCTGCCTTGGGTTCTGCTTCCAGGGACATCCATATGCAGGGAGATCTGCAGGGCTGCTACCTGGAAGTCCGCTACACCTTCATTCCCCTTACAACATCGACCTTGTGTCTCATCAGGATGCTGCTTCTGGAACCTCGGTTCACCACTCTCTGTTTGCCAAACAGAGGCATGCGTATGTGCCTCCTCCTCCCGGAGAACTGCTAGGAGTCTGCCAGAGTGTGGATAATGAACTGTATCCACATCCCTAGAAAAATAGGATCTTACTTGAGAGGGTTCCTGCAGTAGGTCTTCACATATAAGACTGCGCCCCTGGCGTCAGGACTGTCTGACAAATCTCTAGCTAGTAATCTATAGCAGGGGACCGCCCCGACATCACATGACGGGTCATCGGCATAACCATATAGGGGTTGTCCCCACGCTGCCCTCGAGTTCTTTCTTGCCGTCGACCTGAATTCGCCGGACCTGCGTGAACTCTGCTTCAGTCGACCGCCATTTTATATAAGTATTTTCAAGTTTTTTCTGTTTTCCTAAATTTTGTTGCATGTCTTCGTGCAAAGTTAAAAAGAAGTGCTCACAGTGCGGCGCTTAAATCCCTCATGGGACGATCCTCCCGCTGTGTCCTCTGCCTGGTCCCCAAACACCGGGTGACTGGATTGCAAGATCTGTAGTCGTTCAACCAGGCCACGCACTCCTGGTGCCAGAAGGCGTCGATACCCATCTCCTAAAACAATGCCTTGCATCGATGGAAAAGGAGCTTCAGGAGTTGCGGAACATTCCTCTTCACCCACCCCAGAGAAAAAAGAAAAAGAAGAAGCAGCGCTGAACTGTCTCCTCTACTAGCGCCACCAGACAGCTGACGCCACCTTGGTGAGGCCTCCACGCCACTGAGTACTCCTCCTCCTCCTAGACCTCCATCCTCCCCGGCGGATCGGACGCCTCTCCCTCCTGCCTTGGTCAGTGGGCAGCAAGGATTCCTCTCTGGAGGACTTGCTTCGGACCTGTCGATAGCTTGGCCGATAAGTCTTCCTTCGGTTCCACCGCCGGGTGTTGTCTGCTCGACCACGACTGATAAGTCGGATGTCTGCTTCTCTGACACCTGCCTGGTTGAAATTCGATCAGTTGGACGCCGGCTTGTCCAATAACCACTCAGCTGAAGCACCTTGTCTGATCCTTCCTTGGTTCCCAATGTGTGCAGAGCTAACTCCAGGCTCCCTGTGTCCCACAAGGGTTCTTCCTCCGGGCATCATTGACCCAGCCCGACCTCTTGTTTCCTGGCCCTCCCGGACTCGAGTTCTGCTGTCAAGGAGACCACTTCTGCCGGCCTACAAACCGAGATTTCTGCTTCCCCAGCAGAGCTGTCAACAAGGGTATCGATTCCCTTACCCTTCTTGGATCAGACATCGGCGTCATTCCACCCCTGATGCCGGTCCAATCTCTGGTTCTAATCCGCATTGATTTGGGGATGGACTCGGAGTTTTACGCTGTGGCGGCTGGAGCCCCCAGCCCGTCAGGGATCCATATAGAGACCCCAGGCCGGCCGACTGATCCGCATACTCCCAGTGGTCCCTTGGTACTGCCACCTTCTGGACCTTCAACCCCTCCGCCCGTTGGTCCCCTTGGGCAACTTCCAGGCTATCTGCTGCCACAGTTCCCATACTACCTGATGCCTGGAGGGCCGTGCCAAGGCTATCCATCGCAGGTGCCGATGCCAGAGTACCTGACGCTGGGCCATGTACCAGGAGTACAGTCACTACCCCTGCTGGTATCAGACTCTAGCTACCCCCTTACTCTACTACAGTGTACCCAGGCTACCAGCCTCCACCACCTCCACCTCCTCAGCCAGAACCACAAGGGACTATTCCGGCCTGGTGGAAGGATGCCAAGTCCTAACTCCTGCAGGAGCTGGGATAACCCCATCTGGTCGTGGCTGCCATCCCGACCCACAGGGCAATGAGCCCGTCCCCAATAAACCACTGGTTGTCTGACAGGGACTCTGGCAGATGCTCAGTGGGGTTTTCTCTGGAGCTTAGGCTGCGGAGGCGGTACCAGACATGTCCTCCATACCAAGCAGACCGGAGTCTTCCAACTCAGACTCTGTCAGTCATTCAAGCCTCATTCCGCTATAGAGCCACAACTGAAGGAATCTCACAAGTCTCCGCCAGAGGACCTGACCTTTGCGAGCTCCTCAGGTCATCCAGCAGGCCTGCGGTTGGGCTTCTCAGGAGATGGACCCCAAAAGGAAGAGGCTCGCCGAACATTCTGTCCTAACTAATGCGGACCCCTCCCATCCCACCATGGATGGGGCTGCAGAGACTTAACATTGACAGTTTGGTAACAGCCATCTTTCTTTCCTGCGGTTTCAAAGAAAGCTGACAGGACTTGTCACCCCCTGAAGGGGCATGCCATTTAACTAGTCAACCTAATGCCGACTCTGTAGTTATTACTGTGGCCCATGATAGGTTGGCTCAGCGAAAGCACCTGAGTGTCTCCCACTGGATAAAGAGTCCAGACAGATAGATCAGTATGGCCACAAGGTATACTCTTCCTCCACCTCGCCATTTGGTCTCTAAATTATGTGGTCCACAGTGCCCTTCCAGAAGTCTTCTTTGTACGACTTGGAAAAGGATCTACAGGCTATTCTGGATGAGGACCTCAGAAATAAACTTCTGGAAAAAGTAAGACTCAGCAAGTCTTAATGCTGCCATTCTTGTGCGCCACCTACGATTCGGTTGATTCGGTGGCCCGGTGCACTACTACAGGCATTTGTTTGAGGCGTCTAGCTTGGCTCTGGCTGAGTGTATGGCTAAGATGTCCAAAGCACTTTTCTGGATGCCCCTTCAGGGGTTCTGTCCTTTGGAGGCGACGCTGAGAATATCATAACAGAGCTACAGGAGATACAGGTCACTAAGGATGGCGCTCCATGAATCGCTTGGGCCAAAAACCCAAGCAGCCTTTTCATCGCCCCAGAAGAGGTGGAATAGGTAGAACAAAGGCAGGCTCCATGCCACTGGTTCTGGCACCCAGACTCCCCAGGCAAAAGCCCCAAAGGCCGCTGGAGGTAGCAAGATGGCCTCCCTCCACATCCTGACTTGATGGGACCCCTTCCACCTCTCCTGTTTTTCAAGAGGAACCTGTGGGGAAGATTCACCCTCCACATGGAAGGGTGGAAGGCAATAACCACAGACGCTTGGGTACTCCAGCTCATTGCAGAGGGCACTCAGTCGAGTTCCTGGACAGACCCCGGCAGGTCTTATTACCCATCAGGCCATCAAGGCCTCATTCAGCAGGAAATCCAAGCTATATTGGAAAAGTCAGCTATAGAGCTGGTTCCTCCAGAGCAGGTAGGAAGGGATATTACTCCCACTTCTTCCTAGTGCCTAAAAAGATGGGAGATCTGAGACCCATTCTAGATCTCAGCCTGCTCAGCCTCTTTGTACAATACAAGAGGTTTAATGCTAACTCTCCAGGGACTGTTACCCCTGCTCCAACAGAGCCAATGGCTGTACTCACAGGACATGCAGGATGCTTACCTGCATATCCCTATCCTCCAGGCCCACCGCTGTTTCCTGAGATTCTCCTTTCAAGAGAACCATTATCAGTTCAAGGCCCTCCCTTTTGGCCTCTCCTCGGCACCTTGGTGTTTACCAAATGCCTGGTGGTAGTAGCTGCGGCATTGCACCACAAGGGATTTATCTGTTCCCTTATCTGGATGACTGGCTGTTGCCAGCTCCGTCTCGGACAGTTTGATGGATTCTCTTTCCACCACCCTGGACCTCTTTCCAGACTTGGCATCTCTGTGAATTATCATAAGTCTCAACTCTCGCCCTCTCAAGCGCCTCCAATTCATTGGAGTAGTGTTGAATCGGTCCAGGGCAGGGCCTTCCTACCCATGGACAGGCGGAAAACTGATTCAACAGGCTGTGTTGGTATCCAACTCTCAGTGGACCACAGCAGCGATCTGTCCTCCGACTGTTGGGTCTCATTGCGGCTGCCATCCACAGTTCCTTTGGTCAGACTGCACATGAGGGTGACCCAGTGGATCCTCAGGGTCCAGTAGGACCAGCAGTTGGACAACATAGATGACAGGGTCTTTGTCTCCAGCAGCTGAAGAGGATCTCCTCTGGTGGCAAGATCTATCCAGTCTCTCCCTGGGGATCCCCTTTCATCCCGTCCCTTCCGTGACCCGCGTTGGATGCCTCAGGTGAAAGGCTAGGGAGCCCACCAAACTCGTGGGGGATGGTCTCTGCAAGAGGAGCATCTGCATATAAATATTCTGGAGATGAGAGCTCTGCTGTACACTCTCAAAGCTTTCCAGTCCCTCTTACTTCCGGGAACACTCCTAATCCAGACCAACAATGTGGCCACAGTCTGGTATATCAGCAAACAAGGAGGCACCTGTTCGTGCCCCTCTGCAGGGAGGCAATGCGGGTGTGGTACTGGGCAATCCAGCATGGCCTGTCTCTTATAGCAGTCCCTGTTCCAGGAGTTCTGGCGTCCTGGTGGACAGTCTCAGCTGCACTGTCGTGTGGGCTCATGGTGGGAGCTAAAGCAGGAAGTAGTGGAAGATCTTTTGATCAGTGGGTGGCCAGAGATAGACCTCTTCCCTCCCCTCCAGCAAAACTACCGAGTTTTTGCTGCTCGTTCGGCATGGTGTTTTTGTCACGACCCACTGTCTTTATCTTGGACAGGAGATTTCTGTATGCTTTTCCTCATTTTCCAATTCTTCAGAAGGTTCTGCTGAAGCTTCAGGCAGAGGGCGTCACATGATTCTTATAGCCCCTCTTTGGCCTCAACAGATTTGGTTCCCTCTGATGCAGCAGATGACATTGGAACTCCTGGTACCACTTCCTTTCTCGACCTTCTGTCTCAGGAGCAGGACAGCCTGGTGCATCCGAGGCCTCAAGTCTCTCCGCCTGCATGCATGGCACCTTTGGACATAGCAGTCTCTCTCTCTCTTCTGGAGTCGCCCAGGTTCTAGTAGAGGCCAGGAAACCCTCAATTAGATCCACGATGCTATGAAGTGGAGGAGATTCTCTGTCTGGGACACGGCCAAGGGCCTGGACCCATTCTCTTCTTGGCCCCCAGGTTCTTAAGTACCTCTTGCATCTGTCTGATTCGAGGCCTCCAGTTATTCCTCTCTGGAGGTCCACCTTTCTGCAGTTTCTGCCTACCACCTTCTGGTGGGGCCAGCTCCTTGCTCAATGGAGGTCTCCAAAACCTTTCTTAAGGGGATCCTCCACCTTAAGACTCCGGTCCGTAATCCGGTTCCCCTGGGATTTAAATTTTATTTTAGAGAAACTTATTTTGCCCCCCCTTTTTGACTGGCAGCAGTTGCGACATCGCTCTTGTGTCTTAGGCAGCACTTTTTAGTTGCCATCACTTCAGCTCGAAGGATTTCAGAGCTTCGGTCCTTGTTTGTAAGGAGCTGTATTTGATTTTCCATAGAGACAGGGTGGCTCTGCAACTAACCCTTTCTTTCTTCCGAAAGTAGTCTTGGAATTTACTTTGAACCATGATGTACAATTACGGTTTATTACCCAGAGTATTCCAATAGGAGGGAATACCTCTTGCACACGTTACATGTGCACAGGATCCTGAGGCACTATATCTCTAGGACCAAGGAGGTGCATAAATCTGACCAGTTGTTTGTGGCTTTTGCACCCAGATGTGGGGTATGGCTATTTCAAAACAGGGTTTGTCTAAATGGTTGGCTAATTGCATCTCGTACATTCACCAGAAGTATGAGAAGCCCCTTCTGGGGAAGTGAAAGGCCACTTGACACGTGGTATGGCTGCCTCGATGGCCTTCTTGTGGAATGTGTCCGTGGGCGTATTTGTGCTGCGGCCACTTGGTCTTCCATCCATACTTTCACCAAGCATTACAGTCTGACGTCGCCTGTCAGTGTAGGGCTGGTTTTGGCTCTCGCTGTTCTGTAAGGCCTCCTGTCATAATCGGCTTTCTAGTTGTGGCACGTTTCCTCCTGCCAAACTTAGTCTCCGACTTCTTTTCTTGACTGCTTGATATTCAGTCTATGTGGAAGACCTACTGCAGGAACCCTCTCGTAAGATATTACAGTTACGCAAGAACTTACCGTAACAGCAGCTCTTTGAGAGGGTTCCTGCAGTAATTCTTCTCCACCGTCCCCCAGCCCTGCTTTTCCCTCTCCTTTCCTTTTCCAGGGCTTTGTTTTTCAGTAGCTCCAGTCTCCAGGAGTTGTACTCCTTTCTCCCGTTTTCATCTTTGGGGACTTCGGTGGGAGAACTGGAGATTAGTGATGGGGACCGCCCCTATGTATAGTCATGAGCATCCCATGTGGCCTTGGGCGTTCCCCACTATAGATTGCTAGCTAGAAGTTTGCCATGCGGTCCTGACGCCAGGGTGCATGATCCCATATGTGAAGACCTACCGCAGGAACCTCTCAGAAGATCTACTGTTACGGTAAGTTCTTACGTAACTGTAATTTATTCACCTGTAACACGTAGCTCTAGGAGTGGTATATAGTACACATTCACACAGCCCACCTAGCCTCCCCTAGCAATGTGGCACACGGATCTCTGCTTCAGGCGTGCAAAGATCTGACGTCTACAGGGTGGATTTGGGGAATATACTGCCTGGGTGGTAGAAGTAGCTTAGTTTAAGATGTCCGATGAATCAGCAATTCCAGTGGAACTGCCAGAGTGTGGATGTGAGCAGGTAATCTTTTTTTTTTGTTAGCCCTTCTGGCTGAGTGGCTGCAAATCACCTGAATGTTTTTGATTTCTTCTAGAGAAAAAGGGGTAGGTGAGTGATCAGTCATTTCACACATTGGAAAATAGGATAAAGAGGTTAGGATTTCTGGAAGGAGTAGGACTTAATGAGCTGTGTTTTCTTCTCCATCTCTAGAATTTCCCACAGAAACATAGAAACATAGAATTTGATGGCAGATAAGGACCGCTTGGCCCACCTAGTCTGCCCATGTTCCTATATAACAGTAATGTCAAGAATAGTTTGGCGTTCATTCACTTCCCTCCCCTCCTAATCTCCTTGGCGTTTGCAAAACAAAACCCCAAAGTTCTGCTTGTAATAGTAAAAGACTACTTTGGGAGAACTACAGATTGTTGCGGTTTCAGCTGTGCTGTGTTCTGTGAAAGGAGTACTGTCTGGTGAACAGCAGCTTGATGTGAATACAGTCTGGTAGTGGTGCCTAGGTTTGTGGAGTTCTTATGAAATGAATGGCATGTGACAAAAGAAGGAACAATTATATACTGTAAACTACAGCCCCAAGGGAGGCATTAATGAAGTATGATGGTTGGTGCCAGGCTTCAGCCTGAACATTCTTAACCATCAAGGGGTGGGGAGGGCAGCCATGTTGGGGTTAAGTTGCTGCTTTCCACAGGAAATCTTCCACAGTGAACTGTGACCTCATATGGGGATATGTGCAGCAGTTTGTTACCAACATTGTGTAAGCAGAACGGTGGAGGAAGTCCTAGGGATGGGCACTGTTGCCCTAATTGTGTACAGTCAGCAGTTTTCTGAGCTCTGCGTATAGGTCCCATGATCCCTGATTTTTTGTGTATGTCTTGATCAGCCAAGCAGGGACTTTAAGGTGTGCCAGTATTAGCCCATCAGCACAGCGGTAGCATCCCAAGCCTGGGTTGTCGGAGGCTAGCGGGGGTGGGATGCGGGTAGAGAAGGATTGAGTGTTCCAACGGATGCTTTCCTCCTGGGAGGGAGGGTTGCACTCCTTGCTATCAAACTGCCACCTGGGTGACCATAGGTGAAAGTGCAGTGGGTGGGTGATGTAGAGGGAAGGGGGCCACTGTCAGGCTTCATGCACAACTGTGTACATGTATACTGGTAGCTCAAGATTCCAGTATCCCATGGGGCAGGTAAAATGGAGGCCTATGACATTGGGGCTAGCAGCATGTGCATCCCCCAAACTTTGACTGAGACTTCTCACAGGGCCTAAACGATATCCTGTTGAAGGGGTCCTTGTCACCCTCTGATCCGGGGTGAATCATGGCTGTGTGGTGGTCAAGGACGCTCTGCAGGTAAGTGGCAGTGGAGGATCCAATACCAGAGCTAAAGGGGCATAAACATAAACCAAAAAAAAATTGCCATTGTTTTGTCAACCATCTCAAGGACATCCCTCGCATTATTTTCAGTATTAATAATTAGTTTTCATTGAGAGGGACTTTTCTAACATTTACTTTATTTAGGAGATATGTCCATGGCAAATTATATCACAAGTCGACATCTTAAGGTCTCAGTTTAGACATTGTCAGTGGCTCAGTAGGTAGCACTTGCCTCTGAGGCGGGAGATCAGAGAGGCTGTGGGTTTAGTTCCACATCTGACACTTAGGTTAATATCAGTACTGACACTGTAGTGCAGCATGAGAGGTGCTGCACTTCTGAGGTGCAGTCTTCACGGATGAGACGTTAAACCGAGGTCCCATCTGCCTGGATTGGTGGCAGTTCAGGTGGGTGTTAAAGACCCCATGGCACTTATAGAAAGAGTAGAGGAATTTTTATTGAAAAGGACTACAACCAGAAAATAAAGCAGAAAAATACAATATGAACATGAAATATAAACAAGAACAAATAAATGCATAACAGAATACAAAAATGAGAACAATGAAAAGAAACATTGGTAATCTAAGGAGTTTAAGCCAAGATTCACAATTAAGCCATAGCGTTTACATTTCGCAGCAGAATATTGTTTACAATCAAATGACCTAACTTTATTAAGGAAATAGTGACATTACGAAAGATATCTAAGAAGAAACCACCTGTTGCTGTGTAAAGCCATACACACCTGGCGTGCCATAAATAGTATCTAATAATTGCAAATACTATGAAAAGGGTTTCAGCATGATAGCATTCACCCTGTCGGAGGGTACCATACACAAGAGATAAATAAGATAAAGCCCCAAATAATGGTTCTCCCCATGCACTAGCCAAAACTGCCAAACATTAGAGGCAAAAGGACACTGTAAAAAAAGATGTTCTTGAGTTTCTAAAATCCTGAAACAAGTATCTCTTAGACAGTATCTATCATCCAACTGTTTATGCTTATTATTGTTTGAACACTGAGTTTCTCATGCGGTTAGCCAGGTTGTGTCCACACAAAGGCCGCAGCGCTTTGAATTTAAAGTGTCCAAATTAAAACTGATAATGTCCGGGACAATCAGCAAGTGAGACAGGGTCTGCTCTTTCCTGAAAAAGGATGTGAGAATAAATCTCCTTGCTATGTTTACTTGGAGAAAGTAACTGAAATTTGCCATTTCATCATCTGTTTAAGATGGAACTTCCAAACATCTGGAAGAGTTTTCGAGGAACGAAGGCCATATTCCCGGAACTGGAATCTAGGCTTACAGAAAGCTAACCGATTAGTGGCTTCTTGGAAGGGTTCTTTTGATTAAGTCCTTGCTGATCCATTTTTTAACGTCCCTCAGACCAAACAGGTAGGCAAGGGATAGCTAATGTAAACAGCATCTTTCAAACTGAAGTTTCTGGTTTCAAAGCGCCCCAAAATTATAATTATAAAATATACTACAAAAAAAGCAATGGGGTGTATCATATTGAGACCACCTTCCATTAAGGTCATTAAGGGTCATATGTGGTCTCCCTTTTAATGGGGTTGAGCGGCTGCCCATAGCATGAAAAAAAACACTATATAAGGGGTAAAATCAGACTGGGTGGGAGGAAAAACATAACTAAAATAAAAAAAAAATGGATCAACAAGGACTTAATCAAAAGAACCCTTCCAAGCCACTAATCGGTTAGCTTTCTGTAAGCCTAGATTCCAGTTCGGGAAGCCATATCATCACCCCAAAACTTACTCCCAAAATAATGATACACTCATTAGTCAGCTGCATACATAAAGATAAACCATCATGGAGTGGAACATTGTGCAATACAACACCTCGACTCTTGGAATGATTGATTAAGGATCCAGACCAAGAGGAGAAGGAGAAAAAAAATAGCCAGGAGGTCCTGTTCAGCGGTATCTTGATGTAAACACAAAACCAAATCATCAGCATATGCTACAGCCTTAACTGGGGCGGCAGCGGGATGCAATAGTAACCCCTGGATCAGGGATTCTGATCAATGCATCTCAACAGTATATCCATACAAAAAAAAAAAAAAAAGCAAGGGACTGAGGGCAGCCTTGTGGGGACCCTGTACAAACAAAAATGGTCTTACCTAACCAGCCATTAATATTGGGGATAAGGAGGCCTTACTGTACATTATTTGTATCCAAGAAACAAAAATCTCTGGGATGCCATAGGCTCTGAGGACTTTGAATAAAAAATGATGGGATATTTTATCAAAGGCCTTCTCCTGGTCAATGCTTATAACCAAAGCCAGACAAGTCAGAGCGTTTGGCCTGAAAGAAGAGTTCTCGAAGCAAGATTAGATTATCATGTTGACGCCTCAGAGGAATAGCACACAACTGAAATGGGGAGATAACGGTGTCTGCAAGGGAAACTAATCTATCTAACAACACTTTACTAAGGATCTTAAAGTCAGTATTTAACAAGCTAAGAGGTCTCCAATTCTTGAGATCCTTCCTCTCCCCTTCTTGAAAAGGATAATCAAAGATGCCTGATACATAGAGGCAGACAGAGCACCCACGTCAAGTAACCCACTGAATACTATAGCCAATGCAGGAGCAAGGTCATCCTGAAAAGTTCTGTAAAGGCAGCACCCAACCCATCCATACCAGGAGCAGAGTCAGCCTTTAGCCCTGAATGGCTAACTTAATTTCATTACTGGAGATAGAAACTTCCAACAGTAACTTGTCAGAAGCAGAAATCTGTGGTAACTGACTAAAAAAGATCATCAGAGAAAGGAATAAAGGCAGTTTCAAACTTGTTGCGAAATGTACATCAACTTGCTGTAAAATATCTTTAGGAGCTGTAAAGAGTCGACCAGAAGAGTCAAAAGCCCTGTTAAAGTCCTATTATCCACACTCCTGGCATTCCTTAAAAGGGTCCAAAGATCCTTGAGATAAAGAAACACCAAAGCAGAGTTCCTGCTCCAAGGATTGTGCCCTATTATACTGAAGTTGAAACATTCTAGATTTCAAATCTAGTGTCCAGAGCCATAATCTCTTTTATGGAGCTCGGTTAAAGAAAATCAGGTTCTGTAATTGATCCTTAATTTCAGATAAGTAGTATATAGTAGAGGTCTTCGATCGAGAATAGGACTGGATAAAGGCTTTCCAAGACAAACTAGTGTCCTCCCGCCAGGTTCCCACATCGTCATAGAATTCACCAACAGAGAGCCTGGCATGCCAGTCACGTTTCCAGGCCTGTCGTATGGATTCTTCAATCAGAAGAGAATTAAGGTGCCATAAATTCTTCCTACACCGAGGAGCAAGATGCCAGTCAAAGGACACAGTGATAGACTGATCAGAGAACTCCCAAGCATTCAAGAAAAGCGGACCAATATGTAAAATACTGGAAAGAAAAACAGTCAATTCTAGTGGATAAGGAGCCTCTAAAATAAGTATTGCCACCAGAGGGAAATAGACAGCGATGGAGTCTGTTAATCTAGCACTAGAGATAATCTGTCTAAGGGCAACTGTATCACAAAATAGTTTCTCCGTCCGAGCACCCCGGTCTGCTCTGTCTAGGCCACAATTAAAGTCTCCAGCCCAAAGAACGGTCCTGGAGGTATGTAAAAATGGTTGAATGTGACAACACAAAGCAGTATGAAGAGCTTTGGATTGAGGCGCATAAGTGGAGATAAGCGAAACCATGTAGAGGAATAAACAAAATCAAGCAGCAAGGCTCTTCCAGGATCAATATCATGCAATCGAGAGCGGAAATGCCAGGCTTAGTAAATAAAACTCCAATACCATCACAAGTGTCCTGGGCAATAGACCAGAAAGAAGGTCCTTTGGTCCATAATGTAGAGGCTTGCCACAAGTCAGGCACAGATTTCAACCTAGTGTCTTGGATACAAATAATGTCAGAATGAAGTTGCATCAGGGAACTCGAAACAGTAAGCATTCTCGCTGGAGACTTGATGCTGTTCACATTAAGCGTAGAGATCCGAAGGAGCTCATGAAACCAAAAAAAAAAAAAAAGCATACTTCTAATCATGGGGTCATACTACATCTCCTGCGCCTGGTCCTTTGGGAAATAGGTTGAGATCCCCCACCATCGTCTAGATCAGAAGGGATGTCCACTGAAGCTTTAGAGGAAGAATCTGAGATGACATCCAGATTCCTCATTAAATCCACAGCCAAGGCTGAGAATTTATTGCCCGCTTTCCAGGCACTAGTGCTAGGGTGCTTTGAAAAACAGGATCGGGTGTATCACTCTTCTTAAGGGCTTTACCAGAGTGAGTTCTTTTTGGCAGAAGCCTTCCTTGATTCCAACACAGGAGTGTGTGTGTGTGGGGGGCATGTCTGAAACAACACTGTCAACATCCTGGGCCAAGCGGGAGCATCCTGAGCGGTAACAGTTGGAGCAGGGGCTGCGGAGGCGACTGGAGAAGAAGCCTCCATTGGGGTAACCGTCAACAGGATCAGTAGGGGTGGGGAGGAGGGACTAAAAGAAGGAGAAGGGCAACAGAGCAGACATCTTGGCCTGAAGCTGTTGAGCCCTATTAATCAAGCCATCTTGAGGAGGCAATCATCTCTGTTGTGAGAGGCCCATGGACATTTACCTACCCATGGCCTGCATGCTCACAAGATTACATTTAAAAGATTGACACAGTTAGCTGAGACATGACTGTAATCCAGGCAATGGCTGCAACGAGGTGTGTCACAGGCAGAGCTTAAGTGAGTGCGAGCCCCACATTTAAAACAAGGTTTAGGCTGACTAATGTAAAATAAAACACCCCTATCCTTCCCTAAAAAGGAACTAGGTAGGTGAACAGGGCCTGTATTAGTAGTAAACAACTTAACCTTCACTTTCCAACCTCTGTTCCAGATCTGCTCACTGTCTAGAATTGGGGAAGGTTTATCTAAACCTCACACCTCCGCTTAAGCCAAAAAGCATGTCCTCAATGTGGACCCCTCATTTGGAACATAACCGATAACTTTAACTGCTGGTTTGGTAAGAGAAAAGCCAAATAAGGGAGCCACAAAGGGAGTTCTTAACTGACTGATATTGAGTCTAAAATCTATCCAAACAGGAAACCGTTTAAAGCTAACATCGAATTGCCATTGCCTAAATGAATCAAAGCATAAATCTCTGAAGAAAAAATCTCATGGAAGCCTTCAAAATTGTTTGGCAATGTGCAACCTATTAGGAGGGACAGCATTCCTCCGGGGGCAGGTTTACCCTTGTTATGGAACAGGTCTGAAAGTTTAAACATAAGGCTTAAGCCAAGCCGACCTAGAGGGATCCTGTAAAATACTCTCAGCGGGACCTAAACGTACATCCTGGTCAGTATCAGGTACAGTAGGAGCAGGCACTTTAATTTTATCAGAATCAGACACAGAAATAGGAATAGGTACGCCAGTCTTAAGAGATAAAACAGCAATCTTATCAGAAATATCAGTGACCGATATAGCGCTAGATTCGTTGGGGCCCATACCTGTAGGTGCACCACAAGAAGGAACAGCAAAGTCAGTTGTAGAAGAGGTGATAGCTACATTAGGAGAAGCAGCTGCAGAGCGATAGCGTTGAACAGCAGTATCCTGAGGGTCTGGTGTCCAAGACCCATCGTTTCCAGACACCAGCCAGCATCCCGTAAAGCACGATCTGGTGACCAAGAAGAGGTATCCTGAAGTAAACCGTCACTTGTGTGCTGGCTGATGGTGACGCCGGAGAACAAGTAGGTATTGTGTGGTGCAACAGGCGGGGTTGTGCCTGGCGACCCATGCATCTACGACAGCGAGCTGGAGGATGAACAGGGGAGCAACGCCAGCCAGCTCAAAGCGCCAGCCGATTAGGAAGTGTACTGCCAGCCGAGTGGGCAAGCTCTGAGGCAGATCCAAGCCCCGAAGCGGAGGCAGGTACAGAAGTCTCTAGTACTGTAGGCGAAATCGATGCAGCAACAGAGGGAACGCTACAAGGGACAAAATCCTTCCCAAGCCAGCCTGAAGCGCAATCCGAAGACGCTTCAATTCCTTCGCAGGCTAACAGGTCGGCGATCTCCCGCTGCACAGAACCTTGTCGATGGTCAGGCAGCTGGTCTGGGACCAAATCAGCAGCACATAAGGGCTGAAACAGGACAAAGAAAATCTGGAGCTACAGTAGACTTGCAAACAGGTAACGATGCATTATCCAAAGTTTGCACAGAAAGCAGGGAGCCTCTAGAGAAATAGAAATGGGAGAGGGCTAACACTCCTGTTTCTCCAGCAAGCACTCTTCCCCTACAGCAAGAGTAGGGGAATTTCCCTGTGTCCTGGCCAAATTTCCCTCATTCACTAAAAATACCACCAACAGCTTAATCTGGTTCAAGGTCAGTTGGCATTCATCTGTATCCCCTCCACCAGATTGTGCCTGAAAATAGGCAGGATTTGTCTAGTGCACTTACCGGTCAACAAAAATTAAATAAAATAAAAACATATAGTTCTATAGTACGTAAGTGAGCAGTTCGTGTGTACGTACATCAGAATTGTATCTCTTCCATTATCAGGAGTTTTCTCAACTAAGACACAAGAACAACAATCTTGGACTCCTACTTTCAGGCACTGTTGTTTGGAACTTAGATCTTGGCTAAATCTGAAGAGAATGGAGTTTGTTGGTCAGCACCTAGGCAGTAGTGCACCTTATCAGAAACAAAACCTCTAGCCTGCATTAGTGGACAAACTGCAACAGACAAGTGCATACTTACACAGCCAGACTTGCTGACGCAGGAACAGGCACCCACTAACCTGTGTGACTGCCCATATGTGCATACACACATACCAGACACATGCAAACTCTCAGATGCTGCTAGTAGTAGTAGTAGTGAAGATTTTGTTTTATACAGGAATAAAAGGCACAGTTAAGGTAACAACCTCATTTACAAGGTGCAGCAGTCTCGTTGCTAAAATCACTTACAATGGACAAAACAATATAAAAATATGAACATTGTAGAATCATGGAAATAAGTATTGGTTTATGTTTCTACAATACATATTTGTTAAATACTATACAAATTTGGATTATGTTTCACAGAATTAGGATTCTCGCATGCAGACTCTGGCTTTTGCACACAGGCTCAGACTTACACCGCATACTGTCAGACTGGTGAGTGCAGATTTTCAGACTTGCCTTTGCAGACTCATCTCACACAGTCTTGCAGAGTTGGTGTACTCAGACTTGGTGCATATAGATTTTCTTTCCATGTGAATGTTTTTCCTCCGTGAGCTGTGGCAGGGGCTGTGATCCTCCTCACGGAAGAACTCACTTCTCCGGTCCCATGCTTCCCTGTTGCTGACCCTGGAAAATTCCCCGTGGATTGTCCCCTATGGCGGGGCCAGGGAGGAGGTGCCGCTCCCAAGACCCATTCCAGACACCAGGGTCGGCCTCTGGGACGCAGGACCATCACGGAACCCTACCAGGCTGTTTTCTCCCATCCCCCTTCCCCACCGATGTAGTGATGTCGGTATGTGTCTCCCTGCCCATATTGCCCTCAGCAGCTGCCAGAGGGCAATCAGCGGCAGGGGCGATAGGTCTCCCTCCTCGAGAGAGGGAGAGCAGTAATCCGGACACTTAATCTCCGACCCCGGTGACCCAGGCTTGTTCCCGGATCCAGGTCGCCAGTGTGGCGCGAGGTGTTATACGACCAGCACCTCAACCTCCAGAGCCCTGAGCCGGCACAATACACACAACTTGCAGACTTGGTGCACTAACTCGCAAACTTGGTGCATGCAGCGGTCGTCGGCGCAGCGGTTGGATTCGCTTGCGCCGGGCGACCCGGGTTCGGGAACGGACCTGGGCCGCCGGAGACCGCCAGGTTGGGAAGGCGACGAGCATCCCATGGTGGCTCTCCTTCCCTGGGGAGGGCAGGGGCTGCAACCCGGTGTATGAGCGGCACCATGGAGGCTGGGTGCACGCCCACGCTGGGCATAACAGAGCTCAGGATGGGGTTCGGTCGTCATTGCACGCCCTCATCCTGCTTGGGGACAAAACCCACGCCTTGCGTCTCAGTGACGCTCTGCCCCTGGAAGCCCGATTGACCACTGGAGCCATTCCCCAACCAGTCACAGTTCCGGAGTCGATATCTGGGGTGAACGCGGCTCCTTTCTGGGGTAGCCAGGGATGACCGAGAGCGGCAGTATCCGGTGGTTGGGGCTCCAGGGTCCATGACCAGAGTCGATGGTTGACGAGGCGCGGAGGCCAAAAATAGAAAAAAAACCTTGGTGCATGCAGACTTGGTGCACACTGGCTCAGACACGGATACGGACACAGAAGGACATGGAGATACACTTCAGTGCCTTAGGGTTGCCTTGCATCAGACAGATACTTCACACTGATGGCACAGAAATTGTATTGCACATGTGTGAAATAATTAGTGGGGCTTCTACATGAGGTTCATTAGGGCTTCGTTAGCTGTAGTAAAGTGTTGATTACTTTCACTTGCTGCTTCAAATATTGGGAGGCTGCCCAGAAAATCTACGGTTGAAATTTACAGAGTGTCTTTGTACTACATCACTTGACACTTATTGTTTCTAATGATATGGCTGCCAACATGTCTGTACCCAGGGTCAGTACTGAGGCACTACTTTTATTTCTGTGCTTCAAATCCACAGCAGTACAATTTGGGGACTTTGGGAGGAGGTTATCGCAAGCCCTGGAGTCAGAGTTCACCTGCTGGCATTGGAAATAGATGCTGATGATAACCATAATGTGTAGCTTTGCTTTGACCCTGAACTCTTGCAGATTCTTGGTCTCTCTTCTGATTCGTGGCCTTGATGATCACATTGTTTCTGAATGCAGTACTCTTCTGTACCTCCTTCTACCCACACTTGACCCTGGTGTTTGTTTCTGTTCGCTGTTGCATGCTTCACAGTGACTTGCAGAAGTGCCTTACCCCAAAAGAAGCGATACTGTTTATGTAAAATTCCACTGTCGTCGTGTCCGGGACTTGCTGTCTGTTTCATAGACTACTACAAGTCACCTTTTTATGGAGTGCATCATGCAGCACACCAATCTTCTTCCATATAAAGCAATCAGACATAACAGGGTGTGTATAATGGTGATGTAATTGCATGCCTCAGGTGCGTTGTAAAGCGAGATGCAGCCAAATTACAAATCTAACTAATGTGCAGCTGTGAAATGTGATTTTTAACAAATATAAGTAAATGCCCGACTTGACAGCCTTATCTAATAGCTCACTGAAAGCAGGTGTCGTTACAGAGGACTGCACAAGAGCTGACGTGGTCCCTCTTCAAGAGAGCAGCAGCAGGGAGGAGGTTGGCAGCTATAGTGGCTCATTCTTAGTTCAGCAGTGGGAAATTAATAGAAACCTTTCTAAAGGAAAGATTGGTGGAGTATCTTGAATCCAGTGGGCTGTAAGACCACAGGCAGTATGGATTCATGGTGGTGGGGCTGTTATGCCAAACAAACTGATAGATTTCTTTCTCTGGGTGACATGGGAAATAGCTCAAGGGAGGGCAAAAGGATGTGGCCTGTCTGGACTTTAGCAGGTCCTGTGATACTGTGCAACACGGAGGCTGATAAAGAAACTGAACAGCCTAGGGGTGGGATCCAAATTGGTGAATTTGGTTAGAAGCTGGTTTAACGGATAGGAGACAGAGGGTGGTGGTAAACAGCACTTACTTTAAGAATGGAGAGTGACCAGCAGCGTGCCACAGGAGCTCAGTGTTGGGGCCGGCCCTCTTCAGTGGCTTCATATGTGACATTGCAGAAGAATTGGAAGGGAAGACGAGTCTTTTGCAGATGATATCAAAATCTGAAATAGGGTGGATACTCAGGATGAGGCAGAGAGAATGCATAGGGATCTGAGGAAATTTGAGGAGTGGTCAAAAGCATGTCAGTTGGGGTTCAGTAACAAAGCGTGCAGAATCCACTAGGGCATAGGATCCCAGGAGCTGAGTATTGTATGGTGGAGGGTTACTGATAGTCACTAAATAGGAAAGGACATTTGGGTTATATCTGATGACCTGAAAGTGGCAGGCAGTGTGACAAAACAGTGGGATGGGCTGATGGGATGCTGGGGTGCATAGGGAGAGGTATCTCCAGTAGGAGAAGGGAGGTGGTGTTGCCACTGTGTTGCTCACAGGTGAGACCCCATCTGCAGTACTATGCCCAGTTTTGGAGGTTGCACCTCAGAAAGGACACCAGTAGGGTGGAGGCAGTCAGAGGAGGGCAGCTAAATTGTGCAGGGGTTGCATGAGAAACCCCACGAGGAGAGACTGAGAGATCTCAACATGTACACCCTGGAAATAGAGACCTACAGGTACCTCACAGGGTAAACAGGGTGCGGGAGGAGCATCTCCCAAATTAGAACAAAGCAGCAGGACCAGGGGACATGTGATGAAGTGGGGTGGTGGTGGTGGGAGTTAAAGAGACATGTGAGAAATATTTCTTCACTGAAAGGTGTAGATGTCTGGAACAGATGGCCAGCAGAAATAGTGGAGGCGCAAACAGCTGGGGGCTTCAAGCATGTGTTGGATAGATGTAAGGGTATATTAGAAAATAGACAGGAGGAGAGGGGTGCGGAGACCTGTTAGGTTTTCAGAGACAGATTAGGCAGGAACATCTACACAGACTTGGGTGGAAAAGTGGTATTTTCTGCCAATAAATTTAATGTTTCTGTGAATAATAAAGTAAATAAATACATTAAAGTACTTAGTCTTGCTAACAGAGACTGTAATCTCTTAACCACTGAAAACATCTAGTTGTGGACAAGATGTCGTCAAGGTTCCAAACTTGTTGCCAGAGTTCCTCTTGTGTTATGGATGTGTGTGTGTTTTAAAATACAGTGACAGTTTGAAAAGGTTTGAACACTTAAACCAGGCAGCAAACAAAACCATAGACCTTCCCAAGATGCACTGGTAGCCATCCTGATCTAATGCTTTACCACAGAAAATGTTACTACATTAAGGAACATAATACAGCATTCCCCATATGGCAGTATTATTTGAAATACCAAATCAGCTGAAGCGTTACCTTATTGTGCTGACTAAGCAGAATAAGGTAACATGTTTCTGTGGTATCCTGAATTGCAGGAACTCAAAGGAAATGGTGGTAGCAGAGATGAATACAGAGCAACAGCAGGTACCAGATGATGATCCAGATTCCAGACAAATCAGGCAGGAAAAAAAGAAAACTGTAGGGTCCGTAAAGGGCCAACAACAAAAAGCTTGAGAGTAAACCAGATGGAGTATAGGGACGATATAAATACATGGTGATTGAGTGTATTGTTTGTTTGAAAATTGGTAACCAGGAAAGGAACACTGAGCTAAGACTCATTTGCAGGTGTTGGCTGGTGGGAGGGAGGATACTGCCAAACAGAAGTACAGACGCATTACACAAAAATAAATTGCAAACAAAGGTAGTGCAACATGGTGCAAGTGCTAAATGACAATAACGGGTGGCTGAGCTATGAAGGGGGAAGGGAAAGGAAATTGTTTAACCAGGAGAGAGAGACACTAAGCTGAAGCTTGTTTCCAGGTGTGACCTGAGCAAAGGAAGTTAAGTGACTTGCTCAGGGTCACACGATGCAAGTGGGGCTGTGGGCATGTAGCTGCCCTGGCGTAAATCAATCAATCAAATCTTTATTTAACCAGGCGTTCATCGTTGAGCAGAAGCTCATTTGCAAGATGGACCTGGGTGGAGCATGAACAATTGTATATACAAGTCAACACAGGTATTTACAAGGCAGTACAGATAATACTCTTTACAGAGAGGAAGAAAAAGTTCATATGTACATAGAATTATACAGATATTGTACAGATTACATGGTATTTACATACATAGAAGTGTCTATAGGAAGATAAAGCAGGTTATCTAAGATTGCAGGAGGAGGTAACGGAAGAAAAAATAACGGAAGAAAAAATAAAAATATACACCAGGTAGAGGTGGAGGTAGGGGAGAAAGGCTAGGAGGGCATGGTGCACAGAAAGGAGTTGGTAAGACGGGATGTAGAGAAGGTGGATGGAGAAAAGAGGAGTATGTGAGCCCCGGATTGAATGCTATAAAGTACGGGCATGGTAGGATGTCACAACCCAGGGTAGTGAGCTCCTATCCGAGGTTGGAAAAGAAGAATAAGGGAATGGTAAGAACTGGTTAAGCATATCCGTGCAGTGACAGTAGGAATCATAAACCGCCCCAGAAGGGTGAATAAGGCTGGGAAGGGAAGCAAAGATAGGTCAGGTAGAGGACTGACAAGAGCAGGAGGGAGGGCAGGAGTTTAAAGTGGCGCCTAAGGGCAGTGGGGAGGTGAGACATGGATGGAGGAGGGAGGATGTTCCAGAGAGAGAGAAAGCGGTAGGAGAAGACTGAATGCCCAGCAGAGGAGTGATGGTGAGGGTGGGAGAAGGTGCAAGGATCCCTGGAACGAAAGGGGTGTGTAGCAGGTGGAATGGAAGAGGTGAGTTTGATAGATACGAGGGTAAACACCCCAAACCAGTATTTGAGATGAAAGATGCACAGTAGTACTGGCGACCAGAGGAGAGGGAGGAGGAGTAGAGAACAGTGATATGTGTGTGTGTGTGTGTGTGTGTGTGTGTGTGTGTTTAGCAAAACAACAGAAGGCATTACAGAGGGTGTCCAGTCTGGCAAGGGAAAAGGAGGGGCGGTACTGTAGACCACACCTGCATAGTCAAAGACTGGGAATTTGGTAACCAACTCCACGGTGGACCTGGGAGGCAAGCAGTCTTTGTTACAGTGCAGGGCACCAAGCTTGGGGCAGACCTTTGCATGGATGGCATTGATATGGGCAGAAATCAAGCCTGATGTCGAGCCACACACCAAGATACTTTTGAGTGAACCACTTCAAGCCTGGCCAGTTTCTGACTGGTTCCAAAGAGCGGGACATTGTTTTCTGGTGTTGACCTGGAGTTGCTTGGCCTGGAACCAGTGCAGGACATTGTGAAAGTCTTGCTGAAGTGAGATTTCACGCCACAGTCGATGGCCTGATGTGTGAGAACTGTCTCATCTGCATACATGTGAAAGTGCAAGTTGACACAGGAAGAGGGAGGTCATTGAGGAAAATGGAAAATAAGGATATGACCCAGGATAGAGTCCTGTGGGACTAAAGCTTGGATTGGGAGTAGATGGGACAGGATGCCACCTCCCTGTACTGACTGCTAATGGCCCGAGATATAGTAAAGAAACCATTAAATTTGGGGGCCAGCAGAACTCAGCTTGTCAGGAGGAGTGGATAGGCAACTGGACCAGTCAATGAAAATGGCTGCGTGCATGCCGTGATCCATCCCAGAGAGGATGGAGTCTGTGACACATAGCAGGAGGAAACAGTGGAATGGTGCTCTGAAAACCAGGCTGGAAGAGGGAGAGGAAGTTGAGGAGTGGAGTAGAACAGTTTCTGTTGTAGCTTTGCAAAAGAGGAGGAGGGCTATAGGACAGAAGTTGCCAGGGAGGAGTGATCGCCTCCTTGTGGAGTGAGGGAGAATTTTGGCAGTGTTTCAAGACTGGGGATAGCGCAGTGGGTGATGGACAGGTTGAGAAGATGTGTGATGGGAGATGATGGCAGGAACCTCAGAGTATGCAATGATAGATTAAAATTATGGCTAAAACTTAAAAAATATATATATGTGTGTGTGTGTGTGTGTGTGTGTATGTATATATATATATATATATATTCTCCATATCCACACACCTATATTAGAGTGTATTAACACATGAAATTTGTATCGGTAGAAATTATTACGTATTGACCCAACTCCAAACTTTAAATAAAAACACTGGTTAATGTAAAGGCAGCAGTTGCTGCAGAAATGCCGATTAGGGCTTTAAGCGTAAAATAAATTTTTTAAATTTCAGTTTGAAAGGCACACACCAGGTGGCTTCTGGCGGCTGGGGTGTGCTAATGAGGGCTGCCAACTTTGCCATTAGTTAGTAGCCCTCGCGTAGCATACCCGTGCTGGAAGCTGCCTGGTGTTTACGAGATGGCCACATGTAGCTTGACTGACATGACAGTGCAGGTCTATCAAACTGAAATAAAATACATGAAAGATAATTAAACATTTTATTTAATGTTAAAAGCTCTAATTGAGTGTTTCTGTGGTAGCTGCTACTCTTTTTGCTTACCCAGTGTTCTCCTTTAAGAAAAAAATCCTGCTCCTGGCTCTAACTGTTCCAGAGTTAACCTTTCTAAACATAATTCCCTTGAAAATGGCTATGAAAACAGCAGTCTGAGAACATCTAAAATGTGGTAGTCTTTGCTGCAGTCTGTCATTCTCGGGAATGGAGCAGTGATAGTAACTGCATTATATTTCTGGGGAAGAAATTCACTGGCAAAGCCAAGCCTTAAAGCCCCTGTTTACACAGCAGCAGCACTTTTACTTTTCTCTGCTACCTTCCCGCTGCACAGTGACTTGATCCAGCACTTTATGTTTACACTCCTCAGCTGACGTGCTGCAGATGGCGCTGAGAGGTGTCTGTAGACTTGTGGGCAGGATGACACCGCAACTGGGAAATAGGGGATTGCAGCAGATTGAGCGCATCGGTCATTCACACTGCGGGATAATGCGCTCGATCCAGTACATCCCCGTTTTCAGCGGATCAGAAACTGGAGCTGTGGAACACTTACGGCGATGTGGTAAGTGTCCATAAAGCCGACTTTGCAGTGCATCAAGCGGAGCACATGTGTTGATGCGTTGCAAAGCCGGTGTTATAAACAGGGCTAAAGGGACATTGTCAGCTTTTAGCTGATTTTGTGCCCCATTGCAAAAGTATACAAGCAAGCACCTTTATTATTGCAATTAAAAAGTACACTTTCTGATTTAGTTGTAAAGAGCTGTTATTTAATTATTTCCAATATTTTTAATATTTATCATCCGGGCGAAACTCCTGCGGTCCGCTGTCAATGGTTGTGCACTAGTAAGCGTGATGCCTAAGTGCCTGATGCCTAAGTGCCTGTAAACTTGTGCATGTAATGAGTTTGTCTTTTTCAAGTATTGTCAGGAAAATGCATTTTCTAACAGAGGGCAGTTCCCTGAGTGCCCTAAAGTCAGTGTTTTTCATAAATGAGTGCTCTATGTTTGTGATGTAACCACTAATGCAGGGAATTGGAAATTGGCACGGCCTACTAGACAAATGCTGGTAGATTGTGTATCTGGCTAGGAAGATTCTCCTTTAACTAGCCCTATGGGCTTGTACTAGAAAGGTAACATTGTTATTCTGACGAGGAACATCTGTAGAATTAGCATTTGTGCTCAAAGATGTATTTGAATTTTGAAATAAATAAGTACATACACATTTCAATAAATACACCAGCTGGGCCAGTGGAAAAGTCTTTGGGGCTAATGGGTTTGCCTAGTCAGTAGCCGTGCTGGTCGTGGCTGCAGAACTTTGACCCTTGTAATGTAACCACTAATGTAATGTAAAAAGTGAGCGTGACTGAGCATGTGCAGCAGTGCCACGGCTTACTTTTTCAAACAAATAAAGTAAGAGTGCTCATTTATGAAAAACACTGACTTTAGGACACTCAGAAATTGCCCTTCATTAAGCCGGTGCCAGCTCTTTCCCATTTCTCCCTTGTTCCCAGCTGCAGTAGCACGTAAGCATGTGCATGTGGAGGAGCACTCACGCTGTGAAAAAGGCGCTTTCTGTCTGTGTTGTTCGAACTCTGGCGCTGCCACCCAGCCTTCACCAGGTGGCAGCCAAGGAGTAAGACGTCAGACTCCCCACTTTGGGAGAGGAGAGCATTCTACTCAACGCTTAAGCCTCTCCCTCCTGGCCGACCCCAGCGACCTGAATCTGCTCCTCAGACCCAGGTTGCCAGCATGGGAAGAGGTAAGGAGCAACAGGTAGTAAGTGCTTTTAACTGCAATAATAAAGGTGTCCGCTTGTATACTTTTGCAATGAGGCACAAAAATCAGCTGAAAGCATACAGTGTTCCTTAAAGTTAATTGTGCACTTGACCTGACCTGAGGAAATAAGGGTTTTCCGATTCCAGCGTCAGTTCCTAACCCTTCATGAACACTGATGCTTGTCAGGATAAGCTACAAATGCTGTTTTTGTCTTGCATTCTTATGTCCAAATGCACTAGCATGTACACACACACACTCTTACTGTTTTAGTGAATGGTTTGACATGTCACATGGTGGTGTAACCTTACCTCTGTAATGAATGACTAAATGGTTCAGCCAGGTAGGACAGAAAAAGATCTAATGATAATATGAACTTACTGACCCTGATGTTATTATCTTCACACCCCCACTGCATAAAAGTTGCTCTTCCAGCCCTGCCTGCATGTAAGGTTACACCTTCTGCAGGTGCTTATTGAGTTTACATGTGGCGCTTGAGGGCGCTGGAGAAAGTTGCCTGATGTGGATCTGTAGTGTGCATATGGCCAGAAGCTGTAGTGTGATGTCACGTGTATGTGCAACTACTAGCAACCAGTAGAGGAGAAGAAATCCCTTCCCTGCTCACACTGATGAGAGATACAAATGAAAAGGTGTGACTGGGTTTAGTTTTTATGGGACAGCTATGTTTTCATGGCTGTCAGACCCATGAACCACACAGGAACTCTGCTGAATGGATTCAGTATTGCGGGCAGCTGTGTTTCATGGGTTTTGAAACAGTAACCTAGCCTAGTAACCTTAGTTTTCCAGGCGGCTGTGTTCTGTTGGGTATTAGGACACTGGAACCCGGCAGAAAGGATTTTATTTGTGGGATTGCTGTGCTTGCATGGTTATCCAGATACAGGAACACCGAGAACCCGACTGAACGGATGTAGTTTTGTGGGGCAGCTGTGTTTTCATGGTTTCCCAGATGCAGAACCCTAGCTGAATGGATTTAGCCTTGTGGGGCATCTCTTTAACAGGTGTTGAGGTACAGGAACTTGGCTAAATATTTATTTTTTCACTATTGGTGTTCAGGGATGTCCTGACACAGGAACCCAGCAGAATGGATGTAGTTTGTGGGGCTGCTGTTTGCTGTCAGGGGTGTCGTGACACAGGAGTCATACTGAACGGATAGTTTGTGGGCTGGTGTTTGTTTTAAGGGATGTCCTGACGCAGGGACCCAGCAGAATGGATTTAGTTTGTGAGGCTGCTGTTTGCTGTCAGGGGTGTCCTGACACAGGAGTCATACTGAACAGATAGTTTGTGGACTGGTGTTTGTTTTAAGGGATGTCCTGACACAGGGACCCAGCAGAATGGATTTAGTTTGTGGGGCTGCTGTTTGTTTCCAGGATGTCCTGACACAGGGACCCAGCTGAAAATATTTCATTTTGTGGTGTGATTGTGTTTTCATGGGTATCCAAACACATTAATCCAGCTGAATGGGTTTAGTTTTGTGGGACAACTAGTTGTGTTTTACTGGTGTCTGGACCCAGGAATTAGGTTTGTAGGAATGAAATAAACTGCAGGCAAGTAAATGTCAGAAAGATCTGTCAAATCGTTAAAATTATCTTATTTAAATGATTTGTTCTTTAGATGACAACTTGATAGTGAGCGATTTAAAATATCTTAGAACACTCTTTATAATCATGTCACTGTTCTGACAGGTCTGGGCTGTTTATTAAATTATGAAAACTATTTTATTACAGTAATTTTTTATCACGTAATTTTTGTACTTGCCTGCTGTGCAGTGATTTTACCTGCATGGAGCTGTATTGTTTTGCCTGTTTATGTATTTCCCCATTCCCGTACCCCCGACTGGTCCTGGAAATGAGTGTTTATGCATGTGTCTTCCCAAGCACTGTTTTCTAAACAAAATAAATTATCACTGAGGTTTGTAGCCACTAGGCTGGAACAAAAATAAATGCATTGTTCTTCAGGCTTTTCTTAACATTTTCTTAAAGCAGCAAGCAGACAGTTTACATCTTCCTCCTTCTTATAGGCTTACATTTATTAGTTATAATGACAGAAACAACATATGTTTTTTTTTTTCAAATTTAAGGCGCTTTATTGGCTTGGATTGAGACATTTCCAGATCAAAAATACATAGCCATGTCATATCATATCTTATCCAGTTCTAGACAAAAACTATACAGGTAGTGGCTGAAGAAACCCAGTTTCTGTTCCAGGATTATCCAAAGACAAGAAAGAGGAAAAACTGTTACAATATAGTTTTCTTAGCCAAGCAATAGTAAAATCACTTATCTCTCCCTCCCAACCCGGTACCTCCCTTCCCCACCACCACCCCCTTCTCCATAGACTGGTAGAAAAGTATCTGAAGCCCGTTTATTGATGACTGAGTCCTGCCCGCAGCTTATGTTTCTGTTGGGGTAAGATCCAGGACAAGTACCATCAGAGGACCCTCTGTTAACTGGGGAAGGTTAGAAAACCATGAAACCAACAGGAGAGTACAATTATCTCCCAGAATTAACAGTAAGCAGTGTATAAAGGGGTTCCCAGACCTGAGCTTACCTCTTATAGGAATGTGACATATTTGCTATTATCGTTCGCTTATAGTTCAAAAAATCTCCCTATATTACTCCACAGGGCTAGGGATGTTCTGATTACACCAGTGATTGAGACATGCCAAGATTAAAGCAATGTGGGGCTTCTGATTTCCAGTTAAGGTCTTATTGAAATCCCCAAGATGCAAATTTCAGGGGTGAAGGCTTGATCTAACCCAAGTAAAGGTCCAACCTAGCTGTAATATTGTCCCAAAGGGTTTGACTTTTTCACAGTTCCAAAGAATATGGAGTAGGGATCCCGCTCCCTTGGCATCTTATACAGACATCTGAGGCTAACCTACCCATTCTGTTATGTTTGATTGGGAATAATACATATTAGGTAGTATCTGAAACTGCATAAAATGGTACCTGTCCACTTAACATATTTATATACCCTTGCCAAATGCCAGACCAGTCCCGGAGGCTGTGCTGGGGAGGGAGGGCTTGTTCCAGTATTAAAAGGTTTGTTCTTTCATAGCAAGAAGGTCTCATAGCCGTGCATGAAAAAAAGTTATAGCATGGAAAGTGGGGTAGCCCGTAGTAAAGGTTGATGGAGATCTCCATATTCCCCAGACCAGATGCCAGTACCAAAATATTGAAGTAACATATGTCTGAGTTGGAGGTATTTAGAACACATGTAAATAGGCCCGTTAAATTTTTTTACGCTTCCTGAAAAGTGAATAGTCTGTTATTAGATAGCAGTTGGTTTACAGATAAGGACTCTTAAGGATGGCCAGCCCTTCTTGTTTAGCCTGTTCCTCGCAATTTTCAAATTCTGGTTATCGAGAAGAGGCTGCGATATGATATGATAGGGGTCTAAGGCTAACAGGTGACATAGCGGATGATGAGCGTAGAAGGAGTAACCACGGAGTATCCCTGAGCAGTCCAGGAATCCTTTTGGGAGGTGTACATATAACAACATTTGAAGCCTCATGCCAAAATGGTTACATAATGAGTGTTCAGTATCTAACCAGTGTAGAGTGTATAGGGAGCCGGACTGAAAACCAGAGGGAGAGCTGGGAAGAATGTATCGCTAGATAGTAAAGGTAAACATCGGGAAGTTTTAGTCTGCCAGCCTCTTTAGATCTCATTAGTTTTGTGAGGGCCCTCCTGGTGGGCTTGCCCTGCCATATAAAATGGGAAAAATTCTGTTAATCCCTGATGAAACCATGTCTTTCGTGAGAGCTAGACTGAGCATAGTAAGGAGGTACAGGATTTGTGGAAGCACGCTCATTTTAAAAATATTTATACAACCCCATGTAGATAATGGTACAAAGACCAGCAGTTGAGATCATTTTGAATTTGAGCAAGCACCTGGTCCAGGTTATATATTTCCTGAGCTTCACCAGATCAGTGCTAAGTACAGCCTCAGATATTTCAATTTGTGCTTGACCCAGAGAAAGCCAAATTGTTGCACACTGGTCTGGTGAGTTACGTATTCAGTGGTAGAAGTGGTAGAAACTCTGTCTTGGAGAGATTGAGCTTATAATTAGAGATGGACCCAAAGCTAGATATGATATCTAGCACTTCTGTAAGGAAGTAGAAGGAGATGCGATATATAAGCATAGACTGACATTTTATATTGTGAGGGCCTAAAGTAATGCCCTGAACATATGGAGACAAGTTAATTTTCCTGATTAAGGGTTCAAGATACAAATTAAAAGATATGGAGATAAGGGGCACCCTTGCGCGTTCCTTGTTGCAAGGGAAGGATTTGGATATAATCCCATTACAGAGGATACGGGCAGTGGGATTAGTATAAAGCACCCTTAGCCACCTGGTAAACTCAGGAGGGATGTGGTATTTAGGGAACAAGTAAAACAGATAATCCCAGGATATCCTATCAAAAGCCTTCTCTGTGTCTAGAGAAACCAGGACAGATGGCATGGAGGGCGTCTGGGCGCAGAGATAAGGTGTAAAAGCTTCCAGTATGGTCTGCGGATAATCTGCCAGAGATGAATCCCACCTGCTCGCTGCTGAGCAAACATTCCTAGACTGAGTTCAGTCTGGTGGCCAGGATTTTTGCCACTATTTTGAGGTCCACATTAAGGAGATAGGGTGGTAATTGGTGACTAATAAGGGATCCCTGCCTGGCTTGGGCAACACCACTATAGTGGCCACTGTAAGGGAGACATTGGACACACCCTGTGAATATGTGTGTGTGTGTGTGTGTGTGTGTGTGTGTGTGTGTGTGTGTGTGTGTGTATGTATATATATATATATATATATATATATATATATATATATATATATATATATATATATATATATATATTAGAGCAAAAACTCAGTTTAATGCATCAGTTAGGGTTGTTCAGCAACAAAAGCGAGGAAATTCGATGTTAGGGTTGAAACCCCTTTGCACCCTCCAGCCCACCCCACCAGTGGAATCGGGTGTGCATAGGGGCTAAGAAATTTCGATAAAAGTCTATATCTCGCACCATTTTAGACACGGGCTCTGAAAGGCGCCGGGCGAACGTCAGTAATGTTATCCTATGGGAAAAACAGAAGCACGGACTGCCATAACTTTGCCTCCCTGTAATATTTTTTCACCAAACCACTGAAAGGCACATCTGTGGGATGTTGCCTGTGTTCCTGCAAATTTCAGCCCAAAAGACCAAACCGTTATTTTGCAGCAGGGCGCCAAATAATTGCTGCAATGCATCGTATGCCGTAATGTTATCCTATGGAAAAAGCGTCAACTTTGGAGTGCCGTAACTTTGCTGCCATATAATATTTTTCAACGAAATACTGAAAGACACATCTGTGAGATGTCAGCTCGTTTCCTCCAAATTTCAGCCCAAAACTCCAAACCGTTCTTTGCAGCGGAGTGCCAAAGAATTGCTGTCATTTTCCACAGACTAGAAAAGAATGCTGTACTTGTTCGCAGCTTCATAAAAATTTCACGACACTTTTATGAACGAAGTACTTTGTGAAGTACTTTTCCAGAAATTTGAAAACATATTTCTGGGGTGTTTTACCCCAAAATAAAGACATGGCTAGCATCCTCAGGGTCCAACTAGGTGAATACAAAAGAATTAGGTTGCTAGAGGGTCCCAAATTTAAATGCCAAACATTTTCTGATCACTAACTGAAAACAAGATGGCAGATTTACGAAAGTAAGAGGGCCATTTGCAAAAGTAAAATGCATTTGCGACACTGTCGAACTTTTGTTAACTTTTCCCATTAACTTATAATGGGAAATTGTTTCTAGAATAACTTTTGAACCGTTTAATATTTTTCACGAAATCTTCAAAAGGCACATCGGGACCACAATACACGTTCCCTGAAGATTTGGGCCGATCGCTATAAACCGTGCGACCTGCAAAGCGTAATACCGTAGAATTCCAGAAAAAGCGTAAGCGCGCGTGCAGATCACGCTATCAACCCGCAGCCGCGTATCCGACCGGTGTGAAACTTGGCAGATCCTAAGCGCATGGGTCTTGATTGTGGATTCCAAATTTCAGGCAAATCCGTCAAACGTTGCAAAGTTATTAAGGTGCAAAATTTTGGGTTTAACATGTAAATGGCTCCTCAACCTAACTATGGTAGTACTACTGCTACCATAATGTGTGTGTATGTATATATAATATAGTGCCTGACCCTATCCTTCCAGTGCACTCTGTGTAATAGGCTGCCACAGGCCCCTTCTGCCGGGTCAAGATCTCCTGTCTCACCTCAGTTCCGTACTGAGGCTCAGTTTCTTTGGAAACCATTATTCTTGGTGACCTGAACTATGATTGGCTATCAAGTGCATCAGCTTCCTTGAAATCCTTTTTGTGACACTTTAGGGCTGGTGCAACTCATTGGCGAGCCTACTCGCCCAAATAAAAAGAACCTTGACAACAGCTCCCTCTTAGATGTAATTTTGGTTAGCAAGCCACAGCTGTCCTCTCATGTTGGAACATTTTCTCCGACATTAGCGATCATTGTATAATCACCACCATTAGATGCGAAACACCCCACAGTTTGTGGCAAAGTTCTCTATCAAGAGGTGCAAACGCAACTTTGATTTGTTTGCTTATGTCCATGACTTGAAACATTCATCTGATGGCAGGAATTCTTCCTAGCCAAAGCGGTTAATGATGGCATATGCTATTTTATGATATTTTAAGTGAGGCTTTAAATAAGTGTGCACCCTTGGTTAAGGTGTGGGTCAGGAGCAGCACCTGCCGTTGGTTCTCACCTGAGCTCAAAGCTTCCCTGTTAGAAAGGGATACTTCTAGGAAAAAAGCCAGAAGAAGCAAGAACGACGGATTGGTGTCTTTTTAAGAGAGTACGTAACAAGTGCACCAGGTTGGTCAGAGCTGCCAAGGCCGCCTACTATAGTTCGAGCTAGCCTCTGCCTTAAGAAATCCTTCAGAGCTCTGGAAAACATTAAAAGACATGTCTGGACATGCACCTGGTAATTCCATTCCAGCAAAACTTAAGTCCGGTGGCAGCGTTATCTCTAAATGATCGGAGATATTGGAAGCCCTCAATAACCATTTTGCACAGCAGGGCTAGCATTTGATACTTCTCCTGCCAATGACCTCCGCACAGCTCAGGGCCCACCGACCCATGAGTCCCCTCTACTGAGGAGGCCTTCTCCTCCTGCCTGCCTCTCTAAAAGAGGTGGAAGACCTACTGCTGCAACTGGACACCAGGAAGGAGCAGGTTCCGACTTCATAGAGCCATACTATCTGAAATGTGCCTACCATGTGCTTGCTGTGCCAGTCACCCACCTATTCAACATTCACTCTCCCAGGGTAGCCTCCCTCCTCAATGGAAAATAGCCCATGTCATCCCTTTATTAAAAGCAGGTGACCCTCGATCTAAATAATTACAGACCAATCTCCTCCTCCCCATCCTGTCTAAATTACTAGAAAAATAGTGTGCAGCCAGCTAGGGTATACTTGGAATCCAGAAGCCTGTTAAACCCACTTCAGTCTGGATTGAGAGCAAAGCACAGCACCATAACAGCCCTAGCTAAGGTGACCAATGATTTTCTCCTAGACCTTGATAGCAAGAAGCATGTCTGAGGCGTTTCTTGGATCTTAGTAAGGCATTCGACACAGTCGATCACAGCCTGCTTCTTTCCTCCCTAAGCACCTTAGGCCTGGACCATAAATCTGTGTGCTGGTTTGCAGACTACCTCGAGAGGAAACAGCAGGTTAAAGCTGAAGGTGATCTTTCTCCATTAAAACCTGTGCTGAGGGGCGGCCCCAGGCCTCTATCCTTGGTCCCCTCTCTTTGCAGTCTACATTAACAACATCAATGACCCCATCAAAAGCCAACATCCACTTATTCGCGGATGACACTGTACTGTACTTGAGTTGTCTCACGCGGAAACAGCCTGTGAAGACCGCCAAGCTGAATTTAACCTTCTACAATACCAGCTCATAAACAAAAGCTTTTGCTCAATGCGAAAAAGACAAAAGCCATAGCTCTTCTCCCCTCCTTGCATGCAGCAATTCCTGCTGGGAGGGAGCTATCCCAAATTACCACTTTCTTGGAGAAACACTACAGTATGTAGCTAAATTCAAATATCTAGGAGTTTGGCTCGTCATAAAGTTTCCTTAGCGACCATCTCGAAGAACTACAGAAGAAACTAAGGCAAAGATTAGGACTATTCTACAGAATTAACCACCTGCTCACAAAGGAGGCCAATATTCAACTAGTTCAAGCTACCTTCCTATCTTTAATAGATTACACGGACCTGCTCTACAGCCACTGCACTG